>OY796864.1:12844138-14243707 GCA_963680765.1 Agrochola lychnidis
CCCTGGCAGGAATCGGCCTTAGCGGACCCCGTCAGTTGTGCTGACATCTCTTTGAGGCGCGCGTGGAACACAACGCGCTGTCGACCCGGGCTTGGTCCTTATCGGATGGCGAGCTACCCGTTGCTCACCGTCCGCAAGCCCTCGCCTATGGTGGCTGGGAATCGGCCTGAGAGCTGGTCAGTGACCTAGCATCATGAAAGCGCGGAGTACCTAAACGTAACGTAGGTAAACGTGAACGTAAAATTGAAAATAACACATAACATAACATCACGCCTGTATTCTTCGAAGGGATAGGCAGATCTGTACCTATAGTACCTACACCCACATTCGTTATGTTTGAGTCCCATGTAATAGGGGCGAGCCTATTGCCGTCAACCGGACACAAATCCAGACTCCGGGCTGTTACTGAGAAATTCTAGATAGAAAAACCCAATAACACTTTGCCCGACTCGGTAATCGAACCCAGGATCTCGTGGTTAGCAGTAGCGCTTGCAACCACTAGACCGATGAGGCAGTTAAAATTGAAAATACTATGTACGTTATACGTTTTGCATTAATATTTAGGTACTTAGTTTTAAAACTTTATTTATAATCTATGGTTGAGACGTATCGTGCTTGTCGCAAAAATGTGAATCAAAATACTATAGAATCAAAAATCGTTCTATATAACAATACTTTTATGTAGCGCATTCGTGTTAAGACCCTATCCCTGCCTATAACTTACCAAATTTATCGAGTGAAACTTCACACGTAAAAAGTAGTTTTACAAGAAAATATTGTTACTTTTTAAAGCAAAACAACTGTGTATGTTTTTCTTAATGACTTGTTAACAATATTACTGAAATTAAATCGTAATTTTAAAGCTATAAAGTTTTACTAAAATGTGTACCTTAACAGTTCTGGTCGATTAAATTTTCAGTTGCTCGATTTGTTTTATAAAACTCCAGCTTTTATCGAAACAGTTATATCGTAAATGGACTTCTAATATTACTTTGTATCAATCACACATTTTATAGGCCTATTTCCGTATTAAGTGCCCTCTGCACGAGTTAAACGATTATTTGTTCGGAAACCTCGGTGACTGTTCCGGTTTTTATTCACGGCCGATCCAATAAAGTGGACATGGGGAAATCCGTTCAGTCATTTAGGATCGCCGGTGCTTAGCTTCGAATATGCAAATGGGTGGTATCCTCGCTCTGGTGCGTCACAATCGGGGGTAATCTCTTTATTGATTTGTATTTATTATTTATTGGATTCTGTTAATCCATGTCCACAATTCTACAAAAAAAAAAATGGTGGCACTCCGAGAGTGCCGACAGAAGTGAAAACTTGAACAAGATCACCTTGGTGGAAGAAAAATACTTGTATAGAACATTGATCTGTAACCTTATCTAAATAAAGAGCACAATCGCATTTACAAAAAAAGTACTTCCGAAACCTTTAAAGTAAAAATACTTGCATAGAATATTGGTCCATAAAGTAATGTAATAAAGAGCACAATCGCTTTTACAAAACCTTTAGAGTAAAAATATTTGCATAGAACATTGATCCGTAACGTAATATCAATAAAGAGCACAATCGCGTTTACAAAAATTATGTGTCGCGAAATCAACGGTCTCATCTCAAAAATTCCCAACGCGCCTAAAGAAGTTTTCACTTCAAAAATCTATTCAGATTTTGAAATATTCTTGAATTTACGCACCGATCCAACAAAAAGTATTTTGTCTCCGTCTCATTATGGCTATAAATTGTGCCAGTTAGATACTAGGTACCTTCACCTATACAACCAAAGTGACCTATTTCTCTCGGATGACCCTTATAAATTGCTTGGCCGATAGGGCACAGATAATATCTAACGTGCAGTAATGAGTTTGGTTGGCATCTTAAGTCACGTCGAGGCTTCGATCCAAATTATTCATTCGTAAATAATTAATATAATTATCATCCATCAAACTAAATGATTGATTTCATAAACTTTGAAATTTAAATAAAAAGCGGGTTTAATAATTCTTTTTCTTTTCTTGTGGTTAGTGACTGACCTGAAGGCCAATTCTCGTACTTAAAAAAAACGTTCACAGTCAAGTCGCTATCTGTCAAAGTTGTCAAAAATCTTGGTAAATTAATGATTGAATTTTTGATAGATTGCGAATTTGATTAGAATGCGAACGTTCATAAAATTACGGGAATTGCCCCTCTGATGTCAGAGTTTTAAAGCCTCTGACTTCGCTTCACATGCCGTCGAGATATATATCAGGCATTCCTCACAATATATAATTGAATTATGTCTACTACCAAACATTTTTTTGTGCCCCTATCTTTTCTAAAAACAATATAAGGTGTGCTTACACGTGCGGAAAAAATATGAAACAAAACATCATAATTGCTGTTATTTCGGTTGAATAGGCAAGAAATTGCTTTGACGAGTAAAGAAAGATTTTGGTAATAAGACAACGATATTATTAATGAAAAAGCTTGAAAATTAAGCGGAACAGGAGCTCAGCAATTATGTCAATGGCTATTAGATTTAATGATTTTCATTTGATCAAAATGAAAGTTGAAAATTTAATTTAATTATAACGTACCCCAGTATTGAGAACAGGAGGGTTCGTTAATGATGTTAACAAGATTGGGTAGGTACCGGGTTGGAGAACCGCTTAATAGAAGAAGAGTTAAAACAATAATCTTTCTTTGGTAAGTCAGATACCAGACTGCCTCGTTGATCTAGTGATCGAAATTTTAGTGATAATTATAATTAATGTATACAAAATATTGTAAAACATTTTAAAAGAGTAACGGTGGAGTTTCTTGCCCATTCTTCTCCATACGAAAACTACCTTTTGGCAGGGGCGACTAGAATCAATTCTATTTTTTATTTTTGACGTTCAAAAGTGCCCTATTGTGCCTAATTGAAATAAATTATTTGACTTTTGACTTTGACTTCTGAAAGCGCTACTGCTCAGCATGGGTTCAATTCCCGGGTCGGGCAAAGTGTTTTTCCATCTGGAATTTATCAGCAGCAGTACAGATTCTGGATTTGTGCCCGATTGATGGCAATAGGCTTCTTCCCTGTTACATGGGATTTAACGCATTCAAGGACACTGAACGAGACACAACGGAAGTTTTATTGTTATAACGCCTATGGGCGTTTATTGTCCCTCAAAGTGTTAAACATAGCAGGCGAAAATGTGGATGCACTATAGGTAGGTATACATCTGCCAAACCCTTCAGGAATACAGGCTTGATGTTATGTTGTAAGTTATCAAATATTGACCTATTTAAAAAAAAGGATTGTGTGGTTTTATGAAACCACGGTAAAAGTGAAACTTTTAAGCGAACTATAGGGGCCGCCATATTGGCCTTGGCTGCTCTGACGAGCGCCTTTCACTTTATCCCTACTCCGCGGCCGACCGTCACGCGACATGCAACACACAGACGAAAAAGTTTGAGACGATGTAATAAAAGTTTCACTTTAAAAGGCAGGTAGGTATTTCCTAGATTTTCTACAAAAAAGAAGACGATTTAGCGACCGGGTGTGTCTTTCTTTCGAAATGTGACTCCGATAGATTAGGTGGGTTAAATCAATTAGATTATTTTGAAAGTATAGTATTATGAAAGCTAGAGAGAACTCAACATCACTAAGCGGCTACTTACAGTATGCCAGGAGCGTACCTTCAGCTTTTTCAGACATTTTTGAACTTGTGCGTTCACCTAAGCATAGTCTGGAAAGGCTTATGTTACAAGGCCGGGAGGAAAAAAAAACGCGCAAGGCAGAGCACCGGTAAGATGGTTAGACGCGATCCCGAAGACTGTTGGAGGCAGCATTTACCAAGCGGTCTACACTACAGAAAACGCATAGCTTGGAGTCAAATAATTTATTTCAATTAGGCACATAGTAGATAATTTTCAAAAAATAGAATTGATTCTAGTCACCCCTTTCAAAAGGTAGTTTTCGTATGGAGAAGAATGGGCAAGAAACTCCACCGTTACTCTTTTAAAATGTTTTACAATATTTTTTATACATTAACTATATAATTATATGTGAAAACGATGCACCTGGAATAAGATTACTATACCACAATAGGTAAAAATAATTAAAAATGAAGCAATGATAGAAACATTAAATGGATCCATGGTGTTCACATATTTACAATCATTGTAAAAGTACCTACGATATTCCTAAAAAATTTACAAATAATATTAATTAGTCAGTGTGTGAGTTCAAGTATTCACAGTATGTGAAATCAATTTTTTTGTGGTTGCGGTCGTCAGCACTGAGGGAACGACGAAGAAGAAAAAGAATTATGAAAGTTCGACCTATCACCAAAGCCATTGCTTTTATATTCGACTAATAATTGAAATACTGATCTATCCTTTTTCAGTCAAATCAAACATTATCTTCAACTGCCAATTCAAGTCGGCATAACGTCACAGCATGAAAAAATAACCTGTCTACATATTACCTATTTTTCATTTCCGAAAACCAATATCCTGTACTACCGGATGTTTGGCTTAGCTTTTCCAATTTCCTTTGGAGTAGGCATTGGAAGTTTCAAATTTTTCGTGGCACATTGCTTAACTCCTATATCCGAAAATTGAACGCTACGTTGAATCGGATTTGAAGCATTCAAAAATAAATCTTCGTGAAAAAATCTGTTAAAAACATCGTTTTTCCAAGTGAACAGTTTAGTTTTCATTGCGTTTTCATTGAAGCCGTCATTTCAGTGTTCAGGTACGAAAAACAAAATACATCCCAACTAATGTTGTCGGAGGCAAATACTATGTATATTAAATTCACCAACGTACACTTTATTCATGCAATAAAAATATAGATAAACCAATATTAATTTATCTTTTTGACTACCCAATCCCTATTTAATATCAATTTCAGACGTGCCGTCTTATATACATTTAATAAAATCGTGGCGAAGTCAAAACTGTACATTGTTTTTTGAAGCGAAAGCTTCTTTAGGCACATTGGGCATTTTTGAAATGGGTCTAAAAAATTGATTTCGCGACCTGTTACCGACACCGTAGAGTAAAAGACATCAACGCGTTGATTACCGCGGTGCCGATTTTTTTCCAGTTTTCACTTCTGTCGGCACTCCCGGAGTGCCACTGTTTTTTTTTTAAAGTAATTGCTACGAAATGTGGGAACGGTTCTGATGCTAAAAATATATAGTTCTTAGAATTTTTGCCCGTTTGTCTGGATGTATGTTGACAGATTTACACAGATAATTTATAACCTGGATACTTTAACACATAGGATACTTTAATCCCGGTAGTAAGTTCCCGTGGGATAATTTCTGACAGCCACGCGGGCGAAGCCGCGAGCAAAAGCTAATTAAATAATAAAGGATAAACACAGACTGCAAATCCAAAAGGTTATAAATAAATACTAAAATGAGTACAGTAATACCTTTTATAACTGTCTTACAAACGCTGCAATATATTAGAATGAAAGGAAATAGCCCGCCGCGCCGTGGCTTCACGTAATGCTCTATAAAATCTAACGATCCTCAGATAATATAGAAACAGTAAGTTTAATATAAGCTGATAGGTTTCCACTGAGAAGTATGAATACTGTTTTATGAAGCTGAAATGGACGATAAAGCTCTTTTTTATGGACTCTGATATTGTTTCAGCTTATTGGAGTTATTTATGAACACAATCCAAATTGATACGACTTTTTTACAGATTTAATACTTTTTTTCCCAGATATAATAGTTAAGTTTTTTTTTTCACTACACCGCATAATGTGGCATTAATCATTTATTTTAATTTTCTTGAATAAAAAAAAAACTTTTTACCTACAAAAAGAAGTCGATTGTTTTTTTTTTTTGTAAGAAATTTTTTATTTCTCGCTTTTTATTGGGTCAATTTGTAATTTATCTAAGTTACATTAGCCTAATGTCAACTGCTCATCACCTTTTACAAAATATTATAAATATTTTCCCGATGCAGGGACGTTCATATTTGATGAGTTCTCCTGGTACTTCACCATCAGCTCCACTTCTCCATAATGCATTGTGACGAGCATAAATTGCATTGCAACCATATTAAAATAATCGGATCGCAACTCATGAAATACTTATTATTGAGCAGTTCCGGTGGCTATTTGTGGTCTTGCATAGTGCTTTCTAAGAGCAACTGCACGAGTTACTATAAAAAATACCCAAATCGATATAGGTTTGTCAAAATATTTGAAGAGTTCGCTCGATTTCTCTGGGATACCATCATCAGATCCTGTTTTCTAATCATGATACCACCCTTGAGATATCTCCTTTCCAACAAAAAAAGAATCATCAAAATCGGTTTATAAACGACGAAGTTATCCGCGAAAACACATTTAAAAAAAAAACGGTCTAATTGAGAAACCTCCTTTTTTTGAAGTCGTTTAAAACAAGTTTATGGCCGAACCCAATAACCTATTTTCAGTAAAAGACAGATGTTATTGATGGTATACAGTAATTTTATCTGTCATTGAATGTCGTCCCACAATTCCGTAAGATTCCTTATTCTCTGACAGATTACTGGGACGCTAAAACCATAGATAGATAGGATTTTGTATCTCCAGTGTGCCAAAACTGGTGATAGATAGGTTACTGGGTTCGGCTGTTAGTTGATGGTAAGTGGGCACCAACCCCTATGGACTGCAATACCTACCAAACAAATCGCAAGCAAGGTACATACTACTTTATTTGATCAAAGTTACGAAGTTATCCGAAGCAGCTTATGACAAATTAGTTTTCAAATCGGTAGTCGAAGTAAACGTCTGCAAATAGGCGTAGAAAACATAAACAGAATTAACAGCCTTCGCAGTAGGCATATCTATTGAAAGTTTATCCATTAAAATCCCATTTACCAAGTTTATCCAATTTAATCAAGGGTAAAGTACCATTAAAGCAGTTTAAATATTTGATAATGGATAATTATCAACTAAGCAAAAATTTATATTTAAAAGCTGACTATTTAGTGGCGCAGCTGCTGACTGAATATGAAAATTTGCTATTTAATGCTAGTTCATTTAATAACATATGTAAAATAATAATTCCCAATCCAAAGGATTTTGAAAGAAATTCCTAATTCATTGCTTCATATGTTTGAAAAATGCGTCTGCTGGAACTCATGTAGCTTATTTTTAATATTTTTTATATGACGTGTAAAAGTGATTCCGATATCCTATTTACAGAATAAACAATTTCATTTCATTTCATTTCATCCGTAATGTAATATAAATAATTGCGTTTACAAAAATGAGGCATCTGTAACGGTGTCGCGAGTTCAATTGTTTTTTCCCATCTCAAAAATGCCCAATGCGGCTAAAGAAGTGTTCACTTCCAATAATCTTCTGCATAATTAATCTTTTGATCTAGCCTAGCATAGTATCGTGAGAGAACAAGGTCAGTAGGTACACCGTAACACTACGTTGTAAATTGTCACTTAGACTGCATTATCAAGGATTACGTGGGTGTGACATTAGGTAATTGATGAATCTTAGGACATGTTCAGACGTACGGAACGTGTCGTGTCGACACTGGATCGAGAAATGTCATTACAGAACAGGTACATGAATTCATCGTAATGACATATGTACCTTGCTCTTAGTAAGAACGTATATGGATAGATAATAAGTCTTCATTGTATAGATTAAGTAATAAGAATTAGTTAAAAGTTGCACAGCGTAAGCGTTTCTGCTTTCATTATGTTTCTATTGCTGGGACACAGATCTCCTCTCTGTGACAGGGTGTTGTAATCCACCCACCATTCCATCATTCCTGTCTATGATAGCAAGCAGGCTAGATTGTGCGTTTGTGAACCACTGCTGCAAGGTATCGGCTGGGCCTGTCACCTTGCAGCAGTGATGTCACAAATTGTTTCTGTGTTTTAATTGTTTCTGTATTTTAATTGTTTCTGTCTTAATGTTTTGTCGCGAATTGTTTCTGTGTTACTGTTTTACTAACGTATTTTGTAAGTTACTAACACTATGAGTCTTGTTACTTGATTTATTGAATAAAATTATCATTAACCACGAGGGCCCAGTGTGGATTGGCCAAACATTGCATAATGGACGGTCTTTTTGCTAAAAATAATCTTTTATAGACATTCACCATTTTAAAAACTTTAGACGTCTTCATAGTAATCTTTTCGTTTCATCGGAACGACAGTATTTCAGATTTTGAATTGAATTTGATAGGAATACGACCACGACATCATCATCATCAACATCATCAGCCTATAAATGTTCCCACTGCTGGGACACAGGCCTCCTCTCTGTGAGAGGGAGTGGGCCGTAATCCACCACGCGGGCCCAGTGCGGGTTGGTAGATGTCACATGTCTTCAAATTTTCGGTTTTAGGACATGCCGGTTTCCTCACGATGTTTTCCTTCACCGTTTTGAGAGCAGTAGTGATGAAATAATTTACACAAATTAAAGCGCCTGTCTGGGTTCGAACTTACGACCTATAATTCTTAAGTCACTGGGCCACCACTGTTCACGATTCACTGCCACGACATGCAATCACTGAAAATAAAATGCAGTACACACGTATATTCTTTGCTAGAAACTACATTGCGTGAACGTTTATCCATAGTTGAAATCACACACCTGTACCCCATCATTCCACATTCTTGCCAAAATCTGCAAACGAATTTTCAACTGGTTGACTAGCCCAAGTAAAAGTCCAATATCCCGTGGAGAGTCATACGATGCTCGTCGTCGTCGCATTTGGGCAGGCTTTCCTTTGAGTACGCTCGAGTTACCCGCATGTTCGGGGCTCGCTAGTTCCGTGGCTCGGTCAAAGTGAGTACTGCCATTGTTGTCAATTACATCGGTTAGTTGACTGACACGTCTGGTGCAGACATTGACTTTTCATCCAGAGCGATTTTTTTAAAGCTTTGTTGAATGTTAAAAGGAGCACCTCTAATTTAAATAAACGTGAAAAAAATTGTAGATAAAAAGAAGTTTTGAAGCGACCGAGCTCTGCTCTGGTGAAAATAGAAAATGTTCATTTAATAGTATAGGAAAGTACTTACTAATTCCATGCTGCCATAATAGTAGGTACCTACTAATTCCATCCTGCCATGTCATTTTCATTATCTTGTTCTAAACTTTGGGCGACCGAGCTCCGCTCGTGTAAAAATACGGGGAAAACGAATTTTCCCAGATATGAGACCTAGCTAGATCGATTTTTCACCCCTGTAAACTCCTACTTTCATCGAAATCATTACATTTTTTTTTCTTTATAAACTTTGCCTCACGTTTAATAGTATAGGATACAGTTTTGCATCTCTGAGGATAAATTTATATTTTAATGCTATTTTTATTTACTTTTTAATACATACAAACCAGATTGAACTTAAACAAGAAACTTAAATATCGAATTAATTATGAGCTGCACCATTCGACATTTTTTGAAGGCGCCATGCGTAATTAGCGTATGATTTCACAACCAATATGCATTTTCATTACCCTTTGTGTTTCATTAATTCGAGGCGCAAAGAGTCGGCCAAATGTTTCCAATTTCAATTTCCTTTTAGCAGCCTTAACAGATTAAAAAATGTAAAACATTTAAAACATTCTCGTTTTTATACAACTCAGTGTTTTACTACATAGTTAAATAAATAATCCGATTTGTTTTTAAATGGAGGCTTTTGTTTTAAAGCAAAATAGATACAACTAAATTAAAACATAATAAACCGTTTTTTGTTATTTTTACGTATTTTATGCTTGGATTTTTCCCTTTTAAATAAAGTTATTATAATTTCGGAAAAGAATGACTAAATTTTACTTTTACTGTTTTAATAATGAAAGTACCTAATAGAAAAACATGTCGAACATTGTGAAATTTATTCTTGAAAGTATTCATTTGAAATACATTGAATCAGAGCTTTTTCAATAAAAAATACCAGGTAAAAACCACTTCTCAATTAATATTTTGATGCCTAAAATTCGGTCAAAGCGAAAATGCAAACTATTGTTCCCAGAATCGTGTTGTTTGTCGGATACCTACATGTCACATTCAACATACCTGTATTAGTAGGTATACCTTTATTATTTAGGTAAATTGCTTTGACAATATTGTTTATCACATTAGATAGGTAGATTTAGCAGAAATGTGCTATTCAAATTGAATAACCATAATTTTCAGCATTCCGTTTAAGCGGACCATGCTCCCAGGAATCTCGATTGTCTCCGTTCATGTGTTTTAATAATTTGTGTGTGATGTTCTATGTGAATTCAAGGAATTTTTATGTTAAAAAGATATTGTTTTATAATTCGCTTTTCTGTATACATAAATGGCGGTTGCAGCATTGATAGTTGCAAGTTGAATTGACCATAAAATTTATTGTTAAGCAAATTGATTACCAACTTAACATAAAATCACACCTTGTTTCCCCGAAGGGTTGGGCAGAGGTCTCCCTGTAGCAGGTACACCCACAGTTCACCAGTTATGTTTAAGTTTCATGTAATAGGTGGCGAGCCTATTGCCATCAACCGGGCACAAATCCAGACTCCGAGCTGCTACTGAGAAATTTTAAATAGAAAAACACAATAACTCTTTGCCCGACCAGGGAATCGAACCCAGGACCTCATGCTCAGCAGTAGCGCTTGCGACCACTAGACAAACGAGGCAGTCCACCAACAGTGAGGCGACTACTTAATTGTCCGTATAAGCTCCATTTACACGGTGCAAGTTTATTGCCTCTGGCATAACATAAAATAATATTATACAGCATACCATAAAGCACGTTCAATTATTGGCATTCGATTATTGCTCTTGAACGTTTCAGAAACATGCACCGTGTAAATGGGGCTCTTCAAATCACAACACACTCTCATTCTTTGACAGTTGTACGAAGTGGTTTATAACACAGTCACACACAGTCGTACAAACTCAATTAACGTTTCAACTGTCATTAACGAGACACAATAGAATTTTAATTGTTATCCAGCTCAATGAGGCGTCGTAACAGATGATGAGTTAAACACATAAAATCACGCCTTGTTTCCCCGAAGAGTTTGGTAGAGGTGTCCCTGTAGCAGGTACACCCACATTTCGCTAGTTATATTTAAATCCCATGTGTTCCATGTATCCCAATAGGGGGCGAGCCTATTGCTATCAACCGGGCACAAATCCAGACTCCGGGCTGCTACTGATAAATTCCAGATTCCGCTCAATTAAACTGTTGAGCTTTGTCAATTTCCTTAACAATTTAATTTCCCTGACTGTACCCACTTATAAGTTAAACATTAACATCCATGCCCGACATGGTTACAGTATGACGACTCATTTTAATATCGATAAGCAACCCCACAAATTGGAATCCATTCACGAAACCCGGCAGTAAAAATAATGTGTCACGTGTATTTGCTTATGAAAACTTTTTACAAAAAAAAACAACCGACTTAAAAAAAAAACACTACAAAGTGAAAAATAACTTTAATTTCGGAAGTCGGTGTCTTTGGTTTTGAATTTTCGTTCTTTGTCACCGACTTCCGAAATTAAAGTTATTTTTCACTTTGTAGTGTTTTTTTTTTAAGTCGGTTATTTTTTTTTTGTTAAAAGTTTTTATTTTATACTTTTTAGTTGTGATACCTACCTCACACAAATTCGAATACCACTACCTGCTATGTAAATAACAGTGACAGGAAGTTATCATATCATCCACATACTAAGTGGGAAAAAATACGTATTATTGAAGCTAACTCAAAAACTACCCAAGCAAAGTAAATAAAATTTATATGGGACCACCTCTGAAGTATGATCTACCAAAAAAAAAAAAATCATCAAAATCAATTCATAATTGATGGAGTAATCGCGTAACAAACATACAAAAAAAAAACAACATACAGTCGAATTGAGAACCTCCTCCTTTTGGAAGTCGGTTAAAAATGAAATCACATAGATTGATATTATGACTGAAATAACAGTGTACGAAGGCTCATCAGAAACTGTTTGAGTAATGTACATACATGTGTATTAAAGCTGAATCATCAGGCGTAAAATGTATTCATTCTTCCAATTACAGCTTTAAATAGCTTTATGTAAGCGGGCACGCCCTTTATGCCTGGAGGCTTTTATTTAGATATTTAGTTCTGTTTACGTTTAGTTTTTATTTTTTATTTCTGCTTGAGTATAGTTCTCGATGTTTTTGGTTGGTATATTGGCGTGTGCTAGCTGACATATGGTATCATTTAAATTATGTTTTGTGTTGCGTAATGTATATTTTGCATACTATTGTATATGTCAAATAACGAGAGTCGCATACCCGTCTCCGACATATAGAATAATTTTTTTTTTCTAACTTGAACAGACTGCTGTGCTGCTGGGCAGTTTGTTGCGCCACTTTTTCTTCCCAGCGAAAGGCACTAGGAAGTGGTGAAGGGTGGGCGTTTTGGGGGACTGTCTTATGTAATTTTGACGTTCGAAAAGTGCTGATTCTCAGCCCAGTTTGAATACATGACTTTTGAATTTGAATTAAGCATATATGCAGTGACAACGCAGAGATCATACTCTTTTGAATATTTAAGTTAGTGCAGGAAAAGATCTCATTTCTAAATGGCCGAATTATTTCAGAGTAAAATATAACGAACGGACTAGCAATTATTACTTGATAAAGTTTTAAAGAGATTTAGTAAGTTTGGTGTAAAATTCAAATTTTTGCTTTGAAAGTATTGCTATTAGTTTAAAGGCTAACGGTCTATTAATGAAAATAATTACTTTACGAAGTCTTAGTAGAAGTTTGTTTGCTTCTGCTGTGTTGTTTTTTACAAAAATTAATATCGAAATCTAGTAAAAAAAATAAAACGAATGATAAAGAATACAAAGAGAAGATATAGGTAGCTTTCTGATACCAGAATTCATATTTTGGACCTGCTATTTTATTTTTTTCTTAAATAAATAGACCTTTAGATTTATTAGAACGTAGAATTTAAATTTTATAGCATACATATATACATAAACTCACGCCTTCTTCCCATGGGGTAGGCAGAAACTACAGAACGCCACCTGCTACGATCCTTACATACACCTTTTGCGTCGTTTACGTTCATACATGTGGTCATACACGCACGCCGGTTGCGAGTACTATGCACCTGGCCGTTCTAAAATTATGGCAATTTCTGAATTTTATACCAAAACCTGTAAAATTAGATATTGTAGGTAAGTAGTTATGCGTACTAATTTTTGCATGCCAAATAGTAGAATATATCTGGAGAGTAATATTATGTTATAACCAACTCACCTGTATACATACTACTACATACATTTCTATGTAATTTTTTTTTTCTATTTATAATATATATTTAGAAAGATAAAAGAAGCCATGTCTAATTCCTTTCGTAATATTGCAAATATAACTATATCTACTAACAAATCATTTAGGTAACGCACTCGAAGTGAGGAAACCAAAAAGTACCTAAATGGAATAGGCAATATTTTTAGGGTTTTTTTTATACGAATATTTTTTTCTTTGTTCTTCTCAAACAGAGCACCTGCCATCTAATCTCTTCACCACCCTTGATTGACTGGTAGAGAATGCCTACGGCATTAAATCTGTTTTTGTACCTTTTTGAGTGTGAAAAGTTTAAATAAATAAATAATAGGCCATATAGAAAAATAGGCCAGGAGAAGGGGCAAGAAGAGAATGAAAAGACTTCACTTATTAAATAAATGATCGATGTCCAGTACAATATGCCTTTCTAAATATTAGCTTTTGCCCGCGGCTTCGCCCGCCAGGATGTCGGAAAATATCGCACGGAAATACTACTGAGATTAAAAGTACCGACAGGTTATAAACTATCCGTGTGCCAAATTACATCCAAATCCGTTTAGCCGTTTTTGCGCCAATTCGGAACATATTGTGTAGTTATTCCGACTAACAGATAAACGGACGAAAATTTAAAAAACCTATATTTTCGGCATCAGACTCGTTCCCACACCTCGTGGCAAATATTTTTTTTTTCAAAAATATTCAATGTATAGTTTTACTAGACTTCGTTACGATTTTATTATATATGTAGGTATAGAAGATAATATAGATATAATAACACGACTAGCCTTTATCCAAAGAAGTTAAGGTCACGTTCCAGTCTATGCGTGTGACTAAGTAATTATGGAAGCCTAAGCCAGTTGGCATAACTTCGGCCGTCTAACCACATATATTTATAGTACGCAGATATTTACCCACGAACGGATCCCTCTCTAAAAATAACTGTCTGTTAATCCTGCAGAGGAACCTGTACTAACATTTGGTATGAAATCCTCCCACGTTATCATCAGTAGTATAGAATATTCATGGCAGAATGAGAAGCTCCCTCCGTTCCTCATAAAAACCTCTAATAAAATATTTCCAGGAAATACTTTCGTAATGATCTCTTAATTCTTTACAAGTTTTTGCCATTAAACTTTTACATAATTTTGTATCTATGGTGTGAGATTTCTTTGAAAGCAACGTAAGCTTTATAGGTAATTTTTTACGAGGTAATGTATTTTCGGGTTTCTAAGATTCGTAAACACAAAGTTTTTTAATAAAGAACTTCTATTCTATTTATTTTTTAATAATTATGTAGGTACAGACTTCTAGTAGTAGGTATTGTTATTTTTATTTTGAATCAGTTTTGGTCTAAAATCTTTAAAAAAAACGTTTAAAAAAGTACTGATGCCCAATTGCCCAATTTACCCCTTCGGTTTCACAAACTTTCAAATAAGTAAGAACAACTTTACTGCTACTAATATATTTTCTGGGGTGAAATTCAATTTGTTGATAGGCGTAACATTCATTGGAATTGAAACTTAAACCGTCAAGATTGAACTTTATTAATTACATTACGGAGGGGAGGACTTAGTTTGAAAGTGGGGCCTAGTACTAGACTGGGATAACTTAAGAAGAGAGGAAATAAACGTCGCCACGAACGTGCTTAATTTAGACGATAGATGCAATTGAAGGGAACTTTGCTCTAGCGTGGAGTCAATTGAATGCGTTGTCATGGGAACAAACGAACCAGACGGTGTCAATGAAGTTGAATACTCAGACAAAACTCCAAACGGTGTTTGAGACAAAACAGCAGTTTTAGTTTTGTTGAATGTTTCTGACGTTTTGTACTGAAGACAAAGCCAGAAGAAAAAAACACAAAAAAATGATAAATACCTAACTATAATTTTGGAAGTCAGTGTCTTTGGTGCTGTATTTTCGTTTTTTGCCACCGACTTCCGAAATCCATATTTTTTAATTTTTTACTTTTTTGTGTTTTTTTTTTTGGAAGTCGGATGTTTTTTTTTTTTTAAAGTTTTTATATTTTACTTTTTTGTTGTGGTAGGTACCTACCCCACACAAATTCAAATACCACTACCTGCTATATAAATAACAGTGACAGGAACTAATTATAACATCATCCACATAGACTAAGTGAGAAAAATACGTATTATTGAAGCTAACTCAGAAACTACCCAAGAAAAGTTAATAAAATTTATATGGAACCACCTCTGAAGTATGACCTACCAAACAAAAAAAATATCATCAAAATCAATTCATAATTGGCGGATTAATCGCGTAACAGACATACAAAAAAAAAAACATAAGGGCGAATTGAAAACCTCCCCCTTTTTGATGTTGGTTAAAAAAGAAGCTATTATGATACCTACAATAAAAATCATTTAACTACACAATACTTAATTGACAAGTGTAAACGTGAGGTACAATTATATTTCTTTTTTTTTTATAAACTTCACGTAGTAAGTAGGTCACCTACTAACGTTACCTATAAATATTTTATCGTTCCCTAACACACTTCCTCCTGTCAACTAAAAATTTACTTGCTAACCCCGAGTAATCTCTAAGGTATTAAAATAAAGTTAAGATGTTCAAAACGCCATAACATAAATTTCATGTGAGCGAATCTCGGTAACGTGCCACTATTGCATAATGTATATAAAATGCGCTACTACAAATCTATTTAATCTATGCAAAAAAATATATTTACGTAACATTTTTCGTTTACGTTTTGTATCTTCTTTATAAATGCTTCGTGTTTTATTTGAAACGTATGAAGCGGGACCCTTGACCTTTCTTTGTTTCGCATTCCGAGTTCCCTTTGAAAAAATGCTTTTCAGTTTTTAAACATCTGCTCTGGCGTTAATTTTCACTCTTTTCACTCGGAACTAGGTAAATTGTATACGACTTGACAGTGAAGCTGTTTTATTTTTAAAATATATAAAAGTATTGCATAAGTATCCAAACATGTGGAAATTTATTAGTATTGTTACAGATGAATATAGATGGTTCACTCCGCATTTTATTTATGAACCTTCAAGTATGCGGCAGGCTCGACTTGTTACTCCAATTCAGTGAGTGTAACGTCGTCCGAAGATCTAAGAGTTACGCGGTAGAAAGACAGGTAACTTCTTAGTGAATATAACTGTAGGTAATTAACGCTGTGCGACCTGAATTGCACTTTATTGTGTCGTAGCAAGAGTTGTTTGTTATTTAAATGATTTTGCGGAGTGAAGAATCTGTATATATCTGTGGCATTGTCATGATTTTTACATTTATGAATATAAACGATTGCTGGACGATGTAATGGGTCAACTTTTGTGGTGATAATTGTACATAATATAAGTTTATAAATAGTTTCTTAAATTCGAATGTGGGCGTTATTGGCACCAACATGTGTGTGTAACACAGACAAGTTTTTTTAGACACGTAGGCCGTATCTTCATTCCGAAGTGAAACAACTGAAAAAAAAAATAACCAGTGTGTACGTTATCTGTGATAGTTTTTGGGCTGTTGTCAATTTCATTTTATTACTTGGCACCGTTTCGAGAATTTTTTACCAACACAATTTTTTTCATTTATTGCCAACTAATTTGAAACTATAATCAGAATATTTGTGCGCCGTTGACGGCAAGACATAGCGTTCATTTTATTGTTATTAACATCTGTACTTTTTTTTACCTATGTTCTACAAACGAAAATATTTGAATTTGAACTCTATTCCAATAAAATGTGTGATCAGTGTGATCACAGAACCTTTATAGCAACTCAAGTAATAGGTAAACTAGAAGTCATGAGCTGAGGATACCAACTCTATTCCAATGAAAACAATCTGCCTAGCCTTTTCCCAATTATGTTGGGGTCGGCTTTCAGTCTAACCAGATGCCGCTGGATACTAGTATTTTACATAAAGCGACTGCCTATCTGACCTCCATAACCCAGTTACTGGGAAACACTATACCCTTGGTACTGTTTGTCAGACTTTTGGGCTTCTGACTATCCGTAACGACTGTCAAAGATCTACGAATGACAGCCGGGACCAAAGGCTTTTCGAGGCACGGAGGGGTCTCGATATGTAATGGATGGTCACCCATCCATGAGCTGACCGCAGCAAGCGTAGCTTAACCTTCGATTGACCCGTGTGGCTTTTAATTTGTAGCTACGAGTCCTTACCTATCTCCCCACCTAATGATGACAGAATATTCAGTAGCCAGTCAATTCAATTAATTTGATAAAAATGTACGTAAAAGTGAAAAAGTTCTTAGTTGGCCTTGCCACAAGCATTTAGTCATAGTCTTTTTTCAAACATTTGTTTAGGACAAAACGAGAAAATCTTGTAAGAGGATTCAAGCTTTTACCATTTTGAATGAATATTTTACCGACACGTCAATACAGCGGGTTTTCATGCTAAAAATAGACTCACCCTATAACTTTGAACGAGTGTAGGACCTATAAATCGACTGCTTTTGTCATAAAACTCGACATTGAGGGTTTACTTTAGACG
The DNA here is from genome assembly GCA_963680765.1 of Agrochola lychnidis. Lineage (NCBI taxonomy): Eukaryota > Metazoa > Arthropoda > Insecta > Lepidoptera > Noctuidae > Agrochola > Agrochola lychnidis. Next base: position 12,861,915 of record OY796864.1, read on the forward strand.
TAAGATGGTTTTTATTGCGTTTTAAATAGGTAAGGCTAGAATTTACATAATTTTGTTTTTCGGCCTGCCGCGGTTCAGTGTTGGTCTAGTGGTCGCAAGCGCTACTGTTGAGTATGAGGACCTAGATTCGATTCCCGGGTCGGGCATAGTGTTATTGGGTTTTTCCATCTGGAATTTCTCAGTAGCAGCCCGTTGTGCCCGGTTGATGGCAATAGGCTTGCCCCCTATTACATGGGACTTAAACATAACTGGCGAAATGTGGGTGTCCTATGGGTACGTCTGCCTAACCCTTCTGAGATTACAGGTGTGATGTTATGTTATGTTAGTTTTCAGCTAACTAAAAACAGCTTGTTTCTCTGCTCAAACCAGAAGCTGTCGAGAATATAATTATTATGTACCTTCTACTGATTAGAATTGCTTGTTCGTAATTAAATGCAAGCCTGTCCAAAAATTAAAATTATAATCGAAATATTTCCCTTTTCCTTGTTAGATAGGCAGTCGCTCTATGTAAAATACTGGTATTCAGCTGCATTCGGGTAGACTGGAAGCCGACCCCAAAATTATTGGGAAAAGGCTGAGGTACTAATCGACTTATTTCCCCATTTTCTTCAGGTTTCCAAAATAATATAATAATTAGAAACAGTATATTATCCAATTAACTTATTATTTTTTTCAGAAAAAAAACAATACTCTTCTTCTGGGGTAGTTGGGTAAAAATAAGACGGTTCGGCATTAAATTATTTTCTTTAAAAAGTTTCTCCATGTTTTTTCTATACGGGTTTGGAAAAAATTTGGCGCACAGATAGTATATAAACCTTTTTTTTTTGGGTGGGAAATTATCAAATAACTTCTCCCGCTCTGGGTGGAGTGGGAGGGCGTGTCAGACTCTTACTGACTAAAACCCACCAACAAATATGGCAACCGAAGGAACGGGGGGCCACGATTTCCCTATCGGCCCGTATTTGCAGCCCCGGCAGGCATTGGCCCTAGCGGACCCCGTCAATTCTGCTGACATCTCTTTGAGGCGCGCGTGGAACACCACGCGCCGTCAACCCGGGCTTGGTCCTTATAGGACGGCGAGCTACCCATTGCTCACCGATAGTTTATAACCTGGATTAACACATAGAATACCTTTTACCACGTTATTCCCACGAGATCGAGACTTATGCGGGTGAAGCCGCGGGGCGCTGCCAGTTAAAAATATGTTCCAAGTTGAAAATTGAAAAATCGACCCTAATTCAACTTTCAGGAACAGTGTGTGTGTTTTCCCCTTATTAATTGACAAGTTAAATTTGCCTCGTAGAAAAACGAGGCAAACAAAGGTCGGGCAAAGTGTTATTGGGTTTTTCCATCTGGAATTTCTCAGTAGCAGCCCGAAGTCTGAATGTGCCCGGTTGATGGCAATAGGCTCGCCCCAATTACACGGGACTTAAACATAACTGGTGAAGTGTGGGTACACCTCTGCCTAACCCTTGAGAGGAATACTGGCGTGATATTATGTATGTTAAACTCAGTATTATTATGAACTTCTCAATTTACAAAATGGAATTTCACTTAAAGTTTTAGAGCATTATATCTTCCAAGTTCGAGAAGTTGAGACTAAGTGTAAGTTGGCAATAAGGCATTATATTAGTCTAAGCATTCCTAGTACTCAATTTGGAACTACACAATTTTGTCTAACGATTGTTGTAACTGAAATAGAAACAGCTATTTTCATTGAAAATTCTTGTTTAAAAGTTGAAAAATATTTATGTTATTTTGGCAAGCGGTAAAGTGAATTGTATTGTATTTTTTTGTCTATTAAAAGGAGAACATAATAATGTTACTTTTGAGCATTTAGTTTTGGTTTACTGGAATTTATTAATTCATTGGTACCAAAATATGAATATTTATTAAACATTTAGTTTTGTTTTATTCAAATTGAACTCGTATTTGGTTTAATTTACATTGTTACAGTAAATTGTTATTTCGGCCCTAAAATAAATAATTATGACAGATAGATATTTTTATATACAGTTACAACTAGAAAGTGTTGGACTTTGTTATCTCAATTTCAACCTTTCTAAGTAGTAGCTACCAATAAAAGTTGTAATTGTTTTACTTCTAGGTATATAAAAATCAAAGCACATTAAAAAAGGAATCAAGAAAATTTAAGAGGCCGATAAACCGTTGACTGTGAGTACCAACGTTTTGTAATTTCCTAATACGAAAAGAGCGAGTCTCTAAAAGGAAATCTACACGGAATTACGGCAGTGCAATCGAGGTTTTCTTCCCTCCATTTTATCTTGCTTGATGCTGAAGAAAAGTCGGCAATTTGTGTCGGTGCCCGGCGCGGGCGTCGTAAATACATAGCATCTATGAAAACCAGCCAAGTGCATGTCGGACCACGCACAATGAAGGGTTCCGTAGTTGGGATGAATTTATCCCAAGAACAAACTTAACTTTGTAGTTGAAAAACATGTTCTCCCGCAAATGTAAGTTGGTCGATTATTACTTGTTAACTTGTAAAGCCTACTTAGATGTGATAGTTTTTCTTTTAATTTCGTGATATATGCTACTGCCGTGAATTTTGTCACACACCCAGAACCAACCATTAAGCTTGCAGGGAGGGGAGACACCTTTTTTTTTTTTTTGGGTGGGAAATTATCAAGTAACTTCTCCTGCTCTGGGCGGAGCGGGAGGGCGTGTCAGACTCTTACTGACTAAAACCCACCCGTGTTCCTTCGGTTGCCCTGTTGCCGGGGGCCACGATTTCCCGATCGGTTTTCTTCGAACCCCCGGCAGGCATTGGCCCTAGCGGACCCCGTCAATTCTGCTGACATCTCTTTGAGGCGCGCGTGGAACACAACGCGCCGTCGACCCGGGCTTGGTCCTTATCGGACGGCGAGCTACCCATTGCTCACCGTCCGCAAGCCCGCGCCTACGGTGGCCGGAAATCGGCTCGCGATTCCCGCCCCGGGCGTCTCCTGGAGGGGAGACACCTGACTCTAACAAAATTTTTCACTTTACAGCTTAATATTTCGAAAACGGATCCCTAAATCCAAAAATGGTCTTTGCAAACTCACAATATTTTTCAATGACATTCCATACTATGGGATTATTAAGAGTAAAAAAAATCATCCTCACTTTACGTCTAGGGGAGGTACGTCAAAAAAAAATTTTTTTCTTGATTTTATTTTACCACTTTGTCGACGTAATTAAAATGTATCTCCATGCCAAATTACAGCTTTCTAGTACTAAGCGTCTCTGAGCTAAGCTGCGACAGACAGACAGAGAGACAGACAGATAGACAGACGGACAGACAGACAGACAGACGGACATGACGAAACTATAAGGGTTCCTTGTTTACTACGGAACCCTAAAAATTAAGTTTAACAATAACGCATGAGAAAATAAGGCAGTAATAAAGAGATCGAAGCAACATTAATAAAGGTGCATAATAATTAATATGAACACAATTATCTCAGTTTGTAATTTAATTGGATTACAGAAGATTGATTATTTTTATAGTATTGTAATATGTTGTGTGGACTTAAATGCTGATTGATGATAAAAACTAAAAGAAAAGTATTGTAATTCATTTTCGTTGACAGATCTTGATCAATGCTTTTTGTGCACTGACGCTCGAGTTTGCGTTTTTACGCTACCCGCAACGAACTTATCAGAAAGTATCGTAGTCACCTTGCACAGGCTTGCAGGGTCAGTAAACTATAGACGCAGTTACTTGTCCTTGTCAAAGACCGGTGGTTGTTTTACACACTTAAGCTGAGCTACAAACCACTAATTAGAAATTGTAATTGGAACATGAGATGAAACTGTTACCCATATTTAAGTTTGTAAGCGGCCATTAACTGCAAAGCTATTCTGGTCACCCGTAATGCTCCATTAATTTTGATTGACATATTCTGCTTCAGGCGTTAGGGCCGGACTCCATCAAAGCGGAGATGTGCAGAGATGTCTGAAGCGGAGACGAGAAGTGATGTTTTTCAGTTAGGGTGTTTCCACTAAAAATGTGCGGAGATGCGTACTGGCTAAACTTGAGCGGAGATGTGTGCTGGCTAGACTGTTACGGCGTCGCTCACTGCACGCCGTTCATATCTGTTGTTGTCTCCGCTGCGCGCCGTCGCCAGCTTGCGAGGCACAGCTCACATCTCCGCTTTGTACCACCGCCCAGCTTTCGGCGAGACACAGCTCACATCTCCGCTTCGATCGCTTCATACAAATATGATACATCTCCGCTCAGTGATCTCCACTGAAGCTCAGAGGAGATGAGATGTGTGAATAACGAAATTCTATTGGTTGTTTAAAACACATCTCATCTCCTCTCCTCTCCTCTCATCTCGTCTTCGCTTTGGTGGAGTCCGGCCTTGCGTCCATTTCCCGGCTACGAACAGGCTAAGTATAGCAAGTCTCGTCAGTGTCGTAAGTTATCACTTAGGGAGTCAATTAGGTGATTGGACAACAACATTCCTTTATATCGTTCCTTTAGATCTTTGTGTCGCACGATTCGTGATTTGCCTAAAAAGTTTTATATAAATTGAAATCAGAGTAGAATCACAATACAAAGCAGTGAACATTTTATATTTTAAGCAAAAAACTTTGCCAATTTTTTTCTGAATTCGGGTTTTTATTTAAATTTCAGATATTTTTGTATTCAAAGGCAAAAGTTGTTGAACATGAACCAATGTTTACAATTGGTTAAACACCGATTGAGTGTTACAATTGAATAGGCACAAAAATTAGATACTTTTTTGTGTTCTTTAACAGTTAGTTGCTCTAACTACTAAAGTTTGAAGACTGATTAATTGCTCGCTCTCACAAAGATACGCTTCTGTGTTAAAAGTTCCTTTGTGATTTAAATTGTAATTATCTTTGATTGGTTCCAGCTACCAGCTTCGAACGAATTGTGATTCACAGACAACTTTGTGTTCGTTACAATGACCCACTTCTTAAATAATATCCGTAACTCTTTTCTGTTGCAGACTTGCAGATAATACACATAATAATAGAGGGGCTTGTGGATAAGTAAAAACAGCGGCACGGGTCGATCGATCAGCTTAAGCTATGTTTGCCGCGGTTGATCCGTAGATGAGTGACCATCTTTATACAAAAACCCCTCCGTGCCTCGGAAAGCATGTTAAGCTGCTAGTCCTAGATATCATTAGTGAATCTTTGACAGACGTTACGGGTCGTCAGAAACCCGAAAGTCTGAAACTAGTCTTACCAAGGGATAACAGTATTATCCAGTAACTGAGTTGTGGAGGTCAGATAGGCAGTCACTTCATGTAAAATACTTGTATTCAGCTAAATCCGGTTAGACTGGAAGCCGATCCCAAGATAGTTGGGTAAGGGCTAGGCAGATAAGGACCAAGCCCGGGTCGATGGCGCGTTGTGTTCCACGCGCGCCTCAAAGAGATGTCAGAAGAATTGACGGGGTCCGCTAGGGCCAATGCCTGTCGGGGGTTCGAAGAAAACCAATAGGAAAATCATGGCCCCCGGCAACAGGGCAACCGAAGGAACACGGGTGGGTTTTAGTCAGTAAGAGTCTGACACGCCCTCCCGCTCCGCCCAAAGTGGGAGAAGTTATTTGATAATTTCCCACCCAAAAAAAAAGGGCTAGGCAGATGATGATTTGCAGATAATACACGAAGTGCTATGGAGAAATAATAATTCGAAATGAAATGATATTTCGAAGACACGAAGCCTTTGCATGGACGCGCGGCGTAAACGTAACGTAACAAGTTTAATTTTCGACAAAGAATAGTCGAAAATGAAACTATCCTGTAGCAGTATGGTAAAAAAATATCAATAAGCACAATAAAATATCACCCATAGATATGAATGAAGTCCTAAAACTAAGTATACAGTAATAATATGCACATATCGAAATGAAGGAATCTATGCTTAATTTTATCAACGGAAAAAACATTAAAAATATTTATTTTTTTGGAATTTTTTAACAAACGGTGTAACTTTTAAACTAAATTATCTATCGCGAAGAAACAAACTCCATAATGATTGGAAGTAATTAGGCATCCTCTTAAAATGCAAATTGTGGAAAAAAAACAACCCTCAATTTGAAAATAATATTATTTTTTTTCAAAAATCTGTTTTTTTTTTTCACAAATTATTACAAGAATTGTATAATTTCTCAATAAGATACACATTACCCATTACATATCTTTAAAAAAATATTTATATATAAAAAAAATCCGTCGATAAAATTAAGCATAGATTCCCTCATTTCGATATGTGCACATCATAAAGACTTACTGTATTATTATATGCGAAACGAGTATTTTTAATTTTAAAACCCCGTTTGCTACCTTAATTCACGATGACATAAGATAACACACAATCACCCAATGACACATCAAGCTATACATTTCCAGTTTCTGCTAATCTCGCATTGTGTAGGATTTCCGTACAATGCGAGGTCAGCTTATACTGGAAAATATAGCTTGATGTGTTGCTGTGTGTACGACCAACTGGAACTGTGCACCTAGCTTCTGATGTTTCATAAGTGCTGTTTTAGGTTAAAGTCAAAAAAAAATAATTGAATTTGAATTTTAGTTACCTACTAGGTATTCGTACATTCTAGTGGGTGGAAGAAGGAAGATCTTGTTAAATAGCTGAGTTAGTAAAATGAAAACCGTGATCACAAGAAGACATAGAAAAGATTGAACGACATTTCAAGTGACTAACTATAATCCCTGTTTTTGTTCTTAAATACCCCGAGCGTTTAACAGTGCTAATCTTTAAAAGAGTTTAGTTTGTGTTTTAAGAAGAAAATAATGAGTGAGAATGGAGACGCTTAACACAAAATTGTAAAAGAAAGTAAACTTATTTTATGAAGGTGTACAATAAAATAAAATAATCTTTCATTGGGATAAGCAACGTCCATATGTGTTAATAAACAAAAAGATAACTTATATCTTTGTTAGTAAACTCATTATCTATTTGGAAACAAGACTGTTGTTGGAAATACATCTTCGAACAACATCACCTAACAAAGAAGAATCGTACCTCCCCGCTATAGTCTTCAGGATGAAGTTGGAGCTTTCCCGCACTCTGCAGAGCAAAGAGGCAGATTTCTGTCTGGCGATGGCGTAGAAGCCATCGACGTGTGCTTGTGCAAACATACCTGATGCACTGCAGAAAAAGATAAAAGTATTACATTTTATTTATAGAAATGAAGAGATCCGCAGGACAACCAAGGTAACCAACATAGCCCGAAGAATTGCGAAACTTAAGTGGCAATGGGCAGGGCACATTGCTCGCAGAACGGATGGCCGATGGCGTCGAAAGGTTCTGGAGTGGCGACCACGTACCGAAAGACGTAGCGTTGGAAGGCCTCCCACAAGATGGACCGATGACCTTGTAAAGGCTGCAGGAATCCGCTGGATGCGGAAAGCACAGAAGCGGTCGAAGTGGGGGTGCTTGGGGGAGGCCTATGTCCAGCAGTGGACGTCTTTCGGCTGAAATGATGATGATGATGATTACATTTTAGTGGTAGTCGCAGAGACACATAAATCTATTACACATTAATTATTTGTTTATTTATTCATCTTTATGCAAAATAAAGGTATAAAGCGGACTTAATACATAAGCATGATACCTATACATAAATCCAATCAGTAATTGTATAGCTCCTTTCAAAGGACACAAGCACCGAAGATCTCTATACAGCGATGAATCAACGTACATTACGAGTTCAGACAACTACAGTAGGTATCCGAATAGATACTATTACTAAGGCTGAACACCGCACCGCATGGGAGTTCTATTCAACCCGGTTCCTATTATCTGGGCCGTATCTAGGTCTCTACAGATTTATTCAATTATTATTGCTGTTACGGACGAGAACGTCATAGTGTCAAGAGAATGCATACAGAAAATTTAAAGACCTTTTAAGTTTTAATACGCTGGGCGTATTGCCAAATTGATATGCAGTACGTTATGTACTGGGTTTGGGATGTTTTTTTTTTTTTTCTTAGCCGTTATTATCCCACTGCTGGGCAAAGGCCTCCCTACTCTTTTTCCACCTCTCTCTGTCTAGAGCTTCCAAGGACCAATCTTTCTTAAAGGAGTCCAGCTCATCCCACCATCTCCGTCTGGGCCTGCCGCGATGTCGTTTGCCATTTGGGATGTTAGTTAAAAAAATTATATAATTTTGTTCAGCGTTAACAGCAGTTTTAGTTTAGCCTTAGTAGCAGCCCGGAGTCTGGACTTGCGCCCGGTTGATGGCAATAGGCTCGCCCCCATATAAACTCCTTTGTAAAAAAACGGGCGGTTTTGATTTTTCTACATTATTGGTAATCATTTAGTTCTAAAGAGGTTTTAATAGCTAAACTATGTTACTGGCACTTAATAGTTTGGGTATGAAAAAACGTTACCTAATTCCAAATTCAAAACTTTTGTTTAAAAAATTATAATTCAAAAATAATATAAAAATTATTTTTCAGTTTGTGAGTTTTTTAACATAAAAAATGTGAGTGTACGTTTTTCGGGAGTGGTTTTCCTCTGTCCAACTCTTTGGGGAAACACGGCGTGATGTTGTGTATGTGTTTAGTTCATCCTTCATGAGTAGAAGAGATTAGAGGTACTATTGAAATAGAATGTTTAACTTGAGCACTAGACTATGAGTTCGTAAGCACAAATAAGTAGGACTTAAGCTGAAGGCCAAAATCGAGATAAAACTTGATCTGAAATTACTAAAGTACAGACGCCAGCACATCAAGCTACCCGAAACTGTCAAATTTTCCCAATCAACTTTGAACCTTAAACTTCAGCGATAAAGTTGAAAATCTATTAAATAAATTTGACATATTGTAGTAGCCTGATGTGCTGGCGTCTGTACAATAAGAAATCTGAAGACTGCGACTTCGAATCAATGCTTGTTCGTTTTCTATATCTATACGGTGAAGCATTTCTCCTATAGCGGGGAAATTGTAGATTATTATTCACTGGCTTCTGCTCGCGATTTCGTCTGCGTTGACTTCGGAATTGGGTCCAGAGAGAAATAAAAAATGCAGATAGACATATAGTATTGCTACAGTTTAATAGATCTTTTGAAGAGGAAAAATGTTATTTTATATTTTAATACATTGTTTTCATATAACTCTATTGATTTAAGGGGCGCACGCCAGTTAAGCTCCAATGCAAAAAGCATGACTTTTAAACCTTCCTCATGAATCAGTAATTCAAAAACCGTTCTTTGATTGCATCACGAGACCTTTTGGAATCGTGGCAACTCCAAAGTTACTTGTGAGAAGAATTTGGATTAACATTGGTAGTCAACACTCACTGGCCCAATCTTCGAATGTTATCTTAGGACCAAGACAACGGGGAAAACAGGTATTCCCTGAGGGGCACCTATTAGTACACCCACATTTCGCCAGCTATGTTTAAGTTCTATGAAATTGGGGGCGAGCCTACTAAGAAATTCCAGATAGAAAAACTCAAAAACACTTTGCCCGATTCGGGAACCAAAAACAGGACCTCATGCTCGACAGTAGCGCTCACAAGTTTATTATGGTTAATAATATTCGACCATATCCTGTTTCACGTACGTTTGAACGAATCCTGAAGCGTGACCGGACTTCCAATGTGTTCTGTGTAAAATCTATCAACGGAATGACTCTTTAGGGAGACGATATATTTCATCTGTTCATGTGAGAGCATGAGAAAATTCTACTGAATTTTTTTATGGTACTTTTACAGATGTTTATGTTAGAATCTCTATAAATTTTGAAAATGACTGTTTATGAAGTTGAATTGGACACAGATAGACCATATCCTGGATTAAACGCATGTTAATAATGTCAATCTATTATTATCTCACTGCTGGGTAAAGGCTTCTTCTCTTACAGAGAAGACACGAGCATCAATCACAACGCTTGGTCAAGACAAAAAAACTTTTTACAAAAAAATCAACCGACTTTGGTATTGAATTCTCGTTTTTTTCCACCGACTTCCGAAATTAAAGTTATTTTTCGCTTTGTAGTGTTTTTTTGGAAGTCGGTTGGTTTTTTTTGTAAAAGTTTTTATTTTTCAGTTTTTAGTTGTGGTAGTTACCCCACACAAATTCGAATACCACTACCTGCTATGTAAATAACAGTGACAGGAACTTAAGATATCATCCATATACTTAGTGGGAATAAATACGTATTATTGAACTCAACTCAAAAATTATCCATGCAAAGTTAATAAAATTTATATGTGACCACATGGGAAGCACCAGCTATCAAATAAAAAAAAAACATCAAAATCGGTTGACCCAGTAGAAAGTACTGAGGTAACAAACATAAAAAAAAATACAGTCGAATTGAGAACCTCCTTTTTTAGAAGTTGGTTAAAAAATATATATATCTTTATTTGTCAAATCAATATTGTTATATTGAATTATTATTACCTTGCACAATTTAAGTTACAGATAAATAGTAAAGGTAGGTACAATTTTTTGTTTGGTATGTATCGGTACCTACCTACTTTTTTGGTTGTCAGAACGGAGCTGATTCACTCAGTTCTCCGTACTAGTATAACTGTGTTACCACAGTAGGTATAAACAATATAAACTGTATAAGCCGACATTCGCACGGACGTAATAAAATCGCGGCGGGATTTGATCGCGCACTGGATTTTCAACTCTCGGTGTTAAGCGGAGCGTTGAGAATCCAACGCACTCTCGTCCCAGCGCGTTGAAAAAACACACTTTTAGATTTTCAACTCGTTGAAAATCTCGTTGAAAATCAAGTTCACGAAAAAAAAATCGTCGCGATTTTATTACGTCAGGGTTGACGATTTCAGACTTACATTTATTTAAAATATACGCCAACAGCATATATATTGTACATCACACTATCACACTAATATTATAAAGGCGAAAGTTTGTGAGTGTGTGTGTATGTTTGTCTCTTCTTCACGCTCAAACGGCTGAACGGATTTGGATGAAATTTGGTACACAGATAGTTTATCACCTGGATTAACACATACTTTTTATTCCGATATTACCACGGGATCGAGACTTCTGCGGGTGAAACCGCGGGGCACAGCTAATTAAATATTAAAAGTTAACAGGTATGGGCTCTTATTTTTATACCAATTACAGGTGTACACGTTATTCGCATAAAGCAACCTTTTTAAATTACAACATTCACTACAAGTCCAGATTTCTTCACGATGTGTTTCATTCACCAATGTCAGTAATGTAGGTACTATTACTGGAAATATTCTCCCAAGATGGGAGAAACGACTTGTATTCTTTTGATAGGTACCATAAGAATTTAATTATGGCAAAGATAAGGTGACCTTTCCTTTATAATAATATTTCTTGATAATTTTGCTATTCCAAAACTTTTCTCGTGAAGCCGCGAGCAATCTAGTTTACAAACGACAACACCCAAACAATTTAATTAAGAGTAGTTACTAATTGCTTTATTGATTATGATGTAAAAGCCTTGGGAATATTCACACTTGCTTCTCAATTTCCTTTTACTAGAAGCTTTCAGTAAGTTGAGGAATATGCTTATTTCTATCGGAGTATTCGAAATAATGTTATGGGAGTAGGTACCTACTCGCCACTGGCGTGCGTGTGTAACCTGCGGGGTCATAGGGACGATGTTTTTTTTTTTCCGTCAATATTTAGATATTAAAAAAATTGCCGTCGCGGGACGCCTGGCAGACTGATGTGAAACATCGAAATTGACTTTGACTTCGACTTTGACGCCACTCGCCACTGACCATCATCATCATCATCATCATCATCATCGTCATCATCAACATCATCTAATTTGTAAAACTTTTCTCAAATAATAAGCGCGGCGTGGCGACGCCAACGCCAACATTCGGTCTGACCCATAGAGTAAATTTTTTGTCTGTTCCGTTGCTATAAATGTTTCACATCAAAAATATTGGACACTTTTTTTTTTACTTACTTAATCAAAAGATTATAGCGCCACATTTAGTTAAAATGTGCCATGGCGTCACGAGTATGTAGTTTTTATACTTACTTGTCTCTGTTGTGTTATCTAAGTCATTTTTGATTAATATCATCATCATATGGCCTAGCCTTTTCCCAACTATGTTGGGGTCGGCTTCCAGTCTAACCGGATGCAGCTGAATACCAGTATTTTACATGGAGCGACTGCCTATCTGACCTCCACAACCTAGTGACTAGGTAACACGATACCCCTTGGTAAGACTGATATCATTCGATTCGATTGACTGATGTCATTTTTGATTAATATGATAAAGCAAAAAAAAAAGCGGCCAGGTGCGAGTCGTACTCGCCCATGAAGGGTTCCGTTGCAGCAAGTAACGATAAGTTTACGATTTATGACGTATTAAAAAAAAACTACTTGCTAGATCTCGTTCAAACCAATTTTCGGTGGAAGTTTACATAGTAATGTACATTATATATTTTTTTAGTTTTATCATTCTCTTATTTTAGAAGTTACAGGGGGGGACACACATTTTACCACTTTGGAAGTGTCTCTCGCACAAACTATTAAGTTTAGAAAAAAATGATATTAGAAACCTCAATATCATTTTTGAAGACCTATCCATAGATACCCCACACGTATGGGATTGATGAAAAAAAAAATTTTGAGTTTCAGTTCTAAGTATGGGGAACTCCAAAATTATTTGTTTTTTTTCTATTTTTGTGTGAAAATCTTAATGCGGTTCACAAAATACATCTACTTACCAAATTTCAACAGCATAGCTCTTATAGTTTCGGAAAAAAGTGGCTGTGACATACGGACAGACAGACAGACAGACAGACAGACATGACGAATCTATAAGGGTTCCGTTTTTTAACGGAACCCTAAAAACGTGTTCAATATTTTTTTATTATCTAACTGTAGGACTAAACAAAAATTCTTTTTTTATTCACGCATCATCCCTATTTCGTAACACACATACAATGACAATTGAACGCAATGGATTTCATTTTGACAGTTCACTCACGTTCATTGCGTTAAAAACGTTGTTGACCGAACGTATTTTTCAAATCCATGAAGCAAGTGATTGAAAGTGTGTTACGCAATTAGGGTGCTAATTCTAGCGCCCCTACTCAAAATGATTTTTTTAGACACACTGTCATTTTTTATTTTAACTTTGCCGTAAGCAATTATTTTATACGTGATCGTGCACTAGATGTATGAACGTAAACGAAGCAAAAGGAATTTGTAAAAATCGTAGCCGTTCGGTCGTTCTGTAATGTCTGCATACCCCAATTGGTAAAAAAGGCGTAAGTTTATGTATGTATGTTATGGAGAATTTTTTACGAGTTTGAGGTATTTGTTACTTTACGTAAAGGGAACAAAGTTTACTGCCATCTATCTTCGACTGTTTGTCACCCTCACCAGTATTTAAAAATAAAAGTATTAGCTGATTACCTACTCACAAACACCAGAAAGGAAAACATTTAAAATAGTTGTTAGTACCAAAGGACTGAAATATGTACCTAGTATATTAATAATTTTCCTTAATGCTCATTAAATTCCTAACATTTGAAAAAGTTTATGAAAAGCTACCTCTATTGGATTTCACTAAATCCTAGTCAGATACGTAGTAAAGTAGAAGGTTACAAACACAGTTAGGTTGAAAAGGTTCCTAATACGTCTATTGAAAGCTTCTACCGCCCTCGAATAGATGGCAGCACATATTGATATGAATCAGGCAACCGTAGCGCCATCTAGCGAAAACCACAAGCACTCCATAGAGAAGACTGCGGAAAATTCATTCGGTGAAAACAAAAACCTGAAGCTCCGACATTTGGGTGAAAAGCGTAGCTTGATAGTTACTGTTATAGTCTACAAGATGGCGTTGCAATAATTAGAACGTAACCCCTAATCTGTAGTAAAGATTAATCCTTACAATCTACACCATCAATATTGTTATCTAGCGAATGATACATCATTTGGATTTTCTATATCATTTAGGGATATTTTTGAGATGTTTGGGCTCCTTCTGGTTCGATTTTACAAAGTATATAACGAACCGACTAGTCAGTCGGTTCGGCTGCCAGTCGGCAGCAGCTCCTTTTTATAAAAGTCGTTTTTAATATTCGTCGTGTAAAATCGTGTGAGAACGAACTTAATTATGTATTTGTTTATTCTAACTCAAACATCAATGAAAAGAGGGCGCAGTTTGGTGGCTTCGCTAAATAAAATAATTGAGATCTTAATGCCAAGTTCTATGGAGGTTAAATAATGTTTGTTATTCCCATGCTACTCATAATTATTTTATAACTAGCCTCTTCCAGCGGCTTCGCCCACGTGATATTATTATAAATTATAGGCTATGTTACTCAGTGATAATAAAGCATTCTACACGTGAAATAATTTTAAAAATCGGTCCAGTAATTTTTGAGTTTATTCATTACAAACAAAGATATAAATCATTTTTCTATATTATAATAGAGTAGATAATTTGGTTTGTGACTGTTGTTATCCACAAAAAATTAAACTCTACGTTTGCATCTTTCTACTTTTTCAAACAAGACAATATATCTTGTTTAAAAAGTAGAAATATTAACTATTTCTATTACAAAGCTTCTCCAGGAGGGGTATTAGGAGTTTGAAACTTTTATCCGCCAACAAAAAACTCTCGAAGTTCGTCGTACCGCAAAACATTGTGAAGTAGCTACTCATTTACCTACTTTCAAACCGTTAAGTAATTTATGTGCCTGTGCAAATTTGTATGAGAAAATAATTTATGTCTGATCATGCTTATTAAGCTTATTTCCATAGGTATGATAGAATACCTACCTATCTACATAGAGGTTGATTTCGACGGTTGAAAGGCTAATTGATCTAAGCAAAATTTTGTAAAACTTGCTCCTGCATATTTATGATCCGTCCTCCTGGACGGACTTTTATTTACTTAAATCAATCAATCATAATAAGATGATATCATATTATGATTTAAAAAAAAACAACCAATCCATCTTCTTGCAAGATTTACAAAATGTCGCTTAGATCAATTAGCCTTTCAACCGTCGATTTGTTTTCCGAGAACCCTTTTCCTCAATGTTATTTCTCTTTGTCTTAAAGGAAACTAATGGAACCCTCAAAATTTTGATCATAAGTCTTCAAAAATTTACTAAGTAACTCTGTCTGTCTATCTGTTACTTTTTCAACCCTAAACGGCTGCACGGATTTGGATGAAATTCGGCACACGGAGAGACCACAGAGAGACATGATCTGGGTCATAGGATTCTTTTAATTCCGGTAGTGCGTTCCCGTGGGGTAATTTACGAACTCTGCGTGTGATGCCGCGGAATCCTGTAAGCCAAAATAAACCATCCATAAAAAGCTTATTATCTACACCAACTTTGGTGTAACGTTGCAGCTTCATTTAAGTCGATTGAATTTGCCCATACGGGCTCATACTAAAGTTAGTTACCTAACTTATGGAGGCAAATTTTAATAGCATCACTCCCGCTGAAATTCATAACTTTACCGTATTTGGAATTTATAATGCCGTAAGTAGCGTACAAGATCGATCTACGCTATATACATATAGTCCCCGTCACGAGAAGCTATAATTTTTGTAAATAAAGAACTTCTACCAAGTTACGTAGCGACAATTTAATCAACAACAAATAATCCCAAATTCAATGAAGTCAAAGTAACGTACGTGTTATACGAAACTAATGAGCAATTTCACTTGATCGGGTTATATTTTAGCGATATAAAGCGCTGTCGTCTAAGGTTTTGTGGTACTGGAACGCATCTGATTCATGGAACGTAAACATTTGGGCCACGATTTTGAAGTAAGTTCACGCTGACGTTGTCTCTACTGTCTTTCGAGTTTCGAATGCGTCTGTTTGTTTGTGGTGTTTTCGCGGATTAAGTTATATTGTTTGTTTGTAATAATTAGATGTGTGTGTTAATATAATTATATCCCTGTAAAAAAATAGTACAAAACTGTTTTTATTTTATTTTACCCAAAGATTGCAAACCCCTGAATGTGTGTTTACAAAATTTATAGCTTCTCGTGACGGGGACTTTAGCTTATTTCAGTCTTTCTTCTCAGAGTAGTGTAATCAAATGAAATTGTTTATTCTGTGAATAGGATATTAGAAACACTTTAACAAGTCATATTAAGAAATATAAAAAATAAGCTAGATGGGGTCGGCGTTTCCTATCTGACTACTCTGAGAAGAAAGGCCGAGACAAACTCAGAGGTCGCAGTCTCATTTAAAGTCCAGACATAATCTTGGTCTTGAAAGAAACACACAGATTAGAGTGGACCTGTCAGTGCAAGCACTTGTCAGTAATTGTAGAGCTTAACTCATAACTTAGGGAGCTCAACGATTCGACGAACAATACCAAAGAAAAGAAAGTGAGATAAGAAACACCGAACTCATGTAGTTTAAAAAAAACATAATCTATTTTTGACGTGTATAAGTTTTAGTACAAACCTACTTACAGAAATAATAGTAGTTTATGAAACTGTTGGCGAGGTTTTTAATAGTACCACACGAATGTTACACCTTATGTGTCACCTAGTTATGTGCAGTTTCATACACTACTTTATCTACTCTCATACATTAGGATTGAACCTATTAAATAATAGATCAAATTTAAGG
Source organism: Agrochola lychnidis (assembly GCA_963680765.1). NCBI lineage: Eukaryota > Metazoa > Arthropoda > Insecta > Lepidoptera > Noctuidae > Agrochola > Agrochola lychnidis. The sequence continues at coordinate 12,878,515 of OY796864.1, forward strand.
ATCAAGAATTAAAAAAATCGAAATCACGAAATTCAGCACGTATGAATAGCGTCTGCACCAGCACATCACCGCACATACGCTGCAGTGGGTGCTGCTGTCCCCCGCTTAAACGTTCCATTAGAAAAGTTGATGGAAACTCCTTGCTGATTAACTTCTTGGAATTGCCCTGTATCGTAATAGAAAAGAAAATTGTTTTATAGCATTATTTTGTTAGAGAAATTGTGTTATAATGTGATTCTATTATAAAATTTCGGTAGTGTTTATAAAGTATGTCAATATAAACTCGTTTTTTCGTAAACTCAAAGGCTAAAGAATATCTTAGTAGCAGCTATAAGAAGGAAGTACAGCCATAGATTTATTTTTAATTTCATAATAAGTGTTTTTTTCTACTGTTAGAATTTTTCATGAGTTTTTCTTATTAAGTTCTCAGTCGTGCATTCCAATCGATGACAAATGCAAACACGTCTAACGAATAATGAAGGGTTCCCGACTAAATACATAATTTTTATTCACAACCCAATTCTTTCCTGAGAAGCATAGCTAGAAGAAAATCAGATGGAAAAATTGACCACTTTCTAAACCAAGCATTTAAATTACGCTGTAAAGCTTCTCACAGAGCAAAAATCTATGGTATTGCAGATATGAACCAGACATGGTACCTATAACAAAATTCTAATTATTATGATTATCAGTATGCATACTGTGTACATGAAGTATAAAAGCATACTTCCTTAGGAATTTCATGATGGTTATTTATTTTATGACTCATCTATATTACTTTTGATCTACTTTTATTTGAGTTAAATTCAAATTCAATCGTTTTCTTTCGGACTAAAGGATCCATATAGTGTTAGTAAAAACTTAGCCTATGTTAGTAAACTCAATAATTTAAAAAACAATAATCATTAATTGGCTACATGGACATGTGCACGCACATGTCTGCTAGCCCAGAGCCTGATAAATGGTCCATCAACCTTGTCCGCCAGTGTAGCTAAACCACAAACGTTACAATAACTGATTGCTTTGTTTAATTCGACATTTCTTGGAAGAATAGTCAGCAGGTATCTTACAAAGTTATTGTTGTGGAAGTAAATTGAAAAGAGCTGTCAAAGGTTTGGTTAAGGTTTTTCTGTATTAAAAAGTTTTGTTTGAGTAACCTTTTTCTTCTTTCTTCTGTTGTTCACAAGTGATTGATTTTCAAGCTGAAAACGAAATTAAAAGTAGCTGTGGCTCAACATAGTTAATTGGTAAATTAAACGGTTTGTGGACAAATAGAAGATTTTTTACCTACGGTTAAAAACCACCACCGACACCGGCATCACCTTTGTACGTATTTTTCTGTTCTTTTTGCCTTGTCTGTTTATATATGTGTGTACATAAATAGTTAAATAAATAAAAACGTCTTTACAACTTTTCAATACAAATTAAATCCCCCTCTATTTGTCCAGCGGGGTAATTAACTCACTCATAATCCCAATCTCAACAATATTCATTGCTTTATTCACGACTAGGATGCCTTAAGAGTATCGGGATAAAAAGTATCGTATGTCCTAATCCACGTCATGGTCTACCCATGTGCCAAATTTCCTCCAAATCCGTTAAGCCGTTTTAGCGTGAAAGCGTAAAAAACAAACAAACAAAAAATCAAATCTTTTATCTTTATTATTAGTTTAGATTTAGAAAACATAAAAAAAAACTAATCTTTTTTCATCATAATATTAGTTTAGATGGTAAGCATACAATTTTATGTAAACACATAAAGCGATGGATTACTAATTTCCTTCAAAATCCTTCGGATTATAATAGAAAGAGTGTGACGCAATTGGGGTGCCGATTTGCCTTACACGATATGAAACCGTTACTCGGTAGTAAAGACTGGCTCTTAAGGGTGAGAATTGCCTCGAGGTAAACAGAGCCCCGTAGTGTTAGAACATCTTTCACAGACTTTCCTTTTCTTTATCCTATAATCCTTTAGTCCAACTTATACATGGTCACTTTATTGCTTTCGCACGCCACTTTTGTTTATGTTACTAGTGACCCACCTCTGCTTCGCATGGGTGCGATGTACTGATGTGACGACATGTCGAAACAACAAGATTTCTGAGCTAAATTTAAGTTAAATATTATTATTTAAACATATAAATCTTTCGGAATAAATTTTCTAAATGATAACGGTGAAAACCGCATTCAAATCCATTGTGAATTTTAAAAGAACTAAGCGGTCATGCAGACTGACACGAAAAACTGCTTTTTTTAAACTGTGTAGATGAAAACATACTTAAAAAATATTTCTATAGAGTTAATTTCTATATTTCCAGTTTGAAAGTAATTATTTCCTACGTAGTATCTACTTTCCATAAAAAGCAATCACGTCAACATGGATCGATATGGATACGGATAAATGACATGACATCTATCATTATTTCTCGTTATTTTCTTTTTCCGAGAATACGTCAGAATTGAGCTCTTCAGTAGAAATTGTTGTGTCAGATTTTCTTCAAAAAACAATCGTAAAAGTATCGGCAAATGCGCTACAAACCGATAGCTATGGTTATCAGGAACCACATTCAAGTAAATAAGTTGTAAAAAAGAAAATTGTTTAAGAGCGTGCATTTTGAAAGTGAGCAACGTCGCAATTAGATGTCAAATATTTCGATGTTTTGATTAATTTGGCAATATTATTGTATGGAAATACGGCTAACTAGTGAACTAAAAAATATTGATTATGAAATGCAATAATTAATATACTCACATCGAATATTTAGTTTTAAATGTAAAAACCGGCCAAGTGCGTGTCGGACTACGCACAATGAAGGGTTCCGTAGTTGAGATGAATTTATTTATCCCAAGAACAAATTTAACATTGTAGTTGAAAAACATGTTCTCCCATACATTCCAACTACAAATCGTAGCTCGGCATCCAATACCGCGAATGTGACTTTTTTTTACGTTTTTTTTTTTAATTGCAAGGTCACTTATTTGATTGTGTAGAATGAAATAAAACAAAAATCTGATGTTCGTTAAAAATTTCACATTCGCGGTATTAATATAAAAATAATATAAATCTAACACCTTTAAACGAGCAATTCTTGTATATATGTATTATAATCTGAATCTCGGAAACGGCTCAAATAATTTTTATGAACTTTAGTACGCAGGGCGTTTCGGGAGCGATAAATCGATCTAGCTAGGTTTAATTTTTAGAAAACGTCGTTGAAAAAGAAAAATGGTCACGATATTTTTCTTTATTCAAGTAACAAGGACTCATTGTGTTAGTAAATGAACTATGTTAGCTTATTTTACCATGTCACTCAGAAAGTTTTGCGACTAACAGTTTTTGTCTATGGGATACTGGCTGGTTTTGATATCGATAAAAAATATAACATTCTAAATTCCCTCCACATTTTTTTACGAGCAAAATCAAAATACTCTGTCTTACTGAAAAGTGGATTTACAACGAGAACATTTTCGCGCGATGATTTTGTACGATTTCAAATGTCGACTTAAACCATAAGAATTGTTTGAAAGACTTCAAATGGTGTTGTTCATAGAAAAAAGCCCTTCTAAAGCGACTGTTTTCCACTGGTTCAACGAATTTATGCGTGGTCGAGTAATTTTGGCGGACAAAGAAAGAAGTGGCTGCCCTATGACGGCTGTTACATAACAAAACGTGCTGGCTGTGAACATTTAATTCAAGAGAATATGCGGATTACATATGAAATGGTTCACCATATACTGCAGATTTGACCGGGAAGTGTGCATGAAATTCTACATGGACATCTTCGGGTAAGGAAGATAGTTTCACGCTGGTAACGCAAAATCCAACGCAGGCTCAGAAGGAGGTTCGGAGAGAATGGTGCCGAGACATGATAAAAAATTTGAAGCAGGCTCGTCTCGGCACGTTTAAGATATCATTACGGCTGACGAATGTTGGTTTTATCAGAATGATCCAGAAATGAAGCGTCAGTCGACCATGTGGCTGTTTCAAAATGAACCAACGCCTACCTAAGTGAAGCGAGCCAGTGTGCAACCAAGTGCAGACAAAATTTTGATCGCATGTTTTTTTTTCTTTGACGGTTTATCTGGTGTCAGTACCCTTTCGAGATCAAAGGAGCATCAATACTAAATGGTATGTTACCAAATGTTTGCCAGAAGTTTTTACTGCTGCAAGCAGCAAGCGACCGAACACTGGCCTCCGTGGGCTACTGCTTCACCATGACAACGTGCTGACTCACTCGGCGCTCTAAACAAGGGAATTTTTGGACAGCACACCAGTCAAATTTATAGGTCATCCTCCTTACAGTCCCGATTTGGCTCCGTGCGACTATTTCTTGTTCCCCAAAATAAAAAACCAACTCAAAGGAAAACAGTTTTCATCAACGGAAGCTGCACTGGCTGCATTTGAGAAGGAGATTGAAGAGGTGTTTGATGTGGACTGGAAAATGTGTTATGAAAATTGGTTTAGACGTATGAAACTGTGTATTAAAGATATAATAAAAAAATATATAACCTGTAGTTTATTTTTTTCTAGTATCGCAAAACTTTCCGAGTGCCCCACGTAATCTAGTTTCAATTTATTTCACCCCATGGGAGTTGGCACTGCAGTGATTGATGTACATGCAATCCAGCCTGCTAGTGATCATTTTTAGGATATTGTTGGAGCTGGCCCGCACTCTGCGCAACAGGGATGCACACCTCATTCGCATCGTTGCGTAAAAGCAATTAATATGTGCGTCTGCGAACATTCCCGATGCGCAACGAAAACGGGGCAGCCCCACCAATAGGTACCCTGAAAGCGTTGTTGTATTGGACACGAAGGGTATTGCACGACCTTTGGGTATATCTAGCCCATAAGCTGCACGTGTAAAACGTTGTACAATAAGCTCAAAACAGAGTAATATTGACTTTTTAAGTGAGCAGCGTGCAAACCTGCGAGCCAGCACGTTCGCCCTTACCGACAACACCCTCCGTTCCCGCCAATATCGAGTCCGTCATTGAGGTCAGGGGTCAATATATGACCAAGATATTTAAACGTAAATACTATTTGTAGTGGAGTCTCATTGAGTAATACAGGTGGTACATAACCTGGTCTACCCCAAGCCTCAAAGACCATGATCTCCGACTTATTGGAGTTATACATCAAACCATGTATTTTGGCATACTGCTCACATTTGGCGACCAACTTTCTGAGACCACAGATTGACGCGTTCAGAAGCACCATATCGTCTGCATAGCTAATATTATTTACACAAATACCATCTATATAGTTACCTACTCTGGTGCTGTTGAGCTCGCCAATCAGCTCGCTCGGAAAGCGAGGGTGAGCTCAACCCTCCCTGCCTCACCCCGCATTCCAACCTGTATGGCCTGGAAAAAGTTCCAGCCCATCATACACTATTAATCTTGTTACCATACCAATATTTAAAGATGTTTATAAGCTCCGTTGGCAATCTATCCTTCTCCATCTTTCTCCGCAATACGTCATAAGCAACCAGATCGAAAGCCTTGAATAAGTCGAGGAAGCTAACATAAATCTGCGTCCCACGCTGTGTATAGTATGTGACAGTATGCTTAAGACACAACACTGCACTTTCTGTTGACAAACCACGCCGAAACCCGAATTGGTTGTCATGAACATTTACAGTTTTAATTTTTTAGTTGTGTGTTAAGCAGACTGTCAAACACTTTTGATATTTTGTTGTTGATATTATAATAGCTAGAGAGATGGGCCTATTGGATGCCGAGAGACGAAATGTAAGTTTGCACGCACAATATTGAGAGATTTACCATGTTATTTTAAGACCATGGACTTCTTATAGGTTTTCCTGTTATCTATGAGTAAAGAGCCATACTATGTATTTTTTTCAAAATTTTTGGTCCAGTAGTTTCGGAGATAAGGGGGGGGGAATGGTCAATTTTCATTGAATTTCTTAAATATCTTTAAAAGTGTTTATTTTAAAATGATATAAAAAATATGTTTAAGATCCTCATAACAAGTCTTTTCATTTGATATGTCACACGGTACTGTTAGTAAAACTTTTTTTTTTAATTTTCTTGTTTGCCCCCTAAAAGTGACCCCTGTATTCAAAATTCATTTATTTACGTTACACATTCGTGTTTGGGTCACAGAAATATATATGTGTACCAAATTTCAACTTAATCGGTCCATTAGATTCGGAGTAAATTGGCTGTGACAGACGGACAGACAGACAGACAGACAGACAGACAGACAGACAGACAGACAGCCAGACAGACAGACACACGAGTGATCCTATAAGGGTTCCTTTTTTTCCTTTTGAGGTACGGAACCCTAAAAAAGCATTTGGAAACTTTCCAAATGCCTTTTTACACCTAAAACGGTTAGGTACAACATCAAATTCAGTGTTATAATTGCAATTCATTATTAATTTCTAGTTCACTAGTTAGCAATATTTCATATTTTATACAGTAATATTGACAAATAAATCAAAACTTGTAAATATTTGACAGCTATTAGCGACGTTGCCAAGTTTTAGATTGTGCTTCTAGTATTCTTGGTTAATTTTCTTTCTGAGAAAATGTGTTTGTTTTGTTTTAATTCATGGATCTATCGTTTTAAACGATTATAGGTATGTTCTATTGAAATGAAAATCAATAAAATGATCATTTGTAAAGGAAGATAATTTGTAAATAAAGTATAATGTCCATTCAGAAACTTTTTACATTCATATAATAGTTATGTACCAACATTGTGGTCTGTGGTTTTCATTGAATCGCTTAACTTTCTGTAACCCAGGTACTGATATTGTTAAAATAATCACAATTGTTGTTTCAATTTAATTTAAAAAAAATATATGCCTTTGTTACCCTTTTTTCCAGTCTGTCTGAACTTTTCAAATTAAACCCTTCAGACAACAGCAATTCGACGATGGTTTTGTACTTTTTGTGTCCCTAGTTTCATAAAGGATTTTTGCGGTTTCTAATAAAACATGTCAATGTTTTATATATTCCTGCTGCGGAGTTTACTAAAATTCAATGTACAATAAATATGATAAAACGTTAGGACACGATGACTGTGCGGCCCACTTAAAATTAATATTACGTGCACTCTATGCAGAATGTTACAATTTTTTTTTTTTATTGAAATAAGATGATTTATTACTGTAAAAATCATCTTAAAAATTATTCATTGTTGTTTATCTTAAGGGCAGAATGCATACACATACATTCTGCCCGTAAGATAAACAATAATGAATATTTTTTCTACAAAAAAAATATTATCTACATACAGTTAAGAATTTTATGTGATAAATATACTTTTTAGCAGCATTATGTGAGTGGGCGTCATGTACAGTACCGACCAAAAGTCCATAGGCAATCTCACAAAGCAATAGCTCGACGTTTAGTTTTACTTACGACCTTTTATTTTCAAGAGACACATGCATCATTGTCGTCAACAAGTGATTGTAGTTCATAATTTCAACATTAAAATACAAGTCAAGATGACCTAGCGGTTAACGCGTTCAGACAGATGCGTGAATCGATAAGCCATGAGTTCAAATCTCATACAGTACTATTAAAGGTTTTTTGTAAGTTTTTACTCATTTGGAAGTAATGGGACAGAAATATAATATTGTTTATGTTCGCTTTGTTCACACATTTCGTAAAGTTAGAAAAGTAGATCATAAAAAAAACTAAATAAGTTTAGACTTGTGAGGTAGAATATGAGTTTAATGAATATTTGACTTGATCGGAATGAACGTTGTCGATTTGTTGTAACTGTTGGTGTGATCTCAAAATGCAGGCAAATATTATCTAATATTGAGGCGACTATTATTGCGCTGCATAAAAGTGGTCTTAATAGAACACAAATATCTGATGAAACCGGTTTGAATGTGAGTATTATATTTACGAATTGTAACTTAAACTTTTATTTGAAATTTACCTAGACTATTTGGTGACATATGGATTAGTTCTTTTTATTGTTATTTTTTAAATCCATCATGAGGTCTAAAAGATAAATAATTAGTGTTTATTATTGCATTTGTAAATGCAGAGTTTTAATATTACTTATACTGTTATTTTAAATAAATATTATTTTATGTTATTATAAAAATTATAAAATAACGTCACTTTAGTATGTTGTTATAACTGCTTAATATCACTTTTCTTTTTGTTTTAGAGGAACACTGTAATTCTCTGAATTAAACAGTTCTACTTATGTAGAAGTATTAGACGATGTCATGCTACCTACTGTGCGCATCATTCACCCTGCTGATGAGTTGACACAATTGACATTTGTCCAGGACGATTGTCCTATTCATCGGGCGAGCATTGTGCGTGAGTGGTTCCAGAATCACCCGGAGATAATTGTTGTTCCATGGCCAGCGCGATCACCCGACCTCAACCCCATAGAAAATCTATGGGGTTTGATGGTGCAAAGGTGGGAGTCACGGGATGAGAGGTGTAAACAACAAATAAAAACCCATTGCATGGAGGTGTGGGAAAATTTAAGAGGAACCGAAATATGTGGTAATATTGTAGGGTCCATGCGCAAACGTCTACTTGACTGCATTGAAAATAATGGGGGTAATACAAAATATTAATACCTAGATGTTTTGGTTTTAATAATAATTAGACGGTGTAATTAAATATTTAGTAGTATTAACATATCTGTAATTATTTAATGATCTTAAATTGAGGCTTAGTTTCAATCTTCTTTTCGTCAAGAAAATAAACACTTAAGCTATTACCTCAATATTACATTAATTGTAACGTTACATAAAAAATCGAAACAGATTGTGATTGTGTTGTATTACGCAATTAGGGTACTGGTTATGTTATTATGAATTGACTAGGTAAGTGGGTACCCACTTAGAAAATAAAAAAATCTTGTGAATGGTAGGTAACAAGAGAACTTCTTTTGTCTAGGTAGGAATGTGACATCACAATTCTCATAAGAGTTTGTTAATTTTATAAATAAATAAAACGAATAAACATTTTTGTTATCATTCAACACGACTTTTTATTTCCACCTTCTAACACCAAAAAGATAAATAAAAAATCACTTATATAGTTAAACAATAATACAATAACTAATATTTAACTTCTTATAAAAAAAAACAAATAATAAGAAAAAAACAAATATAATTTTTCTATGAAACTAGTAAAACCAGCCACACGTTGTAATTACTTAGATTCGAACTCAGACCTCACTGATCGTGAATCCATTGCTTAGCTCAGACAGCTACCAGCACATGATATTTCAATGCGAATTTTAGCATCAGGTCGCCACTGTGACGCATATTCTAAATGCAACAGAAATATAATGTTATTTCACGTTACTGTGCGACGAGTGACGACGATTCATTAGTGTGTTATCTGTGGAATGTTGAGACATCACTCATACACGCATATGCACACGCACTGACTGTATCGTGCTCGACTTCATAGCAAAGTAAACCTTAGCATACTTACGGAGTTTTGAGGTGTACTGTACCAGCAAATCTTTCAAAAATTTAAAGCCCCATCGTATTTAAAAACTTTCCCCCAAAAATGTGGTAAAGAGTCTTTAATAAAATACTTCCATCGTTTAGAAGCTTACCATCCATAATCCACTTTGTTGATAGGGAAGCGGATTTGTGCTGCTTTGCTTTCATTCCGAAGATTAACTAATGTATTAAACGAATAATCATTGCTAGAATTTCATTTTCTGGTTAGAAAATGTGAATATTCTGAAGCTGTAGTTTGCTAAAGTTGGTTAAAAGATAACGATTTCGCGAGGGTTGGTTTGTGGAGGGGCGGGAAAAGAGTTCCTGGAAGGACTTGGGTGAGGCCTTATCCCAGCAGTGGGAATATATAGGCTAATAAAATAAAAGGTTCCAGTTGAAATAGATCTGTTGAATGTTAAGTAACAAAAGCATTTTAATGATCTAACATAAAGTTTAATACAGAACCTGAACAAATACAAATATGAAAACTATAACCTTTAGAAAAGTAATCAAATTGAGACGACACTATTCCACCTACGTATGTTTATATTTTCACACTAGTCAATATTTTTATCTAGTAATTCCATCGAGTTTGACGTTCACTTTTCCGACGTTTCACTTTTACGACGGATGATGGTCTCAGAGCGTTTTATTTTTTACGTAAATTGTATTTCTGAAGATTATTACGGTATGGATTGTAAATGTGTGGAAAGTGGATTTTATATTTTTTTTATTATTTAACGGCTTACTCTAAAGTAAATAAAATGACAACAAAAAATTATATTATACCTATTCAAATTCAAATTCATTTATTTTAAAAAGACAACTTATTGGTTCACAGTAGGTGTTTGTAGTAGGTACACGTAATATAAATTTAAAAACTATTCACATAATAATAACATTGAAAATACTATAAAATCAACAGTAAATTAATTAAAATATTATATTCACTAAGATATCAAATTTCAATAAAATTATAAATAAATTTCATAATTAAATTAAATTAAATATTATAAAATCACATTACAGTCAAAATAAATAAAACACAATAATTATAATTTTCTAACCGGCATTGGAACAGCAACATGCCTGCAACAGCCATGCCGGACATAAGGGCAGTCCAGAATATCAGCGATCATTGCCAGGATGATCACATCGTCGTGATTACATAGACATAGACATCCTAAGAACGATAGTATTTCAGTAAATACTTTAAAAATAGATCAATTTCGGAAGTTTTTTTTTAATTCCTTAAGAAATGCCTTTTTTTACCAGCTAATCTATAATACATAATATAGGGTGTGGTTACAGGCAAAAGCAGACACAATTCACATTCAATTATTTATTTTACGCAGACAGAAATGCAACAACTCAATCCCCTTCGTTCGCAAACAGACATTAATTATAGTAAATTCCAATAGAATCGTCACAAGCACGTTCTACGTTTAGATATGAAGAAAAATACTGTATTATCCGCTCGAAGGAAATGTACGGGTGCAAAACTAATTTAAGAAGACTGGCAGCTATGCAGCAAAGAAATGAGAAAACAAAAATGGAACTGGGAAAATGCTGTGAGACGGAAAGAAGTAGGTACGAACTATATATACAACGCGAGTGATTCCTTCTGCAAAAGAATGCAAAAGTACCTACGAACTTCTTTGTTTACCGAGACTATTATTAAGTTTGTTGCATATTTTGTAAAGATTTATCGCGTTAATTAATGCAAATTGAAGTTTGTAGGTTAATTACCTGTCAACGCTTGTCAAGTAGACAAAATGCAGGTCTGACCCATTTTTCCATAAGTAATTTCTTTAATATAAGTTATTCCAGCACGGCTTGTGGTTAAGTAATAAAAGCCGTACGGGTCCATCGATCAGGTTAAGCTACGCTTGTTGCGGTTGGTCTGAAGATGGGTGACCATCTTTACATACCAAGACCCCTCCGTGCCTCGGAAACTAAGCTAAGCCGTTGGTCCCAGCTATCATTGACGGATCTTTGACAGTCGTTACGAGTCGTCAGAAGCCCGAAAGTCGGACAACCAGTCTTACCAAGGGGTATAGTATTTCCAGTAACTGGGTTGTGGAGGTCAGATAAGCAGTCGCTCCATGTAAAATACTGGTATTCAGCTGCATCCGGTTAGACTGGAAGCCGACCCCAACATAGTTGGGAAAAGGCTAGGCCACAGATGACATTTCCAGCACGGGTTAATTATTATTCTAGTTTGTAACCATGTTTCATAGCCGTGGGAGATATCTTTAGATCTTTCAAGAGGCAAATCAAAATCTTGAAAGCTAGCTAAATACATTAGTTAACTTGTAAAACTTCAAATTGTTTGTAATATAACAGCATACTCTAGTATAAACCAGTTTGGAAGTTTTACTTTAAGTTAATTTGAATACTGTACTTAAGTACTTTCATTCACCACTTTTTATTTTACCTGAAAAAACTTGTAACGATGTGGTTAAGTTCAATCGGTCGGTGGTTAGGTAAATTGTCCGGAAGAGACAAAAGACAAAAAAAAAAATTGTTTGTCTGTAAAGTCGGTTTACGGACGATAATTTTACGTGATAACGTCACAAGCCGTACGCTTAGACCGATCGTGCCTCTCTATCGCTTGTTCCTCGCTCTTGCTTGCATGCTCAGCTCAGGCGGAACGTGATACTTTTTCGTGCGTGCAGCCGACGTTCATCGATTTACATCGAAAACGTTATCACGTCAAAAACTACTCATGACTATATAGGACTAGAGTCCGCTCCACCACTGAGTCCAGCGGGAAATTGTGGAACTACATTTTCGAAGTGAAAACTTCTTTAGGCGCGTCGGGAATTTTTAAGATGGGAAAAAACTATTGAATTTACGACATTGTTACCAACACCAGCTTTTGACCATTAAAAAGACATCAACGCGCGATACATTTTCTTTGTGACTAACGATATTCCAAACATTGAGACATGACAACGACATGACTGACATTTCCCTTTTTTTACCGACTTCAAAAAAGAAAAGTATTTCTTGCAGAATAAAATTGCTCGGGTTTTCATTTCTGTCGGCACTCTCGGAGTGCCACTGTTTTTTTTTAAATGTTTTTTGATGCAATGACATAGATACTAGGGCTTATTGGTGACTCGCCGGAATTAACTCGTCCGAATCCGGGCGAATCGACCAAAATAAAAGCATTTATTTCAATTAAACCCTTTACAGGCACTTTTGAATTGTCAAAGAGTCGGTAAGTTGGTCAGAAAGTTGAAGCTAGCTACCTATTCCAAAACGTAGATCTCTGAACGGGTAAGAAACTCCAAGGACATTTTTTTGAATATAGACATGTCGGATCCGGTCACTAGTACGGACACGAAACGAATCGCAAGCGCGCCACTGGCGACATCAAGAGTGATCTACCTACACCAAAAAAGGCGCACTTCTACAGAGTCGTGATGTTTTAAGGCCACGGCGAGGAGGGCATTCAGCCTCTGGTCGCATTGGAGTCGAGACGTCGCAGAACTTTTCTCGATTCGTGGTGCTCAGTTATTGTTTAGTTGTAATTTGTGATCATTTTGTGAATTGGTGATTTTAATAAACGCCGTCGCACCCAGTGTGTTTATAATTTAGCTAGTGTGATTAATTTGATAGTAAATTATAATGTGATCTGAACTGCAAACTGTTTTTCTATTGCGCACTAACCAACACTACCCACACTGCGCCCACAGTAGTTAAAATATCGCTGAAAATAACGAGAGTCACGTACCCGTCTCCGACAGATATATTACAAAATCCTGGGTACATTATTCTTGTTGCTTATACGAGTATATGGTGTTCAAAAATTAACTTTAGAAACTTTAAGACATGCTTTAGACCATCGAACTGAATAACTTATACTATGGGACCAACTTTGAAATCACGAAAAAACATCTGCTGGCCCATAGTAAGGTTCCCCACCTCCCTAACCCTGGTTCTCTACTTACTGTTCTAAACTGTATGGAGAAGCTGCTTGTTTTTCGCGATTTCAAAGTTGGTCCCATAGTATAAGTTATTCAGTTCGATGGTCTAAAGTACCTCTTAAAGTTTCTAAAGTTATTTTATAACACCTTATAGAGTATGTTGACTAACAGAGGGCGTTTTCGTTAACCCGCAATAGTATAGCGTCCAAAAATTTAAAAAAATATATATATTAACACAGAAAAAAAAGGATTTTTATCATAAAATGTTAACTAAACATTTTAAATTGATAAGAAGCACTCATGTACACGCGCACTTGTCGCACTTTTCCACGTTGAAAGACAAGTGCATACTAATATTTGGTAAATAAATAAAAAATAACATACAAAGTAAAAACATTAGTTAGACTTTGATGGGTTTTGAGTAAAATAAACCAGGATTGAATATTAATAGCAGATATATTTATTAGCATATAGATACAGTTTGGCTTTTACAATGAGACTGAGAGTATAACCCTACCATGACAGATAGTTGTCATCTACAAAGGCGCCTCTAATGGCATATTTCTTAACTAACACGACACTTTTAAACTGTTTGGTTTACACGTTCGTTCCAACACCTGCCCTTAAACTAAACAGTTTTAAACCAATATTAGAAACAATGATAATGTTTATCTTTACTTAAGAGGCCGGCGACACGGCTTGCAACTACAAATCGAGATGTTTGCAAAATTCAATTCCAAGCACGTTGCGCTAGTGTGAGTGCCTGTCGGAGCGATATAGACCTACAGTGAGCAATACTACCACGCACACATTGACAATTATTGCTTGACGCGATAGTACTACCAGCTTTCGAAAATTCGAAAACTTAATGTATTTCCTTTTTTTTTTTCGATAATTTGTAACTTGATGACATAAACTATGCTTCTGCGGAAATAATATTACGAATATTGTTGTTTATAATACAGAAAAAATAATATGACTACCTGTCATTTACGCTGTAAAAATGTACGAAATACAATTCGCTTACACTTCATTTAAAGGTAAGTTTTTGGAAATAAAAAGACGTAGAAGCCTAGATAAATACTGTCTCAATCCGAATATCAACATAATATGGTGGAAATATGCTCAAATTGCAAATGATTTATGTACTACGTTTGTATGGACAATTCATGCGTCGCCGCATTCTTAAAGACTTAGTTAAAACGTCTGCTGGCATGTTTTCAGTAGACAAATATTCCAATTCAATAATCTTATCCTTTACAATTTGTCTTACATAATGATGCCTGATGTCTATATGTTTGCTTCGACTGTGATTAATTTGACTATTACAAATCTTTTGTGCTGACTGATTATCGTTACACAGAGTGACAGTTATACATTTATTTAAACATTCACTCAGAAAACTTCTAATAAATTTAGCTTCTTTGGCTCCTTCACACAATGCCATGTATTCTGCCTCTGTGTTTGATAGAACCACAGTTCTTTGTTTTCGGCTTTCCCAAGACACTGCATAGTTACCTATTTTGAAAACAGCCCGTATAAGAGCGTCGATCCAGTTGATTTGATGCCCAATCCGCATCTACATATACTGCAACAGATTCTTAACTAACACGACACTTTTAAACTGTTCGGTTTACACGTTCGTTCCAACAGATTTTCTCCTTTTATCACTCAATCTCACCACTATTGTTTGTGTCACAAGGTTTCAGTGATAATTATTTACATAATATGCAGGATGGTGATTTAGTCACCTTGCATCCATCAAGGAATGACGAAGAATCACCCGATTCTATCCGTCATACTAAACAACATTTGCTATGAAACTTATATCCGACTCGGGGATAATAATTAGAAATTCCCATGTAACAGTAGACAATTTCGATGCATTTATGTTTTTTAACCGACTTCAAAAAAAGGAGGAGGTTCTCAATTCAACTGTATTTTTTTTAAATGTTTGTTCCTTCAGAACTTTCTACTGGGTGAACCGATTTAGATGATTCTTTTTTTATTTAAAAGCTGATGCTTCCCATGTGGCCATATAAATTTTATTAACTTTGATTGGATGGTTTTTGAGTAAGCTTCAATAATACGTATTTTTTTCCCACTTAGTATGTGGATGATATGTTAAGTTCCTCTCACTGTTATTTACATAGCAGGTAGTAGTATTCGAATTTGTGTGGGGGTAAATACCACAACTAAAAAGTGAAAGACAAAAACTTTTTACAAAAAAAAAGAACAACCGACTTCCAAAAAAAAACAATACAAAGTGAAAAATAATTTTAATTTCGGAAGTCGGTGTCTTCGGTTTTGAATTTTCGTTTTTTGCCTTTTGTTTGTGTTTTGGTTTTTGTAAAAAGTTTTTTTTTCTTTTCGAATCGGTTATGAATTTCATAGCGAAAGTTATTCAGTATGAAAGGTAGAAGGTCTCCTTGCGGATGCAGGTGACTAAATCGCCACCCTGTATTATTTCACAGTTTCAAGTTAATTATGTCAGTAGGAGTTATTGTTCTTTTTTTTCAATGAATTTGGAAACGTTAGGTAGTTCTTATATTTCATAATGACACCTTAATACGTTTTGAAGAGGTTGATGATTATTTTACTACTAGCTTCTGCCCGCGACTTCGTTCGCATGGAAATCGTAAGACATCACAATATACTACAATAATAGCCATATTTTCATAAAACTTCCCTGTATACTACGTTTGTAGTTTTATTCTTAGCAGCCAAAATATACAGAGAGTCAGGAATGGTGACTCGGGAGCAAGCGACGTAACAGTTGTCTGTGTGAGAAGCAGCTTATTCTGAGGTCGACAACCGCAGCCTTCAGCCTTCAGTGTCGGCCCCTGTGACTTGTTGATCGCAAAGCATATACTCCCAGAGAACTGCACGCGCTTTAACTGGTAATTATGGGGAATTTGTGGTAGGTATACGCGCTATAAACACTGTCTCACCATCGCCACAACCTGTTAGAATTTCCACCTCGATGAAGTTTCTCTGCAAAGACATGACCTTGAGCTGGTTTCCGTTACACAGATATACAACCGGAAGTCCACTTGCCATTTGTGAATTGAGAAATTCTACAGGGTGATATTTGGCATCATCTTCCACCACATCAGTATTAATGGAGATGTATATCACTTCACTCACTTCAATTTGTGAGAGAATACTGTGGTTGATCGCTGCAGCTTGATCATCTTCGGAGTTAAAACGGAAACACGCCTAAGAATTCTCTTGGTACGGTATTTGACTGATATCCTCGTATATCAGACGAATAAGATCTTCTAAAGTGGGATCTACTCTACCAAGAGTCTCTGGTAGAGTGCTTTCACCAACTTTTAGAAGAACATCAGAGAATACTTGAGCATTTGAATTACCGCCAAGCCGAGCTCGTATGATGATGGTCAAGCGCAGTTTATGAACTCTCGACCATAGAGTCGACCTTTTCAACGAAGTATTCACTTTTTTTGTCAAAACTGTGACACCACCCACCATATCTTGGTTTATGCGGATGTCCTGCAGGGTTCTGTTTACAGTTTCCACTGCTTTCCTTTTTGCCATAATGCATTCATCTCATACGACGAAGCGCAATCCCCTAAGCACACATCCCTTGTTACTGTTGCGTGACACCCCACAAACAGGCGTTTCGTTGCTCTCTACATCGATGGGAATCTTAAACATGACGTGCGCTGTTTTGCCACCAGGAAACAGTGTGGCAGCGATTCCAGAAGATCCACACACATACATATTTTAAAATCGCTTGGACAAATCTGCTGTCAAAATCTGTAAAAAAAAAATATTTTATTCCTACAGTCTTTTGCTCTAAAATGATCAGAATACAACCTTGAATGTTTTGTGACTGTAAAGTACTTGTAACTTAGCAGTTTCCCATAGCTTACGAAGTTTTCCATTTTTTGTGAATTAATACACTCTATGAACTATTACATACACAATCCAAAAAAAAAAATGTTTTACAAAAAGAGTTTAAAAAAACAGACGTAAATCGAACTTACTACCCCGGGCAGCCTACCACCAACTCGTAAAGCAGTATTATTTTAACGTTACTTCAGTGGGAGAAAGAGATGGAGCTATACATCCTGTAGAGCTTCATCTCTATCCCTCACTGAAGTAAACTAAAGTAATATTAAAATAATACTGCTTTTGAGCTGGTGGTAGGCCCTCAGGACTTCAAATCATTCGTCCAACCGCTTACTTATTCGCTTTGTTGAAAGTTAGCTAAAATAGCCGTTCCTATATAAAAGGTAGCGTGATGATAATCATTTAAAAAGTTAAATCGGTAACTACCTATCTACAATTTCCCAACCTTTTGGCGCGTCCTTTTACAATTTGCAGAGAAAAATACGAACATGATGTAATATTGCTCATCCCCCATAGCAAATAGCGTGATAGTTTATGCCCTACAGTTGGTACAGACAAACATTCTAAAAACTTTATTTTCCGCATAAGAATCGATCCCAGACCTCGTAGCAATAACTTTCTTTAAAAAAATTAACGTCGCTACGATTTTACTATATCTATAGATTATAGGTACATAATCAAAAAAAAATAATAATCGTATAACAAAATGTGAAAAAAAAGAAAAAAAAACCGTAGGTGGGAATCGAACTTACAACCCCATGTTTGCAAAGCAACCACCCAACCGTTGAGCTAATTGCTTTGTTGAAACTTGTCTAAAATAGCCGTTCCTATATATTTCATGATTGACTGCTTAGTTCCATAAAGGTATAGCGTGATGATAATCATTTAAAAAGTTTAATCGATAACCATCTACAATATCCTAAAATTTTGGCGCGTCTTTTTCCAAAAATACGGACATAATATAATATTGCTCGTCCCCCATAGTAAATAGCGTGATAGTTTATACCCTATAGTTTGACCAGACTTATAGGGAACACCTATGCAAAATATTAACAGAATCTATCCGGTAGAATTTGCGTCATGCTAGAACATAAAAATACAACATAATGTAATATTGCTCGTCCCCCATAGTAAATAGCGTGATAGTTTATACCCTATAGTTTGACCAGACACACAGAGAATATCTATGCAAAATTTTAACAGAATCTATCCGGTAGAATTTGCGCCATGCTGGAACATACATACAGACAAACAGACAAACAGACAAAAATTCTAAAAAAAATATTTTCGGCATTAGAATCGATCCTAGACCTCGTAGCAATTACTTTTTTTCAAAAATATTCAATGTACAGTTTTGACTTCGCTACGATTTTATTATATGTATAGATATTATCCTGATTTCATATAATATTAAATATGGAAATATCATATCGTATGTAAATATTTAGCATCTGCAGGAAATTCAAATTATCCGACGTTCTACGAACGTGTACTTCAAGAAAAGTGCTCCCGATGTGTATACACACGAGCGATTTTGCAACAAGCCGGCAAATTGTCGAATTTGTCTGACAACATCATCTTCGTGCAGAATTTTATCAGAAAATTAGTTTGGTGAAAATATTATTTAACTTTATTGCTGACGAAAGTAAGCTAGCGGAGTAGACCAGAATGAATAAGAAAGCGAGTAGGTAATGCGGGTCCAGGAAAAGTAGTTATTTACATTAAGCAGTTCCTTTTTACCCGACTACGGCAAAGCCAAAAGGAAGGGTTTTGATTTTAGCAGTCTATGTATGTATGTTTATATGTTTGTATGTTTGTATGTATGTATGTATGTATGTTTGCTTTTACGTGTGTTCCACCATAGCGCCTAAACTACTGAACCGATTTTGATGAATGAAGTATCAATAGATTTGTAATAATAGTCCGGGTGACATAGGCTATATAAATTTTCACTAAATTTAATATGGTGGATTTTACACGTAAATTACTAACCTCGAAAAAAATTAAAATGATATGATCATGACATGTTTGGTACCAAAAGAAAGGTCTTGACGAGCACATTACAAATATGTAAATAATGTTATACTTTCAAAGTAAATAAATATGTTTAAATTGTTAAAAACAAGCAAAAGTGAGACTGTTCTACGTTTTATCGCAAGATGATACCAACGTGCAGTTAATCAAATCTTAATAAATAAAAACGGTTTGTAATTCCATCCTCAATTCCTCTATGAAGAAAAACAAGTACACACGGCTACACATCAAGCTATACATTTCCAGTTTAAGCTGATCTGGCATTGTAAAGGATTTCCGTACAATGCGAGGTCAGCTAATACTGGAAATTTATAGCTTGATGTGTAGCACTGTGTACAACGAAATATTAATATTTATACACGGGGCGCTCAGAAAATTTTGCAATAGGTAATAAAAAAAATATACTATAGGTTATATTTTATTTATTAAATCTTTTCAAATAACTCTCCATTGGCGTCTATACACAGTTTCATGCGTCTTAACCAACTCCACATCAGACACCTCTTTAATCCCAGTTTTCCCTTGAGTTGATTTTTTATTTTGGGGAACAAAAATGACAAATCCATGATTCATCACCCGTAATGAAATCGTAAACGCGCCGAGACGAGCCTGCTTCAAATTTTGCTATCATGTCTCGGTACCATTCTACCCGAACCTCCTTCTGCGTTAGATTTTGTGGTAATCAGCGTGAAACTATCTTCTTTACCTGAAGATGCCCGTGTAGAATTTCATGTACACTTCCCGATCCAATCTGCAGTATATGCTGAATCTCTTCATATGTAATTCGCCTATTCTCTTAAATTTGATTTCTCACCGCCAGCACGTTTTCTTATGTAACAGCCGTCATAGCCCTATGACGGCCACTTCTTTCTTCGTCCGCCAAAGTTACTTGACCACGCTTAAATTCGTTGAACCAGCGGAAAACAGTCGCTTTAGAAGGGCTTTTGTCTACGAACATCATTCGAAGTCTTTCAAACGATTCTTTTGGTTTTAGTCGACATTTGAAATCGTACAAAATCATCGCGCGAAAATGTTCTCATTGTAAATTCAATTTTCAGTGAGACGTTGCGCGCGGCGTTGTTGTAACGTTTAGCAAGTGTAAAAACGGAAAAGTATAAAATAAAAAATAAAGTTTAATAAAAACTGTAACCCGACCACGGGAAAATAAAAATGATCTAAAAAGTACGAAACAAGCAAATATTTCAGACAGAAATCAAGACATAGGTACAAAAATGGTCAAGGTAAAGCCGTGGTCGCATGCCTGTATTCCATGTTGGTGCCAAGAACACCTACAAAATTATAATGGCATGCGACCACGGCTTTACTTTGACCATTTTTGTACCTATGTCTTGATTTCTGTCTGAAATATTTGCTTGTTTCGTACTTTTTAGATCATTTTTATTTTCCCGTGGTCGGGTTACAGTTTTTATTAAACTTTATTTTTTATTAGGAAACTGTTTAACAGTAAATATCAAATATTAAAAAATAAAAAAAACGTGTGGCACTCGGGGACTGCCGCGGTAAAGCTATTGCATAGCATTTGTAACCTCCATGACATCACGTTTCCCATGACAATATCACGTTGTCATGGGAACCGTCATTACATGGTAGGCGGAGTGGGGGTGTTAGGTTTTATTTTCGTTACGTTACGGAATTTCTTGATTCGGTCGCCACGCTCAAAGCCCGCTATAAAAACTATGCAATAGCTTAATAGGTATTACGTTACATTCTTAGGTACAAGGAGTGGCTACCGAAATGACGAGCAGTCTATCTATTCTGTAAAAATCTCACCGTGAAAACTTATACTCCGTTTGAAATAAGATTAGACATTTAACTAAACCTTTTTTACAGTCCGTTCAACCGATTTTGACTTTTATACCGTAGGCACAAGGATGGCATTAAAAGCAAAAAAAGTGGTTACAAACCAACTGTTTACTGCAGCTGTCATTTGTCATTCCACAAACGCAATAGAAGTTAAAATCGGTTGAACGGACTGTAAAAAAGGTTTAGTTAAATGTCTAATCTTATTTCAAACGGAATATAGGTGAAGTGAGCGCAAAATGAGGTGACAATAGTGCCAATCCCTAGAATCAAGTAGAATTACAGCTCACTTCACCTAAGTTTTCACGGTGAGATTTTTACAGAGTAGATAGACAGGTAATAGATAAGTATGGAAAGGATAAGACATAGGGCATAAGGACATGGGAATAATGACTTTCTCTCGTACAATTGCTGTGTGCGGCTTCTAATTCTAAAATCTCTTTAGTCGCTCGTCTACAAGCACCATGAACAGGTAAGTAGAGTTCATATTTCATAATGATGTTCTTTGTCTTTTACCAAGTAATCTTATATGTTTAATGTGGCCTCAAGATGAGATTAATCCCTTCTTTTGTCTACGCATAATGGAACCATCCATCTCTTTGTTTCTGTGTTTGGTTTGACCTCTTTTTGGAGATTTTTATAGGAACTGCTGCATATAATTGTAGTTTTTAACAAAGCTGAAGGTTTTCGTACGTTTCTATCAATAGAATATGAAGATACACATTTTATCACCATGTTAACAAACCAATAATAAATACCGCTGAAAAGCTTCGTCCCAAAAAATATAACAGTCAGGGAAGGCGGCCTAAAATCCAATAAATATCGCTATTTTGTAGATACTAACAAGCATTGTGGTTGCTCATACCTAGCGAAAAAGTGTTACTATAATAAAAACGCGTTTCAATCAATCACATCATGAAAGAACCCGTACGAAATTGCTAACGCGGGTTCTACCAAATAAACCCACGCTCTAGTAAATTTGTAAGGTTCAAAACTGGGCATTAGTGACTACACAATTTTATTTAAAGCTAAGTTACGGCTTGTTGGATGATTTTTAATCTATCAGAAAGAAATTACAGCTCTGAGTCATAAATCTTGCTTTTTAATAAGGTTGAAAAATTGGTAAGTAACTAGGTAAACCTTTTTTTTTTCACCAAAATGGTCTAAGCAAAATATTGCGGGTCCACTGGGATTAATTTGTTACAATATTTTTATGAAATTGGAAATGCTTTTCTTTACGATTAGTCAAACTCAAAGCATTTATTTCAAATAAACCAATTATAGATACATTGGAACTGTCAAGGGGTCGGTCAGTCAAAAAGATGAAGCTAGTTGCCCATTCCAAAGCGTAGTAGGTACCTATGGAGAAGAACGGGCAAGAAACTCCACGGACACTCTTTTAAATCAAAATATTGTTACAAAATATTGGTTACATCATTCATGTTGAAATGAGAACAATGTAGAAAAACGTGCACGTTAAAAGCGTCCGTAATAAAAATATAAAAACAAAAACGATTCAAAAATTAAAATAAACCGTGGCAGCTGACCAGTCCCTACTGACGGCACCCGTTCACGAACACGACGCATGGATCACCACCATTTAGCTCAACCATTTTGAAGGGAACGTAATGATCCAACACACACGCCACCATCAGCGAGACATTTGAGTGAGCGTGACATACTCTCAGCCGCCAGGGCACATTCAAGTCAATGAAAGACGTACCCGGTAAATGGCAGCTTTATGGAATGTACATGGTCACAGTGCTCACACATGTGATACTGCGAGACTACTAATTTATTAATTGTTAAACTCTCATTTTCCAGAAAATCTGGCTGTTTCAACATGTAGTTGCTTCACAATCAGTCATTATTTATCTACCCACGAGACAACGGCAGTCTTGAGGCTGAAATATGTCATTAACATCCGACAAATTAACTGTCTAACTACATATACAATATGAATATTCTATTTCAGAGCCTCTATGTGACTTTCACTTATGGTATGAGTAAAGTTTATAATATGATTTTGACGGAACAGACTATGAATACTTACGCAATCAATTTCCACGCGTATTGTGGAACGTGCCAATATCAGATAAAGGCATAAAATTTTAAGAATATTGTGGTGACAAAATTGGTAACTGCAAAGTAGTCGTTGAGGATTAAAACATTATACTGTCGCATTTTCTTGCCAGCATACGTCTCTCTTGATTTCTATTCGTTTACAAGCGGCTTTGTATGCCTATAAAAAACGCACGGACGCTTTTTTAACGCAATGTTTCTTGACGCGCACTGTATTTTTAACCGACTTCCAAAAAGGAGGAGGTTATATGTTCGTCGCGTATGTTTGTTTTTTTTTTTATGTATGTCCACCGATTTCTCCGTAAATTGTGGACCGATTTTGAAAATTCTTTTTTTGTTTGAAAGGGTGTGCTCTGGAATTGGTCCCATATAAATTTTATTAACTTTGCTTGGATAGTTTTTGAGTTAGCTACAAAATACGTTTTTTTTTCCCACTTATGTAGTATGTAGATGATATGATAAGTTTCTGTCACTGGTAGCAGGTAGTGGTATTCGAATGTGTGTGGGGTAGGTACCACAACTAAAAAGTGAAAAATGAAAAAGAAAAACTTTTTACAAAAAAAAACAACCGACCTCCAAAAAAAAACACTACAAAGTGAAAAATAACTTTAATTTCGGAAGTCGGTGGCAAAAAACGAAAATACAAAACCCAAGACACCGACTTCCGAAATTAAAGTTATTTTTCACTTTGTAGTGTTTTTTTTTGGAGGTCGGTTGTTTTTTTTTTGTAAAAAGTTTTCAACGCTCGGCTTAGTGGCGTAAGTTGAAAATCCATGCAACTGTGAACTTTTTCAACGCGCTAGGGATGCACTCTGTTGAATTCTCAACGTTCAGTTCGACACAGAGAGTTGAAAATCCAGTGCGCGTCAAGCAACCTCGCGTTAAAAACGACGTAGGCTTAGGTTATGATTTGATTTGAAGGGCCGGTGTTATGTTGCTTATGTTCGATATTGCCATATAACCATAACTCCCTAGATTTCGTTAATCACCATTATTGGTAAAGTGACTGGTTATTACTGAAAGTGATGCTCATCTACGTTACAGTGCTCCTCTCCGCCACAGTTTCTCTCGCGGTACGCCAAAAGAAATACAATCACTTGGGACATTTCAGACGCACCTGCGATGTCTTTGGTTCTACAAATGTTCATAGGCGGCGAAGATTACCATCAGGTGACCGCATGATTAGTGACACGCCATGACATTAGAAAAAATAAGTTTACAGCAGGTAAAATCGTATTTGTTACTTAAGCACGCGCAATTTCCCTTTTAATATCTCGTAGCCATAATGATTTATTCACAAGTTACTTAAACTTTCGAGAGGCTTCATTAACAGAGTAAAAGGATCAATCAATCTGTCTAAACTTTTCCCAACTATTTTGGGGTCGGATTCCAGTCTAACTGGATGCAGCTGGATACCAATATTTTACATAGAGTGACTGTATTTTTGACCTCTACAACCCTGTTCCTGGGTAACACGATACCACTTGGCAAGACTGGATGTCAGACTTTTTGGGCTTCTGACTACTCGTAACGACTGTCAAAGATCTACGAATGACAACCGAGATTAACGTGCTTTCCAAGCCACGGAAGGGTCTCGTCACCTCTATGGCAAACTTACGAATCTGTAGTTTTAGTGAATCGATATTTTTATGAAAAACTGCACCTAATGTGGTATTAACTAGGTACACAACGTGTCAAATTTACTTACACATTTTATCTCTGACGGCTACAAAATTCAAATTTTTCGAATCTGCGTTTTATGTTAATACACATTACACACATAAAACGCAGATTCGAACAATTTGAATTCTGTAACCGTAACTTATGAAATTTACACCTAAGGGTGTTTTAGCGTGGTAAATTTAAATTAAAGAAGTTAATAGATATTTATTCACACCCTGGCAAATATAATATCTATTAAGTTCTATGTATGCCGCGATTGTGGCGTGCCCAGCGCGGGGTTGCGACAATCGCACCCTCCATGACGGCATGAGATCCCGCCGGAGCTCTGTCCGCTGTGCCGCAATTTCTTGCGGCATCGGAGTTAAGCCCCGGCGTTTCGCCTCCTCGCGACACTCCCAGACGTGCGCGAGGACCTTTGCCTCCAGATCCCATGGCGGTAATCCGGCAAGGAGGCTCGCCGCACATACGGCAAAATGACCACTTTAAAGGGTCAAAAATAGATTTTTCTACTTTAATATAAGGTTTAAAATTTAATGTATTCTTCGAGTCAAGTACTTGGTCCATCGTGCTGGCCATAAATATCCTTTGTTATGTTTATAACAAAGGCGCCCGAGGCTCCGATAGATAAGCGTTGTGCAGTATACGGCTAGTTGCATTCGAAACCCTAAAGCATTATAACGTGTTATTTTCGTTCACATCGTGCAAAAATCTAAATATTCATTATGGACATGGAAGTCACAGGTATGTTTATTAATATTTTTATTCTTTTACCCAAGTTATACACTATATGCAATAATAAATGACGATTCCATTCCACTCCTACTTTTTATTTAAAAAAATATGTTTCCTTTGACTTTCAAAAAAAGTTCCGCTTAGTACCGCTTACTGTCCTAAATATTTACACTTGTGCATTTGTTGACTACTAATAATGTGAATTCTAGGAACTCAAACCAACGCATTGTGACACTAGACCCTTTTTTTCACAGGTAGTCGGAGTGGACCAAGTCACTCGGAATTGAATATTAGAAAAATGGATCTGGTTTTAGTGTTGAAAAGCGAAAACTTTTATAAACGATCATCGTCTCAGTGTGTAGAACGATTAACTAGTTACATATTGAACAAGTTTTGTGAATATAAACTGTCAAAAGACAGTGTAAATAAAATCAAGTGTGTTTTAAAAGTGTTTGTTTCAAAATTTTTACAAAAGTGTAAAACATCGAATTGGAATATGGAAAGATTTATGAAATGCAATTCAAAATGGTTAACAAACGATTTGGTCTTGCTAGCAGCAGGTACTACAAGCGCCAACAATGATTTGCAGGTGAAAAAAACCAGAGGCAGACCTGCGAAATCTTTTGAAGAGAGCTCTCTACGAACAAAACGAAGGGTGATGAAACCAATTGTTTCTGAATCAAGCCCAGAGCTATTGTGTTCTGCTGCTCAAGTCAGCCTTACTAAGAGCGGAAAAAGGACAGCTGCCAAACTAGTGAGCTTAGCCTTAACTACAAGCCCTAGGAGATATAAACGCATGAAGCAAATTTACGATACGCCATCGTCATCATATTCGGCTTTAAAGCCTTACTCTCCTGAAGAAGCTTTAGCTCTCATAATTGACTCAGACATGGGAAAAGAAGATTACATTCATTGGCAAAAAGGAGCGAAATCGCGAGGCGCTAACATCTATCCAGCTTACAATGTCATAGTACAAACAAAAAGGCAGTGTTACCCGAATAACATGAAAATCACGGAGACTGAAGTGCAAATTCCAGTTCAAGATATTTTGGACCATACAATACAAAGACTTGCTCAAGTGCAGCAGGATGTACTTCTGTTACACCACGATCACGAGAAAAACTCAGCGATAGAAGTCTTTTACAAGTGGGGACTTGACGGTAGTGGTGGACATTCCATTTACAAACAATGTTTTGCCAACAATTCCTTGTATGGAGACACTAACATAATTCTATGTACTATAGTTCCATTGCAAATGTCAGAGGTCACAACGAATGGAAAACAGATTTTCTGGCAAAACCCAAGTCCGTCTTCGTCGAGATATAACCGCATCATTCGCCTGCAGATTGAAAAGGAGACAAAGGAATCAGTAAAACTGCATTACGAAGCAGTAGAGGAACAAATATCAAGTTTGCAGCCTACTGAGGTCACTCTTGGAGATAAATCTTACACATTTGAACATCATGCTGTGTGTACAATGATGGACGGAAAGACATGCAACGTACTCACAGAAACTTCGTCATCACAAGCGTGTAATGTGTGCAAGGCAACACCTAAGGATCTCAACAACCTTGACTTACTTTTGCAGAAAGAATATCCTACGACAAGTTCTTTTAAGTTTGGAATATCTGTACTGCACTCATACCTTAGATGTTACGAGTACTTGTTACATATCTCCTATAAACTAGAATTACGGCAATGGCAAGCGAGGGGCAGAGAAGCCAAAGAAAATATAAAAAAGAGAAAAGAAGAAATAACCACTAAGTTTTACCAGCAAATGGGATTAGTGGTAGATCAACCGAAGCAGGGTGGGGGCAACTCAAACGATTGGAATACGGCAAGGAAGTTTTTTGCTGAGCCTACAAAATCGGGGGCTATCACAGGCTTAGATCCTGAAATTATAGAAAGATTTGCCAACATCTTGAGTGTTTTATCATGTGGATTTAGCGTGAACTACGTTAATTTTAAAAACTACTGCATCGAAACAGCAAAATTGTGCTTAGAACGTTACAATTGGTACAAAATGAGTGCATCTGTGCACAAACTACTAATACACGGTGCAGACATAATAAAGGAGCTACCTTTGCCTGTGGGGTTGTTTTCAGAAGATGTGCTGGAAACTAGTCAAAAAGAATATAAAGGTTTACGACTTTTCCATGCTAGAAAAACCTCCAGAATCCACACTAATACAGACATTGTACACTGGATGCTAATAGCTTCTGATCCAATTATTACATCAAAGAGGAGGAGCCATAATAAAAAAAGAAAACCGTTTCCTAAGGAGGTGGTGGAAATGTTGAACGTACCACTTGTAGAAACTATCGAAGACAAGGATGATAATGACGAAGAAACAATGGATGATCATGACGACAGTGATAGTAATTAACTACGTAACTGTTTACAACATTATTGATGTATGATTTATAAATGTGTACTTTTAAGTAAAATATACTAAATTTTATTTTCAAAACTATTTTATTTCTAGCTATAAATACCTTTTAGGTAGGTAGGTACTTAGCAAGCCTCAACACAAAGTAACCTTTTAGGTCAGAAACATTTCTAAGCATAAATGCACATATTATTTCACATCTTTGATTTTTGACCCTCTAAAGTGGTCATTTTGCCGTATGTGCGCCGCCTCGCAGGAGACCGTGCGGTATCCTCGGGCCAGCCGGATGGCCATGACCCTCTGGGACGCGTTCAACCGGCGGGCTGGCCGCAGCCTCAATGAACGCGCCCACACCGGTGCCCCGTAAAGGGCCATGGACCACACGATCCCCGCATAGAGCCTCCGGCAGGAGGCGTTTGGATCCCCTAGATTGGGCAGGAGCCGCTTCAATGCAGCCCCGGCCCGCTCAAGTCTGGGAGCCAAACGTCGAAGATGTTCTACGAAGTTCCACCGGCTGTCGAGGACGAGTCCCAGATACTTCATCGTCGACTCGACACCGATGTGAACCCCTCCCGCCATTACCTGGGAACCCGACGGTGGCGCATTCCGAGGACCATGAAAACCCATGGCCTCAGACTTGTGCAGGGCCACCTCGAGTCCCAGCTGCCGGATCCTATCGACGATTGTCGCAACCCCGCGTGTCGCTAAATCGGCCGCCGCCTGGTACGACCCCCCCTGCGCCAGGACAAGCGTGTCGTCAGCGTAACAAACGACGCTGACGCCGCTAGGGAGGTCGGCGCGCAGCACCCAGTCGTATCCGATGTCCCACAGATGCGGCCCCAGGACCGAACCCTGCGGGACACCGCACGACATCTCTTGCCGGTTCCACTCTCCTTGGTGACCGGGGTAGATGACGGCCCTGTCCGTCAGATAGGCCTCGACCACACGACAGAGGTAGGTCGGCATCCGGTGATACCGGAGTGCCTCCCTTATGCAACTCCAGGGCAGGGTGTTGAAGGCATTGGCGATGTCTAGAGACACCACCAAGACGACCCCACCCCGGGCCACAGCATCCCCCGTCGTGAGGGCCCGCACGCGCATGATGGCGTCCACCGTAGAGCGCCCCCTGCGGAAACCGAACTGGCTCTCCGCCAGATCCGGCCCCACTCGCACCAGCTGCCCGACGAGGCGGTCTGCAATGACTCTTTCAAAGAGCTTGCCCACCTCGTCGAGCAGCACAATGGGCCGATAAGCGGACGGAGAGTCCGCTGGGCGCCCCGGCTTCTTAATGAGGACCAGTTTCCCCGTCTTCCAACGAAGTGGGAACTGGCCCCTCTCCATGCATGCGCTTAGGAGCCCCCTCAGTCGAGGCCCGAGAGCCCCCATGGCCAGGACCCAGGCTTTTCCGGGTATGCCGTCGGGTCCTGGGGCGGTATTCTTCGCACTCATCTTGCGTACCGCCACTCTCATTTCTACCTCAGTCACCTAAGGAGAATCGTCGTCGTCGGTGTGGTCCGCATCGGGCATCGCAGTAGGCGGAGCCATGGGCGGAGCAGTATGATCCCCTCTAGAGGGGAACAGAGCGCTCACCACGTCCCCCACAAGCTGGGGCCGGAGACTCTGCGTCAGCGGGGGAGCCCATGGGCGGAGTTTCTCCCGCACCATCTTGTATGGGCGCCCCCACGGGTCCTGGTTGAGAGTCTCCAGCATCTCCTCGCGGGCCAGCGCCCTGGCCCACAGGATCTCCGCTTGGAGGGCGGTCTTCGCCGCTCTGTACCCCTCGTACAGCTCCGCCTCAATGGCTTGCGTATCCGGAGGGCGGATACGGAGCCTGCGATGCCTGGCGTACCGGCGTCGCGCAGCAACACACGCCTTGCGCAGAGCCTCCAGCTCTTGCGACCACCAGTACAGCCGGCGCGAAGCATGTCTAGGATGGACCCGGGGCATTGCCATGTCACACACATTGGACATGGCCTCCCGGAACCACTCCGCCTCGTCGTTGATGTCGGCAGGCCTGTCCGGCGATGACACCCAGGCCTGCACGATCGAGGCTTCCAGGAGAAGCTCCCGGTCCAGCTGCTTCAGCGCCCACCGCGGACCACTCGGGGCCTGTCGGACCGGCGCACTCGAGGTCTGGGTGGAGACGTCAAACCGGATGTACCGGTGATCGGAGTAGGTCTCCACCCCCTCCATGACGCGCCAGTCAATGACACGCGGCGACAGAGCGGGGCTGGCGAACGAAATGTCGACCACCAATTCGCCCCGCATCCGCACACACGTGGGGACAGAACCCCGGTTTAGGACGACCAGGCCTGTCTCCAGAGCCCAGTCCTCCACCATCCTGCCCCGTGTGTCCGTATACCGGGAACCCCAAGCCAGATTCTTGGCATTGAAGTCCCCGAGTACGAGCACGGGGAGGGAACCAAACCCGACGACGACGACTCTTAACTCCGCAAGGGAGTTGTGGAACTCGGCAAGAGTTCGGTTCGGGGAGAAGTAAACACCCACCACGACAATCTCCCCGAACCGTGCTGCAACGCAACCCCGTCCTCTCTTGACCGACTCGAGGGACGGAGTACCGGCGGCGGCCGATGAAATGAGGGTCACTGAGCCGCTCAGGTCCTCCACCCAGTCATCTCTGGGCGGGACAAAGTACGGCTCAGCGACCACGGCGATGTTGATCGACCACTGCGCCATGCTCTGGAGCAACAGATCCTGAGCGGCGGCGCAGTGGTTGATGTTCGCCTGGAGGAGGCGAAATGGGGCCGTTATTGGCATTCCATCTCTACCTCCCCCCGAGCCCCCTGCGAGGGCCCTGCCGCGGCGGAAACGGCAGTGGCGACAGCGACGGTGGACGCGGCGGTGGCCACGGTGGAAGTGGCGGCGGCTGCGGCGGTGACGGCGGTGGTGGCGGAGCGCTTGCCCCTGCCTCTGGCCTCGGCGGGTGGAGCGCAGGCCCTGCTCCCAGCCCGGTGATCGGCCGGCTTGCCAGCCGCCGCACATACGACACAGTGCGGCGTGGCGTTGCACGAGCCGGCCTTGTGACCGGGCTGACCACAGCGGAAGCAGAGGTTGCTGCGGTCTACCTCCGAGGTGCACTTGGCCCCCACGTGGTGGCCCACCTGGCACCGGAAGCACCTCAGAGGTCTGGGCTCCAGCAGTTTGACCTGCGCCGAAACCCAGCCCACCAAAAGCCTTTGGCCCTCCCCGGCTATCTTTTTGGCCGCCGTCACGGGGCAGCTCACCCTGATGGCTTGCATCCCCGTGTGGTCAGGATGGAAGGTGCCTGCCTTGACCTGCTCGACAGAGCACCCTCCAGCCTTAGCGACGGCGGCCACCACCTTTGCCTCCGTCACGGAGTCGTCCAGGCCCTGGATGCGCAAGTCAGCGCACTTGGTGGGCCTGGAGACTCGGGCCTCGTCCGCATTTAGGGCCGCCCTGAGCTTTTCAGCCAGAGCGTCAGCGGCTGGGCCACTGGCCGCACCAGGGACCTCCAGCATCCGGGCCCCGGTTGCCGTGATTTTGACCTTTATGCCCTTTTTGGCCCCAATCTCCTCTAGGTCCATCACCTGGTCCACCGTCGCGAACACCTGCTGGTAGGACACGCCCCTTTTCTCCACTTCCGGCTGCAGTGTGACCACTACAGCTGCGGACTTCGGGGCGCGGAGCCTAGCCGCGGCACTTCGCTCCTTGCGCCGCTGCTGCCTCGCCTTCTTTTTGGCCGCCCTTGCCTCCTTACTGGCCTTCTTCTTCTCCCCGGCTACTTGCCATCCGGCGTCGGCCGGAGGAGAAGACTTAAGAGGCGGAGGTGGCCGTTTCGCCGCCGCCTGAGCCGGAGCCCTCACCGTCAGGGCCGGGGCCTTCGCCGCCTGCGCAGCCGCTCCACCCTTGGCCTGTCCCTGCCTGCCTTGGCCTGGCTTGGCCGCGGCAGATGCGGCGGCGGCATACGACGCCGCCTTCCGCTGATCTATGGCCGGCTGGCTCGCCGCTAGCGGGGGGCGCAGGACTATAGCCTCTAGGGCGGAGAACCTGCTCCGCAGGGCAGCCATCTCCTGCCGCACCAGGGCCAGAACTCGGTCCTCTGCAGGCACGGGCACGAGCACTTGCCCATGCCGCTCTCCTCCCTGCGGCGCCTCCCGGGGGCCGGCTGCTCGCAGCCCAGCCAGGTCCGCTCGGAGCTTCTCGTTCTCCTTTCGGAGAAGCTCCATGGCGGCAGTCAGCTTTGCAACCTCCGCCCGCATCTCGGACATACCGTCCGACGGAGGCCCAAAGTGCAGCTCCTTCGCTGCCGCCAAAATAGAGGCCGCGGCCGCGGGTATGGCCTTGTCCTTGGAGGATTGAATCCTCTTCAAGGCCACTGCCCTGATCGCGGCCTCCACGACCTCCGCGAACCTGACTTCTTGCTGTGGCTTGTCCCCGCCGACAACGACGTCCGGCTCACCACCAGAGGCCTCTGAGAGGACCGGCCCGCTACTGGTCTCTCCCGGGTGGTGCTCCTCCGTGGCGAGACTCTGAGTTCGCCGGGCCTGTTCGACTGGGCCGGCCTGGCTTGACTCACCAGCCTTCTTGGTGGTGAGCCCTCTACCCACACCTTTCCCCTTTTCTTGGGCCTTCCCCCGCCGGCTGGTGTGCATTTTCCGCCTGCTGTCGGCGGAGGACCACTCACCATCATCCGAATTGGGGCGCTTCCGGAAGAATTTGCGGATGATACCATCCGCCCCCACTACTTCGCGCCCCGAGCTGGAGCCCTCTGCGCCCGATGCAGCGTCGGACTCCGACCCCGCATCACTCCCCTCCTTTTGCGTCGTTTTATTTTTGTTTTTATTTTTTACCATATTAGTTCCCACGAGTATAAACTTTAAATCTTCTCAAAATTGTGTGGTTCGCACTAATGACTAATTAAGCTACCCATTAATCAAGCTACCAACCTCCTTCACGGTGCGCCGCCGCTTGGAGGTTTGGGGTGATTTTTTATAGAGGTTTTCTACCTCGCGGCCCGGGCGGTTAAGCCAAGACCCTCGACCCCCGTCAAATGCCAGAGACATGACCTTGACACTCTTCGGGGCTACGAGACCAGCGGTGACAGGAGAAAAGACTTCCTCCTGCCCGCCCGACGGCAGGGTTAGTGCACGCCGAGCCCGCTCCTACTCTAACGCTGCTCAACGAGTGCTCCCTAGTGAGTACCCGTTAGAGCGTTATCCTCCGACAGGATATTGGCATACGGACAACGAGACCCCTAGCTGGGGAGTCATTGTCCGTACCCCAGGGTGCATCGTCCCGGAGACTGGCCTTCCCCCCGGACGCATCCATAAGGGAACTCAAGCCCCCAGGCACACGGGGAGGTTTCCTGTCCAAGCACCCCATTTATTCACACCCTGGCAAATATAATATCTATTAAGTTATATGTATGATGTTGTAAAGTTACGAATGTGTATTTATTTCTGATCCTTGTAAAATATTGACAATCCGTTGGAAGTATAAAAAAGTACCATTTTGAAAACCAAACGTACCGCGGTACCTTTGTACCTGTTACAAAAAAAAAGTTATCATTGATGTTTGCTTTCAAAACGCTCCCCTGTAAAATGCATTTTCTGCAGATTCGCAAGTTTGCCGGTGAGGTGACGATGTTATGGATAGTCAAACACCCACGACCAACGTCGGTAAGCGTTGCTTAACCTTGAAGATCAACACTTGCGGCTGATGTAATTTAGCCACAAGCTCCTCAATAGACTAAAAGGATATTCTTTATAAATATTTACCCGAATGTGGGATTAAAGCGAGGACAGGAAAACAAATAAAAAAATGAATTAACCATTTCATTTATTTCAATTTCTGAATTAGACCCAGTCCTAACCACCAAACCGGGACTAGGTCCAAAGCGATCGTCGCGTGAATGCAACCGACGCGTTAGTTTTGGTCGCCGAACCCGAACGCTTCGTCACGCCGACTGAGGGCGCCTTCCAGTTTTCCGAACAAACGAGTGACATAATTACTAGGTATTATGAAAGTGACGATTGCGTAGTCACGTGACAGATCGCTTTGGTTAGGACACGGGGTTAGGCTCTCCAGAAATAAGTTGTAAAGTTTCACTGAGAAAATTAACTGAAATCTGAATCTATCTGAACTTACTCGCAGGAAAAAGTTAGTTGATCCCAAAAACTCTACCGATGTGTGATACAGACTAAAGGTCAGTACCTTTAGTCTTCGTCTAACAACTGATGCGGCATTAGCTAGAGAGGGCTTTGTAGCTACTAATCCAATTCCCCTAGACTGCATCAATGTATTAGTATTCAGGTAAGGTATGTTCAGCAAAATCATATACTCAATCGTTGCTGTAGCTATTTTGTTACGAGACCTTGTTATAATCTGCAGCAAATATTGTTTTTTTTTTCAATAAAACTTGTATTATAGTTAGTTATGAATACACCTCACCCGTCTGCTCTAGATTAAGGTACATATTGTCATTTGCAAGCTCAGCGCCCACCGTGCCCACCGGATGAGCCATGTATGTATGAAGATTAGAATAAAACTCGCCTCCAAATCGGCAACACGTATTTTAATTTTTATCCTCAGTAAAAATCCTGAGTTAGATAGTTTTTATATGATAAAGGTTTCTCACGCCCCGAAACCAAAAGTAGTTTGCTGCTTGTTTTGTATTTTGCCAATATTTACTATAAAACAAGAAAAAAAATACATAGAATGAAAACTCTAAATAATTCGCGGCACTCACTCAATGTTTCTTAGACTGACGCATCCAGTGTTTTTGAACTGCGTCCGTGCGCCGTTGCTTTAACAAGTAATATTTTTAAAATTGTCTATTGAAATAAACTTTTGAGAGCGGGTGCGCCAAAGTTCACCTAAATTTTCAACTCCGATAATTGGAAATCCGAAAATGTTCTTCCTAACATTTTTCATCCTAAAAATCACAATTCCTAACTACTCTGTCTCTAATGTTCATAATTCCGAAGCATTCAACTTCATAATGTCAGTAGCAATAAACATCTATTATACTTTTATTTGTTTCCCTATATTTTCTCAACATAACCATCTTTTATACTACTATTCAAAGTCATATCTTTTTTGTTTAGATTTAAAAAAAAAAGATAAGATTAAAGATATCCATAGGTTAGGTTAGGTTAGAACTGTGACCAACTACGCGCGAGCCGAGCGAGCGAAGCGAGCGGTGCCGCGGCAGCGGCCGGCGAGCGCTACATCGAAATTGGTCGCGAAATTTTTCTAAGTATTTTTTTCATAGTGCCCCCAAGAAACGAATCGTTGCAAACATGCACGTAATAATGATAATACACCGACATGAACTTAGCAATAGACACAACACAGTACGTTATGTAAAGCATACCCCCAAATAATAAATAATCAAACCCTCAAATTAAAACTATAAATATCATCTTCTACCCACATATATTTTTTATAACACTTGGTAAATGTTTCTTTCTGAGTATGAGTGAAAATATTATGGTAATTATGTTTAGGGATAAAAGCGTTATGATAAAAAACAGTAGGATTTTAAATATATTTACATTAATGATATTATTAATTACAATTTTCGGAAACATGAGTGTTATGAACATCGCCGGTAGCACTACAAATAGTATGAATGAAAACTTTAGGATGAAAAATTTTAGGAAGAGTGATCATTCGGATTACAAATCGTTAGGAAGAACAATTTCGGGTAAAGAACTTTAGTTGAGCCAATATGGACCCTTTGAGAGCATTGGATTCTGGGATCAATCCCCAAGCAGCAGTGTTGTTTGCTTTTTCTTTTGGAAATTCTCAGTAGTAAACCAGACTGCTAGCTGTCTAGAAAAACTGATGAAAATTGTTTGTGGGTTATTGCCTACACGAGGGTAAAAGAACAGTCGTGTAGTTTACCCTTACACTTATACCGATGTTTACCCTTTCAAGCAATTAATGAGTTGTGTTATGTTATGTCTCGTTCAGCACAACAAGCTTATTTTATCCAAAAATTTATGCATTACAATTTTAGCCTACGGCACAACTCATTCTGAAGGATAATACTGTCTTAGTTAAACTTACCGTTACAAAGCAACGTTGTTTTAAAAATGTAATGAGACTGCAATTTCCATTTACCAAGATAATTTAAACAAGCGCTATTTTTATGACCTTGTTTTCTCAAAATGTTGCTCATTTCGTTGCGACCAAATGACCTCCTAATGGCCTGTCATTAGAAGGTCGTTTGGTCGTACTGTTAGTAAAAGGGCACATTATCATCATCGGTTTTTAGAAGGCCATTGCTGGACGAAGACCTTTACCATCGCCGCCATTTAACTCGATCTCCTACTATTCGACTTCATTAAGGGCACATTACAAAGGCAAGCTGAGAAAGCTGGAAAGAAAATGAATAAAACATTACCAATTTTGCTGAACGTTCTCATCGATACGATAAGCTCGGTCCTAAATGGATATTTTCCTAGATTTAGGTAATTCAAGTCTCATGTCCAATTACAGCTGGTGTTACAAAAACTAATTAGATAAATTCCAGTCATTCCGTGACATAAAATAATATCTAAGAACAAGCTTACTTCATTCATTTTTCCTAAGCTCCTTGGACACACAATTTTGCGTCCTCACGATTTCCTGAGCCTTATATTTTGTGCACGTACATTATTGCGTAAATCTTTACCGTTCTATTAATAAGAAAGGACATCTTAGTCCCAAAATATATCATCCTAAGCTGACTTAGGGTGCGTTTCCACTAAGAGCTGTGCGGAGACTTGCAAGAATCGACCAATCACAATGGTTGAATTTCTCATCGTGTCTTTCATCTCGTCTGTAATTGGACGATTTCTGTACGTGTTAAACACGCGCTTCTAAAACGTTATTAAGTTATAGTGTTCTGAAGCGGCTAACACGACTCAGGTGTATCCTAGACCGGCCACAGATAGTCTTAGTTATTTCCATGTCTAAGGAAATGCTAATGCGTTTAGATGTTACTCAAGTCATCGATGTAAATAATTGCTTCCCAAGGGTTATAGTTGCTCCGAACTCTCCCTACAATGTACCTACAGTTCCTCAGACTTTATAAAGTATTCTTAAGGTGGGTAAAGATTGGTGTAACGGGTAGTAATGTAACATGTTATAAAGCGAGTATTCGTGCAGTCAGTACGTGGAAACGAGCAAAACACGCGAGCAGCGAGCCGCTCATTCCTCGTTTCAAGTGTTCCGTCGGCTGTCGGTTTTTTGGCGAATCCCTTTGAGTGTTCGCGGTTCAGTCAGCACGCCCGCGACAAATCGTCACGAGCGCACGTGCCACACGTGTTGATTCTTGGCTATTGTGTTAAGAATCTGAAGCACGGGTGAGTAAAGTGTTCGAAACGAGCATGTTATATGGATTGTAACGTAACATGCTCGCTGCAAATGGTAAATTATAGCCCGTAACACCAGTCAGTACCTACATTTAGGTTTAATCAGGAATAATAAATAGCTGTTGACACTTTCGGGTCTAAATTGCTAGAATATAAATGAACTAATTTACGTAACATCATGATTCAACAATGTTTCAGGTTGGCATTTAGTCACCCACGCAATAACAAACTGTGTAATAGAGCAGACTGTTTTTCTTACAAACACCCTAAGTTCAGATGAATGTTAGTGGAAGGCGTGAGCGTGGACTGAATACAAACTTCTTTACAGGTAAGCGAACGCAAAGTGGTGACGCCTGTGAGTTCTGATGTAAGGGAAGTATGTTTATAGGTTTTCTTAAACAGTTACGAGCTTTCTGGTATTAAGTAAAGGTCGGTACTACTGAATATGTTTTTTTTTCTTGGGTTCTTTGTATGGCAACGTCGATCATACAAAGAGAATGTAGGCCAATAAATCCTTTATAAGTACTTGAGCGTACGTCAATCTGTGGGCCTACTAACACAAATGCTTGAAAATGTAGCGTAAATTTGAACGATTTTTGAATTGTAAATACTGGATCCACACATAGCATTTTTATTTGGTTTGAAGATTTTTTATATCGATGACAAAACATCGTTAGGGAACCGGCACGCCTAGCGCCTGAGAGATATTTCTCAACGGCACGTGAAGCCATGCAGACGATAAAAAAAAATATCGATGGGAGATACTAATTGTGCTTATCGCACACATTTAAGCCAAAATGCTGTGGGATAATGTATTTTCGATAAAAAAAATCGATCATATTTTACTTACTGCGCGTGAACAAGAAAATAACATGTCGCGCTCCGATTTTCAACGATTGTGATCTATTTAATTTCCGTTAGTTAAGTACCTATATCTGCAATATGTTTACAATTTAAAAGCTAGTTGAGAATATTCATCTATTTACATTTGAGACGAGGCCGTCTTTTTCTCCAGTTTCTATGTTTTCTTTCATTCTTTTTAGGGTTCCGTAGTAAACAAGGAACCCTTATAGTTTCATCATGTCCGTCTGTCTGTCTGTCTGTCCGCGGTCTAGTTCCGAGACTCTTAGTACTAGAAAGCTGTAATTTGGCATAGATATACATATTAATTACGCCGACAAAGTGGTAAAAAAAAATATGAAAAACATTTTTTTTTAGTGTACCTCCCCTAAAGGTAAAGTGGTGATGTTTTTTTTTCTATCCCTTGGTTTGGGATATCATTGAATAGGTTCTTCAAAAAGATTGTGAGTATGTGAAAACCATTTTTGGATTCAGGGATCTATTTGCGAAATATTAAGCTTTAAAGTGCTCATTTTTGTTAGACTTAAGTGTCTCCCCCCCTCTGTCAGCTAAATGGTTGGTTTTGAATGTGTAAAAAAAATCACAGCAGTAGTTTATATAACAAAACATGTTTTCCAATACATTCCGTAAGGGAGAACATGTTTTTCAACTACAAAGTTTGGTTTTGGCGCAATTGGCCGGTTTTATTTAATACGTTCCATTTATGTGTCTAGACCAGGCCCGTCCAACATACGGCCCCCGGGCCACCATGTGGCCCGCGTAAGTCCTCTATCCGGCCGGCGACACATCAATAGATATATAACGCGAACAGTATTAAATTCTTCCAATGTCAGTTATTCGATGATCTATCTATCGACTTTGAGTAAAATGTACATGTTTGTAGGTATTACAACTAATGTACCTACAATATTTAAATCTCACTTTGGCATTGGAAATTTCTTTTGGCCCGTTATGGTTACAAAAATATCAAATCTGGCCCTCCAGAAGATTATGTTGGACACCCCTGGTCTAGACAGTATGTCTAGTGAAAGTCCGTTGTAGACAGGAAATATATAATTCCGTTTAGTGTGCATCCGTATGTTAGCTTTAGACTAATAAAGTTTTAGTGCTATCGTTCATGATTTTATGGATGGTTAGCATTTTATGTTAGATTTTATGTTAGGTTGTCAGAAAACTATGAACCGAAAAGTAAAGGTTACTTCCGGTGTTATCTCTGTACCATCAATTGTCAGTGGACAATTTTCTTTAGATGGTACCTATTTTATAAGTAGTAGGTACTTACAGTTGTTGTAGGTATTTGGTAGACTCACTCTCTCTCTCTCTCTTTTAGTTCAGAAGGGAGCAAAAATGTACTAATACCTAGCTACCCACAGTATCCAACTAAGATAAAAAAATAATACAAGGACCCAAGCGGTTGGTCGACTCTTCACGTGACCAAAGGGTTGGCCAATTTTTAGGCCAAAGAATTAGCATTGCCATACAACGTGGCAATGCTGCCAGCCTTTTGGGCACCTTTCCCACCGACAGCGATTCGGATTAATTTTTTGATGCCCAATGATTTGTTACTATATTTTATTTTATTTTTTCCTCTGTATATAGTTAGTTCAATTATTACTTGGTAGAATTATTAGTATACAAGGATAACAGAAGATTAGGATAAGAGTTAAAATAAGTACACTATCGCAATAGGTTACCCTGTATAGTGAAAATGATAGATGTAATAGGAAAAATAAGTAAATAAACTTTAGTTTTAAAATCTCTGTTTAAAACCACTCAAACAAAGTTGAAAAAAAAATTAAGATTCTTCTATTGGCTATTGCTGTTGTTCTTGGATATTTTGTTGGTCTCGCTAATTTAAAATATTATAGGAACCGTATAACAAAGGTCGAATTTTCTTTTAGAAAAATGCCTTATCTTGTTAGTATAATAACATCGCCAAAATAACAAAAGTGATGTTTCATATATCCAAGGAATCTTCATTAAAAAGGAACTAAATAAAGAAGGAAAAAAATGTATCGGTAAAAGCTAAACCTTGTACGAACATTTTCAAAGTTTGCGTATTTTTAAAGAAATTGTTATCTACTTATCCATTCGGTCTAAATTCTATCCTAAGTAGAGAGCTTTGCCTCACTGATTTTTGTGCTGAGTCGAAACTCTGTCCTGTCATGTGAAACTAAGCTGTCTAAACGGTTCTCTATTGTGTTTCCTAACTTTTTTATCCATAATCTAAAGTGCCATAATGTTTTTAGTCCTAATCATCATTTGTCCGAATGATAACTTGCCCGAACTTAATATTACGTACCTACATAATATAACATATCATAAAATTGAAATCCCTAAATACAATATGTCCTAAATATGTTTGTCATAAATATTACAATCCATAATATACAAAAGCCTTAAAACCGTTTTCAATAAAAATTATAAGTCCTAAATTTAAATAATTTAATGTTTATTTATTAGGATAAATTTAGATGAATAGACAATAAGTAACAAAAAAAAAATTAAGGATGCAAAAGCAATATGGCTTTTGTCACGGCTCCGGCGCTGCGTGTATTATTAATCAATAAAACAGTTGATTGTGAACATGTGGTTTTTATTTCCCTGTAAGAAGCATGCAAAAAAACATACACCATGCATGCAGCAAGCATGCAACATGCAAGCGAGCATGCAGTATGCAAGCGAGCATGCAGCATGCAAATAAGCATGCAGCATGCAGTAGGCATGGTTTCTGTCACGGCTCCGGCGCTACGGGGCTTCAGCAGCCCCACGCGAGCTTATCGTCGCAGATGGTTTAACGCTCACCACCACAGCTTCATCTTGCCTCAGCCTCAGCCTCAGCCGCGGTGGCGAGCGTTACAACCACCTGCTCAACAACTCGCGAGCCGCCTCGCCTCTCCGCGCCTATGCGATTTTAAATTACACTCTAGGGGTAGGGCAGACAAGACTGCGTGGAGTCGGATTAACAGCCATTCGTTTCTGTCACTAAAACCTAACTTTTAGCAAAAGTTTTAGGACTAACAATTTTATTTGAACATTTGGAATAATACACATTATATAATACAATACTTAGGACATATAACATTCATCATCAGCCTATAATGTTCCCACTGCTGGGACACAGGCCTCCTCTCTGTGAGAGGGAGTGGGCCGTAATCCACCACGCGGGCCCAGTGCGGGTTGGTAGATGTCACATGTCATCGAATTTTCGGTTCTAGGACATGCCGGTTTCCTCACGATGTTTTCCTTCACCGTTTTGAGAGCAGTGGTGATGAAATAATTTACACAAAGTAAAGCGCCTGTCTGGGTTCGAACCCACGACCTACAACTCGTAAGTCGCGGCCGTTACCACTGGGCCGTTACACATGGGTCGCATAGGCGCGGAGAGGCGAGGCGGCTCGCGAGTTGTTGAGCAGGTGGGTAACGCTGTGCGAGTGTCCGTGTCTGGCAGACAAGTGCTCAACGGTTGAAGTCGGGATCTTGCATAATATGTCGATCGCGCGGTAAAATCTAATTGCGCGATGCAGGATTTGTGTGACGTCAGCTCTTTGATGCGTAGTTTGCATGTGGCTACGTAGATGCCGCCACATGTCTATTCTATTCTGTTAAACACAATTTAACATCAAAACGCTCTAGCCTTTTCCCAACTATGTTGGGGTCATTTAGAATCCAAACAAAATCAAACTGGTTGCTAATTTAATTGTAAAATTCAATATTTTTTGTTATACGACATTGATTTTATATATTGTAATTACTTTCTCACACACTGACTTATTAATTATAAAATTTTAGGAAAATCGTCTAATTTTACAATGTTTGTAAATATGTGAGCAGCATGTATCTATCACCTAATTAAATTACCTGTCGCTGCTTCATTTTTAGGGTTCCGTACCTCAAAAGGAAAAAACGGAACCCTTATAGGATCACTCGTGTGTCTGTCTGTCTGTCTGTCTGTCTGTCCGTCTGTCACAGCCAATTTACTCCGAATCTAATGGGCCGATTAAGTTGAAATTTGGTACACATATGTATTTTTGTGACCCAAACACGAATGTGTAACGTAAATAAAAAAAAATTGAATATAGGGGTCACTTTTGGGGGGCAAACAAGAAAATTAAAAAAAAAAGTTAGGCTAACAGTACCATGTGACATTACAAATAAAAGGACTTATTGCGAGGATCTTAAATATATTTTTTATATAATTTTAAAATAAACATTTTTAAAGATATTTAAGAAATTCAATGAAAATTGACTATTCCCCCCCCCTTATCTCCGAAACTACTGGACCAAAAATTTTCAAAAAAATACATAGTATGGCTCTTTACTCATAGATTACAGGAAAACCTATAAGAAGTCTATGGTCTTAAAATAACACGGTAAATCTCTCAATATTGTGCGTACAAACTTACATTTCGTCGCTCGGCATCCAATAGGCCCATCTCTCTAGCTACTATAACATCAATATCAAAAGTGTTTGACAGTCTGCTTAATACACAAATAAATAAAACTGTAAATGTTCATGACAACTAATTCGGGTTTCGGCATGGTTTCTTAACAGAAAGTGCAGTGTTGTGTCTTAAGCATACTGTCACATACTATACTTATACACAGCGTGGGACGCCGATTTATGCTAGCTTCCTCGACTTATTCAAGACTTGATCTGGTTGCTTATGACGTATTGTGGAGAAAGATGGAGAAGGATAGGTTGCCAATGGAGCTTAAAAACATTTTTAAATATTGGTACCTATGGTAACCAGATCAATAGTGTACGATGGGCTGGAACTTTTTCCAGGCCATACAGGTTGGAATGCGGGGTGAGGCAGGATTGGCGAGTTCAGCAGCACCAGAGTGGGTTGCTATACAGTGTGATTCTTCATAATGTGCACATATCGAAGAATCTATGCTTAATTTTAACGACTGAAAAAATATTTTTAAAATCGATTTTTTTTTAATACTTTTATGGAATTAAAAAAAATTGTAACAAAACTGTGTAACTTTTAAACTGAATCAGCTATCGTGATGAAACAAACTCCATAATGATTGGAAGTAAGCAGGCGTCCACATAAAATTAAAATTGAGAAAAAAAACTACCCTCAATTGTTTTTTTAGTAAAAATCTGTATTTTTTTCATCAATTTTTACAATAGTTGTAAAATTTATAAATAATATGCCCAAGAGAATTAAAAAAAAAAAACAAAAAAAAATTTTTGACCATTTTTCCGTCGGTAAAATTAGGCACAGATTCCCTCATTTCGATATGTGCACATTATGAAGACTCACACTGTATAGATGGTATTTGTGTAAATAATATTAGCTTTGCAAACGATATGGTGCTTCTGAGCGCCAGCCAGTATCTCATAGACAAAAACTGTTAGTCGCAAAACTTTCTGAGTGACCTGGTAAAATAAGCTAAAGTTCATAAGTTTACTAACACAATGAGTCCTTATTACTTGAATTAAGAAAAATATATGGATGACTATTTTTTTTTTGAACGACGTTTTCTAAAAATGAAACCTAGCTAGATCGATTTATCGCTCCCGAAACCCCCTGCATACTAAATTTCATAAAAATTCTTGGAGCCATTT
Source organism: Agrochola lychnidis (assembly GCA_963680765.1). Taxonomy (NCBI): domain Eukaryota; kingdom Metazoa; phylum Arthropoda; class Insecta; order Lepidoptera; family Noctuidae; genus Agrochola; species Agrochola lychnidis. The sequence goes on from OY796864.1 coordinate 12,922,323, forward strand.
CAGAGATTCAGGTTATATAATATATACATATATACAAGAATTGCTCGTTTAAAGGTGTTAGATTTTTATTTTTTCTACACGTTCAAATAAGTGATCCTGCAATTAAAAAAAAACGTAAAAAATTACACATTCGCGATATTGGATGCCGAGCGACGATTTGCAGTTGGAATAAATATTAAGTTTGTTTTTGGGATAAATAAATTCATCTCAACTACGGAACCCTTCATTGTGCGTAGTCCGACACGCACTTGGCCGGTTTTTAATTCTTTTTACCTATTGTGGTATAGTAATTTTATTCTAGGTGCATCGTCTTCACATATAATTATTTAACTAATGTACGTACCTATACAAACTATTTTAAAACATTTTAAAAGAGTAACGGTGGAGTTTCTTGCCCATATGAAAATTTCATTTTTGGAAGAGGCGACTAGAATCAATTCTATTATTTTGTAAATTTTGACGTTCAAAAATGCCCCTATTTGAAATAAATGATTTGACTTTGACTTTAACTTTGGTCGGCTTCCAGTCTACGGATGCAGCTGAATATCGGTATTTTACATGGAGCGACTGCCTATCTGACCTCTACAACCCAGTAACTGGGTAATACGATTCCACTTGGTAAGACTGGTTGTCAGACTTTCGGACTTCTGACGACCCGTAACGACTATCAAAGATCCACAAACGACAGTTGGGACTAACAACGGCTTAACGTGCTTTTCGAGGCACGGAGGAGTCTCGATATTTAAAGACGATCACCCATCCACGGACCAACTCCGGCAAGCGTAACTTAACCTGATAGATCGACTCGAGCAGCTGTTATTACTTAGCCACAAGCTTCTCAAACACTATTATAACATATCACAAAAAAAAACATCTCACAGTTTTGCGTTGAGCACTTTTTTATCTTGATGGTTAGCGACTTAGCGAGGCGCGGTCTTGAATCGTGCACTCTTGCCTAAAGTAAATTCGAGACTTGAGTATTTCCACGAAACACAGACTCAAACAACAAGTTTTACTCCTTAATAATTGATGTTAGATTTACGAGTTGTATTCTCACTCCTTACGGTAAATCTATGTGCGGTACCAACTCGGTATTTAAATCGATTGTTGTGGAAAAAACCGAGTGGGCTATGCACGAAATCAAGAAAAGTAAACGTAGGTAACATTAATTCAAACGCTTTTTGAATCGACAATAGAACTATCGTATATAGCATTTATGTTGAAATGCGATAAGTAGAATTTGAATCACCCATAGATAACTGAAACCTGAATAACTGGCGAAATGTGAGTGTATTATATACAAGGTGGAATTTCGTAATGCCACCTGAAGGAAAGTACTCTTAATACTATAGATAGAAAATTTTACTCAAAGAAAACATTCCTTTATTTTTGAATAGAAAGAAAACTGCATTCAAAGATTTTCGAAAATTCACTTGCCACACCCGGGAATTGAACCGACTAAAATCTCTAAAAATTACATCCTGTACTTTTATTGCATTGATCGTTAGGATCAAAATTATAAGGACGAAATCTCTCTAACAAACTTGATAAAATTAAATGATAGGAAAACCATGAAATCTTAAATTAGTTTAATTAATTATTTACAAAAAGTGGTATACTTACTAATTAGTTGCTCGAAATGGGCTCCATTTTCTTGGATACACAAATGTATTCTTCTAACGAATTCATTTCTAGTAACCTTTAATAACGTGTTGTGGTAAATATTATAAATCGTATTCTGAACTTCAACTCTCAACTCGTTTACATTCGCATAAGATTTAATGTAAATTTGATTTTTCACATATCGCCACAAAAAAAAAATCTAAAGGGGTGAGATCTGGTGATCTCGCAGGCCATCTGATTGTGCCGTTTGTACCAATCCAGGTAATAAAATGGTTATTAATGTAGGTAGTAGTGATTCTGCTGTTGTGGGCTGGAGCACCATCTTGCTGTAGAATTATTTGGTTTCGCTCTTGCTTGGAGAAACCATTTAACTCATTTCTTAAGAGATCCAGTATTTCAAGATACTTGACAGTGTTTAAATGGCCTTCGTACACTTGGACTAAGACAACCATATTTCTCATAATTCCGCACCAAACGTTGAAAGAAAATCTTACTTGATTGTTAGTTTCATGTACACGAACAGGATTCACTCGAGACCAATAGTGGTTATTGCGGCGATTGTACATGCCGTTATTGCTGAAGTTGGTTTCATCAGACCATACAATGTAACTCAAAAAAACAGGGTTACGGTCAATTTCTCTCAGAATGTTTTGACAAAATTGTAGTCGTCTCTCACAATCACCAGAATGCAATTTTTGCACCAACCGACCTTCACGGTAACATTTATACTTATACTTTTTCAGCACTTTCAAGTACGCGAGTGTGGGTTGTGCCTAATTCTTCGGCAGCATCTCTGCTTGAAGCCTTCGAAAATGATTTTAGTCGGTTCGATTTCCGGGTGTGGCAAGCGAATTTTCGAAAATCTTTGAATGCAGTTTTCTTTCTATTCAAAAATAAAGGAATGTTTTCTTTGAGTATAATTATCTATCTACAGTATTAAGAGTACTTTCCCTTCAGGTGATATTACAAAATTCCACCCTGTATAGCCGCTCTCCATAACCCTTTGGGAAAATAAGGCGTAATGTTATGATATGTAACAGATATGAATAGTCTTCAAATAAATATTACGTGCGAAACGATTAATTTAAATAACAAAAAAATGGCACTCCGGGAGTACCGACAGAAGTGAAAACATGAACAATTTAAAAAAATACTTCCAAAACCTTTTAAAGTAAAAATACTTGCATAGAAAATTGATCCGTAAGGCAATATAAATACAGAACACAATCGCGTTAACAAAAATGAGTTATCGGTAACGGTGTCGCGAGTTCAATTGTTTTTTCCCATCTCGAAAATGCCCAACGCGCATATAGAAGTTTTCACTTCAAAAACGTTAGAATTAACGTTATGTTTACTTCGTGGGTTTGCCTTCACTACTTAATCCTTCCGCATCCTTACTACCTCGAAACATATCCTTACAAGTAATTGCTTCGGTTTTAACTATGGAACTTAAGGTGTCAAGTGGTTTTACGTCGCGGAGCAAAATCACAGCGGTATTATTTAACTTTGCTGTTGTAATTATGTCTGTGAAATGTGAAACAGGAGTGTCGTTAACCTATGTTGAAACAATTTCCGTATTTGATGTTGTCCTTTGTATTTACGTAATAAGATTACAATGAGTGCTTATATGGTATTAAAATTTGAGACATCAATAATAAATCGACGACAGCAAATTACAAAGAGTCAACTGCGCTTTTTACGAAATTCACTTTTTTAGATAATTCGACTCAGTATTCTTTGTTTTATCATCGGATTTTTTTTTGAAGGGGAGGGGCTTGTGGCTAAGTTACAACAGCCGCACGGGTCGATCTATCAGGTTAAGCTACACTTGCCGCGGTTGGTCCGTGGATGGGTGACCATCTTTACATACCAAGACCCCTCCGTGCCTCGGAAAGCACGTTAAGCCGTTGGTCCCGGCTGTCATTTGTAGATCTTTGACAGTTGTTACGGGTCGTCAGAAGCCCGAAAGTCTGACAACCAGTCTTACCAAGGGGTATCGTATTACCCAGTAACTGGTTTGTGGAGGTCCGATAGGAAGACGCTCCATGTAAAATACTGGTATTCAGCTGCATCCGGTTAGACTGGAAGCCGACCCCAACATAGTTGGGAAAAGGCTAGGCATATGATGACTCGATATTATGACAGAATAGTTTTAGAAGTAAAGATAATTATGTAAAACAAAATTTCGACTTTTTGAACATAATGGATAATGAAGTTTATAGCAAATGTGTTATGGATAATGATTTTCGGACAAACAACTTTAGGAGAAGAAAGGGAGTACCGTCTAAACACTGTTATGAGCGTTTATTTTGAAATTTGGCAACATCGCAAATAGATGTCAAATATTTCGCTGTTTTGATTAATTTGGCAATATTACTGGATGCAAATATGAAATATGGCTAACCGATGAACTAAAATATTAATACAGAAATGCAATGATTAATATCGTAATACGGAATATTTAGTTTTAGATGTAAAAAAGTATTTGGAAACTTTTCAAATGCCTTTTATACACCTAAAATGGTTACAACATCAAATTCAGTGTTATAATTGTAATTCATTAAAGTATTCAAATTCGCTAGTTAGCTATATTTCATTTTTCCATATATATTAATAATATTGCTAAATTAATCAAAAAAGGTAAACATTTGACATTTATTTGCGACGTTGCCAACTTTTAGGATGAACGCTCTTAAGATTTTATTTTTGCTTAAATTGATGCCCACAGGGTATTTATTTGTACCGTGTAAATCAGGCTTAACGCTTCTTGTTTTTGCTACCTAGACCTACACTTAATTCGATATATTTACGTAGTTTCTTCAAAGAGAAAGTTCTTGCATCAAAAGTATCCTTCTTTTACGTAAATAAAATTAGCCTTGTAATAACTGAATGTCCTTTGCTATATCAGTTCTTGTTACTTCAAGGCTCATCACTCATTTCATATTCTTCATATCAGAATCAATTGCCTTCATTAATATTGATTGGATAGCATTGTATTGTTCTACACAATTTAGCACTGGGGATGGTATCAAGGGCCGGCCTAGTTACGTCATCAACAGGCTATCCTATTGTTTTAACTAAAAGGGGTCAAACAAACGTCCATCTAAAACATCGTCTTCAGTGTTTTCTCCACAAAGCACTTGTAGATACAGTCGACGTCAGTGGTAACATACCCAGTATAAGGCTGACTGACCACTGGAGCGGAGAAAAGAGGAGCGGAGCGGAGTTCTGCCAATATTAACCAATAGAATTGCATAAAACTCCGCTCCGCTTCAGTAAACAGGTATTTGCCAACTAGTTTAAAAATTCCTAGAAATCCGGGAAGCGGCACACGGAAGCGGAGCGGAGAACTGTAGTGCTATTCTGTAACCATCTCACCGTGTTATCTTAGGTGAAGTGAGCGTGGAGTGAGCTGTCAGTTGCTAAGGATTGATACTATTGGCAGCTCACTTCACCTAAGTTATCACGGTGAGATTTTCACAGAATAGCACTACTGATTTCCCGCCGCCGCCGTTCTCTAATATTACTCGTCGCGTGAACTTGGTCTAGCTTCGCAAAGTCCGCAACTCCGCTCCGCACTAGCTCGCTCCGCATCAATGGACAGACACAGTCCGCAACTCTGCTCCGCATTACAAAATGTCAATGGACAGGCAGCCTAAACTGACCTCGTTTTCTATTGGAACTTCATACTACTCCAGGCTAGATTAAAATCAAAGGGACGTGCGGTGGACTTTACTGGGTAGACGTATTTATTCGAAAAACTCCGCGTAAAAGTGTTACAACTTCCTTCATTGAATCTTTACTCTGGAAAGAAAGTTTAAAGTTAAGTCTTCAGTAACTTGACTCTGGTTTTAAAAGTTAATTAAAGGTATTGAGTTCAATGTTCAAGTTAGAAAAATGCACGGAACCATTTCGTAATTTTAATGTTACCGAATGAACTTGAAACACGTTTCAGACTCGATCAATTACCCCGTGTAATGACAAAAAATGTTAACCTCTCATTTCCTGTGCAACCTTTAGTAAGGGAGCAGTTAATTAACTTTATAGCTGTACATAGTGTAATAACTGAAGCAGAAATTCAAGACAATTTGGCTAAATTGTTCGTTGTCTCGTCTGTTGAATCTGAAATTAGTTGATAAACAACAATAGTCACTATTGTCATAGTTTCGAAGCAGTGTTGTATATTTAGGCTAACAACATATGATGAATATTCACAACCCAATGCCTGCGATAGCTACGAATTTATAGAAATCTATATTTTACCATATCCTGGGCTAAGAGCATTCATGTATGTTACGCTTTTCAAAATGACAGTAACAAGTCGTGCCTACCGCATACGCCAAGAATCACAAATGATTGCGTTTAAGAGGCTTTGGCAAATGGTTGGCTTATCTCTAAAGCCCCGAATACTCAAACGGCTCTTAAGTTAAAGACTTTTTCTTAAAAGTATTTCTCTCGCTAAAATATATTTTTAAATGACTAAGACAGCTGCATAGGACGGTGATTTAAAAAAAAATAGAGTTGGGTTTCAGTACTCGAGAGCGATCTACGCGTCATATCCAGACGAAGCTTAATATAATGTCGCTCTATTAGATACCCTTCTATCTCGTTCCATAAAGAAATTACTTTCTTAAAAACACACCTTTATATAAGACAATGTATGCAGAAACTACAAACATTAAAAGGCGTCTCAGAACCTTTAGTGCAGTTTGTTATTCACTCCGTTCGCGTTACAGTTGGCAGCCATGATGCTTCGAAGAAAACCGACGCTTCGCTGTCCATTTAAGAAATAGCTTTAAAACTATATGATTTGTTTCCCAAGTGTTGCTGTTGAGTTTTAATTTTAACACCAACGTGTGCAGATCGAACTGCATTACAATATCTTTTTTATTATGAATGGGGGTAAAAACATCTAGACTAAAAATTTGGCTACCTACATAGATTTCTGTAATAAATACAGATATGGTACATTATGGCTCTATTTATTTATTATTAATTATTTAACATGAATTGTTAGATTTGAATACCTTAATAATGCAAGTACCAAGGTAGCTTTCTCTCATAGAAATCTTAGTAGTAGACACGGACTAATGGTTTATGACCGTGTCTATGTCGGCAATTTGTGAAAAATTGGTGTAGTTGTCTTTATATACGAGACTTACTATTAGTAAAAATTGAGGATAAAACACAAAAAAAAATCCGATGATCATCATCTGCCTAGCCTTTTCCCAACCATGTTGGGGTCGGCTTCCAGTCTAACCGGATGCAGCTGAATATCAGTATTTTACATGGAGCGACTGCCTATCTGACCTCCACAACCTAGTAACTAGGTAACACGATACCCCTTGGTAAGACTGATTGTCAGACTTTTTGGGCTTCTAACTACCCGTAACGACTGTCAAAGATCTACAAATGACAGCCGGGACCAACGGCTTAACGTGCTTTCCGAGGCACGGAGGGGTCTTGGTATGTAAAGATGGTCACCCATCCACAGACCAACCGCGGCAAGCGTAGCTTATCCTGATCGATCGACCCGTGCAGCTGTTGTAACTTAGCCACAAGCCCCTCCCCTTCAAAAAAAAATCTGATGATAAAACAAAGAATACTGAGTCGAATTATCTAAAAAAGTGAATTTCGTAAAAAGCGCAGTTGACTCTTTGTAATTTGCTGTCGTCGATTTATTATTGATGTCTCAAATTTTAATACCATATAAGCACTCATTGTAATCTTATTACGTAAATACAAAGGACAACATCAAATACGGAAATTGTTTCAACATAGGTTAACCACACTCCTGTTTCACATTTCACAGACATAATTACAATAACAAAGTTAAATAATACTGCTGTGATTTTGCTCCGCGACGTAAAACCACTTGACACCTTAAGTTCCATAGTTAAAACCGAAGCAATTACTTGTAAGGATATGTTTCGAGGTAGTAAGGATGCGGAAGGATTAAGTAGTGAAGGCCAAGCATGAACCCACGAAGTAAACATAACGTTAATTCTAACGTTTTTGAAGTGAAAACTTCTTAAGGCGCATTGGGCATTTTCGAGATGGGAAAAAACAATTGAACTCGCGACACCGTTACCGACACCTAATTTTTGTAAATGCGATTGAGTTTTTCATTTATATTACGTTACGGATCAATGTTCTGTGCAAGTATTTTTTTTATTTTAAAAGGTTTGGAAGTATTTTTTTTAATTGTTCACGTTTTCACTTCTGCCGGCACTCCCGGAGTGCCAGCTATACCTATAGTACACCCACATTTCGCCAGTTATTCAGATTTCAGTAATTCAAATCTGATACAAATTCTGCTTGTCGCATTTCAACATAAATGCTACACTACAGTTCTATTGTCGATTCAAAAAGCGTTCGAATTAACGTTACGTTTACTTCGCGCATTTGTACTTGGCCCACTCAGTTTGTTCCACAACAATCAGTTTTAGACGCAGATATATGACAGTGATCTTGAGTGGTTAGCTTGTGTGTTCTGTACTGAGCTCACGCAATGCGTCTTACGTCCAGCCAGTAATAGGACTCGCCCATCAAGGAGCGCTGTCCCAAATTAGACGCATTATTAATTTATTATACGTAAAAAAAAAGGTATTTTAATAAAATACATATACTAAAATATTAACAATTAAATTATCTTTAAAATGGTGAAGGTTTCAGAAAAATACATTTAATAGATTTTGTGTGATTCTGTTTTTATCCGCGTTAGACATAACTTTACAAATTAATTTCACTATGTAATATAAGCATAATCCAAAATACACTTATATTAAAATATTCAAAAAATACTTTTATTTAACATGTATTTTTTCCAAATCATTAACACTGCTCGTTTAGACGTCATCTTCAGTATAAAATCATTAAAAGTCGGTTATCGTCGCCTTAAATACCGAGTTGGTATCGCACATAGATTTACCGTAAGGATTGAGAATCAACTCGTAAATCTAATATCAATTATTAAGGAGATTCAAGACCGCGCCTCGCTAAGTCGCTAACCATCACGATAAAAAGTGCTCAACGTAAAACTGTGAGATGGTTTTTTTTTGTGATATGTTATAATAGTGTTTGAGAAGCTCGTGGCTAAGTAATAACAGCTGTACGAGTCGATCCATCAGGTTAAGTTACACTTGCCGGGGTTGGTCCGTGGATGGGTGACCGTCTTTACATATCGAGACTTCCCCGTGCCTCGAAAAGCACGTTAAGCCGTTAGTCCCAACTGTCATTTGTGGATCTTTTACAGTCGTTACGGGTCGTCAGAAGTCAGAAAGTCTGACATCCAGTCTTACCAAGTGGTATCGTATTACCCAGTTACTGGGTTGCAGAGGTCAGATAGGCAGTCGCTCCATATAAAATACTGATATTCAGCTGCATCCGTAGACTGGGAGCCGACCAAAGTCTAAGTCAAATTATTTATTTGAAATAGGCCCACGTATGGCACTTTTGAACGTCAAAATTTTACAAAATAATAGAATTGATTCTAGTCGCCTCTTCCAAAAATGTAGTTTTCGTATGGAGAAGAATGGGCAAGAAACTCCACCGTTACTCTTTTAAAATGTTTTACAATAGTTTGTATAGGTACGTACATTAGTTAAATAATTATATGTGAAGACGATGCACCTAGAATAAAATTACTATACCACAATAGGTAAAAAGAATTAAAAATGAAGCAGCGACAGATAATTTAATTATGTGATAGATACATGGTGCTCACATATTTACAAACATTGTAAATATAGACGATTTTCCTAAAATTTTATAATTAATAAGTCAGTGTGTGAGGAAGTAATTACAGAATGTAAAATCAATGTCGTGTAACAAAAAATATTAAATTTTACAGTTAAATTAGCAACCAGTTTGATTTTGTCTGGATTCTAAATGATCCCAACATAGTTGGGAAAAGGCTAGGCCGATTTGATGTTAAATTGTGTTTAACAGAATAGAATAGGCATGTGGCGGCATCTACGTAGCCACATGCAAACTACGCATCAAAGAGCTGACGTCACACAAATCCTGCATCGCGCAATTAGATTTTACCGCGCGATCGACATATTTTGCAAGATCCCGACTTCAACCGTTGAGCACTTGTCCGCCAGACACGGACACTCATCTGGTTGGAGGATCCTCCCATTTTTATAAAGGATGTGAACTTTACATCCTGTTCCTCATACCTCTAAAGACATTTATTTAATACTTATTAGGTGTTATGATACATTAAAACTCAGCCATATTTCACCATTCGGTATGCAAACATTTATATTATTATTATTCACTTAAGTCTAACCATAAGCCAGATCCATTAAACCAGAGTGATTCAGCAAAAAATAAAATCTCTGTTAAAAACTCTACACTGTAGTACGTCTTATCCATTAAAAAATTACGTATTCTACTCTTAAACAGCACTGTTGTCAAGTCTTTCCAACCACTTGGTAATTTATTGTGAATAATCGGGGCTATACAGTAGACACTTCTGCGCACAAAAGTAGTTTGACTCGTTAATTGACATGATTTAATATTGTCACGCCTATTTCTTGGGATAGCTGATATATATCAGCTTAACGTTCAAAACGACTGTTTGGTTAAAGACTGGTTTGGTCAATATTTCAATAACAGATTTGAAACATAGATTATTTTTATTTATTTATTTATACATACAGTCTTGATACAGGTTCATGTTTGTTTAGATGGTATTCATCATCATCATTTCAGCCGAAAGGCCTCCCCCAAGCATCGCCACTTCGACCGATTCTATGCTTTCCGCATCCAGCGGATTCCTGCGGCCTTCACAAGGTCATCGGTCCATCTTGTGGGAGGCCTTCCAACGCTACGTCTTCCGGTACGTGGTCGCCACTCCAGAACCTTTCGACCCCATCGGCCATCCGTTCTGCGAGCAATGTGCCCTGCCCATTGCCACTTAAGTTTGGCAATTCTTCGGGCTATGTCGGTTACCTTGGTTCTCCTGCGGATCTCTTCATCTAGACACGCGGCAGCGTGTCGAGCCAAGTTTCTAGGCAAGACACGGCTGCAGTGTGTTATATTACACGAACCATTTGGAGCCACTTTTGACCCCTTAATAACTCAAAATCTATGTAACATAGACTCATGAAATTTGGTTTATTTATAAAAACCTCTTAGATTAACTAGAACTCCAAATTTCATAAATAAAACTCAAACGGTTATTGAGATATTAACGTATAAAAATCGGCATTTTTATCAACGACCTGCCACTAGACATCAAAAACATTTATCCCATTTCCGGGTGACCTAGAAAGTTGAAAAGAGATTTCCCGAAAGCAGGCCCATGGTATGATACTGTGTCAAAGCTTATTTATCAAAAATTATGTCGTATTTTTTTCAAGTCGTTTTATCAAAAAAAATTTCTTCTAGCATTAGAGAACCTAATAAATATTTATTTTGTTGATACTTAAAGAACTACATCCGCCATTCAATCCTAACCTGAATGTTGCCAGATGATAGACTATTCCAATAAAATAATTTGTAATCGATTGAAAATATCGATACCAACCCACATGGAGTAGGTGGAGTATCCACTACACGAGTATGTTTTAAATGCTATTTATTATACTCAAATACTGTAAAATTATGAATTTACAATAAATAAAATATTATATGGTCTGAATATACTCAACAACTTAAAAGTGTTTCGAGGCAGTAATGTTATTTTATAAACTACCAGTGATCAGAGTAAGTAGATTGATTTGAGGTCAATGAACTGGCACGTATATTAGTATGGATACGCCTCCGGGATTCCGGGATTTTGAAATTATTAAGATTTTTTAAGGAATTTCAAATGTTGTAATGTGTAAAATAAAGAATACATCAATATGAATAAGAAATGTTCAACCCTTTTGCTGTCTGTTTAATAGTATATAGGTGATCGGACTCCAAGAAAAGGATAGATATACTATAAAACAATATAATATATTTTAAATATTTATCTATCGCATTCTATAAATTTCTAATGTAGTAGTTTAAAAATCCTTACTTTAACAATATTTGATTCAATCCCGTAAGTACCAAAATGAAATCCCGGAAAAAAGGCTTATCCATGTTATGATTTCTATGACTATTCATGATGCGAGTACGTAAAATCAATCTACCTACTCCGATCACTGATAATCACCCAATCGATTTCGTAAATCGATTACCAAAATAATTAAACCTGGTAACACTGACACCATGCATAATGTCAAACTGTCAAAAAAAATCTGTCAGATCAATGGCATTGTTGGCTGTTTGTTTTACGTTGATTTGAATTTATTTTTCCGTATTTACTTTTTACTTATATTACGTTACGATTTAATGCTGTCACTTTAAATTGAAGCCAGAGGAACTATTGCTTATCTTTCCATGGCCCTGGGTAAGTTTATTATGTTCTCTAAATATTTATAAACACCGTCGTATTGTATAACCTCATTGATTTTAGCAGCCTATTAGTAGAAGGCCTATGTTCAGTCAGGGGTACGTCGCGCGTCGTCAGCTGTAAATGTCTATAGTATGATGTAATTATATAGCATAAGTAAATACACTGAATTTTTTTACCTTTTTCAGGTATGACGATGACATGTGTTATTGCAAGACTTGACATTATTGATTATATTATCTACAACTCTATCCCAAGTATTACTTGCTCAGGAAAATCTAAGCACATTATGTTATGTATGTGGCATGTCAATTGCAAGTCACAGAAGTCATCAGGTTAGTGTTTTTAAAATGGCAGAATTACTATGAGTGATATAATTATTATACAAAAGTAAATAAACAACAATAAGAGTATTTTCTTACTTTCTAGGTTAGGTATACATTTGGATAAAGTTTGTCATGCTTACTGAGAGAGGCTGCTACCAGAGATGTTTATAGGCAAGCAAGTGATGATAAAAACAGAGCCACCCTAGAGTGTAAAAGATTTACCCATAATAGATCAAAACAATAATCTGGTTAGGGCCAGAATCAAATCGTGACATGTGAGCAGCAGGACTTAGTGTACATAATTATTGATAAGTGAGCAAAATAGGACAAATTGTTTAAGAGATCATCATTGCTTATTACTGTTTTGTGTCTACCGTACCTACGCTGCTTTCATACCATGACTACGTTATGAGAATGAAGCTGAAGCCGTTTTAAATTCTATGAGAAATAAAATGTTTTTAGTATTTAGGTATTGTTGTGTTATTTGTTAAAGTAAACCTTCCTATAGAAGCACTGAAAATGCTGCTGCCAATGAGATTATTCATCTTTAATTAAGAGAGTTGGCTAAAATAATGTTTATGCCATTAAATCTTTAATATTTAGCGCGCAAGATTATTAATTTACCTTTATAAAATTCAAGTCTGTAAATGCGATAATCGCCATTTTGATGACAGTCGAGGTCGAGGCTAAAAAACATAAAAATTGGGGATTGCGAACATCCAAACTCCACCATAAGGACAGCGACTATTACAACATTTAATTATTTGACGAATTCATCCATTTTTCAAGTTAAATAAGTAGTAGTAATGAAGTTTTTGATATCAAAAGTCGAAGATTCGCGCCAATCGTGCGTGTTTACATTTTAACTTTTCACAATTAACACACATACACATATCTGATACGACTTTAAATGTGACAAATGTGATTAAAAATATTATAAGTAACTAGAAAATGCCCAGATCTTTACTTATTATACGAACACATGTTCAATAACACGTTTTATTCATTACTACTACTCAATTTGTGTTTAAAATCGTCGATCATTGTTTTTTTTTTATTGTAATGATGTGCGAAAACGATTATGCCAAACGTTTTTTTTTTTTTCAATTTTGATTGTAATTATGTCGAATGTCTGAAATCTATACTTGAAAATTAAAATAAAATTGTTTTAAGCATTAAATACAATTTAACATTGTTTAAAATAATTATTTATACTTTTCTAGTGTTTAATCGTTTTTAGAACATTCAATATAAAACGAGTCAACACATAGAACGAGGATAGATACTTACCTCATTTATTGAATTTCGCGCCGAATTGTTTCTATTTATTTGAATTTAAATTCGGAACGTTGTTCAAAATTATTTTTAATTTTTTGGACAATTATTTACTGTGGATTTTATTTTTGATACTTTCTGATATAGAATGCCTAGTATACATTTTTTAGGTAGGCTTAAGAAAATTTTGTTTGGGAATGATGTTAAATTAATTATATAAATTAGGTAGGTATTCCGCAAACACTTTTAAATGACGTCTATATTTTTAAATTGAAACTTTTATTACATCGTCTCAAACTTTTTCGTCTGTGTGTTGCATGTCGCGTGTCGGTCGGCCGCGGAGTAGGGATAAAGTGAAAGGCGATCGTCAGAGCAGCCAAGGCCAATATGGCGGCGCCTATAGTTCGCAGCAGCTGACCGTGTAAAGTTTCACTTTTACCGTGGTTTCATAAAACCAACAATCATTTTTTTTTAGTTGTATGAGTTTGATAGTATTTGTTTTTAATAGGATAATCTTACTCGAGTAATAGAAATTGTTTATTTTTGAGGTAGTTTCAAAACGAAATTTAAAAAAAACTGCCCAAGTGTATGTCGGACTACGCACAGTGAAGGGTTCCGTAATTGGGATGAATATTTACGCATAAACATTGCATAGTATCAATTTTATCGACTGCAAAAATAAGTTTGTATTTCTCGAAAAAACTATAACAAACAAAGTTAATTCTGCGGTTGTAACCGAAAATAAACTGTATCTCAAAAATTATTGATTTCAAAAGCAAAGTCACTTAGAAACATCTTAACATTTTAATTATGAGATCCAACAATACACGCTTTATATGCATAGATTTTTTTCATCTCTCGGTTATATGTAAGTATGGAGAATGCCACCCCCACTATTATGTTTATCGTAATTTCACTACACCATTGTTTAACGGTGCAAAAAATACACCTTTTTCAAAATTTTCATCGATAGAGTGTAAATAGTCTCCATGTTAAATGACTGTATGACATCCGGACGCACGGACAGACGAACTTGACGAAATTAAGAGGTCCGTTTTTTACGGATTTTGATTATCAAGTTTACAATTGGCATGAAATTGATGTCTATGACAATTGATCTACAATATTATTATTATTTGGAATAGCCGCCATCTTAAAATCCAGAATGTCCATCTCGATATCAGCACTATCTCCCGAAAACTATGAAAATGACAGTCATGACGACAAATTTTCAAATGGGGTTAAAAACTGCCACTTGCTCACTTCAGATGGCGCTGATCTCCAGCGTCTTATAATTTGACAGCTAACTATACATTTTTGATTCGAATGCCAAAAGTTGATGTAAATTCCTGAATTTCATGACTGAATTCAAAACACCCCGTCGAGTCAACTGATGTGTCACGTGTCAAAATCTTGGTCCCTAATGTTAGGCGGCAGTGAATTCATTTCATTCATTCTCTGATCTCGAAAAACGTTGTTACAAACGTCAGGTTGGTATGTTCAAGGTAGTTGGTAGGTTGGTACTATGCTTGAGACGTTTTTGAATTGATAGATCGTATGACTATTGTTTTAGGGACTATTGTCGTTTAATTTTTTATATAAACTTACGAATAGTTAAGTCCATAGTGAGGTCAAAATGTAAATCCAAGGGGCGGCTGCAACGGCGGCGGTGATCTCTCGCGTCCGGCCCTGGTTCAGGCCATGGTACGGAGCGAGAGGAAATGGCAGGCCGTCACCTCCTTCTGCGAAGCGGTAATGCTCGCGAAGGAGGAGGCGGAACGCGTGAGGTAGAGGCAAAGTTCGCGCCCTCACGCCCCTAACCGCTGCAGGAGGAGACGCCCGGGGCGGGAATCGCGAGCCGATTTCCGGCCACCGTAGGCGCGGGCTTGTGAACGGTGAGCAATGGGTAGCTCGCCGTCCGATAAGGACCAAGCCCGGGTCGACGGCGCGTTGTGTTCCACGCGCGCCTCAAAGAGATGTCAGCAGAAATGACGGGATCCGCTAGGGCCAATGCCTGCCGGGGGTTCGCAGAAAACCGATAGGGACATCGTGGCCCCCGGCAACAGGGCAACCGAAGGAACACGTGTGGGTTTTAGTCAGTAAGAGTCTGATACGCCCTCCCGCTCCGCCCAGAGCGGGAGAAGATACTTAAAAAAAAAAGGGGCGGCTGCAAAAATTAAATAATTAAATCATACGTGAGAAGGAACTTTGTTCCTGACGGGGTCAAAGTCAAAGTCAAATCATTAATTTCAAATAGGCCCATGTGTGGCATTTTTGAACGTCAAAAATTACAAAATAATAAAATTGATACTATTCGCCCCTTCCAAAAGGTAGTTTTCGTATGGAGAAGAATGGGCAAGAAACTCCACCGTTACTCTTTTAAAATGTTTTACAATTGTTTGTATATGTACGTACATTTGTTAAATAATAATTATATGTGAAGACGGTGCACCTAGAATAAAATTACTATACCACAATAGGTAAAAAGAATTAAAAATGAAACAACGACAGATAATTTAATATGTGATAGATACATGGTGCTCACATATTTACAAACATTGTAAAAGTAGACGATTTTCCTAAAATTTTACAATTAATAAGTCAGTGTGTGAGGAAGTAATCACAGAATGTAAAATCAATGTCATAAAACACAAAGTAATAAATTTTACAATTAAATTAGCAAACAGTTTGATTTTGTCTTGATTCTAAATTGTCCTATGGAGCAGGACCAGCATGTTTCCAAGCACTCTTATCTTGGATATAATCCTCTAATTTGTAATATGCTTGTTTACAAAGTGTATTTTTAATATGAGTTTTAAATTTTCTTTCATTTAATTGCAAAATGTCACAAGGTATTTTGTTGTAACATTTAACACAGTACCCCATAAAAGATGTATGTACTTAAGATAATCTAAAAAATGGTTGATCTAGTTTATCTTTATTTCTAGTATTAAAATTATGTCTATCACTTATTTTATTAAAGAGATGTGGATTTTTCCTTACATACATAATATTTTCATAAATGAATTGGCAAGGTACCGTCATAATATTAATCCTTTTAAAAAGTTTCCTGAGAGATTCGCGGCGACGTAGATTATAAATGGCTCTGATAGCTCTCTTTTGCAAAATAAAGATGGATTCAATGTCAGCAGCCCGACCCCACAGTAAAATACCATACGACATAAGGCTCCCCGACTGTACACGTTTTTTTTTAATAATAATACTTGCCGCGCCGGCTCAGCGATCTGACATCATTGCGGAAAATTGTAACAATTGTTACGAAAGAAATACCTACATTCTTACACAATATTGCTACGCATATTTACAAAAAGAATCTAATAGATCACGTTTGATTGACGAATAATAATAATTTCTTTACAAAAAGTAATGATATCCCATCAAAAACATAAATGTGAAAATGGGAGCCAAATTCCATAAATATGGTTGTCGACTTCGCCGACAAAAGAATTGAAATCTAAATGGGTGCCAAGTTCTGTAGATAATCCTGAAATTTATTTATAAGAACATGCAACTTTCTAAAATAAAATTAAAACACAAATTCTTGTTTTTTCTGCTATAACAATGTTTGCTATTTAAAAATATAACTTCTTAAATTTGAACAGTCGAATTATTTACACAAAGCACTTAGGATAAATTGAAGCTCAAGATTTGACTTGGCTAGTTTTTACCAGCAAGCTGAAATTTTAGAGAAAGAAGATATTTTGACCTTACAGTTACAATAAGAAACAGTAACTTGCGCATAACATAAAGAACAAATATATAAATACGCCTAGGTAGACAGTCAAAGCTGTAAACAGTTACAATAAGAAACAGTAACTTGCGCATAACATAAAGAACAAAAATATGAATATTTTACTTTATTTATTTGGCTCACCAACAATTAAGTACACCGATACAAAGATATAAGATACATGCAATAAACTTATAGACTAGTGTACAAATTTCTTACAGGTAAGCACATCATGAATTACTTATTTGATGTTGAGTGCCTACTTAAAATTAAATAATAATAATTAAATATGCCTAGGTAGACAGTCAAAGCTGTAAACTCGATAAAAAAATAGCGTCCAACTGTTAGCCGCTTAATGCACGCACACTAAAAAAGTAAAATTACAGCACAATGACGTGGCGCGAGTGTAAGACGTAGCTGTAATGCACACCAGCATAAAAAAGTTACCCTGTTTGTTTTAGTTCTTTTGCACCGCGACACTGTAGACAAATATAAAGATGATAAATTGATTAGCCAAATATAAGATAGCTTGTATGTAAAAACTAGCCAAGTCAAATCTTGAGCTTCAATTTATCCTAAGTGCTTTGTGTAAATAATTCGACTGTTCAAATTTAAGAAGTTATATTTTTAAATAGCAAACATTGTTATAGCAGAAAAAACAAGAATTTGTGTTTTAATTTTATTTTAGAAAGTTGCATGTTCTTATAAATAAATTTCAGGATTATCTACAGAACTTGGCACCCATTTAGATTTCAATTCTTTTGTCGGCGAAGTCGACAACCATATTTATGGAATTTGGCTCCCATTTTCACATTTATGTTTTTGATGGGATTTCTGATTCGATCACGTAGGGAAACTCCAAGCATAGCCCTCTCCATTGCCCTTTGGGTGACTTTTAGCCTTCTGATAAGGCCCATTGTGAGCGACCACGTTTCAGTACCATAGGTCATCACTGGCAACACGCACTGGTCAAAGACTTTCGTCTTGAGACACTGTGGTATGTGGGAGGAAAAGATATTGCGTAGCTTCCCGAACGCTGCCCAGCCGAGTCGGATTCGACGATTGACCTCTTTCTCGAAGTTGGACCTACCTAGCTGGACAATTTGTCCTAGGTAAACATACTCGTCCACAACTTCGAGCGTAGCGTCTCCGATCTTCATGGGAGTGGGTGTCACATGGGCATTTGACAGATGGTATTATTTTGTTTATATTTATTCTTATGTAATTCTAAATCGTTTCTGTACCAGCTACTGTTATGGAAGTGTAAAAACATATTAATTTAAATCCCTCTTCATTTATATGTACAGTAATCAGTCACTGCCGGATTAAAGCTTATGTAAACTCTGTAGGTAAAAGCGGAATAAACGTAAATTTAATTTACTAATGAGCATACTGGTGAGTACCTACTGGTGACGGCAATTCTTCCAAATGACTGTATAAAAACGAGCTTTTTAGAAATTAATTAAAATAAAAGCGACTTCTATTCATTTTATTAATCTTCGAAGCTTTTGTATCTAAAAATAATCATGCAGCTCGTGTATTTAAATTAAATTTAAAAAAAAAACAGTGTCACTCCGGGAGTGCCAACAGAAGTGAAAACTTGAACAATAAAAATAAATACTTCTAAAACCTTTAAAGTAAAAATACGTGCATGGAACGTAATATAAATAAAGAGCACAATCGCGTTTACAAAAATGAGGTGTCGGTAACGGTGTCGCTAGTTCAATTGTTTTTTCCCATGTCAAAAATGCTCAACGCACCTAAAGAAGTTTTCACTTAAAAAAAAAAAGCTGAATACATAACACATAACTTCGAAATTCAAAACGATAAAAACCAGTGAGTTCGCTTTCTAATTTTATACGGTTAGGTTGGGAGTTTATAGAATAGCACTAGAAATACTTTAATTATACATTGGAATAAATTTCCGAATACTCTTATTGTCATTACACAGACCTCTATCGAACTTAACCACACCTAAAGTGAATTAATTTGAATCGAAAGGACTTTTTGGATTGTTTGAATAATGAAAACTTTTTGCGGGAAAAGAGAGATTTCGTGACTTAAATTACTTTAGAATACCAAGCAACGTCGGTTACGACTTCAATATTCTGAAACCAAAGGGGTCTATGTATACGAGAAGCTTCTGGCTGTAACTATAATACCTCAAAATTGTTTGAATAAAACTTCAGGAATAACGTAAAGTTTATTATTTAAATTTATCTTCTAGAAAAGTTTCAAATCATTTTGATGGCACCTGGAAATACTTCAGTATCAGTTTATTCGAGTAAAATGGTTTCCATTTCATTGCTTTAGAAGCGTTCGTTCATTCACGCAGAAATGATGATAAAAAGTGTGTACAGTCACGTGCAATGATAAGTATACAGCTTCTCTATTATCACAAGTGATTTCTTTGTAACGAGATTGGAATACGTCTCAAAACATACATTATTTTTCAACTCAACATGACTATACACTCATTTATACGGATATGATTCGAGTTACGGAATTCAAGGATACTTTAAACTTAATTTCTGTAATACCTTCTTACCTTTATGTTCAGATTTTGGAGTTTACTCCTTAAGAAACAATTTTCTTTTATAGCTCCTGGTATTGAAATTTTATGAGGAGTGATATTTATGGACTGGTCATCTCTTAGTTGCCACGGCTTATTTTTAATTTATTTCAATTTTTGAATTGTTCTTTTTTTTCTTTTTATTACGGACGCTTCTAACGTGCACGTCTTTCTACGTTATTCTCACATGTATAATTACAACATGAATGATGTAACCAATATTTTGTAACAATTTAGTGTCCGTGGAGTTTCTTGCCCGTTTTTCTCCATAGGTACCTACAATGCTTTGGAATGGGCAACTAGCTTCATATTTCTGACTGACCGATTCCTTGACAATTCAAAAGTGCCTGTAAATGGTTTAATTGAAATAAATGCTTGTTTTATTCATATAACACAGATTAAATTTTTGAAAAAAAGCATATTATTACATATTTCACACTTCGATCTAAGATATTCCGGCGGTTTTTTTTTAAGATATACGTTTTTTTCTCTTGTTTGCCTATTGCATATTCAAAGACAATCGTATTAAGGAGTAAACTCCAGTTGTGCATTGGAGCTGACATACATACACTTTTTTTTCTATTCCCTTGTGAGGCGAGATCTTGTTATGGAGTAAGTCAGACTTTATAAAATCTTCTTACAGATTTACTACATAGATACTTACTTATCACGTAGATAACAGTTTAGGTATGGTATATCATTCCATCATCATGAAAAGGTCTCATCTGCTTAAACTTTTCCCAACTATATTGGTGTCGGATTCTAGTCTTACTGGATGCAGCTGAATTCCAGTAGGTAAGTTTCATGGAGCGACTGCCTATCTGACCTCTTCAACCCAGTTATTGGGTAATACGACACCCGTTGGTTAGCAAGTTAAGAGTTTCGGGTTTTTGATTACCCGCAACTACTGTCGAAGATCTACAAAAGACAGCCGGGGTCAACGGCTTAGCGTTCTTTCCAACGCACTCATTCACGGACGGACTTAGGCAAGCGTAACATAAGCTTCGATCGACCCGTGAGGCTTATATGTTATTAGGTTATTACTTAGCGAAGATTTATGAAAACGTTTGTGGGTAGGTATAAATTGTCTGTCATGCCTACGTTTTTATCTTGTCATTGGTTTACGCTGTTACCATCTCACATTAAGCTCAACTAAGAACCGTTATGCAAGAACCGTACCTGATTATAAAGTTTAGCGGTGTTGTAAAGTTTTAATGGAACAACTCAATTTCGACTTCCGTCACTCGATTTTTAAATTCTCTAATTGATTTTGTCCCTTTTCTTAATTAATCGAATTTCGTCAGTTCTAATTGAAATGTGCGGTTGTTCTATAGGGTTTAACAAATTTAATTTAATGTTAAAACAGAAAATAATAATTAATATAATAAGCTCTTGCCTATTATTATTTTAAATGAATAAAGTGGAAGGAATGTTTTCGTATACACATTGTTGGAAAAAACTTGGTTTATGAATAAATATAATAAAAATAATAAACTAGCTGCGCCTCGCGGTTTCACCCGCATAAGTCTCGATCCCGTGGGAATATCGAGATAAAAAGTATTCTATGTATTAATTCAAGCTATATACTACCTGTGTGCCAAATTTCATCCAAATACGTTCAGCCGTTTGAGCGTGAAGAAGAGATAAACATACACACTCACAAACTTTCGCCTTTATAATATTAAGTGTGATGGATTTACATAATTATCCACAAAAATAACTAAAATTGGTTATTCTCTTTTCTAAAAGGGCAATACAACAGACTTTTCAAACGAAAACTTGAAGTTACTTTAACCTAGTTCCCCTATCGATTCTGCTAAAAACTTGTTAACCAAGGCGAGCCTTATTCAAACACCCTTAAATTTCCGATCCACCAATTCAGGCTAATTGGTTGTCGCTAAAAGCCTTATTTATATTCTTTCCTCACCATAAGATAATAAGAAAAGCTGAGGTCTTTCTTCTACCAGTAGCGACCTTCTGGATTATCCTCAATATAATGTATTACATCGTGATTGGTGAGAAGACTTTATCCAAAAACTTATTTATGCAGAACACGCTTCTCAATAATCCGGCTTTTGTTAGTGCTACTGAATAGTTTTCTTCCATTTGCACGTTTTTGCTGATTACTGACTTCTAGAATGTCTGAGAAAATTTGCTTGCTTATTAAGAAACAGAAGGAGTTTGTGGCTAAGTAATAACAGCCTTACGGATCAATCCATCAGGTTAAGCTACGCTTGCCGGGTTTGGTCCGTGGATGGGTGACCATCTTTACATACCGGGACTCCTCCGTGCCTCGGAAAGCACGTTAAGCCATTGGTCCCGGCTGTCATTCGTGAATCTGTGACAGTCGTTACGGGTCGTCAGAAGCCCGAAAGTCTAACAACCAGTCTTACCTAGGGGTATCGTATTACCCAGTTGCTGGGTTGTGGAGGTCAGATAGGCAGTCGCTCCATGTAAAATACTGGTATTCAGCTGCATCCGGTTAGACTGGAAACCGACCCCAAAAAAGTTGGGACAAGGTTAGGCAGATTGATTTGATTAATAAAAAAATAGTATTATCCTGTCCCTTATTAAGGCTAATTCGTTTTTATCTAAAATATAAGATCTAGGTAGATGCTTCCTTCTGCGCTTTCACCATCATATTCGTCTATTTATTATGTTATTTTGGTAATAAGTTTATGTTACTAACTTACTATAGTTTATTTCACTTATAGTGTAGCATAACTCAGTATCTGTTACGATGCCTCATTGAGGTGGATAACAATTAAAATTCTATTGTATCTCGTTAATGACAGTTGAAAGGATAATAATGTATGCGTCATCGAGCCGCTGATTCTATGGTTTAGTCCTATCTCGGCACCTTCCCATCTTGGCACCCATGAATTTATTTATCATGCCCACGAAAAATTCCCATCTCGGCATCCTGTTAAACCATTGTTAGGTACACATCGAAAAATTATACTTTACTAGCGACCCGCCCCTGCTTTGCACAGCTTTTACGACTTGAAAAAACTATTAATATTGTCTGTAATAATATTCATGTAGTTTATAGTCTACACATATAAACTTTCCGGAATAGATTATCTAAATAATGTTGAAAACAGCATTGAAATCCCTTGTGTAGTTTAGGAGAAAAACGCTGTCAGACAGACACACACAAAACGCTTCTTTAATATTTTTTTATTACTTACTTATAGATAAGTACCTAAGTACTAAATTATTTACCTTTTTAAACATAATTAGTAGGCATCTCACATAAAGATACAAATGCATGTATTTATTATCTGACATCATTATTATTAAGTTTCTTCATTTATACCTTACTGTAAAATGTCTAAAATTTCGCCCGACTAAGTCCGCAAATTACTGTCACTACGAATGAGACCTGAACTTCTTGAATAACAAAACCTTGAGACAAAGACTTTGTAAGTAGAGGGTTTAACTAAGAATGATTGAATAAATTAAAATCCAGAACAAAAGCTTCATAATAAACTTTAATAATTCTACTAATCTCAGATCACAACATCGAATGGCATTAAGGTGTTTACACATCTATAAACAAACACCAAATGAATACGTTAATCAGAAACTCGCAATGTGAGCAATCTATTCCTTGGCGAACATAGATGTGTAACCACCCTTACATTATAAAACTCTACTTTAAATGTGGTAATCTACGGTAAAATATTTACAAAATTTACACGCTACATATGAGTTTATTTACACTTAGAAATCGGTATAATTAAAACGATTTCTCATTCTTTGTCTTTCGATGCACACAACACATGTTATTTGTCTGCTTGAGTCCATATTATGCACTGTCTCTTCGGGTATGGTTAGGACCCGATTGTTCATAGTTTTACGCAATGGTTATAACAAACTGACATTATGTCCGTTGGAGTATTTGGCTGAAGACCGCATCGATCGGTTGTTCATTGTCAGTCGAATTGAGGAGGTGTTGTTGTCGCCGCGACGGAGAAGCGACGCGTGGTGACCTCCAGATTCCCTGTAAAGAGAATAAATGTTAAAAAGATTGCACAATTTAGGGCGGAAATGGACCAAAATTGGGGTAGAATATGAAATTACACTTTCATTCTTTGACTCTTTTGGTAAGTGATTGCTTGACGCTTAGGCTCAATCGGTGTCGCAAAGTTAGGACATGTCAGTTTGGTGCAACGTATTTTATGGCTAATTTCGTTCTGAAGAGTTGGGCATGAACTTAAGTGTAAACGGTTATTAAATTAGTATCACAATGAAACAGATTTTCCAGAAATACAGATAAATACTCAAGACGCTTTCTTCCAACAATACACTGCGTGAAGAGGGTTAACAGGCCTTCGGAATTTTCTATTAAAAGTAAATCAAGCATTATAAAAAAGCAATCTGTTCCAAATATTTAGGATTCCTTTCCCTAAATAATTGGATGGGTTTGTGAAGGTCAGATTAGATCTGAATAACAGATGGGATTTAGAACTGGTTTGGGTATTCAATAATAATAGGTAAATTGATTTACAAACATTATTTGTAGTCAAATAATCTAGACTACTTCAATCTAGGGTACATAATAAAATCGTGTGTGGCTATTTAAAAGAGAAAACGACTTAATTAGGTAACCTTAAGTTTTAGTGATACTTCCCAAAAAAAAAAAACATGTAACTTTTTTAACATCCTTAACGTTTTTCCATACATACAATGATGGAAGAATAATCACAATTTTATTCGAATGTTAGGTTTCTCGCTTTGGCTATAAGTTATAATTAATTGGTAATATATGCACACACAGCATAATCATGAAAATATGCTGTGAAGATACAAACATAGCACAACATAAGGAAACCATCTTGTTTGTCTGTAATTCATCAGTACGTGATGAAAATATATCATGAAATAACTCAAATTTCTCAATTGAAAATTCTCAAAGGCCAAAGCGGTAAACAATTTTTCATGTCGTTATTTAGGGACTTTCAACTCGCGGGACCTTGGCACGCTTTATAAAGCTAGCATTATGTTACTGTGACAAATCTTTTTACGATTAATAATACTGTCACATGTTGCTTTTATGTTAGATATTTGTATGTATTTATATAAAGCAGTTTCTGTTATACCTACACAAACGCGTTATGAAATAAATTAGGAAATAAACACACTAAAGTGTGTTTTCATCAAACACTATAGTTTGATGAATGCGCGTTGAGGCGGGAGGCGGGACGCCGTGAGCGTTGACGAATAAGCGGCGGGACGCTCGCGCCGCCACGTTTTGAACGTTGACGAAAGGCGCGGTACAACGGTATCTGTCAAACTATAGCTTCTACCCGCGGCTTTCTACCACGTGGAAGTTCGCTATACCATAAATCATCGTATGACATTCGCCAATAGTGATGCTTTCGATCAATGAAAGAGTCCTTGTAATCAGATAAGTACTTTCAGAGATTACCTAATTCAAACAAACAAACAATTTTACTTCTTGAGAATATTAGTTTAGACAATGGTAATGGTATTTGGTTATCAACTTTGCTTAACCGTCGCTATCTAAGTACCAATAAGTTATGAACGAAAACCAAATTCTTGAAATATTAAGCGGCACAGCTTAATCCCCTTCAAGTGGAATGATTGAACTTACCAAATTCTAAACAAGGCGTTTAAAGCAATTTAAGCTTTGTAACAGAATAATTAATTTATGGAAAAAACATTTTCCTAGATTAGATATCTATGTTTTCGGAAGCATTAAGAGATAAAGTACTTTCTTATTATGGATAAAATAATGTTGTTAAAATTAAAACCGTGCTGAAGGCTGCGGGTGTCAACCTCAGGACAAGCTGCTTCTCATACGGACAACTGTACGTAGCTTGCTCCCGAGTCACTATTCCTGACTCTCTGTATATTTTGACTGCTGAGAATAAAACTACAAATGTAGTATACAGGGATGTTTTATAAAAATGTGGCTGTTATTGTAGTATATTGTGGTGTCTTACGACTTCCACGTGAACGAAGTCGCGGGCAGAAGCTAGTTATGGATAAAATAATGTTGTTAAAATTAAAACCGTGTATTATGTTATAAAATTCCTCTCATCAACATTCCAAAAAGCCAAACATAACACGTTTCGCAACTTCAAAGATTATAAATTAATACGAACACGTCTTTTGATCAACTACCTCGAATACCCTACAGTATTTCGGAACTCAAACATTACAACTTCTGTAAATGAAAGATGTAGATACTTAAAATTTATTGGTATAACCCAATTTAGAACTTTTAGCGTAGTTCCCAAATCAATGAGGTAGGTGATTCTTGTTCCTTTTTTTAAAACCTCTCCATCACAATCCATTACTCTAGTTAATGATGCGCTTTTAAGTCGTTAAAAGTACGTAAATAAAGCTTTTAGATGTAGGTACTTAACAGAAACACTCGAAAGGTAGAATTGGAGATAAATAAAATTAGGTAAATAGATCTCTAAAACTGTCAGTACCAGATTGGATGTAGGAACATTTTTTTTCAAGAGCTATCTTCGATGCTGCAAACTTCTGTCAAATTAAAATCCAATTGATTTTCTATGACATCGAATATTTCACAAGCACTTGTGTTTCTATTTAGGTTGTTTTTGTCGCAGATATATATTAATAGTACGATGACTTTAGTTTGAAGAAGTTATTTCATACCCATATAAATCATACCGAAAATACATTTTTCTTAGTGCTTAACAGATTTAAGCGTCAGCTGCTTCAATAGTGGGGGAGTCCAAAGTTAGAGCATGACAACTTTTATTTAATTTAAGAGCGGTCTTTCTAAATGTTGGCAATACCGCAAATAAATGTCAAATATTTACCAGTTTTGATTTATTTGGCAATAAATTACTGTATATAGTACAGTAGTGTGTATAGACAGATGTGACTGGAAAAGCCGGGAGGACAATCATGCCCTAGGAGGTCATATACTGACCTTATTGGTGATGTTCTTCAGAAAGGTCAGGTGCGTAGTACTCGCAACCGGCGTGCGTGTATCACCAGATGTATGGGCGTAAACGAGGCAAAAGGAGTATGTAAGGATCGTAGCAGGTGGCGTTCTGTAGTTTCTGCCTATCTCCATGGGAAGAAGGCGTGAGTTTATGTGTGTAAATTACTGTATATGGAAATATAAAATATCACCAACTACTGACCTAAAATATTAATAATTACTTAATTGCAATTATAACACTGAATTTGTAACCGTTTTAGTTGTAAAAAGGGCACTTGGAAAGTTTTCAAATACTTTTTACATCGAAAACTAAATATTTGGTGTAACAATATTAATTATTGCATTTAATAATCAATGTTTTAGTTCACTAGTTAGTGATATTTCATATTTCCATACAGTAATATTACCAAATTAATCAAAACAGCGAAATATTTTACAGCTATTTGCGACATTGATAACTTTAAGAATGCTCGTTCGGATGATCCAAAAAATCGCCCTACAAGGTTTTGTAGCGGTATGAAAATACTTTTTGAAGGGAAAACTGCTTTAGGCGCGTCGGGCATTTTTGAGATGGAAAAAAACAATTGAACTCGTGATACCGTTACCGACACCTCATTTTTGTAAACGCGATTGTGCTCTTTATTTATATTACGTTACAAATCAATGTTCTACGCAAGTATTTTTACTTTAAATGTTTTGGAAGTATTTTTTTAAATTGTTCAAGGTTTCACTTCTGTCGGCACTACCGGAATGCCACAGATTTCTTTTACAACTTTGATTTGCTAGGTATAACTTTGAATTCTCCTTGGATGCGGCAACTGACTCTCATTTTTGTAATTATTAAATGATAAATAACCACTAGCAATGAAATTTATTTAGTAAAAAATGTACCGCTAAAATCGAGCTGTACTTACTTACCTATACTATAATGAAAGAGAGTTTTCCAATACCCACTTTTACATTTTCGGATTGTAACTTCTTTTGTGAAATATATTTCTGGCGTTTTAGGGTTCCGTAGTAAATAAGGATCCCTTATAGTTTCGTCATGTCCGTCTGTCTGTCTGTCTGTCTGTCTGTCTGTCCGCGGTCTAGCTCCGAGATCCTTAGTACTAGAAAGCTGTAATTTGACATAGGTATACATATTAACTACGTCAACAAAGTGGTAAAACAAAATTATGAAAAACATTTTTTTTAGGGTATCTCTCATACACGTAAAGTGGTAATGTTTATTTTTTTATTTTTTTACCCCATAGTGAGGGGTATCATTGGAAAGGTCCTTTAAAAATATTGTGAGTTTGTGAAAACCATTTTTGGATTCAGGGATTCGTTTGCGAAATATTAAGCTTTAAAGTGCTAATTTTTGTTAGAGTCAAGTGTCCCCCCCCCCCTGCCAGCTAAATGGTTGGTTTTGGGTATGTGAAAAAAATTACAACAGTAGTTTATATAACGAAATTAAAAGGAAAACTATCACAGCTAAGTAGGCTCTACAGGTTAACGAGTAATAATCAACCAACTTAACTTTGCAGTTACAAAAACATGTTTTCCCATACATTCCGTATTGGAGAACATATTTTTCAACTACAAAGTTAAGTTTGTTTTTGGGATAAATTCCGGAACCCTTCATTGTGCGTGGTCCGACATGCACTTGGCCGGTTTTTTTTGTATTGTGCGCCAATTTTTGTGCACTTATTGTTGTTTACGGGACAAACGTTTACTCTCCAGGTAATGTAAAACGTTATACCAATTAATTACATACCTCGGTAACAAAGCCACAGAATTGTTGTAATATTAAAACGATAATTAATATAACACTATATTGCTTCCATATAGTGATTAATCGTCAAGAGTTATAATTAAACAAAGTGCCTTTTAATTGACTACCAACAATATGTTTATATTTTCAACAGAAATATCGGAATTCTTGAAACTTTACTATCAAATGAGGCTATAATTAAAATATAGCCTGAACCTTTAATAGGCCAATTAGGCTTTATTAATAAATAAATTGTTACGCAAATGAAAACCTACGTCAATGTTCCATGTTATAACAATTTCATACAACTTTCAAAGAATCTTCTTCTTTTGGTGTGGTTAGTGACTAACCTGGTGTCAGAGTTTTCAGAAGCCACCCATGGGCCTCTGACTTGGCTTCACATACCATCGAGAAATATCTCTCAGGCATGCCGGTTTCGTCCCGATGTTTTCCTTCACCGTTTTTGAAGCAAGTGTTAATTATATAATACGCACATAAATCCAAAAAGTCAGAGGTGCGTGCCTTGGGTTCGAACTCGAGACATATGACTTGGCAGTTTGATGGTCACACGACTAGGTTATTCGTTCTGCCTAGCCTTTTCCCAACTATATTGGGGTCGGCTTCCAGTTTAACCGGACGCAGCTGAATACCAGTATTTTACATGGAGCGACTGCCTATCTGACCTCCACAACCCCGTAACTGGGTAATACGATACCCCTTGGTTAGACTGGTTGTCAGACTTTCGGGCTTCTGACGACCCGTAACGACTGTCAAAGATCCACGAATGACAGCCGGGACCAACGGCTTAACGTGCTTTCCGAGGCACGGAGGAGTCTTGGTATGTAGAAATGGTCACCCATCCACGGACCAACCCCGGCAAGCGTAGCTTAACCTGACAGATCGACCCGAACAGCTGTTAGTACTTAGCCACGAGCTCCTCCTCCTCCTCACACGACTAGGTTATTACTGCTGCTAAAAAATGACGTTTGTGATTTGAATATTATACGAAAAATTATTGTTGGTACTCAATTTGCTTAGCAATTAACATCCCTGACTTTACATACTTTGTTGCTTCTACTAGTGACAAAGCCTACAGACTGTTTCAGAATCTACAATGAAATAAGTTCTTTAACTATTTTCTTTTGCTTGACAAAACAATCCGACTTTGAAATAGAAAATCTGTTTAAGCTCTAATTTCTAACTTCAGTTTTTACGTCAGTCGTCAGAAAAGCACTTTCAAAGAAGTTACAGTGTTCAACCATGATTTGCGAGATGAACAACTACAAATGAATTTTAAAATAGTTCCCCAAAATAGTAATTCTACCAAAAAAAAAACAGTGGCACTCCGGGAGTGCCGACAGTAGTGAAAACTTTAACAAGATCGCCTTGGTTGATGAAAATACTTGTATAGAACATTGGTCCGTAACCTTATCTAAATAAAGATCACAAAAGCGTTTACAAAAAAAAAAAAACTACCATACCTTAAAAAAAAATACTTGCATAGAACATTGGTCCGTAACGTAATATAAATAAAGAGCACAAACACGTTTACAAAAATGAGGTGCCGGTAACGGTGTCGCGAGTTTAATTGTTTTTTCCCATCTCAAAAATGCCCAAAGCGCCTAAAGAAGTTTTCACTCCAAAAAATCTAATGTGTTTACTGAAACTAACATAAAACATACATTACATTTAGGCAAGAAACACAAGCCCCATAATATGCCTTCATCATGCCCGACAATACCTACTTCACTTCGGTGAAATTGTCTCGGGCCTATTGTATAATTGTCATGCTACAGGAGCACAGGTCGCATAGAATGGCTCTCCAGCATCAACGATACTGTTGTTACCTTGGAAGGTGGGTAGGCCTCTGGTGTGGAACGCAATATGCGTCGACACACTTGCGCCATCTCATGTTCCAAGCACAGCTTTAACCTTATGGGTAACTCCAGTTTTGAGCCGTTTGGGGTCGGAACACTCGTGTCATGGGGCCCAAGTGTGTTACTCCTTTTTAAGAAAATTTCTATCCGACTGTTCGACAGTTAACTTGATCAGAGGGCTGACTTTTTCTTTGGCCAAAGAATTAGCATTGCCATTTAACGTGGCAATGCTGCCATTCCTCTGGGCGCGTTTCCGGATGACAGCGATGCAGACGAGTACTTTATTTTTTGTATTTATTTGTATGGAAAGTTATTTAGTTAGGCTTTTTATTTGGTAAAATATAATAGACGTGGATATATTTAGTAACCTGTTCCGCTTATCTATTTCTAAAGAGCCATAAAGAACTCCTGAAATAAATCGATACGTGTTTCACCTCTCAACGAGGCATCCTCAGGATGATGATAGACTTGTTGCGAACTCGAACACGGCGTGTTGCTACACCGAGCGCTGAGTGCAGACTGAGCCTTATCGCCCGTTGAACCCACTTATATAGTGTCACCGTTATCAGTGCGACCGTTATCAATGCGACCGTTATTAGTGCGACCATTATTAGTGCGACCGTTATCAATGCGATAAGAGGCGAACAATCGCAGCAAAGGTCAAGGTCACCTTTGCTGCGATTGTTCGCCCCTTATTGCATTGATAACGGTCGCACTAATAATGGTCGCACTAATAACGGTCGCATTGATAACGGTCGCACTGATAACGGTGACACTATATAAGTGGGTTCAACGGGCGATAAGGCTCAGTCTGCACTCAGCGCTCGGTGTAGCAACACGCCGTGTTCGAGTTCGCAACAAGTCTATCGTCATCCTGAGGATGCCTCGTTGAGAGGTGAAACACGTGTCGATTTATTTCAGGAGTTTTTTATGGCTCTTTAGAAATAGATAAGCGGAACAGGGTTAAATATATCCACGTCTATTGTATTTTATAATGGATTTCCGCAAGGTCACGCCTGAATCAATTAACTTTTTTATTTGGTATCTAGTGTAAATATTCAGTCAGGGGCTTGTGGCTAAGTAATAACAGCTGCACGGGTCGATCGATCAGGTTAAGCTACGCTTGCCGCGGTTGGTCCGTGGATGGGTGACCATCTTTACATACCAAGTCCCCTCCGTGCCTCGGAAAGCACGTTAAGCCGTTGGTCCCGGCTGTCATTTGTAGATCTTTGACAGTCGTTACGGGTAGTTAGAAGCCCAAAAAGTCTGACAACCAGTCTTACCAAGGGGTATCGTGTTACCTAGTCACTAGGTTGTGGAGGTCAGATAGGCAGTCGCTCCATGTAAAATACTGGTATTCAGCTGCATCCGGTTTGATTGGAAGCCGACCCCAACATAGTTGGGAAAAGGCTAGGCAGATGATGATAGTGTAAATATTTAGTTGTGTTATTTATTGTATTTAAGAATTTAAATGTACGTGAAATAAATAAAGTTTACTTAAAACTAACTAAACCGATTTACAAATAAATAACTACGTAGTTATAATATTTCCTTTTTTACTCAACTATGTACGATAAACAGTAACTTATTGTGTAAATAGAAATCATCAAATAAAACAAAAACGAGCGTGAACTACTGTGATTGGTTTGATTGACTTATCAACTGCCAATCGCAGCGGTTATCTCGCGCTTGACAATTTGTCACATTCATTTTGCGACAATAGCTATTCGTTCGAGACACTGGCCCTTAGTTTGGTAGCCTAGAAGAACAAAATTGATATTACAAACTCAAAAAACTAGGAAAACAATGAACATAACCGCGAAAAGAATCTAACATAAAATTGGCCCACATTCTATCTTTAGATTCAATATCCCATACCGCCGAAAATTCTTTAGTAATACTAGAATTTGTATTTTATATCCCTCTTACGGGGAGAAGGTGACGGATGAAGGCGTGAAACGTGACGGATTTAAAAGCCGAGAGGTGCCATATTTTCCCTTCAGCTTAATATTTTGTACGTACTACAAATGAGGTCAACGTTGACAAAATTGTTAGTAAAAGCTATCCGTTTGTCATACTTAGTAAAGCTTATGACTATGTGGTGTGTGGAGAATAATCCTAACTTATGCTACTTATTAAGTTTATTTGACATAATACGCGATGCGTAGCGTGCCAAATAAACGTAGTACGCATTACAATAGACATTACTGTCGCGGCCTGCAACAGGCGCATACGTGAGTCCACCAATGCCTGGTTGCGGCCAGGGCTTATATAGAACTTTTCTCAAATAATACGCCGAAGTAACTAACTAAAGTTAAAAATTCCTGAATCAATGTCGAACAACGCTAATTTCCCCGCGCCAATATATTTTCATTTGTTTTCTTCTTTTCTTTAAACAGCTCTATTTGCAAGCCAAATCGAAATTTAAATAAATTTTTTGATCAGTTAGCTTCTTGGTTGGCGGCATGTGTTGAAGTAAAAAGTTCATTCCATATTTAAATAACACGACAGATATGAGTTTTCATCGTAATTTATTCGGCTGCTTAACTGTGCGTTTGCACTGGCGAAACATTACAACAAAACATGTTGAAATCTCTAGTTTCTGTCAAACATTGTATGGAAAATTGACAGAAAATACGACACAGCACAGTAACACGACAGATAAAATATGGACTTTCATACAAACATTGCCGGCAGGGCGCTCGTATGTATTCGACCAGTACAGCATTTTCGATTTATCTCGAAGAAGGCTGTCAAAATAATGCTCTAATTTCCAAGCATGTTTGAGATACGTTATTTTGCATCATACATCGATGAATTCTAAGTACCTAGGAAATTTTATGATAATGAATGATAATTATCACTATAATTTTATACCTGTATGTTGATTTTAAAAGAATAATAAAATTACAGAGACGAATTCAAATATTATTATTTGAATTCGTCTCTGTAACGCTTTACGTAAATTTTATTGTATTTTTCGTGTATTTTGAATACCTACTGGTACGTTGTAACCTAAAGGAATTTAATAAAGGTTGGATTAATTTATCAAAATACTTTACACAATTCTGATACTGGATCGTTTAATAATAGCCTTTCAAACGAATTTGTGATAAAAGGTAATTCATCGAAAACCATGGTTGAATTAATTAAATGCAACTTTTATGACGTCAATTGTACCCACGTAGCATTATGAAGTAAGTAGGTAGATACAATCTTGTATTAATTTATTGGAATGAAAACTAATATTGTTTTCACAAAATATTTTTTCAATCTTATATTACTCAGCGCTAATTTATTTATACATAATCATTTATATTCAAGAGATGTACTCAAGTAAGACGTAAAAGACAAGAAAAAAAAACAGAGTTTCCACTAAGTAGATAAAGAAGACCTAATAAAACAACTTAAGTTATGCAAATAAATAAACAGTTTTTTTTTTACTTACGATAACATTACGGAATAGCCTTCTAATCAAAATAGGTTTTACGTTCCTTTAGAAATGGGTAAGTAAATGATAAAATCTAGCTGATCATCAATCAAATTATAATTGAATGAAAGTGTTCATTCTTTTCTATTGGTTTGGCAGCCTTTGTAAGTTATGCTTAAGTGAAAACTTTGTCTACATTATTATGAATTATTTAAAAATAATCGGTTGAAATGTTTTGGGTTAAAATATATAATGTGTCTGAATGTCAAACAAAAAGTTCATGTACTTTATAGAATTATTTAGTTTGTTTTGACATTACCACAGAGAACTTTGCGTTGGTAGAGGTATAAAACCGTGTTTTTTTATAAAATGTTGATATTGTTTTATTATTTAGTTTGTTTTGACATTACCACAGAGAACTTTGCGTTGGTAGATATAAAAAAAATCGTGTTTAAAAAAAAAAGTTGATATTCTTAATTGAAACGTAGAGATGTGTAATTATATTTGGTACATAAATTTACACCGTCATGTTTCAGTACGGCGGTGATTAATTGCATTTGTTATAAACAGTAAACACGTCCAAAACTCGGAAAGCGGAGTTGGATCGATCAAAGGCTAAGATTAATTCCAAAACTTGATTAATGGGAGAAATTATTAAAAGTACATCATAGTAGGTGAAGACCATGACTATATAATATGGCGACGGTAACAAATTAAAGCAGTAGCAATTCTAATGCATAGAAATATTTAGGAACAATCAATTGCCTTGCGTTAGTCTCGCAAAAACTTAAAAATTACTTGAACGATTTGATTTTTTTTGTTCGCCTCTTTACTACGGTGAATTAGGAAAAAAATAAATAAGGAAAAACTTAAAAGAACAACCGAAAAATCTAAAAAAATCTTAATTTTGTCTTACATGGTACGAGTGAGTTCACCGGGTCATCTAGTAAAAATATAAGAATAATAAAGTGATTTTGCCTAACAAACTAAATAGTAGTGATGAGCCGACTATGGAATAAGCCAATCTTTGATTAAACTATTGGATGTATTTGGTTGAATGTTTATAGGCAGATTTTTTTTTTTTTGGGTAGGAATTTTTCAAATAACTTCTCCCGCCCTAGGTGGAGCGAGAGGGGAGAGGAGCGGGGGGAGGTGGCTCTTACTGACTAAAACCCACCCGTGTTCCTTCAGTTGCCTGTATTGCTACGGTAACCCTTTCGAACAAAATCGCAACCCCGGCAGGCATCGGCCCTATCGGACCCCGTCAGTTCTGCTGTCATCTCTTTGAGGTGCGCGTGGAATACAACGCGTCATCGACCCGGGCCTGGTCCTTATCGGACGGCGAGCTACCCATTTTATTTATTTATTTATTGAACATTTTGTAGACTTAATAGGTCAACCCAAGGCGTCTTCAAACAAGTTACATTTCGTTATATACGCGTACAGTTACAATTTATGCTTAACATATTATATTACTAATGCTTAACTACTAACTTATAATGAATACAGCTTCGATGAGTTAGCCTGTATGACATTGTGTGAGGTGGACATTTACTGCAGATATAATTTTGCACAGTTTGTCAGTGAATAGGTCCACATCTTGAGTGAGTATGATCGAGTTGAGGAGCGTAAGAGTACGTCGCGTAGTTGCATTTCTTGTGGCACGGGTGCGGGAGCCAGCCACAGCCAGCAGGGCCATTGCTCACCGTCCGCAAGCCCGCACCTACGGTGGCCGGGAATCGGCCTGCGATTCCCGATGCCCAGGGCGTCCAGGGCTTTATAGGCAGACTAGGAACGTCATTAGATAATAAGCGAAGTTTAATTTTCTATCGTATTGTCGTTACCACCTTGTATACCTATGTAGTCTTATTATTATAACAGCTTTAGAGCAAAAGAAGGTAGGTAATTATAAAAATAATTTTAAAAAAATTAAGCAAAAAGATACTTATAAAACATTCATTCAACATTCACAACGGGATTACTAATAAATTATGAACATCAAAAACTTGAAAGAAGCTTTTTTATATCATATTTCATCACTTAAAGCCGACGTTCGCACGGACGTAATAAAATCACGGCGGGATTTTATCGCGCACTGGATTTTCAATGCTCGGTGTTAAGCCGAGCGTTGAGAATCCAACGCGCTGGGACGCACTCTCGTCCCAGCGCGTTGAAAAAACACACTGTTGGATTTTCAACTCTCGGCGCTTAGCAGAGTCCGTGCCACGTGGGCTAAGTGTAAACTGTTTTTATCATTCTAAACATACATACCTAATGGATGAATGCAAAACTTTTCTAAGAATAGCATCTTTATTTACAAAAAAAAAAAAAAGTGTGGCACTCGGGGACTGCCGCGGTAAAGCTATTGCATAGCATTTGTAACCTCCATACTTCCTATTTGTCTGATCATCACTTGGGATGATGACGTGATGACATAAAACAAAAATTACGTTCCCATGACAACATCACGTTGTCATGGGAACCGTCATTACATGGTAGGCGGAGTGGGGGGTTTTAAGTTTTTTTCGTTACGGAATTTCTTGATTCGGTCACCGCGCTCAAAGCCCGCGATAAAAGCTATGCAATAGCTTAAAAAAAACTTTTTGTATGATGATTCCTACTAAGTATGTTCTGATGTATGAAAAGATTTGCCCGTTCTATCGTTTTTCACGATCCAAAAAGATGGCTACCGGCAGCGACTTGTGTTAAGAAAGGGGTGTGCGAAGCGCTTTTCCTCCCAGAAACTAATATCGGAATATTAAAAACTACCGCTGGAAACATGGCTATTATTTTTAGGTATAATATTGTATCCCGAAAATGTTATCCAAAAAAATATTTTCTTTAGTGTTCCGAAAATCTCGTTGGTACTTAAAAAATGTGTCAAAAATGTGGATAAATCAGAGGTTTCTTTGGCAGACTGAAACTGATATTAATAAGAATTAATGTGAAAAGTTTTCCTTACCTGTCACTATGCCGATGAGATCGATTCTTCTTAGGCCATAAATGGAAGGCTCCGTATATGACGGGATTGACTAGACTGTTTGACATCCCGAAGAAGAAGATCCCGCTTAGGAGCTCTTCACTTTGCTGTGGAAAAAGAACATAGAATTAATGTCGAATGATGTTCAAATTTCACCCTACCGCAACTAAAAATGGTCGCGTTTCTGTTTCGTTTTACAACATGTCGCAGAGACTTGACTTGATTTTCATGGAAACGACATTATATTATTGTGTGAGCTCACTCTTCTCACTATCGAGACTTAATATAGTGAAGGTAAATCTAATGATTTAAATTTTTGGTATCATTAATTTAATTTACACAAATTCACACATGATTCAAATGTGAGTTAGCAGAACGACCACGCCTATTTCCTATACCTATGCAAATAATGAGTGGGAAATAGTACATTACTGTCGCGATCAGCAATTAGTGCATTTTTAGTGGTATGAGGAACAGGGTGTAAAGTTCATTCATCAACCATAGACAAAGGAGGATCCTCCGACCAGACGGGTGTTGTGTCTGGCGGGCAACTGCCCATCGGTTTGAAGTTGAAATCTTGTATGTATGTCGTCGATCGCTCGGTAAACTCTAACTGCGCGATGCAGGATTTGTGTGACGTCATGTATATGATGTGTAGTTCGTATGTGGCGGAGTAATCATTACACATTGATGGACGTATAAGTGAGTCCATCAATGTCTGATTGTGGCCAAGGCTTGTATAGTACTTTTCTCAAACAATGCGCGGAAATTCAAACTACACATGTAAATTAATCATAAACAGAATCGATGACGAACAAAGAAAAATTTTCACGTGCCAATATGGTCATTTGTTTCTTCTTTACACTAAACAGCTCTATTTGCTAAGCCAGTTCGAAATTTAAATAAAATCTTTGATAAGTTACCTCCTTGGTTGCCATGTGTTGAAGTAAAAAGTTAGTTCCATTTTTAAATAACGATGGATTTTCGTAGTAACATTGCCAGCCGCTCGCTTGTTTTTGACCAGGACAGCAATTTCGATTTATCTCGAAAAAGGTTGTCAAAATAATGTTCGAATTTCCAGCATGTTTGAGAAAAGGTGTTTAGTACACCCACGTTTCGCCAGTTATTAATTTATTTACAATTTCCATGTAGAGGTATGTAAGCCTACTTCATGTTACTTCTAAGAATTTCTTAATTAAAAACCATAATAAGACTTCCTGACCAAGAAATTGAGCTGGAAATCGCGGTTGTGACCATTATATTAACAAGACAGAGGATCAAAATATATTTTACGAAAAGCTTGCATAAATGGATCTCCTTTCGTCTTCTTTTAAATCAGCTATGAGACACCATATCATTATGTTGTCCTAACAAGACCGTTTTGCGTTACCACATCAAATTACGGAAGGTAAGTGAAAATTTGGTTAGACGGCGAATGAGTGTGACGACACTGAAAACGAATACGGCTATAAATGACTTTAATATGTTAAGAATAAAGCCTGATTTACACTGTGCGTTTTAATTGGCTGTGGCATATCATAATAAAAGTTGCATCGTTCGAACAGTGTTTAGACGATGCAAATTATTTGTTGTTTCAATTTTATTGCATGCCACAGTCAAGAAACTTGCATCGTGTAAAAGGGGTTTAATGAAGTGTAGAATACTATTACAATTGCAACGTACACACACGGCTACATATTATCAAGATATTTTTTATTCCCAGAATAAGCTGATCTCGCATTGAATATGATTTCCGTACAATGAGAGGTCAGCTTATACTGGAAGTTATAGCTTGATATGTAACCGTGTGTACCTGCTTATCTCACCAATATAGAAGCTAAGCCAAGCGTGTCATTGTTAAAAAAACAGTGGCACTCCGGGAGTGCCAACAGAAGTGAAAACTTGAAAAAAAATCGGCACTGCGGTAATCAAAGCGTTTTATTCCACTGTTTCGGTAAATTTCGTCACACTGGTGACGATTCCCTTGTTCACAAACTAAACGAAATTTAAGTTCAGTGCATCTTTTTCTGTCTATTTCATTAAGAAAAGGACAGAAGATATTTTACTTTAGTCCTATCAAATTAATCAGCGCTTGACGTAAACTAACGTAATTTTAATAGGCAAGTTTTTAATCACGTCTAAACTTGTATGGAGTAGTGACAGGCGTTGATTAATTTGACAGGACTAAACAAAAATTTATCTTCTGTCCTTTTCTTAATGAAATAGGAAGAAAAAGATGCACTGAACTTAAATTTAGTTTAGTTTGTGAACAAGGGAATCGGCACCAGTGTCGCGAATTCAATGGTTTATCCCAAAACTATCCAACGCGCATACCTAAAGATTCCACTTCAATAATTTAACTACCTACCTGACCTTTTTTTGTAAATGCTTTATTAAAGGCCATGACTATTCGGACTTAGGTATATCTTAATAATTTGGAAAGAGTACATTGTATATTATGAAATCACTCATATTTGTGTCAACTCATGCTTAGCTTATATTTCCGAAAACGAGATTGTATCCGTTATCCGAGGATTATTTCAGATTTATACGAAAATAGGTACCTGGGTCGTTCTTCTTTTTAACCTACAAAAAGGTGTCTCCACCAGTCAGTGAAAAAAAAAACAAGGAAATTACCATTATTTTTTCTTAATTGTATTTCAACATGCACTGTAATACACATAATGGCTGTGCACGATTAAATAACATATGTATTGAATAATTTCATTGTAAAAAGTACGTTACAAAGTTGTAAATCCGTGTGACAGAAGTGTATTCCATACAAATCACAGTGTCTCCCGCTACCTCGGCTTGCGTATAATCCATAATATTACGAAAAAATTATATGATGACACAAAACGTAAAAATATCTTATAAATCCTAAATATATTACCTATCATGTAATAGCAACCATTATTTTTTATCACTTTTAATAAAATATTCAAAAAATCTCAAAAACTTGTCTCCTACTACCTGATGTTTTATTTTGTAAATTCTGTCACGTGGGTTGTCCTTCGAAATACGCGTTTGTGTCGCTGGTCTTTGTAGCCTGCGATTGGGGGTTTAGACCCCCTTCCCCCCTTGGTACGATTTCCCCTCTGAGATCAAGAGACAGGACGTCAGTCGCCCGAAAGCAGCGATAAGAGGTGCGTGTGTTTATTCGGCTACTGCTTCGTCACGTAAGTAAT
This sequence comes from Agrochola lychnidis, assembly GCA_963680765.1. Lineage (NCBI taxonomy): Eukaryota > Metazoa > Arthropoda > Insecta > Lepidoptera > Noctuidae > Agrochola > Agrochola lychnidis. Next base: position 12,962,446 of record OY796864.1, read on the forward strand.
TGATTCTAAATATAATTATTATTGTTTTTTTCGTTGTCTACTCTTACGTTATAAGAAATATTTTATTGCCAACGTGTAAATTATATATTCTATGTTAACTGTTAAATGTTATCGACTTTGCAACAAATTTTTACCCCTTCGTCACATGACAACTTCGTCACATGTTTATTGTGACGGAGTGGTAAAGTACGTGACGGAGAGGTAAAATAAACGATATTCATGTTCTATTAAAGCTGAATCTGAGAAATTCTGAAATAGATACACTAGTTATTATGGTAATTATTCCTACGGAAATTGTTACAAATATTTTTCTATTTACTCGTATGTTTAGGTACTTATTTCCAGATACCATCATGGCGAAAAAGAAGACATTTACACTAGCAGAAAGACAGCGGCGTTGTCGGGAGAAACGAAAAAACGACGCTGAGAAGGTAGCTGAAATAAAGCGCAAGAATTTAGAAAGATACCATGCTTGAAAGAAGCTAGTGACTGACATGAGCATGCGAGAACATCGAATCAAAAAGCGAAAATGGCAAGAAGGAAATAAAAAAGAAGGAAGAAGAAAAAGATGCTTGTAGAGGAACTTTTAAACACGCCGGCTCCATCACCAATACCAGAAACCCCACGAATGACTCCATCTGCAACACCGACTCCCTCTGAAGTATCTACTAATAGTTCAAGGGGAAGAAAGAAAATGAACAGAGATGGAACAAAGTTATACAGAGATAATATTAAGTTTCAAGAAAAAATAGACAAGTTAGAGAAGAAAGTTTGAAAATATAAGAAGAGGTTGCATAGAAAATAAAAAAAGACAGCAGCAGCAACAAAGATGAAAGCAATAGTCAGAATACAAAGAAGTACAGCGTTCTTTCTAATGCCATTCAACTCCACCAAATGTTCACGAAAACTCGTGGAATCTTAAACCATAGGGTATTAAGTTGTTTTTGTGAACAATTCTGTTTTTGCCACGTTCTTAAAACTTATCGGCCTCTGCCTGAAACCCAACAACAACAAAATACTGTGGAAGAGTTCTTATCTAACGAAAAAGAAGTCAATATAATTCATGATGTGGATGATTCCACGCTCGCTGATATTACGAACACAATTAGGATGCTCCGAAAAAGTTTTTACGATACTGTGTATAGCCCAGATGAATCATCCGATGAAGGTCAGCCTTTGGCCACGCTTAAAACGAAAGATCCAACTGATCAAACTGCCGTCGGCGGTACTTCTTACTAAACACTCCAGCCTAAAGACATTCATCCAATGAATATAAAAGATGGAGTACACATACGTGTACTCCGTCTTTTATATTCATTGGATGAATGTCTGGATTTTCCTCTCGCTTCGTACTTTAACCAATACTGGTTAAAGTACGAAGTGAGAGGAAAATCCAATACACTTACGCTGGAGTAGCAAAAAGTACCATCGATGAAGAAGGCGATGTCTTGGTAATGTTCCTAAAAACAGTCGATGGTAGTAGAAGACTGTTTAAGTTGGTGGAGAATGACGTATCGGATGTTCTTTTTGATGATTTTATTAAAGTCTTACCGGCTCCGAATGTTATTAAAAAGGGAAAGAGACAATATTTCCAGTTCGAAGAGCCACTGTCAGAATTCGAAAAATAAGACTTTCTATCAGTGGCTTCGAAATTGAAATATTGTCTTGCTAGATTGTGTTATTGTTAATGTTGATTATTTTATTTATGTTTTTGGGAATTTTAATTTATTGTCAAGTTAGACTAGATTTTTTATTTACTTAAGGCGAGTAAGTAGTCATTTAATTTACTAAAATACGAATCTAATATTCTAAAGGTTCTCAAATGTGATTTCATTAATTATCTAAGATTGATCTCATGTTATTTTATATGACAATGTTGAAGACTGATAAAGATTTATAACAAAATAAATGATTCTAGAAAAATAAACTTGTTTTATTCCAAAACGTAGCCTGGTATCCCCTTGAATAACAACTCTGAAACATAAGTTACTACTCTGTCACGATGTTGTCTCCTGTTAGGAAAATTGTTTTGGTCGTTTATATATTTTCTTATGACTAGTGCAACATTGGAAAATTTATATTTATAGTAGTTGATGATATTGCCGTCTGTGATATTCGTATTTATTTGTAAATGATAGTAAAAATTGATTTATAGCAAAAACATACTTTATATTAGCAGAAAATGTGACAGAGTCGTATAAGATCACGAATAAAACATATTTTATTAACACAAATGTATTATTTTAATATGTTTTCTAATAGTTCCTTTAGTTAATTAATGTATTACAAAAGTACAAGTTATTTGACGAAGAGTATTCGATAGAATAAAATAAAAGATTTCGTGACGGAGGTGTCCATTTTTTTGTCGAATCCATCTTTCAGGTCTTGAAAATCGTACAAAAATCTGTAAACTTCTCGGCCAACAACTTTTTCCGATAGAATAGAAATTCTGCTATCAGAATATATATATATACTGACGAGGAAGCATTATATTTTTTTTTTTCGAAACTGAACTAATGTGTTATCAAATTGTAGGTTAAAAAGAAGAACGACCCACCTACCTACTGTAGCGAGTATCGCAAAATATTTGTTTGGGATAAAATGGTTATCTTCCCGTAAACAATATTGTAGATACTAGCGAAAATACAGAACATGTTTTTAAGTAAGTGGGATCTTATGTTTAGATGTTTACTTTGAAAATATGCCACTAATATGCTTACCTAGTTTAATGTTTCAAGTAAAAACCTTTCGTAGTCATTATGTTATGACTACGAAAGGAAAATTCCCCTTAGAAGGAAAATTCTGCTTTCCAAACACGTAAGTTCATAGACACGTACGTTCACGAAAGTTGCACAACATTGTTTTAGTAACATGTTTTATGTTGAGAAAACATGTTGCTGGCAATATTGCATTACGTAATTATGAAGAAAATGTTTGACGTTTAAATGTTTTTGTGTATAGCTTTTGCTTGTCATAAATACGAACACATTGACTGGGCTCAATCAAAAAAAAAACCTCGAAGAAGAGTTCCAAATTTTGCAATACACAACATTTGCTGATACTAATCTATCTATCCATACACATAAATTCGAACGTAACGCTGTCTGTCTCTCTGTTATATTCTCACTCCTTAACGGCTGAACATTACTTCAGTGGGAGAAAGAGATAGAGCTATACGTCCTGTAGAGCTTCATCTCTTTCCCACACTGAAGTAATATTAAAATAATACTGCTTATGAGCTGGTGGTAGGCCCCCAGGTTTCAGTATCAAGAAATGTTGCAATACCTATTCTTTTTAAAAGTTATCATCTACTAGGTATTTGAGGTGTACCTATTATGTTTCTATTTTTGAAATTGGCAAACAGGTAGACCATGACCTGGGTTATGAATGACCTAGGATACTTTTTATCACAGTAGTATGTTCCCGTGGGATAATTTCCAACGTCCATGCGTGCGAAGCCGTGGGCAAAACCTAATTCTTAGCCTTATATATTCTTACATAATAATTATAAAACAAAGAACCCCGCTGCCGCCCCGCATCTGTCTGTCTGAATGCGATAAAATCAAAAACTGCCGATCGGATTTTCATACGGTTTTCACCAATGTACAGAGTGATTCATGACAAAGAGTTAGTTGTATAGTTAAGGTTTTGTGTAAAATGGCTGAAGTATGACGACAATACTTGAAGATGTTGGAAAAAATCATGTCGACTGGGATATTTAATGGCGTGTGCCGCGTAAACCGTGAGAGATACATAAAATTAATATTTAACAGGATTGCACATCTTAAGAAGTGCAACAAAAATGTCTGCGATAGCATTATAATGTGTCTATCTTCTAAGAATGACCCACAGTAACCATTTTTATGTTTCAGAGTTTGATAAAAAAATATTATTATTTCCGAAGCTATTTTGACCGGTGTTATATCCTTATCCAATAAAATAAAATAATTTAAATTAGGTATTTAATTTAGATCAAAATATGCCTGGCATCATATCATTTAAATGAAAACTTTATAAGATATCACTTATTCAAAATTACGCGTTACAAAGTAATTATGGTTGACGGCGCGGTGGCGCGGGCACAGTGCTAGGACAAAAGTCAATGACCTTTTCCTCGGCTGTGAGGTATGCAATCATCGCTTCGCTACCTTGTAATCCCGAAAGTACGTTCCTGTGGGATATTTTCCGACATCCACGCGGGCGAAGCCGCGGGCAATAGCTAGTATTATTATAATGAATAAAAATGTTACAATTACTACGCAGTCTTTTTAGTAACGAAAAATACAAAAATAAAATGATCCTTATTCTGTAGTTCAGCGGAAAATTTTGAGACTAATATTTATTAATTGAACTCCATAACAGTTCCCAATTAATCAGTGAGGACTTTCAAGAAAATAATTATGAAGCTGAAAACTTTTAGGATGTTAATTTTTAGTTGGCTATTATTTTGATTACATATTTGTTTTGATACAGGTGTAACGATAGCTTGACTGCCTCGTTGGTCTAGGACATGCTGTTTTCCTCACGATATTTTCTTCACCGTTTTGAGAGCAGTGGTGATGAAATACTTTACACAAAGTAGGGCCTGTGAGGGTTCAAACCTACAACCTATAAGTTGTATGTCGCGGCTGTTACCACTGGGCCACTATTGTTCCCGATTTGTGCCCGGTTGATGATAATAGGCACATAACTGGTGAAATGTGGGTGTACTGTATATTTTCCCCTAATTTGTTATTTACGTGTTATTTTTTTCTTTTTTTGCGTTATGTTTACCGCAAATAAACGAATTTTCTTTCTTTTTAGGGTTCCGTACACAAAGGGTAAATCGGGATCCTATTACTAAGACTCCGCTGTCCGTCCGTCTGTCTGTCCGTCTGTCACCAGGCTGTATTTCATGAACCGTGATAGTAAGACAGTTGAAATTTTCACAGATGATGTATTTCTGTTGCCGCTATAACAATAAATACTAAATTCAAATTCAAATGTTTATTGCTCAACACAGTACATAATCATACCTTTCTAGATGTCAAGTGAATGCGCAGTCCATAAAAAAACAGAATAAAATAAATAATTCATATGGGGACTCCCATATGAATTATTTATTTTATTCCCCTTAGGGCTCATATATGATTTTTTTCCCTTTTTTATAGATAGTGGTACGGAACCCTTCGTGCGCGAGTCCGACTCACACTTGGCCGGTTTTTCTTTTTTCTTTCTTTCTGTAAGCGCACCTTTGTTGAAGCCTTCGGATACAAATAAAAATGAAATACTGTTCATTGGTAAGCGCATAACTTGAGAACGGCTGGACCGATTTGGCTGTTTTTTGTTTTATCGTCCAAATCAACTTCTTATCAAAAGAAAAATTTGAAACGTTTCCGAGAAAATTGGTGCATTTTCTATGGGAATTTTGTATGAATGAATAAATTGGATTGAATTAGTAACAACACCCGCACGGGTTGATCCATCAGGTTCAGCTATGCTTACCGGGGTTGATCCGTGGATGGATGACCATCTTTACATACCGAGACTCCTCCGTGCCTCGGAAACTACGTTAAGCCGTTGATCCCGGCTATCATTCGAGATCTTTGATATTCGTTACGGGTCGTCAGAAGGCCGAAAGTCTGATAGCCAGTCTTAAGGCTTCCGCAAACAGGCGCGACGCGACTCTAATAGAGCAAATTTCTAAGAAAACTTCACGGTAGAATAATTACAGGTGTCGCGTCGCGCCTGTTTGCGACAGCCTTTACCAAGGGGTAAAGGGGGGCGTATTACTCAGTTACTGGGTTGTGGACGTCAGATAGACAGTCGCTCCATGTGAAATACTGGTACTCAGCTGCATCCGGTTAGACTGGAAGCCGACCCCAACATAGTTGGGACAAGGCTAGGCAGATTGATATTATTGGAATGTGGACAGGACAACATCGGTCGTCGGACATTTTATGTGATGGCAACTAAGCTTATTACATTGAACTAAACCTAAAACGCAATAACAAAATACATTAAGATAGCCTTGACAAATTTCATTTAAATTTACAAACGCAAATTTGAAAATTAAGTAGGCTTAACTTTTCAAATAGAAGCAATCCATTTTATCGTTGTAATGAATTTCAAAAACTTTTTCATTTAGATATTCCATCAGTCGAATAAAAGTTTTAAATTTAACCAGTGTAATGGCGCTGAAATGGAGTACCTCAATGATTTTATTATAGGAATATTCAAACCTCACTCAATTTTTAATTAAATTAAAAATTAGAAAAATATTTGCTGTTAAAAAAAGTACGAAACGGTATGAACATAATTTATAGTCTATTCTGTGTTCTACAAAATTATTTTACCATGGCCCTTAAAGTATATAACACTGGAGAAGTCTTACGAACACTTCCCCCTCTGTAAAAGTACAAGAACAAATGTTCTAACACGGTCATAAAAACAACTTTCAAATCGATTCTAATGCACATCGTTACTCGTTTTCGAGACGCGCGGTTCTCATTTGCTCCGTAAAAATGCCTGTTCAAATACATCAAACTTAAATAAAGTCTGAATACAAGTCTGAGTATATTTTTTAATATTTATTAATGTTTTGATTGAAATTCAAAATCCTAACCTTATAATACGTTTTGACTTTTCATTCGATTCAACCATGATTCAACATAAAACAAGGCATGAATCGAGTATTTTTCATAGTTTTTGAGGGTGCTAAAGTCGAAATTTAAGTTTTCTATGCATCAGCTATTTTATTGCTGGGTTCAAGCAAAATTCTGAATGATTATCGATATCGATTAAGAAAAATCGTTGGTACTTCTCTTTACGGGCTCGAAAAAAACAACAGCTATTGTTATTTTTCGTAGAAGCTACCGCGTCCCCGCCAAAAGTGACAGACTTTTTTGTTCAGAATATTGCGCTTATGGCTTTCCAGTGTTATATACTCTAAACCATGGCCACAGGAACCGAGTTTCAAATTACGCTGTACCAGTTTCGTGTTAGTAATTGTAATAATAATTAGGAGATATCAAATATGTGTACTAATTGGATCTACGCGCAGTAATTACACAAAGAATTTGTTGCGCTTGTGGCATGGAATAGAAAACTATAATTAATAATTAGCCCGACCATCACTTTATTTTTGCTAAAACATACATATTATATCATAGAAAATATCATCATCATTCAGTCATAAATAAAATTTAAACATATACATAAACATTAGTTTTAATAAACCCTTTTACAAGCCGAAAAGATTTAATAATATTTAAAAACAAGATGTATATGTTTTCTAACCGACTACTCAGAGAAGGAACACCAAAACAAACTAAGAAGTTACAATCTCTTTTAAAATCCAGATAGTATCTAGATTCGATACACAAAATAAAAAAAAGGATTGTGTGGTTTTATGAAACCACGGTAAAAGTGAAACTTTTAAGCGAACTATAGGCGCCGCCATATTGGCCTTGGTCGCTCTGACGAGCGCCTTTCACTTTATCCCTACTCCGCGGCCGACCGTCACGCGACATGTAACACACAGACGAAAAAGTTTGAGACGATGTAATAAAAGTTTCACTTTAAAAAGTAAAATTATTATTTTTTAAACCCACGACGGTTAAGAAGTAATTTTGAAAAAGGTTAAAATAATTTAAAAACCCCCGACTTAATAAAAAAAACCAAAAATATACGTCAGGGGCTACCATTAAATGAACTAGACCCGAACCCATAACTAAAAACTGGATCAAAATCGGACTAGTAGTTTTGGAGAAAAATGGCAACATGGATTTGCACAAACATCCTCTCATCTCAAACGCATATACCGTCTTCATTCAGTCATGGGTAAAATAAACTAAACATACATTTTCTAGACAAAAAATATCTAGTTCAACAAGCAAACACACTATGTGATTAACATCATTATTTTCTTCAAGAAAAGGCAATTTATGAACGCACCATAATTGGGTACAATGTACTAAGAATCTAGGTAGGAAGGTATATAACGTATTGAATTTGTATCTACCTTACGTAATATACCAACTGAAATTGAAATGTCTACTTAGATGTCGGTTTTGCAATATATCTTTCATGGAACTTGTGTATTTTCTGCTCTGTTGCCTTTCATATTAACAGACGATAAAATTATATGGTTGTAGTCTCGAATTGATTGCACACTTGTATTTTAAAACTTTGTCAATGTGACTTACTGAGAAAGCACTGATTTACGGAAAAAGAAAAGGATGGTGAGTGAGGAAATTGAGATACATACTTCAATATTATAGTTGCAACTAATAATATTAAGACGTAAAATTTGTGAGTTTGTGTGTGGAGAGTAAATCTTCGAGAACGACAAAAATCGAGGGCAGTGGTGATCCAGTGGTTACGGCCCCGACTTATGAGTTGCAAGTCGTGGGGTCAAACCCAGACAGGTGCTTTACTTTGTGTAAATACTTACATCAACACTGCTCTCAAAACGGTGAAGGAAAACAATGTGAGGAAACCAAGAAAAAATAAATTGAAGACATGTGACGTCTACCAACCCACACTGGGCCCGCGTGTTAGATTACAGCTCAGTCCATCTCGAGGAGAGGAGGCCTGAGTCCCAGTAGTGGCAACATTATAGGCTGATGATGGGTAATCTTCGGAAATACCAATCTGATTCAAAAAAATCTTTAACTGATAGAAATCTACACTACTGTCGAGTGCCATTGGATATGATTTATTGTATAGATGACTTCCTCTTTGACGAAGTCGGGGGCCGAAGCTAGTTCTTGTTATACAGTAATATAGCCAGAGATAATTGAAATGAAAACTTCTTTAGGCGCGTTGGGCATTTTTGAGATGGGACTAAACCATTGATTTCGTGACATTGTTACGACACCAGCTTTTGACCGTTAAAAAGACATCAGCGTTGATTACCGCGGTGCCGATTTTTTTAAAGTTTTCGCTTCTGTCGGCACTCTCGGAGTGCCACTGTTTTGCTCAACTCAACTCAAAGCATTTATTTCAATTAATTATTTTATTGTAACATTTTAAACAATACCCCATGAAAGATAAGTCTACTTTAGCCAGTCTGAAACGTGGTTGAACTAATAGGTCCCTATTTTTTGTACTATAATTATGTCATAGCATTTCAAGAACTTATAAGAGAAGTGTATAGTTTGGTATGAAATAATAATAAAGTTATCATTGAAATTTTAATATTGTACCATGTATTTGTGGCTTGGCTTCCTAAAATTACAGAGAATATCCTACAATTTCGTGTAGTTATAGGAAAAACAACAAAGTTTGTTATTCATGTTTGAGGCACCTGTCTCGCCGGCGTTTAATGAAAAGCAAGTAGAGCTAGCAACTAAAACAAGTTGGCGAGCAAGGAGCAGCGATTGCGCGACGATGACGAGCGATTACTCTCTGGTATGCCTATGTACCAATTATGAGTTTTTCAGCGTGTGTTCTGCCCACCAAGCGAACTTCGCTGAGCGAGAAGTCTTGTTAACTCTTGTCGCAGTAACAAACGTGTACTCACCGCCAGTGTAAACAGTCAACGATCAGCTATATATTATGTATCTCTTTTATTTATACGCGACCTACAATCTTTTGTACGTTTCTTCAGCGAGAAAATCATTGATAAATAATCGGTCGCTTCTACATCAACGGTGGGATAGTTGCCTAAAGGGTATTTTGCCGCTCTAAGTTTATTATTTCATAATGTGTCATTTACAGGTTTTTGTCGTATTCAAAGTAACGAACATTTATTTATTTTCCTTTCTATATTTTGCTCGTAGAAAAAAAATAGAATAGACATGGATAATAATATATTTAGTAACCTGTTCCGCTTAGCTATTTCTAAAGAGTCATAAAACTCTTGAAAGAAATCGACACGTGTTTCACCTCTCAACGAGGCATCCTCAGGATGACGATTGACTTATCGTGAACCCGAATACGGCGTGTTGCCACACCGAGTGCTGAACACAAAGTGAGTTGTACTCGTAGAATCGTTCATGCGATACACAAGGTGTTTATTATTCAATACAGTAAAAGATCTTGTTTGTATTAGTGATACAAATGGTTATGTCAAATGAATAAGATCAGATCAAAATGGAAAAATAATTGCCAGTTGCAAAATGTTTACCTAGTTTTGTGCTGATACGCTTAATAAACTGAGTGAGTTTATTACTTATTTGATGGCAAAAACAGGGAAATTCAATCGGTATCTCAGAAAGTTTGGGTTGAATAAATTCAAAGTTCAAAACTCGTTTTGCGCACAATTTGTAATTGGTTCGAGTCTTCGAAAATATTGAAAAAGTACATTTTCTTCCTACATTCTTTTAATAATAGAAAATAAAGGAATTTTTATTACTAATTTCGACGAATATAAACGTCTTGACAGGTGAAAGTTTTAAGAGACGATTCCAGTAAATTAACTTTTATATTCAAACGTAAAAAAGTAGAGCCCTAAAACATTATCTTCAATGATTCCTGGAAACGAGAACCATTTCGAATGTAATGACTTATCACTTGTCCAAATCGATTTATTTGTTAGGGTGTGACTTGTAAAGATGGCATTTATATTATTTGCAACCTCACCATACGCCCACGGCTCAAAGCAACTCCAGCACCTACTTACGTATTCTTCCAGTAAAATAGAAAAAGAAACTGTTTATTTAAAGGTACTTACGTCTTTGTCAGGATTGAGAAATGTGAAGATAATCATCATGACGTAATATGGTGTCCACCAAATGAGGAAAGCGGCCACTATGACCACTGACATCCTCAACGACTTCATTTTCGCTCTATCAATAAGTCTTCGTCGATTCATATCAGGAGTAAAGTACTTTTCCTGCCTCCGCACCTCAGGCTTGAATACTTTTTCACTTTCTGAAAAAGAAATTAGAAATATTTAAAACGAAACTTTTTAATCAAAGGTCGGAATTTCGGGGAAGGGAGGCAAAAAACCTACCTTCATTTTAAAATACTTTCCGGTTTCATGAAGCATTTTTTATCGAACGAAATTGTGATTCGGAAGGTATGATCGGAATGTGATAACGAAAGTGATAATTTTAAAACGTGATAAAAAAATTCTTGCTGAATTTGAAAAAATCTATATTTTTCTATACTAATATTATAAAAAGGTAAAATTTGTTTGTTTGTAAGCTTGTATGTAGGGGTAATCTCCGAAACTACCAGTCGGATATGAAAAAATATTTTTGCATTGGAAAGCCCTGTTCTTGAGGAAGGTTATAGGCTTGCGGACGAAGTCGAGGGCAGAAGCTAGTCTTACGTAAAAATAGGTAAAAGTTTAACCGTCGTATTTCTGTTTTTAGAATAGAATAGAATAGAAAATAATATTTATTTATTTATTTAACAGTTTATGTACACACATATAAACAGACAAGAAGAAAGGAACAGAAAAATACGTATAAAGGTGATGCTTATTTCTATAGAAATCTCTTCCAGCATACCTTCGATAGGAAAGTAATTAAACAGATGTAGACAACGTGTGTAAGAGTAAAAGAGAAAACAGAATACAAAAAATAAAACTTAACTATTACTAAATATTCTTATATGTACACATAAAAATTACAGACATTAATTTAGAAATTTTACATTTGCTGACACAATGGGCGGTCTTATCGCTAAAAGCGATCTTTTACAGACAACCTTAATAAAGTTTTATTATTTACCATTACAAAAATATATTAAATTTAGTGTCAATACCAATAACTTCTCGCCCAAACGAATGTCCAAAAGGAAATAGATCATAATCAATACCAGTTGCAATACTTTTACTATTTTTCATATACCCATTTGCAATTAGATTTTTCATCCCAAAGTAGATAGAGGTAGGAGGGAAGATAATGTTCAATATTATTTTAGGCAACAATAAAAATATTTTCATTTGTTCCTTTTATTAACTGTTTCAGTTATTTCTAAGCCTACCCAATAAAAAAATATGATCAATGTCGATACTAAAATAATAAATGTGGTTATTGTTAAGAGATGAAATTGAATGTCAAGAAGTAATCATATGAAATAACTCGTCTCATTTTTCGCAAGGCTCATCATTTTTTTTTAATGACAATCTTTTTGGAACTTCTCAACCTAAACTAAATAATGTTATGTTGGCATTTCGATAATTTATTATTAATGGCTACCCAAAGTTCCTAACGATATTACTCGAAATACTTTTGCCGCAGGAAGTTCGTTATGAAATTCATTTACAGCACTTTGTAATTGTTTTAAAGTCGAATTATGTTTGGGTTTAAATTTTAACCAAGTCAATGTTATGTAGGAATTATAAAACTGAAAGAGAAAACTGGCTGTGAATGTGAGTACCATAGATAGAATATTAGATAGAATACATTACTTTATAACTGTGGTTTTGAGTAATTACAAAAAAAAATAATTAAAAGTGTCTTACCTACAGAACCAAATAAACATCACTTAATACAAAAAAAAAATACAAAATAAATATGAAGCATGAGTTATTGAGTTCACATATCCTACTTATAATGTCAGTGGAGTGGTTGAAAAGAAATAGCAGACGCATATCGAAATATGTCAGAAGTTTTGATAAGTGCCAAATATGGATGTATTTTCGTAAACTTTTACGAATGTAGAAGTATTTAGACATACCAAAGTAAACATTATTGGCCAAGGAATATTGTAGGTCACCATAATTTGCATATATTGCCTGCCTTTTTAGGTAAATGGGGACACATTTACAATCGTACCTAACGCCTTTTCTTATTTCTTTCTACGTCGTCAGAGGCTTAACGTCCTTTACATAAAATTAGTAAATGGCCTCATCATCTAGTGTTTAAGTTTTTAATTAGTTTCCACAAGTATACACAGTTAAATAACAATAAAACTAAGTTTTACGCCCTCTAAATATTCCAAATCTTTACTAAAACACAATCATAAGTTTTTGTAGAGGTACGTGCACTAAAAATAAATTTCGTGAATAATGTAGTTCAAGAAAATCACTACCCACACTGAATTGATACCGAATGACTTAAGCAATATTTTGTTACCAAAGAATTAAAGTTTTTCTTTCGCTTTGGATAAAAACCTTTCAAATTTCTGTATCCCGACTAAATTGTATATATTATTTATTTTATTTCAGACCAAATTACAAGATCCATAAGTTGTTAGTAAAGGTCTTGACCTAATATTAGTAAAAACGACACTATATACAAAATTGAAACGACTGACACTTACGTATACAGCCGTAGCTGTATTGAATGAATGAATGAATGAATGAAATGCACCGATCCCAGCGTGGTTTAACCAGACTCGATAAATCGAATGAACCCCGAGATTTGCACTAGCCGCTGGAGTCTCATGCTTCATGGGATTACAGAGGCCATTGCATATCAAGGAGTAGACCGGGTGGCGCGGGTAATGGTAGGGAAAACGTGCCCTTAGGATAAGGAGGGAATTACGAGCCTACCGGATATGCATCCTTGAGTAAGCAATGGAATAGTGGAGAGACGGGTGATATTTATCTATGGATGGGCATCTTTTTACGACGGCGCCATTAGGCTGGTTCCGTTTCAGGTTTCTTGAAAATCTCGCTAGCAGTCTTCTAGATCTTATCTTGGTCTTCAGCCATGTCCATCCAAAAGTGATTTCCTTGTCGAAGTAAGTCATGTCCTGTTTTAGGATAACATTTCATGTGTAAATAGGGCCGGCTTTCTTGGATTTGGTCTTGTATGTACGGGTGTGGATTGCGGCGACTGTGAACATGTGCGAGATAGCACATCCTGTGTTTCTTAATGATGGTTACGCTTTTTCCGTCTAGCATTTCATGAATTTTCTTTTGTCTTGGTTTATTCCTAGCATGATTAATCAAGTCTCTCATGATAATTCTCTCTACTAGGATGGTTCAAGTCCAGCTTCACTGGTGAATCTTTTGGCGGGGTCAAACTGCTATCTCGTTTTTTTTTTTTTTTTTTTCTTTTTTTTCGTTCTGATAAGTTGTCAGCAGCAGTGTCCAGGGCGCGATCGGCCCGCTCCTCGTTGTTCATGTCCAGCTCCGATGCGGTACAATTTCGACTTGTAACTCGCAACTATTCACCTCAGGTTGACACGATATAGTTCTGAGTTATGCATACTATTCGGCACACGTAATTAATAAGAACTCGACAAAAATCCCGATCCGCGTCACCCGAATTATTGTTTTTCTGTTCGCAATATCGTGGGCGCACATATCTAATCACCGTAAGGACTATTTTACCATACTCTGTTATGGCATTCCATAACATATACAAATAGTGAGTAGGCATCATAAAAGTTAAAATACCAATTGCTATTATGCAGCTATGGGTGCACATCTGGCGATGCGCAAAAGGGGCTGAAACCAGATGTGGTCAGCGAGTGCACGGAATTCCGTTTTCAAAGTTGTTGGGTATGCGCGCCCGGGATTGTAAAAACACCACGCACTAAACAAATCTCCCTTGAACTTAGAAACGATTTTGGAACACAGCACATAATATTATTATAATTTATAATTGTCACACACGTATTATATCTTACATTATTTCGCCTAAAGAACCAATGAAACCTGTAGGGACAAAATAAACTAGTGACTTAAATAAAGGCGGTCTTGCAGTAAGGAGCAAGTCACCGAAATTTGCATATGATTAGCCTGGCCAAGTCTTGTCCCACCGGAGCCCCTCTGCATGTACGAGTGCAATGTATTTCACTAAGTCAGTCACCACCACTAAAATAAAACAACAACCTCACTTTGAAAAACTCAGTATCATTAAAAATAATACACGACCTTAGATGAATGATTGGTGACGAAACCCATCATTCATCTAAGTCCACGACATTGTTACATGGTTACCTCCCCTACACGCAAAGTGGCGATATTCTTCTCTCTATTCCATAGTATCATTAGAAAGGTAATCTGAGGTGAGGAGCTCGTGGCCAAGCAACAACAGCCGCACAGGTCGATCAATCAGGTCAAGCCACGCCCACCGGGGCCGGCCCGTGGATGGGTGAAGACTCTTCCGCGCCTCGGAAAGCACGCCCAGTCGCCGGTCCCGGCCGTCACTCGCGGATCCCCGACAGCCGCCACGGGCCGCCAGACGCCCGAAAGTCCGACATCCAGTCCCACCAAGGGGCATCGCGCCACCCAGCCACCGGGCCGTGAAGGCCAGATAGGCAGTTAAGGTTGTCGTTAAATGTGTAAATAGGACGGCGTATTTTCTTGAATTTGACCTTATACTGCATTGCTGCGTGTGACTGGTGTGGTCGCCGCGTCTGTAAACGTGTGCGAGATAGCACATTCTGTGATTCTTGATGCGATATGTTACTGTTTTTCCGTCTAAGATTTCGCACAAAAGAAACCCCTGCATTTTTGTTTTCCTCTTGGTCTTTTGTTTTTCTTTTGAAGTATTGCCTAACATTATTTTACACGATTATATCTAGTTGTCTTATTTGTAAGAATTTTGTTGCATGGGTAGCGAGGTCTCGGCGGACAGACACGTGGTCAAAAGTTAAGCCCATTGTGTTATTTATTTGGTGGGCTTCTTTGTTCATGGACGCTATTTATTACCATTGTTAAACTATTGTTTGGTAGTCAGAATGCCGCATGTGCAGATTTCGTTTCGAGACAGAGATACAAAATTTTGACAGGGTCGTGCGCTGGCTACAATTTATTAGTTACACTCTTTATTTTTCTACAGAATTGTACCTTTTTTTTTGTTGAATGGAGGCTTAACCACTCATGTGCCTTTCGTCACAAAAACTCGGGTAAATTATGCAACAAAAAAGGTGTACTTAGACGCGACTGTTTTGTTAGGGTAAATAGTTTAGGGTAGTTTCTAGGAGTTAAGATTGATGTTATAATTATCAGCAAGCAAGAGGTTATTGCTCAGGTCAAGCTAAGAAGTTTTATGGAAAATATTTTTGTGCGAAATCAATAGCGACCGACACTGTTAATTTGTTAGAATCATACGTATCGTAAGTCTTCGTATATTATTTTATCATGCCATACTATGTATTTTTACTATGCACATATACACATAAACCTGAAACTTAAAAATAAAAGTTGATTCTGCGCGTAGCATCAAACCTCCCAGTTAAACACTTTACCAGTCACTACGCAACTGCAGATTCGCGCCCACGATGTTGTACCTAATAGTTATACCGAATTTTGCCACTGAATTTTAGCCACGTAATCGAAATAGAGCTGAGAATTGAACTCAGTCCTCTTGGTTGCTACACTTACTAGAAACAATTCAAAATGCAAATCGTTTTGGTATCTGGATCTATCGTTGGAGTTAACCTTGAGTTTGAAATATAGGAATTTGATTTATTGACTGAGTGATTAGTAGGTAGGTAGTTTGTGAAATAGTGGGCTCTGTGCGTCTGTTGACGCAGGTCAGGTCGAGGTGTGTATTTTGCAGAGGTAAGCAACGCCCTGAAAGATAAATATATGGAATGATTTCACCGGATTATCCTGGCTGTCGTTCAGTGGCTCTGCCACCTTCGGCAGACGATTAGACTCTCGTATGCCCAGGAATGCTCGCCTGGGGTCGGAAACGCATTAGGCCTAGCACACCTCACTTTTGCACTATATGTATGTATTTATTTGTCGACACATGTCACAGCCACATAAAACAAAATAAACATTGTTCAATTTCGTTGACTGTTAATTGACGCGGCGCGGGCGCATGTTGCACCAAACGTAAAAAAAAACTAATGCTCGGACTCAAACCAAAAAAAAACGAAAGGGACGCGGAGCGCTCGGGACGTCCTTTCGCTACGACGTCCAGTCAAGCAATCCGTATACAGCCGTAGCTGTATTGTGTGATATATACTTACGTATATATCACACAATATATACTTACGTATGTGATATATACTTACGTATATATCACACAATACACTCAGGATTTTGTGGGAGCTAGCACGTATTCTACCGAGAATAGAAGCGCACCGTTTCCGCATAATGGCATGAAAACCATCAACCCTGGCCTCGGTGAACATCCCGGAAGCGCTACAAAAGCATGATAGACCCAACAGTATCCTGAATACATTGTTATACTAGTTACGCAGGGCGTTGTATGCCCTCAGCGTATACCCGACCTACAGACTGTATGTGTAAAAATACTGGCAGTATACTCTGAAAAGGGTTAGTTTGACTTGTGTCGTCCAACGTGCAAATCTGCGGATCAGCATATTACCTCGGACAGCCATCACCCAAAAAAATAAATGCGCCCAAATTATAACCCAAGGAAAGAGACCACGAGGCCGGTCGCCAACACGATGGTCCGACCAAGAAAAACAAGCTACGTCCTCAAGCAAATTTCACCAGGTGGTGATGGCAACTTTGGACCGGAGTCGATGGAGGCAGATTGTCCGTTTCAAGGGGTCCAGTGACCACGATCCTAAGTAATGAGGAATCGATTTAAGAAGAGAATATCCAAATTATATCAGAATAGTCAGGTATAGATAGGTATTTGTAATGGAAATAATAATTAAAAGACGGGTTTTATGAAGAAACGTTACAATATATTAGTTTTCATAATGAACTGTCTCCGAGGATTTAGTTGATATTTACACTACTTAGTTGACAGTTTATTTCTATCATGACAAGTACCATCTGTAACCGTTCTCAGAGAATATAACTTCTTTGAAACTATACGACAGTGACGTCGTGCACAGCTGTTTGAACAGAACAAAAGTTGTTTATTTACTTTTAGTTTTTCATTGGATTTGTCAATACTGTTTACAAATCTTGGATGATATTTGTTATAGATTTATAAGTAAATATAGTATGGTAAACAGAAGAAAGATACTATGGCATGCATGAAGGTGACTAATGATAACCAGTTTGTATACACGATGTTATTGTTGGTTCCTTTATTATTGGAAGAAACATATTATTAGGTATTGTAAAATAAAGTAAATGTTTTCATGTTTTTTTTTTTGTATTTGAGATGTATATAGAGTGTTTTATACTATAGAAAACAATTTTTCCACAGCAACCCTTTGTTTTTGCTTGTAAATAAGTCTATTTCAATGCTGTCTGGTATACCTAGAGCAAAGGCCGCCCACACTCCGTTTATTTTATTTTAATCACAAGTTTGATATTGTTTCTGCTTTGTTTAATATACAAAAACAAGTAGCAACTTAGGTAGATATTTTGTTTTTTGTAGGGTTCCGTATCTCAAAAAGAAAAAAACGGAACCCTTATAGAATTACTTCTTGTCCGTCCGTCAGTCTTACAAGACCATTTTTCTCAAGAACGCGTAAAGGTATCGAGTTGAAATTAATATTAAATACGTAGGTCCATTACAGCTCTATAAAAATCAAGCTTCTAAGTCAACGCAATAAAAATACGGCCATTTATGCGACATATTTTGATACTCGAAAATAAATCAAAACCTAGAGGATACTTCCCGTTAACCTAGAATCATAAGGCAAGAAGCAAGCTCTCACAGCACATGAAAAGGGAAAAGTCTAAACTTCCCTCAATTGAAAATAAACATATTTTTTTGCGAAAATCTGTATTTTTTCATCAATTTTTACAATTATATTTTGATTTTTAAATTATTTTTTTCCGTCGATAAAATTAAGCATAGATTCCCTCATTTCGATATGTGCACGTTATAAAGACTCACACTGTATATTAGGTGCAGCTCTGACTAACCCTTTGAGGAATGTAGGCGTGATATATTGTGTTATTGTCAACAAAAGTATAAGATGGAGTTTGATTCAATCGGATTCTCGATTTTCCGTAGGAAGTTGGTGAAAAATCGGTTACAAGATTCGATTGTTACGCGGTTGGGAAAATCAAATGTCGATTCGATTCGTGTGTTACCGGTTAGAAAAAAAAAACACTTACTAGCAATGGTTCTGACTGTGGACACATAAGTGGACACCAGAATGACTAGAGGTAGTATAAACATGAAGATCAATGAGAGCGTGGTATACGCCTGTTCTTGCCAGCGCTGCGTGTAGAACCCGTGGGTCACACATTGGTGGAACTCTTCGATGAACGGGCCTTGAGCCACTCTGAACACCACTGCCTGTAACAAGAAAATACAAAGATTAAAATCTTTAGATTTGCCTGACCGCGTCAAAAGATGGTCACGTTTCTGTTTCGTTGACAATGACATTTGAATAGTATTGTGTTGCTCACTCATATTTCAATCAATCAATTAAAATATTTTGTTTGACATAAACCTACATGAGCACTTATGAAACGTCAGAAGCTAGGTGCACGGTTCCCTATACAGAAGAGTCAGCAAGAAACTACAGTTACTCTTTTACAAATAATTGGCTTATACAATGTTTACAAATTGCTGTATTAATAGGCATGGGAGAATGGTGTAGGCCTGTCAACAAGTACCAGACACTTAAAAAATAGAAAATGGCCAACAAATCGAAACATCGATGAAACTTCAAGGCCTACAACGTTGTCCCATTTACAAAATAGAAGAAAATATTAGGTAATAAATAAAAAATAAGAAACCTAAAGATGATTTTAATTTTATCCGTAACAAATCTGAATGAAAATCATGTACATAAATGCCACTAATAAAGAAATTACTCAGTTAACTGAAAATCGTATCTATCGTTCCAAACGGGACTAGTGAGCTTACTCTTAGACTGGACACTTTTTCAAGCGACCAAAGTACGATAACGGGAAATCTAACGATTTAAATCTTAGAGAAAATATGTAGGTAAGTAGTTCTTGTTATAAGGTTTATTGACAACGTGCTCACTATGTCGTGAACGCTCACATTGAGTGGCACAACTGAAAAATACAAAACAAAATGTTTTGGAATAAGTCGCTGACGACATACAATCGCATTATGATAATAAAGGCCAAGATGCTTTGAACAGGGCGCCTTTCTAACACAGTGAGAACACTGACTATAAAAGAATACAAGAACAAGAAGAAAACCCGAAACTTTAGTTAATCAGATCACAGAATTCCCCAGTAGCGACCAATTCAGTAAATGATTTAGGCTGTCTTTCTTAAATTAAGTTTTACAACAACTGATAGTAGAGCAAATTACCCTACAGCTTAGTGTCTCAAAGCTTATCCCTTTTTTGTACTGTGCAAGGTTTAAAAGTTGTGCGTCAGTTGTAAAACACCCTTAATTTTATTCATGGCCAGTGTGTTAAAAACAAACCTTACATAGTCATTTGTTTTTTGGGTTTCAAGGTTCCCAGTAACGGTCCAGTAACAAAAACTGATCATTATAACAGGAAGGACAATGTGACTCTCAAATTTGTTAAGGGTATTATTACACCGATTGTACATAAACCTTACGGAATACATTTTCTAATTAATGGTGAATACCACATCAAAATTTATTGCGTAGTTTAGTAAAACATCAAGGTCACAAAGACAGACACAAAAAGTGACTTTATAGATAAAGACAAAGATATACTTTCTCGTACAAAGTCCGTTGGTTATTTAAACTAGGCTATGATATTATTTAAGTATGTTTGTTAGAAACAATCCCAATAACCTAGATTTAAATGAGATATTATTTCCATCTAAACTTCTATTTTATTTCTAATGTTTGCATAACTGAGGATCGGTTCCACACCCACTACCGGAAATTAACTTCTAAGTTTATATCTGTAGAACCCTGTTGATCCCGTATTTAAGTTGATTATATCACTACACTGGCTCATTACCACACCCAAGCCTCTCGTTCACGGACCATTTCACTCTTCACCTTTCCCGCCATTCGGGGTGACTAACAGATAACATTAGTGACACTATTAAATATATAAACTACAATATCTATTGAGATTCTAGATAGAATTAAACCTAGCAAAGGCTATTTATTTTCTGAATTTCCTTTTATTTCTTTTCTTTTATTTACAGTGATAATTAATTCTGCGAAAGCGCGATTTCAGCGGAATATTCTCCATTTTATATTTCATAATGGAGAATTTTCTGCTAAAATCTCGGTTTTGCAGAATTAATTAGCACGGGCTATAGAATATAAAGATTCTTACTCATGATATCATAATACATTGATAATTAATTTAGTTGAAATTAGTGTATAACGTTTCGAGAACTAGTTAGCTATGTTATTTCATATTTCTGTTACTGTAAAAGCCCGAACTGTGGTAAATTAAGATTTAGCCTTTTGATTTCCATACAATAATATTTCCAAATAAATCAAAACAGCGAAATGTTTGACATCTATTTGCGACTTTGCCCTCTTTCAGAATGCACTATCTACGCAGGCAGCGTTTTGTACGCGACTTTTTGATAACACTATAGAATCGATATGACAGGTATTTTGTGACCGCTTTGGCGTGTCGTACGTGAACAATTACTAACGACACCAATATAGTTACTGCTGCCAGAATCAATATAGGTGGAGATTTATTGCGCCGTCCATAATTTTATTTTACAAACTAGCTTCTGCCCGCGACTTCGTTCGCATGGAAATCGTAAGACATCACAATATACTACAATAACAGCCACATTTTTATAAAACTTCCCTGTATACTACGTTTGTAGTTTTATTCTCAGCAGCCAAAATATACAGAGAGTCAGGAATGGTGACTCGGGAGCAAGCGACGTAACAGTTGTCCGTGTGAGAAGCAGCTTATCCTGAGGTCGACACCCGCAGCCTTCAGCCTTTAGTGTCGGCCCCTGTGACTTGTTGATCGCAAAGCATACACTCCCAGAGAACTGCACACGCTTTAACTGGTAATGGTGGGGAATTTGTACTTTATACGCGCTATAAACACTGTCTCACCATCGCCACAACCTGTTAGAATTTCCACCTCGATGACGTTTCTCTGCAAAGACATGACTTTGAGCTGGTTTCCGTTACACAGATATACAACCGGAAGTCCACTTGCCATTTAATGCTGAAATGAACCTTTTTGGCGCAGCCGTGAGGCACACACTATTGTTTTAAAAACACTATTTTTTATTTCCACTGTAATTTGTGTTTTGTGTTTCGCGAACTGTGTCCAAATAAATGTTTTTTCTATCTTTCTTTCTTTTCTTTCTATTTGTAAATTGAGAAATTCTACGGGGTGATATTTGGCATCATCTTCCTCCACATCACTATTAATGGAGGTGTATATCACTTCACTCCCTTCAATTTGTGAGAGAATACTGTGGTTGATCGCTGTAGCTTGATCATCTTCGGAGTTAAAACGGAAACACACCTAAGAATTCTCTTGGTACGGTATTTGACTGATATCCCCGTATATCAGACAAATAAGATCTTCTAAAGTGGGATCTACTCTACCAAGAGTCTCTGGTAGAGTGCTTTCACCAACTTTTAGAAGAACATCGGAGAATTCTTGAGCATTTGAATTACCGCCAAGCCGAGCTCGTATGATGATGGTCAAGCGCAGTTTATGAACTCTCGACCATAGAGTCGACCTTTTCAACGAAGTTTTCACTTTTTTTGTCAAAACTGTGACACCACCCATCATATCTTGGTTTCTGCGGATGTCCTGCAGGGTTCTGTTTACAGTTTCCACTGCTTTTCTTTTTGCCATAACGCATTCATCCCATACGACGAAGCGCAATCCCCTAAGCACACATCCCTTTTTACTGTTGCGTGACACCCCACAAACAGGTGTTTCGTTGCTCTCTAAATCGATGGGAATCTTAAACATGACGTGCGCTGTTTTGCCACCAGGAAGCAGTGTGGCAGCGATTCCAGAAGATCCACATACATATTATAAAATCGCTAGGACAAATCTGCTGTCAAAATCTGTAAAAAAAACATTTATTCCTACAGTCTTTTGCTCTAAAATGATCAGAATACAACCTTGAATGTTTTGTGACTGTAAAGTACTTGTAACTTAGTAGTTTCCCATAGCTTACGAAGTTTTCCATTTTTTGTGAATTAATACATTCTATGAACTATTACATACACAATCCAAAAAAAAATCGTTTTACAAAAAGAGTTTAAAAAAACAGATGTAAATCGAACTTACTACCCCGGGCGGCCTACCACCAGCTCATAAAGCAGTATTTTTTTAATATATATAATAGCTATACATCCTGTAGAGCTTCATCTCTTTCCCACACTGAAGTAAACTAAAGTAATATTAAAATAATACTGCTTTTAAGCTGGTGGTAGGCCCTCAGGACTTCAAATCATTCGTCCAATCGCTTACTTATTCGCTTTGTTGAAAGTTAGCTAAAATAGCCGTTCCTATATAAAAGGTAGCGTGATGATAATCATTTAAAAAGTTAAATCGGTAACTACCTATCTACAATATCCCAACCTTTTGGCGCGTCCTTTTACAATTTGCAGAGAAAAATACGAACATGATGTAATATTGCTCATCCCCCATAGCAAATAGCGTGATAGTTTATGCCCTACGGTTGGTACAGACAAACATTCTAAAATCTTTATTTTCCGCATAAGAATCGATCCCAGACCTCTTAGCAATAACTTTCTTTAAAAAAAATTAACTTCGTTACGATTTTATTATATCTATAGATTATAGGTAGATTATCAAAAAAAATAATAATCGTATAACAAAATGTGAAAAAAAAGAAAAAAAAACCGTAGGTGGGAATCGAACTTACAACCCCACGTTTACAAAGCAACCGCCCAACCGCTGAGCTAATTGCTTTGTTGAAACTTGTCTAAAATAGCCGTTCCTATATATTTTTTGATTGACTGCTTAGTTCCATAAAGGTATAGCGTGATGATAATCATTTAAAAAGTTAAATCGATAACCATCTACAATATCCTAAAATTTTGGCGCGTTTTTTCCCAAAAATACGAACATAATATGATATTGCTCGTCCCCCATAGTAAATAGCGTGATAGTTTATACCCTATAGTTTGACCAGACTTATAGGGAACACCTATGCAAAATTTTAACAGAATCTATCCGGTAGAATTTGCGTCATGCTAGAACATAAAAATACAACATAATGTAATATTGCTCGTCCCCCATAGTAAATAGCGTGATAGTTTATACCCTATAGTTTGACCAGACACACAGGGAATATCTATGCAAAATTTTAACAGAATCTGTCCGGTAGAATTTGCGTGATGCTGGAACATACATACAGACAAACAGACAAACAGACAAACAGACAAAAATTCTAAAAAAAATATTTTCGGCATTAGAATCGATCCTAGACCTCGTAGCAATTACTTTTTTTCAAAAATATTCAATGTACAGTTTTGACTTCGCTACGATTTTATTATATGTATAGATGTGCGATGAATTGATGATCATGTAAAGTTACGCTCGTCTATTTACGCATACCATTCGTGAATCAAGTACATTACAGGTACCTTTACACAACTGTTTCTTCATTGCTTCTATTGTTAGAAATTATTGCCGGATCCGCAAGTTTTTCCATGAAAATCATCAAGGGCACCAAGTCAACTGACTCACAATTATAATTATCAATATACCTACGTATAATCTGAGTCACCTATTATTGCATAGAAACTGAATAAACATCCATCAGAAAAAATTGCTATCGCATTAAAACGTCCTTAGGAAATAGTTTGGAAAATGCTTGTTGTCACCAAAAAACAAATATTGCTGACGCCCGCAGATTAACGTTCCAGGCATATCGACCTTCAAAGGACCATGCCGGGGTCACCTTGTTTTTTTTTATCTTAGCTTAAAGGGCCATGATTTAAGTATTTACTAACATATTTTGCTCGTAAATGTATGCTATAAAGAATCCCTAACCTTACATATTACAAAACTAAGTCCCCCCACCGCGTCTGTCTTAATGCGATAAAAAGTCTGCAATATCATATATGTCTTGTCTATCTTCTAAGGATGACCTATAGGAAACATTTTTATCTTGATAAAAATTTCATTGTTATTTCCGAAGCTATTTTGACCAGTATTATATTCTTTATCCTTATTCAATATTTTTTTTAATTGGAATTGGGCATTTAATATATATTAAAATATGCTGTGACATCACATCATTTAAATTAATACTTTATAAGATATCACAGAGAAAATTACGCGCAACAAAATAATTATGGTTGACGGCGGTGCAACGCTAGGACAGAATTCAATGACCTTTTCCTCGGCTATTAGTTATGCGATCATAGATTCCCTTCGTATAAATCCCGGTAGTACGTTCCCGTAGGATATTTTCCGACATCGACGCGGGAGAAGCCGCGGGCAAAAGCTAGTTTGTAATATTTCTAGTTTGTTTGGGTAAAGTAATTGAAATTTTTCCTAAAGGAAGTTGTAGTTATATTAGAAAGGGTTTTTTTGCTTACCCTACGGATGGAGAGATATTTTTATGTCCTCTAAAATACTTTGGCTGTGTCATAACATTTGTTTGGGTGTAAGATAACAGACCTTGAGTGTTCTTGAGTGTTTGTTCAGTTATACTATAATAAAATGACACTAACCAAGTCGTTTTCTTATCGAAAGTGTCACTTACAGATAAAATTCAGAAGTGTTACGGCTGCTGCTGCTAGGTGTATGTAAAGGCTTGGACTAAATGAACGTAGCCTGATATATAATATCAGATTGTACGAACCTTGTAATTTCAAAGTTTTCACTGATATTGAAAACTTTGAAATTACAAGGTTGGTTCAATTTGAAATTATATATCAGTTTGATCTGAGAATCTATTTGATGAAATTATAATGAGCGACGTCCGTGAACGACGACTGGCGCCTCTGGATGGCGAAGTGGAGGCACGGGTTTTTATATTTTTTGTGTGTTAAATTATCAAAAAACTTCTCCCGCTCTGGGTGGAGCGGGAGGGCGTGTCTAAAACCCACCCATATTCCTTCATTTGCCTTTATGTTGCCAGGGGCCACGGTAATCCTTTTGGACAAACCCGTGGAGGCACGGGTGCGGCCGGCCCAGCGGTACTGGTACACGCCTGCATGCCAGTGCCAAGTCTTGCCGTAACAGAAGACTTATGTTTTTTTTTTTCGCTTAGTTATTTATCTTTTTTATTCAATTAGAATACTTTCAATTTATAATACTAGGACGGCAGGAAAGCATAATATCAACTTAGCTTTAATTGCAAAGCCGTTTGACCGCTTCGATAAGCTTTTTGTTAAATCGGGAGTGGGATATTTATCTACATCTACGGGTACTTTTATAAAATCGTACTTATTACGCATTTAATTGTTTGAATTAGAGATGTAACGTTAAGTAATTTTCCCGATACGGTACCGATAACGATTATTGTAATAAATTATCTGCGATACCGATACCAATACCGATTTCGATGACTTAGTCGATAATAAATCATATTAATAATGAAGTACCTATGAACTTCGGGCGTTTGTATGTCTTATACAGGGTAAGTTTTTAACCAGTGCGCAAACTTTAACACATGACTTACTCATCATTATGAACAACTTTTACTATGGGACCAAACTTGAAATCGCGAAAATCTGCTGTTCTCTACATTTAGGTATGTTCACATAACTCGTCAAAATGTAGGGAACAGCTGATTTTTTTTTTCGCGTTTTCATGTTCGGTCCCATAGTAGGTAAAAGTTGTTCATAATGATGAGTAAAGTCACGTGTTTAAGTTTGCGCACTAGTTAAAAAACAGTTTCACTCCGGGAGTGCCGACAGAAGTGAAAACATGCAAAAAATCGGCACCGCGGTAATCAACGTGTTGATGTCTTTTTAATAGTCAAAAGCTGGTGTCGTAACAGTG
Organism: Agrochola lychnidis; assembly: GCA_963680765.1. Classification (NCBI taxonomy): domain Eukaryota; kingdom Metazoa; phylum Arthropoda; class Insecta; order Lepidoptera; family Noctuidae; genus Agrochola; species Agrochola lychnidis. The sequence goes on from OY796864.1 coordinate 12,989,080, forward strand.
TCGCGAAATCAATGGTTTAGTCCCATATCAAAAATGGCCAACGCGCCTAAAGAAGCTTTCACTTCAAAAATGTTCCTGTATATCGGCCTTTTTTTTTGGGTGGGAAATTATCAAATAACTTCTTCCGCTCTGGGTGGAGCGGGAGGGTGTGTCAGACTTTTACTGACTAAAACCCACCCGTGTTCCTTCGGTTGCCCTGTTGCCGGGGGCCATGATTTCCCTATTGGTTTTCTTCGAACCCCCGGCAGGCATTGACCCAAGCGGACCCCGTCAATTCTGCTGACATCTCTTTGAGGCGCGCGTGGAACACAACGCGCCGTCGACTCGGGCTTGGTCCTTATCGGACGGCGAGCTACCCATTGTTCACCGTCCGCAAGCCCCCGCCTACGGTGGCCGGAAATCTGCTCGCGATTTCCGCCCCGGGCGTCTCCTCCTGCGGCGGTTAGGGGCGTGAGGGCGCGAAATTTAAGGTGGCTCCTCAATTCAGACGTCTGAATTGAGGTGCCACCTTACAACTCTAAAACTAGCTGACGGATATTTTTGAAAATTTGGTAGGATTTAGTAGTACTTATGCGTAATCTCTACAAAAAAAATGGGTTTTGTACGGCTGAATTTGAGATAGCTACAATGTTTTGATTTTTCATAAAAATCCATAAATTTCACCGCGCTGTTTCTCGGAAAGTAATCAACCAATTACAACATATTTTTAGTATAATTTAGTAGTAAACACGTTTTAATTTGCAGTATAAGAATAAAATGAATAATCTACATAATTTCGCTAATACAACATATTTTATGTGGCTCCTCAATCCTGACGGCCTGTAGAAAATAAATGTGCATAGCTACTAAAGTAGTTGATCAAATCGGATAACAATAGCACCAATATTTAGTAGAAATTTCTACTAAATATTGGCGTAATCCAACATTTTGTACATTGAGTATTTCAAAAGATATTAACAAAATAAACATTCCTTAACAATTTAGTGTGGTACAAGAGCCCACGACCAAAACCATGTCACATCGTTCAACGGTCAAAACCGTACAAAATCGTTAGTTTAGATGATTCTGAACCAATTCGATGGGAAGTGCCGATCAGAAACATCCCAGTTGTACGGGAGCCCATTTCTGCTTTAAAAAAATAAGCAAGCAGTCGGTTTCATCACAATATGTCTGATATTTAAAAAGTACATAGGTTTCGTAATTTTATTACGAAAAAGTTTGTTTTCAGACATTTTTGTGTGTCAAATGTGGACCGAGCGCATTTTAAAAAATGTCAAAAAAATTAACCTATCTCACTCATAGCAACCTGGTTCAATCGAAAGTTGTCTGATTAGTAACGTATTTTTTTCTTCTTTTACGTAGTCAAAAGATTACGGCAGGTCAGTCTCAGGTTGTATCTTGATCAAAACTTAACTTTTCCATAAGAGAAATGTTCTAATGGAACAAATCTATCTTAGGGAGATGTATTAATGATTCAACCTGCAAAAAACGTAAGAAAATTTTAATGTCGGTAGCTACAACTGCAGAAGATTCTGAATCCAAAAATTTCAAACATTTTCCACGTCACGTCTAACCAAAGCGCATTTGAAATACCTATGTAAAAAAAATACCGAACTGTTTCATAGCAATCTGTCTGATTTTCAGAATGTAGTTGAACGATAGATTTTAAATATCGAAAACACAATTTTCTGAAACTAGTATATGCAGTAACGTCACACCCAGAAGACCATTTGAGAAAATTAAAAATGGGGCAAAAAATAAAACCCATAGCAACCCGTCTGAAAATCTTGTATTCAGGTGAACATTGGTCAGTTGATGCGAAAAATCATTTTTCAAAATAAATCGTTTTTACGTACGATTAATAAAGAGCTTACCCGAAACCATCAAACTGTAATAGAAAGGTTTTTAAAATAAATTGGACAAAATGAAACGTGGATAACGTTTGAAAATAACTGTTTATTGAAATAAAATTAATAATTTATTTTTTTACTGTCGGACTCACCATCGGTGTCGTAAGCGTAACAAGCACCGTGCGTTAGCCGGGCGACTCCGAAACGTTCTTTCTGGTTTTGGAGTTATATAATATGATATTTAAAATTTCTGAAAACAGGATTTCAGTAACTATAGAAAAGATTTAAAAAAATTGAATCAAGTTGCTATGAAACAGATTAAATTTTTTGTCATTTTTTGAAAATGCGCTCATTCCACATGTGACACGCAAAATGTCTGAAAACAAACTTTTTTGTAGTAAAATTACGAAAACTATGTACGTTTTTAATATCAGGGAGCCTACCACCAGATCATAAACAGTATTATTTTAATATTAATACTGCTTTATGAGCTGGTGGTAGGCCCCCAGGCATATTGTGATGAAACCGACTGCTTATTTTTTTTGACATAGCTGAAATAGGCTTCCGTAAAACTGGGACGTTTCTGACCGGTACTTCCCACCGAGTTGGGTTCAGGAATCATCTAAACTAATGATTTTATACGGTTTTGGCCGTAAAACGATGTGATATGGTTTTGGTCGTGGGCTCTCGTACCACACTAGATTTTTAAGTAATGTTTATTTTGTTAATATCTTTTGAAATACTGAATGTACAGAATGTTGGATTACGCCAATATTTAGTAGAAATTTCTACTAAATATTGGTGCTATTGTTATCCGATTTGATCAACTACTTTAGTAGCTCTACGTACATTTATTTTCTACAGACCGTCAGAATTGAGGAGCCACATAAAATTTGTTGTATTAGCGAAATTATGTAGTTTTTTCATTTTATTTTTATACTACAAATTAAAACGTATTTACTACTAAATTATACTAAAAACATGTTGTAATTTGTTGATTACTTTCCGAGAAACAGCGCGGTGAAATTTATGGATTTTTATGAAAAATCAAAACATTGTAGCTATCTCAAATTCAGCCGTACAAAACCCATTTTTTTTGTAGAGATTACGCATAAGTACTACTAAATCCTACCAAATTTTAAAAAATATCCGTCGGCTAGTTTTAGAGTTGTAAGGTGGCACCTCAATTCAGACGTCTGAATTGAGGAGCCACCTTAAAAGTCGTGTATCTTTTAAAGTGTTTTACTACAAATTCCAGGATCGGGCCTACAAAATCGCTTAATTTACTACTAAATATTGGTAGTACCCGCGTTTAAATATGAGACATGGCTCCTCAATTCATACGGACACTATATTTTGGCTGCTGAGAATAAAACTACAAACGTAGTATACAGGGAAGTTTTATAAAAATGTGGCTATTATTGTAGTATATTGTGATGTTTTACGGCTTCCACGCGAACGAAGTCGCGGGCAGAAGCTAGTCATATACTATAGGTACCGACGTGATTTTAACTAGAGACTAAAATGGAAGCTATTTTAGCGGAACAAAGGCGAAACAGCTTACTAAATATAGAATTCGTAAACATCTTGCCAGTATACTGCGTAGGTAGGCGGTACACGATTTTACAGGCACAACTCTGATCAATAATATTGTTGGAATAATGGAGCTTTATTGTTGAATTAGTTTACGCTGCTGTGCCTGTATCGAAATTGTTTTTATTTGTTTTGAACCATTGAAAATTCATCAGTTTTTTAAGATTAAATGCGTACAATTTACTTGAAAAAACACGGGATAACTGCGAGCTGTAACACAATTATTTTGTCACATGTATCTGCATTGTGTCACGCCCAAATGATAAATGATTTTATTTCTGTAAGTAGGTTTGTACAGACACTTTTACACATCAATCATATTTTAAAAACAAAGTCAGGCCTGAAAAGAATAGTCAGGGAAATTAATTGTTCAGCAAATTGAATACCCACTAAATTGTCCGTATATTCAAATCACAATAGCTAAACTAGCAACTAGCTTCATCTTTCTGAATAACCGATTCCTTTGGCAATTCAAAAATAGTAATTGAAATAAATCCTAAAGGCGTGTACGCACGAAGGAACAAGAACATGATGAACACGAACACTTTATCGTGTCGTGTCGTGTTCGCATGTGCGTGCCGCTAACGAACATCAAACACTGTATCCGTCAAAAACGATCGTGGTGATCCAATTTCGTTGTTGTGTGTGGATGGTGTTCGGAGAAATTTGAAGCATCATTGTGAACATTGGCGAATCCTGGGCTACTAAAGAGAGCGGAGAGGTTCAGTGTGAATACAAGTCGAACAGTATTCGTATGGTGTTCGTGTTCGCTTTGCTAATTTACGTCCACACGTACAAACCACACGTTCCGTGTTCGATGTTCACTATGTTTTGTTCATTCGAGCGTACACGCCTTTAGAGTTTTGAGTTTGACTGTCAATCTGTCAACTTACTGTTGTATAAAATAGCTGTAACACGGTAAATAAATTAAATATCAAAATGTAAAGTTTCTAGTCTTTTTAAATATGATTCTGAAACCCTTTATTATCCAGAGAGTCATATTCTGTAAATATGATACTCTAACATTACAATATTCCATTATAATATTCTGGTAGAATGTGAAGAAAACGGAACTGTCTTGCCAATTGCTTCAAACGCACTACAAATTCTAAAAGTATCACAGCAAAATGTTCTAGTGCGATACGATCCCTAAGGACTGTGGAATACACCTTCCGATTTATCGTAACAAACTCGTAATGATTTTACAGCGTTTCAATAAACTTTCATGAATTTGTGCACATCTCCACATCTGTTTAAATGATTTTATACACTTTTTAAAAGTGTGACACTATTTGCTAGGAGTAAAATTTTGTTTCCTGTAATCTGACCATGACATGAAACGGGAAGGCCACAATATGCCGCAGACCGGATGGTAGAGGGATAAGAAGGTGTTGGAGTGGCCATAGGAGCATAGGCAGGTCACGAGCCAGGCGGATCTACGTTCTAGTCAAGCCGGCAAGAGTTAGATGCTGGAGGCCCAAGACCGGGAAAATTGGCGTGTAATGGAGGAGACTTACTCTCTCAGCAATGGATGGATATGGGTTGAAAAAGAAGAATCTGGCTAAGTTTTTTTAAATCAGTGATTAAGCCTTCTCTTGACCTCTGATGGAAAGTAATTGATGAGATCTACGATAGAATGAATGTGCCAAGAAGATGACCGTTTACTCTTGCTTTGAAAGGTAGGTAAATTGACAAAAAATAACGATAACACCCATAGCTCCAATATTGTTAAGTCTTTTTTATACAAAAAAGATATCAAAGATATTATACCTACACAGGGTGTAATCGACGCGCAACAACAGTTACCATAGATTTAGTACATGATTCTAGAACCATCATAAGCGTTGAATTTTTTAGTCTGTTAATCAGCTGTTTCATACAAAAATGCCAAACCTACACGGTCAAAATGAATGGAATTGTTGACTTTTTTTAGTGTACGTTGGGGGGGCTAGACACACGTGCTAAAGTCATGGTAATAGTTTGCATGTCGATGTCAAAACCCTGTATACTAACGACTTATCGTAACGTGTACGTCAGCCTTTAAAAGAGAACAATAATTCTTGATTGGGACGAATTGCAAGCGAGAAGAGAATTTATGACTTCTTTTTATTGGCTTGAATCGAGTTTTATTTAGTACAGTGATACTCGGTTTATTGTGTCACCAATAAAGAGTTCGATTTCTACAGGATTTTTTTATCTTCGACTTTTTGATAGAGCAAAATTGTTTTTTATTTCGGTAACAAATTGTGGCAGATTGTTTAAATCGTTTACGATAAAATATACTATTCAATAAAATAGGTTTTCACAAAATAAATCCTATCTTCTATTTAAACTTTTTCGATATTCGACCATCTTATGTATATTGCGATCAGATTAAATCTGACGATCTAAATTAATCTTGATCCCTAGGTAGACATAACATTGTGGTTTTCGATCCAATATTAGACGTAGGGCAGTAATATATTAGATATAACCAACGGGCTGAGGGCTTGCGGATAAATAACATATTATACTACCTACCAACTTATTGGTGGCGTATCTTATCTGGATATATTTGATATATGGTTTCTCGGTATTATTTAGGTAAAGCATTCATAATGAATTTCTCCAACGTAGTTATCCATTGGAATGATCAATTTTTTTACGGAACTACCTGTCCCGAAAGACGTTGTCCTGTCCCAATTTCAATTGCCAAAATTTACACTCAGCAATCGGCATTTTGTATAATTATGATTTTGTTTTTTTTTTTATTTGATATTGTCTTAAGCAAGCAAAATTGTAAATTGTCTTTGGTCTCTGGCCTTGACATAATCAATAGACAAAAAATTTCAAACTTTTATTAGTTTTAGAATAATGAATACGAAGCTTTTGGCCTTTGGTGATAAACAATTTTTCTTTCTAATAATTCGTACAAAAATCCTACACAAAAATGACGTTCGGTTATTCCCGAATTTGAACATTTTCCGGAAAACCTTTCCAGTTTTTCTTTTTAAAACACAACCATTTTAAAATAAAACCGGCCAAGTGCGTGTCGGACCACGCACAATGAAGGGTTCCGTAACTAACTAAACAAACTTAACTTTGTAGTTGATAAACATGTTTTTGCAACTGCAAAGTTAAGTTGGTCGATTATTTAATTTCGTTATATAAGCTACTGCTGTAATTTTTTTCACATATCCAAAACTAACCATTTAGCTGGCAGGGGGGGGGGGACACTTGACTCTAACGAATATTAGCTCTTTAAAGCAATGTATTTTGCAAACGGATCCCTGAATCCAAAAATGGTTTTTACAAACTCATAATGTTTTTGTAAGACCTTTCCAATGATACCCCACACTATGGGATAAAAAAATAAAAAATAAAACATCACCACTTTACGTGTATGGGAGGTACCCTAAAAAAAATGTTTTTCATAATTTTGTTTTACCACTTTGTCAGCGTAATTAATATGTATACCTATGTCAAATTACAGCTTTCTAGTACTAAGGGTCTCGGAGCTAGACCGCGGACAGACAGACAGACAGACAGACGGACATGACGAAACTATAAGGGTTCCTTGTTTACTACGGAACCCTAAAAAATGTCAAATTGGTTCAGCCCTTCTCAAGTGCGCTTACCAACGAACAGCATTTCATTTTTATTTATAAACATTTCTTTATCTTGTCCAACATAGTTTTCAAAGACGTCCTTAACAACTACAAACGTAGTGAGAACAATAAATAAACAGGATTTTTTATCGTATTTCAACAGGAAAAAGATAAAGGAAAGAAACCGTAGACAAAAATTGCACCGTTGATACCTACTTAAGGCGGTTTTATCCTTAAAAGCAATTTCTTATAGGCAGAACTTTTCCTATAAATAAAGCTACATCATTAAATGTTACCTTTATAGACAAGATCCCCTTCAGTAGGTACTGTGGGCCTAGCACGAACGGAGTAAACCGTAACATAAAATGAATCGATTTTAAAATTGAATATATTAATTTCGAACAGAATAATATTTTATTAAACTTTATTGATTCATTAGGAATTTTGAGGCACTCAAAAATATTAATTAATGTTCTCATAGAGCATAACTACCAATTTCTGAAAAATTATTAATTATTTTTATTTAAGAAAGCTGGCAGCATTACCACGTTGTATGGCAATGCTGATTCTTTCACCAAAAAATAGGCCAGCCTTTTGGTCATGTGAAGAGTGGACCAACCGCTTGGCCATTTTCGATAGACATATTTATTCATACCTACGGGTCATATCTATTTGTGCTAGCTGCATAAATTTGAATCACATGCTTTAGGATTGTTGTATTTCCGATCCAAAAATCGTTCGAATTTGCGTTAATTTTATCCGCGCGTTCGTGCTAAGCCCACATAATCTGGGTCCCTAGATTTATGCAGTGCTAAGCTAAAGAGATGGGTAGTCTACTAACATGAATTAGAAAGCGCTTGAATGGCGTGTGGTTACTCCTGCTTATAAATAGCACATTCAGGTGAAATACCACCAATAATCCAATAGTTACCGAATTTTCGAACAGCTATTTCATTTTGTGTGTCATACAGGCTGCGGTTTTACATTGACTTATAATTAAGTATATGTAATATATATAATATAAAACTTTATTTTGGCTGGCATAGACCCATAGAAACCTTAACCTAGTACAAATGTTTTTATTTGCCATGACTCACAAGACACCGACGCCCACTGATTCTGAAAGGGATAATCAAAACGTACAGCTATTGCGTTCAGAATGCCATTGTTGCTATCCCGTATACGGGCCAGCAGGGAAGCTGCTTTTTTGCGCATGATGGCCTGGAAACCATCAGTGCGTGCTTCAGCAAACATCCCAGACGCACTGCATCGCCACGGCAGACCCAACAACATCCTAAACGCATTATTATACTGAGTGTTATGGTAAAAAAAGGCAACATTAGTTTTGCTCAAACAATCATATTAAACCTACTCTACATATTTTTGTAAAATAATCTGAAAGTACTTGTACCTAATTATGACTCTTCTCGTGTAGGGATAATACACAAATTCTCAAAATAATGAGCCCATTGACATCCATTGTTGAGTAGGTATTTCATAAAATAAATAAGCTATTGTTTCCTACTAAATAAAAAGAATGAGAGAATATGTAGGGTTACAATATTTAATTAAGTAATTGTAGTGTATTGAAAATGTCACTCAATACATCGTGTTTTGTGTGCATTATTGCTATATTCCTTTTGTTCCTTACGACGGAATCGCTATTTTTATATTGAGTCTTACTTGCGGATAGAATAATATAAATGAAAAGATAATTTGATTGTAGAATTTGAACGTAATTATATGTAAAGTGGTAATGATATCTATTTCGTAAAAGAATTTTGTGAAATAAAAAAGTCACGGAAGTAGAGTAGTTCAATAACATAGTTTTCTCTTACTACTTACGTAATAACAAACAAAATAGATGATAATTTATTATTACATAAACCAAACATGTACCATAATATCCAAAGCCAGTTCACGCCAAGGCCAAAAAGATTTCATTCTTTGAACGCATGTCAAATCATCGCCAGCCTAGCCTACGTTTAAAATGTGTGTGAAATTGTTCCAAATTCCAAAGATTTAAATCGATAGATTCGCTCACCGCTTCAAAAGATGGTGACGTCTCTGTTTTGTTTTGGCACCTCAGACACACACACTGTCACAGTCACCATGAAAAAGCATTGTACGGGTGTGTGAGCTCACTCTTCTTAGTATTGACACTTTTTGCACGACATAAGTACAGTCACAGCAACACTAACGATTTAAATCTTTGCCAAATATGTGTAACATTGAAAAACAATGCTCTTGTATTTCTATAGTAAAATTAAATATTCCACAGTTGAAACAGCTGCTTGGAATGTCACTTCTATGCCCTTCGCAATACAAAAGTCAGTTACCCGTATAGTACCGCAGAGTTTTCAATAATAATGTTTTGTTTACGTTTTCATTCAGAAATAAGTATAACTCACACGGAAGATTGTTTGAAAGACACAACTATGAAGGTAAAGCATACTTCTACTATAAAAAAAATGAGAACTAATTTATACTGAAAGGAATTTTCACTATACATGATAATAGTACCTACTCATAAATCTGTGTATGAGAATTAATGTATTATGTCTTTTAAAAAGACAAAAACAAACAATCATTTTATCAACAAAAACAACAAAATTACACAGACTAATAAATACGTAGGTTCAATATCTAAACGAAAAGTTACTGCCTTGATATTGTGCATCAATGAATTTTTCAGATCAATGATTTGTTGATGGTACAGCGTAAAGGTGGTATAGTAAAAGTGAGTCTCAAAATGATTATGAGTAATCTGAACATTTGCCGACCACTTAAACGAAGGAATCTTGATGCACGCATAGACTTTGAATCAAATTCAGCTTTCCATTCGAGACACTCATTTTTCAGAAGATTAATCTTATACCTACCGAACATCAAGAATTATAAAGCAGACACAATACATATATGTAAATGTAGTAGGTACAGTCATATCAGTCGTAACACGTGCAATACGAAATTCACCCTTATAACAAAGAATTAAAGGCGCTGTCAATGTTAAATTGTTATCAATTTTGTGCGGTTGGCTTCAGGCTCCACTCAATAAATCACGTTACTTTGACTCCGATTCCAATACGCAATACATTTTTGGAATAATTTATACCAATTGACAGCTTTTGTATTACACACGTCTACAATATTTATGTGTTTAGATAGTAAATTTTGTATCGTACGTGTCGCTTTAATCTTGCCTGTTCTGCAATAATTGTGGCAGACCCAAGTTTTAATTGCTCCGGATATCAAAGAGTGGGCAAAGTTAAGCAGCCTCTTGCCTGACATTTAAGTCAGTATCTTTACTTTTGTATACTTTATCTCTGTTATTTATTAAAGGAGAACAGAAAAGTGTCGCTAGAAACTTCGCGAAAGCTATTAATGATCACTGACCTGTGGCACACTTAGGACGAGACTCAACACCCACGCGATAATTACAAGTCTTCCACTTCGAGTCGCAGTTGCCATACTTCGCATCGGATACTTCACAGCGAGCCATCTATCCACTCCAATAAGCACGAGTATAAAAGTACTGAGGTACAAAGCGAACATCTGCAGGAACTTGAACAATTTGCATGCTATATTCCCGGCATACCACTGCACCGTAAAGGACCACGCTGCTTCGCCAGCGATGCAAAAAAGAGTCACCAACAAGTCGGCTATACTCAGTTGGAATATCAAACTGTATATCGCTGTCCAAGACGGTCTTGCTCTTCCTCGACCTCTTTTACCTCTCTGTATACTTATAATCGTTGCCAAATTACCAAAAAATGATAACACAGCCATAGCGGAGAGCACGCTGGCTCTGATAAGAGTGCTTTTAGTCAAAACTGGGGCGTGATCCAAACACATGACTTGAGTGCCATTATATACGAAAATATTATTCGTGAATTCATCGGCATGTGTGCTATTAAAAATAAATGTTTCCAAACATTTTTCTGTGGACCATATGGTGTAACTTGTAAGAACAGGTTCAGCGGAACTAAACTCTCTGTGAAGAGCCAATTCGCTCGGGTATAACGCGTCATCGTCATATAATGTGGTATTGTTGCCTGCGCTGTCCATGTTTCGTCATGCGTCTTTAACTTTGCTAATCTGAAACAAAGAAATTGAGTGTATTATTATTTGACATCAGTCTAACAATACTTAAACCACCTGAAAAATAATCAGCTTTATTCCGTTGTATATACAACGTAGATCTACACGATACACGACTTAAATTTTAGTATCCATGATTGCGACATAGTTGGTGGTGAATGCCACAAAAAGCGCAGCTATTTCCTAATACAGGTAATTAAGATTCAGGTTTGCCAATAGAACCCTAAGGATGACCTCTGAGAGGTCAGAGTCTGCAGTGCTTGGTAAGTTTATCCAGTTTTACGTGGCGAGATGACAGTATGATTTTTGGACATGAGTGATTTTTTATTCTGTTTTTATTTTGAATTTTATTTGTATACTAGCTGCGCCCCGCGGTTTCACCCGTATAAGTCTCAATCCCCGTGGGAATATCGAGATTAAAAGTATCCTATGTGTTATTCCAGGTTATAAACTATATGTTTGCCAAATTTTATCCAAATCCGTTTAGCCGTTTGAGCGTGAAGAAGAGACAAACATACACACACACTCACAAACTTTCGCCTTTATAATATTAGTGTGATATATATATATAGTGTGATTTTGAATTTTAAGAATGATGACTAACATAGTTTTAAAACCTTTGTAACTAACAATTTATGGACGAATGAATTCATCTGAATTAAATGAATTTAATTTAATTAAAACAACCTAGTCCCATCCTAAAGATTATCCTTAACAATTCTTAAATGGCTTCCAGTTTCCGTGTACCGTGGCCATAGTAAATGATAAACGGACGTTTGCCTCGATTTATTGCAAAGCTGCTGAAGTGGCCATTTAATGCCTCAGTTAACGGCAGCCTTAGGGAGAGAGTACTTGCCTCGAGGCAGCTTTAATTGGGTCTAAGCTTATAGATTAGATTCATTGTAATAGTGAGTTGAAAGCGATTTCCTAGAAAGATGAATTTAAGGTTTTACAGCTGTCGTGAATTCGATTTTCAATCGACATCTGTTTTACAAAGATAAAAAAAATAGACGACGTTTTTCAAAGCTTCATTTAGGTTATCTGAACATCCTTAACTTTCATTAAAATCTAAAATATGAAACCTAAACATACACGTTTATCTTTCTATGTATATATGTATAACCCTAAAAGCAATTAAACGATGAGTTCACCCTTTACGAACCGAAATATGTTACAATAATTATTATCGTATACAAATAGTTTGCATGTTAGTTTTTTGTCCCATAAGTATTCGCCGTGTTCATCCCAAATATGTGGAATATTATAATGGAACATAATCTCAGAAAACAACCTCTTTGTTACATATTCATGAATTAAGGGGAACTTTATGTCTACAGTAACTCGGTTCAACTTGACAATATAAACATCATAGATATTCATAAGATGTACATTTTTTAATAACTTTTGTTTCCTTTTGCGTTTTTTCACATTCTGTTTGTGTCGTAGATGCATTTCATTTCGATATAAAATTAACTGTATATTTGATTGAGTTTACATGGGTTTTTCTGTTAAAAATTGAAATTGTAGCTAATAACTACAACAAAGAGATTAAGATCGTTGTATTTAAATGTCTTAGACCTACAAGGGTGCACATTGCGCAAACTAATATTTATGTTGCTTCTGCAAGATTTTATATCACCAATATAATAATATGATTAGGTATGTCAGTCTTCTTTTCTAACTCTTTACGTACTATTAAATTAGGACCTGGTTAATATACTCGTTATCCTAACCTTCATCTACATTTGAAAGAAATAAAGAAAGAATAACGTTTATTTGGAAACAGTACGTGAAACACAAAATACAAATAACAAAATAAAAAAGTGAAAATAATGTTATAACATCAATAGCGTGTGCCTCACGACTGCCCCAAAAAGGAATAGGTGAAGCATTTTCATGTACCCCAATAAAAAATGTTGGTTACTAAAAATATTGTGTCATCGTTGTAGCGCCCGCGGTTACAGAACGAGCTACGTCGCAAAATGACATTGTATCAGCGATAATGACGATGGAAAAGTGGAAAATGCATTGGATTACGGTTGATATAAGTTACCGAAAACTTAATGACAATCCTGTTGAAAGTCGTTGATCGGAGTCATCTGGTTAAATTAGTCAACTAATTAGACGCCTAGACTGTTCATTAAACACACACACCCAATTAAATTGCTGAAGGACAACTAGCCAAGTCATTGAGCGCAACGTTTAACCAGACGGCAAAAGTCGTGTAGTCATTTAGTTAAACTGGGTGAAATAGATTATGTTAGGTTAGAACTGTGACCAACCGCACGCGAGCCGAGCGAGCGAAGCGAGCGGTGCCGTGGCAGCGGCGGATGAGCGCTGTTTCCAAGTTGCTCGCAGATTTTTTTTCATCATTTGAATCAATTGGCTGAGTCTTGATCAGTCATCTTCAAAGGGCTGACTTTCAATACGCCAAGTTGTTAAACGTTGAATGATTCTAGTTCAATCAACTATCAGCCTAGACATCCAATTGGATGCCAGCGTTTAATGAACGGCCTAGGCGGACGCCTACGTAATTGGACAATTAGCTGGCTAATTTAAACAGATGGCTACGACAGCAATACGAAACGCTTTGAAAGCGATTGTCACTTGTATATAGGCCCTGGTCATTGCTTTAGTAGCCAGACCGAGCAAATTATAATGGCTTCCAATCTCAGCCCCTTACAGTGTCGACTAGATGCGGCCATTTGGCCACTGGCTCTTACTTGTGTCTTTGACAAAGCGCCTCAAACGTTAAGTTCAAACAGAATGTATGAAAACGTCGACGCTAGTTGCCTACTGTATGACGAAGCACAAAGGAGTTTTCTAAGTCTCGCACTAAATGCAGTTCATGGTCAGCGTGACCCTTTTAAGACTATTTCCGATTTGAACCAAAAATAGAGCATAGTTCAAACATAGAATACTGATGATTCACTTCGGATATTTGCATACGTAAGAAAACGATTGGAATAACGTGAAACGTGTCTAGCTTAGCTGTGCGTGGGTATATTTTAATGTTTGTCTCTACAATTTAGTTTGATTGACGCTTCGTCTTATGGGTATATACGCTCAAGGGCAAAAATATATACAATCAATAGGACTCAGAAATATGTAATACCCACTGTCAGGTACGTGTTAAACACGAACATGATTTGCAGTAAAAATCATTTCAGAAAAATAAAACAAAAGAATATTATTCATTCGACATTGCAAAGGATTTTCTTTCTACACTCGTCTGAATCTGATGTAGATAAACAAACGGATTACAAACAGAAGCAATTTCGTAGTCACATGTTTACCAGTAAAACCTTTTAAGAGGGTTGATCCTAAAAGTTGGCAACGTCGTAAATAGCTGTCAAATATTTACCTGTTTTGATTAATTTGGCAATATTACTGTATGGAATTAAGAAATGTGGCTAACTAGAGAACTAAAAGATTGATTAAGAAATGCAATAATTAATATCGTAACACCGAATATTTAGTTTTAGATGTAAAAAAAGTATTTGGGAACTTTTCAAATGCCTTTTTTTCAACTAAAACTGTTACAACATCAAATTCAGAGTTATAATTGCAATTCATTATTAATGTTCTTGTTCGCTAGTTAGCCACATTTCTTATTTCCATACAGTAATATTACCAAATTAATCAAAACAGCGAAATATTTGACATCAATTTGCGACGTTGCCCACGTTCAGAATAAACGCTCTTAAAGGGTTCAATTGGAGTTAGAAAACTAAGGTTATTTATAAAATCGTCTACATAGCTTTTACTTTGGAAGGCAAGGTCAAATGACTGTAGTTTCTTCTGTAAATGTACCTAACCAATAATTTTTTGGTATAGGCTATCACTTTTAATCTGTTATTTTAAACTACAGAAGTGCTGGAATTATAAAAAAAAAACGCTTTAAAACTCGTGCCAGCTAGAACACGGTGACTTATGCTTTGTGACAAGTAAGCACCATAATTTTAAATTAATGATTTGGTACCCCAGAACTAATTTGTTTTGTAAGATATGGAAATCAGAATACTGCATGTATAAAGTGAAACTATAAACCACTAACGTAAAATTTAAGCTCTGCAAACCAATTCAAACTTTTTAAGCTATTGCATAGCTTTTATCGCGGGCTTTGAGCGCGGCGACCGAATCAAGAAATTCCGTAACGTAACGAAAATAAAACCTAACACCCCCCACTCCGCCTACAATGTAATGACGGTTCCCATGACAACGTGATGTTGTCATGGGAACGTAATTTTTGTTTTATGTCATCACGTCATCATCCCAAGTGTAGCGTTGACAAATAGGAAGTATGGAGGTTACAAATGCTATGTAATAGCTTTACCGCGGCAGTCCGCGAGTGCCACACGTTTTTTTTTCTAAAACTAGCTATTACCCGCGTGGATGTCGGAAAATATTCCATAGGAACGTACTAACGATATTAAAAGTACCCTATGTGTTAATCCAGGTTATAAACTATTTGTGTGCCAAATTTCGTTCAAATCCGTTCAGCCGTTTTTGAGCAAATCCGTTCAGCCGTTTTTGAGCAAATCCGGAACACATCCAGACAAACGGACAAAAATTCGTTCCAAACCTCGTAGCAATTAGTTTGAAGAAAAAATGCAATGTACGGTTTTGACTTTGCCACTATTTTATTATATACAGTATAAATTCTAAACCAGAACATCGCCGTCGATCGTTCCTCAAACCGAAGCATTACAAACATTATCGTTTCAACTGTCATTAACGAGACACAATAGAATTTTAATTGTTATCCACCTTAATGAGGCGTCGTAACAGATGATGGGTTATCGTTAATCGCCCTCTCGACTCCCACTAAGGATTTCCTGTAACCTGTAACTGTATGAATTTGAACTCATGAGACTGCTACGTGGAATCCTGAGTGATGATAGACATTTAATATGTAACTTCATCTTAGCCGACAGACAGGAAAATGTGGTCAGGTTTCAGATTATAAGAGTGGATGGTGTGTACGAGCATTGCCACAGGAAATGTATTGTTTTAGTTTTTACCGCAATGAACATTTGCTTATTCGCCGATTACTTGTCTACATTCGCTGAATAAGCTATCGCGCCCACCCAAGTCACTTTACGTGTATATATTTTAATGTTTTTCCTAATAAATCGGTCAATCAATTACGGACACAAAACAGTGATTTTATTTCCTGTAACATCCCGTTTGATTCGTACCCATCAACAAGCTACATAGAATATCTCAGTGTACGGACAAACTGCCCGTACATGGCGAGTGATGTGGTGGTGGTGGTGGAATTGTGGGTGGTGGTTTGTAAAAGCGGATTATTATTATGTGGTGAGGTTGATTATTATTGTATGAATGGATAGAATAAGATATCCTACTCGTACTTTTTATTATAAATGTGAAAGTTTGTGTGTTTGGGTATTTGTAACTCAATCACGCAAAAACGGCTGAACGGATTTGGATGAAATTTGGCACACAGATAGTCTATAACCAGGATTAACATATAGAATACTTTTTATCCCGGATACGTTCTCGTGGGATAATTTCCGACACCCACGCAGGCAAAAGATAGTGAGTTTTTAAGAGGAAGTTTGAAAGTGGCACCGGTGACTGAAAAGTTGTGTGTGAATCGGTTGTTATGGTATGGGCATGTAATGTGGAGAGAGGAAAATGTCGTGAGGAAAGTTTTGAGTATGAATGTGGGTGGCTATAAGAGTAGGGAAGACCTAAGAAATGATGGATGGACTGTGTGAAAGATGAGATGACGACTGAAAAGGACCAGTTGCGTCGACTCCAAATAAAATTAAGGATAGAAGAATGATGATAATGTTTAAATACAGACAATTAATTTAAAAAAAAAAAACAGTTGCTCTCCGGGAGTGCCGAAAGAAGTGAAAACTTGAACAAGATCGCCTTGGTGGAAGAAAAATACTTGTATAGAACATTGGTCCGTAGCCTTATCTAAATAAAGAGCACAATCGCGTTTACAAAAAAAAAACTTTCAAAACCTTTAAAGTAAATTACTTGAATAGAACGTTTATCCGTTACGTAATATAAATAAAGAGCACAATCGCGTTTACAAAAATGAGGTATTGGTAACAGTGTCGCGAGTTCAATTGGTTTTTCCCATCTCAAAAATGCCCAACGCGCCTAAAGAAATTTTCACTTAAAAATTGGCAGATGAGCGATACGCAATTGAAATATTACTTTCATTACTCTATTGCCACTCCCAGTACAATCTCAGAGTGAATAAATTAATGTTTATAATTATTAATAATTTTTTTCCATTTTTTTTTACCTCAATTTTATCTTATTTTATATAATTTTGTCTAATTTTGCCTGATCTTGACTAATTTCATTTAATTTTAACAAATTTGTCTACTTTTATGCAATTTAATCTAATTTTATGATTGTATGTGTAATTATAATTACTGATAAATATTAACCTATAACTTGTATGTATGGTGCAAACTGTTAGTATAAGTTGGTTTTTTTATTAAATAAAATTACGCGACAGTCTACTCCAAAAGTGTTCAGAAACTATTATTTTTGAGAAGCTGTATGTTTATGACATTTTACAAACTTTGTACCCAGAAACCCACATCAGTTTTACAATTCCGTTCAGCTGTAAACACAGAACATTGTACAATATTAATTAACGTTTTGCACAAGGTTTTGTTCCTTGAGGCTATTTACCTTAACCTTTATTTGAATCCTAATTCGTTCAGTAGAGTTTACCAACTCGTGCGAAAGATTTAGTAGGAAAACCTAAATTTAGAACTGAGGAAATAATAATAATCGCGATTTTATGGTGAAATTAATCAACTGAGATAGCTAGAAAATAAGATAACATTTTTAAGCCAGCCAAACGCAGGCTTGTGTAGTTTTCTACGATAAAAACTTCAATTGACTTTATTAATTGTTGCCCTTTTATCACATAGGGACGTTGACTGAGTCTGAGCTTCCAATTTAATCTCGCAGTAAACCTCATCATCATCATTTCAGCTGAGGACGTCCACTGCTGGACATAGGCCTCCCCTAAGCACCGCCACTTGAACCGGTTCTGTGCTTTCCGCATCCAGAGGATTATTGCGGCTTTCACAAGGTCATCGGTTCACCTTGTGGGAGACCTTCCGACGCTCGCGCTGTCTTCCTGTACGCGGTCGCCACTCCAGAACCTCTCGGCCCGTATTACATGTCAAGTAGTTAAACAAATTAAACTGAATAATTCACGATAGTCTACAGAATAATGATTTTATATTAACTGCCTCGTTGGTGTTGTGCTTACAAGCGCTACTGCTGAGCATGAGGTCCTGGGTACGATTCCCGGGTCGAGCAGTGTTATTGGTTTTTTTTCTCAGTAGCAACCCGAAGTCTGGATTTTTGCCCGGTTGATGGCAATAGGCAATAATACATGTAATACATGTTAATACATGTTCTATTACACTTAAACATAACTGGGGAAATGTAATAGAGTACCTCTACCTAAGGCGTGATCTTATGTTATGATGTGGAATCGAAATTGACGTGATAGCAATCACAAATCTTCCAAATATTTTATCTTGATTCGATTTGTTGATACAATCTTTATTAGACGAGCTATGTTTACTTTATCTCTTTACTACTTACGACTCATAACTTATCTAGTATTGGCAGAAACTGTGTTTATATGACTTTTATTGACAATTACTATTCAAAGACATACGTTTATTGGCTTTAGATTTATCCTTTGATGTTTGTTGTTTCTATTGTTTCAGCATTTCATATTCTCTAAGTCGTTGTGTGATGTTAAACGTGACGCTGTACATTTTCTGTGAGTATTTTGTGTAATAAATTGTTTGAATTACCCGGCCAGCTGTTGTTTTACTCATAGTAAAACTAGTTCTGGCACAACAGACACAACAATTAGAGCCAGAGTCTTAATTGTATTTTTTTTTACTTCAACCTTCTAGCGACCTTATAGGTGATGTTCTTCAGAAAGGTCAGGTGCGTAGTACTCGCAACTGGCGTGCGTGTATGACCAAATGTATGAACGCAAAACGAAGTAAAAGGAGTATGTCAAAGTCAAATCATTTATTTGAAATAGGCCCTTGTATGGCACCTTTGAACGGCAAAATTTACAAAATAATAGAATTGATTCTAGTTGCCCCTTCCAAAAACTAGTTTTCGTATGGACAAGAAACTCCACCGTTACTCTTTTAAAATGATTTGCAATAATTTTGTATAGGTACACTAGTTAAATAATTATATGTGAAGACGATGCACCTAGAATAAAATTACCATACCGCAATAGGTAAAAAGAATTAAAAATGAAGTAACAACAGATTAATTAATTATGTGATAGATACATGGTGCTCACATATTAACAAACCCTACGGTTTCGTAACTAAAAAAGTTCCTAGGAATTTAATCACGTTTAGAACATTAAGTATTTAATACCGCTACAGGCCCGGCGTCTCTCATGAGAGACGGCTCACCCACGCGGCTTACATCTCTATTTGTATTAACTGTAATGGTTATTTTTGTCTGATTTTTTTTTTGTCTATGGTCGTATAGATATTCTCGTTAAATAAATTGACTAAAAGCAAAAATATAAATGGGCAACATTTTAAAAAAATGTTGAAAATGACGTTCCCGTCCGGTCAAAATGTCAGTCAAACGTCACTCCCGGGATGCGCACATTCGCTGTAATAATTCGTTTTTTAATGGTTTTTGTGTGTAAATCGTCGGAAAGTGGTGATATTTTCATTTTGAAGTAAATATTACATCGTTTTAGATAATATTCGCACTAAATAACATTATATTATACCTATTTTGGCCCAACCAAAAAAAGTGTAAACAAACGTGAAGGAGAAAGTTCACGTTAAAGTGAAAGTTGTGATTTTTTGTGAGTTTTCTGTATGGATCTGATCAGTAAGTGTTTTATTTCTTTTCTATATTACATTGTTCATCGTTTTAGACAAAAATTGACAAAATAAAAATAAAAAATATTTTTTTGGTCCGGAGAAAGTTATGAAAGCACTAGAAATTCTAGATTAGCAAAAATCTAGATTTTTTGAATTTTTTATTTTAAATTTTTGTCTCTAAAAACACTTTTATTAGATAACTTATCTATCCATAATGTACCCTGAAAAATTTCATGTGAATTGGTACGGTAGTTTTATCAGAAATCGTAAAAACGATGAAGAATAGAAATCACAAAAAAAACGGGTAATAAAGATTAGTAAACGTTGATAACAAAGACTGTAACCATTTACAATATATCTCTAATCTATTCGAGTAGCAAAAAACATAAACAATAACACTTTAGGCGTTATTATGAAACCCGATGCTTTGTTTATTCAAGTGCGGTCGTAAATCTGTCACGGCGCGGACCACCCAGAAGGCCTGAGCGGTTAATTAGCGGTATTTTGATAGTATTAAGTTGGGATTCATTTGAGAGTTCCTAGATCTACGTACCTTATCTTAGCGAATTAAAATTACTTATGAAATAACTTTTAGTTTTAAAGTTTAAGTTCATTAGACTACCAACAAAATGATAGTATTAAACTAATTCTTACTAATTATAATATTATTTACATTAGTCTAGAATATTGTATTATAATTGCTGTTTGTTTAATTTTAAATAATAAAATCTAATTATTAAAATAGGGCTTACACATAAGACAGAAATAATAACATCTATTTTGTTCGACAAGATGAGAAAATAATGATTATAACTTACTTTGTAACTGATACGACTCAACAGTCAACGGCCTCCATATAATTTCTCATTCATATTCAGCTTAGTAAGTGCTCTAAGATGCCCATTACATCCGATCCTAAGTGATCTCCAAAACCGCTACTTTATAGCCTATGGGAATAAGGCCATAACTTTCTATTCGACCTTAACTTAGCTATAAGGTTACCTTTAATTTATGTATGTAGTTCTATGGGTTTATCGATTTCATAATATCACTTATGGGTTATATGAATCTGAAATGAAATAGTGTCCTTATTCACTATGACATTTCGAGGGTAGAGTAGACACTCCACCCACGAAATGTGTAGCTATTATCATTGCCAACGCCGCAAAACCAATAACTTCGTGTTTCATTGTGGCACTCATTACAAAGGTAATTTTATAGACAACAATTTGTCAAATTGACTACATTCTAGGTTTTATGGGTTAAGTTCGGTCGTTCACATTTAGGTAGGTGACGTGACTGCATTATTTGTATGAGTTTCAAAGTGAAATCCCTTTTAAATGCCATGTTACTTGTGTTTTGTTGTTTTGGTATGTCCCTTTTGTTTGTGTGTTGTTTGCTGTGGTTGTTTGTTTAATTTTATTTAATGTAATATACATACATTCATAAACTCACGCCTTCATAAACTATAGAACGCCACATGCTACGATCCTTACATACTCCTTTTGCCTCGTTTACGTTCATATATCTGGTCATACACTCACGCCGGTTGCGAGTACTACGCACCTGGCCTTTCTGAAGAACATCACCAATAAGGTCAAGGTTAATGTAGGTAATATCTATTGGTTTTATAGTGTTTTTTTTTCTAGTCGTTATTAAAGTCTTTAGGATTTTACAGAAAACTCTGCTGTGAATTAGTCAACTATGTAGTTAGAATAATACAGCATCTTTTTATGGACACCTATTGCTGGCAAGTCTGCATACCTATCAATTAATTATACACTTATTAGAAACGAGTTTTATTCCGTACCGAATTTTGCTATAGAGGTAGTGGTACCTGCCTAAATCTATAATAATCTAACACCGTGATTTAGAGGCATCAACGCGAAAACTGTTACCATGGATTCAGTACATGATTCTGAACCCCCCTGCGTTGAATAGGTATTGCACTTTTCTATGAAACAGCTGACATTAAAAAAAAACGGCCAAGTACGAGTCATACGAACGAACGACGAGTACGAATTTTGCCGTTTTTCTAGATAATGGTACCCTAATGGAATCCCTACCATTATCTACAAAAACAGCAAAAAAAATCATGTCTGTTGTATGGGAACCCCTTAAATATTTATTTTATTCTATTTTTTTATATTTGTTGTTATAACGGCAATAGAAATACATCATCTGTAAAATTTTCAACTTTATTGATTCATTAAGAATTTTGGAGCAGTGGTGGCCCAGTGGTAACGGCCGCGACTTATGAGTTGTAGATCGTAGGTTCGAACCCAGACAGGCGCTTTACTTTGTGTAAATTATTTCATCACCACTGCTCTCAAAACGGTGAAGGAAAACATCGTGAGGAAACCGGCATGTCCTAGAACCGAAAATTCGAAGACATGTGACATCTACCAACCCGCACTGGGCCCGCGTGGTGGATTACGGCCCACTCCCTCTCACAGAGAGGAGGCTTGTGTCCCAGCAGTGGGAACATTTATAGGCTGATGATGATCTGTAAAATTTTCAACAGTCTAACTATCACGGTTCATGAGATACAGTCTGGTGACAGACGGACAGACAGACAGACGGACAGACAGCGGAGTCTTAGTAATAGGGTCGGGACCCTAATACTAAGACTCCGCTGTGTACTAAGACTGTACTAAGACTCCGCTGTGTACCCTTTGGGTACGGAACCCTAAAAATAACCGACGATAAATTTTAACGGAAGGGGGTTCAGAATCATGTACTGAATCCATGGTATCAGTTTTCTCGTCGTTGTTTCTACCACACCCTGTATACATTGAATTTTTTGAGAAAAAGTAATTGCTACGAGGTTTGGGAACAAGTTTGATGCCTACAATATATTTTAAAAATTTTTGTTCGTTTGTCTGGATGTATGTTCCGGATTAGAGCAAAAACAGCAGAACGAATTTGGATAAAATTTGCCACACAGATAGCTTATAACCTGATTAAACATATAGGGTACTTTTAATCCCTGTTCCCATGGGATATTTTCTGACATCCACTCGTGCAAACTCGCGGGCAAAAGCTAGTCTTGAATAAGCAGATGGATCCACTAGGACTACATACAAGTAGTACAAAATTAAGTTATTTAAATGTATGTGAGTCGTAGCTGGGTAATTACAGCTTTTCTACTTTAAAATTCAATCAAACATGGCCGGGCTCTGATATGAAACAAAAGACTGACAGAATATAGACAAGATCTTGTGGACAGAGAAAAGTTTTGCATTTGCAAAATTATCTTGGTAGTAGGTCACCGCAGAATAATTTTACAAAGTAGGCTAAAAATACTCTAATTGTTTCAAAGGTCGAGGAGCTCGAGGTCGAGGAGAAAAACTAATTTCTAAAATCCACAAAGTTTGGAAATTGTTGAACAAGTTGGCTATGTAGACTTCTTCGTAAATTCAATGGCCGTTTTACACTCGTCCATAAATGACAAAAATGTAAATATTTTGAATAGAGAAGTTTAGACACTTTTTAAATCTATATTTTATAATAACATGTACTAGCGACTTGCCCCTGCTTCACACGGTTTTTACGAGTTGCAAAAACTTCGAGATTTCTTTATTAGGTAAGTTTAATATTTTTGTATATAATTACCGCCTCGTTGGCCTAGTGATCGCAAGCGCTACTACTGAGTATGTGGTCCTGGGTTCAATTTCCGGTTTGGACAAAGTGTTATAGGGGTTTTCTATCTGGAATTTCTTAGTAGCAGCCTGGAGTCAGGATATGTGCCCGGTTGATGGCAATAGGCTCACCCCTATTACACGGGACTTAAACATAACTGGCGAAATGTGGGTGTACTATAGGTACACCTCTGCCTAACCCTTCGGGGATTACAGGCGTAATGTTCTGTATGTATGTATGTATATAATTATACACATAAACCTTCTGGTTTTTTTTCTTAATGATGGTGAAAAACCGTATCAAAACCCTTTGCGTATTTTAGAAGAACAAAGGGTTCACACAAAAAGAAAAAAAAAGAGACTTTCATTTATAATTTGTATAGAAGATATTATTATTATGTATCTAAGAAGAGACATAATTTAGAATAATGAACATTCTAGAAATTCACTTAGAAAACAAATGCTTTGATACCTATACAAAAATAAAAAAATAAAGTTTAATAAAAAACTGTAACCCGACTACGGGAAAATAAAAATGATCTAAAAAGTACGAAACAAGCAAATATTTCAGACAGAAATCAAGACATAGGTACAAAAATGGTCAAAGTAAAGCCGTGGTCGCATGCCTGTATACCATGTTGGCCAAGAACACCTACAAAATTATAATGGCATGCGACGACGGCTTTACCTTGACCATTTTTGTACCTATGTCTTGATTTCTGTCTGAAATATTTGCTTGTTTCGTACTTTTTAGATCATTTTTATTTTCCCGTAGTCGGGTTACAGTTTTTTATTAAACTTTATTTTTTTATTTTATACTTTTCCGTTTTTACACTTGATAAACGTAAATAAGAGTAGAGTAATACAATAGTTCAATAATTAACCTATTTTAAATTCCAATAGCAGTGCATAGTGCTTTGGACGAAACCATAGAGCGATTTATTTCGACGTCAACACCATATATCGATATCGAGCTTCGAAGAAATCCAAAATATAAATATTTCTTTGTACTTGTTTTTCTTCATAAGAGTCTAATTACAAATCGTTACTATTTATTAAGATTTGATTAACTGCACGTTGGTAACATCTTGCGATACTACGTAGCGCAGTCTCACTTTTGCTCCTTTTTAACGATTTAAACATATTTGTTTACTTTGAAAATATAATATTATATACATATTTGTAATGTGCTCGTCAAGACCTTTCTTTTGATACCAAACATGTCATGATCATCCCAATTTAATTTTTTTCGAGGTTAGAAATTTACGTGTAAAGTCCACCAAATTAAGTTTAGGGAAAAATGATATAGCCTATGTCACCCGGACCATTATTACGAATCTATTGATACCTCATTTATCAAAATCGGTTCAGTAGTTTAGGCGCTACGGTGGAACACACGTAAAAACAAACATACATACATACATACATACAAACATACATACATACAAACATAGATACTGCTAAAATCATAACCCTTCCTTTTGGCTTTGCCGTAGTCGGGTAATAATGGGATACCAAAAGAGATGAAAAATCAGGAAATCTAATTTAGTACAATTTCCGTAACCACAATTTCACAAAGGATATTAAAATCTGCGACGTGGATGCCACGACCGCTTTGAGGAAATCAACTTTAATATAGTTAAATAGAGGTACCTACATAGGTACCAAATATAATATTTGAATGAACAAAAACTCACAAGACTTTCGAAAATAAAAAGGCGCCTTTTCATTTTGCTTATCAGAATATCTTTTACATATCGTTATGCCTTATCAACAACCGTTGTTGAAAATGATTTCAGGAATATTTTCCGGAATGTAGAGTGAAATAATAGTTTAGTGGTACAACAGTAAATATACTTGATCCTCGTAAAATATATAATTTTTAGGGTTCCGTACCTCAAAAGGAAAAACGGAACCTTTATTGGATCACTTCCTTGTCCATCTGCCAATCTGTCAAGACCCTTTTTCTCAGGAACGCGTAGAGGTGTTAAAATTAATATCAAATACATAAATCTCTGGTCCCTTGTCCCAGACAGGCGCTTTACTTTGTGTAAATTATTTTATCGCCACTGCTCTCAAAACGGTGAAGGAAAACATCGTACGGAAACCGGCATGTCCTAGAACAAAAAATTCAAAGACATGTGACATCTACCAACCCGCACTGGGCCCGCGTGGTGGATTACGGCCCACTCCATCTCACTGAGAGGAGGCATGTGTCACAACAGTGGGAACATTATAGGCTGAATATGCTAATATCTTGAGGCACAGACTGAGTGAAATTTTAGTTTTCAAACTCAAGTTTCACAAAAATGAATAAAAACTAAGCTATAAATAAAATGTTTGCTGTCAATTTTTCTCCTCGTGTGACGATTGAGCGAGATTAAACTACAGTGACCCTAGGCTTCCTGTACACGACCCGGTGCCGGACCGTATGGTTGATATTCTTCTTCTTTTCGCGTGGTTAGTGGTAACTAACCTAGTGTTAGAGTTTTAAAGCCACTCATGGGCCTCTGACTTGGCTTCAAATGCCGTCGAGAAATATCTCTCAGGTATACCGGTTTCCTCATGATGTTTTCCTTCACCGTTTTTGAAGCAAGAGATAATTATACAATTAGCACTATGTAAGGATCGTAGCAGGTGGCGTTCTGTAGTTTCTGCCTACCCCCATGGGAAGAAGGCGTGAGTTTATGTATGTATGTGTAGCACATGGATTCGAAAAGTCAGAGGTGCGTACCGTTGATTTGTATACTCAAACATGCGTTCCGGCGCCGGTGCGGCTCCGGCGTCATGAACAGGAAGCCTAAGTCTATCTTTATCTAACCTACTATCGAAGAGCTATTTTCGTCCTGCTCGTGCCGATACTAGGGATAAAAAGGCCAGGAAATAGAAATAGAACATTCATTACTTAAGTCCATGCATCTTTATACCTACTCTAGTTTAAAAAAAAATACACAAAAACGTAGATGAAAATATTTAATAAGCCGTAACACGTATTTCCCGATGGGGTAGCCAGAGGATAAATGAAATGAATTAACAGTTATTTTATGCAACTGTTGTATAATAAGGGGTATATTAAAACACGAATGGGTTTGATAATAGTATAACATGAATGTTTTAATATCTAATTATGTATACAAGACTTTGTTTGTGTGACTTTGTGTGTGTTTGTTTGTTTCTTTGTTGACAACCAGTCTTACCAAGGGGTATCCTGTTACCTAGTCACTAGGTTGTGGAGGTCAGATAGGCTGTCACTCCATGTAAAATACTGGTATTCAGCTGCATCCGGTTAGACTGGAAGCCGACCCCAACATAGTTGGGGAAAGGCTAGGCAGATGATGATGTATACAAGACTTTATCTACACCCATGACATGAATCTTCTATAAAAGGTTCTGAAACCATAGGGTTTTGAACAGTGTTGTAAAATCTCTATGTAAATTCGTGAAAAGTTTAATTGCTGAGTATCTAATGAAAACTATTTATAGGTAATAATAGTTTTGTTTTTACGGCGCTGTATTAGTGAAACGCGCGTGCATGACAATGTTCTTTTTAAAATTCATAAAGATACCACGAATTGAGTAGTGAAAATGTGGCTGTTTGATGAGTAAGGAAGGGATCGAAAAAGCAAAGGAGTTGCATAACGAAATTTAGTACAACATTATAACACTAATTTGGATGATATTATGGCTACTATGACACTGGTTGTTTTAATGTTGGCAATAAGCTAACTGTTTCAGAAACTTTTATAGAGGACCCTTTAAATAGGATATCGGAATCACTTCTACAAATCACATTTTTTTTGTAATATGCTAAGTAGATGCAGTCGACATTTTTCCTATCTGACAAACCCTGAGAAAAAATGACGAAACAAACTCCAGGGGCAAAAGTCTCTTTTAAATTAGATTAGTGTCTGAAATGGTATTTCGAGGAAAGAACCACACAGATTTGATTGGACTTGTCCAGTCAGTGCAAGCATATATCAGTAATCATGTAACTGAACTCAGAACTTAATGAGCTCAACGACTCGGTGAACAATACCAAAGAAAGGACATTTGGGTAGGCCGTATAAAGTACTCAAACTGCCAGACCTTCATTAAAACTAACTGAGAAAGAAAGAAAAAAATTAAAAGAAATAGATTACGCGGCATAGTAAATGTACTGTCGCTACTTCGGCATCCTAATCTCGTTCTCGTTGAAGTCCCATTCACGGTGCAGTGGACAAATAGCCTGAGGGTGATCCTAAGGTTGAATGTCACTTACAAGTCTTAAGACAACAAGGTATATTTGCCTTTAAGACAGTTAGATAGATTCTATTTTGTTATGTTCCTGGTACTTGTTGAAAGACCTACACTGTCCTCCCATACCTACTATCACTGTTATTTGAAAATATCATCATCATCATCATTTCAGCCGAAAGACGTCCACTGCTGGACATAGGCCTCCCCCAAGCACCGCCACTTCGACCGATTCTGTGCTTTCCGCATCCAGCGGATTCCTGCGGCCTTCACAAGGTCATCGGTCCATCTTGTGGGAGGCCTTCCAACGCTACGTCTTCCGGTACGTGGTCGCCACTCCAGAACCTTTCGACCCCATCGGCCATCCGTTCTGCGAGCAATGTGCCCTGCCCATTGCCACTTAAGTTTGGCAATTCTTCGGGCTATGTCGGTTACCTTGGTTCTCCTGCGGATCTCTTCATTTCTGATTCGATCACGTAGGGAAACTCCAAGCATAGCCCTCTCCATTGCCCTTTGGGTGACTTTTAGCCTTCTGATAAGGCCCATTGTGAGCGACCACGTTTCAGTACCATAGGTCATCACTGGCAACACGCACTGGTCTTTCGTCTTGAGACACTGTGGTATGTGGGACGAAAAGATATTGCGTAGCTTCCCGAACGCTGCCCAGCCGAGTCGGATTCGACGATTGACCTCTTTCTCGAAGTTGGACCTACCTAGCTGGACAATTTGTCCTAGGTAAACATACTCGTCCACAACTTCGAGCATAGCGTCTCCGATCTTCATGGGAGTGGGTGTCACATGGGCATTTGACATGACTTTTGTCTTGTCCATGTTCATTTTAAGACCCACTCTTTCGGAGGCTCTACTGAGGTCGTCGAGCATTGTACTGAGTTTCTCCATGGTCTCAGCCATGATAACTATGTCGTCGGCAAACCGAAGGTTAGTGATATACTCGCCATTGATGTTGATGCCTAGCCCTTTCCAATCCAGAACCTTGAAGACATCCTCCAGTGCAGCGGTGAACAGTTTCGGAGAGATAACGTCTCCCTGTCTCACACCTCGCTGCAGAAGGATAGGTTTCGAGGTCTGGTCCTGGAGTCGAACTGACATAGTGGCGTTTTTGTACAAACACTTTAGCACCTCGATGTACCGATAGTCGATCTGGCACCGTTGAAGAGACTGCAGCACAGCCCATGTCTCGATCGAATCGAAGGCTTTCTCGTAGTCCACAAACGCTAAGCAGAGAGGCTGGTTATACTCTTCGGTCTTCTGTATAACCTGCCGTAGCGTATGTATGTGGTCTACGGTGCTAAAGCCTTTACGGAATCCGGCTTGTTCGGGAGGCTGGAAGTCGTCAAACCTGCGCGCGAGACGGTTCGTGATAACTCTTGAAAACAGCTTGTAGACATGGCTCAGAAGTGTGATGGGCCTATAATTCTTAAGCAGGGCATTGTCGCCCTTTTTAAAGAAGAGTACCACCACACCTCTGTTCCATGCCTGTGGCGTTTGACCCTCGAGTATGACGGAATCGAAAAGCCTCTGGAGGGCCTTAAGAACAGGTTTTCCCCCGGCCTTCAGGAGTTCAGCCGTAATTCCGTCATCACCCGGCGCCTTGTTGTTTTTAAGTTGCTTCAGAGCCATCCTAATCTCGTACAAGCTGACGTCCGGGATGTCTTCGGTATAGTTGTGAAAATATAGTAAAAGCCAATTATTTTTTAAAGAGTAACCGTGGAGTGTCTTGCCGGCTCTTCTCCGTAGGAAACGATCAATTGGAACCATGCACCTAGCTTCTGACGTTTCATAAGTGCCAGTGTGGCCATGTAGGTTTGTGTTTTTTTTATTTGAGAAAGTTTCATCCTTATTAAACCTTCAATTTACTGGGAATTGTTGGCGAAAGGGGTAAACATATAACAAGGTCGACTATATCTAATATGAAGCGAGCTTACTCCAATCAAATGGCTCAAAAACACTCTACTTGATATAATGACGAGGCAGTCAAAATACATGTCAAAAAAATACATACAAAAAACTCGTCTCCCATTATTTTCGGGTGTTAGCAAGAACATTATTGCTCCATCAGTCAAGCTAGAATAAAAGATTAGTGTAATAAGGAAACAGGTTACGAAATGATTGTCCATTTATCAAATACAGCACACATATCAACCTAAATGATGATCACCCTCACACAAGATAAATCGTCGAGCAAAAAGTTGTGAGCTGATTTTAGTAAGCAAAAATTCCTTTGATACCTAGGAACGAGAAAAAAGGGTTTCTAGGAGCAAAATTAAAGCCGAAAATATTGTTTATGCCTGTCACTAATAAGCCACGTATAAAATAAATTAAAAATTCCAAAGTGTTTAATAATAACAATATAGCAGACATATAAAAACATGATAGATGAACGTTAGCGTTATGTTTAGCAAGGGCGGGGTTGATGAGCGCTGAATTTTAGCTTCGACCGCACGGCGATGGTAACACTTTCATATTGATCTAGCCTATTGTAGTAGAGAGGTTTAATAGAATGCATTTGTTATCACTGACGTGAGGCCTACTACACTATTTCTAAATTAATGAAACAATGATTCCCTTAGTACATAAAAATTGAAGAGAACGATCTTCAATTTGTTCATATTCGAATTGAACACGTTTTTTCTACGAATATAAAATCCAAGCATCCACTTCAATCAATCCAGAAATCAAAGCTATTCGCGTTGTTAGAAAACACAGTTTGATAACGAGACGTGCAATCGAATAGATTGCAAAAATATAATTGGTGGCTTCTGTTCCATTTACTACCTACCTACTTCTTTCTCTCAAACTCAAAGCATTTATTTCAAATAAACCAATTACAGGCACTTTTGAATCGTCAAGGGGCCGGTCAGTCAGAAAGATGAAGCTAGTTGCCCATTCCAAAGCGTAGTAGTAGCTCTTCGGGTTCTCAATTCGACTGTATGTTTTTTTTTCTTTTTTTTTTGTTTGTTTGTTACGCGATTACTCCGTCAATTATGAATTGATTTTAATGATTCTTTTTTTGTTTGGTAGATCATACTTCAGAGGTGGTCCCATATAAATTTTATTAACTTTGCTTGGGTAGTTTTTGAGTTAGCTTCAATAATACGTACTTTTTCTCACTTAGTATGTGGATGATATGATAACTTCCTGTCACTGTTATTTATTTACATAGCAGGTAGTGGTATTCGAATTTGTGTGGGGTAGGTATCACAACTAAAAAGTGAAAAATAAAAACTTTTTACAAAAAAAAAAAAACAACCGACTTAAAAAAAAACACTAGATACAAAGTGAAAAATAACTTTAATTTCGGAAGTCGGTGACAAAGAACGAAAATTCAAGACCAAAGACACCGACTTCCGAAATTAAAGTTATTGTTTTGGAACCTGAACGTTGATGATTGGCTGTTATCCACGAGCCCGCATGTTTTGACAAATATGAATGGGTTGCATTTGTCTTTCAAGATTGATACGCCTCTATGTAACTGCCATACTCGTACTTCAATTTCTGATGTGTATATCCTACTTAATAAAACCGTCCACGTTACCTCGCGTTGATTTTGAGTAACAGCACTGCAGTGAACTGCAATATGCCAATTTGATTGATGATAATGTAATGTAAGATAGTGGATCTGTTACTTCATTTGAATATTTAGATTAAACATGGGCAATTTGAGCTATGATCAAATCATTGGATTATCGACAATCCAATCGCAATAATGTCTATTCTTAAAATACCTATTAATTTACACTATTAAATAAGAATAACTCATTGGTCCATTAAAAAAATACATATATAATATTATATGCTTACTGTTACTAGAATATTTGATATAGTTATTTGAACAGTCGTCATTAAATTAGGCAGCACCTGTATTTTGGGGGCTTGAGTTGCGTTATCTTAAATTTTCATTCCAGACATGTTTGCATTAACTTCATTTCAATTTCAGAATATTTTAAAATGGACAGAATACCAACTTAATAAAATAAGGATAGTGAACTATCGAGATAAAAAACCGGCCAAGTGCATGTCGGACCACGCACAATGTAGGGTTCCGTAGTTGGAATGAATTTATCCCAAGAACAAACTTAACTTTGTAGTTGAGAAACATGTTCTCCGATACATTCTGTATGGGAGAACATGTTTTTATAACCGCAAATTTAAGTTGGTCGATTATTACTCATTAACTTGTAAAGCCTACTCAGCTGTGATAGTTTTCCTTTTAAATTCGTTATATAAGCTACTGTTGTGAATTTTTTCACATATGTGAAACCAACCATTTAGCTGGCAGGGGGGGGGGGGACACTTGACTCTAACAAAAATTTTCACCTTAAAGCTTAATATTTCGCAAACGGATCTCTGAATTCAAAAATAGTTTTGACATACTCACAATATTTTTGAAAGACCTTTCCAATGATACCACACATGGTGGGATAAAAAAAAACATCACTTTACGTGTATGGGAGGTACCCTAAAAAAAAATGTTTTTCATAATTTTGTTTTACCACTTTGTCGGCATAATTAATATGTATACCTATGCCAAATTACAGCTTTCTAGTACTAAGGGTCTCGGAGCTAGACCGCGGACAGACAGACAGACAGACAGACAGATAGACAGACAGACAGACAGACGGACATGACGAAACTATAAGGGTTCCTTGTTTACTACGGAACCCTAAAAAATGAGCAAAATAAAATAATTCTAAATAATACAGTATGTGCGTGAGTGTGAGTGTATGTGTGAGTGTGGTGGTGAGTTGTAGGTGTAGGTTTTTGTGTGATGGAACTGAATGACTGTATGAATGACTTGCTTATAGATTTTGGTGTTAACTCACTATTTCCTCAATTTCATTGTGTGACAGGGAGAGAAACCAAGTTTTTATCAGTCTATTATAGTTATTGTATTCTAAAAGTTTCAATTTTAAAAAGATTAGTAGTTTTATGGTGACTGGAATGCGTTCAGAAAAAGCAAACACAAGTTTAAGAGAAACTTTTGCCCAATAAATGAGACAGTATAATATATGCTTAAAATAAGCAATTTACCAAATTGCCGAATACCTAATGTTGTGCAAAAAACAAGGCATGGTTTATTTTGAATAAACACTGTGGCAAGATTAAATGATAGGGCAAAAAATCACACATTTTAACTCTTGTGCACTAAACTGAAAATAGTGGATTGTTTTACATTCACTTTGTTAACACTGGGAGGCAGTATTTCACTGATAGCCCAAAGCATTCTGTGTGACCGCTAACGAAATAAATTGGTGTGAAATATGCGCGACTTATGCTATAAAATGCGACATAATGGTCCAAAAAGTTTTTGTTACCATGAATTTTTTATCTAGTCTACACAAATTGGCTGACATATTTTGAACTTTAAACTCAACTTTGTTTTTATGTTGAAAAGCTAAGTGAAGTATTTATTTATATGTACGAGTTTCTAAGCAACAAAATTATTCAATAAAAATACAAACATACAAAAGCTTAAATCTTTTTCCCATGCGAAAAGCAGGTGACACTAATAAGAAAATATTTATGTGAAAATGCAGATACCAACAAATGACATTGAAACTAGGAAATACTAGAAAATGGAATGTAAAAATGTTACCAACAGATTAGTTATCACGGTCTTACAAAAATATAATATTTCTCACGCAACAGCTGTCAAACGATTTTTTTTTTCATCGAGCGATAATCTTTTGTTCTAATTTAACTGCCTTAAAAATATACGCATGCCGTAAAAGTTGCAGCCTTGGCAAATCATGGCTTGAGAAAGCAAAAAACAGAAAAAGGAGGAGGCCCATACCCATCGAGGGATCCTTAATTAGTTAATTAATTAATTTTAAGCTCATTAGTAAAAACTTTATTTATTTTGTAATTAAGGAATAATAAAGGCTTTTTTGTTTAATTTTATTTAATAGTTGCGGCCTTCTTAAACTATTTTGTCTGCACTAAACCCCGAAACTGATAAAAGTTTTGCGGGAATTTTCCGGTTCAACAAAGGTGGGATGGGAGTAGAGATTAAATTCCTTGGCACTGCGTTGGACTAGAGTGCCGTTCACGCCATTGTTTATCCAGTAAATCTTGCTAAAAGCTGGTCTGTGGACAATAGTACCTAACAAAGGTTTTGAAGGTAGGTATTGTGTGTGACTGTCGATTTTGATTTATGAGTCGGCTTGTTTCAGTACTACAAAATATTTCACAAAAAAGGTATTATACTTATACACTTAAATCTACTGTGTCAACATTGATCAATACTTCTGTCGTCTATCTTGTGAAATGTTACATAAGGTTATTTATGAGGTAAGTTTCGTAAACTCAGCAACGTTTCCACGTGTCAAATTTACAACTACCCAGAATTGTGTTTTGACAATGATTTGGTCACAATCGTATTTGTTATAGCAGTTTAAATTCAATTCAACACAATATTGTTACGTAATTTATTTCCTAAAGGTTCAACGGCTGAATGCTTGCTAAACAATTCCTATTATTCGGTCGGTTCTGTTCGGGTGAAAATAGATTAACATATGGTCCAGATATAACAGCGTTGTATAATATTCCCGAGGCTGTGAAAATAGAAAAAACTAATTTTCTCAGATATGCGACCCAGCGAGATCGATTTTTCGCCCCCGTAAACCCCTATTTATTTTATTGTATTTTAACCGACTTCCAAAAAGGAGGAGGTTATATGTTCGACACGTATGTTTGTTTTTTTTTATGTATGTCCACCGATTTCTCCGTCAATTATGGACCGATTTTAAAAATTATTTTTTTCTTTGAAGGGGTATGCTCTCGAGGTGGTCCCATATAAATTTTATTAATTTTGCTTCGATAGTTTTTGAGTTAGCTTCAATAATACGTACTTTTTCCCACTTAGTATGTGGATGATATGATAAGTTCCTGTCACTGTTATTTAGATAGCAGGTAGTGGTTTTCGAATTTGTGTGAGGTAGGTACCACAACTAAAAAGTGAAAAATAAAAACTTTTTACAAAAAAAAAACAACCGTCTTCTAAAAAACACTACAAAGTGAAGGCCATTTACAAGTTTCCACTGATAAACACATAACATAAAACGAAAAAAAAAAAATTGTTTTCATCGAAATCATTAGAGTCGTTTTCGAGAACGTGATTACAAATATAATACTTAAATATAAATTATAAACAAATATTGCTCGTTTAATAGCATTAGCTCATCCTGCCTGTTTTTCCAAAGCAGAGCAGAGCTGTCTAAGAGGAGTCCGCATGGTTTCGATGCTGTTCACCTGCACAATCAGCCTATAACTTTTCCACTGCTGAGACACAGGCCTTCTCTCTGTGAGAGGGAGTGGGCCGTAATCCACCACGTGGGCTCAGTGCGGATTGGTATGTAAATGTCACATATTTAGGAATTTTTGATTCTAGGACATTCCGGTTTCCTTACGATGTTTACCTTCACCATTTTAAGAGTACTTATTGGTGATAAAATAAATTAAACAAAGTATAGCGCCTGCCTAGAGCAGTGGTGGCCCAGTGGTAACGGCCGCGAGTTACGAGTTGTATGTTATCGGTTCGAACTCAGACAGGCGCTTTACTTTGTGTAAATTATTTCATCACCACTGCTCTCAAAACGGTGAAGGAAAACATCGTGAGGAAACCGGCATGTCCTAGAACCGAAAATTCGAATACATGTGACATCTACCAACCCGCACTGGGCCCTCGTGGTGGATTACGGCCCACTCCCTCTCACAGAGAGGAGGCCTGTGTCCCAGCAGTGGGAACATTTATAGGCTGATGATGATGATAGCGCCTGCCTAGAACTCGTAAGTCGGAACCGTTACCACGGGGTGGTCACCACTGCTACTTACCTAAAGCAATAAATTCTGAGTACCTGCAGTATAATTAATAGTCAGAATTAGATAAATCGTTACCATATTTCACTGTCATTTCGTATTAATTATACATTAATCTTCGGTTGAACCAAAGGGAGATGCATCTTCTTAATTACGTTTTCTTAATTAAATTTTGTTATCTTTCTTATATTAATAGCGCAAATACAAATATTTCGCTTATTTAGCTTAATAGAACTTAAAACAGTTAGGTATTTATTGGTCACGAAAATATTACAACTATTTAATTGTGTAAACAACTCGAGAAATTCGAAAAAAAGAAATTCAAGGGACAGTGTTCTTCCATATTACTAATAAAGTCAAAGTCAAATAATTTATTTCAATTAGGCACAAAAAGGCACTTTTGAACGTCAAAAACAAAAAATAGAATTGATTCTAGTTGCCCCTTCCAAAAGGTAGTTTTCGTATGGAGAAGAATGGGCAAGAAACTCCACCGTTACTCTTTTTAAATGTTTTACAATATTTTGTATACATTAATTATATAATTATATGTGAAGACGATGCACCTGGAATAAGATTACTATACCACAATAGGTAAAAAACTTTAAAATGAAGCAATGACAGAAAAAATAAATTATGTAATGGATACATGGTATTCACATATTTACAAGCATTGTAAAAGTAGGTACCTATACGATATTCCTAAAAAAATTACAAGTGATACTAATTAGTCAGTGTGTGAGTTCAAGTAATCACAAAATGTAAAATAAAATGTTATAATATTTAATTACACAATTAAATTAGCAACCAGTTTGTTCAATAAACAGACCTAGACAAAACAGCTTTGTCTACGTTGACAAAACACTGTTTTGTTTTCGGGACTGTTTTGATTGGGTTTTACGCAGCCTAAGATTTCATGAAAAATCTTTTGCTCTTCGAAAACTGAAGAGCCTTCGTCTACCTGGATGTATTAATTCTAGCTTATATCAAATTTGTTTGAAACTCCACGCTATTATGAACACGTTCATACAAATAGGTTTAAGTAGGTCTCAGAATATTGGGTCAGGACCCGTGCTATTATGTTGATAGATATTATGTTTAAGGCTATAACTTCTGTAGGTAGGTTGGAACTTTGCTGCTAAGTACCTACTTTGTAGACAGTAAAAAATTACAAATGAAACCAAACAAATTTTGCAAATTTAAAGGGGAAATATTCCACTGAACCTCTATAAACTTATTGAACTTCTAATGATGGACACTTTTTTAAATTTATAAACCACTAAAAACTTTTTGCGCTTCTAATGATACACACTTTTTTAAATAATTGTACCTCTTTTTAACTTTCTAGCCTTTTCCCATATTTGGTCGCGGTAACTAAGCTAGAGTTCCCTGACCAAACGCTTTAGATTAGGTTGGCAATGTAAACAACCACGCGCGAGCCGTATTGGTCACAGTAACTAAGCTGGGGCAACCTAATCAAATGGGTTAGGTTGGGTTTGAACTGTGGACAACCGCCCTCGAGCCGAGCGATCGAAGCGAGCAGTACTGCGGTAGTGGCCAGCGAGTGCTACATCCGAGTTGGTCGCAGTTACTTGTCTATTTAGTATTATTAGGACCCCAAATTAGGAATTATTAGAGGTTAACAAAAAGAGGCGCAATCATCATTATTAGAGGTAAGATCAAATACATGCCATTTTAATGCAATGCGTAGTGCTTTTCTAGTAACAGGAATAGAGACGTTTTTTATTTTTTATTTGCATTTCGTCATATTGAAACGACTATTTCCAGGAATTCAAATGAGAAAGGTTTAACATACGCTTTGTGTTCCACCAAATGGCGCAGTTGAGCCTTTACGTGGAAAAATAGCACGGAATCATGTTTTGATTTTATTCGTAACAGAGTTACGCTGTTTTTCTCGCTTGTCAATTTTTATCGTAGCCTGCGTTATGTGTCGTCAGAAACCTGAAAGTCTGCAACCGGTTTTACCAAAGAGTATCTTAATTACCCAGTGGGTTGTGGAGTTCAGATAGACAGTCGCTCTATGTCAATCAATCAACTCTTATCGCAGTCCACTGCTCAACATAAGCCTCTCCCAGGTTGCGCCATAATACTCTGTCCATGTGTGTGTGTGTATCTCTGTCGCTCCATGTAAAATACTGGTATTCAACTGCGTTTGGTTAGACTGGAAGCCGATCTCAACATAGTTGGGAGGTTAGCCAAATGATGATCGAAGCCTGCAAAATATTAGCAGTTCTTAGCTTAGTGCACTAGCACTTATTGTTCGCGAATCCATTACAAAATTCTTTGCTTCTACAAAAAATTTATTAGAATAATGGGAAGTGGTGAAGGTAATACCAACTTTGAATATTATTTATTTATTCATTTATTCAGTAGTACACACACATTTAAGTTGATGCAATCGTAAACTTATTTTTCTTACACTCAGGAGTTTTACAGTGTCCCTTTCGGACTTTCCCGCGACCCTGGCAGGCATCGATCCTAGCGGGCCCCGTCAGTTCTGCTGACATCTCTTTGAGGCGCGCGTGGAACACAACGCTCCGTCGACCCGGGCCTAGTCCTTATCGGACGATGAGCTACCCATTGCTCATCGTCCGTAAGCCCGCGCCTATGGTGGCCGGGAATCAGCCTGCAATTCCAGAGCCCAGGACGTCTCTTGCGGTGGTTAGGGGCATGAGGGCGCGAAATTTGCCTCTTCCTCACGCGTTCCGCCTCCTCTTTCGCGAACATTACTGCTTCTCAGAAAGACTTCCTCTCGCTCCGTACCATGGCCTGGACCAGAGCTGGACGCGAGAGATCACTGCTGCCGATCGCCTCCACGAGGACACGGCAGTGCCCCCCAAACCAGACAGACCTCCACCGTATGGCTCCACCGTATCCTAAATACTTGACCTGGATGAGACTCACACGTACCAGGGAAGCATGGCACAAAAGGAAGTAGGCCTACACTCAGCAGTGGGTCGAGCAAGGCTGCAAATGATGATGATGATGATGAAGAAATTACAACGAAAGTACAAGCGAAATAGTTGTTATGTATAATACTAACGAGCGAACATCGGTGACCGATCTGACAGTCGTCCTTCAAACAACAAGTGTTGGATGAATGTGTTTCAAATTGATACAGGTTGTTTCTAAAAGTATATTCTTGGTCATATTTTTTGTTTGTTGTTAAAAACAATAGTAGGCATAATTTTTCATTATAAAAACCACGACTAAAACGAATAAAACGATATTAAAGTCAAAATAATGTACTGTACTAGCCTTTGAAGTTTCAAATAAGTTTAGAAACAGATGAATATGACGTGTTGATTAAATTTAGCTGTCTTTTTTATGATAGAAGCCATGTTATATAGTAATAGTGGAAAATATTATATTTTTTGTTGAAATATTCGAAAAATGTTGAATATTTTCTAACTATGCATAATAATAATAGGTATCGCATATGACTCGCACCTTCAATAACCATAACCATTTATTTATAAGAATGGTATGTACATAATGATGGTCTTGAGATTAGTCGACGGTATCATCACATTCTGCCAAGTGTGGCGTGCAAATATTACGTACATACATTTATTGCAGGACAGAGATTATTAGGTCGGTATCAATATCTCAATACAAAGTCAACGATTTTATAATCTACTCTCAAAAATCGATCAAGATTGCAACTAAATAACATGTGTCAAACAAACCACCTCAACTCATAAATCTCTTATAAATCCCAAACGAAATATTATGAGCATGAACGTAACTAAGTGGGACATTAATAATAATTTACTTAAGTTGCGGTTGCCTTGCAGACTCTCTTGTTTGATGGAACGTTAATAATAATTTACTTTAGTTGCGGTTGCCTTACAGACTCTCTTGTTTACGTTTTCCTGCATGTGACAGGAACCTAAGCGTCAGTGCAGACTAGCGGAGTGGCGGCGAAGCGAATAATTCTATAACAACTGAAAGTCGATTTTGTTTACTGTAGCATACGGCTGAAATTTATATTACGTAATAGTAACACACAAAGCAGTACAAAGCGTCATCGAGCGGCGCGCGGCAAAGAGACTAAACTCTCAGGGCTAGTGTGTCGAACGAACTATCCCAAAATTAATGTGACAAATTGTCAAGCGCGCGTAAGCTGCTGAGATTAGCTGTTGATAAATCATTCAGCCAATCACAGCAGTTTACGCGCGCTTAAGAATTAGTCACATAATGTTGCGATAGTTTTCATTCGAGAAACTGGACCTGTATCTCTCAGAGACTCGCAAGGAAGCTTGCTGGCTTGGTGAGGTCCACCCGTAGTCGCGTACCGTCGGTCATGTTATGCGTACCAAGACGCTGACGATAAATGGACGTGTATAGTGTAGACGGTCAGCGAGCGCGAGTTCATATAAATCGGTACGCGAACGACGTCAGTGACTGACGTCGGTGTTATACTATTTCCAGCCTTAAACTACTCTTCACCGCAACTCAGTAGGTCTACGCTGACCCTTAGGCGATTCTCACACGACGCTGCGCACGGACGCGCGGTGACAGGTGGTAAAACGGATCTCACGGCGCATTGGCTTGTATGTAATCCGCTGATGCCTTTTTTTTTGGGTGGGAAATTATCAAATAACTTTTACCGCTCTGGGCGGAGCGGGAGGGCGACTCCTACTGACTAAAACCCACCCGTGTCCCTTCATTTGCCTGTGTTTCCAGGGGCAACGGTATCCCTTTCGGACTTTTCCGCAACCCCGGCAGGATCTGCTGATGTCTAACACACGTACAGCGCCCGACCGTACGGACGAGCGGCGGCGGCGGTCGCGCAACCGCCAGTCCGCGTGGAACACGCGCGGTAGAGCGGCGCTTGGCACATGAGACACCGTATTACTGCACCAATCCCTGTGGGATAAGGGTATGGTGCACTTTTTCAGGTGCGCTCGCCGTCTATCCGCTAGAAGTTCATCTGTACGGACAAGCGCGTTCACCACTTTTCCGCACGGGCGTACCGCCACAAAATCCGCTTCACCGCATCCGTTCTTCGCGGTGCGAGCGGTGAGCGGCATCGTGTGTAAACCGCCACTACCTCTATGTTGTTGACATGAGCAATGCTTTTAGCTAATTACAATTTTCTGTATGTAGGTCCTGAAAATACTAATGTATTTACCTTTACTAAACTGTGTAGACTATGATAAAAGATTACAACGTTATTTAATTTGATCGCCGCTGTCTGGGCAAACAACATCGAATGTCACAGAACGGATCTCTTGA
This sequence comes from Agrochola lychnidis, assembly GCA_963680765.1. Lineage (NCBI taxonomy): Eukaryota > Metazoa > Arthropoda > Insecta > Lepidoptera > Noctuidae > Agrochola > Agrochola lychnidis. Next base: position 13,030,080 of record OY796864.1, read on the forward strand.
TATTGATTTGTTGATCCCCAAAAGGAAATGGTTTTATTATAAGTACAGCATAAACACGGTGGAACATCGTAGCGACAACTTTTACCATGAATTCAGTACTGACATGATTCTAGAGTCTAGAATAAGAAGAATAAAAATGTTTTTAAGCTATTGCATAGCTTTTATCGCTGGCTTTGAGCGCGGCGACCGAATTAAGAAATTCCGTAACGTAACGAAAATAAAACCTAACACCCCCCACTCCACCTACCATGTAATGACGGTTCCCATGACAACGTGATGTTGTCATGGGAACGTAATTTTTGTTTTATGTCATCACGTCATCATCCCAAGTGTAGCGTTGACAAATAGGAAGTATGGAGGTTACAAATGCTATGCAATAGCTTTACCGCGGCAGTCCCCGAGCGCCACACGTTTTTTTTTTTATCAGCTGTTACTTGCAAAATTTATGGAACAGCTGTTTTTTTATAACTGACTCTTAATTTATTTGCTGAGAGGTCTAGACTCATGTACCGAATTTTACGATATCGTCCCGTCCACCGCACGGATACGAACGTGCGGAACGATGTTAACTAACATAGGTATTAAACAGTTTTTAGTTGAAGTTGTACCTTTTATGGGGTTTATAGAGAGACAAGGGATCGAGGGGGAGTTATTCTATAACTCCCCCTCGATCCAACACAGAGTTCATGGGAGGTACCTCTTACCTAATGTTGACCACTCGATGCGGATGATGAAAAAAACAGCCTGTATAAATTAGTTAATAGATTACATTTATGAATATCGTATATTTGCGTTCTCTATCAACTGTAGCCCGTAGAGAGGCTATGTTATTATTGGGAAGGGATGGTACAAGATAAGCAGCATGCAATAGTGCACAAGCATATACCCTGAACAATAATTTGCATAAAGGCAACATGACGCTCAATTTCCCTGTACATTTTATACGTTACTGTTTTTTGTAGTTTACTGTTTACTGAATGAAAGCACAGTTATTTTTGAGAAAACGTAGTCTCAATGTGGGACAAACCGGAAAAGATTAAGGTTTTTTTGTGGCATTTTTTTTCAGCCAACATGAAAAATTTAAGTACTTATACAAACGGAATTTCATTTGGAATCAAAGTCAAACGTTCGTATCTTCACAGGAACTGAAATTAAAACGCTAAAAGTGGTTTCTGATAAATTCAATTGGTGTAGGTGGGTAACCGATTCTCACTTAAAAATCGGTTTTCATTTCTTCCTTTTTTTTCCGTTCCAATACCTTTCTCGGGCAATATTCGAGCAATCAAAAATTCCCGTACAGAATTAATTGAAAATCGTGGATTTCATTTTAAACATTAACTGAAAACTCTCGTTGTTAAAGTGTTAGTTTGGGCTGGTAAAATTATATCTATGTCAGATGTATGTATGTGGGTACAGAGTTAAATCCATACATCTATTAAATCTATACATCATCTTCCCGTGACCCAAGGGCTGGCTTTTACCTTGGCCAGAGGCTAAGCATTGCCATATACAACGTGGCAATGCTGCCAGTCTCTTGGGTACATTACCAGTCGACAACGATGCGGATGAATTTCTGATTCGACGCTATATTTTAGTTTGTAAATAGTTTTAGTTAAATTAGTATATAATTTTGTTATTTTTATCAAATTAGTTATAAGTTATTTACATACTTGTACATAATATATATAATAATGTATCTCTCATTTTTAATAAAGTTACATCAACTACATAAATGTAAAAGTGAGTTTGTTTATTTGTTACGCTTTCACGCTAAAACGGTTGAACAGATTTCGATGAAATTTAGCACATTGGTAGACCATGACCTGGGTTAGGACATAGAATACTTCTTATTCCGTTAAAACGTTCCCGTGTGATAATTTCCGTGTCCGTATGGATTGAGGAGCCATATCTCATATTTAAACGCGGGTACTACCAATATTTAGTAGTAAATTAAGCGATTTTGTAGGCGCAATCCTGGAATTTGTAGTAAAACACTTTAAAAGATACACGACTTTTAAGGTGGCTCCTCAATTCAGACGTCTGAATTGAGGTGCCACCTTACAACTCTGAAACTAGCCGACGGATATTTTTGAAAATTTGGTAGGATTTAGTAGTACTTATGCGTAATCTCTACAAAAAAAATGGGTTTTGTACGGCTGAATTTGAGATAGCTACAATGTTTTGATATTTCATAAAAATCCATAAATTTCACCACGCTGTTTCTCGGAAAGTAATCAACCAATTACAACATATTTTTAGTATAATTTAGTAGTAAATACGTTCTAATTTGTAGTATAAAAATAATTTGAAAAAACTACATAATTTCGCTAATATATAATAACATATTTTATGTGGCTCCTCAATCCTGACGGTCTGTAGAAAATAAATGTGCATAGCTACTAAAGTAGTTGATCAAATTGGATAACAATAGCACCAATATTTAGTAGAAATTTCTACTAAATATTGGCGTAATCCAACATTCTGTACATTCAGTATTTCAAAAGATATTTACAAAATAAACATTCCTTAACAATTTAGTGTGGTACAAGAGCCCACGAACAAAACTATGTCACATCGTTCAAGGGTCAAAACCGTACAAAATCGTTAGTTTAGATGATTCTGAACCGATTCAATGGGAAGTACCGGTCAGAAACATTCCAGTTTTACAAGAGCCCATTTCTGCTTTAAAAAAATAAGCAAGCAGTCGGTTTCATCACAATATGTCTGATATTTAAAAAGTACATAGGTTTCGTAATTTTATTACGAAAAAGTTTGTTTTTAAACATTTTTGTGTGTCAAATGTGGACCGAGCGCATTTTAAAAAATGTCAAAAAATTTAACCTATCTGTCTCATAGCAACCAGGTTCAATCGAAAAGTTGTCTGATTAGTAACGTATTTTTTTTCTTCTTCTTCTTTTTCTTTTCCTTCTTCTAAAATAAAACCGTAGCAACCCGTCTGAAAATCTTGTAGTCAGTTGATGCGAAAAATCATTTTTCAAAATAAATCGTTTTTACGTACGATTAATAAAGAGCTTACCCGAAACCATCAAACTGAAATAGAAAGGTTTTTTTTAAAATAAATTGGACAAAATGAAACGTGGATAACGTTTGAAAATAACTGTTTATTGAAATAAAATTAATAATTTATTTTTTTACTGTCGGACTCATCATCGGTGTCGTAAGCGTAACAAGCACCGTGCGTTAGCCGGGCGACTCCGAAACGTTCTTTCTGTTTTTGGAGTTATATAATATGAAATTTAAAATTTCTGAAAACAGGTTTTCAGTAAGTATAGAAAAGATTTAAAAAAATTGAATCAGGTTGTTATGAAACAGATAGGTTAAAGTTTTTGTCATTTTTCGAAAATGCGCTCAGTCCACATGTGACACGCAAAATGTCTGAAAACAAACTTTTTTGTAGTAAAATTACGAAAACTATGTACGTTTTTAATATCAAGGGGCCTACCACCAGCTCATAAACAGTATTATTATAATATTAATACTGCTTTATGAGCTGGTGGTAGGCCCCCAGGCATATTGTGATGAAACCGTCTGCTTATTTTTTTTGACATAGCAGAAATAGGCTTCCGTAAAACTGGGACGTTTCTGACCGGTACTTCCCATCGAGTTGGGTTCAGAAATCATCTAAACTAATGATTTTATACGGTTTTGGCCGTAAAACGATGTGATATGGTTTTGGTCGTGGGCTCTCTTACCACACTAGATTTTTAAGTAATGTTTATTTTGTTAATATCTTTTGAAATACTGAATGTACAGAATGTTGGATTACGCCAATATTTAGTAGAAATTTCTACTAAATATTGGTGCTATTGTTATCCGATTTGATCAACTACTTTAGTAGCTATGCACATTTATTTTCTACAGACCGTCAGGATTGAGGAGCCACATAAAATATGTTGTATTAGCGAAATTATGTAGCTTTTTCATTTTATTTTTATACTACAAATTAAAACGTATTTACTACTAAATTATGCTAAAAATATGTTGTAATTGGTTGATAACTTTCCGAGAAACAGCGCGATGAAATTTATGGATTTTTATGAAAAATCAAAACATTGTAGCTATCTCAAATTCAGCCGTACAAAACCCATTTTTTTTGTAGAGATTACGCATAAGTACTACTAAATCCTACCAAATTTTCAAAAATATCCGTCGGTTAGTTTTAGAGTTGTAAGGTGGCACCTCAATTCAGACGTCTGAATTGAGGAGCCACCTTAAAAGTCGTGTATCTTTTAAAGTGTTTTACTACAAATTCCAGGATCGGGCCTACAAAATCGCTTAATTTACTACTAAATATTGGTAGTACCCGCGTTTAAATATGAGACATGGCTCCTCAATTCATACGGACACTAATTTCCGACCTCCACGCGGGTAAAGACACGGGCAAATACGAGTGTTAAATTGTTATGATTTCCAACGATTGCACAAACAAACATGTGGAGGTATTTTGAATTAGAAAGTAGCATTATTTTACTTCTAATTTTATTAAGGTCTTAGCTTGCGAGGTATTTTGGTCAAATCAAATCTTTTTGGGAGTAGACAAGACAGTTTGTTCATGACAGACTGACAAATAACATCGTGTAAAGTTTAACCAATTTAAATTTTGTTTTTCCAGGTTTTACAATAAAAACCATTAAACTTCGTTTTTGCTTCATTATTAAAACAACCTTCATTCATTTTTTTTTAATGAAAACTTCTTTAGGTGCGTTGGGCATTTTTAAAGATGAGAAAACAATTGAACTCGCGACACCGTTACCGACACCTCATTTTTGTAAACTCGATTGTGGTCTTTAAAAAGACCACAATCGTGGTTGGTTTGTGGTTTTCAATTTTCTATGCAAGTATTTTTACTTTAAAGGTTTTGGAAGTATTTTTTTATTTTTATTTTGAAAAGGTTACGGACCAATGTTCTATACGAGTATTTTTCTTCCACCAAGGCGATCTTGTTCAAGTTTTCATTTCTGTCGGCACTCCCGGAGTGCCACTGTTTTTTTTTCTACGTTCTTGCAAAGTACCATGATAACGCTATCAGGAACGCTAGTTAATTTATTAATAAGGTCGCGATAAAATTCACTGAAACTTAGTTTACTTACCAAGTTTATCTAGACCTTGCGTGACGGTTAAATCGTCTAGTTCTGGTTACCAGACGATTCTAAAAATGATAGTAATCAAAGGTAACACGCTACGGTCCTAGTTGATTCATTTAATTATAAAATATAATAGACGTTGATATATTTAGTAACCTGTTCCGCTTAGCTATTCCTAAAGAGCCATAAAAAACCCTGTAAGAAATCGACACGTGTTTCACCTCTCAACGAGATATCCTCAAGATGACGATTGTCTTGTCGCGAAACCGAACACGGCGTGTGCCACAATGAGTGCTGGACGCAGAGTTGACTCTGCGTCCAGCGCTTACAGGGTTTCTATGGCTCTTTAGGAATAGTTAAGCGGAACAGGTTACTAAATATCGACGGCCGCAAAGTATATACGGTTATCTACAAAATCATGATTTTACAGGGCAGCGTTTTGCACGCAAAATTGTGAAAATTAGTAGAAGAACAAAGCTATCTTTTTCCATTTTACAACATTAAAATTAATTAAATGTTGTAAAATAGAAATAGATAGCTTTGTTCTTCTACTAATTTTCACAATTTTGCGTGCAAAACGCTGCCCTGTAAAATCATGATTTTGTAGATAACCGTATATACTTTGCGGCCGTCGATATATCAACGTCTATTGTACTTTATTATGGATTTCCGCAAGGTCACGCCTGACTCAATTAACTAATCATCATCTGTCTAGCCTTTTCCCAACTATGTTGGGGTCGGCTTCCAGTCTAACCGGATGCAGCTGAATACCAGTATTTTACATGGAGCGACTGCCTATCTGACCTCCACAACCTAGTGACTAGGTAACACGATACCCCTTGGTAAGACTGGTTGTCAGACTTTTTGGGCTTCTAACTACCCGTAACGACTGTCAAAGATCTACAAATGACAGCCAGGGCCAACGGCTTAATGTGCTTTCCGAGGCACGGAGGGGACTTGGTATGTAAAGATGGTCACCCATCCACGGACCAACCGCGGCAAGCGTAGCTTAACCTGATCGATGGACCCGTGCAGCTGTTATTACTTAGCCACAAACCCCTCCAACCCAATTAACTCAATCAACTAATAACTCCCTCCTGACTCAATTAACTAATATAATTACTTATATAAATAGCAATAATACCAGCGTATTATTGTCCCACTGCCTGCATTGAGAAGTGGCCTTTGTCCTGGCAAAGGCCTCTTCTCAGACAGAGAAGGCACAAGCCTTGGTAACCACGCTTGCGCAAGACGGATTAGTAATTTCAGACATATATTAACTATAAGTCCAGGTTTCCTCACGATGTTTTCCTTCACCGATCTCATTGATGTCCACGATAAACTCAAAAAGTAAATATGAATTGAAAAAGTCACATTAGCACTTGCCCGGATTTAAACCCACAAACTCGAGCATGAGAGGCAAGGCCTTTAACCACTGGACCATCACGATAATTTATTTACTTTACGTTTAATTACGTAGGCTTATTTATTATTTCGATTCGTCGATAACGTCCAAATGGCATTATATTTAAAAAGGTTTATTCACGTGGCAAACCAGTCGCCGAATCCGAAATACATTATCTCTCTTTGTTTGTGCATGACTTTATAAACACACAAACTACACCACAGCTTGATAGTTATGCAGATCGACTAATTATGACACTGGAATTTTTATATGAAAATTTTAAAAGCAATATAATAATAATAATTTAATTTAATAATTCAAGCAACAAGACTCATAGTGTTAGTAATTTACAAAATATGTTAGTAAAACATTAACACAGAAACAATTTACACAGAAATAAAGAAGAAATAAAATATATTTATTTAGCACAGACCAAAAAGCATACAATATAATTAACAGAGGATAAAAATAAAAAAAAAGTGATAAGTGCGATGTAAGAAATTAGCAAGGGAGTGTGCCTCACTGCTGCGCCAAAAAGGCCTAGTTCAGCAAAAATGCCAGACAACAATACTGCTTGTAATAAATTGTTTCTCAGGTCCAGTTGAAAACTAGCGTCAGGCAATTATTCTGCCCCCGATAGAAAAAAAGACGCATCTAACATTTTTTCCAGATTTGAGTTATATATCAGGCAGATGCGTCTTTTTTCTTTTTTTCTATCGGGTCAGAATAACTGCCTGAGGCTAGTTTTTAACTGGACCTGAGAAACAATTTGTGACATCACTGCTGCAAGTTGACAGGCCCAGCTGATACCTTGCAGCAGTGGTTCACAAACGCACAATCTAGCCTGCTTGCTACCACAGACAAGATGCTGTTGGTGCTACCACGCACCCTACTACCCAGGGATGCGCAATATATCATCATGAAAAAAAAAACCGAATTCCTAGATTTCGAGAGAAAACTTCTGTGACAGACAGACAAAAACGTGTCCTATAAAAAAATCATTTTTCTTTTAAGGTCAGAACTTTAATAATGATCATTTTAATGACCCCACCGCCGTATCTCTACGTTGACGTCGTGGTGGGGCTTGCGCGCTCCGAACTCTAGGTCTGTGCCGGTACAGTTTACTTTGCCAAAACAGGTCTGGGATGAGGAGCCAGACCAAAAGAGATACAAAAACCCGCAGGGCAGCATGTGGCGAGCTGTTGGGCAGTAGCGACCCCACGGACCCTATCTCCCGGGAGAAGTCTTGTTCCTCACCTCTGGCTTGCCTTTATTGACCGGCTGGAGTGAACACTGACGAGGAACGGCGCTCCCGCCTCATTCTTGCCTTAATTGGCCGGCTTGAGTGGAGATTCGCAAGAGCAAACGTGCTCGGAGGAAGGAAGTATTCCAGTAAGATGCTGGTAGGGATCTTGACCGTACTTCCGGGATTGTCCTGATAGCCGTGGAATACCTCTCCACTCCTCATAAGCACCTCAGGACGTATTGCCCCCTTGTCGCTACGACACTATGTGCTAGCGACCGTTTTCGGGGGCCCATTATTGAGTGTGCAAGTCACCCCCTGCCATTTTATCCGTGTGCATATAAAACATAGATCAGGCAGGGGCCATAGTCCTTCCATAGTTCCAGGTGACCAGTCCACTTTAGCAACCCAAACCCATAGTCCGATATCTTTGTTTCCATATCTTACAATAGTCCTACACCAACCGGGGGTTGTCCTTGGCTGCACTTGCATAGTGCGAACAGGGATAATCGTCGATTGGTACCTAATTTCATAAAAAAACGTCTAAGGGGCCTCTGCGAGTTGGCTTCGGCCCCTCGTACGCCTTCCAAAGGTCCGGGACTCATGGGTCCCGAGAAATGTCAAAGACGTATAAATAATTTTAATGAAATATATACCGTACTCTAGATAACATGCATACAGTTTTTTTTCCACAGCTTTCTACATGGTCTTTCGATTTTATTTTTCCAAAAAAATATCTACTCTTTTTCCCCAATCTTGGATATTATATGAAACCTAAGTAGACATTTTTATTGCCCACCACTAAGGTTTGTGAGTAATAAATATAAATAATGTGACTTATGTGTGATGTAGGTAATAAGAAAACGTATTTTTTTTACTGTTTTCACATTTGAAAGAATTATGTGATTTTTTTAGTGACCATTTAGCTAACTGTGAATCATTGTACCTAAACAGATTTACATTCTTCTTTATGCGTGTCGAAGGAAAAAAAAAATAACACTAAATGTATTTGATAATTTTAATCAACTACGGCGCAGCCAAAAAGGAAGGGTGATTTTCTATTTGTGTTAGGCCACAATTGGCCACGGTAACTTGTGCCGGATGGGATGCTAATATTTATGGAATTCTTATACAGGTACATTTCAGTGGAATACCGTCATTATTACCTAATAAAGCTCGAATTTAATCATTCTTTTAACTTATTTTTGAAGCCCTTAATTACGAGTGGATAATTATTACGTTTAAAAAAAACATGATAAGATTCCGTGATAATATGAACTTGTAAATTCAAACAACAACATAAACACAGTAAAGTTATTAATTGTGTTTTTCTCAAAATAAGAAGTTTCATTTTTGTAATAACTCTATTTCTATAGAACTGTATTTATAAAGAAGAAAGCCTTCAATTTTTACTTGTTTTCTAAGAATGTAGGTAACCTTATACATTTTTTTAAAACGATGTTGCCTTAGGCAAAGTGACTTTTACGCCACGCCTGTAAGTACATTTGAGAAGAATATCTAGTTTAAATATGTAATTGGGTTGGGCAAGTATCAGAAAACAGCAAATTTTTATGCGAAAAATAAGGACGCGAGGTGAGTAAAGTTTTAAATAAATTAATGTGGATGAATAGGGTAAAGAAAAGAAAAATAAATAAAAAGATATTTATTCTGAACAAACTTAATGCACATTGCAAAAAAAAAAAATACTTTTAGTACACATTTACAAATTAGCCAAAAGCCTCGTATTCAATATTCAAATCTAATAAAAGTTTGACTAATTTTGTCTAAGGAAAAGAAGAAGTTAAAAAGAAGAGAAGTTTTGTTTTGTTTGAGGAAGATACAATAAAATGATAGGTACCTATTTTTATGGATTTTGTATAGAAATAAATACTAATGTTATCTATGTAATCTAACTAGCCTATTTATCCCAATGTAAGGCAAAAGCGTTCCTCTCCCTTTTCCACACAATTCTGTCTTTTGCTAGTCTAGCCGACCAGTCCTTTCGATAAGAGTCAAGCTCGTCCAGCCATCTTCGCCTTGGCTTCCCGCGCTGTCGTCTTGCGTTAATTGGCAAATTTCTCATCTGACATGTGGCAGTCATATCCAACCTAGACCCACTTAAGCTTAGCGGATTTCTGGGTAACGTCCGTGATCTTGGTTTTGACTCGCAGTGTTGTGTTTCTTAAACGGTCTGAAATTTGATCCCCCAAGATACTGCGCTCTATACTAAGATACCAGTAAATAGGTACTAAGCAGTCAGTAAATGAAATAATTATTGGAGTCGTAAGTAAAAAGATATGTATTTCTGAAGACCATGATATAATTAGAAGCTTTATTTTAGCCCAGAATTTATAATGATCATGTTAAGAAAATTTGAAAATGAGTTAATCACCTTGTTACACGTTCCGTCATTAGCCTCTAATTAAAATAGACTTCATTCATTAATCAAAATAAGCTGTTTGAAAAGAATTAATTAACCTTTTCAACGCCAACGTGATAGAATGTCGAATATAATGAATTCAGTGAAGTGTCAAGATCTAGATTTTCTTCAAATTTAGTTTTAGCTCTTTATTAATAAATTGAATGTCAATTTATTAAAAACTAGCGATACTTAGCACGGTTGTTACGACTTGACAAAACATCAAGATTTCTTTATTATAATAAATAAATAAAACAATAATTTATTTTTTTATTTATTATGGATAAAAATTTATTGAACGAACATAATAAATTAACCTGCAGGATAGAATTAGACTAAGAGCCAAATTTTACCATTTACATTTACATAACAAGTACACTTCTGCCTAACCCTTGGTGGAATACAGGCGTGATGTTATGTTATGTTATGATGTTATTTAAATAACAAAGAAAGTTATGGACTGTTTTTGATAGTGAGCAGTTACATATCTCTGAGTACTTATTATTTATCGTTACAAAATTATATGTTTAATGCTGTGGAACATAAACAAAAAATAAATATTTGAGAAAATCCGATACATTTTTCTTATAACGTCTTTCCGTTAAATCATAATCCGAAGAGCATTTTGTATCATATTAATATATTCCTTTTCATGAATTTACGACGAAAAGATTGCCTGAAGAGCAATTCGTGTCACGTATCAACGGTAGATTAACTTACTGTAAAAAGCAAAAATATCATCGCACATGAAAATACAGGCTTAACTAGGTAAAGTGTTAAATGAGACACTTATTAATATTTCATATTATTGAGTTTTTAAAAATGTAGAGCTTGATGTTTGAGAAATTTTTAATAATCTAAATAAATAAAAATGAAATGTTTTTTGTTGATAAGCGAATCACTTTAAGATTGCACTAGTCGACGGTTCGAACTCGTTGGTGGGCGTGACTAATATGCACGCTATTTAGTCTAATTATTAATTTATTTAGTATTTATTTATCCAGTTTTTGTTTATTCATTTAGTGAAATAGACGATGATATATAATGACAACGAGTGCGTAAAATTTCATGAACTGATCTTTGGGCGTATAGATAAATATTATGGAAAAACTACTGGATGTATCTACTCAAAATAAAATTATTTGAACTTTTGAATAAATTTATCTATCCCTGTACGGTTTTTATTTTTTATTACATAAGTTATTTATTTACGCCCAAAGATTAGTTAAAATTAGTGTTGAAATATGGAAGTTTCAATGTAGCATAATAAAATTTTAAAATTTTCATAACTTCCAAACAGTTTTTTTTTCTCATTCTACTTCCATGCAGGGCTACATAATGACAAGACAAATTGATATAATTTTTAGTTTTGAACGTACATCGTCAAACAGACGAGTAATCACCGTACTACGTTTGTATGGAAAAATGGCCGACTAGCGTAACCTTAAGAATGGCCTGACCGATATGGCTATTTTTAACCGACTTCCAAAAAGGAGGAGGTTATATGTTCGTCGCGTATGTTTGTTTTTTTTTTTTTTTTTATGTATGTCCACCGATTTCTCCGTCAATTGTGGACCGATTTTGAAAATTATTTTTTTGTTTGAAAGGGTGTGCTCTCGAATTGGTCCCATATAAATTTTATTAACTTTGCTTTGATAGTTTTTGAGTTAGCTACAAAATACGTATTTTTTTCCCACTTGCTATGTAGATGATATGATAAGTTTCTGTCACTGGTAGCAGGTAGTGGTATTCGAATGTGTGTGGGGTAGGTACCACAACTAAAAAGTGAAAAATAAAAACTTTTTACAAAAAAAAAACACTACAAAGTGAAAAATAACTTTAATTTCGGAAGTCGGTGGCAAAAAACGAAAATACAAAAAACAAGACACCGACTTCCGAAATTAAAGTTATTTTTCACTTTGTAGTGTTTTTTTGGAGGTCGATTGTTTTTTTTTTGTAAAAAGTTTTTTTGTTTTAAAATATTAGTTATAGTCCGAATAAGGTTTTTACAGGACGAAAATATAAAAAAAAAACCGAATAAAAATTAAATTCGGGAAAAACTGAACGTCCTATATTCTATAGGATTTTTATATGAATTTTTGGACAAGACAACGTCTGTCGGGTCAGCTAGTACTATCGAAGAAACGCATGTCTGTACACTGTAAGGACTATTCTTGCTTGCAGCGCACGGCCGCTATAGTATCGCTTACCTACGAAAAAAAAGGGTTGTGTGCACGGGATTTTGTTTTCAAAATGCTTAGATATGCGTTAACACGACGGCATATAAAAAAAAACAACAGTTGCGTGCATGAAATACACTAAATTATTTCGGGAGGGTCTCGCCTTAACCCAGTAACTGGGTTATGGAGGTCAGATCAGCATCGCCTCTTAATAAGTACCTACTATCCATCTGAATTCAGTTAAGTCTAACCGGATTCAGCTGAATACCGGTTCCTGGAAGCCGACCCCAACATAATAAAGGCTTGGCGGATTTTAAGTACAGAAGATAGTGCTGCACTTGGTGGTGTCTGATAATGGAGCAGGAAAATGGCCATAGGAACTCCTCGATAGCACAATCGTATTTGGACTCATTAGTTATGTATTTACAACTGCTATTACACTAGTTGGTTTCCAGGACCTGATGATGGAGCCGGAAGTTGTCCATAGAAACTTCTCGATCAAACAAGGTAGCACCATCGTATTTGGACTCATTGGAAATGTGTTGACCAGTGCGGCAATTACACTAGGTGGTGTCCAAGGTCTGATGATAGAGCCGGATGATGGCTACAGGAACTCCTCAACTAAACTAGATAGCCCTGATGTATTTGGACTCGTTAACATTGTCGTGATAAAAACTATAGTCTAAGGTGTAGTCCAAGGTCTGATTATAGAGGTGGAAGGTAGCCACAGGAACTTTTCAACGTTACAAGATAGCTCTATAATGTTGAGCTCGTTGGATTTGTCTTACAAGTACCTTACAAGGGAAGACGATAGAACAGACATTTAAACAAATTCTAATACAAACAAAATATAAGTTAAAATCTTTTTAGAAAGACGCTTTTAATCAAAAAGTATTCACCAAAACTTACTTAAACATTCTTAAAAGCTTGAGGCTTTAAATGTCTAGTACTTTTCAGTTCATTAAAAGCTTGTTTACAAAAATATTTTTGCTTAATATTATGTTTTTTATGAATGACAAGATAATGCTCTAGTTATGACCAAAGGACCAATTAAACAAAACTTGTAAGAACAAAGTACAAATTTTACTTCTCCATTGAAATCAAAATGATCAAATAAAGGAAAATAAGCTTCGCTTAATTTATCAAAGGCAAGATGAATCAAGAGAATTCAAGCAGTAGATACCTACAAACCCACTCTTACGTGGGTATCTACCAATTAAATCGAACCAACGATGGATGAGTTGATTAATTCGCTTCGGGAAATCACTAGGGTTTTAGAATCATCGTAATAGTGATTGCACCAAATTTTAATCTACACAAATCTATATCTAGACAAATTCATACATACATACAAATACAATTTATAATACATACAATACAAATAAAATTGAAGTGTCTGTTTGTTGTGTCAAAATAACACCTTTTTACCTGATTGCCCCAGAAGGAGGTATGTATGTATGTGTGTCTATTTCTTTGGCACGCTCTATAGCCTAAACGGCTTGATGGATTTTAACATATGAGGTGTCGTTAAGTTCTTCTTAATAGTGGGAGTGACATAGGCTATATAATATTTATGTATTGCATTTGCAAATACAAGAAAAAGGGAGGGGTAGGTTTAAAAAAAACAATATTATTGGTATCAAATAAAAGTTAGTAATGAGTCAATTTCAAATATATATACATATTTATATATTAATAAAACTAAAAAGTTTGAAATAAAACAAATTATTTAAAAAAACAAAAAACCCGACTGCAAAAACTCATAGGTAACTGAAAAGAGAAAAACAAGCATTATAATCTATAGGATTTTGGTATTGCACCCCGCCTGCAATACCAAAATCCTATAGATTATAATGCTTGTTTTTCTCTTTTCAGTTACCTATGAGTTTTTGCAGTCGGGTTTTTTGTTTTTTTTAAATAATTTGTTTTTTACTAAATACAAATATGTAAATATATTTTTAAAAAACGCGGTTGGGGGACCCCCGTCAAGAACGAAGTTTTTTCACACGTATGACTGCAAAAAAAATAGTAAAAAAAAAATAGTTGGGAAAAGGCTAGGCAGATGATGATGATGACTGAAAACAAAAAGATTTTTTTTGCAGCCGCCAACACCCATGACGAAAAATTTGAAAAGTTTCTCAGCCGCCATCTTGGATTTACAATTAGACTTATAAGGACTTTTATTTTATTTTAAAGAATTAGGGTCCACGCAGGCAGCAGCTAGTTGAATTATTATGTTATGATGACAAAATTAGATTTGCGTAGTTTGTAATACATAGTGATCAGTGTGGCAATTGCGTATCACACGTACAATGGCAATGCGTTTCGTTTTGACAGTTCAAAAACATAATTATATTGAGTTATTTACATTATTGAGCAGACAAATCTTTCGAACATTTATGAAGCAATGGATTAGCAATTTCCTTCAAAATCTTTTGGAGTGGGTCAATTAGGGTGCAGGCTAGTTATGTAAATTAGATGATTTTAGATTGATTAAAGAAAGAAAGAAAAATAGGTTTATTTGTCACAGAAATACGTGCATACATAAAAGACAAGAGTAATCAGCGAACAACACAAAGTACATAACAAATCACGAGCACACAACAGAAATTACTTAGGCGGCAGCTGCACGATATGACTGTGACAAGAAGGCTTCCACTCAGATTAGGACTATGAGAGCGAAGGACTTGTTCCTGTGTTTGTGCACACACTTGTGCAATATATACCTCCTAGATAGGTTTTATACAACGTGTAACGTTAAATGCGCAAAACCTGAAAATAGTTTGATCAGAATAACGAGCAGAATCAATTGAACCACTTTTTAATATAGGTCACATTTTTCAAAAAATCTTCATTAAAAACGTTGCCGTGTCTATTTATTAATAGGTCAAGCCATCACATGCGCAAACCCGCCAAAATAGGTAAACAAACACAAATTGTTGTCGACCAATTTAAATTTTCTCATACGTGGGATAATAATCCTTAATATTATAAATGCGAAAGTAACGCCTTCACGCTAAAACGGCTGAACGGATTTGGATGAAATTTGGCACATATATAGATGATGCCCTGGAAAAGAACATAGGATACTTTTTTTTTTCCACGGGATCGAGACTTATGCGGGTGAAACCACGGGGCGCAGCTAGTAGCTTATATTTCAATGCAAATACGAATCTTACGAACTAAAACAGCACAAAAACCTTTACAATTTTTTTAATGTTTTTTTTTCTCTCTGAAATAGGTCAATTGAATTAAAAATCAGTTGTGGTGTCTGAGGTTTTGCGCATTTAAATGTTACACTTTGTATAGTCTCCGTAAATATTGGCCGCCGTGAACCGCAATTCAGTCATGTGAATAATTATTACAGTCTGGATGATTTGTAATATTACGGGTCAAAATATTTTAATATTCCACAGTTATCATTACTCTGAAGTAGTAAACATACGATACACTAGAAAGCTTTCCAGCTAAAACATTAGTAGGCGGGACTTTTGGGGCTGTCCTAAATAATTTTATACGTTCAAAAAGTGCTGATTCTCAGCCTAATTTGAATAAACGATTTTTGATTTCAAATAACTCTACTACCTATTTTTACGTTTGTGCTAAGGGTCCATGCACGAAATCGACTGATTTTGATCAATTTTCTTCATTAGTTGTGAGGAAAAGAAAAATAATTTAAACAAAATTATTTGTGATTTGAAAAGTTGAATTCTTTGTCTTGTACAGACGCCAGCACATCAAGCTACCCGAATCTGTCAAATTTTCCCAATCAACTTTGAACCTTAAGTTTCAGCGATAAAGTTGAAAATCTATTAAATAAATTTGACAGATTGTAGTAGCCTGATGTGCTGGCGTCTGTACATAGCGGAAAGGGATTTTTCAAATAATTAAGGATTCGTAAAAATTCACTAAAATTCGCACCAAGTTTACCAAAAATTGACGCGAGACTGACGTTTGATCGTATCGTTAGAAGAAACTACTTTTGATTTTGAAAATTAAAAAATATTATCACCATTATAGTATGGTCTACTTGTACACAGGGGAACCACTTTTTTCAACATCCATACAAAATATAGCAGTTTTTTTTTATTTCATTTTTTTATAACTTGTCAGTAATGTATTTTTTCCCATTATTTGGCAAACCATATCAAGAGATTTAAAATTCACACATTAGTCTTTAGCTATCCTTGAAATAAAATCAAAATTTTATTTTATAATTATACTTATCTTCATTAAGACGCAGATATATGACAGTGACCTTGAAAGGTTAGCTTGCGTGTTCTGTACTGAGCTCACGCAACGCGTCGTACGTCCAGCCAGTAATAGGACTCGCCCATCAAGGAGCGTTGTGCCAAATTAGACGCATTATTAATTTATTACACGTAAAACAAAAGGTATTTTAATAAAACACGTATACTAGAAGATTGATAACTTAATTGTCTTTAAAATGGTGAAGTTTTCAGAAAAATACGCTTGATAGATTTTGCGTCATTCTCAGTTTTTTATCCGCGTTAGACATAACTTTACAAATTAATTTCACTATGTAATATAAGCATAATCAAAAATATGCCTATATCAAAATATTAAAAAAATGCTCTAATTTAACATATATTTTTTTCAAATCACTAACACTACTCGTTTAGACGTCATCTTCAGTATAAAATCATTAAAAGTCAGTTATCGTCCCCTTAAGTAAATCAAAAGCGAAATAAACCATATTTTCGAGAGCGTAAAAGTGATGCAACTATTAACAGGTGCTGTGTCTGACCCGAATGGTTTAGCATTACAAAAACTGTAGTTTCATACTTACACATACTTTATGTTTCAATTATTTCAAGCTTTCTTACAATTTGATAAGTTATTGACGAAAAAGGGTTTTTTTCGTCAATTTCGGATTCTTAATCTATTTCTCTTGGGTGTATAAGTAGTGGGCGACAATCCTTCATATCCCACACAATTGTGTTTTATCCCTTATTGAAACCCACGCGTAACTCTTCTATTCCTTTCACGTTTGGGTTCTTTCAATGTACGGTCACATCATCCTACTATATAATCATATACCATTTTAAATGTGAAAATTTGTATGTTTGGATGTTTGTTACACAGTCACTCAAAAACGGGTGAACGGATTTGGATGAAATTTGGCACATAGTTTATAAACACATAGGAAACTTTTATCCCGGTTATACGTTCCTGTGCGATAATTTCTGATCGCCACGCAATAATTTTTTTCCTTCAGGCTACAATCTTTTTTGCGCACCACTACACTTATTAGTTCTTGTCTTGGTTCTAAGTTATTCCATCATCTTTTGGCAAAGGCACTGTTTTGTTAGAATTATTTGTTATTTCAATTAGTATCCTTCATTTATATCGAAATTTTTAAAAAAATCGGACAAATTCTAAAAATTGCGAATAAAATATTCATAGAAATAAAGAAAGAAAATACATTTATTTAGTACAGACCAAAAAGCACACAATTTAAATGAGGAGGTGCTTTTCAAAACTTGACTATTCCGCTTTCGACAGAACACAATTTATTTATTTTTTGGTTTGTAACATTGAAATTTACTTCTAGCGAAAACAAAAGTTTGCCAAAACGTGATTGGTTCAGCAGAAAAAAATTAATAAAACGTATGACTTCATCAAAAGTAGTTATCCACTTTTTCCCTATATTTTTCAGTCAGTTTAGTTTCAAAGTTAGATACATTTCTTCGGTACAGAGTTTTTATTTTATGACGTGCCTTGAAATTGTGTTTGAAATTGCTTGGAACGGCGTGGCTTAAAAAAAATGGCGTGGCTTGAAATTATTCCTCTAGACCCTTTTAACAAAACATGATTATTCCAATAAAGCCGAGTAAAAACTAGATAATTCCTTTTCAATTTTTTTACATAACACGTTTTGTTTCCCCGAAGGGTTGGGCAGAGGTGTCCCTGTAGCAGGTACACCCACATTTCGCCAGTTATGTTTAAGTCCCATGTAATAGGGGGCGAGCCCATTGCCATCAACCGGGCATTTTTTTATTTATTCAAAATAGATTATTGCTAGATTTGTTAAACCTGGTCAAAAAATAGCTATTCTGGTTATCTAAAATAATTCAACAACAAAATATAGGATTGTGAACTACCACTACTCGACACTAGACGGCGTTGTCGCAATACGTCATCTTTCTGAATCACGGTGTCAATATTCTCCATGATCTAATTAATGACTTTCGCTAAAATATTAGTTTTTGTGAAACTGAATTAATGGTACATTTGTCGACTACGTCCTAATTGGAATAGTTTCATGAGACTACACTGCTAAGTTAAGAGCTATTATTAATACTTATTGTCATTCTTGGTCTAGAGGACCCCGTTCCTCTCCTTCATCTCTTCTGAGGAATGGAGACGTGAGCTCGTCTTGTATTAATATTGTACCGTGTACAGTCAAGACGTAAAATCCTTGTCTAAACTGGTCTTCTTTGTGCCGGCAATAGTGACGACGACATCCTTTACAGGATTAAATATATAACTGCATTTCTAAAAAACTTGATTCTCAAATTCTGAAAAAAAATAAAAAGTGGAATAATCAAGTTTTGAAAAGAACCTCCTCAAATAAACAGCAGCAAAAAAATAAAAGTCAAATAAAAACTGTAAAGTGCGATGTAAGAAAATAGCAGGAGAGTGTGCCTCACGGCTGCGCCAAAAAGGCCCAGGGCCAAGTGCGGCAGTCTGAAGCCCCTTCTTAGGAAGGAGGACACAGAATCATGTATTACCGACATCACAACTTGGAAAAGATCCCTGTCTAGCAGTGGATTAATAATGCAAGTTAATTTAGTTTCTGTGTCGTTAATACGGCGATCACCAAACTTTTTTACGTAAAATATCCATAAATAAATAAAGTTTTAAAGGACTTAATTAAGGCAATATTGAATCCAGTCTAGATAAAAGCGGAATTCCTATCAATAAAACAGGCTTATAAAACTTAGTTATGAAGCACTCCCAAGAGAAATCAGACCGTAACTTGAAATTTAATGAAAAGCGTATAAATAAATCTATACGGACCATAATAGCGGTTTAGATTTTATCGTATTTTACTGAATAATCGTGGTGACGTGATAGAGGAAAATTTCGGTAATTTACTTAGTTTGGAACTATGACAACTAATTTTTATAATAGAAAGCAATAAAATTAAGTGATAAATGATAATGATAAATGATTTTATTTCTGTAAGTAGGTTTGTACAAACACTTTTACACGTCAATCATATTTTAAAAACTAGATGAGGTCGGCGTTTACTCTGAGAAGAAAAGCCGAAACAAACTCAGAGGTCACAGTCTCTTTTAAAATCCAGACATAATCTTGGTTAGATCATGTGAAGGCCATGTGGATTGGTGTCTGAAGTGGTTTTTAGAGGACAGATTGAGAGGGCCTGTCCAGTCAGTGAACGCATTTGTCAGTTATCGTGCAGCTCAACTCAGAATTTAAGGAGCTCAACGATTCGACGAACAATACCAAAAAAAGGACATTTGTGTAGGCCACATAAATTACTCAAACTGTCAGACCATGATTAGAAATAACTGAGAAAAAATTAAAAACAAAACAAAAAGGAATGACCCATATAGTCTTCACATTCACAATAATTAAAATAATATAATACTTTAAAAGTAAATATTCATGTCATTGTATATATAAAATCATTAATGTCAATGTGTATATAAAAAAAAACCCGAAAATAATCTTGGTCAGAGCATTTCATTTGAGGATCATGTAGATTTGTGTCTGAAATGGTCTTTTGAGGAAAGAACCGTACAGATTTGAGTGGACCTGTCCAGTCAGTGCACGCCTTTGTCAGTAATCGCGCAGCTCAACTCTGTTACGACATTACGTGCTATTCGTTACGACATTTATTTTATCATCACTAATACTGAGCTATACTATACTTATCCAATACTACCCGGTACCAGTGCTAAACGTGGCAACAGCATTGATGATCAAAAAATGGACCATCATGGCTCATGACCATAGTCAGATACAACGTTTATATTTTAGAAAATTGTAATATCTGTCAGCATTCCAACTTCTACAAATTATTATATACGGCAAGGGGCTATATAAGTACCTACCTACTAGCTCCAAGCTGTTGTTAGTCAACTATTTAATTTAAACTCGTAGCTCTACCCTTTTATGACACTTCCAGATGATACCATCAAAGGGAAGGGATGTTCTATTTTCGGCCTTACATTGAACGAAAAACCGACCGCTAAAGTAATACTAGATTTTATTTGCTCCCAAATTAAATTCCGATGAGGTTCTAACGAATCTGAAGGAGGCTTGTGGATTATTGAATGTTTTGAGTATCTATCCAAAAACGTTTTGAGTGGGTTTCAAATGCCTGATTTTTCTCACTGAAGGTTTTTAGATAAATCTAACACATTGGTGTCTGTGTCAACACCTACATAGTTAGGTAATAGGGCTGCCATTCTTTATTTGGAAGAGTTTATAGTTAATAGTAGTGTATGAAACTGCACATAACTAGGTATTAAAACATGAGTGTGATACTATTAAAAACCTCGCCTACGGCTCGGTTTTTAAACACACACTCATGTTTTAATACCTAGTTATGTGCAGTTTCATACACTACTTTATCTACTCTCATACATTGGGATTGAACTTAATACTAAATAAAAGATCAAAGTTTCGATCAAGAATACATTTGAAAAATCCCACGAAATACAGTACAACAAAATGAATGAATGTCATCTGCACCAGCACATCACCGCACATGCGCTACAGCGGGTGCTGCTGTCCCCCGTTTAAACGTTCCAATGCAAAAGTTGATGGAAACTCCTTGGTGATATTAACTTCTTGGAATAGCCCTGTATTGTAATAGAAAAACAAATTGTTTTATAGTATTATTTTGTTAGAGATTTTTTTTTTTATAATATGATTCTATTTTTAAATTTCGGTATTGTGTTTAAAAAGTATGTCAATATAATATTATAGTATATTATGCAATTAGTGAATAAAGGACGGATTTAAAGCGAGGGCCATAGATGAATTACGAGCAAGTGAAGGATTCTAACGATTGAATCACGACCGTAGGGAGTGATTCATGATGATTGAATCACGAGCATAGCGAGTGATTCAAGTGTTAGAATCCTGAGCGACGCGAGTGATTAATGGCCCTCGCTATAAATCCGTTTTATTCAAGAGTTGCATACTATACTTTATACCATGACTACGAGAAAAAGAAAGATTTAAGCGAAATTAGACATTTAATTAAGAAAAACGTGTGCGGTCGTAGGACCCCCGTCAGAAACGAAGTTCTTTCTCACGTATGATTTAAAACAAAAACAAAGTTTTTGCAGTCGCCATCTTGCATTTATATTTTGACCCCAAATCGGCGTTAGCGCCCTCGAAAACTATGAAAACGACACCCATGACGAAAAATTTAAAAAAATTCAGCGCCACCATCTTGAATTTACATTTCGACCCCACTATCGGCTTTAACACCCTCGAAAACCATGAAAACGATACCCATGATGAAAAATTTAAAAAAAATTCAGAACCGCCATCTTGAATTTACATTTCGACCCCACTATCAGCTTTAACACCCTCGAAAACCATGAAAACGATACCCATGACGAAAAATTTAAAAAAATCAGAGCCGCCATCTTGGATTTTCATTTTGACCTAATTCACACTTTCTCTCTCTCCCTCTCGCATACAGTGTACTCAGGCTGATGTGGACAATTTTATTCCACAACACAGTAATCACTTTACTCTTTTCTTTTGTTTTTTCTGCCAGCGTTCTTTCTCTCTTTCTCTTTGAATTAGAAGAAGACAGCCACAAATATTAACACTTTTTAGCGTGACGATTTCTGAAAGTTGAAGCCGCGTTGAAGAACTTCGTTCCAAAAAAGGAAGGTTAAATTAATCGCAAGGAGGTTGTATAGCATTGAGATCGAGGTCGAATATATTGGTGTTCTAAATTCAAACACCAAAATAGTGATTAAAAGTCCTTTTTATTCACTGTTTGTAAACAGTGAATAAAATAAGCTTTTTAGAGGGGGAATGGTATAAACTCGTTTTTAATTTTATAATTCGAATATTACGCTACGAGAGTAGATAATAGTTATTTATGCAACTGTTGTATAATAAGGGGTATTAAAACACGAATGTGTTTCACATGATATAGTATCACATGAGTTTTTTAATACCTAATTATGTACAGTTGCATACAGTACTTTATCTACACCCATGATATGAATCTTCTATAAAAGGTTCTGAAACCATAGGGTGTTGTACAATATTGTTTTCTCAACTTTTCTGTAATAATTGGTTAGAAATGGCCTTTTC
This sequence comes from Agrochola lychnidis, assembly GCA_963680765.1. Classification (NCBI taxonomy): domain Eukaryota; kingdom Metazoa; phylum Arthropoda; class Insecta; order Lepidoptera; family Noctuidae; genus Agrochola; species Agrochola lychnidis. The sequence continues at coordinate 13,052,773 of OY796864.1, forward strand.
TGCATTAGAAATATCTGGTGGTGTGTTTTCAAAGCTTGTATCACTCATTTTTGTAAATAACAAAGTAACAAATTTTTGCAATATTAATATCGAATAAAAATGGCGGGATATGACGTGAATTCGAATAACCTATAAGTTTTTTTTTTAAATTACGGTGCTATATTTATTTATTTATTTATTATGGGACAATAAACAGCTACAATATAAAATGTTTACAAATAATAATATAGGCTCATAAGTAGTATTAACAATATTGCAGCCCACTACATTATCCGCATGTTAACAAAATTAAGATAAGGTAAAAAAGTGCCACTAGATTAGCATTACTCAGATATTTAAAATAATTGATTATTAAAATACAATACAATTAATTAATTATTAAAAAAAAAAAAAATACATTTTGGATACAATTTTAAAAATAATAATTGGGTTAATTCCTTATTGTTACAAATAAGAATTGAGATTATTGAAAAATTTTAAGAATAAAGGAATTGACCGTACAATACAATTCATTACTAAAAATAATTAAAACGGTTAAATAAATTAAATTAAATTTAGAATACTTAATACTCACACCATTTCATATCATTAGATAAAATTTTAAAAACATTGGACTTAAATTTCGATTTGGAACATACAAAAATATCAATATCAATGAAGTTACGATTATAAGATTCCACTATACGACGAACAGGGCAACGCAATCCTGAATTAGTCCGACAGGTATTTACAGCGAACAATGTACCTGCACGGACACTACGCTTATTTACAGTGCGGGGCACTACATAGCATAACTTACTGGTGAGATCAATGGAATCGAAGTGATTATGAATAATACCGTGTAGTATGTTGGCTTCTAGAAACTTACGTCTAGACTCTAATGTTAACATATTATATTTACTTAGTAATTGTGAATACGACAAACACCTTTTATAGCACCTATAGTACATGGCGCGAAGAAATTTACGCTGAACCTTCTCAATCATATCCATATATTTCTTATAAAACGGGTTCCAGATTGGGACCGCATATTCGAGCTGTGAACGTACAAGCGTCTTGTATAAGTAAAGATAGGTGGAGGGCCGTTTAAACTCAGTAGATGATCTCATGACAAAACCATACATCCTAAATGAATTATTAACAATTCTTTCTACGTGTTGATTAAGCGATAACTTATTGTCCAGTAGAACACCAAGATCTCTTACAATAGAGGTGTTACCTAGCAAGGCATCATTTAGCTTATACTTAAAATTTATGGTAAATCTGTTTTTTGTGAAATTTATATAGTGGCATTTGGAGACGCTTAAGTGTAGTTTGTTGTCAAGACAGTATGCTGAGAGTCTATCTAAGTCTTCTTGAAACCTTAAACAGTCTTCTATAGTAGAAATAGTTTTAAAGGCTTTCAAATCATCAGCATACATAAGAAATTTAGTACCTAAGAAGCATCTCCCAATGTCATTTATATATATATTAAATAGGAGTGGTCCTAGGATTGAGCCCTGTGGAACGCCAGAAGTTATAGACACTGTATCAGACTGATGGCCACTCACAACAACCTTCTGTGTTCTATTTTTTATGTAGGATGAAAACCAACGGAGCAAATTACCCCGTATGCCATTGAATGCAATTTTATTAAGTAAGATTTCGTGATCGACCTTGCTATGGTAGTGAAACGTGCGTGCATGACAATGTTCTTTTTTAAAAATTGAGATGCATAATGAAAGGAGAAACCCGTTTCTGGGCCTAACCGTTACACGAATCAGATAATTATGTACCAAAAAAATCCTTTATTTTGCTTAACTAACCCATTTAAATCTTAGCCTCAATAGCAATGGCCAAGTGTAGAAAATATGTAGTTTTAATTTTTTTTGTGTTAAACAACAACCTTTGTAAACCGTTACAACACTTATTTCGTTAAACATCACTAACTTCACAAACGCTGACATTATATCAATTTAGTGTGCCATGAGAATATGATCGATTTAATGGAAATCGATACTGTTATAAATAATTAGTGCTACTACTGAGAAATTTCGGATAGAAAAACGCAATATCATATCATTATTTTATTAGAAGGTTCATAAACTTGGCTTTCAATTTAGTAATGGGATAGCTTTTTTTCGCAGACAGGGCGCCAATATGAATGATGCTCTAAGACTATAGGATAACCTTACACCCAAACTTCTCACGCATGACTGGAAATGAATGAAGGTAACGGGAAGCGAAGAAAACTTATGAGGGTCGGATTTGTAGTTCTTCATCTATTTTAGGAACGGATTTTTCGAGAATTTGAGTGTACCTATTAGTTGGATTAAGTGTTTTGTTGTTTCGATGACATGTACAGCAGTTTTCTTCGTAGTACCGAATATCTACACTTAAAAACGTGTAGATATTCGGTACTGGCAGCAAAAATCACGTAAGATGACTTATTAGATATTTTTACAAACAATTATCTAATAAATTTGAACAATTCAAGACCTCAAAAGTCTTTGCGAATACGAACTCTTTCATATTTTACCTACGAATCCTTACATATTATAAAACCAAGTCGCCGCTGCGTCTGTCTTTCTGAACGAGATAAACTCAAAAACTACCGAACGGATTTTCAAACGGTTTTCACCAATAGACGGAGTGATTCATGTGAAAGGCTTTAATGTATAATTTATTAAGGTTTTGTGTAAATTGGCTGAAATTTGATGATTATTGTTGAAGGTGTCGGTGTCGGTGTCGGAAGGATCGTAGCAGGTGGCGTTCTGTAGTTTCTGCCTACCCCCATGGGAAGAAGGCGTGAGTTTATGTATGTGTCGGAAAAAATCATGCTGACTGGGAACTTTATTGGCGTGCGCCGCGGTAATCGTAAAAGTTACATAAAATTACCTTCTACACTATTATTCATCTTAAAAAGTTCAACAAAAAAGTCCACAATGGCATATTTGTCTATCTTCTAAGGATGACTCACAATAACCATTTTTATTTTTCAGAATTTGATAAAAAATTCATTGTTATTTCCGATGCTATTTAAGTATTTAATTTAGATTAAAATATGCCTTGACATCATTTCATTTAAATTAATCGTTTAAAAGATATCACAGATTTAAAATTACGCGTTACAAAATAATTTTGGTTGACGGCAATGACCTTTTCCTTGGCTATTAGGTAGGTATGTAATCCTCGGTAGTACGTTTCTGTGGGATATTTTCCGACATCCACGCGGGCGAAGCCGCGGGCGAAGCCGCGGGCAAAAGCTAGTATACAATAAAGTGAAAACCGCCAAAATGTTAGTTATTAGATATTGATACTTCACCGTCGATATAATTATATTTATCAATATTTACGTAGGACTAATATAAATAAGCAAGTTTTGCTGTCGATACCAAAATATAATATGAACACCACATTCATTTGGTACGAGGAAAGAAAACAACAAAATACCTAAATAAATGTACAAACATTTATTACGCACTAGGAATACAATATCAACACCCGAATAAACAGCTGTAGTGGGGTTCGTTGCCCAAGAAACACAATACTAAAACAAATTACTTGAAACATTTGTCGGATCCCATGTACACACGGCTACACATCAAACTAAACATTTCCAGTATAAACTGACCTCGCCTTGTACGGAAATCCAATACAATGCGAGATCAGCATTAAGTGGAAATGTATAGCTTGATGTGTAGCCGTGTGTACCTACCTAAGCGTCCTGAAACTTGAGACGTTGTTCTGTCAATATGAGTGGTATTCCGTACCTACAACTTTATTGGCAGTAAAAGTAAACAGTGACAATAATTATCTTTGGCAAATTGATGCGCGAAATCGAAAAATCAGAAATTTGTATGCTTCAGCTTGTTTATCTAGGTAATAAATATGATGAGTGCTGTACCTAAGCTATTTATTACAATTTGGAAAAACAACTATCTTCTTTTTGTCTTATTTATTTGGCTCACTAACAATTGAATACACCGATTCAAAGATATGAGATACATCCAATAGATTTATATACCTACTAGTGGTGTGCTATTGGTGTCTAGTGAGTGTGTTTTTAGTGTCTTCAGTTACGAAAATGATTGTAATATGTATTACTAGCTTTTGCCCGCGGCTTCCCCCCCGTGGATGTCGGAAAATATCCCATTGGAACGTACGACTGGGCTTAAAAGTAACCCTATATGTTAATCGAGGTTGTTAACTATTTGCGCAAAAACGGCTGAACAGATTTCGATGATCAAATCCGTTCAGCCGTTTTTGCGCAGATCCGGAACATACATCTAGACAAACTGTAACAGTCAAACGGACAAAAATTCTAAAAACTATATTTTCGGCATCACACTCGTTCCTCGTAGAAATAACTTTTTTTTAAATATTCATTGTACTCAGTTTTGATTTCGTTGTCTTCTTTGACTATTTTATTAAATGTATAGATAATAAATTATTTTGTTTTGTATAACCTTGCAATAACATATTTTTGCTACAACGTTTACAAAAAAGTATATAGTTTTTTTCGTAATTAAAGTAAAATAAAAATGTGAGGAGGAACACAGCAGATAGGTAGTTATTATTTTTCACATATCACAGAAGATTTTACTTATAATTTTGGTCTCGGAAATATGTAAATATTGGATAATACCGATATGGATCTTACGAAAAAGGAAATGCCTCAAAAAACCGGAATCTCGATTGCATAAATGCGTTATTCATACTTTAGACCCGTAATCAATCATTTTACATGGCTATCAATATTTAGGTAAATGTAGCTAAAGAATATGAATGAAAGACGTGGAAAAACCATATGGTGAAATGTTACAATTTTGTGGAGATTATTTACTGTTTTGTATGATTCGGCACTATAGGACGGCAAAATTAAGAGTGTGACACGCCCTTCCACTCCGCTCAGAGCGGGAGAAGTTATTTGATAATATCGAAACCAAAAAAACAAAAAAAATTACGGCAAAATTGAAAAATCGAAGAATATTATATAGGTAGATATATGTTCCGGAAAAAGCCGCTTGTTTCGAGCCGACCCGAACATGATTAAATGAGGGTAGGTGCTGAACGAAATTTGCCGATCAGCACGAGCCCAATGAACGGTTAAAAAGCATAACTATGTGTAAGTATTTGCATCAGGTTGGCTTTATTGCTCAACAAATACTGCAGAATCGAATACATGTGTGTTGCACTACTAAGATACCAAATCTAATTCATCGAGTAGTCAAAAGGATGACAAGCAGTAGCTGTGAAGACGTGCAGTCAACGTAACAAATAGGTATTTTTTTAGGTAAGTATCTCAGACCAAATAAAAAACCAAGACATCGCGCTGTCAACAGTGACGTGAGGCCGGTTTCGTAAACATGTCTGCACTTAATGAGGTGTATTTTGAATGTGAGGTTGGTTTCACAGCTGTCCGGGAGACCCGTACGGGCTCCCGAAATGGAAACACACGTGAGGCGCTAGAACATTGTTTCACAACGACACGGATTAGTCTGTGTGCGATCCGCTCTGGGTAGAGCCTGTACAACGCTAGCAACCGTATCGTACTAACTCTTTCGTTTCAGAGCACTGCGGACGCTACCCGTACGGGTCTCCTAGACAGCTGTGAAACCAGCGTAAATGGTTGTATTGTATGCGTGTGAGTGTGTATGCATAGAGGGGAGGTGTAGTTTTGGCACGCTTCACTGTATTGTTCGCAGTGCTATGTATTGGTTTTTTATTTGGTCTGAGGTAGATAAGTATGCAAGTCGTAAAGAACATTTGATTTTTATAGCAGAACCAAGTCTTTGTCTCGTCAGTCCTTTGAGTATGTCTCTAGAGTCTAGCTAGAGTATAAAAGGTTCAGGACACGTAAAAATAATGAGCTTGCAAAGAGAATAGTCTGGAATGGTTGTCCACTTAAATCTCCTTCTACACGAGCTATAATTTTATTAAGAGTTCAACTGTCACGAGGACTCGAGGAGATTGATAACAATTAAAATTCTATCGTGTCTCATTAATGACAGTTGAAAGGATATGAGAAAAAGCTTTTACTGTGTCATCGTTTTTGAGATCTGACTAAGTATAGCCAGAGTGCGCCCAAAACACTAAAAATGTCGTCACTCGCGGAGACTTTTTCAATTCTGAATGAATAACGTTTATTGTCCATCCATTACATGTCAAGAGCCCTCCGTGCCTCGGAAAGTACGTTTTATAGTTTGACTAATACCGCTGTGCCGCGCCTTAAGAATACGCGGCGAGGCGGGGGGCAGTGTTGACCAATGAGCGGCGGGCGGGACGCCGTGCGCCGAGAGCTTTGACGAATTAGCGGCCTGCACTGCTCCCCCGTCTCGCCGCGCGCCTTCCTAAGGCGCGGTATAGCGGTATTGGTCAAACTTATAATACATTGGTCCCGGCTGTCATTCGTAGATCTGTGACAGTGGTTACGGGTAGTCAGAAGCCCAAACTTGTGACAACCAGTCTTATCAAGGGTTCGTATCGTGTTACTCAATAACTGCATTGTGGAGGTCAGATAAGTAGCCACTCCATTTGAAATATTGGTATTCAGCTGTATCGGGTTGGAATTTCCATTCCGACCCCAATGTAGTTTGGAAAAGGCTAGAGCAAAATGGTTGAACCTTTTTTGTAGAACCTTATAAATTGCATTTTTATTAGATACACAATTATGTAGGGTGTACGATGGCTACTTCTTTATTTTTGTCGTAAGCTCGTAACCTATTTACATACACTTTCCGACACAAGTTCGTATATCTATTATGTATGAGAACAAATTTTTATTTCAATACCTACCAAGTTACAGTATTTTTATCTCACGAACCGACGACGCGCGCTTTACTTGTGAAATCCAGGTATACAAACACATAATGAATGAGTGAGTGAAGATAAGTAGGGTCAGCACATAACACATATATGCACACACTTGCGACTTCGCCCGCGTCTCGGACGGTACCGAGAGCTCTTGCGCTTACACACATCTTCACAGCGTGTTTGTACCTTTAGTAACCACAAATAAAAAGCGCGTCGCTTCATGAAACAAAAATACTTTAAGAGTCAAAGCTGATTTAGGTAAAAAAGCTTCAACTAAGTTGACCTTTAAAAGAGATTTTTTTTGTTTCAAAATTACTTTGACATTTTGCGTAGGAGAATCATCGGATTTACGATGTTAATTTCTCATCTATAAATAAACTTTTGGCTGAATAAATAAACCTTGTTACAAAGCATTTTCTTGTTTTATACAAAACTAGCGATCGCCCCTACTTCGCATTGTTTTCATTTCGACTTGATAAAACATCGTTTTTATTTTATTTTAAGTAATTAATCTAAACTATCTAAACTAATAACATAAAGATTTGTTCTTTTGTACGTTTGTTAGTCCTACTAATATTATAAATGCGAAAGTTTGTGAAGATGGATGGATGTTGTTACTCTTTCACGCAAAAACGACTGAACAGATTTGGATGAAATATGGCACACAGATAGTTTATAGCCTGAATATAGCCTAACATATGGGATACTTTTTATCCCGATATTCCCACGGGATCGAGACTTAAGCGGATGAAACCGCGGGTGCAGCTAATAACAGATAAACTCAAAAACTACTTGATCGATTAAAAAAAATACATCACTAGTAGAATACTATATTGAGTAACATAAGTTATAATTTATAAAGATATCACGCAGGCGAAACCACTGGCAGAAGCTAGTGTATTACACACATAAACCTTCCGGAACAAATTCTCTAAATGATGGTCAAAACCGCATCAAAATTCGTTGCGTAGTTTAGGAGAACAACACCGTCACACAAAGACACACAAAAAGCAACTTTAATTTCTTTATAATATGTGTAGACATAGATTTGTTATTATTGGGTTGTACAAGTAAATAAGCCTACTTGACTTTTAGTTGTGACTACAAAAGAAAAATACGCATTTACCTTTTTTATAACATTGTTCTAAAAAAAAAAGTTCTAATCTTATTTTGCAAATGTTTTACACGACTTATTACTTAAGGCCTACAGGTGAATATACGCTAGAGCATTTTGTAGAGCATTTTCATGTAATGTAACGTTCTTACGAATGGTACAATACAAGCAAAAGCTCAATTTTAAAAAGCATTTCCTTCTAACGTATCGTTCCTGCGAATGCTCGATGCTGCATTTGACGTAATGCTCACGGCGAATGAGCATTTACTTGTAACATTTCCTTCTACCTAGCGTTCAGTGTATCGACCTGCCCTCGGCCCGCGCACCTCACTTCGCGTCGCCCGCGCTCGTGCCTTTGTTCGATCAAATGTTACACCAATACGCACGTTCATTTTTTTTTTTAAATCAGTTTGTAACAAAACATCGAGCGTCATGTTCAAAGAGCGGTTCGATAAAATTTAAAAACGGCTAATGCTCGATTTTCTATTACAAGTAAATGTTCTAAGCCTATACTCACCTTAAAGCAAATTAATGACGGAGGTACACATTTTTTTAGGAGCTTTGTGTACCTCATTGTCACACCCACATCATGACTTTTTGTTATTTGTTGTGGAGATTTTCCTGCGACAACGGACCAAATTTATTTATATTAGTAGTTTCTGTAAAAAACGGCTCTAATGATTGATTTAATCATAATTATTTTACGAGCAAATAACACATTTTACCTACTTGCTTACATTCTGAAATGGATAAGTACGTATGACTTTCTGACAGAAAAGGACGGAAAATAAGTCAGTGGCCTCAGAAATGTTAATAGAAATGAAAAAGAGTAACATCAGTTTCGATGTTTGATTTCTACATCTAAAATTTGGGTACACCCAAAATAATCTAAGTTACAGATAAAATCGTATAGTTACTTAATTCGATAAACCAATTAAACTGTAGTTAAACTGAGGCGAAACCCGCGCGGGACTCAGGCAGGACGTGACTGCGCGCGTCGTTTGTTTTAATTTTTAGGAAGTCACCTATTTTTTGAGCGCCTACGCATTGAGCACCAAAGGTATTCCCATTTGAGCATCTACTGTGCGGTAGCTTCTAGTGATGGGATGTATAATAAAACATTGATAAAATAAGCAGTTTTATTGCAGAATGTTTGAATTACAGTCAATTTCGCCAAAAAAGCTTCTATAACTGATATAGAGTTAATATTTTTCGTTTCTAAAACAACTAAAAACTTTACTTGTCTAATATATGTAAGTTACAATAAGAAATATTATTTAACTAAAAACAATAAGCATAAAGACTACTGTTGTTACGAGGAATGTGTTTTTTTAATTTGTTTAAGTGGGTAAGGTACCTAGAAAATAACATAAGGCTGAATGTGATATTAATAATAGTTATTTAGTTTCCTAAAATTAATATGATAATAAAAGTACTGCCGATTTTTATCGATATGTTTTATTATACACCCCATCACTAGAAGCTACCGCACCGTTGGTGCTCAAAAGGGAATAAAGTTGAATACTTTTTATTGTTCTCCATTGAGCACCAAGCTATTTTATCGATTGGTGCTCAAATGATGCATAACGCGTAGGTGCCCAAAAAATAAGTGCTCAAACGGGAATACTTCGTTTGATCATCTCCATACAAGTTAGTTGACACAATCGGCGCGGGCAAATTTCGTCCCGTATCAGTGATTTGCCTGTTTGGCCAAAGCTGTAATTAGAGCTCCTACTTATGGTACACATGACCTACCTATGCTAGAAAACATATTTGTCCAAAATTATGAATTACGACATCCAAAATAAAGGGTGGATACGAACCCTATATTTCCTGAAAATTACTCGGTAACTTACGACTTAATTAAGATTAGGACTTAATTAAGAGGGTATCTCTTATACTGATTTAATGCTAATGATAAGTTACTTCTAAGCAAAGGTAAAACTAACCTATACACTTCAAGTTTTGCACTCGTTTTATGCAACATTATTATGAAAACTGGACCAATAATAATATATGCAAATTTTGAAGTGAAAACTTTTTTAGGCGCGTTGGGCATTTTTAAGATGGGACTAAACCATTGATTTCGCGACACTGTTACCGAATTTACCGACACCGTGGAGTAAAAGATATCAACGCGTTGATTACTGCGGTGCAAGTTTTCACTTCTGTCGGCACTCCCGGAGTGCCACTGTTTTTTTAAATAAATTATGATAATCAGTCTTAAACATGGTCACATTAAATAGCATGAAAATCAAGATTGTATTCATACATAATGCTGACGTAAGGAAATTAATTGTGGTAGTTACCCCCTCCAATACACCCTACTCTTTTTCATGTAACCCTATGGTCTCTATTAATGAGAAAAGTACTTACTTTCCTATACAAATACATTGCTTACTTCGGGCAAAAGTTTTCTAAGTACGTTTGTGGAATACGGATCCGTTCAGTAATGAATGTATGATATTAATGAATAACTTTCTCTTGTATGACTACTGTATAGTCAGGGGAAATAATTAATTGTTTTTCAAATTGACGTAGTATCAGCAAACGTTTTAATGAATAAGTTTATCTTTTAGAGGTTTGGCTCTTTTGTATGATATGTTAAGTATGGTTATCAGCAAACGTTAAATACGATATGTGCAGTTTCTTAATTTTGTCACGCCGACACTATTAAGAAAAATATTTAACTGACCCTCTAAAAAATTATTGACTTTCTAAAGATGGACACTATTTTTGATTGAATGAACCTCTAAAAACATTTTACGCTTCTAATGATGCACACTTTTTTTTTTGATAACTGAGCCTCTTTTAATCTTTCTGCCGTTTTCTCATAGTTGGTTGCAGTAACTAAGCTAGGGTATGCCGAATAAATGGGTTAGGTTAGAGCTGTGCCCAACCGCGCGCGAGCTGAGCAAGCGAAACGCGATCGGTGCAGCCGTAGCGGCCCGCGAGCGTTACATTGGAATTGGTTGCAACTACTTGGCTATTTAATATTTTCAGGACCTTGAGGTCCTTGGGTTCCTTTTTTGAAAAAGGAATAATTTGAGATTTATAAAAAGAGGCGCAATCATTATATTAGAGTATTCAATAAAAATGTAGGAGCGCAAAATGGGAATGATTGGAGGATTGATTAAATAAATGAATACTATTAATACAAAATCAACAAGATACGGTGAAAAGATTTGAAAATCACCGGGGTTGGTAGTGAGGTGCATCGCACACTGTCTCCCTTTTGGCATAAATATGATGGTAGGTTAGGTAGTATAAAACATGAAAACATGATTGGAAAATATTATAAAATAAGGTCAATTGGCTGATCAAAAAACTTATAAAACATTTAAAGTAAGAATCTTCAAAGATTTTTTCAAAGAATTACTTTGCCCATCATTAAAATGCTCTGATTTTTCTTACAATATTTTTTTGCTCTGTTTATTTAGGTAAATTTTGTGGTAAAGGGTTTATGTACCTACGGTACTTACCTACCTACAGTTTAACTAAATTATGAAGACCAAAAAGCTTGTATAATGGTTCAGTTTTTTTTAGGTAATAATAATATATCACCCTAGAACGTTCAAGACTGAACAGAAGGAACTTGAATGAATATTTCCTTCATCACCAAGTTTCAATTACAATCTTATCACATTGATCATAATTTCTTATGATTGGTAACAAAGTTGCTACACTAACCTCGAGTTAGAGTAGCCTTAAGTTTACTAATATAGGTGCATACGAAAACTACCTTTTGGTAGGGGAGACTAGAATCAATTCTATTTTATTATTTTTACTGTCGTACTAAATTATTTTTATGTGCAAGTTTATGTAATAAAAAACGAATCATATTTTTCGAGGCCGCACTTTTTTTTGTCCCGCTTTTATATATCGCTACCACTTTGTTTGGACAAGAACAATCAATTACCAGAAGATTTCGCAGCTTTCCTTAATGTCATTTATTAATTAGAAGACGCCTAAACCGGTTTCAATTAAATTCTTAATTACGCTATCGCAAGAGGCACCTGTGTGAAGCCTTTTGGACAAAGCTGGAGAATCGAAAGAACGAAGTCGTGCGTAATATCCAATATCGGATTTTCCTTCTGTAACAGTTTTAGTCGGCATTCATAGATAGTTCCTATTTCAAAAAGCGAAACGCTCTTTGGCTCTTCGGTTGACATCTGATAAAGCGTTTTTCTTGAAAACATTTACTTGTATATCAAGAAAAGGTAAGGCTTTTGCAAGTAGGTAGGGATGATAGAAATAATCTAACTATAGTCAAAAGAAAGATTTATGTATTATCGTTGGATTTGTGAAGTACCTATGTGATTTATATGACAACTTTACTGTTAGATGGGTAAGAAAATAATGATTTAAGGAAAAAGTACGGTAGCGATGGCCGATTGACGAAACTATTAGCTCTCGTCTCAGACCAAATAAAAAACCAAAGACGTTGCGTTGCGAACAGTTGCGAATAGTTACGTGAAACCGGTTTCGTAAACATGTGTGCACTTAGTGAGGTGTAGCTTGTTTGTAAATGTTTGTAAATGTGTGTGAGCGTGTATGCACAGAGCGGGTTTTTTATTAACCGACTTCAAAAAAAGGAGGAGGTTCTCAGTTCGTCGGATTTTTTAAATTTTTATTTATGTCCGATTACTCGAAGACGGCTGGACCGATTTAAAAAATTCTTGTTTGGTTTCAATCGGTATATTTTCAAGTTGGTCCATTGTCATTTGGTCACGATCTGATGATGGGAACTTGGAGAAATCTAGGGAACTCTTTAAATATTATAGGTAGGTACTATTATAGGATTTAGGTATTTTTGATGAGCAATTGACATTAGGCTATTGTAACTTAGATAAATTACAAACCAAACCCACTAAAAAGTGAAAAAAAAAACTTTTTACAAAAAATACAACCAACTTCCAAACTACAAAGTGAAAAATAACTTTGATTTCGGAAGTCGGTGGCAAAAAACGAAAATACAAAACCCAAGACACCGACTTCCGAAATTAAAGTTATTTTTCACTTTATAGTGTTTTTTTTTTGGGGGTCGGGTGTTTTTTTTTGTAAAAGTTTTTTTTTAGTCTGAGTTCCTCGTTCCCCCACGGACGATTTTTTATCGCGGCGAGTTCGTCGCGGTAACTATCACCCGTGCGCGACTGGTCTTAAGTATGTTTTAGTAAAATAGCATTACCCATTAATTTCCTTCACGAAGAGAGGAGGCTTGTGTCCCAGTAGTGGGAAAATTATAGGCTGATTATACTTAAAACTTCCATGCTTCTGCTACCAAAAAACAATACAAACCATTTAATTCCCAGTATCAAGAACAAACACAAATAAACCGTATAATTATAACGAAAATTTAAATAGTCACTTAAATGGATTAAGAACAAATAAACGTTGACTGCCTGCAAGCATTTTCACTGCCTGTAAATGATAACCTACATTACATAAAACCCTTATGTACGAGATATACGGGTAAATATTTACCTATAGTCAAACAATAAACAGGCTATAATAAACGATATTCCATAAAATTGATGAAAATTTTATTCCGTAAGTACTTTCAGTGAGGTATTGTTTTATTTTTTCATCACCAGAACGCGGCAAAAAACCATTTAAGAATGTGCTGAAAAAAATTGCTATATTTTTTTACGGGATCCTGGTTTCAATGACCCGCACAAAATAGCTCATTTATCACAAGCAGTGTAGGATTAGGAAAGGAATTTGTGAATATTCATTTTCCACAGCTTCGCACAAAAATGTGGTCTTCTTTTTTTTTCGCGTGGTTAGTGACTAACCTGTAGTGCTATTCTGTAAAAATCTCACCGTGATAACTTAGGTGAAGTGAGCCGCCAATTTATAGTGTCAATCATTAGCAACTGACAGTTCACTCCACGCTCACTTCACCTAAGATAACACGGTGAGATGGTTACAGAATAGTACTACTGGTGTCAGAGTTTTAAAGCCGCCCATGGGCCTCTGACTTGGTTTAACATACCGTAGAGAAATATCTCTCTGCCATGCCGGTTTCCTCACACAAGTAGATAAAATGCAAGTGATAATTATAGAACACGCCCGTGAATCCGAAAAGTCAGAAGTGCGTGCCTTGGGTTGGCTATCACTGCATACAAAACTGTGGTTTAAAGTAAGTACACCAATATTATGTTTGCTTTGCTTAGATATCTATATTTCCGAACAACTGTTCTCAGGTGTTCTTTCCGAAGAAGCAGTGGACTGTAATCCACTATGCGCGTGCGCGAGTGGTTTGGTGGATGACAGGTGGACGCAACTGCTTTATTTCTAGATATTATCCCTTCGTAACCTGATATGTTACCTATTCCAGATCTTTTTTGGTTTAACGTCGTTTTATAGCTTCCATTTTCATAGTTTCGTTTCACATTTTTTTTTTCTCATATTATAGTTTTATAGAATAATCAATACTTTGAATAAATTTAAATCATTGATTTTCGTTACAAATAAAATTTTGTTTCGATATTCATGTCATAGAATAACAAATCAAATATTCTTTATCCTCATATTGTTTAGTTAGTGTTAAACTTATTACCAAGAAAAATATTTTATCGAGTGGCAGTTTCTAAACGTTTTAGTTCATAGCTTTGACAAATATTTAATAGTCAATAGTCTATAGTATTTTATAATTTTGTAGGATAAATATATTTTTTTTAGCCCCACAGACGGAGCCCCGTGCAGCGGGGCTCCGTCTGTGGGCTTAAAAAAATAACCTGATCTGCCCGAGTCGTGGTGCCCCAAGCCCCGAGCTCGCTTTTTTTAATTTTTATTGTTTATTAATTAAGAAACAAAACAAAATATAAACAGAAACATCACAAAAACCTAAATAGGTTTGTCCGGATGTTGAAACACTTTTAAGCAATCTTAATACTAACGAAATTTATGATTAAAACGTACTTTATGAAACATTGTAAGGTAGTTTGTAATAATAACTAAGAAAGCGCAAAAACAACGACGGCGCGGGTCAGGCAGTCCGTCGATGCTGCTGACTAAGTGAATTAAATTTAAACAGAATGATGCATTTTCAAAGAGAATCAAAGCATTTTTTGTATTTATTTTTATAATTATTTTTTGTTATTTCCCATTTAATTTTTGTTGGAACGTCATTAATTAGAGTAGGTGTTCGTTCGTTTCCCGTAATAGTTTTTATATCTCGGTACTACCAGTTTTGATTGGGCTGCCATTCTTGTTGCTATGCTATGATGGAATTTAATTTGCAGTTCTTTGTTGGTGAACTGTTCTATCAATAACCACTTTCGTACTTTAGTGTGTATTGACAAGATTTTACAATATTTAAAAAACCTGTTACGTCATCACCAGCATAAAGTGTTTTTTTATTTTATTTTATGTGGTATTATTATTTTTAATAAACGAAGTTGTAGGTTGTATATTTTGTCTAGGTAAGTTTTAAATGTTCTGCCATAGCTAGTAACTCCATATGAAATTATTGACTCCACGAGAGTATTATAAAAGTTAAGTAATATTTTAAAAGGTACTTTGTATTTAATTATTGCAAATTTGGCTAGCATTGCTCGCAGCTTATCACAAATGGAGTCTATGTGATAGCCCCAGTTAAATCTGTTATCAACGATTAACCCCAAATATTTATAGTTGCTCTCTCGCTCTTGCAGCCAATTTCTCATTCAACTTTAATTAGACACTTAATTTTCGACATTCAAATATGTACCCTTATAAAATTACGGATAGCATAACGTCTATTTTTAAAATAAAAAAATGTGATTACAAAATTCATTAAATTGTGTTTCTGAGAAAAGTGTTTCATTAAAGTAAATAGTTGTTAAAACAATAATATTCAAAATATAAATACAAAGACCAAATATTATATGAAACATTTTCTGCGAAACGAAATTCTATGAAACTTGTCTGCGAAACAATGGGACACCCTTTTTTTTCCTCAAGGGACAAAAAGTTGATTGGAAATCAGTTCTTTGAATTCTAATAATAATAAATCTGCCAGTATTGCCCATTGCAGGGCAAACAAGCTTCCTTTTCCTTATTCCACTCAACTCTTTCCCGAGCCAATATCAAATACAATCAAATTCTAATCAAATACATAATTTTTTGTCACTTTCTGTCACCGAGAAGAGGCCTGTGTCCCAGCAGTGAAAACATAATAAGCTGACTATGTTATGCAACATACATTGGTGAGGACTGCGGGAAAGACACGGAATATCAGGCAAAGAACAGAGAGAATTGAAAGGGGTTGGAGGAGGCCTTTCCCAAAGGGCACACTGAGAATTAGAACTGAGATTGAACGTTTTGTAATACAACAGCTTTCACTCTGAAAAAAGGCTATAAATAAAATGATATGGTACATAATATTATTTGAAATAAATAGTGTTCTCAGTACCACATTTTAAAAGCAAGACAGAAAATGAATTTATTTTCCCAGTACTGAACTCGGTTTAAAGTTCAATGTACGGAATTTATCGCCCAAGGCGGTCACAGACTTCAGCAGTGACACTATAATATTCAACGTAAAAGGAAAATGAAGCTTTCAACAGAAGTTTAAATTGAATTTATAGAAGTCTTATGTCTTTTGCCAAATTTCAGTATGTTCATAAAAATAAAACTAGCGTTCGTATTGGGGATCAATAAATGTTCTAACTTTTTGATTGAAACTTGAATAATTTATTGAGGAAAAATGTTTATGATTTACCATCAAATTCAAATTCAAAAGTCATTTATTTAAACTAGGCTGAGAATTTGCACTTTTCGAACGTCAAAATTACATAAGACAGTCCCCCAAAACGCCCACCCTTTACCACTTCCTAGTGCTTTAGCTGGGAAGAAGAAGTGGCGCAACAAACTCCCCAGCGGTCAAATTGGCATAGCGACATTCTAAAGGTATTATATTATATATTAAGTAAATCTTTTGTACAACCATAAAATAACATACTCAAAAGCTTATTCTCGATATAAAAATGCAATGTCGTCGTGCAATAAGCCATTTTAAAGATTAGTCCAATGCAGTGTATTCAAGTTCAAACCACTTTATAAAAAAGGGAAAATACGATAAGTTTGAGGTACCTATTTTGCTGCGAAAAAATGTTTTATTTGTATTGAAAATTTGCTATAATAGTAGTTTATGAAACTGTTGCATAATGAGGGGTATTAAAACATGAGTGTGTGTTTAAAAACTTCGCCTACGGCTCGGTTTTTAATAGTATCACACGAATGTTTTAATACCTAGTTATATGCAGTTTCATACACTACTTTATCTACTCTCATACATTAGGATTGAACCTAATACTAAATTAAAGATCAAAGTTAAAGATCAAGAATAAAATTGAAAAATCCCACAAAATTCAGTACAACAAAACAAATTAATGTCGTCTGCACCAGCACATCACCGCACATGCGCTACAGCGGGTGCTGCTGTCCCCCGTTTAAACGTTCCAATGCAAAAGTTGATGGAAACTCCTTGGTGATATTAACTTCTTGGAATAGCCCTGTATCGTAATAGAAAAAAAATATGTTTTATAGTATTATTTTGTTAGAGAAAAAATGGTATAATATGATTCTATTTTTAAATTTCGGTATTGTGTTTATAAAGTGTGTCAATATAAACTTTATTCCACACTGGTTCGTCCTTGTATGACATACGCATCCCCTGTCTGGAGTAGTATTAGTGACACTAATTACAAAAAACTCCAGGTCGTTCAAAACAAAGCACTCAAAATAGCATTTAACACACCTCTCTACACTAACCTTAAACAACTACATAATGATATCAAGTTTCCAACTCTAAAGGATTTCATTCTGAAAGTATCCCGAAAATTCTACCTCTTTAATAATCCACGTCATCACAATACTCTAGTCTCACACATTGGTAAGAGTAGATTAACCCGATTACCTTATGCCAGAACTTATAGCAAGTATAAACTGCCTCATCACCATTTCTTGGTGGATTAACGTTAGCTCACTTACCACCTGTCCAGCGTGATTGCTGTCACCTTACACAGTAATATGTACATTACATTACGTTTATATGCTTAAAATTTTATCGTTTTGTTAAATAATGTTTTGTCTTAATAATGTGACAATTTAATCATTTTAAAATAATGTAAAATGGGGGGCCTGGGTAACTTAAATTTAAAAATGTGGGTCTGCAAACCCTACATAACAGCACAATCTTATGTTATGTATCTATTAAATTTGTAGTCACACTAACAATCATACATGTTATATGTTAAGAGAGGTGTTTTAGCCTATTTAACATTGTTCGGATTATGTTAGTTTACATTTAGAATAAGATCTTTTTGTTAACTTGTATTAACCTTTTCCTTTTTCTGTTAATAAAGACCTTTAAAAATCAATCAATCAATCAATATAAACTCGTTTTGAATTTTATAATTCGAATATTATGCTATGAGAGTAGATAAAAACAAATACAAACAAACAAGTAATGTAATCACCGAGTACTCATGGGAACTTGTATTTGTAACCACCTATATTAAACATCTTATTATTTCCCATAAGTGCTGCGCATGAGGTTCTCGGTTCGATTCCCAGGACGGGCAAAGTATTATTGAGTTTTTTCATGAGGAATTTTTCGGTAGCAGCCCGGAGTCTGGATTTGTGTCCGGTTGATGGCAATAGGCTCGCTCCCTATTACATGGGACTTAAACATAACTGGCAAAATGTAACATGTGAACATTTACCCACATTTATAGCGGAGGTATCTATACCTCCGCTTATCCCTTCGGGTATTACAGCCGTGTTATGTTATTCAGCAATCACAATATTGGTTGTTGTATATAAATTTACATGTATGACGAAGCTCTGGACTCACACATGACCGATTTGATTAACCTCCAAACAATCTAGCGACTAGATCAATCTAACTACTAAATCCATAGTTTAACGAACGGTACACAGCATATAATATTCCGTTCTAGTGTAACATAAACAATAGTGTAACCGCCGTTGAAATACTAGTGCTCTGACATTCTAGCTACTGATTCGTGATTTGAGTTTGTAACACGTAGCTTTTGAGTGGTATTGTGTTCGATGGGCCTTATCGATCTTCTTTTTCTTCTTTTCATATTGATTTTATAATAGAATAGATATAGAACAGATATTTTTATTTATTTGCAAATAATGTAGGCATAAAATCTGTTGAGGAGTTTATGTACAATCTACCTATACCATTTAACATCTGTATATACTGGCACCCCGCGGTTTCACCCGCATAAGTCTCGATCCCGTGAGAATATCGGAATAAAAAGTATCCTATGTCCTAATCTAGGTCATGGTCTACCCATTTGTCAAATTTCATCCAAATCTGTTTAGCTGTTTTAGCGTGAAAGCGTAACAAACACACTTTCGCATTTATAATATTACTAGCTGCACCCCGCGGTTTCACCCGCATAACTCCCGATTCCGTGGGAATACCGGAATAAAAAGTATCCTATGTCCTAATCCAGGTCATGGTCTATCTATGTGCCAAATTTAATCTATATCTGTTCCGACATTTTAGCGTGAAAGCGAAACAAACAAACTCATTTTCGCATTTATAATATTAGTCAGGATTGTTTGGACTTAGTAGGTGACCACGCTTATCGCAGCGTTTGTGTTCAGATTGCCGAAGGCGCAGGTGAACGGACACTAGGGACACTTTCTAACTCCACTAACAGAGGAACAAAGATCAGATGTTAAACAGTTGAAGTTGTCAAGTCAAACACGCGAACAGTTAGAAGTTTTCGTATTAACTGCGGCATCTACAATCCTTGTACATATAACTGAAACTTATGGCGAAATTCTAGGAAGGGATGTAATTCGATTAAATTGTTGAATCAAGAAATACGATCTTGTGACGAATGATATTACAGAGTTTCTTCATGTTATGTAATCAAAGTTAAAGTGTCTCTGCTTCTTCCTTAATCCACCCAAAGGCCTTCTTTAAAAGATCGCTTTTAGCGATAAGACAGCCCATTGTGTAAGCTTATGATAATATATAATATTATATAAAATAATTTATATATAATATTAATAACATTAATGACTCATAATAAATTTATATCGTGTGGTATGGTTTTATGGTGTACATAATAAAGAGTATTCTATTCCTGGTCGATCGATCAGGTTAATCACGCTTGCCGCGGTTGGTCTGTGGATGGGTGACCATCTTTACATACCAAGATCCCTCCGTGCCTCGGAAAGCACGTTAAGCCGTTGGTCCCGGTTGTCATTTGTAGATCTTTGACAGTCGTTACGGGTAGTTAGAAGCCCAAAAAGTCTGACAACCAGTCTTACCAAGGGGTATCGTGTTACCTAGTTACTAGGTTGTGGAGGTCAGATAGGCAGTCGCTCCATGTAAAATACTGATATTCAGCTGCATCTGGTTAGACTGGAAGCCGACCCCAACATGGTTGGGAAAAGGCTAGGCAGATGATGAATAAAGAGTATTCTATTGTATTGTCTTGTGTTATATATCACCACCAACAAAATTAGTATGTCATTGCATGTAGGTCTGCATTAAACTCGAGTTACAGCAATCATTAAGTTGTATTAAACTTAAAAATCCTCTAAAGTATTTCTGAAAATGCTTCAAATTGTCTTGTGAGTAATTAAATAACAACGACTTAAAAATATATTATGTTGGTATGGCGTTCAACAGATATGAACTGCATCATCTCCCAATAGTTGTTGATGGATTTTATTTTTTGATTAGCTTTTCTCGTGGCTTTGTCCCCAGTGATTTCGAAATCAGACTTGCCAATTCATTTTCCAATAAAAAATTCGATACCTCAATTCACATATTAGGTTATTCTCGAAAATATGTTTTAATAGTTTTTGCACAAAACATCAAGTTTCATCTTTAAAGCCAAATATACGTAGTTACAAGTTGACACCGACGGAAAATAAAAATGATATTTTGCAAATCAAGATACATACGAACTATTAGAAAAATGTTCAAGCATTGCATTGACTCCATAGCACTTCGTTAGCTAATAGTTGGCCTTTTATATTTTATTCCCTTGGCAGTGTAGTGCAGAGCAGCTTGTGTAAAACGGACGTTGGACGACCTTGCACTTTATCCAAGACTACTATACTAATTTATTTTATACTAGCTGCGCTCCGCGGTTTCACCCGCAAAGATCTCGATCCCATGGGAATATCGGAATAAAAAGTATCCTATATCGTAATCCAAGTCCAGGTCTGTCTATGTTTCAAATTTAATTTAAATCTGTACAACCGTTTTAGCGTAAAGCGCAACGAATTATCGCTAAAAGCCATATTTTACAGACAACCTTTGGATGGATTAAAGGGAGAAAAAGTCAATACTGCAAGTAGTCACTGGTGTACCATTTACATATAAACCTCAACTGTGACCTTAATCGTCTTAAGCCTACTTTACCGTCAAAAGTTTATAATTAAGTTCGTCTGTGCAAGTATAGTCGCCGGCACGTAACTTGGCAACAATCGTAGATGCGCAGAATTTGTTTTCGCTCACTTTTCTTGACAGACATGTTCATAAATAAATTATGGCATAGAATAATGAGATGCAATAAAAGTGTAAATTTTTTTGTTGCACTTATGCCCATTTTCACCAACACTTGAATCCCTAAATAAAAGTGCACTGTTGTATTTTCAACACTAAGTTCAACGCTGAGGGTTGAAAATCCAACAGTGCACTTTTATTTAGGGATTCAGTTAGGTTTCAGTGTCACTTAGTTGTCAGTGAAAACGGGCATAAGTTTACATTCGCAAACTTACTCCCAATACGCTAAAACCTTGCCAAGACACGTGCCAGCGACTGTACCTAACAATAAGCAATCTAAAAGACAAAGTCGTGGTATTTAATGTTTGCAGTGAGTTTCTATTTATTGCTTGTCTTATAAAGACAAGCAATAAGCTCCTGCTACGCACGGTTCTTATGACTTGACAAAACATCAAGATTTCTTTATAATAATATGCGAGTTTAATATTAGTGTTTAGTGGTATGAGGAACAGGGTGTAAAGTTCACTCATCCACCATAGAAAAAGGAGGATCCTCTGACCAGACGGGTGTTGTGTCTGGCGGGCAACTGCCCATCGGTTTGAAGTTGAAATCTTGTATGTATATCGATCGCTCGGTAAACTCTAACTGCGCGATGCAGGATTTGTGTGACGTCATGTCTATGATGCGTAGTTCGTATGTGGCGGTGTAACCGTTACAAGTGTACTTATTATACACATCAACCTTCTAAAATACTTAAATTTTCTAAATGATGGTAAAAACCGCATCAAAATCCGTTGCCTAGTTTAGAATGACAACGCGGTCATGCCGACAGACACGAAAAGCAACTTTAATTTATAATGTCTAAAGATTAAATTTAATTAGAAGTGAGGTACCTATTTTCTTGATTTATTGTGATATTTGCAATTACTGGTTGCCTTGGCCAGCCTTAGTGTGACTCTCAAAGATTTTAATTAGAGCACCCTTCAAGAAAAAGAAAATGTTTTTTCAAAGATATAAATATAATGGAGAGAGTAGGTGTCTCTTTCGCTATTTTCAGCCATATTTTATCTACTGTGGGTGTACTGTGGGTAGTGTTGGTTATTGTACAATAGAAAAACCGTTTACAGTTCAGATCAAATTAATTACACTAGCAATTCACACGCTGTAGGTACACGACACGACTATTCGGTATGCGCGACAATTTCTAAACGTGTTCACTGCTTGACCGCCACCGATGAACTCTACTTAGCTCCAGCCGATCCGAGCGTTATGATGTAGACTCTGTCGAGCGCCGCTAGACAGCGCTGTCGTCCCGATTTGTCAACTTAGTAATGTATTTCCAACAAATATGTCTAGCCAGAGTTTTGAACTCTTCGAAAAAATTGTGTCCAACTGTTAGCCGCTAAATACACGCACAATGGCAGCACTATGACATGACGCGAGTGTAAACCGTAGCTGTCACGCACACCAGCATAAAAATGTTCGTCTGTTTGTTTTAGTTCTTTTGCAGCGCGATACTCTATCTAGACGTATAAATAATCAAAGGGATTTATATTTTTTGTACCTACATCATTTTTAGTAAAGGCATAATTTATACTATAAATAATATGTATTTTGTGTATTTTTTTCTGAAAAATGGTTTCGTTTTCTATTTATTTTGCCCTGTGTTTATACAAGTCTTTCCATTACGTTAGCTACGCTTAGGTATCTAAAATAACATTGCAAGTTGTTATAAGCTTTCAAATCGAATAAAAAATGAGTAACTGTACCAAGAATAATTATTTACGAATTTAAGAATAGTCTTATTTTTATACGCATTTTGCCAGATTAACATTACCTATTACTTTACCAAATGAGTTGCGTAAAAGCTTAAATTGTTGTAAAACAGTTGAGCATCACATCGAAAGCAAGACAGTGGGTTCCTCACACGGGATCAGCTTCTGAAATACACGCCAAAATATGGCTGTTCAACCATTATCTAGAGAAAGTAGGTCCTATAGTAAATATATAATAAGCAAGAATATAGAAGGTGCTTGGAGCTGCTCTCATCAAGCTAAGCAGTCAATCATGATCTACAGGTTGGATTTTTTTAATGAGGCAGTAAGGACTGGTACCTTAACCGCTGTAGCTTCAGGAAAACCGTCCTTAACTTTTTGAGAAATTTTGATCGGCATTCACAGATTTTGAAAAAAATTGTCAGCAAGAAAACGAGCAATTTTCACAAAAACTTTATTTGATGCGAATCGATCCTGTTTCTTATAAGGATCAAAAAACTCTCTTGGACCAACTGAGGTTTAAAAACTAGAAGGGTCAGAAATTTGTCAAACTTTTATTAGTTATGAATAATATAAATATGAGGCTTTTGGCCAATTTGTAAATGTGTATTCTGAGTATTTTTTTTTTTGTAATATGCGTTTAGTTTGTGCAGAATAAACAATTTTTCTTTCTTTCTTTTAAAATCGCAAAAAACTTTTACCATACATTTCGTAGGAAATGTGACTCCCAACTTACTTTTTAATGATGAAGAAACTGGCCGCTACAAAGAAGACTGTCCGAAAATAAACAAAAAGAAACAAAACTTCGAATTTCGAACGAATACTTGTCATAATTTTATTTTCTTTGATAACAATATTTTGTTGCTTTTGATTTGCATCTTAAAAATAATTAATTGCTCTTCTATATAGTAAGCAAGTATATAGAAGGATCTCATACACCAGTTTGGTGCAAGTACTCCAAGTTTGGTTCATTTTTTTATCGATACTTGTGTCAATCGCTTAAAAAGCGTGCCAAGAATTGGTTTGCAAGGCGTTAGAGAGTTTTGAAAATCGCGTAGTTTTTATTTTATTTTCTCTTTTTAAAAACGTTGCCCCGCACTTGCAATTTCTCCTGTATTGTGGGTTCGTTTACAAATATTTAAACTCACACACACTTTAAGACCCGGAACAACTACTTGTAGATCGTACAAATATTTGTTCCGTACGGGAATCGAACCCGTGACACGCAGCGTAGCAGTCAATCGCTTTACTACTGCGCCAACCGTGCCGTCAAAGATGCAAGCCTATCCGTGTATTATCGGATACTTTTCAGCAAGTCAGCGTCGAAATAATACAACTTAATTCTCTGAGGCCTTTTCCATCGTACGGCTGAATGATGATAATGGATATTCTACCTGTAGGACGCACCACGTATTTGAGTCCCGTAGGAATGAAACTTTGAGAGAGTTGTTTCCTGATTTTAACCTAAATGTCATGTCATGAGAAAAAAGCAACCAACTTCCAAAAAAAACAGTACAAAGTGAAAAACAACTCTAATTTTGGAAGTCGGTGGCAACAAACTTAAATACAGATCCAAAGACACCGATTTCCGAAATTGAAATTATTTTTCACTTTTTATTGTTTTTTTTTTTTGGATGTTAGTTGTTTTTTTTTTGTAAAATGTTTTTTTTTTTTAGCTTTTGAGTTACGGTACCTATCCCCGCACCAATTCGTATACCACTACTTTCTATGTAAACATCCAAAAATGTCAGGAAGTACATTTTATAACATCATCAAGATACACAAAGTGTATTAAATACGTATAATATTATAAAAGAAATGAAATGAAATGAAATTGTTTATTCTGTAAACAATTTCATTTCATTTCTTCTAACGCTATCCATAACGAAGCTAACTCAAAAAGTACTTACCCAAGCAAAGGTAATAAAATTTATATGGAACCACCGCGCAAGCTTCCTCTACCAAATGAAAAAAGAATTTTCATAATCGGTAAACAATCAACGACGAAAATATCGATGAAAATAGTTTTTTTTTTAAATACATACAGACGAACAAAAAACCTCCTCTCTTTTGGAAGTCGGTTGAACATAGGTAACATTTAGGAAATCATTTACCATTGCCGTCCACACTATCAAAACGTAAGCAAAACAAGAATAATGCACGTTGATCCTTACTAAATTACTTAGTTGTATCATAATTATCCTGATTGCATTGAACAAAGAGCTGCTTATTAGAACCACTGAATGCCTGTAAAATAGAACATAATAGTTTTCAACTATGTCTCTGATTGGCGCGTGTGAAATGTAACAGCACGTAGAACACGTCCTACACAGACGTGCGTGACCCACGACCCATGAAGTACTGTCATTGACAGAGGTTACCGTGTAAAATGAAGTGGACATTTGACACCACAACTTTTTATTTGGTTTTTCGGTGCTCAGACAAGTTTCCGTTGAGTAAAACTGGTGACGAGTCTCGTGATAACTGTTCTGTGCTGTGTTATATAACTGTCACTACATACAACTGTCGAAGATGACAGTTGATTTAAATACAAGAGCGTTTATTCTGAAAGTGGGCAACGTCGCAAATAGATGTCAAATATTTCGCTTTTTGATGAATTTGGCAATATTACTGCATGGAAATATGAAATGTGGCAAACTACCGAATTATAATATTAATAACTAGCGACCCGCCCCGGATTTGCACGGGTATAAACCGGGTTATTATACATATAAACCTTCCTCTTCAATCACTCTATCTATTAAAAAAAACCGCATCAAAATCCGTTGCGTAGTTTTAAAGATTTAAGCATACATTGGAATATAGGGACAGAGAAAGCGAGTTTGTTTGTAAACTATGTAGTGATAAATTGCAATTATAACACTGAATTTGATTTTGTAACAGTTTTAGGTGTAAAAAAGGCATTTAGATAGTTTTCAAATACTTTTTTACATCCAAAACGAAATATTTGGTGTTAGGATATGAATTTTTGCATTTCATAATCAATATTTTAATTCACTAGTTAACCACGTTTCATATTTCCATACATTAATATTGCTAAATTAATTAAAACAGGTAAATATTTGACAGCTATTTGCGACGTTGCCAACTTTTAGGATAAACGCTCTTAAGTTGGCAGTCAAACTAACAATCATCAAAGAACAGGATTTGTAGAAAATTCGAACGTAACAAAAGTTTGGAAAAGGAGGTTTGTATAAATAATGAGGCAACGCAATGTGTGCTCATTAGGTTGGTACTTAATGTATGAGAGGTCCTTAAAACTTTTCTCCATCCTTACGGTAGCGAAGTTATGTTAGATAAGCAGCAAGTATCCAATTATTCAAATGAGTCTCACATGTAGGTTGACGAATGTTTTAAATAGGATGTCACGGTTTATTTAGAAGTTAAAAGAGGCTTATTAAGTCTCGCTACAATTAAGGTTATGTTGTTCTGTGAGTCCAATTGAAATTAAATTTGGTATAAAACTTTTAGGTATTTTTTACTTCTTTAGTTTTTTGTATATGTAATGGTACTAGTACTAATAATAAACTCATCAGTTTTCTCCAAATATTTAATATTTTTATTTTCATTGTCTGACAACTAGTCTTACCAAGGATTATCGTGTTACCCATTAACGGGGTTGTGGAGGTCAGATAGGCAGTCGCTCAATGTAAAATACTGGTATTCAGCTGCATCCGGTTAGACGTGAAGCCGACCCCAACATAGTTGGGAAAAGGCAAGGCAGATGATGATTGGCGAAATGTGGGGAAGGTGCATGTCTGCTTAACCCTTCGGGGAATAATGCCGTAATGTTACGTTATGTGTGTCTGTTATTGTTCTTTTAGGAACAATTAAATCACTTTATTTATGCGTAGGCTTTACTTACCCAAATGGAACCGAGTTAGGTATAGTCACCGGCACGTAACTTGGCAAGAATCATAGATGCGCAGAATTCGTTTTCGCTCGATTTTCTTAACAGACTTGTCCATAAATAAACTATAGTAATAACCATAGAATAACGACATGCAATAAAAGTGTCCTTTTTTTTTGTTGCACTACGTGTACATGCGCAAACTTACTCTCAATACGCTAAAATCTTGCCAAGTTACGTGCCAGCGACTATACCTACTGTTGGCTCTAACCACCCTACTAGTTCTCTTTATATTGATCATTAAAAGAGATAACAAATAAATCTAAATAGCAATCTTTCTTCATAACAGAACTAATTGCCCATAAACAAAGAATTCCATGAAAATCGAAGTGAAAGAGCAAACGAGCACTCAACTGGAAAATCTTTTCCTTAGAAAATGGTACCTATTTGTTTTGATAAAAAAAGATAGCTTGTTGTTCAAGCCTGCAAGAGGAAGAATTCTCAACATTGCATTCTGGTAAAATACCAGTATCTACCTGAGTGGAAGTTAGACAGAAATAAAGGAAGAGTTACAATGAAACATTCTCAAGACTGTAAATCTCTTAAGCTCCATTTACACGGTGCAATTTTCCTACCGGTGTTGAAGAATAAAAGGAGATGGAGAACGGTGGGCCCAAATGTAATAACTTGAGATATGATCTAAAAAGATTGTCATATTTTTTTTATCTTTGAATAACAAAAATCAGCTGAATTCTCAATCTGGAAACGGAGAAATATGATAAAGATAGTTTTTGTGAGATTATCGATTAATTGGGTTATTGATTGCACAATTACAAGAAGGAAATAATAACTCAAAGTAATTAGTAGCATGTAGTATAGTGCATTTAATTATAGTGACTTGCATCACCGATACGCTGTTTAGACGTTGCAACTTTTACTGTTGGCACGGCACAGGAAATAAAATCGCATCGTGTAAATTAGTCTAAACCGATGCATGTGAAAACTTCGATCGAGTTTCATTGCAATGAGACATTTAAGTTCCAACAATGCTCAACTGTAGCTTTGAGATTCGATATACTCGTATTACCTACGTATTTAGTTTGTAACTTTAGATTCTGATGTCAGTGTTCGAAAGTAAGGACCTATGTTTGATACGGAGTCAACGATACAACCTATGGTACAACTTCGGTTATGCGCGAATGTCACTTGCACGACATAAAACAACAAGGTATATTTGTAATGTGGTAGTTAGATGGTTACAAGCTTATTAAAATTTCAATTTATTGGGAATTTCTCAAATGTGGTAATGCAATAATGCGGTCAACTATACGTTCAAAAGCTGTTGAATGGGGTATAGAAAATATTTTGGCGCATTGTGTTCCACGTGCGCCTCACAGAGATGTCAGCACAATTGAAGGGGTCCGATAGGGCCGATGCCTGCTGGGGTTGCGGGTTTGTCCGAAAGGGTTACCGTGGTGGCAACATACAGTTAACTGAAGGAACACGTGTGGGTTTTAGTCAGTAAGAATCTGACACGCCCTCCCGCTCCGGCCAGAGCGGGAGAAGTTATTTGATAATTTCCGACACCAAAAAAAAAAAATGGCCCTCTTGAACCACAAATCTGTTAATATGTGAAGCGCTAAATATATTGTTTAAAATATCATTATGTTTCTGTCAATCGTTTGAAGATGACGGAGACGGAAAAATGTTTTAAGTATTTTTAAACGTTATACGTATTTAGTGGTTTGTGGTGAAAATGGGCCTAAATGTGTTAGTGAATCTAATAAATATAATAAAATAGCTCATATTCCATGATGTTATTCGATTATGGTTTCCTGTGATCGTCTTTATGTCTACCACTTCCTGTCTCGATAGCACAGTATTTCTTTTTTACGACCTATGTAAGCAAGATTTTGTTAGTAGGTTTCGGTTAGTAAAAGGTGGTGTTTTTTGGCACTTAGATAAAACGATTTTGTTTGCCTGATGCCTGAACAAACTCTGCCATTAAAGTATCATTAGCTAGGTGTATAGGATAGATACAAATAATGTTATTTTGTTCGGGTTGTGACTAAGTTGGTTGGTACTGTCACAATCATAAATATATTACTATGGACAGCTCGGCACCAATATTTGATTTCATGATTCATCTATTAATATCTGTCGTCAAGATAACGGCTAATATACAAGTAGCAGCACAAATATGTGACGTCGAAGGAACACCAAAACTATCTGACGAACCAAAATATAGGATGCTGCATCGGCTTCAAAAACATGTATCACCACTTAGAATGCAATAATATGGAACGCAAGACGCGTTATAAATATCTCCCTACTCGGTTAAATTCCAAAGAAAGTGATACCTTGTTGTGATCAAAAATATCTGACATCACTTTGGTAGCATAAAAACCTAACGTATTATGTATCGAGTTGGTTAGTGGAAGTACTAACTCAGGTGCGGTTCGGACAGGTGCTGTTGAAATCAGTGCTCTGAATGAAATACCTTGAAATTAATACTCACTTACTTTAAGAACGTGAATGTACTATAATATTATTGTCACAACAGCATTTGCATGGAATCGTTAAAGTTTTACGTAATAAACCAAAACACTCCGTTTTGGACATAGTTACGTAATTTTTCATGTCACGTTTGTAATTATTATGAGACGGAAATTAATGGTTGACAGCGAAAGTGCTTTAAGTGAGACGACAACAATTTAGTTCATTACTGCTTCCCCATTTTCCTGTACTAACGTTATTTGAAAATTACTATTTAAGGAAGTCATCAACATACGAGAGGCGATAAAAAATAAACAAAACAGAAATAAAATATTTTCTACGTAAATTTAAAAAAATAATCTGTCTGAAAGAGATCAAAGGCGGAGAAGAATAAGAAATCCTTCTAAGAACTGGGTCGGAGAATTCAACGGAACAAAACTGCATTATAGTAAACATCTCACTTGCAATAACATTTTCTTTCACAATATACTTTCTTACTTATTTTATTTAAAAAGCATTAGGGTATATGGGTCAGCTACACCAAAAGATCGCTAGACGTCTTACGTATCCAATACAAT
Source organism: Agrochola lychnidis (assembly GCA_963680765.1). NCBI lineage: Eukaryota > Metazoa > Arthropoda > Insecta > Lepidoptera > Noctuidae > Agrochola > Agrochola lychnidis. The sequence goes on from OY796864.1 coordinate 13,082,897, forward strand.
AATGTGTTTAGGATGCTGTCCCCCCCTGAAACTTTCCCGTTTCTGTAGCGCATCGGAGATGTTTGCTCAGAATCGAACTGACAGCTTCCATGCAGTGTTTCGCAAAAAAGTCACATCACTGATGCGTAGAATGCGGGTCAGTGACAATAGCATCCTGAAAACAGTGGTGGAGAGACCTTACTCCCTTTTTCTGAGGCCCTATGTGGAGAGAATGGTCAGCTAGAATATTTCTTGGCACATATTTTTACTTATCGTTCTCTGCACAACCTGCCGCAGTCACCAGCTATTCTTATCCTTGGTTTGTGTACTACTAACACTAGTGATAAGGTATTTTACTAACAAATTAGATCATATTGTTGTTCGAACTAAATTAATTAATAAAATTAACTACAATAGAGCAGTGGTGGCCCAGTGGTAACGGCTTCGGCTTATGAGTAAGTTCGAACCCAGGCAGGCGCTTTACTTTGTGTAAATTATTTCATCACCACTGCTCTCAAAACGGTGAAGGAAAACTTCGTGAGGAAACCGGCATGTCCTAGGACCAAAAATTCGAAGACATGTGACATCTACCAACCCGCATTGGGCCCGTGCGGCTGCCCCATTTCAAAACCTAGAAAGGACTTAAAACGAAATTTTACAGGAGAGCGCAAAAACGTAAATAGGGTCAGCTTTTGAAAAGTCCAGGTTTTGAAATGGTTAAAGTAACTTACTAGATTTTAAAGTGGTCACGGGGCAGTGAATGGGGCACTTACCAGGTTTCGATGTTTAAATATATCTGCTTATAAGCGAGTTTTCAACGCTGGTGTTTTTGTATTTGGTGCGAACTTATAAGATTAGCAAGATTATGCAATAAAACGATTTTTGTAAAAAGTGTCCCTTACTAGGTTTTGAAATGGGGCAGCCGCGTGTGGTGGATTACGGCCCACTCCCTCTCACAGAGAGGAGGCCTGTGTCCCAGCAGTGGGAACATTTATAGGCTGATGATGATGATGATGACAATTAATAGAATAATAACGTATTATTTACAATTTTTTGGAAAATTTTATATGAAAACTAGCGGACCTGACAGACGTTGTCCTGACCGAATACCGCCACCTATCGGGTCCGATTGTGAATCTAAACCATTCCCAGATCCCCTTGAACACACACAAAAAATTTCATCAAAATCGGTCCAGTCGTTTGAGAGAAGTTCAGTGACATACACACTCACAGAAGAATTATATATATAAAGATGAACATCATCATGATTTTCCAATTTATTTGGTGTCCACGCAATATTATGTCTTTTTCTTCCATACTTCTTCTATTAGTCGTCATTTCGGTGGTCATCCCCTTTTCTAGCCATCTCTCACACAGTCCATCCATCGTTTCTTTGGTCTTCCCCTACTTCATTTTTATATTATGTTTTCCTCATTTAACCAACCATCCATCCATCCATTAATCTCTCTTATAGCCATTGGGCTATAAGAGAGATGATATCTAATAGATCTCAAAATATTTTTAGAACTGTAACGTTTTCAATATGATATTTGATTTATAGATCTAAAAATCTATTTCAAATCAAGGAGCCATTGTATGATTCCAACATGTTACAACAACTAGAAAAGTTTTTACTTAGCAAAGTTAAGAAAGTTTTATAATATTCCATATTACAAAGAACTATTTTGTACCAAAAATATTTATGTTATTTTGTTGGCAAGCAATCCTCTAATACCAGTTGTTGTAATCTGAAGTGATAACAAAACTTTCAAGTTCTCAGCTTCATTGAAGTGCTTACTTATAGAAAGAAGTATGTAATTATAAAATAAAATGTCTTGTTGAGACTTACCTATAAGTTAAAGTCTTGTATTCCCCAAAAAATGATAAAATATCGAGGGGATTATTAAACTATGAAATATCAATATCACTAGCTACTTTATAGTAGGTGCTGTAGAGGTTCGCGAATATTTTAAAAGTTGATAGTATGTCATCGTCATCTATCTGCCTAGCCTTATCCAACTATGTTGGGGTCGGCTTCCAATCTAACCAGATGCAGCTGACTACCAGTATTTTTTTACATGCAGCGACTGCCTATCTGACCTCTACAACCCAATTTCTGGGTAACACTGTCTCTGCATCCCCCAAAGGTTGACTGATAGAAAATGCTTATGGCATTAAACCCGCCTCTATACATTTCTGTGCTTGAAGTACTAAATAAACAAATAACATGATACCCCTGGGTAAGACTGGTTATCAGACTTTCTGGTTTCTGAGGATCCGTAACAACTGTCAAAGGTCTACAAATGACAGCTTTACGTGCTTTCCGATGTAAAGATGATCACCCATCTACGGACCAACTGCGGCAAGCGTAACTTAACCTGATCGATCGACCCGTACGACTGTTATTATTTAGCCACAAGCCCCCATGCATGCATAATAAGATAGAAGAAGATAGAAAATAATTAGGATCAGCTTGGAGAGCTAACAGAGAGCGTGTCATGATGTAAAAATATGTAGATCCAATTCTGGGAATAAAAAAAAGTTATAAACCATAAATACGCCTTTTATAGATAATTCCGGAGGGCGCGGAGCCCCTAAAGTACGTATACAGTGTTACCGGCAGATATCATTTAATGTACTTCAGTTAAACGGTATACAACTGAAGTACACAATGGTGCCGATTCTCTTGTACACCGAACTAAACTAACTAAACTATCACTAAAATTCCTTACTTTTGACTATGAGAAGCTTAAAGCTATTCTGCAAAATAAATTCTGTAAATTTAAAAATAATTTTGATACATCTAAATCGAATTTGACAATCGCGACTCCACACGTGATACCTAACCACGTGAATCTTTTTAGAGCCGGAAGCGCGCAGGGGGGCAGCCTTGACGTTTTTATATGGAATTTTTCACTTTTTGTATGAAAAATAAGAAAAAAAATTACCTACATGTAGAGTGTTAGGGGTTTAAAGGTTTTATGAAGGGGGCCAAAATTTTCATAATTTTTGCGATTGGACACACCGTTTTCGAAATATAAGCAAAAGAAAAAAAAGATTCGGTACTGTTTTTGCATCTAAAGTAGAGGTGTTGGTGTGAATTTTAAGTTCATGACAACCAATTTTATTCCACATGTTTTTAGTCGCGATTAAAAATAGTCAGATTTAGTTAGAAAATCTAAATTTTAGGTGAAAAACGACAAATTCAGAATAGTGAAATTGCCATTTTCACTAAATCAAGATCTCAGTACCATCTTAGTGCTGTTAAACTAAAATGTAGTTAAGTTGTGTCACTTTAGTCTATTTCAGAATGGGAAATCGTCGTTTGACAGGAATAAAAAAAAATTGGTGATTTTTAGTCTAGTTTAGAGGCATTTGTGAAAAGAGAATCTGCACCGATAACGGTAAAATATTTGTTAATTATCTCTAAATCGAAATTTGTTGAAATAGTCTCTCGAAATTAGTTGGTATGGATTAGTAAACCTGGAGCTTAATAGAGTACCTACTAACAAGTTTTGTTAAGTATCTCTCAAATAGTTAATTTCAATGGCACTATAAAATTGTAACCCGTGTAACTTCGAAACTTTAGTTGATAGGATTATCTAGACTATTCTAGAGGATGTTATCCAAATTCCCATTGTCATTCACAGTTCATATATATGACGGAGAGGGTAGTTATTATCAGTCATATTTTAACTACTGTGGGCGTACTGTGGATAGTGTTGGTTATTGCGCAATAGAAAAACAGTTTACAGTTCAGATCAAATTATAATTTACGATCACATTAATAACACTAGCAATTCACACACTGTAGGTACATGACACAACTATACGGAACGCGCGACAGTTTCTAAACGTCTTCACTGCTTGACCGCCATTGCTTAGCTCCGGCCGGTCCGAGCGTTATGTTGTAGACTCTATCGAGCGTCGCTAGGCGGCGCTGGCGTCCCAATTAGTCAACTCAGTAACGTATTTCCGACATGAATTTTATGAGTAAAACTCATTCGAAAAAAATTCTTTTCTGATTGGTGTTGACACAAATAATCAATTGGTATCTATTATCCCATCATCTGTTACGACGCCTCATTAAGGTGGATAACAATTAAAATTCTATTGTGTCTCGTTAATGACAGTTGAAAGGATAGAGGTAGGTACTTATTATTGTTGTAGCAGGCATATTGCTGGTGCTTGATTTGTCATTTTATTTATAACTAGCTTCTGCCCGCGACTTCGTTCACGTGGAAGTCGTAAGATACCACAATTTACTACAATAACAGCCACATTTTTATAAAACATCCCTGTATACCTACTACATTTGTAGTTTTATTCTCAGCAGTCAAAATATGCAGAGTCAGGAATGGTGACTCGGGAGCAAGCGACGTACAGTTGTCCGTGTGAGAAGCAGCTTATCCTGAGGTTGATACCCGCAGCTTTCAGCCTTCGGTGTCGGACCCTGTGACTTGTTGATCGCAAAGCATACGTTCCCAGAGAACTGCATGCGCTTGAACTGATAATTTTGGGGAATTAGTGATATACGCGCTATAAACACTGTCTTACCATCGCCATAACCTGTTAGAATTTCCACCTCGATGACGTTTCTCTGCAAAGACGTGACTTTGAGCCGGGTTCCGTTACACAGATGTACAACCGGAAGTCCACTTGCCATTTGCGAATTGAGAAATTCTACGGGGTAATGTGCGGCATCATCTTCATCCACATCAGTATTAATGGAGGTGTATATCACTTCACTCAATTTGTGAGAGAATACTGTGGTTGATCGCTGCAGCTTGATCATTTTCGGAGTTAAAATGGAAACACGCCCAAGAATTCTCTTGGTACGGTATTTGACTGATGTCCCCGTATACCAGACGAATAAGATCTTCTTAAGTGGGATCTACTTTACCAAGAGTCTCTGGTAGAGTGCCTCGAACAACTTTTAGAAGAACATCGGAGAATTCTTGAGCATTTGAATTCCCGCCAAGCCGAGCTCGTATGATGATGGTCAAGCGCAGTCTATGAACTCTCGACCGTAGAGTCGACCTTTTCAACGAAGTATTCACTTTGTCAGTCAGGACTGTAACACCACCCATCATGTCTTGGTTCCTGCGGATGTCCTGCAGGGTTCTGTTTACAGCTTCCACTGCTTTCCTTTTTGCCATAATGCATTCATCCCATACGATGAAGCGCAATCCCTAAGCACACATCCCTTGTTACTGTTGCGTAACACCCCACAAACAGGCGTTTCGTTGCTCTTTAAATTGATGGGAATCTTAAACATGGCGTGCGCTGTTTTGTCACCAGAAAGCAGTGTGGCAACGATTCCAGAAGATCCACACACAGATTTTAAAATCGCTAGGACAAATCTGCTGTCAAAATCTGTAAAATTCCTTTTATTCCTATAGTCTTCAGCTCTAAAATGATCAGAACACAACCTTGAATGTTTTGTGACTGTAAAGTACTTGTAACGTAGCAGTTTTCCATAGCTTACGAAGTTTTTCTTTTTAACCAACTTCAAAAAAAGGAGGTTTCTCAATTCGACCGTATATATATATTTTTTTATGTGTGTTCGCGGATAAATTCGTCGTTTATGAACCAATTTTGATGATTCTTTTTTTGTTGGAAAAGAAATATTTCAAAAGTGGTACCATGATAAGGAAACCAGGATCTGATGATGGCATCCCAGAGAAATAGAGGGAACTCTTCAAATATTATAGGCAAACCTATAGCAATTTGGGTATTTTTTATAGTAACTCGTGCAGTTGCTCTTGGAAAGCACTATTTGGTTAAGTGGAACTGATGATGATGACCACAAATAGCCACCGGAACTACTAAATAATAAGTATTTCACGGGTTGCGATTCGATTACTTTAATAGGTTGCAATGCAATTTATGCTCGTCACAATGCATATGGAGAAGTGGAGTTGATGGTGAAGTACCAGGAGAACTTTCAATGATGAACGTCCCTGCATCGGGAAAAGCAATATTTTGTAAAAGGTGATGAGCAGTTGGCATTAAGCTAATGTAACTTAGACAAATTACAAATTGACCCACTAAAAAGCGAGAAATAAAAACTTTTTACAAAAAAAAAAACAATCGACTCGTATTACAAAATGTAAAAAAAAAAAACAAAAACAAAAAAAAACCGTAGTTGGGAATCGATCTTACAACTCCATGTTTACAAAGCAATCGTCCAACCGCTGAGTTAATTGCTTCGTTGTAATTTACTTAAAATAGCCGTTCCTATATATTTCATGATTGACTGCTTAGTTCCATAAAGGTATAGTGTGATGATAATCATTTAAAAAGTTAAATCGAAAACCATCTACAGTATCCTAATCTTTTGGCGCGTTTTTTTCCAAAAATACGAACATAATATAATATTGCTCGTCCCCCATAGTAAATAGCGTGATCGTTTATACCCTACAATTTGACCAGACTTATAGGGAATACCTATGCAAAATTTTAACATAATCTATCCGGTATAATTTGCGTCACGTTAGAACATACAAATTCGATATAATGTAATATTGCTCATCCCCATAGAAAATAGCGTGATAGTCTATACCCTACAGTTGAAATAGACAAACATTCTGAAAACTAAATTTTCTGCATAAGAATCGATCCCAGACCTCGTAGCAATAACTTTCTTTCAAAATATTCAATGTACAATTTTAACTTCGCTACGATTTTATTATATGTATGGATACATAATCAAAAAAAAAAAATATTAGTACAAAATGTGAAAAAAAAAGAAAAACAAAAAACCGCAGTTGGGAATCGAACTTACAACCCCATGTTTGCAAAGCAATCGTCCAACCGCTGAGTTAATTGCTTCGTTGAAACTTCCCTAAAATAGCCATTCCTATATATTTCACGATTGACTGCTTAGTTCTATAAAGGTATAGCGTGATGATAATCATTTAAAAAGTTAAATCGATAATCATCTGCAATATCCTAATATTTCGGCGCGTTTTTTTCCAAAAATACGAACATAATATAATATTGCTCGTCCCCCATAGTAAATAGCGTGATAGTTTATACCCTATAGTTTGACCAGACTTATAGGGAATACCTGTGTAAAATTTTAACAGAATCTATCCGGTAGAATTTGCGTCATGCTGGAACATACAAATACGTCATAATGTAATATTGCTCGTCCCCCATAGTAAATAGCGTGATAGTTTATACCCTATAGTTTGAGCAGACACACAGGGAATATCTATGTAAAATTTTATCAGAATCTGTCCCGTAGAATTTGCGCCATGCTGGAACATACATACAGACAAACAGACAAAAATTCATTTTTCATTCATATTTTATTTTTTTTACATACTTCATTGACTTAATCTTTTCATTATTTGACATTATATACCTACAATATTCTATTTTTTTTTATCAACGTAGATTTGTTACAGCTGTAGTGGCATTTGGTTTAAATAGATCCTTACTTTTATTATTTTGTTCATCTTTTATATAGATTCTGTTCTTTTACATTTTGTGAATGTGAGAACGTTGTAAGCTATAGACTTGTGGACCATTTTCTATTTTACTAAGTACCTGGTACTTGTTGATAGGCCTACACTGTCCTCCCATACCTATTAACACTGTAATTAAAAAACATTGCAGAAACAATTTATTTTGAAAAGAGTAACCGTGGAGTTTCTTGCCGGCTCTTCGCCGTAGGAAGCGACCAATTAAAACCGTGCACCTAGCTTCTGACGTTTCATAAGTGGCCTTGTAGGTTTATGTGAAATAAAATATTTTGATTTTGATTTTGTAAAATTCCAAATTTAAAAAAAAAATACGATAATGTTTTGTATGTGTTACATTGCGCACTGCCACAAACACTAAATTCTCACAACAAAAATAAAAGTCGTGTCCCAGTGAAGGGTTTTTTTACAACCTGTACAAATATTTTTTTTATTACTTATAGAGTACTTTGCCATCAAAAACAATACAGCTAGAGTACCTGCTATGCCTTTTCAGGTTTGACAAGTCACCTTGACAAAGTGACTGTTGTGAATTTCTTTATACACAAAACAGTCAGGTCTAAGAGAGCCGTTCTATAATTTATACATGAAATTTAGGAAACTCTCTCATTGACGACACGCTTCTGGGACTAGCCTCAAGTAATGTTACGTCATGCTGTTTGATTAACCCCGGAATATAAGCTTGACATGTTTGTTAATCACGTGTTGGATTTACACGGGTTGGTTTTCAAAGTCGAAAATGGAAATCGCTTTCAAATCGTTTCGTATTTCTACGACTTTCAACAGGATTGAAATAAGCTATTCGGTGACCTATGTCAATCCAATAATTATATACTCCCAGACTCTTAAATCGAGCCACCCTGCAATGTTTTTGTAAAAGGTTTAAATGGTCGTGAATTTAAATTTGGAACTAGAAAGAAAATAATAAAGAAAACTTGTTTATTCTGCACAAACAAAACGCAGAATTAAAAACTAGACAATACCAAAAAAAAAAGCCAAAAGCCTCGTATTCAATCCAAATTTGTTTGGAAAGGCCACGGACCAAAGACAATATTGCGTAATTACTGTTGCAACATTTGCAAATGACAACAAAAACAAAATGCCGATTGCTAAGTTAACTACTTTTGTAACAAATAACTAGAAAAATTAAGCTGTGTGTCGCATCTGTGCAAGAACAAGGGGCCTACCACCAGCTCATAAAACAGTATTATTTTATTTTAATATTACTTCAGTGTGGGAAAGAGATGAAGCTCTACAGGACGTATAGCTCCATCTCTTTCTCCCACTGAAGTAATTTTAAAATAATACTGCTTTTGATCTGGTGGTAGGCCCCCAGGTCAGCGAAAAGCTGTGAATTCGGACGAACCTACGAGTAATATCAACAGCGCTGGTTTTCAGCACTTACTTAAGGAATGACGTAATGACATCTCCCTGTGTGACTTATTATATCGGGTAAGTATTATTTTGCACTGAAATATGTGTGATTCAGCTGAACATATTATACCAATAAGTTTAAAAAAATAAAATAACTATGATTACACCAAAGTGACGGCCAGTATGTCGGCTTCAAAACTACATAAAATCTTTTTCTTTGACACCCTTTATTCCTAAAGTGGAAATCCACGGTGGCTCAACACGGGGTCCGGACTTTTCCACCATCTTAATCGCTGATAGAATGTCACTTTGTCTAGTTACCATTTGGGCTACATTTACAGTCTATAAAAATCGCTTGAGATTTGATCGTTTTGTCATACTGAGCAGAAAAATGCAAGATGATTTGTAACACCTTCGTGTGGCAAACGAGTGCCTGCGACTTAAATATGATCGAGGAAAATATAGACTTCCTCCCTTTGTCGATTTTGTTTATACGCTAGACTAGATATCGACACGTGTAAAGTCCATATATGCCATTACACAAGGTTTAACGTCTCAATTTATGTGAGTTAATATCTAGAGAATTACAGCCTCCGCCATCGGTCTACCAGACAGGGCCATTAAAATTGTTATTATTAAAGCAATTTGTATCAGAAAATTATACCTATGTATATTTTGGTTGGATGATGTAGAAATTAATAAATAACTCTTGTTAATTGCTGTATTGTGTCATAGTTACAAATCCGTCCATTAGTGTGACGCACTTGTGAGTAAAGTGGTGAACGATCAGACAGTAACGGCTATCCAAATACAGACCGTTTTTTGACAGCTTAAGAGGAGGCTCTCAAAATTGTATATTAATTTGCATTAATATTTTGAAACAGTCACGCATACGATCAAAATGGAACTTTAGTATATGATTTCTTGGATCTTTTTCTTTCCATATATAGGACAGTTACGTAATTGGAACATTTTCGCTCGATGCATTTTTATTCGAAAGATTATTTGAAACAAAAACAAAATTACTCGGCTTTTATGTCTAAAATAATTATTGACAGTAAGAAAATATAGTTTATTGTCCAGATGTAAGATATTTTTCTCTAGATCAATTATTACTTCAGTTATAAACGAAATAAGAATTGTGACTTATGACTTTTAATTCCGTGCTCGAATACGACCAAAGAGTGCACGCGATATTCAACTTTATTACTGATGTGTTAGCGTTTAGCATATAGTAGAGTGGTGGGGTGCATGGGGGCGGAGTTTGCGTGGAAATTGTGTTTGGAGTGCCTGGTCTTAATCTCAAGTATTAGTGGAAATGACAGATTTTGAAGACGGTCATGACGAACCCGCTTTCCTAGGAAACCAAAGCTTTAGGGACATAGCCTTTATTGAATAATATTTACTTCTGTACTTTTTGTCAAATCAAATCATTTATTACTTTGTAAAAATGGGTAATTAGTACATAGATGTTTTATTATAATGGTCTTCTATGTTCTACCATCATGGGCACGCTAAGCAGCTTGTTTACATGTTCTACAAAACTGGTCTTATGCGCGTTTACATGGAGGGCTTGTAGCTAAGTAATAACAGCCGTACGGGTCGATCAATCAGGTTAAGCTACGCTTGCCGCGGTCGGTCTGTGGATGGGTGACCATTGACCATCTTTACATACAGAGAGATAACGAACGTTAAGCCGGTGGTCCCGGCTGTCATTCGTGGATCTTTGACAGTCGTCACGGGTCGTCAGAAGCCCGAAAGTCTGACAACTGGTCTTACTAAGGGGTATTACCTCGTAACTGGCTTGTGGAGGTTAGATTGGCAGTCACTCCATGTAAAACACTGGTTTTCAGCCAGTTATAGTTGGGAACATGCGAGGCAGATGATGATGCCCGTTTACATGGCGTTTTTTGTACGCACTTTACCCGATAGATGAAAGTATCAAGATGGTTCAAGTTTTAATTGCATGTTGATCTCAGCAATTGACGTTGGTAGATACGCATTTGTATCGATACGAAAGTGGAATTTATTGAACCTGTGCCCAGGTACGATCATCGACAAAAGTCGATTAATACTGGTACTGACACAACATGATTTAAATTAACACAAAATGATTCGATAATCAGCTTTTTAGCATTTCATTATCATAATAGCTAAGGGTTTATTTTCTTTAAATTTTACTTCTAGTCCGATTTGAATTGAATATTTTGCTCAGTAATTAGGATTAAGACAATAGGCTTATGTCCAAATTTTTATTTTTAGTCCGTCTTTCAGAAAATAAAAAAAAATATTGGACACGTATTTTTTATTTTTTGACGCAATCAAAAGATTACGGCGATACATTGAGTTAAAATGTGGCATGACGTCATGCCGTGCTAGATTATATACGACGTTGTGACGTAGCGAGCCCCCACTCCCCAACTTTAATGCGTGTTTTCTAAGTTATTTTTGTTTAATATGATAAAGCAAAAAATACGTGTCTAATATTTTTTTATTATCTGAAAGGCGGACTAAATAGAATTTTATTTTTTTTACCTAGGAAACAACCCTATTGAAGTGTTAGTGGACTTGTTCCTAACTTTAGGTACAAGTAAGCAAGCAAATATGGATTTATAGTTACGCATCGACTGTAGATATATTTTCTTAAATATTTACTTATTCTCTAGTCGTTTAAAATGTATGAACAGGGGCCTTCAAACACTTACCAAACAAAAAAACACTATATATCGCGACACTGACATGTTTAATATTTTGCGTGAAATGTCTGAAAATTTAAACAAAAATTATTATTTTTTATTATTATTTTCTTAACTGGGTTACAATATTATTTCTTGTTACAAGATGTACTGTCAACTATCGTTTATTATTTCCGTGATGAATGCGTTACTTTTCTACATTAATATTATAAAGAGAAAAGATTTGTATTTTAGACTACTGGACCGATTTAAAAATTCTTTCAGCAGTAGATTGCTATATTATCACTGAGTAACGTAAGCTATAATTTATGAAGATATAATGTGGGCAAAGCCGCTGGCGGAAGCTACTAATAGCTAAAAAAATAGGTGTATGAATTTTCTTTTTTATCTTGCTAGGAGGACATAATAATATAGCTTGTGTATTATACCTAAACAAGTTTAAAGTGTATAATTTTTGCACTCATTTTTAAACAACTGCTATAACCTCCTGGTTAAATATTTGTTGCAAACCAATATAGGCAGTTACTTAAGAGTTAGTTAAGTAAAAAATCTGCACAGATTATTCAATTTTCGTAATGCAGGAGGTCTCGTTTGATTAACGATTGCGTTTATATTGACAAATATCAGTCTCGGTTTTTATAAAACTTCAAAAGCTGGAAAATACTAATACTTTACTCTCAAATTCCATGAGACCAACTCACAATGTCAATGCCATTAATTTCTAGTAAAGTGTAAAAAAATAGAATTTCGCACGTTCAACAAATAGATAAATGGATTTTTTTCACATTCCTCCCCGTTTTATTTAATTCAATTCGTGTCGGATAAAGTATTGGCGTGATGACGGATGAATAATATATTTGCGTCAAAACGGTTCAGTGAAACAGGTCAAACCTACGCAAACTAATATCATTTACGCTTTTTTGTGTGTTAATCGGTTTTTATTTTTATAAATTAAATAGTGTAGTTTATTTATATATATATATATTTGTTCACAAGGCAACTACAATAGGTAACAATCATAGTACTTACATTACCAGGTTCACATTATAGGTATCAACCTAATTATCTACCAAAACGTAATCGCACAACATGACAAGCAACAACAATAGTAAAGATCATAACTAGTAAAAACCTTAGTTTTCACAAAACTAGGGTTACTTAAAAAAAAGATTTACTAAAAGATAGGGTAGTCAATAATCTATACTATCTACACTTCTATACTAATATTATAAAGAGGAAAGATTTGTATTTTTGTATGTAACGAATAAACTTAAAAACTGCTGGATCGATTTGAAAAATTCTTACTGCAATGGATAGCTACATTATCAGCGAGTAATATAGGCTATATTTTATCCCCGTACTCCCACGGAAACGGGAACTACGCGGGTGAAACCGCGTGACGTTTGCTAGTTCAGAAATAAAACCCATATCTACAGGCCTAATCCAAGATTTAAATGTTTTTTCTCATCCCCAAATCCTCGCCTTGCCAGTAAGAAAAGCAGAGAGGTTTAAAAGATGGGATAAATGAAAGGAAAAATGAACAATTCTTTTTTTTTTTTGGCTTTACCCACTAAGACATTTAACGACATCTGTGACTTCGGGGTTAGGGAGAACAGTTTTGTATGTAAAACAAGACTTTGTTCTCAGTCAAAATTTATCCTGAAATCACTACTGAGCGTTGGTTTCTACCAATTATTTCCTTTTATTAAACGAAAATAAACAGTAATAAAGCAGTTTATTCACTAGAAAAATATTGCACTCTTCTGCACAACTTAGTAGTGTATTATAAAATAAATTATTAACATCATCCAATGTAAAACTAAATTCTTACGTAAATAAATAAATTCCGAGTATAGAAACGTTTTCAATTCAAATGCAATAAGATCACTGTATTCGAAGGTCGAAGGAGCCGAAATTCATTCGATTCCCACATTTAAATAATATGTTAATCTGAGAAGTGAAATGAACAGTGAAGAATTTTATTGATAGGCAGAATTTAATAACATTTATTTCAAACACACTTTAAGGCTTGTGCAGACCAGTGCGATATCGCGGGCGCGACAGACAGCGCTACCAGTGTCGCGCCCGCGATATCGCGCTGGTCTGCACAAGCCTTTAACGGGATTTTCTTGAAATAAAAGTTTTATAAAAATTAATCTTCAACCTTACGTTGCATTTGTTAAGCCTATTTTACAATGTCACCGTTCCAACTATTGTTCGTTTGGCGCTCATTTTAGGTAATTTTAGTATGCAGTAATATTGTTTAAGATTTTTATAATATACTAGCTTTTACCCGCGGCTTCGCCCGCGTGGATGTCGGAAAATATCTCACGGGAACGTACTACCGAGATTTCATACCTACTAACAGAGGAAAACGTCATTGACTCCTACCGCTGCGCCCGCGTTGCTCCGCGTAATTTTGAAACTGTGATATCTTTTAAACTCTTCATTTAAATTATATGATTAAAAGGCATATTTTAATCTAAACTAAATTCCCAATTTAAATAATTTTTTTTTTTTTGATATGCATTAATATTATACCGGTCAAAAAAGCTTCGGAAATAACAATTAAATTTTATCAAATTCTGAAAGATAAAAATGGTTATTGTGGGTCATCCTTAGAAGATAGATATACCTATGCCATTGCGGATTTTTTTGTTGAACTTTTTAAGATAAACAATACCGTACAACATAAATTTGATGTATCTTTTCCGGTTAACGCAGCGCACGCCAATAAAGCTCCCAGTCGGCATGATTTTTTCCGACTTCTTCAACAATAATCGTCATATTTCAGCCAATTTACACAAAACCTTTCGCATAAATCACTTCGTCTATTGGTGAAAACCGTTTGAAAATCCGTTTGGTAGTTTTTGAGTTTATCGCGTTCAAACAGACAGACAGACAGAGGCGGCGGGGGACTTTGTTTTATAATAAAGCTTGTAATAAATATGTAAGGAAGCTATCAAGGCCCTGACATTGAAATATGACTATTGCAGAGTTTTTGCGAATAGAAATACTTATTTATTGCAAGCGTGGAATTTGTTTCCAAGTCCCATTTATTCATATTATTGAATTTTAATAGATTAGGGTTCCTTAACGCCCATACTAAATATTGTCAATTACGGCATTGTTTAGTTTAAAAATCAAAAATCCATTTCCAGATATTTAAATTGCCAGTTGATTGCCTTGTTGGTCTAATGGTCGCAAGCGCTACTGCTGAGCATGAGGTCCTGGGTTCGATTCCCGGGTCGGGCAAAGTGTTATTGGGTTTTTCTATCTGGAATTTCTCAGTAGCAGCCCGGAGTCTCTATTTGTGCCCGGTTGATGGCAATAGGCTCGCCCCCTTACATGGGACTTAAACATAACTGGCGAAATGTGGGTGTACCTACTACAGGTACACCTCTGCCCAACCCTTCGGGGAAACAAGGCGTGATGTTATGTTTATGTTATTTTGCGAGTTGCTACCAATGTTCCACTAGTAATGTATCCTAAAAGGTGACTGAGGGATTACATCTGATGCAGCAGCGTCCTCATTTCTACCAATAATACACCAGGCTTTAATCATGATCGATCCCTCCCAGCAAAATTTCCCAACATTAAATTTACTGTTGGGAAATTCTTCGTGAAGTTCTCCATACTCCGAGAACTCGGCATCAAATAGCATCTATCAACTAGTACAGTCTCGAATACTGAAGTAAAGAACTTCAGTCCATGTCTCGAGGTGGAATAATGAATCCATAGAGCGTCTATTGGTTCAGGGCAGAGTGAAAGGTCACCGATTTGGTGGACCAATCAAATTAGATCCGCAGAAGAAGAAGAGAATTCTTCGTGAAGTCCTTTCGTAAACGGCTGTATGTTTATAATGGCGATAAAATCCCACCATGAGTTAATCTAGTTTACCGCCGCGCCGTCTATATCTATTGCTTCCTAGATTATATTTAACTCTGTTGACAACTCAGCAACGTTACTCCGCTTGTTGATTGATTGATGCCTAAATTATGAACGGTTTAATTTATCACCGAGACATGATTAATCGATGAAGGGCAGCGAACTATATTGGAGAAATAAGTACGCTGAAATGTGTCTAGAAATTGTAGACAACTTAGGGATCAGGAATAAACTAGCGATTTTCTAACCACAAATATTTGGGTACATACCTACTGTCGCCGTATTAGATACCGACAGATATAAATGTGAAAATAATGTTCATATAGTTCAAAAAGCTCTACTTACATTATTGCAGCATGTGGCCATGAACCATGATGAACCAATCACATAGGATTCCAGTTCAACAGTCACTTGCAAGTCCGACAATCCCTGAAACAAAAAGTAAAACACCACATTTATTTTAAGTTTTAGAAGATATTTACAACCAGCGCCACGTTCTCAAATATATGCAGTTTTGTTCAAAAACTTTCGACGATCGCATATTTTCGTACAACCGACACTTTGCATTATCACCTTGTACGGTGAGCCAAAAAACAGCGATCACGTTAACAAACAAAGTTCCTAGTAATCCTATCAATAAAATTTCTGTACACGGAATCATTTATACAATACACTCGATTGGACTTAACTAGGAAGAAATTACAATAAATTTTCAGTGACCGTCTAAATAACTGGCCGTGGGTTTAAAGATTTTATTTATGAGTGCTCACTTACAGTTTTTCTTTTATTTGCGTTTTGAATAAATATGAAAAAAAAAAAAAATATAATTTCAAAAATATTGTGATAGATATCTACGTGATTAGTGGAAATTACTCCTTGGATAGGTTGACATCTGTCAAAACTTTAAAAGCATAGGAGTCATTAGGAGGATTTATATAATAGTCCTGTGTCCAAATTTTTTTTTGTTCGTCTTGTAGATTATTAAAAAATATTGAACACGTATTTTTTTATTTTTTGACGTTCAAAAGATTACGGCGATACATTGAGTTAAAACGTGGCATGACGTCACGCCTT
The DNA here is from genome assembly GCA_963680765.1 of Agrochola lychnidis. Taxonomy (NCBI): domain Eukaryota; kingdom Metazoa; phylum Arthropoda; class Insecta; order Lepidoptera; family Noctuidae; genus Agrochola; species Agrochola lychnidis. Next base: position 13,099,398 of record OY796864.1, read on the forward strand.
ACTAGGTTTAATACTGTGTTGTGACGTAGCGAGCCCCCACTCCCCAACTTTAATGCGTGTTTTCTAAGTTATTTTTGATTAATATGATAAAGCAAAAAATACGTGTCTAATATTTTTTTATTAAGTATCTGAAAGACGAACTAAATAGAATTTCTTTTTTTTTGCCTTGGCAACTACCCTATTAGGTATCTAAGTCTTTCACGTTTGCTGGCGACTAACTATTCCATAGCGTATTATTAATAACAATATTAATTAATAATAAACTTCTTCAAAGAACTAGATTAACTTTATTCAGAGATTCCATTGAAGTCGGTTTTATCAGTTCTAAATCGTTTTAACTGAATATTTATTTGTGGGTAATATAGCCTAGACTTCTTTGAATTTATTTGCATAAGTTAATCGAAAACATAATTACTTTCGTAATTAACAAAACTTTTAAGCCGCAGTTAACTACTTTTTCTATGAATTGGTGTTGACTAGACACAAGATTATCTTTAATACGATAAGTATTTACAAATTTACATTAAGTACCAACTGTGTTTTAGTATGTATAAAACTAATTTTGTTTTTGAAGTGAAAACTTCTTTATTCGCGTTGAGCTATTTTTGGTAGGAGATAAACTTATTGATTCGCGTCACTGACATGCTCGCGCCGTAGTGCTGTACTATAGAATATAGATTTAAGTATTCACTTCTGTCAGCAGTCCATATGACTGCCTATTTTTTTTTAAGTGAACACTTCTTTAGGCGCGTTGGACATTTTTGAGATGGAAAAAAACAACTGAATTCGCAACACCGTTACCGACACCTCATTTTTGTAAACGCGATTGTGCTCTTTATTTATATTACGTTACGGATCAATGTTCTATGTAAGTATTTTTATTTAAAAGGTTTTCGAAGTATTTTTTTTTGTAAACGCGATTTTGCTCTTTATTTAGATAAAGTTATGGACAAATGTGCTACAGAAGTATTTTTCTTCCACCAAGGCGATCTTGTTTAAGTTTTCACTTCTGCCGGCACTCCCGGAGTGCCACTTTTTTTTTTCAGGTTTCTAATAAAGGTCTAAGCAGACGGGCTGCATTTGAACTGCACGCCAGCTGCAAAATTGCAGTTTGAATGATAGTGAGTTGACATAAATGCATCGAAACTGCCAACCAACTGCGCAGTCCGCTGAAATGCAGTCAACCTGTCTAGAGCCTTAATGAAAATTCTAAGATTAAAAAAATATTACCATTTTATCAGTAAGAGCCACGTTCATCTGCGCGCAACTACATATAACAGCGCATTTTGCTACCTTTCCCTTAATTAGAATTTATTTTATTATAATACCTTTCATGGGCTTCACCACACGTGCATTAGAGTTAAGCCGTTAATCGCCATTATCCGACTAGTTTCAAACTTAATTAAGCATGAGCTGGTAAAAAGTACCTACTGCGGGTTGCAAACAGATTTTTTTTCAAATTTAACCGCTGTTGTCTTCATCATCATCATCATCAGCCTATAGCAGTCCACTGCTGGACATAGGCCTCTCCAATTGCACGCCATTCAGCTCGATTCTTGGCAACTCTCATCCAGCTGCTACCAGCCACCCTTCGAAGATCGTCACTCCACCTAGCCTGAGGGCGTCCTACCTTACGTTTGCCAATTCGCGGTCTCCACTCAAGAACACGTATATCCCAACGGTCATCGGTTCTACGGCTGATATGGCCGGCCCACTGCCACTTCAGCTTGCTAATTCTGTGAGCTATGTCGATAACTTTGGTTCTCTGCCGGATCACTTCGTTCCGGATTCGATCCCTCAGAGAGACTCCAAGCATAGCCCGCTCCATGGCTCGCTGAGCAACCTTAAATTTATGGACCAGCCGTACCGTGACTGTCCACGTTTCGGCTCCGTAAGTCATAACAGGCAGGACGCACTGATTGAAGACCTTCGTCTTTAGGCTCTGTGGAATACGCGACGAGAAGACTCGACGAAGTTTCCCAAACGCTGCCGTTGTCTTACTCCTGAGCAAAGGTTTCACTCATAGTTTTCCAGTTCTCTTTATGTTTTGCGTTCTCTGGCCAATCTGGTAAGAATGAGTCCAGATTATCCCGCCGGCGTGCCTCGGCGGTCTGCCTCGGTGACGACAACCGTCTTCATGCACCCAATATGCGCTATTACAAATACTAACGTGACATTATCGGAGACATCCACGGCAGGGAAGTAAAATGTATGGAAATATGTCCATTTTATGACGTTATCGTGGACGGAAATTTAAAAGCTTTGCCATATATTTCCATAGATACATTTTATGTCCCATTTTATCGACATACCGTGGCCGTCCACAGCGGTCTAGGATAATGTCGTCACGTTCGGAATTATAAAAACGCCATTGAGTGACAATTTTGGCCCATCAGTCCTCAAGCATCCTAGGAGTGTGACCCGCCCAGTCCCACTTCAGGCTTTATACCGCTCCCGAATAAAATACCGTTGTTTTTCTGTAGGTACAGTAATGTTTTAATATCGCAAAATGATGCAGGCTGTCAGTAAACCAATAAAAATAATCGGAAAGAGAGATACGTCAACTTGGCAGACGATTCAGACGAACACGCAATAAATACATTAAAGACGGCAATTTACTAGCTATTCAAACGCCGAGTTTATCAATCATAATGATGTCTAATCCTACAAATATACAAACTGGTTATGCTATTATATTTTTTTGTCTGAAATTATCTAACCTCTGTCTATATTATATTAAGAAACTTTAGATTGTTGTTGAAAACAAAATAGATGAGATTTTTATTTCGCATTGCTTATGCAAGCACCGTTTTGTAGTGTGTCACGGGTATGTGGTTTGTGTTTATCAAAATGAATCGTAAGAGTTTTACTTTTCTAGTGGGTATAGTAACAGGGCCTCAAGTCTGCTATTACAATAGTGTCAGAATGGTCTATCATTGATTTCATAATTGTTCATTTTGACAAGTTTGGTAATCTACTAATATAATGGCGTCATTATGACTTTCCAATTGTCAGCCACTGACACTCCATTGAAAGAAATGGCACTTATCGGTAATCTCGTACATTATGAGTATTATGACAAATAAATCACTGACTTAGGCGGTATCATTGGTCGTATTGTACGACAATGCCATTATAACACAATTCTATTACGAGACCATTGACCGACCAATGATCGACCATTATGAATTTAGCAGATTACAAACTTTTAGCAAAATGACAATGGGATCGTGTTGGAATGACGAATTTGTAAAAATAGCAGACTTGGGCCCCTGTTCTGTAACTTACCAGCATATCACACAGTTTTGTGAAGGAAGCTACGCAAAGAAACTAGATAAATTTCATGTCTAGGGACTCGATTTTCATATCCTCGTTCAGCGCAGTCCTGGCCTACATAGGTTGGCGTTTTGCCCGTTTTTGCTAATACTGGATGACACCTAAATAAATGCCCAATGTTAGTGAAAATGGGCATTAGTGTACATTTGTAAAAAGTATTATTGTGTTTAATTGATTGTTTTCAAACGAGCATTTTAGGTAATTTAAAGCCATTTTAAATTAAATTAAAGCCTCTATGTCTGTACATAAATATTTCTCATGTAACATGTGACGCACGCCTATAAATTTTGCTTAAACCTATAAATCTTGAAGCGATTCCCTTAAGGTAGAGATGTTTTACACGCCACTAATTAGAATATTAGGTTACAATGTAGATAACAAACTTAGTACTTTACTTGGGCTCGATCTCAATTAACTTCAGCTTAAATAAGGTTAGTTGATTGACCTGGAGATTAATTAATGATCAGGGGGCCTAAACGGCCGCTTTGGCAGAATCATAATAATTTATGATAATATTATGAATCATATTAAAAGCCACAAACTGACAATTCATAATATTATCTGCGTTCAATTAATATTACGCAATTCATCTGTTTGATAGTTTTGTATTATAGTGAAATAACGTTTACACTTTAGAAATAAAAAAAACGTGTGGCACTCGGGAACTGCCGCGGTAAAGCTATTGCATAGCATTTGTAACCTCCATACTTCCTATTTGTCAACGCTACACTTGGGACGAAGACGTGATGACATAAAACAAAAATTACGTTCCCATGACAACATCACGTTTCCCATGACAACATCACGTCATGGTAACAGTCATTACATGGTAGGCGGAGTGGGGGGTGTTAGGATTTTCGTTACGTTACGGAATTTCTTGATTCGGTCGCCGCGCTCAAAGCCTGCGATAAAAGCTATGCAATAGCTTAAAATCCGGCAAAATTACGGTCTTAATTTTTTTCATACGGCAATATTTACACCAAATATGATTCTGATATGAATTGAATTGAATATGATTCAGCTAATAATTATGTGTCACCAATGGCATGAATTGCTAATGATCTGCTAGAAATTTAGCTTTTAGAGGAATTGCTTAAAATGTGGCCGTTTTAGACACACAGTTACTCGTAGATTCCGTTTCAGTTAACTTAACAGCCTAAAAGATTATTCTATAATAAGGAAATTAAATCGGCCTGAAGGAGCCTATAATGTTCCCACTGCTGGGACACAGATCTCCTCTCTTCGAGAGGCTGTGGGCATTAATCTGCCATGTGAGCCGAGTGCGGAATGGTAGATGTCACATATCTTCGAATTCTTGGTTACAAGACATGCCGATTTCTTTACGATGTTTTTCCTTTACTCTTATGAGAGCAGTGGTGATGAAATAAATTACATAAAGTGGCTGTCTGGTTTTGAACCCACGACTTACAGTTTGTAAATAGCCGTTGCCTCTGGGCCAACACTCAAAATTAAAAAAAAAAACAAAATTCAAAAGTCATTTATTCAAACTAGGCTGAGAATCAGCACTTTTCGAACGTCAAAATTACATAAGATAGTCCCCCAAAACGCCCACACTTTACCACTTCCTAGTGCCTTTAGCTGGGAAGAAGAAGTGGCGCAACAAACTCCCCAGCAGCACAGCTGTCTGTTCAAGTTAGAAAAAATGATTCTATACAATAGTATACAAAATGCATAATGTAAGTTCATTATGCAACACAAAACATAATTTAAATGATAAATTATTCGCCATATGTCAGCTAGCACACGCTAATATACCAAACAAAAACATCAAGAACTATACTCAAGCAGAAATAAAAAATAAAAACTAAACGTAAACAGAACTAAATACTCGTATCTAAATAAAAGCCTCCAGGCATAAAGGGCGTGCCCGCTTACATAAAGCTATTTAAAGCTATAATTGGAAGTTATTATAAATGATAAACTAGGACTATCGAGGTAAAATAAATAAACAGTTAGTTACTAGTTACAATAACAAAACCATGAACAGTAAGACGACCAGTCACCACAAGCAGCACCCGTTCACGAGCATACTGCTCTCTCTCTCTCTCTCTCTCTCTCATGTATTCGAAATAGAAACAAAGTTTAGCACAGTTTTGAAAAAACGAATCATTCACTAATTGCAAAATATTAGGCACCTGCAGAATAGTTCAGTTACAATTTTCCTTGTTCAATACAGTCTGTCAAAATGTGAACAGTTTTACATACAGGACATTTTCAAAGAGATTTTGATTCAATTAACCGTAACATGTTTCAATCCACTTCAAATGGATTAGTTCGCGTGACTCATGATCTTTTCGTGTGGGTAAGTAAATGATAACGAACGTTTGGGTTCATTTGTTATTATAAGTATGATATAAATATAATTATTATGAGAAAAAGTTCTATTACGAATCTTTGGATATATAAATAGGTACTTTAGGTGTTAGTACCTTAGTATCTATTTACATATCGACAAAGTTGTGTAACTTTGTCGATATGTACAACTTATTTGTAACAATGTTCGTTAAAAAGTTAAATTAATGTTTAAGAAGTAGTTAAATAAAGAAAAAAATAAATACGTTTATTTGCGGTAGACATGACGCAAAGAAAGTAGACAAACACAAAAAAAGAACAAGTTGGGGGAAAATATGCATTACAGACCAGGAGTTTTAATTGGCTGGTTGGAATAACCACCAAACGGCCGCCATGGCCCACGCACAAATGCGTCACATTCACGCAAAACGGCTGTCGCTCAGCATAATTATCATCATCATCATCATCAGCCTATAAATGTTGCCACTGCTGGGACACAGGCCTCCTCTCTGTCTGCCGTAATCCACCACGCGAGCCCAGTGCGGGTTGGTAGATGTCACATGTCTTCGAATTTTCGGTTCTAGGACATGCCGGTTTCCTCACGATGTTTTCCTTCACCGTTTTGAGAGCAGTGGTGATGAAATAATTTACACAAAGTAAAGCGCCTGTCTGGGTTCGAACCTTTTCAGCATAATGCTGCAACCCTATTTGAAACAGAGCCCCAGCGCTGGTTTTCAGTGACAACCGGCGTTGACGTGATGACGTCGTTAAAATAAGTATCTTTAACAGTTTTGTATCAAAATAGAAAGAGAAATTCGCTATCGATATAAGAGCTCTTCCAATTATTTATCCTTAAAAATATCATAGCTGGCTAAAATAATAAGTTTATTTATCATACATAAATGAGGGGTAGGCAGAAAATGTATGTAATCTTAATATATATAAATTACGTGTCACGTTGTTTGTTCGCGATGGACTCCTAAACTACTTAACCGATTTTAATCAAATTTGCACACCGTATGCAGTTTGATCCAACTTGAAAGATAGGGCAGGTAGGGCAGGTAGGGCAGGTAGGGCAGGTATGGCAGGTACGGCAGGTACGGCAGGTACGGCAGGTACGGCAGGTACGGCAGGTACGGCAGGTAGGGCAGGTAGGGCAGGTAGGGCAGGTAGGGCAGGTAGGGCAGGTAGGGCAGGTAGGGCAGGTAGGGCAGGTAGGGCAGGTAGGGCAGGTAGGGCAGGTAGGGCAGGTAGGGCAGGTAGGGCAGGTAGGGCAGGTAGGGCAGGTAGGGCAGGTAGGGCAGGTAGGGCAGGTAGGGCAGGTAGGGAAGTAAGTGATAAAGATGGTCCACCCCAAACATTTATATGGCAAAACAACGTTTGCAGGGTCAGCTAGTGTACATTAAAATATACGATAAAAGATCATGATAATATATGAACATTGCTGTAATTACTTTTTAAACATGCCATGAATTAAAACGTTTCAGGTACATTTGCCAAATTATATAAGTAATGGCAACACCAATGTTTTATTACCACTCGTATAAATTAACTTTACCGTTTTTCATGTTAATTTGGAATATAAAAGAGTGCCTGTTAATGGTTATAAGGTATTTAAATGGCAAGTCAATTGAGGTAAATGGACACAACAAAGGCCGTTTTGGGTATAAAACACAAATAGAAACACCTAAATGCTAATGCCCTCGTATCCTCGGGAGACTTTTATCGCGCACTGGATTTTCGACGCACTGCTTAGCACCGAGAGTTGAAAATCTGATGAAAATTTTTTGACGCACTGGTATGCATTTTGTTGGATTCTCAATGCTCGGCCCATCACCGAGAGTTGAAAAACCAGTGCACAATAAAAAATCGTCGCGTAAAAAAATCGCTCGTGGGAATGAGGGCTAAATAGGTTCACAAAATATTGTCAATCCCGATCGTTTGAATAGGCATTGAACATGAAAGCTCTCTTTGATATTAAATTATATCCATTTTTTATATTTTCTACTAATTTATATCTATCAGGTACGCATTATAAATTGTGACTATCACAAAAGAGCATCGCAGTACCGAGTCCGTAAAAATGTTTTTTTTTTGTTTAACCTACTTCCTAAGATGAGATAAGATAATATTTATTTTGTAAAACATGAGTACATAAAGAAGGTCTTATAATTAATATGAGATGGCTTTATGTTTTGCCATTTATAGCGTACAAAATTAATTGCAATATTAAAACAATACAAAAAAAAAACAAATTGCAATTTCAAAATTTAAATTAAATAGAAATTACAATTTCAATTTTTTTTTTTTCAAGTAAGTACGATTTTAAGGATTTTATTTTAAATTGATTTTTTTTTACTACATTTATGTTGTTCTGTTGTTCGTATCGACAACATTGTTTACAACAGTAAAAAAATCGATACAAAATGTTTTCTTTGAAAAGTCAACGAAGGAAACTCGGTAACCAGTTGAGTAGCCTTCGGACGTCCAAGTAATAAAGTTACATTGTTTATTAACTTCGTAGTTGATTAGTTTTCCAAAACAACGATATTTCCGTCTAAATAAAAGAATAGCAAAATATATATTTTTCTACTAAATCTAATAATCCTAATTAAAATTACAAATGCAAAAGTGTTTTTTTTTTGTTTGTTACGCTTTCACGCTAAAACAGTTGAACGGATTTGGATGAAATTTAGCACACGGGTAGACCGTGACCTGGAATAGGACATAGAATACTTTTTATTCCGATTTTCCCACGGAATCGAGACTTATGCGGGTGAAACCGCGGCGCGCAACTAGTAATATATGTAATAAATAATCTTCTTATATATAAAATTCTCGTGTCACAATGTTAGTTACCTTACTCCTCCGAAACGGCTCTACTAATTTTTACCAAATTATATATGCATATTCAGTAGGTCTGAGAATCGGCTACTATCTATTTTTCATACCCCTAAGTGATAAGGGTTGTCCACCCCAAACAAATAATTGGCAAAACAACGTTTGCCGGGGTCAGCTAGTATCCTTAATAATATTATAAATGCGAAAGTAAGTTTGTTTGTTACGCCTTCACGCTAAAACGGCTGAACGGATTTAGATGAAATTTGGCACATATATAGATGATGCCCTGGAAAAGAACATAGGATACTTTTTTTGTTTTTTCCCACAGGATCGAGACTTATGCGGGTGAAACCGCGGGGCGCAGCTAGTAATATTATAAATAGAAAATATTAGATTTTTTGTATGTTTGTTTGTTACGCTTTCACGCTAAAATGGCTGAACGGATTAAGATGAAATTTGGAACATGGGTATACCATGACCTAGATTAGGACATACAATACTCTTTATCTCGATAGTCCCACGGAATATAGATTTATACAGGTGAAACCGCAGGGCGCAGCTATATTATAATAAAATAGTAACGAAGAATTTTTGTTCGTTTGTCTGTCTGGATGTATGTTTCGGATTGGCGCAAAAATAGTTAAATGGATTTGGATGAAATTTGGCAAACAGAGAGTTTATAATTATAAGCTGGATTAACATATTGGGTACTTTTATTCCCAGTTTTCCGATATCCACGCGCGCGAAGCCGCTAGCAAAAGCTAGTAAATATTTACATAAGTTAACCATTCAAAACGTTTGCAAAAGAAATTTTATTTGACACTAATAATAGGTAATATCCACTTTCTGCCTTTCACGTTCCATTGTTCATTAATGAAAAGTTCTTGTAATATTTTTAGGTGAGCCAAGTTTACAATTTTTTTTTATCGTTGGTTGTAAATTAAATTCCATGAACGTGATATTGACGGCTTTCCTTGTGTAGAGAAAGTACGAAATTGCCTTGAAGTCTGTATTTTTTAATTTATATATGTTCATAAAATACAAATATAATATCCTAACGTAACTAAAATTATTAAAAAAAATAACAAATGGCGTCTAAAAATTCCTCCGCACCGCTGTCAACTGGTAACATAGATGTATTATTTAGTTATCTATGACTGGTTATGTACCCAAGAGAGTTTGTAACATAGTTTGAAAAGTAGGTATAGTAGTTGTACCCTGTTACAAAATATTCGAAGAAACGCGTAAATGATTTTGCCTCGTGTTGAGAATTTTTATTTATTTAGCACTGTCCAATTATAATCCTACATTTTTGTTATACATTTTGGAAATCGAGCAACTTTTAGGGCGAGTCAGTTACACGTGTTGTAACTTTTCCTTATCTATGGGCATCATAAAACGCTATTAAGGGATTATATGAAGAGGATAGGCAAAGCAATTTCCTGTTTGAAAACAACTGCAATTATCAATCCAAGCGTGCTGATTATGTTAATTTCCCCTTAAGACCGATACATGTCAGTGCCCTTGAGTAGTTAGCTTGCGTGTTCTGTGCTGAGCTCACGCAACGCGTCGTACGTCCAGCCAGTAATAACCCATCAAGGAGCGCTGTCCCAAATTAGACGCATTATTCATTTATTATACGTAAAACAAAAGGTATTCTAATGAAACACGTATAAATACAAAGATACGTTGTTAATTTTTTTTTTAAATGGTGAAGGTTTCAGAAAAATAGGCTTGATAGTTTTGCGTGATTCTTAGTTTTTTATCTGCGTTAGACATAACTTTACAAAATTCATTACACTATGTAATTACATACAATTAATTACATAATAACAGTAGGTAATACAAAAAATACAATATTCACAGATTAGAAAATGCTCTAATTTAACATATTTTTTTTCCAAATCATGAACACTACTCGTTTAGAAATGATCTTTAGTATAAAATCATTAAAAGTCGCTTAGTGTCACCTTAAGCTCTGGCCACACTGAGGCGAATCCCGCTTGAGACTCGGGACTAGGGATTTAGAACGGTCTAATTCCCCTGGTATAATACGGTAAAAATGTTTTTTACGTAATTTACGATATTTTACGGTAAAGTATGGAAATTTTCGGTAAAAAACGTATTAAACGTATTCAAACAGTCATACGCACTAAAACACTCAAATACGGAAGTGAATATTTTTGTATATCATGTGTATGCCACTAACGGATAAATGGATTTGAATGAAATTTGCCAAAGATGTAAGCAGTATAGGAACTTAAAAAAAAAAAACAGAAAACTGGGCTCGTGCGACTCATGCGTACTAAAAATTCCTAAAACTTAATCCTCAAGTCAAGAATTCAAGATATGAATCACACCATGTCATGGATTATAATAGTATCATTTATGTGCAGTGGCAGAGCAGAGGACAGCACGAATTAAAATTTAAAACTTCATAAGTCGCCGGTAATTTGATAGTAATGTATATAAATGACCGTAAAATTACGTAATTTTGCAACCCTAGACTCGAAACGTGACTGCGCGCGTCCATTGTTTTAGTGAAGCGACTATTCGCTCCAGTTTAAATACCACCATACATGGTAATTAACGCAATCGGCGCGACCGAACGTCGTCCCGCATCCCGCGCGGGATTTGGCCAGAGCTTTAAACAGCTCATTAAGAGACCTATGTTTAGCTGTTGACATTAACGGGCTGATAAGATGAATGAAGCACAGTCGCTCCCTCTCTACGTAATTGTTTTGTATACATAATATATAGGTAGCTATAATTTTGCATTTTGAAGTATTATCCATTTTCCTCTGATGTTGTTTAACGATCCGGATAAATTATTTAAAGGACCTAATGATGGCGATCCATAATGTCAACATTATGATGAAGCATGGGGAATAATTAGCAGCAAGGGTATGAGCAGGGTTGATTTTTTTAGAAGGAAAATGAGATTGATTTTGTACCTACTCAATAATTTGTAACTTTAATATAAAGTTAACTTGCCTCTTCCTAATTCAATCAATGGCTATCAAATTTAACAACCAAAATAAGGTACCTACTTGAAGATAAATATGATGCTAAAATCTAACAATGTATCGATACGCTCATAAACGTGACTAAGATTCCTAGTTTCCACGAAATCTGTTTAAAAAGCTTCTGAGAAAATCTAATGCATGCTTATCCTGTCCCATCTTGCTATCCTCCCTCCAGCGACGCTAAAGCAGTGTTCCAACTCAGATTTTCCTATCATAGTTATTTTTATAAGAGCCCGTTAGTAAAATTAAACTACCTGTTGCTAAATGCTCCAACAGAAAATTTCTCTTTTAGCAAAATCTTGCTATTTAAATGCAAAGTGCTGTTCTGAATTTACACTCTCTGTACAAAAGTATTCGTGCTAACAGATGTGCGGGCGTGGGTATTTTTTTAATTACCCATGTCTATTTGAAGTGCATCGTGGTACTGGTTAACTATATTATGTAGTTTGGTATGTTGGCATTTTTTCCTTTGTATAGTTTTTAATTTGAATTTATAAGGCACATTTTACACCACCGCACTTGCACCGTATCTCTTCTGGATAGCAAAAAATTATTAAAATAAGAACAGACAAAAATAAGGAATAGAATAGAATACTCTTTATTGCGGCAGTTGATCCACATATTTAAATCCCTGAGGGACTCTGCACCCCAAGACAAACCTAAGCTGGTCTACTTGGCCCTGTGTCAGTTGGTTATCCAATATTGCGTCACCGTATAGGGAGGCCCAGTCAAAACACTTTTTCTTGGATTGGAGATAGCATAGAGAGCTGTCCTGAAAGTGATCACAAAAAAAACATACAAGTACCTCTACTGCACAACTTTACTCGGACTGAAAAGTACTAGCAGTTCGTCAGCTTGTTGTGCTCAAATCCAATCCAAGAAAAAGTACGTACTAAGGAAACTCCCCCTGTGCCCCTACCCGACCCAAAAAGGCGCAGCAAAATGCCTGTTTGTCTTCGTGCCCCTTATAAAACAGCTTTCGCCAGTAGACAGTTTGGCAGTATAAGTAGTAGGCTCTACGATAACCTCAAAAAAAGCTTAGTATTGTAGGACTTTCCAGACACAGAGTTAAAAACATTGTTGCTGGCTGGCTCTAGCATTTAAACTATCAAAAGTCCGAAGACTTACTTGCACACGTCGCATAATATCGCTATCGTCGCATAATATCATAACATAACATACACTTTCACACATAACTGACACCTCACCATACACAAACCCCCATACAAACACATGTAAACGTGCATTTCGCACCCACACTCATAAGTACAACCTATTAAATGCTCCACGTTTGAGGACTGACTCCCAAAATACAAGCTACCTAATACTTATCTGTGCCTCGGAGAGCGTTTTAGTTTCCATGGGAATATCTATGTCAGTAAATGCGGTTAGTCAGATACTTGCAGATCTGACAAATGCCTTAGAATATCAAATCTTTAATATGGTTGTGACAGTTAGAGTAAACCCATGTTCCATCCCTAGATTAATATTCACCATAAAAGTCGATCCCAAAATAGCTATGCAGTAAGGGATACCATCTTAGTTTAAAGATATTCTAAATCTCATGGAAACTTCCTTGAATTCTAGACTGAACTATTCATTTCATTACAATGAGCTCAAACCTTCATCAACTGTAACTATTTTGAAGCTATAACGGGCTTAAAATAAGACGCACTTGCCATTTAATGGGTGTCTCTAGTCTAAAATCAAATCAAATTATTTTAATTTAATCATATTTAAAAATTAAATGGAACTTAATTTAATTTAATCACTGAATTTATTGTAATCAATTTAGCTTTTAATAATTTATTTTTACTGTTATCTAAACTATGTATTTCTTGTTTTAATTAATTAATTGTGTTTTATCTGCGCATAATGTAGTGCATGCTGTGCTTTTCTTTAAGTAATGAGGCGCTTAGACTTAAGTTTGCAATGTACAAATTGTAAAGTAATAGTGTACTCATTGTTGAAGAGCCTAATAATAAATAAATAAATAAATAAGACGTCAGGAAGTAACATAAAAACAGTTTGAATGCACATTCTAACGCCCTAAATTGTAGTTCACACAGGAAATATACTGCATGAAATGCAGTAGTAATTGAAATAAGAAACAAACAGAGAAAGAAAGAAGAAGGGCTTGGATAATATTGCTGTCTCTGTGTTAACTGCGCTATAAAGTTACTTGAGAATACTAAGATATTGTCTACAAAGTAATAATAGACACTTACTCCACTTAGACGTCACTAACGGCAGCTAGACTGCCAATAATATCTATCAACTGCACTCTTGTTCCGCATCTGTATTCGAACACACTTTATTACGGTGTAAATATCTGTTTGTTGTTCGAAAGAGAATGATAGCTGAAAAGTCTATTAAATCATCATGCAATTTACGTAACAGATAAAACAAATGACTGTTCTGAAGTTTTAGTGACAGTTTCAGGGTTGATTGTACGAAATTCGTGAAAACCTAAGTCAACATTCCTTTTAGAGACGTCATTAATTTAACCGGCTTTTCCCGTTTCTACGCTATCAGCGTTTCGCCAACGGGTACAGATTTACACGTCAGGTGATTTACGGACCAACGGCATCATGTTTCTCGATCGTATTTTGTTCGAAAACCGATTTTCCCACGAAAAAGCTTGTCCAAGGAACTATTTATAAAACTGACTGGTGATGGCGACAGGCGACAACCGATAATTCAATTATAGAGGTATAAGGAACAAGGAGAAAGTCGTGCATTTTCCATCGAAAAAGAGGATACTCCGATCAGACGGGCGTTGTGTCTGGTGAGCTACTGCCCGAGCGACGGTTGATGTCGAGATGTAGTATTATGCTAACCTCACATATAACTTTGCTTTTGTGATGCATAATTCCGTGACGTCAGTGCGCTGCGTAGTTCACACGTAGTGTTGTAGATGCCGCCGCCACACGAAAATTTTGTACGTTTCTTTCATAGTTTTCTACTATATTAAGTAGTGAAAATATGTCAATTCTGTCATTTTCTTTTTTTTTATGCCGCATTGTAATTTATATTAAATAGAGCTCAGAAAATTAATTTTACGTACTTATTCATCGATACCATGTGTCACTGAGATACTAGGAACCAATTCAAATGAGTGCATTTCGCTTGCATAACTACGGACGAATCCAAATACTCTGGGCGCCCTTGTTGAGTACAGAACACGTACATAAAACGCTAACAGATAATAAATCACTACAGACATGCTCCAAGTTGGTCCATTTTAGCATGGTAATAGAGGTCATTGACTCGTACCTACATTTCTTTTTAACCGACTTCAAAAAAAAGGAGGAGGTTCTCAATTCGTCGGAATATTTTTTTTCTTTTTTTTATGTATGTTCCCCGATCACTCGAAGACGGCTGGACCGATTTGAAAAATTCTTTTTTTGTTTGAAAGGGTATACTTTCAAGTTGGTCCCATCGTCATTTGGTTACGATCTGATGATGAAATCTTGGAGAAATCGAGGGAACTCTTCAAATATTAAAGGCACATCTATAGCGGTTTGGGTATTTTTGATGAGCAGTTGACATAAGGCTATTGTAACTTAGATAAATTACAAATTAACCCACTAAAAAGTGAAAAAAAAAACTTTTTTACAAAAAATACAACCGACTTCCAAACTACAAAGTGAAAAATAACTTTAATTTCGGAAGTCGGTGTCAACAAACTTAAATACTGATCCAAAGACACCGACTTCCGAAATTAAAGTTATTTGTTGTGTTGTTGTATTTGTTACATTTTTCACTTTGTAGTTTGGAAGTCGGTTGTATTTTTTGTAAAAAAGTTTTTTTATGGATTTTATTAAGAAAACAAAAATTTTGTCCGTTATTACACTGAATCGTTATCTATCATTGTCGTCAACATTTTCAGTAATTCAAATAATTTAATTCGAGTAACATAGACTCATAATACACATTTACAAATAAAATTTAAACAAAATTAAATTAAAATTAAGATTAAAATGAAAAACGATACGTTGTTTGTTGTTCGGATTCTTACGAAGAGATATAAGGCAAAGGGCGATAACTGCGGTTGCCATGTTTATAACGCAGCAAATATAAAACTTTAATCAGGCTAACGATAGTCACATAAGTAGATGTGAAGCAATATAACTGAACATTGCACGTGACCATGCATAGTTTTAATTATAACAACTTTGCTTGTTGGTAATATCGTTGACATAATATAATATTAATAATTCTGATACGATATCTGTGGCTGTACTTACTTACTATCATCATCAGCCTATAAATGTTCCCACTACTGGGACACAAGCCTCCTCTCTGTGAGAGGGAGTGGGCCGTAATCCACCACGCGGGCCCAATGCGGGTTGGTAGATGTCACATGTCTTCGAATTTTCGGTTCTAGGACATGCCGGTTTCCTCACGATGTTTTCCTTCATCGTTTTGAGAACAGTGGTGATGAAATAATTTACACAAAGTAAAGCGCCTATCTGGGTTCGAACCTACGACTGGGCCATCACTGCTCTACTTACTGTAATTTGTTTTAATGAAATTAACACGACGGTAGTTTAAGAGGTTAGATTTACGCTAAGTTAACTAGTAAAAGGTAAACAAACACATGGGTATTTCATCCCATTTTGCCCTTGACTAGGAAAGGTGTAATAAGCAGAGCTTAGGCATTGTCAGCCTATAATGTTCCCACTGCTGGGACACAGGCCTCCTCTATGTGAGAAGGAGTGAGCCGTAATCCACCACGCGGGCCCGGTACAGTTTGGTGGATGAACGTGTTTTCGAATTTTTTGTTCAAGGACATGCCGGTTTCCTTACGATGTTTTCCTTCACCGTTTTGAGAGCAGTGGTGATGAAATAATTTACACAAAGTACCTACAACTCTTAAGTCGAGGCCGTTTCCACGGGCCACCATTGCTGTAGGTAAGGAAAAAATTATAAAATAAAATGGAAACTTATGTTTTAACATCACCAGGTACCCACTTATTCTGTTTTTATTGTGTATTTTCTAAATATTACGAACATGGGCAAGAATACTATTAAATTGTATCGAAATTATTGTTCAAGCAATCCATCATTTCGTATGTATTAGTAAGTCTGGAACAATAACTTTTCAATCATGTATGTCATCTGTAAGTACTAACATCAATTTACTCATTCAGCATTTCAATCTATTCAAGCCAATATTTCAGATGTATGGTCGATTTAGATTATGTAAATTGACTTACACGACTTCATGGCTTATGAAACTTTGACCTAGTTACCCAGTAACTGCATTTATTTGATTTACGTACATTTCTGGATACCCAGACTTTCTGATGTACATTGTCACTGTGTAATTATGAACTTCATTAGTTTATAAACTATCGGTATTATTTCCGTTACATAATAAACTGTCGAAACATTGTGAACTGCAATAAACCATTTGCAATTTAAAGCATTATTTTTCGATAGTTTATAATCTCTCAATGGAAAACCGACAAATTGAGAACTGGCATCAAATTTGCCTGCAAAGTAACGCACCTTGCGATAATACTCAATAGCCTACCTGAATGCGAGCAACTTGGAAGTATCTAGCGCTCATTGGCCGCTGCCGCGGCATCGCTCGCTTCGTTCGCTCGGCTCGCGCGGTTGATTACATTCTAACCTAGCATATGCGATTTCACCCAGTTCACAATTTTTGCACGCAATCCATTGCTTGTTGCATACACATTTCAAATGTTTGTATAGAAATTTTAGTAGAGGAACGTGTAATTTTAAAATTACACTATTTTTACTTGATTTTAATGTTCATATAATAATATTATGTTGGCTTGTGGCTAAGTAATAACAGCTGCACGGGTCGATCGATCAGGTTAAGCTACGCTTGCCGCGGTTGGTCCGTGGATGGGTGACCATCTTTACATACCAAGTCCCCTCCGTGCCTCGGAAAGCACGTTAAGCCGTTGGTCCAGGCTGTCATTTGTAGATCTTTGACAGTCGTTACGGGTAGTTAGATGCCCAAAAAGTCTGACAACCAGTCTTACCAAGGGGTATCGTGTTACCTAGTCACTAGGTTGTGGAGGTCAGATAGGCAGTCGCTCCATGTAAAATACTGGTATTCAGCTGCATCCGGTTAGACTGGAAGCCGACCCCAACATAGTTGGGAAAAGGCTAGGCAGATGATGATAATAATATTGTGTTGTAGTAATTTGTTCTGGGAACTCGATACCTATTTATGCGGCTACAACACAACCACTTACCACCGCGATACCCGAAGTGAAACACGATACTCTTTTATTTATATTCTGCTACCGCTTTGTCAGTTATAAGGCTGCGATGACACTAAACGTATAGTCAACTCCCTATTGGCAGGCTTATTAATAACATTTTAGCTCATCATAATCTTCTTCATCTTCTTTTCTTGTGTTTAGTGACTAACCTGGTGTCAGAGTTTTAAAGGCGCCTATGGCCCTCTGACTTGGCTTCAGAAATATCTCTCAGGCATGCCGGTTTCCTTACGATGTTTTCCTTCACAGTTTTTGAAGCAAGTGATAATTATATCATTCTCATTATAATACCGTGAAAGGATTACTTTGTCCAGACATGACCAGCTTTTAGTTGTCATTCGTCCGTGTTTATAGACTAAAGGGACTTTTTTTTGAAGATAGAAAAAACATCCTGAATTTTTTGCAACAGTTCAGGATTTTGTCAGGACTTTTCAGATTTCAAGCCCTTTTCCGTAGGGTATGAACGAAAAGTTGAATACCTATGTATGGTAAAACAGTAAACTGCGTAAGGCTCAATTGATATTGTCACGGAACGGAATAGAAGCGAGTTTTTGAAACGATATTGTTCATAGCAAAATTAACTTTATGTTAATAGTGTAGCGTACAAACTAGATACGAGCTTGCAACTTCTCCATAAAATGCGCGACCTGTTTTTGGCTCGTATCTAGTTTGTACGTAACACTATTATCATAAAGTTCGTTATGGTTTGTACAAAAATAAAATCACTTCCATTCCGTTCCGCAGCAATTGAAATTGAGTCAAATGCTCTCTCACAGTTGACGGCTGACAAGTAACAATACGTTTGGTGTGAACTTGGCCTTATAAAGTTCCAACTAACTTTATTATGAGTATTGTGTGTAGCACGTAGAATTTGAGTAAGTACCTACGTATCATATTTTTTCCTTATCACGCAAAGACTAATGTAATGAGACAATTAATTATTATCTACTTCCTACTGCGATATTCCTGGGAATTTTGCGTCGTTTGTATTTCATAATAGCACAGAATCTTTATTACTGAGGACCCAGATTATAACTATGGCGCCAAGTAGAGTATTCTATGTTACACTTAAGTGCGTATTTAAATCGTTAGGATATCCATAAAACTTGGTTATGGGTAATAAAAATTCAATCATCTTGGAACATGACAGGAGAATTTTTGAAATTATTCATATCATAGGAGTTGCCAATATGTTATTGCTTTTAGCTCTGAAAGCTTCATGTTTTCAAGGTCAAACAATAACAATTATTGTCTTTTGTTTACTAGTGCAGTAATTTGGCATTATAAATCAAGACACAAATTTTTATTCACCTTGCGAACCTAAGTACAGTCTGAAGGTAAGTGTTCATATGTCGTCTTTACATTGGTGGCTACAGGACTTATGAACGCCACTGGTACATAAATAATTACCTTTTGTTTACTAGTGCAGTAATTTGGCATTATAAATCAAGACACAAATTTAAATTCACTTTGCGTACCTAAGTACAGTCTGAAGGTAAGTGTTTATATGTCATCTTTACATTGATGGCTACAGGACTTATGAACGCCACTGTGCATAAATAAATTGCGTAAGATTTGTTAGTTAGTAATAGCCTTAAATTAAAAGGCCGAGTTCTATTCTGTAACCGCAAAGTAAGAGCATTAGCACTTAGTTTGCACTTAACCTGTTGCACTTCCAGAGTTACCCCGTAGTTGGTTCATTATAAACTTATTCCAATTAAGCTTAGTTGCACTTGTAGGGGCTAATGGGGCTTTTTATAAGCGACCCACCCATAATGCATCTTTAGTTACGTGAAGTTCTAAAATCTGCTTTATTCTCATAATTAGTCTAATCAGAATACCAGCGCTGCGACATTTGTTTATTTTTAAGTGTCGCAGCATTATGCTGAGATAGGAGCCTTTTGGCCTCGTACAGGACCTTCTGCTTTTATTTTAATTTTACTTTGTTTTTTTTATTATTTTTATTAATGTTGTTTTTTTTTATTTTTTATTTTACTTAATATTTTATTTAATATTTTAGTAATATTAATGTTATTATTGAAGGTGTTTAGTTATTAATTTGTGATTTCCTGTGCGAGTCTCAATAAATACTTTTTCTTTCTTTCTTTCTTTCTAATTATCGTCTGTCAACGAATTTTACCAAATCAAATAAAATAAACTTGGGGAAATTAATATTTTTTTATTAAATTGACTACCAACGTAAATGATCATGTCTACTGTCTTTCTTTGATAGTTTTATAAAAATGACTATTGGTGTGTCTATTTGATAAACAATCAATTTCCCCGAAAAATACAACTACATAATTATTGGGTTCATCAATAATTACGTAGTTGTATTTTTTCATAAAATTATAAACTTGTAATAAAAATAAAAATCAAAAGTCATTTATTCAAACTAGGCTGAGAATCAGCACTTTTCGAACGTCAAAATTACATAAGAAAGTCCCCCAAAACGCCCACCCTTCACGATCAGAATGAATGGTGAGGACTTGCAATAAGACCTTAAATACATCTACTTGGGCCAGTTAGTCTCTTTCCAATCCAGACAAGACAAGGAAGTCATAAGACGAAACGAAGTGCGGTCGATTGTTGGTATATTTAGTCCGGCCAGATGCAAAACAGCTATTATGAACACTGATAAACAAAACATTCCGTATTATTATGCTACTGCTTTGAATAGGTTTTATTCTAAGATTTTATATGCTTTTTTATCTTGCTGAAGATCAAGGGGACTTGAAGACATTTGAAATTAGTAACTCATTAGTAGTAAATAACGAGGTGTTTTATAAATGCAAAGTTCAAAAATATTGCGGCATTTCTTAGAAAAAATCTTTGTAGAAGTAATAGGGTCTTAAATAACTTTAAAATAGGGTCTGATCGACAACTATTTGCACAAGAAAACAGTTCTATCTTGCAAGTTTACATTCATAAATTGCTTTCGAAACTTTTGCATAATCTTTCGAAGGCATATATTTATTTTTAGTATCTTAAAAATAAATTATAAGTAAACGATCAGGCCGTCATCACACGGGAGTCGTGTGGCCATAAATACCATAAAACACACCAATTGGTTACAATACAAACATTTACGCGAAAAGATATTGTTTATCTCAAAAATATTATGAAACATGACAGTAAAAAACCTTCAGGCTCGTTCGAAACAAAGGAAACTGATAATGTCAAGGCCTCTTTAAGGCTGCCTAACGGAGCGAGGCAGCGGAGCGGAGCGAGGGAGTAATGTGGGAGCGGACTTGCGGACTATGTCTGTCCATTGATGCGGAGTGAGGTAGTGCGGAGCGCAGTTGCGAACTGTGCGGAGCTAGGCCGAGTTCACGCCACGAGTAATTTGAGCGGGCTGCAATACCCCACGGCCATTTTTTTTTCGCTTCACCATCCCGCTTCCCTACTCCGCTTCCTCGCTCCGTGTTCTCGCTCCGCCTCCCGGTTTCGTATGAATTTTAAACTAGTAGCGGAGATTTTATGCAATTCCATTGGTTAATATTGGCACAGCTCCGCTCCGCTCCTCTCTTTTTCGCTCTAGTGGACAGTCAGCCTTAATGAACACTCTTAAACCTTGGCTAAGTTTACGTTGAAAAAACAACTTTGTTAATTATATATTTTATTTTATCTTGTATCCCCCCGGCTGTGGCGCGACCCGTATGAGGTCGCGCACCACGTCTGTGGCAATACGCCTGCGTTTACGCTGCAAATACGGCGCGTGAGATAAAAAAAACGATATCTCTTAAGCCGTAGCTTAAGAGATATCGTTTTTCGTTTTTTATCGTTCGTCGTTTGATGTCGTAACATGAAATCGTACGTGGATTCTATACTACGGGTCCTATTAAAGTAATAATTTGTTTTAATTCTGTAGAAAATTGGGTTAGACTAGGGAAAGTTTTGTTTATCTGAACTCCTAGTATGAAACTATCGTTTGATAGACCCAGAATTAATTTTAGTCGTAGGGTTAAAATTTTACAGCATATTATTTTGATGATCCCAACACTTACAGTTTTAATACGTGGGAACTTAACGATGTATAACAGCTGGTATCAAAAAAGTGTGATCATATTCAAAGGTGTAGTACAGACCATCAAACTGAACAAATTTCTCCATCGGACCAACATCGAAATCGAGAAAAAAAATTTCAGCTATCTCATACATTTGCGTCGAGTAGGTATTAAAGTTTCGTAAATATTTTTTCGCTATTACGATGACACAACGCATACACATTTTTGATACATGCTGTATGTTACCGGAGGAATAACAATAATTTAGAAATAGCACACCGTAGTTACTTTGACTTTACGAACAATAAGGAATCCATAAGTGGGCTGCCGAATTACCATATATGAATAAGTTATAAGTATTTACGTAATATATTAACCATCATATTAAAAGGAGATGGAAAATTTTGGGCCCAAATGTAATAAGTTGAAATATGATCTAAAAATTAGTCATATTTTTTTATCCTTGAATATCAAAAATCAACTCAATTCTTGGAAGCGGAGAAATATGATAAAGATAGTTTTCGTGAGATTATCGATTAAAGTAATCGATTACACAACTACAAAAAGAAAACCTACTGATGAGGTAGCACTAGGTAATATAATTAATTGAAAGTAAAAAGTAATTAAATACACTATAGTTAATTGATTCAGGCATGACCTTGCGGAAATCCATTATAAAATACAATAGACGTGGATATGTTTAGTAACCTGTTCCGCTTAGCTATTTCTAAAGAGCCATAAAAAACTCCTGAAATAAATCGATACGTGTTTCAGTGCAGACAACGCACTCAACACACTTAACGCTCGGTGTGGCAACACGTCGTGTTCGAGTTCGCAACAAGTCCATCGTCATCCTGAGGATGCCTCATTGAGAGGTGAAACACGTGTCGATTTATTTCAGGAGTTTTTTATGGCTTGACCTTGGACCTTGTGGATTGAATATTGTTGAAACTATAGATCGCTGTGTGAATTGTGGGATAGCAACTACTAGTCACTGCAATACACTAATGTGTGTTTGAAACTTTGAATCTATAAATTCACACCATATTCATCTCGTTACATTCAGGCCCAAGAGTGTATGTAATCATTTCCGTCTCCTTTACAAGACGTATCAATTAAATAACTAAGTGCGGATTGCACCAATAAAACTAAATGCGATCAGCACTTCTAAACCGCGTTCAAAGGGTTAAAAAAAGTGGTATCAATGTCAATATTCCAGAACGATTTTGACACTGACAGCTCTTGAACGCGTTTTACACATGCTGATCGCGTTTAGTTTCATTGGTGGAATTCGCCCTTAGTCGTTCATATAACGACTAATATGGCTAATATTCTTGTTAGGTTTCAATTTATTAATACATAATTGTGGGTATTATACTGGCAACACCGAAAGATTCGATGTATCAAAAGTGGCGCGGGAACAGCCTTCTGGCGCTCATGACGGTAAGACGTGCTTAGTGGCTGTGTCAGTAAAAACATAGACTGGCATGGTATTGGTAGGAGATCTACTGTAAATTAAGGTAACCTATAAGTTTTATAAAATAATAACTCACTATAGAAGCCAGTTATAGGTAACTTGCCAAACATCTATAACTGGCTGACTGGCACCGCAAGGTAACAATTTCCTGCCGAGGTTGCGGTTTTTGTCCGAAAGGGTTACCGTGGCCCCTGGAAATATAGGCAACTGAAGGAACACGGGTTATTTTTTAGTCAGTAAGAGTCTGACACGCCCTCCCGCTCCACCCAGAGCGGGAGAAGTTATTTGATAATTTCCCAACCATAAAAAAGGGTGACAATATGCGTAACAGCTAATTTCCCAGAGTGTACCTACATTTAAAAGCTTAAAACTTATATAACTTCGTGAATTACTAACGGGAGGTGTGTACCTCCTGTTAGTGAAGACTGATTAAACTTTTACATAAGTAGACATATGATATTCTCGTACATCAACAAGACTACGTGAAAGAGAAGCTTCGGAAATGCTTTCTAAGACCGCGTGAAGTAAATTTACCTAACAATTTTGTATTTATTTAGGTTTTAATTAAATCTTCTTGGTGGGTTTATTTAGATAGATCAAATGAAAATAGTACTTGAACGACGGACCTACTCGTATCTATTTTTGTTTGTAATGAATAAACTCAAGAATTATTGCACCGATTTAAAAAAATAATTCACCTGTTATCATTATCATTGAGTAACATAGGCTATAATTTTTAAAGATATCTCGCGAGCGATGCCGCTGGTGGAAGCTAGTTCTTAATAATTCATATAGTATTGATAGACCAACGAGGTTAAGCTACGCTTGCCGGGGTTGGTCCGTGGATGGGTGACTATCTTTAGATACCGAGACTCCTCCGTGCCTCGGAAAGCACGTTTAACTGTTGGTCCCGGCTGTCATTCATGGATCTTTGACAGTCATTACGGGTCGTCAGAAGCCCGAAAGTCTGACAACCAGTCTTACCAAGGGGTATCGTATTACCCAGTTACTGGGTTGTGGAGGTCAGATAGGCAGTCGCTCCATGTAAAATACTGGTATTTAGATGCATCCGGAGACTGGAAGCCGACTCTAACATATGTAGTTGGGAAAAGGCTAGGCAGATTGTTTTTTTTTTGGATAGATCAACGAATAGGCGATATACGAATATATAAGAACGAACGGGGCTTATGTCCAGCAGTGGACGGTGATAGGCTGAATTGAATGACTCACCCAAGGACGGAATGCTCTATTTCTGTTTACACAAAGAGAAATTGATAGAGTGGGAATAAAAAAGTGTTCACTCGTTTGATCTAAACTGACCTACAGGTTTTTTGCAGTGAAAACTTCTTTAGGCGCGTTGGGCATTTTTGAGATGGAAAAAACAATTGAACTCGCGACACTGTTACCGACACCTCACTAATTTTAGCTTTGACCATTAAAAAGACATCAACGCGATACATTTGCTTTGGGATTAATGACATTCCAAACATTGATTGACATTTCCCTTTTTTACCGACTTCAAAAAATAAAAGTATTTCCTGCACATTAAAATTGTTCATGTTTTCACTTCTGTCAGCACTTCCGGAGTGTCACTTTTTTTTTATGAAAACAGAAATAAAATGGGCTGTTTGATTCATTTTGGCAAAACATTTTCTAAAAAA
Organism: Agrochola lychnidis; assembly: GCA_963680765.1. Taxonomy (NCBI): domain Eukaryota; kingdom Metazoa; phylum Arthropoda; class Insecta; order Lepidoptera; family Noctuidae; genus Agrochola; species Agrochola lychnidis. The sequence goes on from OY796864.1 coordinate 13,124,322, forward strand.
AATATGAACAAGAATATTTTCTTTACATATGTTTAGCCCTTTGTTAGTGGGAAAATAAATTGCACTGAAACTCGGCAATTTGTCAAAAAAAAAGAACTAAAAATTTGCTTATAGGTAGGTACTCATAGGGTCTCTAAATTAAAGGATTTGGTTTTATTTTAGGAAAGTGTCCTTAGAGTACATAAATGCTACGTGCTTTCGTTAAAATATGATAATTGGGGTTTAAACACATTTACATAGGAGATAAGATAACCCACTTATTAGGAAGTACCTACTTGATAAGTGGGTCATATAATGCTCTTAAAGAGTTTGCCCAAATTTTTTTTTTTTTGGGTGGGTAATTATCAAATAACTTCTCCCGCTCTGGGCGGAGCGGGAGAGCGTGTCAGACTCTTACTGACTAAAACCCACCCGTGTTCCTTCGGTTGCCCTGTTGCCGGGGGCCCGATTTCCCTATCGGTTTTCTTCGAACCCCCGGCAGGCATTGGCCTTAGTGGACCCTGTCAATTCCGACCCGGGCTTGGTCCTTATCGGACGGCGAGCTACCCATTGCTCACCGTCCGCAAGCCCGCGCCTACGGTGGCCGGAAATCGGCTCGCGATTCCCGCTCCGGGAAGGAAGGCGAAAGTCGTATAAAAATGCTAAGAAATGTCGACTCCTATATTGTGAACATAGTACCTCTCAGTTTAGGCACGCGCTCTCATGTTACGTTGCGAAATCGAAAAGAAAATTGCATCCGTCTTCAAGCTATAAGACAGATATGTCTTGCAAATATTTCATTACACAGTTCCATAACGCTCTGAGCAAACTGAAGCGTATCTCGCGAGGGATGTGGAACGAAATTCGCTCGCGTCAATGATGTTAAGTAACTTGAATGGAGGTGTTTAAATTAGCGCGAATATTCGCGTGACTTTCTAGTTAAAACAATTGACGCGCGCAGTTGCGTTTTGCCCGGTTCCATAATTACGTAATACACGATCAATCACAATTTGTTTCGATTTGACATACATTTCTAATCCATTGCTTCATAAGTTGGAAAAAAAAATCTGCACAACAACGTAAATAACGCAATGAATGTTGTTGAACTGTCAAAATTAAACAAATTTGTCGTAATCGTTTACGAAAATAAGTTACGCAATTAGGGTACAGGTTTCGCGCGGGATGTAGCCAAAGCTTAAATAAAGCACAGATATTCTGAAACAAAAAAAAAATTACAAAACAAAAAACCCGACTGCAAAAATACATAGCTGAAAAGAGAAAAACAAACATTATAATCTATAGAATTTTGGTATTACAGGCGGGACAAACCAATAACCTGAAAACTTGTTTTTCTCTTTTCAGTTTTGTGTTTTTACAGTCGGTTTTTTTGTTTTTTTAATATTTTTTTCTTTCAAGATTTTTAGTTTTATTAAAATAATATATATTGACTCATTACTAGCTTTTATTTGATACCAATAATGTAGTTTTTTTTAAGCTTTTGCATAGCTTTTATCGCAGGCTTTGAGCGCGGCGACCGAATCAAGAAATTCCGTAACGTAACGAAAATAAAACCTAACACCCCCCACTCCGCCTACTATGTAGTGACAGTTCTCATGACAACATGATGTTGTCATGGCAACGTAATTTTTGTTTTATGTCATCATGTCATCCCAAGTGTAGCTTTGACAAATAGGAAGTATGAAGGTTACAAATACTATGCAATAGCTTTACCGCGGCAATCCCCGAGTGCCACACGTTTTTTTTTAAACCTACCCCTTTTTTTTGTATTTGCAGATGCAATATATAAATATTATATAGCTTATGACACTCTCACAATTAAGACAAATCTAACGACACCGCACATGTTAAAATCATCAAGCCGTTTAGGCTACAGCTTTGGCTAGTGCCAAAGAAATAGACATACATACATACATACTCTCAAAAAACATTACCCTCCTTCTGGAGCAGTCGGGTAAAAATAAGAAATAAATACAAAAGGTTAATCAAATAGAAAGGATTGAAATGCTGAGTAAGCATTGACTGATAGATGTCATCGCTTATATGACTTAACATTATACTACCTCATACAATATGGCTGAGTAAGCTAAGTGGATTGACCGCTAAAAAAATTAGGAATTTTCTTTTCCATCCAGCAAATGTCACCTTTTCGGCCGTCATTTTTATGTATCATTTACCTTACGCCCGCGTCCTTGCCCGCCCATGTTATTTACCGGGATAAAAAGTATCCTATGATCTTTTTTTTTCGGTTGACCACTGAAAATAAGCGCTGTGCTGTGGGTCCCCCATAGCACTGCATTATGCTGGGTGGCAGCCTTCTTGTCACAGTCATGTCGTGCAGCTGCCGACTAATTTCTATTTTGTGCTCGTGATTTATTAATTACTTTTTGTTGTTTTCGATTACTCTTGTCTTTTATGTATGCACGTGTTTCTGTGACAAATAAACCTATTTTTCTTTCTTTCTATGTATTAATTCAGGTTATAAACTATCTGTGTGCCAAATTTCATCCAAATCCGTTTAACAGTTTTTGCGTGATTGAGTAACAAACATCCAGACACATTCAAACTTAGTTGGATGCTGGCAGCACGTTTAGGTATTCGAAAAATAATAAATCTCGTGCCTGAATAAATTTTCACTCTCCGAATGTACATTTCCGTACTATCTGTCATCGCGAATGTATCCGAATTAACACAAGTTTACTGTCAACTATTGTCAAAAGTAATCAAGAGAACGGATGCTGAAGCTAGCACTGTGCCAAGTTTTGTTCAAATCTGGTTAGTATTTCCAAGTAATGTGGTTAAAGACAGAAAAACAATTTGAAAAAAATAATTGAATCGAATTTTGTATAGATGGCGTAGTAAAACACAAATCAATTCCAGCAAAGTATTCGATTCAGAAATAATGTCGAGCTTGTTTTGTAAATAAACATGCAGAATATAATATATTAAAAATCTCTTTTGCGATATTACAAAACAGGAATGCAAATAAAATTACAGGATATTCTCTAAAGCTGGAGGTACACAGGATCAATATCCTATCATATATCTTGCTAGCTCAGCAGCTGTTGACATGAAACAAAGTTTATTTATTTGCATAGATTGTAGGTACCATCAGGGTAATGCATATCTAACCAATTTGAAAACAAAATCTCGTGCACAACACCCTTTTTTTTGTAAGTAAGCGATACTATAGCGGCCGAGGCCTTTTTTTTTTTTTTTTTTCCTGGGTGGGAAATTATCAAATAACTTCTCCCGCTCTGGGTGGAGCGGGAGGGCGTGTCAGACTCCTACTGACTAAAACCCGCCCGTGTTCCTTCGGTTGCCCTGTTGCTGGGGGCCACGATTTCCCTATCGGTTTTCTTCGAACCCCCGGCAGGCACTGGCCCTAGCGGACCCCGTCAATTCTGCTGACATCTCTTTGAGGCGCGCGTGGAACACAACGCGCCGTCGACCCGGGCTTGGTCCTTATCGGACGGCGAGCTACCCATTGCTCACCGTCCGCAAGCCCGCGCCTACGGTGGCAGGAAATCGGCTCGCGATTCCCGCCCCGGGCGTCTCCTCCTATTGCGGCGGTTTGGGGCGTGAGGGCGCGAAGTTTGCCTCTCCCTCACGCGTTCCGCCTCCTCCTTCGCGAGCATTACCGCTTCGCAGAAGGAGGTGACGGCCTGCCATTTCCTCTCGCTCCGTACCATGGCCTGAACCAGGGCCGGACGCGAGAGATCACCGCCGCCGATCGCCTCTACGAGGACACGGCGTTGCTCTGCCCAAGCTGGGCAGACCTCCACCGTATGCTCCACCGTGTCCTCAGGCCGATCCACACAATGGTGACCCGTTTCTTCGATAGTACATGACATAAGATATTATAAAAACCAGCCAAGTGCGTGTCGGACCACGCACAATGAAGGGATAAATTCATCCCATCTACGGAAAGATGGAATGAATTTATCCCTATAACAAATTTAACAGTGTAGTTGAAAAACATACAAATACGGAATGTATGGGAGAACATATTTTTTCAACTGCAAATGTAAGTTGGTTGATAACTTGTAGAGCCTGCTTAGCTGTGATAGTTTTCCTTTTAATTTTGTTATATATACTACTGCTGTGAATTTTTTCACATTATACAGAGCCAACCATTTAGCTGGCAAGGGGGGGGAAATTTTTCATCGGTTATTTAAAAAAAAAATCAGCTGTTTCTTACATTTTGACCGCGTAGGTTTGCACTTTTCTATGAAACAGCAGTTTTTTTTAAATATCAGACTCATGGTTCAGAATCATGAACTGAATCCATGGTAACAGTTTTCGCGTCGATGTTCCTGCCACCCTGTATTTCTTCCGGCTGTGGTGTGTTACCAGCTTTAGAATTCCATCCCTGTAGAAGTTCCTTCCTCGTTACCCTTTTACTTTTTTCATTTTTTATTTGGGGACAGTCTTTATTATCATTCTTTCAATGCAGGATTCAAAGGTTTATAGCGTTGTAGGGAAATTAAGAGAATACATTAAAGAGATTTGTGAGAAACGAATTGATTAATTTCGAGTCTGTTTTCTATAAATACATAAATTAAAATAGGATCGATCACATAAAATAAAGCCCATTACCCCGCGTCCTAACCAAAGCGATCGGTCGCGCGAATATGCGATCGTGGCGTTCAGAAAGCCGCGTCATTTGCTTAGAAAATCGGAAGGCGCCTTCTGTCGGCGCGACCACGCGTCCTGTACCCTAATTGTGTAACTTATTTTCGTAAAAAATCACGACAAATATGTTTCATTTAGACAGTTCAACAACATTCATTGCGTTATTTACGTTGTTGAGCAGGTTTTTTTCCAACTTATGAAGCAATGGATTAGCAATCTGTTTCAAATCGAAACAAATTGTGATTGGTCGTGTATTACACAATTAGGGTACTGGTTCGCCGAACATAATAAACGCGACGGTAGCGTGTACGCGCGACAATCGCTTTGGTTAAGATACGGCCTCAATCAATCAATCAATATGACTAATGGTTAACCCAATTACGTAAATTGGGAAGTATGTTAAGACAATATTGGTTATTTTTCTTTCTCAGCGTGAATCATGATTTATCGAAGTAAACGTTGTATATTTTTGGAAGCCCACGATTATACATAATCGTTCGTCATGATAAACTGTTAATTTTAGTATCAAAATAACTAAATGTGAATGTGGCTTCATATAAAACTATATTGTTATCAGTGACACAATAAAGCATATTTAGTCTGTGGCAGGCACACTGAGAAAAAAAAAATTGGTTATGGGCCCAGATATGCCATTTAGTTATTTCGATACTAAAATTAACATAAACCCCTTCATACTTGATAGACATTTAAAGAAAACCGCGTATTCTTAATACTTCATGATAATGATGTAGAATAATGAATATTCATGAAGCATGTGTATTCAGACTTTTTATACATATTATTAGATTGAGTGACTGCCTCATTGATCTAGTGGTCGCAAGCGCTACAGCTGGGCATGAGGTTTTGGGTTCGAATCCCGGGTCGGGCAAAATGTTATTGGGTTTTTCCATCTGGAATTTCTCAGTAGCAGCCCGGAGTCTGGATTTGTGCTCAGTTGATAGCAATAGGCTCGCGCCCTATTATATGGGACTTATTAAGGGTAAACTAGTCGGTCATTCTTCCATACAAACGTAGTATGGTGATTACTCGTCTGTTTGACGATGTCCGTTCAAAACTAAAAATTATATAAATTTTTCTTGTCATTATCTTGCCCTGTTTGGAAGCAGAGCTGGGAAAAAAGTATTCCATATTACATAACTTCCATATTGCAACACAAATTTTAACTCATCTTTGGGGATGAATAAATAACCTATGTAGTGTTAAAATGGCAAAATAGAAACCGTACAGGAATAGATCATTTACCTATTCAAAAGTTCTAATAATTTTATTTTGAGTAGATACATCTAGTAGTTTTTCTATAACATCTATACGCCCAAAGGTCTGTTCATGAAATGTTACGTGCTGGTTTTCGTTATAAATCGTCGTCTGTTTCACTAAATAAATATATAAATAATTAATGAAAACTAGATAAATAAATACTAAATAAATAAACGTAACGCGCAATCGCAACATAACTAAGGCCACTAGGATCAGGCTGGTCCGTACACTTGTATTCCCCATATTTATGTACGCAGCTGAGACGTGGACATTACGAGAACTGGAAAAAAAAAATAGATGCTCTAGAAATGTGGTCCTGGAGAAGAATGCTTGGGGTATCATGAACAGAATTCCGCACAAACGTCTTCATACTTAAAGAACTCGGTATCAAACAGCGTCTATTAGCACTAGTACAGTGTCGAATACTAAAGTTTTTTGGTCATGTCTCCAGGCGGAATAATGACTCTATAGAGCGTCTAGTGGTGCAGGGCAGAGTGATGTAATAGGCCACGCGGAAGGTCACCAATGAGGTGGACCGATCAAATAAAATCCGCGGTTGGAGGCCCTATTAATGAATGCGCCAGACTGTCATGTAACAGAACCAGATGGAGGGAGATCGTGAGGCGGGCAACGACTACACCTGCGGTTGGACATAGTTCATTGTGCCCACGACTGCTCTGTCAAGAGCGATACGAAGAAGAAGAAGAAGTAAATAAAACTAAATAAATAAATAACTATGTACTAAATAGCATGCATATTAGCCACACCACCAACGAGTTCGAGCTGTCGACCAGTACAACCTTAAACTTATCTAGCGAAATATACTATAGGTACACTTCTGCCTAGCCCTTCGAGGGTTACAAGCGTGATATCATGTAGATAGAGTAATTTCTGTAATCAAAACAAGTGATGTTTAATTCTGATTGCAGAACTTTAATATTACTCATCTCTAAAATAAACTTCATTTAAATTGCTTACAGCTGCGGGCTCAATCTATTATTTTCGGCAAATTACGAAGATATAAAATGTTTGCTTGAATAAATAACAGTAAAATTGTCTCGGCACATTTTTGATTGATTCACCAGGTAATAGATTAACGTTCAGCTAAGTTTTTAATTTAGACGAGTGATGAGTGCTTGACTTCGTAAGTCGTTTAATTTTCAAGTAAAAAGTTTATGTTAAAAATTGCTTGTTGATAATGTTGATCTAGCTTTCGCCAGCGCTTCTCCTGAGCATGAGGTCCTGAATTAAATTCCCAGGTCGGGAAAAGTGTTATTGGGTTTTTCCATCTAGAATTTCTCAGTAGCAGCCCGGAGTCTGTATTTGTGCCCGGTTGATTGCAATAGGGTCGCCCCCTATTACATGGGACTTAGACATAACTGGCCAAATGTGGGTGTACTATAGGTACACCTCTGCCTAACCCTTCGGGGATTACAGGCGTGATGTTATGTTATGTTGCTTGCAACCGTGATTTTTTCCATTGATAATTATGTCCAAAAATTCTGCACACACATTCATTCATTCATTCGTTCTTTCATTCATTATTTCATTTCTTCTTTCATTCATTTTTTCATTCATTCCCTTATTCATTCTTTCATTTATTCTGCATTCGCATTCTACATTTTGATTGATTTAAATTATTACTATCAGGGAATATGATAAATGCGACTTTGCACTTAATTCAGTCATTGTAACAGATAAACAATGTGTTACAAAAACCCTGTCCGTCATACGAAGAAGCCCATTTAACACCACACGATGTCTGTACATATTTACAAGTTTATAACTTAGCGAGCAAGCACCTACAAGTCGTACATTATATTAATAAAATAAACTAAAAATAAAGCAGTAGCAACGACTCCCACTATACATTTTAATCCCGAGTTAATTTAACCTTTTCTGTCATTCGCAGAAACGATCCTTAATTAGAACCTAGACTGGAAAATTACCCTTTGGCATGTATACGACATCATTATGTTGCTTTCAAGTCAATTTATTTTCGCTGCACAAGACTTGGCCCCGTGTTGCATACCAACAAACGGAGAGAAAACTTACAGTGAAAAGTATACATGTGACTATTTCAAAGTAGGTACTGACATGTATTTTTTATATGCATGTATAGTATATTATTATAAGTGTATATATATGTACATTATGTTTAAGATAGGTTCATTCCAAAATTCAAATGACTGATGTAGGTCATATGGCTGCCAAGCTTAAATGGAACTGGGGCTGGCCACATCTGGTCATATGCCGGAGGAACCATGGGCTAAAATAACAACAAGGTCCCAATCAGAAGCAAACGGCAAAGGGGCCACCCCCAGGAGGAGATGGCGGGACGAACTCGACTTTTTTCAAAAGAATTGAGAAAATCTGTTTTCCAAAGTACTGACATGACATGCATTTTATATTTAGTTTAAGGTATGTTCGTTCCAAAATTCAAATTTCTGATGTACGCGCGCCGTAAAGAGATGTCAGCAGAATTGACGGGGTCCGCAAGGGCCAATGCCTGCCGGGGCTGCGAATAAGGGCCGAAAGGGACTTCGTGCCCCCGGCAACAGGGCAACCGAAGGAACACGGGTGGGTTTTAGTCAGTAAGAGTCTGATACGCCCTCCCGCTCCACCCAGAGCGGGAGAAGTTATTTGATAATTTACCACCCAAAAAATAAAAAAGGTCATACGGCTGCCAAGCTTAAATGGGCTGACTACATCTGTCGTATGCATGAGAAGCTATGGGCTAAAATAACAACAGGGTCTCAAACAGGAGCAAACGGCAACGCGGTAAGCTCAGGAGGAGATGGCGGGATGAACACGACTTTTTCATAAGAATTGGCAACAAACAGCAACAACAAATAGGTATAAGTGGAAAGAGGGAAGGAAGACGTTTGCCCTGCAGTGGGACAAACGTTATAATAATTAAAGTTAATTGTTGTTGTCAGTTACATATGTCACCGTATTGTATTGTTTACTAACACGTTGTTTAAAGGAAATTGTAACTAACAGGATACAAACAGGAGCAAACGGCAACGCGGTAAGCCCAGGAGGAGATGGCGGGACGAACTCGACTTTTTCATAAGAATTAGCAACAAACAGCAACAACAAATAGGTATAAGTGCAAGGAGGGAAGGAAGACCTTTGCCTTGCAGTGGGACAAACGTTATAATAATTCAAGTTAATTGTTGTTGTCAGTTACATATGTCACCGTATTGTATTGTTTACTAACACGTTGTTTAAAGGAAATTGTAACTAACAGGATACAAACAGGAGCAAACGGCAACGCGGTAAGCCCAGGAGGAGATGGCGGGACGAACTCGACTTTTTCATAAGAATTAGCAACAAACAGCAACAACAAATAGGTATAAGTGCAAGGAGGGAAGGAAGACCTTTGCCTTGCAGTGGGACAAACGTTATAATAATTCAAGTTAATTGTTGTTGTCAGTTACATATGTCACCGTATTGTATTGTTTACTAACACGTTGTTTAAAGGAAATTGTAACTAACAGGATACAAACAGGAGCAAACGGCAACGCGGTAAGCCCAGGAGGAGATGGCGGGACGAACTCGACTTTTTCATAAGAATTAGCAACAAACAGCAACAACAAATAGGTATAAGTGCAAGGAGGGAAGGAAGACCTTTGCCTTGCAGTGGGACAAACGTTATAATAATTCAAGTTAATTGTTGTTGTCAGTTACATATTATGTCACCGTACTGTATTGTTTACTAACACGTTGTTTAAAGGAAATTGTTACTAACTCTCTATGAGTCATGGCTCGAAAGAAAGTTTTTAATTTAATTTAATTAACGTAGTACCATACATTGAAACTTTCTCTGTGAAGTTGGCTTTAACTTTATTTTATTTTTTAAATTTACTTGAAGAAACTTTTGACTATAACAAACATCGTTTTTGTCGTCGTTTGATCTCTATAACCTTTACTGAAACATGTTTATGCTCTCTGAAATTCAAAAACAGTCGTTTTCGTTACGAGATTTTACTTCCTCAAACTTCAACGTTACTTCTGGGTTTGTATATACAAAGACGCACAACACCCGTTTCGTAGGAGGTCACGGTCCTCTATTGAAAAGGGAGGATTCCCTTTTCAATATAGGAACTTTACATATTGTTTCTCCATCCTCAAATGGTAAAGATAAACCAGCGAACCTTCAAAGCTGTCTTTATGCCACAACCTCAAAAAATACAGAGAACTTTTTGGGCGTTGTCGAAAGCTTCGCATTTATTTATCTGAAATGTTCATACATACACAGATACTCGTATACCATCAGTGACGTCATAATTCATTTTCAGTTTTTCATTTTGCATGAACATTGTATATTCTAATTTTAGATGCAGTAGTTTTTGTTAAAAACGACCGACATAGCAATAAACGTGACTTCATTAGTTAGGAGAAAAACCTTCAGCAATTAGTTTTCGTAGGCATGATATTACTAGGCACTTATTAATATACAATATTTCTTTAGGTAGCGGGCTTAGATTAAATCAGCATAGAATTCGTTACGAGGTATATTTTTCTACTCAGGAATTCCATTTGAGTAAGGAGAATATCTTATTGGATTTAGTGTTGCCATATAAAATATCGTATGTCTGCGATATTGTAATGTAATGAATACAAGTAGTAAAAAAGATGTAAGTCAGCATTAGTAGTAAATATGTTTTCATGAAAAAAAAAAATGGGTTTCTTATTTCACTTTGTAACTATACATTATTATGCAAATTAACTTTACATTGATATCCATCAGTCATCGCTACTATTTAAAAGCAGTAGGTAATAGCCTAGTGGTGTGACCGTCAGACTGCCAAGTCATAGGTCTTGGGTTCGAACCCAAGGCACGCACCTCTAACGTTTCGGATTCATGTGCGTGTTGTATAATTTATCACATGCTTCAAAAATGGTGAAGGAAAACATCGTGATGAAACCAGCATGCCTGAGAGATATTTCTCGACGGCATCTGAAGCCAAGTCAGAGGCCCATGGGCGGCATAAAAACTCTGACACCAGGTTAGTCACTAACCACTCGAAAAAAAAAAGGTACTGTAATTCGAACATTTCACAGCATTTTTACCTTCAATATTTACATTTCGGAAGAATCCTTTATTTTTTTATTGTTCATATTTTCTTAGTCATGGTAAGTAAGTGTATCAACCTGCCGTTTCGGGACCTCACAATCACTAATATTGTCCTGAGATAATATCCTTAATTATATAAGTAATTAGTTAATATTTACCCGAATCGCAAGAAAACACGGAGTTAACCAGTGGCCAAATAGTAAAAAAAATAGTAAAGGCCAAGTGCGTGTTGGACCACGCACAATGAAGGGTTGGTCCGTAGTTGGGATGAATTATTTATCCCAAAAACAAACTTAACATTGTAGTTGAAAAACATGTTCTCCCATACACCGGTATATGTCACGGTCAATTCTCCAACTGCAAATGTATGCAATCGGAAAACAAATATTTTTGTATGATAAAATTACTAATTAACTATTTTTGTACTTGTTCCTTTTTCCTTTACACGTGCTGTGGAACCTTGCTTCCTGCCAAATTTCATGATTCTAGGTCAACGGGAAATACCCTGTAGGTTATGATTTATTTGCGAGTATCGAAATATGTCGCATAATATGTGGCCGTATTTTATTATTGCGTTGATTTAGAAGCTTGATTTTTTTAGAGCCTTAAGGAACCACATACTTCCGTATTTCTTATTAATTTCAACTTGATACTTCCACGCGTTTCTGTGAAAAAGGGTCTTGACAGACTGACAGATGGACGGACAACGAAGTGATCCTAACGTTTTTTCCTTTTGAGATACGGTAGCCTATGAAACACATTTGAAAGGGTTGGTATACAATCCTTTTCAAAACAAACAAATACGTAGGTACGTTTTGCCAAAACATTCAATGGATGCAAAAATCTAAATAAAGTTTGTTACGGATTGGGTACACCGATGTAACTAAAAGCGTAGTAGTCAGATTGGATTCCGAGATTTCATCTATTTTTCTACATTTATGAATAGAAGTTGAAACGTAGGATCGATTTTTGATCGAATAAAAAGAAAAACATAGTCCTCGAACCAGTTTTTATACCACACGAGATTAAACATAACAGTTTATAAAATTTATAACAGTTCAGTACAATAAGTTCAGCTCCACGTTAAAGATTGGTGTTTTTAGGTATCATAATGCTGTGTGTATAAAATGTATATAGACAGGTAAGAACATTGTTTTTGACCACACACACACAACAGAGTCATGAAAACAAAAAAACTAAAATATAAAATAGTCGTGATCCTTAAATCATAATCAGCTGTATCATAATTAAATGACGTAAGAGGTGGTAATTACAGTAAAAAGCGTTAGAGATTCATTAAGACCGTCTCGAAACTAAAGAGGAATCGTAAAAAGAACACGACTATTTTTCTCGTGTCCTAATACAAGCGATCGCTTCTTTAAAACACACGACCTTCACGATCATCAATACACGTTCTTGTTCGGAACCGAACGGCCCCTGTTGATGCGACGACGAGTTTGAGTTCGACGTTCGTTTGTTATAAACAGTCGCGACGCGACTCTAGTAGAATAGTTTCTTTGCAAACTTCATGGAAATTGTTCTAATTGTTGTAAAATCGCGTCACCACGAGCGCTTAAGCTAGGGTTTCCAAAAACTGCGGTAGCCGCCACATACCGTCCGCAATTTACCGTCGACTGACGTCACTGAAACGTTGTTATTTGAAATTAATTTGGTGTGTTTCCCTAGCGAGCGTTTTTTCACACCGTAAATTCAAACTCCGCTATCATCATTTTGATGACAGCCGTCACTACAGCCGTTATGTGGCGGTCACCGCTATTGTAGAAAACCCTAGCTTTGTATTAGGACAATGCCTATGTCAGAGACATCATAAAAATGTGACGTCAGGATAATAAATGTGCCAATTAAGAAGATTGTGCAGTTTTAATGATGCTTGCTTGTTTTGATGATGTTGTGCAGAAAAATTACTATTCATTTTAGAATGCAAAAATTATATTTGAATAATGCACCGTAAAATTAACAACAATTAAAAATAAATTGCGGGAATTCATCCTAATACGAATATTTCTGCACGATTTTATTAATACCAAACTCCGTATTTCCTTCCCATATTTTTTTCTAACCAATAGGTAATTTCATAGTAAATTAACTTTGAAGAAAAAAGCTGTTGCTAACGTAGTTTCGGATAACTGTACATTTCCTGCAAAATTATGGTAATATCGCAAATAATCCAATTTTTCCGGCGATATTTGTGGGTTTTCATTTTACCTTTTTTATGTATTTATGTCCATTACTCTATTGAGTTGAATTGAGTCCACCTTTTTATGGCGTTAGATGTGTATGAAATACCTATTTGCTATGAAAAAGGGACCCGATATTTTTATTTCAGTTCATTGAAGTGTTGGCACATTGAAACACCTTACCTAATAGCAAAAGCTTTTTCCACATAGTACCTTATATGGAAAGTCATGGAAACAGCTACGTATGCATTGCCAGAAAACTTAAAAAATATTAATTTGTTTATGCAAAAATTTATAATTTTGCTGCATCAAAAATGTTATGAGGTGTCTAAAATTTTTGAAGTGAAAACCTCTTTAGGCGCGTTGGACATTTTTGAGATGGAACTAAACCATTGATTTCGCGACACTGTTGCACTGTAAAGAAACCAGCTTTTGACCATTAAAAAGACATCAACGCGTTGAATACAGCGCCTATTTTTTTTTCAAGTTTTCACTTCTGTCGGCACTCCCGGAGAGCCACTGTTTTTTTTTTACTGATAAATTCTTTCATTATGTATAACATAAAAAAATATAATATTATGTAAATAAATCGTTATGAATAATTCTACAATAATTATACGAGTACTGTAATATTAATGAATTTCAGACTGAAGCATTTACTTTGACATAGATTTTATATGAATTATTTTTCATTTGCTGTTGACATTTTTTAATTAATTATTTTTTGCTGAATTCACTTTAAATTAATGATACCCATTGACTTTAAATTTATTATTAACAATCATAACTATTCATATTTACACGCCATAGTATGTGGCAAACATGTATGAATATTTTTTCTTTACTCATATTTTTTCAAATAAATGTCTTATTTTATGTATCCATACTAATATTATAAATTCGAAAGTAACTCTGTCTGTGTCTGTAACCTTTTCACGTATAACTTGGCTGAACGGATTTGGATGAAATTCGGCGCACGGATAGACCATGACCTAGGGATAGGACAAAAGATACTTTTATCCCGATAGTACGTTCTTGTGGGTTATTTCTGACATCCACGCGAGCGAAGCCGCGAGCAAAAGTTAATTAATTTAGATATCCACCACGCACAGGATTAGCATACCTAAGTTTTCATGAAGAAATGATTGGTTCCATTTTGAGGACAAAATCAAATAAATAATGTTCCAGCTGTTTTAGAACCCAATGACTTGGCACGCGACGATGGGAAGAGGCCAGACGGAATGACCATAATGCCTTGGAAGTTGGGTAGGCCTTTGGTGTGGGACGCGACCTGTGTCGACACCCTCGCGCCATCCCATCTTTCTAGCACGGCGAGTTGTGCTGGGGCGGCTGCTGCAGGTGCAGAAAACCTCAAACGGCGCAAATATAACAACCTTACCGGTAGCTATATTTTTGAACCGTTTGGGGTTGAAACACTAGGACCATGGGGTTCGAGTGCTCATCGATTATTCCGGGACATCGCCAAGTGGTTGGTCGACTCGTCACGTGACCAAAGGGTTGACAAATTTTTAGGCCAAAGAATTAGCATTGCCATACAACGTGGTAATGCTGCCAGCCTTTTGGGCACCTTTCCCACTGACAGCGATTCGGATGAATTTTTTGATGCCCAATGATTTGTTCCTATATTTTATTTTATTTTTTCCTCTGTATATAGTTAGTTCTATTTACTTGGACACTAATATTAAGGTATTAATGTTTAAACAATAATAAAAAGTCAATAAATAATATCTCAAAAATGATTGTTTCGTATGACTTCCCGTACTCTTGGAAATCGAATGAGGAAAAAAACCGTCTATCAACTGCGGAGGCGCATGAAAACTAAAAATGAATAAAAGAGCAATCTACTCGTAGCACAAACTAATTGTATTTAAAACTACGCGGTGTGCAAAAGTTTTTGCCCCGGTGTTGCATGTAAATTATTATTTATTTCTCCCTTTGTGCTTTAATTTTTGCGACTGAAAGGCACGTGTTTGCTGGTACTCTTGTTTGGTCGTATCTAATACGATAACTTTATGTTATGTTGTAAACCAAGTCCAGGAACAGTCAGTGTCATCATTTTTGTGGAATTTTAACACTAACAGCTCTTGAACGCAGTTTAATTGTGCTGATCAGATTTAATTTAATTTGTGAAATTCGCTCTAAATGAACATGACAGCACGGATGTTTCGGGATACGCTTCTTGAGCACGAGTTTGCGGATTCGAACTTGGAAAGTAGCAATGTTTTCAATTTTGTTTTTGTTTATACAAACCACAACACTGAATGCTGTTGAATGAAAACATCGCAAGGAAACATAAACGTAGAATAGTCTAATATTTCGCACTGATTTTGAAAAGACGATATCTTGGCCATGCAGTGGGACAACTTTTATCCTGCTTTTTTTTTAAATTAGAACGTATTTATTCGCAGTTTTTTTTTTGACAGCCGTTTTTTGACAGACGTAGCTCCTTTTTTAGTACATGTAAACATAGATTATAACACTTTTTCACCTTTTTTACGCTTAACTAGGCTTTGACAAAACACATTTAAGTGGTACCTACTTATGGGTGTCTCTATGTAGTATAAATTCAAATATTAACCTAATCTTATTTAAAATTATAACATAAAATCTAATCTAATCTAATCCAATTTATTCAATGTAATTTAATTTATTTATTGTAATCAATTTAGCTTTTAATAATTTATTTTCATCTAAACTATGTATTACTTGTTTTAATTAATTAATTATGTTATTATCTGCGCATAATGTAGTGCATACTGTGCTTTTCTATAAGTAATGAGTCGCTTAGACTTAAGTTTGCAATGTACTAATTATAAGTAATAGATTACTCATTGTTGAAGAGCCTAATAATAAATAAATAAGCCGTATCGAGGCAGTACTCCTCGATACGGCTCGCATTGTGAGGAGGTTCCTGTCTCTGCAGCCCTAACCACCGGTAGCTTGGACCCTGCTCCCGACACCGGCGGACCTCTATTTTTTATATTTTTAAATGTTTTTTAAATTCTTTTATTTTAAGAAATATTTAAAAATGTAACCTAATAGGAACCAAAATAAATAAACGAAATTATTTTAATCAAATAAAGGAAAAAATAAATAATTATGTATTTTATTTATAAAAGAGGTTTTTGTGATAGAAATATTTATATCGACTGGCATAGCCGCACGTCAGTGGTAAAATTTTGACCTTGAGCTGGCCCAGCTTAGTACGGAGTTTCAACGAACGTGCAGCCTACTGTACGTTAGACTACGTTTATCGAGATTTGGCAGTTGTCAAAGACTAACAAATATACAAAGTGGTCACTCGACATAGGGCCCCTCTTTGTGACAATCAACTGAAGAAGTTTGACCTTATTTAGGCACAATCATCCTCAAGTACATTGTCCTCTTATTTTGAAAGACCTTGTGATGTAATCGTGAAGTGAAATAGCTTCTTAGTAACCGCTAACAATAATAAAAATGGAGGGAACTCTCAGAGTTTATGTTGCTTTTATTTAGTAGCTCGCTTTGAAGATAGGCGTTTTCAAAGTCAAAGTCAAAAGTCAAATAATTTATTTCAATTAGGCACAAAAAGGCACTTTTGAACGTCAAAAACAAAAAATAGAATTGATTCTAGTCGCCCCTTCCAAAAGGTAGTTTTCGTATGGAGAAGAATGGGCAAGAAACTCCACCGTTACTCTTTTAAAATGTTTTACAATATTTTGTATGTACATTGATTATATAATTATATGTGAAGACGATGCACCTGGAATAATATTACTATATGTGGTATAGTAATATTATTCCAGGTGCATCGTCTTCACATATAATTATATAATCAATGTACATACAAAATATTGTATGTACATTGTATAGGTAAAAATAATTAAAAATGAAGCAATGACAGAAAAAATAATAATTATGTAATGGATACATGGTGTTCACATATTTACAAGCATTGTAAAAGTAGGTACCTATACGATATTCCTAAAAAAATTACAAGTGATACTAATTAGTCAGTGTGTGAGTAATCACAGAATGTAAAAAAAATAATAATAATGTTATAATATTTAATTACACAATTATATGAATTAATATAACAGTTAGTTACCAAATAATGCACGCTATAGGCTCTACAAGGTTTAAAAGCGTTCATCCAA
Source organism: Agrochola lychnidis (assembly GCA_963680765.1). Lineage (NCBI taxonomy): Eukaryota > Metazoa > Arthropoda > Insecta > Lepidoptera > Noctuidae > Agrochola > Agrochola lychnidis. The sequence goes on from OY796864.1 coordinate 13,141,670, forward strand.
AAAGTTGGCAACATCGCAAGTAGCTGTCAAATATTTAGCTGTTTTGAATAATTTGGCAATATAACTGTATGGAAATAAGAAATATGGGTAACTATGGAATCAGAATATTTATAATGAATTGCAATTATAACACTGAATTTGATGTTGTAACCGTTTTAGGTGTGAAAAAGGCATTCACTAGTTAGCAATATTTCTTATTTCCATACAGTAATATTGCCAAATTAATCAAAACAGCGAAATATTTGACAGCTATTTGCGACGTTGCCAACTTTTTGGATGAACGCTTTTAATTAATAATCTATTTAGCTGGTATGTTCGTCGTAATACAGGATGGCAGAGATATCGACGCGAAAACTATTACCATGGATTTAGTACATGATTCTGAACCCCCTGCGTTGAAATAATTCGTCGGTATTTTTTTTAAATCAGCTGTTTCATAGAAAAGTGCAACACCTACGCGGTCAAAATGTATGGAACAGCAGATATTTTAAAATAATCGACGAAAAATTTCACCGCAAGGGAGTCCAGAATCATGTACTGAATCCATGGTAACAGTTTTCGCGTCGATGGCTCTGCCACCCTGTATTACGGCGAACATACTGGCTAAATAGATTATTTTAGTAAGCGGGTAAGTGGACGTTAAGTTAATTCAGTTACAGTCTTATAATTATCTTTTTAGAGACAGGTCATTGACACTGAGTGCATTCGGACTAAGTCTTTGTTTGATCCTAAATAGAAATGTAATCGAGAGGGTTGTTTTTAATTAGGTTATTATAATTAATCACTCTGTAATAGAAAGCTAATGACGGACAAATGTTGATTAAAATGCTTGTGGATTAAATAAATTTCATTTTTATTCCAAAAATGTGGATAATTATAGGATTTTTAATTATAAACGTGGCTTACAGTTCAGAGACGTTTAAACGTTAAAAAATGTACCTATTCAGACGTTAATCCTTACGTAAATTTAAGTAACGTTTAGTACTAAGTACCTAGGCGATCGAGCTCTGCTCTGTTGATAATAGAGAATGCTCATTTAATAGTATAGGTTAGGTAGGTCATACAAATTCCATGTATAGTACATACTAATTCCATGCTGCCAATGTCATTATTCTAAGGTAGCCATCTTGTTATAAACTTTAGGCAACCGAACTCTGCACGGGAGAAAATACGGAGAAAACAATTTTTCCCAGATATGAGACCTTTTTAGATCGATCTTTCGCCCCCGTAAACCCCTATATTGCAACTTCGAAATCGTTAGAACCATTTTCAAGAACGTGATTGCAATATACATTTTTTATATACATTTATATACAAATATTTCTCATTTAATAGTATAGGATAAACATCTAAATATATTTTTGAAAAGATTAAGACTAAAAAGTATTTATAATATTAAAAAATTATCCTGTTCCTACTTTGGTTATATTTTCAGCGCCAAAATAGAATATTTACGAATTCACACAGTTAGAATTACAGGAGAATATTACAATTATTTAAATATGAAATGATATTAATAGCACACATTCTCGCAATATCATAGAGAAGCATTTAAAATCAAACAGAATAAACAGCTGAGAATCAGCCCTTTTCGAACGTCAAAATTACATAAGACAGTCCCCCAAAACGCCACCCTACACCATTTACTAGTGATTTAGCTGGGAAGAAGAAGAATTATATGAATTGAATACAAGAATAGCCAATAGCCAAATATACACAAGTTATTTATCTATTGACGCTTAATTGGAATCAGAAACCAAATACAATAATTACTTACAACGAGTAATTTAGATTCCCAGACTACAGAATAAACAATTGACAAAATAAATAAATGAGTAGGTATGGTCTAAGATCCGATCTAGAAACGACTTTCACCCATCTGTTTAATGGATGGAAAGTATTTTTAATCAAATTAATTATGTTAAAAATATATAGCGAGTGGGTTGGCTAAAAAATTCCTGGCCAGACTATGATTAATTAAAAATACAAAATGACTTTTTTTTTTAATTGCTATCATTCGTTAAACGATTAATTCGTTTTAAAAACAAATGTTTCTCTTAAAAAGCACTATCCATTGATATATCACTTATGTCTATTGGGCGCCACGAACATTTCTAAACTTAGGTGGCCAAGTAGCCACCTATTAAGATCATTAACTCCGAATTGACTAACAATTGGCAAAAGTCGAGTTAGCAGCAAAGGTTCTCCTTGAAAAACTCCTTCCATTGGTGTATAATCTTGCAATGTTTAATTAAGTCATTTTTGTTTTTAAGCATAGCTTTTATTGCGGGCTTTGAGCGCGGCGACCGAATCAAGAAATTCCGTAACGAAAAAAACCTAACACCCCCCACTCCGCCTACCATGTAATGACGGTTCCCATGACAACGTGATGTTGTCATGGGAACGTAATTTTAGTTTTATGTCATCACGTCATCATCCCAAGTGTAGCGTTGACAAATAGGAAGTATGGAGGTTACAAATGCTATGCAATAGCTTTACCGCGGCAGTCCCCGAGTGCCACACGTTTTTTTTTTGTAATAATCACAGTCTGGCCAAGAATTTTTTAGCCAACCCAATCGCGATATGTTTTCTAACATACTAAATTTTATTTAAAATACTTTTCATCCATTAAACAGATGGGTGATGATCGTTCCTAAGTCAGATCCTTTACTAGTATTATGCTTTGCGTATTCATAGAAGTGTAATCTTTGATATAAACCGACTGTTACCTACAATTGTTTAAAAAAAATTTGGTTGTCCTTAAAGTCGGTTTACGGACGATAATTTTATGTGATAACGTCACAAGCCGTACGCTTAGGCCGATTGTGCCTTTCTATCGCTTGTTCCGCGCTCTCGCTTGCACGCTTGGCTCAGGCTACGTGACATTTTTTCGTGCGTGCAGCTAGCGTTCATCGATTTATAAGACGTTATCACGTCAAAAACATTATTCTCATATTACGAACGAACGATAAATGTGTCCTGCAGAGTGGACAAATGTTATTTTTTGCATACGTGTACATAACAAACTCTTTTGCTGTGTTTAGCTACTTTACTCAGTGGTCTTGACATAGTGCACTTTTATCGTTTCTAACGTGACGATATTGTCGTGGACAATCACGTCAACATCACGGCATCACGATAACACAGGGAAGTAAAATGTATGGAAATATATGAAGACACTTTTAAATTTCCGTCCACAATAACGTTACGTACGAAACTACGTATCGAAATACGTGCACGTTATGTTCACATTTCCATACATTTTATGGACTTGGACGTGGTCGTCCACGATAATATTATCATCACGTTATAAATTATAAAAGCGCACATACGTATAATACGGATAAGGTGGTTGGTAGATAATTTGAAGACTGATGCTTTTTACTTGGCAGTCTCCCCTGGTACTTGACCAGATTGCCAAGCGTCACAATTCTGCTTTCAAACTTAACAAATCTTAATGGCATTTTCGGACAACAAATTATTCTATATTAAAACATTCCGGTGCTCGAAACTGTTACGCAAGTTAACTTCGAAGCCTATTCAGACTCGTTAAGCCTGTTACATTTTGGCAATAGAATCACCCCTTATAGTCAGAATTATCGGCAAAATGTGAAGAGGGAACAAAACACAGTTTGGCTGGTTAGTGAAACTCGTGGAAGCAAAACGCTCATCCTAAACCAGGGAACGAAATGACAGTCTGTTTTACTATACATAGTATATAGTTCATTGATAAGCCTAATTAGTGTTTCTTTCCCTACTCCAACGATAACAGAGTAGTTCAGAGTAGGTACAGATCGCAGCACGTAAGTTGAACCGAAATGGCGGACATCCGCACAGGTAAAAAAAACCGGTCAAGAGCGAGTCGGACTCGCGCACCGAGGGTACCGTATCATTTGAAATTTTCAACGGCGAGGCCTATATATTCGTCAGAGAATTTTAACACTGCACATTACGGTGTAGAATATGGCAGTTTTAGGTCAGCGCCATCTCTTGACCGATAGTGGAACTAATGTAATTTTTGTTGATGATTTCTGAAAAAGTGTGCTATTTAGAGACATAGTTTTATTTTTCCTGTAATCTTTACATTAACTTCTATCACATAGATTATTTTCAGATTTTTCTCTATGCAAACTTTGGAGATAAGGGGGGGAAAGGTATTTTTTTTTACATTTTTTATCACAAGTCGAAAACTATGCGGCCTAAAAAAAAAGAAAAATATTTGAGAATTTCCAAATTTTTATTTTTTTCTTGTTTGAAAAATAGTTGGGCAAACGTCATCTAAAATCATTCCAAATTTCAAGTTGATAGCATTAGTAGTTCTTGAGATATCCAGCTGTGACAGAAAGACGAACAGACAGACAGAGTCGCACCATAAGGATTCCTTTTTACCATTTTGGTACGGAACCCTAAAAAGGCGAAAATGTGTTACAGATCGCGCGGCACGTAAGTTAAACTTTAATCTTGAATGCGCAGTCACATTTTTAAGTCTCAATCGAAGTATAATCATAATTAAACCTGCGCGGACGACCGCCATTTTGGTTCAGCTTACGTGCCGCAATCTGTACAAGTCGATTAACACTGCTTTTTATACATAATTATTATTATATTTTAAAATGATACATAACGAATCGATACATTGCTTTTGCATTTCATGTAATAACTTGGAGTTAATATTACCAACACCTTAAATTTTATATCAGTGACGTGTTTTTACGAATATTTTGCTCAATAATTAAGATTATTAAAATTTATTCCTAACCGTACCACAGGAAATATAAAACTCGAACTTCTTTATTTCCTTTTTATTGTGTTGTCGATCCGTTTTGCATTACTTTTAATAAATAAGAATTTCGACCTCAACCGCAAAAACTTTTGATAACAATGTTTCTCAAAGGTTTCGACTAACGAGCGCCGTGTACTTATAAATATAAATAAAAGATTTACGCTTTTTTCATCAGAGTTCAGTGAAATAGAAATAACTGGTATCGACGGGAAACTGAATATTTCGGGAAAATGTTAGAATTTTTATGAGATCCGGAAGAAGGTGTTAGGATAAGTTGTTATGGTCTCTCTAATCTTAAGGATCGACTAAAGTGGCTTTTGCAGAAGGGTCGAGCGTTGTTAATAAAAAGGAAGGCTTTTGTTTTTTTGTAGGAAGACTTTATAAAACTTATTTTGGGGAAAATCATTTTTTAAATAAGATGAGCGAAAAACTTTTTACAAAAAAACAACCGACCTCCAAAAAAAACACTACAAAGTGAAAAATAACTTTAATTTCGGAAGTCGGTGTCTTGGGTTTTGTATTTTCGTTTTTTGCCACCGACTTCCGAAATTAAAGTTATTTTTCACTTTGTAGTGTTTTTTTGGAGGTCGGTTGTTTTTTATTGTAAAAAGTTTTTATTTTTCACTTTTTAGTTGTGGTACCTACCCCACACACATTCGAATACCACTACCTGCTACCAGTGACAGAAACTTATCATATCATCTACATACTAAGTGGGAAAAAAATACGTATTTTGTAGCTAACTCAAAAACTATCCAAGCAAAGTTAATAAAAAATATGGAACCAATTCGAGAGCACACCCTTTTAAACAAAAAATAATTTTCAAAATCGGTCCACAATTGACGGAGAAATCGGTGGACACACATAAAAAAAAAACAAACATACACGACGAACATATAACCTCCTCCTTTTTGGAAGTCGGTTAAAAAATGAAATAAATACTGTGTCTTCTTGCAATGGGTAATTGTGTATGGACACATAATTACACAAGATAATAACACACGTCGGCAAACTCATTAGTCAATAGAGCAAAATATCAATACTATAACAACTGCGATTTCTTATGAGAGCCAATCCTTTTTAAGTGTCCATACTGTCTCAATACATTTTTCCTAATCCTTAAAAGTCCAATCCTCTTTCACTTCTTAAAACTTCCTAAAATTAACATGCTAAGAAGTAGGATGTCTTCATCATCATCATATCGGCTGATAATAATATCATGAAGGTATCTTACTTATTAACAAGTTAACTTTGGAAACTTTGAAAGTTAAATGAAAAAAATTCAATATCCTGTTAATTTTTGGTGAAAAAACTTCGGAAATTAAATAATTGAAATATGGTTTGAATTTTTAATAAATATTGAAATCTTGTCGACCCCGACCCCTCGTATCTACGCTTGCACTCATCGATATTTGTACAGACAGAGCCACAACCCATCCAAAAGAGCCGCATGTGGTTCACGAGCCGTGGTTTGCCGACCACTGGGCTAGACAGACTAATGATAGTAAATGGCTAGTGACAAAAATGGGTAAAAAATTAAGAGAGATAATTGACCAAATAATTATAAAAGTTAAACATATCACAAAGCAGTGGTGGCCCAGTGGTAACGGCCGCGACTTACGAGTTGTACGTCATAGGTTCGTACCCAGACAGGCGCTTTACTTTGTGTAAATTATTTCATCACCACTGCTCTCAAAACGGTGAAGGAAAACATCGTGAGGAAACCGGCATGTCCTAGAACCGAAAATTCAAAGACATGTGACATCTACCAACCCGCACTGGGCCCGCGTGGTAGATTACGGCTCACTCCCTCTCACAGACAGGAGGCCTGTGTCCCAGCAGTGGGAACATCATAGGCCGATGATGATGATGATGAAACGTATCACATAACATCACGCCTGTGTTCCTCGAAGGGATAGGCAGAGGTGTACCCCCTATAGTACACCCACACTTCACCAGTTATGTTTGAGTCCCATGTAATAGGGGGCAAGCCTATTGTCATCAACTGGACACAGTTTCTGACTCCGGGCTGCTACTGAGAAATTCCAGATGACAAAACCTAATAACACTTTGCCCGACCCGGAAATCGAACCCAGGACCTCATGGTCAGCAGTAGTGCTTGCGACCACTAGACCAACGAGGTAGTAAAATAAAACCCCAGAAACCTGATTCGAAATCCGGAAATCTGAGTCGAATTCCAGAAACCCGACTCGAATTGCTAATATTTTAATTATCAAAAGAAAAATACGTCATTCAACTGTATCTATTGTGCTATTCATTACTACAAAAGTACCTACACAATAATACATTTTTCACTGCACAATTAAACTTATGAAATCATTGTTAAATGTTAATAACCGCTTGAAGTCAACATGTTTTTATCATCGTTATTTACTTTTTTCTATTGTTTCATACTAGAAAAATAATTATATGCTTCACAGTATTCACTTACATTTGTACAAGTTATATAATACACCCGTTATTTTGTATAAGATTATATGCTTAAGTTGATGAGCGTGTAAGGCTTTTCTCTCATACATTATTCTGTATATATATACGGAAAGCTACTATTTGTGTATACTATTATAATACAAGTCTGTTAATGGGCACACTACAGAACAAAATGGTTTTTCTCTAAAAACTTATATAGTATAAATGCTAATAGGCACAATCAAATGTTTATAAATAGCTAAATGAAATTATTATAATGGTTCTGACATGACAAAAATAAAACAATTTATATGAAAACATTACGTAGATTGCTATAATATTTTATTCATTTGATTAAGTATTCGTGGTATCGTTGTACGATGTTTTGCCAGTAAGGATGACGCCTGCAGCGTAGAGACCTCATCAAGTGAGGATTAAAGGCTTTCAAGTTACCTCGAAATCCGTTTATCCCGAAATAAGTATATTAAACAGGGTGACGATTGAATGACCTGCATCCGTCAAGGGGATGATTCTACCATACAACTTTCGCTATGAAACGATTGCAAAAAAAAAAGTGAAGGCACTCCGGGAGTGCCGACAGAAGTGAAAACTTGAACAAAATCGCCTTGGTGAAAAAAAAAAAAGAACAATCGCGTTTACAAAAAATTATACTTCCGAAATACGTAAAAATACTTGCTTAGAACTTTGATCCTCAACGTAATATAAATAAAGAGCACAATCGCGTTTACAAAACCTTTAAAGTAAAAATATTACCATAGAACATTGATCCGTAACGTAATATAAATAATCTTAATAACAATCGCGTTTACAAAAATGAGGTGTCGTTATGGTGTCACGAAATTAATGGTTTAGTCCCATCTCAAAAATGCCAAACGCGCCTAAAGAAGTTTTCACTTAAAAAAAACTTTTCATACACGAATCGACATTGTCTACTGTTGTATAGGTATAAGAATTTGTTTTTTTTACGAATTTGGTACTAATTTCTTGGTGAAAGTTCTTTAGTATGACAGGTAGAATCACCCCCTTGACGGTTGCAAGTGTCTAAATTATCACCCTGTATTTTTTCACTGTATGTCTGAATGCCACACTAAGCCAAGCTGTCATCTATGAAGGCCAGAAATTATTACCGTTATGTTGTAACCAAAGAAAAATATAATACTAGTTGCACCCCGCGGTTTGACTCGCATATGTCTCGATTCTGTAAGAATATCGAGATAAAAAGTATTCTATGTCCTAATCCAGCTCATGGTCTACCCATGTGCCAAATTTTATCCAAATCTGATCAGCCGTTTTAGCGTGAAAGCGTAACAAACAAAAATACAAACAAACTCTAATAAACAAATAAAACCATAATATTATTATTAAGTTAGGATTGGAACACTGTATGTCTGTGTTGCTAACTTTTCTAAGAGTCATCTATAAAGGTCATAAAATTGTTACTGTCACGATGTAATTAAGAAAAAAATACAATAGGCATCAGTTCTTAGACATAAATATAAAATAGTATAAAATTAAGTTAATATTATCTTCTCTAAATAAATGTGTGTGTGTGTGTGTATGTTTAATGTGTTCCAAGACTGCAGCTGCCAACGCAAATGTTAAACTTTGCTAATGAAGTAGGTAACTTTTATCAAACAAAAGGGCTGCAGCTAAACCAATCGTCTAACAAATGGCAAATTTTTCATTTGTAACAATTAAGCTAACTGCTGCACCATCAATGCATTGCGTTATTTTGCAATGCAAATTAAATCTGAACTTTGAATACTGAATAAAATCAATTTATGCATTGCAATTTGCAACACTTAATTATTGAATTTTGTTTCATTCATCGAGGAACGAATGAGATTATGAGACGTCTTTTTTGACATTTCTACGTCCGAAAATACGATCTGTCATATACAAAATGGTCACAAGTAAAATTTTAAGAGTTAAAATTTAAATAACTCCCGACAAAAACATTTCCTCATTTCTCTTCCATACCCTGTTCACCATCTATCTATAACCTATTCATTGAGACCATTCCAATGAGCCCAAACACGATATTTGTGCTTTAAGTTGGTAAGGGAGTTGGGTATCCTGCAAATTCCAGGTGATTCTGCAGCATCAGTTCAAGGTTACAATGTTCTTCTAATATCATTGAAGTAACAGAATACCAAATTTCAAATCGATCAGACCTGTGGAAGATACTCACGTCCATTCATCAACTTGAAAAGAGCTAATAATCTTCAAACAGCTGAACCGATTTTGATAAAGCATGCCTAAGGACCATCGCTAGAAAACCATATTTCAAATAAAAGAAATCGCATTCAAATCGGTTCACCCGTTTAAGAGATACGGTGCCACAGACAGACACAGACAAAAACACCTAGCGGTCAAAATTTAACATCCCTCTTTTTGCGTCGGTGGTTAAAAAATACATAATTGAGAGACAACTGAAACGTTTTGAAATTATCAGGGCCCTGTTTTCTATTAAATTTAAAAATAACATAACATCACGCCTGTATTTCCCAAAGGATTAGGCAGAGGTGTACCTATACTACACCCACATTTCGCTAGTTATGTTACCTAGCCTATTGCCATCAACCGGGCACAAGTCCAGACTCCAGGCTGCTACCGAGAAATTTCGCCTCTAGCCGCTGCAGGAGACACCCTGGGCGTCAGGAATTCCAGGCCGATTTCTGGCCACCGTAGGCGCGGACTTGTGACTTGAGCAATGGGTAGCTTGCCGTCAGATAAGAACCAAGCCTGGGTCGACGGCGCGTTGTGTTCCACGCGCACCTCAAAAAGATGTCAGCACAACTGACGGGGTCAGCTAGGGCCGGTGCCTGCCTGGGTCACGGGAAAGTCCGAAAAGGATACCGTGGCCCCTAGCAACATACAGGTAACTGAAGCAACACTAGTTGGTTTTAGTGAGTAAGAGTCTAATACGCCTTTCCGCTTCGCCCAGAGTGGGAGAAGTTATTTGATAATTTCCTACCCAAAAAAAAGGCTGCTATCGAGAAATCGCAACTTTAAAATAAATATAAATTAATCTCTTTTTTTATGAAAAGGTGAATACATAAACAAGCCTGTTTTCTCAAAGGGTTAAGTAGTGGTGTACCCATAAAAAGGCGGAGGTTATTTTTATTATTCGACGCGTTTATTTATGTATTTATCTGAGTAGATTCATTCATTATGAAATATTACTTCCCTAGAGAACCTGCTTCCTATTACCTATAGGTCTCATGAAATTTTCATCATCATCATCATCAGCCTATAATGTTCTCACTGCTGGGACACAGGCTTCCTCTCTGTGAGAGGGAGTGGGCCGTAATCCACCACGCGGGCCCAGTGCGGGTTGGTAGATGTCACATGTCTCCGAATTTTCGGTTCTAGGACATGCCGGTTTCCTCGGTTTTTTAGGAAAATTTTCATAAAAGAACTATACTTTTGGTTTTATTATTTACCTCATAAATGTGAACTAAAAAGGTAGCATTTTAATGCAGGTTGAATTTAGTTTTAATTACACTGCACGTATTTTTCCCGGAACGTGTAACTACCAATATTGGTATGTATTCGCTTTCAGGTTGTAAATTTTCGCGATTAACCCTCTATCACCCACAAGGGATAAATTTAACCGGATTAGGTATAATTTACGGGGTCAAAGTAGTTTCAGGATTATTATTTTTGGGATTAAAGAATCTCTGAAAACCTCGAGACTTAACTTGGAAGATTTATTGTATGTGATATCTGTTTTTCTATACTTGAAACTAATTTATTTACGACAGTTATACAAGTTTATCTTCTTCGATTTTAACATTGTCCTCGATTAAATAGGTGAGTCAGTATATCTTTTGATTCGGTAAACAATCAGAACACATGGTCTTCTATTTGCTGTTTAAAAATGTAAATAAAATATACAATGCTTAGACGCAAATGTTTTCAAGGACTATTAAACACTGCCGGTTTCGGCAAATACGTATACAATTATTTCGTGTAATTAAGTTTTTTACTTCATTATAATTAATAATCGTTGAATTCCTTTAATCACTCCCCAATTAAATGAATTAATATCGTTCTCCAAACACGTGAATTTTGTGATACATTCATCTTGAAAAAAAATACTAACAGTACTCGTGGCTAAATACTAACAGTCGCTCGGGTCGATCTGTCAGGTTAAGCTACGCTTGCCGGGGTTGATCCGTGGATGGGTGACCATTTCTACATACCGAGAGGGCACGGAGGAGTCCATGCCTCGGAAAGTACGTTAAGCCGTTGGTCCCGGCTGTCATTCGTGGATCTTTGACAGTCGTTACGGGTCGTCAGAAGCCCGAAAGTCTGACAACCAGTCTTACCAAGGGTATCGTATTACCCAGTTGCTGGGTTGTGGAGGTCAGATAGGCAGTCGCTCCATGTAAAATACTGATATTCAGCTGCATCCGGTTAGACTGGAAGCCGACCCCAACATAGTTGGGAAAAGGCTAGGCAGATTGATTGATCTTGAAAAAAAAACTATGATTACCCTAGGAACACCGAGATCTAAAATTAGCAAGGTCGTTAGAAATACTACTACTAAAGAAAATCAAATTAGCAATACAATTACTACGCTAGTATTTACTCTGAAACCCAACAGGTGCAGCGTAAAAATATCAAACTGCAAACTTTCACGTTTTCTGGAAATAATGTCACGATATTAAAAATTAACTGCCTTTCTTAAGAACTGCAAAATATTGAAACAAATAACAGTTAAGTTGGAGTTATTCAGAGAAGAAAACTGTTGGAAGCCGCTCAAAACATTTCTAACGAATGAAACCATTTAACTTCGACTGTGGGTATAAAATTAAGTTCTAACAATTCTGACATTTAGTGATCCAGGAAAGAGCAAAGAATTTTTCAACTAAACGTTTTTAAAGTTCTGCAAATTAATTTTCTAAAGATGCTAGACATAAATAACTGGAAAGTGGTTTTCGCGAGCGTAATGTGTCCCATGAAGTTCCTGCGTTCAAAAGTTTGAAAGATAACGATAATATGATTTTCTCTTGGTTCACAATGAGATTTAAATCAAACTGAATTCGGAAATTGCTAAGACATAATTTATAGTAAATATTAATTAAGATAGTGGGTGCAGTGTGATCGAATCGAAAATGCAAGAGCCATAGGTATCATATTTCAAGAAGAGTAATTTTCAAGTAAATCTTGTGCAAAATATTATTAAGGTATTTAAATTAAAGATTTGATGATAAAGGACATAACTATTTCTTCCAAAATAGATTTGAGCACTAGGGGAACAATACTGTTAAATGCATAATTATAACGAACGCAATAATTCGAAAAGTCGGCAGTCCTTGGCTTGTCTACATCATAAAGGGAACCTCTTTACAAAATTTCAGCTTTCTTTATCCAAGGGTTTGGGCTAGGCGCTAATGACTCAGTCAGTGAGTGAGTTATTTTTATATTTATTAATTGTTAGGATAGCATCATCTCTGTCTCATAATATTTTTCTAATGTTATTAATTGCAGTAAGAAGTACCTATTAGCAAACATGACTTGAAAACTCACGGCTAAAAGGATCTTATCACCCTTACGCCACAAATTGGCAGTCCCTCGGTGGACGGAAAATCGACGCCTGATATTCTATATATACCTCGTAAGTAAGTAAGTCATTCGAGATTTTTATTAAAGGGATGCTGGAGTTAAAGACATGCTGTTTGTTGTGCTTGATCCAATAATTATAGAAAAATAATTGCCAAAATAATTTTATTATGAATCAGAATGCTTGAACTGAATGACAGATTCATCGTTTTTGTAAATTAATTTTGAAGTGAAAACTTCTTCAGGCGCGTTGGGCAATTTTGAGATGGGACTAAACCATTGATTTTTCGACACTGTAACGACACTACCTTTTGACCAGTAAAAAGACATCAACGCGTTGATTACCGCGAAGCCGATTTTTTTCAAGTTTTTACTTCTGTCGGCACTTCCTAAGTGCTACTGTTTCTTTTTTCCGATTTTTTTTTTGGAAGAAAATTATACCTATGTTCTAGAAATAATTTCTTTGATGTTTAATGAAAGCAACAAGTAACGCCATCTTTGAAATGAGCAACAAAACGCCTAAGTAGCTTACGAAGCGCGACTCTCGATTAAAAACCTGTTTAAAATGCTCTTCGGTTATTTTATACTATTACTGCTTTCTCACAGATTTTTTGGAATCAACGAGTTTTGAATACGAACATAATAATAAATTACAGTTTTCATTTCAGCAATCTGTTTTTCAACATTGTAATTAATATTTTGAATAGACTAACGAGTTTTCCTAAACAAATCATCCAATAATAACATTCATGATAGACTTCCGTCTTCTGATAAATTAGGATTACATTTTTTTTTTGAGTGGGAAATTATCAAATTACTTTACTCGCTCTGGGCGGAGCGGGAGGGCGTGTCAGACTCTTACTTACTAAAACCCACCCGTATTCCTTCAGTTGCCTGTATGTCGTAAGGGGCCACGGTAACCCTTTCGGACAATCCCGCAACCCCGGCAGGCATCGGCCCTAGCGAACCCCTTCAGTTGTGCTAACATCTCTTTGAGGCGCGCGTGGTATACAACGCGCCGTCGACCCGGGCCTGGTCCTTATCGGACGGCGAGCTACCCATTGCCTACCATCCGCAGGCCCGCGCCTATGGTGGCTGGGAATCAGCCTGCGATTCCTGACGCCTAGTACGTTTCCTGAAATTAGGATTACCTTAGAATCTTCTAAAGTAAACTTGACTATTCACATATTTTTTATTTTATTAATTACTAGGTACCAAGTCCCAATATACAAATCATAAATACGTACAATTCATAACATCATTAAAACAAAGTAAGTACATTAAAATTCATTTGATGTTTAAAATAAAAATATTATTATCTACATTAAAATTCAATGTAACACTCTTAAAATAAAATATATTTAAAACTGATAATATGTTAATTTTATAAGGGTTTCGTTACAAAAATTTGGTAAAATAATGGTTACTTTTAATGCCTGTTTTTTTATATATATTCCCATTTGGTAGTGGCGTTCTGTAGTTTCTGCCTGCCCCCATTGGAAGAATCGTGATTTTATGTATGTATTTATGTATTCCTATTTATTTTACATTAATTTAATAAGTCGTTAGTTTGAATTAAATTGTATTATTGTAATTTTAGCGCACGCGTGACTCTTAGATCTTCAGACTACGTAACACTCACTGAATTGGCCCAGCAAGACGGGCCCGCCGCGTACTTGTAGCTTCATACCTGAACTGCGAAGAGTCCCATCTACATTCATCTGTGGTATTATTTAAACTGGTTTATTCATTCATATTTAAAGAAGCTGGCTTTCTATTTAAAACTGCTGACGAGTGGACAACCTCACTTCACACAATGAACTTTGGTCAAAGAATGTTAACTAAGTGAGGAGGCCTTTTGTGTCCATGTTAAGTATGTCATAAGCTTTTGTGGTTTTTATACCTTTATACATACCTCTTAACCTATTATTTAAATGCGTATTGAAGTAGTTCCAAGAGTTTTATCATACATGAGTATGACATTTTGTTGTATAAGCTTTTGTGGTTTTATACCTTTATACGTTTACCTCTCTACCTATTATTTAAATACGGATTGAAGTGGTTCCAAAAGTTTTATCATACATGAGTAAGATATTTTATTTTATAAGTTTTTTATAATTAGGTACTAATCAAAACAGTAAGCTTTACTGTGATTGTAGCACCTCCGGGATTACTGACGTGTTACCAACAATTTTCCTTTTTAGAACATAATTATTTTGTTGTATGAAATAACTGCAGAGTTTCAATGGCGAAATAATATCGAAGACTTTTTTTTTGGGTGGTAAATTATCAAATAACTTCTCCCGTTCTGGGCGGAGCGGGAGGGCGTGTCAGACTCTTACTGACTAAAACCTACCGGTGTTCCTTCGGTTGCCCTGTTGCGGGGGGCCACGATCGCTGATATCTCTTTGAGGCGCGCGTGGAACACAACGCGCCGTCCGCCGACCCGGGCTTGGTCCTTATTGGACGGCGACCGACCCATTGCTCACCGTCCGCAAGCCGGCGCCTACGGTGGCCGGAAATCGGCCTGCGATTCCCGACGCCCAGGGCGTGAGGGGCGTGAGGGCGCGAATTTGCCTCTCCCTCACGCATTCCGCCTCCTCCTTCGCGAGCATTACTGCTTCGCAGAAGGAGGTGACGGCCTCCCATTTCCTCTCGCTCCGTACCATGGCCCGAATCAGGGCCGGACGCGAGAGATCACCGCCGCCGATCGAATTTCGAAGACTTCATAAAGCCGCTAGCCAATGCCAAAATTATTCCCTAAACTTGGTGACCCTTGATGCAATGAACCACCCCATATCGCTTTGTGTAGATTTTTGAAAGGCTAAAGGCCAATTGTGAAATTTTTCGATAGTAATTTCTACAAAATTCAAGGAGAAGATTTTGTACGTATAGGTAGTCGCCTTCATAATTGAGATCCCTAAGATTCAAAGTCACTTACTACATGAAACGACTAGGTCTATTCGAGAGTAGTGATGACCAGAAGTGGCCCAGTGGTAAATGAAATGAAATGAAATTATTTAATCTGTAGGATATCGGAATCACTTTTACAAGTAATATTAAAAAAAATAAGCTAGATCAGTTCGGCGTTTCCTATCTGACTACCTACTCTGAGAAGAAAGGCCGAAACAAACTCAGAGGTTGCAGTCTCTTTTAAAGTCAGACATAATCCTTGGTTCGGCCAAATGAGGACCATGTAGATCAGTGTCTGAAATGGTCTTTTGGTCCAGTCAGTGCAAGCATTTGTCAGCAATACAATAGTAACGGTCCCGACTTACAAGTAGGCGTGTTAGAAAACTCAGTGTATAAATAATTTCATCACCACTGCTCTCAAAACGGTGAAGGAAAACATCGTGAGGAAACCGGCATGTCCTAGAACCAAAAATTCGAAGACACGTGACATCTACCAAACCACACTGGACCCGCGTGGTGGATTACAGCCCACTCCCTCTCGAAAAGAGGAGGCCTGTGTCTCAACAGTGAGAACATTATAGGCTGATTATGCTATCAGTCTATTAGTTTCTACCTTATTGATGTTTCAATTTACTGGGAATTTTTGTTTAGTGATAATGAAATTACGAGGTCGACTATACCTGTCGTTGGTGACGCGTTGGTAATAGGTTGCACACCGGAAATAAAGTGAAAATAAATTTTAATGAATAAATCCACGAAAAGAAAATGGTGGAAGTCGTAAAAATGATTAAAAAGTTGGATTTCAATATCTTTACCAAAGTTTGAGTTCAATTTAGTCACTCAAAGAACAAAGAAAATTAGTTTTCGAAGTGTAGAAAAAGTTTTTAAAAGTTTCTGATGTTTTTTTTTTTTTCATTTATTGAACGAAGCTCGCGGACTGCGATGTTCTGAAGTTTCAGCTTATCTATGGGTAACAAAGCGTTAGTCCATCTTATTTAAGCTGTGGGTTGTTATGCCGTATGTAGGTAAAATAATAAATGTGTAATCAGCCTATAATGTTCCCACTGCTGGGACACAGGCTTCCACTCTGTAAGAGGGAGTGGGCTGTAATCCACCACGCGGGCCCAGTGTGGTTTGGTAGATGTCACGTGTCTTCGAATTTTTGGTTCTAGGACATCCGGTTTCCTCACGATGTTTTCCTTCACTGTTTTGAGAGCATTGGTGATGAAATTATTTACACAAAGTAAAGCACCTGCTTAGGATCGAACCCACGACTGGTAAGTCGGGGCTATTATCACTGGGCCACCACTGCTTCAATAATTAAATGCCGAGTCATATATTTTCGTAGCGCAAGCTCATTAGGACTGATTTTCAATTCGCTGAGACATTAGAACAAAACCTGTCGAAACGTCAAAAGTATTTTCTATAAAACTTAATTATCTGACAGCCGAATAACGTCTTAAGAATTTAAATTCTATACCTCTACCTAATATTAAAATTTAGCCTATTAACTCAGAAACTGATTTATTCACAGTTTGTTGTGAACTCAATTTAAATTAATTTAAAACCACTCAGTCAAAACCATTTAACTAATGTCATCTACCGTATAGTTCAGAACTGTCCCCGAAAGGACCCGAACACACGATTTTTTTTAGGTAGGGCATCTCGTAGTTGTCCTCTGAGATCATGACTGCTTAACCAGGCTTTCCTGTGGGTGCCTTAAGCTATTACATTCAAAACCTCCAGCCAGGGGTTATTCAACTATGCTAATTAAAACTAGGTGAACGCTCACTAAGGGCACCCCCTGTGGGGTGCGAACCTCGGCTTAGGGTATCAACCGGAGGGAGGACATCAAAGATGGGACGGGTTTGGCCAAATACACGAACCTCCGCCGGCTCCGTAGCGGGTCTTATTGGGACCCAGAATGACGACAAACGACACCCTAAATTGATTTTATGTAAATATTTAATAGACTACCCAACAAATCTAATGAATGTGCGTTAATTAAGAGAGTTGGATAAAAAGCTCATAAGTTAACACCATTCAATCTTTCATATTTAGTGCGCAAGTTTTATTGATTATTTACCTTAATAAAATCCAAATTTGTAAATGCGATAATCGCCATTTTGATGGCAGTGGTGGTCGAGGCTTTTGGATTTCAAACATCCACACTCCACTACAGGAGCATTGAATTAGTAGATTGTTTACCAAGGGAGCAAACAACTATTTGTAAGGCGAGAGTGTTTCTTTGAATCCAGAGCGGAGCGAAGGATTCTAAAGCAGAATTCTGAGCGCATCGAGAGATTCAAAGTACGTCACTCGAACTTAAAATAGTGTTGCTCCCGAGGTGAACACTTTACTTTTTATCACCCTCTATGAGAAAAAGAATGTGATCCGACCCCCGTCAGGAATGAAGTTCCTTCTCCAGTTAGTTTTTTTTTTTAAATCGCTGCCGCTAGCGTGGATTTACATTTTGACCTCACTCTAAACTTTAGTACCTTTGAAAACTATGAAAACGATACTCATGATGAAAAATATGAAAATTTTCACAGCCGCCATCTTGGATTTTCGTTTTGACCAAATTCACACTTTCTCCCTCTCTCTCTTGCTAGCCTGTTACTTGTTTATATAATGTTCGTGTTTGACCTCTTTGGTGATTGGAATTTTTACTAACAATTTACATATTCCAAATTCAAATAACTTTTAATCCCTAGAGATTAAATAGCTATTTTAGTCCCTGTTTACGAAGAACAAATTAGCTCTTTTTGATAAAAATATATTACCTATTTCATTATTTGACGATTTCATTCATTGTTCAAGTTAAATAAGTAGTGGCAATGGTTTTTAGGGTTCCGTACCCAAAGGGTAAAACGGGACCCTATTACTAAGACTCCAGCGTCCGTCCGTCTGTCTGTCCGTCTGTCACCAGGCTGTATCTCATGAACCGTGATAGTTAGACAGTTGAAATTTTCACAGATTTCTGTTGCCGCTATAACAACAATTACAAAAAAAAAACAGAATAAAATAAATATTTAAGGGGGCTCCCATACAACAGACATGATTTGTTTGCCATTTTTATAGTTAATAGTACGGAACCCTTCGTGCACTAGTCCGACTCGCACTTGGCCGGTTATGTATTTTGATATCCGAAGTCGAAATTTCGCGCTAATTCTGCGTGTTTACATTTTTACTTTTCACTATACGATTTAAAATGTGACAAATATTTTGCAAAATATTATAAGCATCAAGAAAATGCCCAGATCTTAACGTTATATACAAACACAGGACCAATAATACGTAATATTCATTACTACTACTCAATTTGTGTGCAACATCGACTATTATTGTTTTTTTATTATAATGTAAATGATGTGTAAAAGCGATTCTGCCAAACGATTTATTTTTAAATTTCAATTGACTCTTGTAATTACTATGACGGTTAAATACTTGGAAATTTAAATAAAATTGTTTTAAGTATTGAATACATTATGTATTTATACTTTTTAATGTGTAATTTTAATAGTTTTTCGAACATTTTATTAAAACCGAGTCAAAAGACAGGCCTTATGACCATGGGTCGAATTATTTCTTAATCCAGAATTTAAATTCGGAATGCGCTCGCTGTTTCTAAATTACTTTATTTTTTGGAATTTGAATTTATTGTGAATTTATTTTTGGATACTTTCTGATAGTTTTATACAGAAAAATTTGCTTGGAAATGATGATAGATTAATTCTATAAATTGGGTATTCCACAAATACTTATTGGTATGTGTCAATATCTTTCGTTAGTTTTATGAACTTGGTAGTTTTTGTTTCTATTACTCAAGTAAACTTACTTGAGTAATTGAATTTGTTTGTTTTGTAGATTAATGGTATCGACCGCAAAAATAAGTTTGTATTTCATAGTATTTCTTGAAATTATTATGAAAAACAAAGATAATTCTGCGGCTGTGTCTGAAAATATTCCTTTACCTCAAAAACTATTGACTTAAAAAACTTTTTACAACAAAAAAAAAACAACCGACTTCCAAAAAAAATGTATTTTTTATTTTTCACTTTTTAGTTGTGAAACCTACCCCACATAAATTCGAACTACCTGCTATGTAAATAACAGTGACAGGAAGTTATCATATCATCCACATACAAAGTGAGAAAAAATACGTATTATTGAAGCTGACTCAAAAACTACCTAAGCAAAGTTAATAAAATTTATATGGGACCACCTCTGAAGTATGATCTATCAAACAAAAAAAAAGAATCATCAAAATCAATTCATAATTGACGGAGTAATCGCGTAACATACATACAAAAAAAAACATACAGTCGAATTGAGAACCTCCTCCTTTTGGAAGTCGGTTAAAAAGCAAAGTCACTTAGAAACATCTTTATCATTTACAAGAAGCTCTTATTTATTTTTTCATCACTCTGCTACATAATGGGGACATTATGTTTTTCGTAATTTCGTTTTTAAGAATACACTTTTTCCATTTTCATCGATATAGTGCGAATATTCTCAATAGTCTCAAGACATCCTGATGCACGGACGTGGGTTACGTTTTTGCCAATTGGCTATGGAACTCTAAAAAAAATGCATTTTTTTTTGCGGATTTTGGATATCGAGTTTACAATCGGCATGAAGCTGATATCTCAATAAATAGATTTATAATATTACTAGTTGTGCCCTGAGGTTTCACCCGCATACGTCTCGTTTCCGTAGGAATATCAGGATAAAAAGTGTCCTACGTCCTAATCCAAATCTGTTCAGCCGTTTTAGCGTGAAAGCGTAAAAATAAATAAATTTACTTTTGCATTTATTAAATTAGTTAGTATTCACCTTATTTAGTAATCTAATCTAAGACTAACTTACCAATAAATAAAATACAGTGTTTGACGTCAATACATCACCTAAAGTCACATTCACTATAATTAAATTTTATATGCCAACATGTAAATTATTTATTTACTTTTAGTTATTGAAAGTTTTATTTATTAGATGTCAGGTAATCTACTACTTTTTTACGGGACAAATGTGCTAGAGTCATCATGCAGTGGGAGCCAGAACACGGACGTCCTCGCCGAGCGAGGCCTAGGAAATGCTGGCGTGATAACATAGGGGCGTTTATGGGAGATTGGCCGGGGAAGGCAACACACAGGGTAGAGTGGAAAGCTGTTGTTTTGTAGCAGGGAAAGAAAAAAAAAAATAGATTTTTTGTCACAGAAACACGACAAAGTCAAGAGTAGGTGAGCAGAAAACAAAATAGGTATAACTTAGTACATAATATGAAAACATGAGTATAAAACAGAAATAGTTGGCAGCTGCACGTCATGACTGTGACAAGAAGGCTTCAACTCAGCATGCTATGAGGAACCCATAGCTGATTTTCACTGGTCACCCGAAAAAGACGAATAAAAATCAAGCCAGGTTCAGTAGGAGACGCCCGGAGCGGGAATCGCGAGCCGATTTCCGTACCGTAGGTACGGGTTTGCGGACGGTGAGCAATGGGTAGCTCGCCGTCCGATAAGGACCAAGCCCGGGTCGACGGCGCGTTGTGTTCCACGCGCGCCTCAAAGAGATGTCAGCAGAATTGACGGGGTCCGCTAGGGCCAATGCCTGCCGGGGGTTCGAAGAAAACCGATAGGGAAATTGTGGCCCCCGGCAACAGGGCAACCGAAGGAACACGGGTGGGTTTTAGTCAGTAAGAGTCTGACACGCCCTCCCGCTCCGCCCAGAGCGGGAGAAGATATTTGATAATTTCCCACCCAAAAAAAAAAGCCAGGTTCAGTAATAATTTGTACATAATAAATAGGTAGCAAAAATCAAACAGAACAGGAACAGTGGAATAATATAGGTTAAAAAAAGAACTTAATCTAGCACAGAAGCGTTGCAATTTTGAACAGCCGTAGTGTATTTAAAACAGTAAAAAAAGCGAATGTTTTGGGTAAATATAAATCGATGTTAGCTGTGAGCAAATAATTGTTCCAAGAAATGTTTTATATTATTGCCTCGCAAAAATTCGATTTCCGAATGCGGGTCCAAATGATAGGGCGCCCGAAATTGGGCCCCAACAAATAGTGACACGGATATCTGCCTAAAGCAATTTCGTAACAACTATTGTATACGAGTTCTCGGAATAATGGTCCGTAGTATAGTAATTTTCTAACAACTATTGTTAACTAATAAAAGGTCGATTGACTTGTCCCATGGGATAAACGATTTAATTCAACTTGGATTTACATCACAAAAATATATTCAATATTAATAAATAAAATAAATAAATACTTTTTCAAACGTAGATAAAAAACATTTTTAAGAATAAAAAATTAATAAAAACTGCCATAATTAGTGAACACGAAGATTACCATTAGATGCCTTCAGCAATAGATAAAAATTTAACGTTTAGTGAATTGATGAGTTTCCTCATGAATCCTTGTTTATATGCGACAAATTGTTTTTAAATGCATTTAATTTATTTAATAAAAATTGGTAGCAAGATGCCAGTCGAAGTTAGTTAAGATTATATTAAAGATTCAGTTTTGATTTTCCGCAAAAAAAAATCGTTTGGTATTCCGTTGTAAGTAATATATTACACCGACTTATTACCGCGTTTATTAATTTTTCGCTTATTACGAGTTAAGACAATATTTTTGATGAAATAAGTTCATTTATTAAACCAATTCTTAAAACATATCTACTGGAATTTTTCAGGATATCAAAAATATAAATTTAGTAAAACATTCGGTAAAACTTCAAACCATAAACTTTTAAAGAAAGCATCAGCAAAACACTTACGTAATAGTTTCCAAACTCTGAGAAAATTATCCAACAAAAAAACTTAATACAATATTCATGTTGATTGTCCACTTATTGATCAAAACAGTAACTCTAATAATTATTTAATTCGAAACAAAATACTCGAAACTTTTCCGCGGCTCGATCACGCGTTTTGTCGTGCGGACGACGCTTCACGGCGGCTATTCGCAAAAGACTGCCTGAAGCACGGCCACCCTTTACGTGTAACACTGAATTTGTTCACTCGCCATTCACACTCGCTTTAGAAACGTATTGTTTTTTCAGCTGGTATAGACTTGGCTGTTGAGTAAACTTTCATTGAACAAGTGTATAGCCAAATTGTCTTGAAAAATGTGTTAACTACGGTGAATCACGCATTAATAATATATTTCACCAGCTATTTGAATTGGAATGTTATAACAAATCATTAATTTTAGAGAGTCGATATACAATGGAATTTTATAAATTATTCATTTTAACTTACAAAAATCTGACGAAGATATTCGAACATCTGTTTCAATGAACGAACGTAAACACGCCTAGTTATTATGCATGCTTTAATAAAAGGTGTTCTAGTGGAATAGAAAATGTAAATTTTATCTAACGATAATAGATTTTTGGTACGTTATAAATCTACAAAACATACGGATGTACAGGTAGGATGTATTTACCCACATAACCTGTTTAAAGTATGTAGTAGTTATGACAATAAATTCGAAAGCCGATTTCCGTATAAACATCTAAAATCTTCTTAAAATCTCATCTCATCTCATCGACAAAGTCTGACAACCATTCTAACCAAGGGGTATCGTGTTACCTAGTAACTAGGTTGTGGAGGTCAGATAGGCAGTCGCTCCATGTAAAATACTGGTATTCGGCTGCATCCGGTTAGACTGGAAGCCGACCTCAACATAGTTGGGAAAAGGCTAGGCAGATGACGATCTCATCTCATCGACAATCAATATCAAAGACTTGCCAAAAATGATTAATTAATTAGGTAATTAGAGGTTTTTGAAAGATTGCGACTGAAAATTCAGCTGTCGAATGAAACATGGATCAAAATTCAGCTGTCAACTGATCAAGGCCGTCTATAAATGTAAATCTTTTCTGGTAACATACCGGTGTTTTTATGCAGATTAGACACCTTGAAAATGAATGCGTAACAGAATAGTTTTATTGATGGATTTATGTAGTTTCTCCACTAAACTGGGTCTAATTATAGTTTTTACGGGGAATTCTTCTGAGTGTTTGTGTTTTATAATATATTTAAAAAAAATCTACATATTTTCATTATTAGTCGTTACCTATATTCTTATGACTGCCTGAAGATTATGTTATAAATATTTCTTTGTATCTATTTTCGTCTTTCCACTTTCACTTGGAATTACAAATATAATTTTACTGAGGTAGACAACACTTTCAAAAGACCGTCAACGGGCCTTGTATCTTTCAGTCAGATCTTTTTCACAATAATAAATAAAGACGTCAGGAACCATTATAGTAATATAAAGTAAAACCCTTATCATTTTGTTTGAGAAAAAAAATGATGTCATGTTTCGACTCATAAAATATGCGAAACTCATTTAGATTTTTTATTACTTTAGGGAAATACTTATTATACTTTACTTATACTTTACTTTAGGGAGAGGGGCTTGTGGCTAAGTAATAACAGCTACACGGGTCGACCGATCAGGTTAAGCTACGCTTGCCGCGGTTGGTCATACATACCAAGTCCCCTCCGTGCCTCGGAAAGCACGTTAAGCCGTTGGTCCCGGCTGTCATTTGTAGATCTTTGACAGTCGTTACGGGTAGTTAGAAGCCCAAAAAGTCTGACAACCAGTCTTACCAAGGAGTATCGTGTTACCTAGTCACTAGGTTGTGGAGGTCAGATAGGCAGTCGCTCCATGTAAAATACTGGTATTCAGCTGCATCCGGTTAGACTGGAAGCCGACCCCAACATAGTTGGGAAAAGGCTAGGCAGATGATGAATACTTTAGGGAAATAAAAAATGTTGACTCGCAAAATTTCAACTATTATTTTATCTGTGTGTATTTTATATTTGACATAGATTTTTACATAATTTTTTCAAAACACTACTCCTTTATGTTGTACTTAAATGTAATGTCTGTAACAATGTTGTCACTTTTCTTAAATAAAGAAAAAGTAAATTCGATGGTTACCTACCTATATTTATCTGGTTATCCTTGTTTTGGTTATATTTACACAATATTATTCGAACGACCAATATCACGGGTTGTCGGCTACATTCCTTTATCTTTCATATTATTATGTTTTTTTTGTAGATAACATAGGTACAGCTGAGTCAAGTAGACAAGCTTTTTTATATCTATCTATAAGCTTTATTATGAAGGTGCCATGTGTTTGTTAGAATAGTTTTTTTCCGCTCCTGAAAATTGTCGTCCTAATGAACTTTACAGGAAATGTCTTATTTATACTGGATTGTACTGTTTTTTCCTTTAGAAATTTCTTAGTAAAAATCAGCTCGTAATCCTCAATCTGTGCCAGTTTAGAGCAATTAGCGTCGTTCCCTATTACATGGGTTTTAATCATATCTGGAGTTCGTGTGTACCTTCGGTAAACCACACCGCATGTCAGGAGTAACTCAAACTACGTACCTATACAATTAGTCTGCCTACCGCTTCAGAGTATTTGTAGGTGTAGGTAGCTGTTATGTGATCTAATGACCAAGTTTGATCATCGTATCATAATCATTCATCGTTCTCTTGCCGTTATCCCAATTTAATTGGGTTCAGCACATGTTTACTTCTGTAATAGTTGTCATCTCAGTATTCACCTCCCCCCGACCCTTGCTCGAAAATGATGTGCCAGCCCGCATCGAAGCCTGCAGCTTTAAATTCCCCTGAAAATAATAATTACCCACATTTGATTCAGCCTTTCCCCATCTTGCTGTCCTCCCCCTAACGACGCCCTAAGCCAAGGTTCGTACCCCACAGGGAGTGCCCTTAGAGAGCGTCGCCTAGTATATAAGTTTAGTTTATGCCCCTGGTTGTAGGCTTGGAGTATAAAGCTTAAAGCAGCCACAAGAAATCCCGGTTAAGTAGTTTCGATCTCAGAGATCAACTATGACGATGAGATGCCCTACCTAAAAAAAAACTCAGTAGAGGTATTCACCCCCATTCCAGTCGTAGTATCTTTCACACATTCCATCCTTTGTTTCTTTGGTCTTCCCCTACTCTTTTAGCCATTCACATTGATACCGAAAACTATCCTCACGACACTTTCCTCATTTCTCCACATTACATGCCTTGACACCCGACTTTCGCACAATTTTTCAGTCACCAGTGCCACTTTAAGACTCCTCTTACAATCACGATCGGTCATAATTGACCATATAAGGACAATGCTTATATGTAGATTGACTTGATTTAATCCATTAATCACTTCATATAGTCTTACGACATCAGGGTCGATAGAATTTGGGTGATTGAATAATTATAGTCTCCGGGTAACTTGTGCCCAATTATTTCGCTGGTTTGCCCGCTGATCCTTACACCCTTTGAACTCCAGTTATGATTTGAGGTGACAATCGTGTTACTAGGAAATCATATGTCATGTGTATGTAGATGAATAAATATATAGAATACATGTAATAAAGAGTCGTTCAAATGGGGATAAAAACTGCTACTTTATCACTTCAGATGGCGTTGATCTCCAGCGTCATTTGACAGCTAGCCATACATTTTTTGTAAACAAGTGACTTATTTTACGCATAATTAACCTTTCAACTGTCATTAACGAGACGCAATAGAATTTTAATTTTTATCCACCTTAATGAGGCGTCGTAACAGATGATGAGTTAATTATTGAGCCCAGTTGCGCAGCTGTTTACTGCAAAAATACGGGGCCCCATATATTTACCAAAGATGTTATAAGAAGAAAACTGTGGGAGAAAGCTCTCCGAAAAAATTGTAATCCGATATTTCGTCGAGACAATGTGCTATCATTTAAGTATTTTATGGAAGAAAGTGGTTTATAGGTGATGCTCCCAAGAGAACGAAGTCTGTTAGTGCTATCTCTGAGATTTTTTAGTCAGGGAGATCACGCTCGAGTTGGTTTTCAACTCTGATCAGGTTAGTTCTTATTGTACGCCTCTAGTATTTAACAAAAAACGAATTTAAAGTCAACAAACACAAAATAACCTATAAATTATAAAACGTTCATAATTTATTGACTTTTTCACTAAAACTGATTTTTTACCAGTGGTAGACGCTTCCCCTGTCCTTACCTCGTCTATTAATAGTGCTACACACCAAGTCTCATACATATTTATCTAGTTTTCGTATAATTTATGATCGACACAAAAGTAAACAAACACAACAATGGCGGTTTATAAAGACGTACAACTGTGCTGCCATCTGCTATGAGCTTTCAGTTTTTAACTTAATTAGCCGTGATTGTCAATGAAATAAACCTCCTTTGGGGAAGTTTTGAAAGAAAAAAATAGAAATTATTCTAAATGCATACTGTCACTCTGGTTACTGACAGCTTGTATGATCCCATTCTTGCGATAACGCCTCTCCTCATGATTCCAGCTCTTGCAATTCAGGGTTTATGTGGGACACCGGTCATTTATTTTATCCAGCTCATCGCGCTAAAGATGGGGAGACAGGGACAGAATAAATGAAGATTGTCAGAATGGTTGTCAGAAAAAATACAATAAAAACCGACCAAGTGCGTGTCGGACCACGCACAATGAAGGGTTCCATAGTTGGGACGAATTTATCCCAAATACAAACTTAACATTGTAGTTGAAAAACATTTCCTTTCATACGGAATGTATGGGAGAACACGTTTTTACAACCGCAAATTTAAGTTGGTCGATTATTACTCGTTAACTTGTAAAGCCTACTTAGCTGTGATAGTTTTTCCTTTAAATTTGTTATATAAGCTACTGCTGTGAATTTTTTCACATATCTAAAACCAACCATTTAGCTGGCGGGGGGGGGGACACTTGACTCTAATAAAAATTTGCACTTTAAAGTTTAATATTTCGCAAACGGATCTCTGAATTCAAAAATAGTTTTAACACACTACAATTTTTTTGAAAGACCTTTCCAATGCTACCCCACACCAAGGGATAGAAAAAAAAAACATCCCCACTTTATGTGTAGGGGAGGTACCCTAAAAAGAAATATTTTTCATAATTTTATTTTACCACTTTGTCGGCATGATTAATATTTATACCCATGTCAAATAACAACTTTCTGGTACTGACAGTCTCAGCTAGACCGTGGACAGACAGACAGACAGACAGACGGACAGACAGACAGACAGACAGACGGACATGACGAAACTATAAGGGTTCCTTGTTTACTACGGAACCCTAAAAAAACAGATGATAAATGACATAACGAGAAATGGAAAAATCACTGTGCGACGCGACGTCAGAAAACTTCTAATCTCGAAACGCATTGTGCTGTGACAACTTTTTGTTATTATAAATAGTTGAGTACAATAGGTAACTTACATGCGCTGGTTTTCCTATGTCTTTCCAGTAATTATATTTAGGTTTCTCTACCTAAAAAAAGTAAAATTCTATGGAATAATCCAAAATGGGAACCTTTTATCGAAGCATAGAAATCTGCCATTACAGTAAGCCATGCGTGACTGATATAATTGTTTATTTGACGGGTCCTTCAATACACGTGTTAGCGATAGCAGAAATCAGGATGTCAAAATGATGCGATGATAAAATTGCAAAGTGTTTCGATAACTTTTTTATGAATATTTATCCCACTAAAATACTAAGTTCTAAATTGTTTGCTCTTCTCAGTATGGACACTTTCTCGACACCATACCAAGCTTTTGACGTTTAAAAATGCCTTATAAATTTGAAATAAACTATTTGACTTTGACTTTAAGTACGGTGAGTGAGGGGCAAATCTAAAGATTTAAATCCGTGCTTAAATAATTAGCTTTTTTCGAGCATATTATTCTTAACCACTCAAGGTCATTGGCATTTAGGCACGTCTAAACAGTTTTTGTTTTGGCAGTAAACTGTGATCGTTATTTTTTTCAGGCAAACATTATGATTCGGAAATTATTTCTTCAACGTGGCATTGAGTACAGCTACATATTTTACGATTAGGCCAATGAAATAGAACAATCTAGCTAATCGCTAAAAACAGGTTTTGCTTGGACAGCTCTTGTTGTTTTCGTATTTTTTGTTTCTGTAAATAGTTGTATATTTGATTACTAGTTTATTTATTTATCAGATAGTATTTGTCCGGTCAATCGGCATAGTCTTTGACCAGTGCGTGTTGCCAGTGATGACCTATGGTACTGAAACGTGGTCGCTCACAATGGGCCTTATCAGAAGGCTAAAAGTCACCCAAAGGGCAATGGAGAGGGCTATGCTTGGAGTTTCCCTACGTGATCGAATCAGAAATGAAGAGATCCGCAGGAGAACCAAGGTAACCGACATAGCCCGAAGAATTGCCAAACTTAAGTAGCAATGGGCAGGGCACATTGCTCGCAGAACGGATGGCCGATGGGGTCGAAAGGTTCTGGAGTGGCGACCACGTACCGGAAGACGTAGCGTTGGCAGGCCTCCCACAAGATGGACCAATGACCTTGTGAAGGTCGCAGGAATCCGCTGGATGCGGAAAGCACAGAATCGGTCGAAGTGGCGGTGCTTGGGGGAGAACTATGTCCAGCAGTGGACGTCTTTTGGCTGAAATGATGATAATGATGATTTGTCCGGCAATAAAATAATGATGAAATTAACCTTTTTGGCACAGCCGTGAGGCACACACTATTGTTGTTAAAACATTATTTTCGCTTTATTTATTTTGTTACTTGTATTTTTTGTTTCACGAACTGTATGCAAATAAAGGTTATTCTTTCATAAACTAAAATAAAATATAAGAAGTTATTACGTACCAGTACGATTTATGGCTACTCACTTAATTCTAGACCGAATTTTATGTTCTGATACATCTTTTGTAAGTAATCTGATTTAGAAACTTTATTCGTAAATATCGAAAAAAAAATGACAGAATAAAATACTACCATTTCATAGAATTTCTTTCACTTGAAACAAACTTAGATTAGCGATCAAAAGTCACTTTTAAAATTCTATATTTATTTTATTCTTCTATCGACAGTCCGTAAGTATGGACACAGAATAAATAAGTAGCAGTATTATATCTTGTCTCGTCGCGTATTCCACAGAGCCTAAAGACGAAGGTCTTCAATCAGTGCGTCCTGCCTGTTATGACCTACGGAGCCGAAACGTGGACACTCACGGTACGGCTGGTCCATAAATTTAAGGTTGCTCAGCGAGCCATGGAGCGGGCTATGCTTGGAGTCTCTCTGAGGGATCGAATCCGGAATGAAGTGATCCGGCAGAGAACCAAATTTATCGACATAGCTCACAGAATTAGCAAGTTGAAGTGGCAGTGGGCCGGCCATATCAGCCGTAGAACCGATGACCGTTGGGGTACACTACACGTGTTCTTCAGTGGAGACCGCGAATTGGCAAACGTAAGGTAGGACGTCAGGCTAGGTGGAGTGACGATCTTCGCAGGGTGGCTGCTAGCAGCTGGATGAGAGTTGCCGAGAATCGAGCTGAATGGCGTGCAATTGGAGAGGCCTATGTCCAGCAGTGGACTGCTATAGGCTGATGATGATGATGATGATTATATCTCGGCAGTGACCTTGAAATAATTAGCTACGGCCACTCGGTAGATAAACCTTCCGCGTCCGTGCGTAACTGCCGCGCACTGGATACTGTTACGTACTGATATTTACTGAGATTTCGAAGCGCGTGGTTTCGGCCGTTTTCTATGAAGATAGAATACTATACTTATTTATACTGTGGTATTGATGACACTTCTATGAATCCGTTCATATGTTAAAACTTTACGAAATGAGTTTTATTCTTTTGTCGAACATTAAAGTGTAACCAACTTCGTTCAATGTCAATCAATGCTAGTTGTAGGTTAGAGACCGTTCACTCCTAAAGATTGTAAAAACGTTTTTAGCGTTCCGTATAGTAAAACTGGTAATTCAAAATATTACTTTTTAAAGCCCATTTCGCTAGGACTATCTATCACCAAACATAGCCTTTTGCCAACTATGTCGGGGTCAGCTTCCAGTCTTACCGGATGCAGCTGAATACCAGTATTTTACATGGAACGACTGCCTATCATTCTGACCTCTATGTACAATCCAGTGACTGGGTGACACAATACGCCTTGGTAAGACTGGTGGTCAGACTTTAGGGCGTTTAACGACTGTCAAAGATCTACGAATCATAGCCGGGACTAACGGTTTAATGTGCATTCCGAGGTATGGAGGGGTTGCCCATCCACTAAACAACCGCGGCAAGCGTACCTTAACCTTCAATGGACCCATGCGGCTGTTATCGTTTAGCTATGAGCCCCTCATTACTTTTTAATATCCATTTCGCTTGATTTAACTTATCACCCGTGACGGTATATTTTTTATGAAGTGAAAACTTCTTTAGGCGCGTTGGGCATTTTTGAGATGGGAAAAACAGTTGAACCCGCGACACCGTTATTGACACATCATTTTTGTAAATGTGATTGTGCTCTTTATTTATATTAAGTTACGGATCAATGTTCAATGCAAGTATTTTTACTTTAAAGGTTTTGGAAGTAATTTTCTTGTAAACGCGACTGTGCTCTTTATTATACGGATACGGTTACGGACCAATGTTCAATACAAGTATTTTTCTTCCAGCAAGGCGAAGTCAAATCATTTATTTCAAATAGGCCCATGTATAGCACTTTTGAACGTCAAAAATTACAAAATAATAAAATTGATTCTAGTCGCCCCTTCCAAAAGGTAGTTTTCGTATGGAGAAGAATGGGCAAGAAACTCCACCGTTACTCTTTTAAAATGTTTTACAATTATTTGTAAATGTACGTACATTAGTTAAATAATTATTATATGTGAAGACGATGCACCTAGAATAAAATTACTATACCACAACAGGTAAAAAGAATTAAAAATGAAGCAACGATAGATAATTTAATATGTGATAGATACATTGTGCTCACATATTTACAAACATTGTAAAAGTAGACGATTTTCCTAAAATTTTACAATTAATAAGTGTGTGAGGAAGTAATCACAGAATGTAAAATCAATGTCATAAAACACAAAGTAATAAATTTTACAATTAAATTAGCAACCAGTTTGATTTTGTCTTGATTCTAAATTGTCCTATGGAGCAGGACCAGCATGTTTCCAAGCACTCTTATCTTGGATATAATCCTCTAATTTGTAATATGCTTGTTTACAAAGTATACTTTTTATATGAGTTTTAAATTTTCTTTCATTTAATTGCAATATGTCACAAGGTATTTTGTTGTAACATTTAACACAGTACCCCATAAAAGATGTATGTACTTTAGATAACCTGAAAAATGGTTGATCTAGTTTATCTTTATTTCTAGTATTAAAATTATGTCTATCACTTATTTTATTAAAGAGATGTGGATTTTTCCTTACATACATAATATTTTCATAAATGAATTGGCAAGGTACCGTCATAATATTAATCCCTGCGATCTTGTTTAAGAGGCCGGCGACACGGCTCGCAATTACAAATCGAGATGTTTGCAAAATTCAATTCCAAGCACGATGCGCTAGTGTGAGTGCCTGTTGGAGCGATATACACCTACAGTGAGCAACACTACCACGCACACATTGACAATTATTGCTTGACGCGATAGTACTACTAGCTATGGAAAATTTACGATAAATTTGGATGTGTTCCGTATACTAAAAAATATGAATGAAAACTTATTGTAATTCCATTTTTTTTTTCGATAATTTGTAACTTGATAATATAAACTATGCTTCTACGGAAACAATATTACAAATATTGTTGTTTATAATACAGAAAAAACAATTTGAAAACATGTTAATTATGCTGTAAAAATGTACGAAATGCAATTCGCTTACATTTGATTTAAAGGTAAGTTTTTGGAAATAAAAAGACGTAGGAGCCTAGATAAATACTGTCTCAATCCAAATATCAACATAATATGGTGGAAATATGCTCAAATTGTAAATTATTTATGTACTACGTTTGTATGGACAATTCATGCGTCGCCGCATTCTTAAGTCTTTTTTTTTTTTTTTTTTTTTTTTTTTTTTTTTTTTTTTTTTTTTTTTTTTTTTTTTTTTTTTTGGAAATTATCAAATAACTTCTCCCGCTCTGGGCGGAGCGGGAGGGCGTGTCAGACTCTTACTGACTAAAACCCACCCGTGTTCCTTCGGTTGCCCTGTTGCCGGGGGCCACGATTTCCCGATCGGTTTTCTTCGAACCCCCGGCAGGCATTGGCCCTAGTGGACCCCTTCAATTCTGCTGACATCTCTTTGAGGCGCGCGTGGAACACAACGCGCCGTCGACCCGGGCTTGGT
The DNA here is from genome assembly GCA_963680765.1 of Agrochola lychnidis. NCBI lineage: Eukaryota > Metazoa > Arthropoda > Insecta > Lepidoptera > Noctuidae > Agrochola > Agrochola lychnidis. The sequence goes on from OY796864.1 coordinate 13,174,620, forward strand.
CCTTATCGGACAGCGAGCTACCCATTGCTCACCGTCCGCAAGCCCGCGCCTACGGTGGCCGGAAATCGGCTCGCGATTCCCGCCCCGGGCGTCTCCTCCTGCGGCGGTTAGGGGCGTGAGGGCGCGAAATTTGCCTCTCCCTCACGCGTTCCGCCTCCTCCTTCGCGAGCATTACCGCTTCGCAGAAGGAGGTGACGGCCTGCCATTTCCTCTCGCTCCGTACCATGGCCTGAACCAGGGCCGGACGCGAGAGATCACCGCCGCCGATCGCCTCTACGAGAACACGGCGTTGCTCCGCCCAAGCCGGGCAGACCTCCACCGTATGCTCCACCGTGTCCTCAGGCCGATCCACACAATGGTGACACCCGGGTGTTTCCTCCCGCCTTATCCTGAACAGGAACCTCCCGAAGCAGCCGTGTCCGGTGAGGACCTGCGTCAGGCGGAAGGTGAGAACGCCGTGGCGTCTCTCCAGCCACTCCTCAAAGACGGGTCTTATCGCCGCGATTGTGGCGTGCCCAGCGCGGGGTTGCGACAATCGCACCCTCCATGACGCCATGAGATCCCGCCGGAGCTCTGTCCGCTGTGCCGCAATTTCTTGCGGCATGTTAACAACTACGCTGTCTTTACGTTGCCATTTTTGACACGTGGTTGACCACTGTATCGCCATGTTTTGTAATATGATATTACTACCTTTACGTTACACATTTTATACTTAGTATTAGGTATTTTATACTCTTAGCAAGCAATTTTATTGTTAAAGTATGTTAATGCCTTATGGCTAACTTCTTTGCTATTTTCTGATGTACTGGCTGTTCCTAAATCCTAAGTTACCTTATTGGTAATAATAATTACTTAATACTAGCAGTATTTTTAGTGGTTCCTCATTTTCTATGTTAATACTTTTTTGAACGCACTGGCTAAGTGTCAGTCAAAAAAGTAGTCAGTGCCTTCACTTGTTTTTATGCTCACAATCCACGAATTATTCGTTCCAAATTATGTTAATTTTATGTTGCACTCGGATAAAAATAACAGTACACACGGCCACACATCAAGCTATACATTTCCAGTTCATGCTGATCTCGCATTGTATAGGATTTCCGTACAATGCGAGGTCAGCTTATACTGGGACTCTATAGCTTTATGTGTAGCCGTGTATATGTCCATAATATATTTTAATAGTAGGAATAATATTAGTTCAGGTATTTATTTTAACATTTTTGTTATTATTTATTTTTGCTTTGTGTAATTTGACTTGGGGGGCTTGTGGCTAAGTAACAACAGCTGCACGGGTCAATCGATCAGGTTAAGCTACGCTTGCCGCGATTGGTCTGTGGATGGGTGACCATCTTTACATACCAAGACCTCTCCGTGCCTCGGAAAGCACGTTAAGCCGTTGGTCCCGGCTGTCATGTGTAGATCTTTGACAGTCGTTACGGGTAGTTAGAAGCCCAAAAAGTCTGACAACCAGTCTTATCAAGGGGTATCGTGTTACCTAGTAACTAGGTTGTGAAGGTCAGATAGGCAGTCGCTCCATGTAAAATATAGGTATTCAGCTGCATCCGGTTAGACTGGAAGCCGACCCCAACATAGTTGGGAAAAGGCTAGGCAGATGATGCTTTGTGTAATTTGAATTTTTTAATTATTGAATTATTTATAAGCCTGTTTTTATTTATTATTTATAATATTTCAGTCAGTTAATTTTTGGAAGAACAAAAATACAATAGTGTTGACATGGGATAAAAAAATCAGCTTTGTTATAAATTTATAACACATAGTATATTAATGTAATTTAATGGTCGAAGAAAAAGCGAAGGCAAAATGAGATCTGTCGCTAATAGCATTATCTACTCTACCTTTTTATTATAAGCACTATTTTACTGTGTGAGAAAACATGCTCAATAAACATATAGGTACCTACACGAAATAAATTACATAATTATATTAATTTGTTCACAAAAGAAAGATGTAAGACATGATTTATTGTACTTATTTAGTTTCGCCCAATTATCCCTTCTAAGATTCCTTCTTTTAATTAACCGTTAATGATGAGGAAAAACGACACAATTGGAAAAACAGTCGAGATTTGAAAGCCAATTTGATCATTATTCTGATACTGTTTATTTTCTTCTTTTGTACCTAATTATGTTTAAATTATCTATTTGCAAGTAGCTGATTCGGTAACTAAAAAAAAATCCGTAACAGAAACTCGAATGTCAAACATAATGCAAATCGGCTAGGTCTAAAACAGTATAAGCTGACCTCGCATTGTACGGAAATCTTATACAATGCGAGATCAGCATGAACTGGAAATGTATAGCTTGATGTGTAGCCGTGTGTACCTATACTCCGTTTGAAATAAGATTAGACATTTAAACAAACCTTTTTTACAGTCCGTTCAACCGATTCTGACTTCTATACCGTAAGTATAAGGATGGCATTAAATGCAAAAAAGTGGTTACAATACCAACTGTTTACTGCAGCTGCCATTTGTCATGCCACCAACGCAATAAAAGTCAAAATCGGTTGAACGGACTATAAAAAGGGTTTAGTTAAATGTCTAATCTTATTTCAAACGGAGTATAGTTGTCCGCTGGTTGACAGTTAGGGTCTGTTCACAACTGACGAAAGATGCGTCGGGCGTAACTTCGTTAGTACGGTTGACGCACTAACGCATCCTCGGTTGAGTTGAGTGGAAAGGTTGAATGTTTTCTCGTATAATTGTCTGTTCTGGCGTTACGCGACCGATAATACACGACGCATCTTCCGTCAGATGTGAACCGACCCTTACGGTTACTAAGACGCCTTTTTAGCACTAAACATCTTTTTACTGTAACCCAGACTGTTATCCTAGCCAAAAAATAAAGGCGAAATTACTTCAGAATATTTTATGACATCACCGTCCTATTTTAGTAAAACAAACGAGAATGATAAATGGAGTGTCACTGCTTTAAATCTGCATGTCATTTGGTTAAACTACGCGAAAATTATTAATCGAACGTCGTCATATCCAGACGTGGATACGGAATCCAAGAAAAAAAATTCGCTGAATAAACCTTTCAAATCAAAATTCATAGAAGTGTAGAAAAGCGTTTGCATTAAAAGCTTCGCCTAACCTGCTCTCAATAGAAATACTGTACACATAGAAAACTTATCCTGTGAGATATGATATCGTTTTACGAGATTATTTATAAAGCAGATTCAGTAAGAAAGAACTGTTGGTTCAAGTTATGCATCCGGCATTTCTACAAGTTGAGAGGATATTGAAATGCAGATAGTATTTCAATAAACTTTCGACTTGATCGAAATATGAGTATTTGGGTAGGATTTCTGTACCAATACATAAACTCCATTTGAAATAAGATTAGACATTTAACTAAACCTTTTTTACAGTCCGTTCAACCGATTTTGACTTCTATTGCGTTGGTGGCATGACAAATGGCAGCTGCAGTAAACAGTTGGTATTGTAACCACTTTTTTGCTTTTAATGACATCCTTATGGCTACGGTATAGAAGTCGGAATCGGTTGAACGGACTGTAAAAAAGGTTTGTTTCAATGTCTAAGCTTATTTCAAATGGAGTATAGATATCTAAGTTATTAAATTGACACGTTTTTTTTTAGACAAGCTCATACCGTGATAGCGGGTCTGACTCGAAACTAGGTAAGGACTCGGGAGAAAGAAGCTCATGGCTAAGTAATCGATCCATGAGGTTAAGCCACGCTTGCCGGGGTTAATCCGTGGATGGGTGACCATCTTTACATACCAAGACTTCGTGCCTCGAAAAGCACGTTAAGCCGTTGGTCCCGGCTGTCATTCGTTCGTGGATATTTGACAGTCGTTACGGGTCGCTAGAAGCCCGAAAGTCTGAATTACTAAGGGGTATCATATTACCCAGATACTGTGTTGTGGAGGTCAGATAGGCAGTCGCTCCATGTAAAATAGGTACTGGTATTCAGTTGAATCCGGTTAGACTGGAAGTCGACTCCAACGTAGTTGGGAAAAGGCTAAGCAGATTGATTGATTGGTTGATAGCGGGTCTGACTATCCTGGGTGCGTTGAACGGTCGGCTCGTGTATGGTATTTTTGAAGTGAAAACTTCTTTAGGCGCGTTGGACATTTTTGAGATGGGAAAAAACAATTGAACTCGCGACACCGTTACCGACATCTCATTTTTAACCGACTTCAAAAAAGGAGGAGGTTCTCAATTCGATTGTATGTTTTTTTTTTTGTTTGTTACCTCAGAACTTTCTATTGGGTGAACCGATTTTGATAATTCATTTTTTATTTGAAAGCTGGTAGGTACTTCCCGTGTGGTCCCATATAAATTGTATTAACTTTGCTTGGGTAGTTTTTGAGTTAGCTTCAATAATACGATTTTTTTCCCACTTAGTATGTGGATGATATGTTAAGTTCTTCTTACTGTTATTTGCATATTCGAATTTGTGTGGGGTAAATACCACAACTAAGAAGTAAAAAATAAAATCTTTTTACAAAAAAAAAAAAACAACCGACTTCCAAAAAAAACACTACAAAGTGAAAAATAACTTTAATTTCGGAAGTCGGTGATAAAAACAATAATTCAAAACCAAAGACACCGACTTCCGATATTAAAGTTATTTTTCACTTAGTAGTGTTTTTTTTGGAATTCGGTTGTTTTTTTTTGTAAAAGTTTTTTTGCAAACGCGATTGTGCTCTTTATTTATATTACTTTACTGATCAATGTTCTATGCAAGTACTTTAAAGGTTTTGGTAGTTTTTTTTTTTGTGAACGCGATTATGCTCTTTATTTAGATAAGGTTACGGACCAATGTTCTATACAAGTATTTTTCTTCCACAAGGCGCTCTTATTAAAGTTTTCACTTCTGTCGGCACTCCTGCCATTTTTTTTTGTTTAACTTTCAGTAGCATAAACATTTAATTATATTTTCTTCTCCATACTACCTTTTAGAAGGGGACTAGAATCAATTATATTTTTCTGTAAAATTTTACATTCAAAAGTGTTTTTATGTGCCTATTTGAAATAAATGATTCGACTTCAGCATTGATCATTTTGTGAAGTATTCTTTATTTATGGAAAAACTGAGGTATACATTCCAAACAGACTAATCTATAAACTTGCTTGTTTTCCCGCCTTTACAAAGTAAAGTTTATAACTTCTTTACCATTAATTAGCTGTTATTTTATTAATAATAATCATTAATGACTTTATTTCCAAAACTACAATTTTACTCAAAAAACAGTGAAGAACGGACCGAAGTAGACGGACGACGTTGCCAACTTTCTGAATGCATCCTCTTAAGGATGCATTGCAAAAGTTGGCAACGTCTTCCGTTGGCAAATCCGTCGAGTCTGAACTGAATGTACGTATAGTAGGTATGTATGATATGCACTTACTATACAATTATTATGACAATCACTCTTTAACAATACTGTGAAATGATTACTCAACTCACAATGATTGTTCGAGAGTGTCACGCGATGTGTATATCAACGACAATTTTACTAGAGTTAGAAATATTATCCACTGCGTTAATGGCATAAACTGTCTAGTTATTTTTACGCGACTACGGCGAAGCAAAAAGGAGGGTTATGATTTTGACCGGTATGTATGTTTGTATATATGTATGTATGTCCATTTGCTACCTCATAACTTCTAAACTACCGATCATAATTTGACAAATGAGGTATCATTGGTAGCGTCTTGATTGTCCGCTGGTTATAGGCTATGTGACGCCCTTAAGAGGACATCAAGTAATGAACAAAAAAAAAGATTTCATGTTTGGTATCAAATGAAAGAGCTTGACGAGCACATTACAAATGAGTATACATATCATTATTGTCTAAGTACATGTCTAAATTGTTATTAAAAACAAGCAAAAGTGAGACTGTGCTACGTACGTACGGCGCGGCTGTAAAATTAACACTTATTATACAATAAAACCTAAACTAAAAAAATTAAGGCTGCTCTGCAAATATTGTATCACGAAATTATAACCCCAAATTAATTTAAATAAAAAGTAAGTTCAAAAACTAAAACCCGACTACTAAAAACTACGCTAAATGTACGAAACAAGAAAATATTCCAGACAGAAATCAAGACATATACAAGCCGTGGTCGCATGCCTATACACCTATTAAATTACAATGGTAAAGCCATTGTAATTTAATAGGTTGACCATTTTTGTACCTATGTCTTGATTTCTGCCTGAAATATTTTCTTGTTTCATATTTTTCATAGCATGATTTTTTATGAATATGCGGCACATAATAACAGCCAAAATCGTAGTATATGTCTAATTTTAGGTATCAGACACAGCGGCAGACATGTTTTCAATAGTATATAAATACCTACTTATAAAAACTAGATACGTTTCAGTTTCATTTTGTTCTATTATATTTTTATCGCACTGGGATTTGGAACCAGTCTTTATCGGCTTCATCCACGATTCTTAGATTCACGTTCAATACGTTTCTATCCAAATACACTCTGAATATAGATTTGTTTGATGATTGAAGGAAAAAGAAAAAGAAAAATAGGGTTATTTGACACATAAACACGTGCATACAAAAATAGAAGAGTAATCAGAAAAAAAAAAACAACCGACTTCCAAAAAACACTACAAAGTGAAAAATAACTTAAATTTCGGAAGTCGGTGTATTTGTATTTTCGTTATTGGTTGTTTTTTTTTTTGTAAAAAGTTTTTATTTTTCACTTTTTAGCTGTGGTACCTACCCCACACAAATTCGAAAACCACTACCTGCTATGTAAATAACAGTGACAGGAACTTATCATATCATCCAGATACTAAGTGGGAAAAACTACGTATTATTGAAGCTAACTCAAAAACTATCAAAGCAAAGTTAATTAAATTTATATGGGACCACCTCGAGAGCATACCCTTTCAAACAAAAAAAGAATTTTCACAATCGGTCCACAATTGACGAAGGAATCGGTGGACATACATAAAAAAAAACAAACATACGCGACGAACATATAACCTCCTCCTTTTTGGAAGTCGGTTAAATAGGATAGATTTAAGTACATATGTACTTAAATCTATTCTATTTATTAATTTCATATGAAATCACGATCATAAAACAGAAAAAAATAAAAGGTGTAAACAAGATATCACAGATAGACAGACTAGTTAAAAATCCAGAGTCACACGTAATCTATTCGATTTATGCCCTGACACGTGTGACTCCGGATTTTTAATTAATCTGTCTGTCTGTGATGTCTTGTTTATAGCTTTTTAGTTGACTTTTTTGTCGAAGTTGGGTTTTAGTTTTTATATCTTTTATTTTACCTCCTTTGTCAGACCATAGATAAATAATCGATGATCAGCCTAAGCGTACTTCTGATGTAGAGTAGGGTATCGAGTTTGTCAACTAGATAATGTAGCAAGTATCGGCTTCGCTCGACCCTGACAACACTTTAAGTGCTTTGATCTTGATAGAGTATTCTGTAACGAACTTATTTTGTAGCAAAAAACCCTTGGCAATAAATATCTCTTGACATATGTCGCTTGTGATAATTCGCTACGCTGCTGGAAATAATCAGAAATCTTTAGACAATACATTTCTAAAACCAGCCAAGTGCGTGTCGGACCACGCACAATGAAGGGTTCCGTAGTTGGGATGAATTTATCTCAAAAACAAACTTAACTTTGTAGTTGAAAAAGATGTACTCCTGTACGGAATGTATGGGAAAACATGTAAACTACTGCTGTGATTTTTTTTCACACATCCAAAATCAACCATTTAGCCGGCAGGAGGGCAGGACTACCCGGAAAAGCCTGGGTGCTGGCCATGGGGACTCTCGGGCCTCGACTAAGGGGGCTCCTATGCGCATGCATGGAGAGGGGCCAGTTCCCACTTTGCTGGAAGACTGGGAAACTGGTCCTCATCAGGAAGCCGGGGCGCCCAGCGGACTCTCCGTCCGCTTATCGGCCCATTGTGCTGCTCGACGAGGTGGGCAAGCTCTTTGAAAGAGTCATTGCAGACCGCCTCGTCGGGCAGCTGGTGCGGGTGGGGCCGGATCTGGCGGAGAGCCAGATCGGTTTCCGCAGGGGGCGCTCTACGGTGGACGCCATCATGCGCGTGCGGGCCCTCACGACGGGGGATGCTGTGGCCCGGGATGGGTTCGTTTTGGCGGTGTCTCTAGACATCGCCAATGCCTTCAACACCCTGCCCTGGAGTTGCATCAGGGAGGCACTTCGGTATCACCGGATGCCGACCTACCTCTGTCGTGTGGTCGAGGCCTATTTGACGGACAGGGCTGTCATCTACCCCGGTCACCAAGGAGATTGGAACCGGCGAGAGATGTCGTGCGGTGTCCCACAGGGTTCGGTCCTGGGGCCGCATCTGTGGGACATCGGATACGACTGGGTGCTGCGCGCCGATCTCCCTACTGGCGTCAGCATCGTCTGTTACGCTGACGACACGCTGGTCCTGGCGCAGGGGAGGTCGTACCAGGCGGCGGCCGACTTAGCGACACGCGGGGTTGCGACAATCGTCGACAGAATCCGGCAGCTGGGACTCGAGATGGCCCTGCACAAGTCCAAGGCCATGGGTTTTTATGGTCCTCGTAGTGCGCCACCGTCGGGTTCCTAGGTAATGGCGGGAGGGGTTCACATCGGCGTCGAGTCGACGATGAAGTATCTGGGACTCATTCTCGATAGCCGGTGGAACTTCGTGGAGCATTTCCGACGTTTGTCTCCCAGACTGGACCGGGCCGGGGCTGCCTTGAAGCGGCTCCTGCCCAATCTGGGAGGTCCAAACGCCTCCTGCCGGAGGCTTTACGCGGGGGTCGTGCGGTCCATGGCCCTTTACGGGGCGCTGGTGAGGCGGCAGCCAGCCCGCCGGCTTAACGCGTCCCAAAGGGTCATGGCCATCCGGCTGGCCTGAGGATACCGCACGGTCACCTGCGAGGCGGCGAGCCTCCTTGCCGGAGTACCACCATGGGATCTGGAGGCAAAGGTCCTCGCGCACATTTGGGAGTGGCGCGAGGAGGCGAAACGCCGGGGCTTAACTCCGATACCGCAAGAAGTCGCGGCACAGCGGACAGAGCTCCGGTGGGATCTCATGGCAGAATGGAGAGTGCGATTGTTGCAACCCAGCGCTGGGTACGCCACAATTGCGGCGATAAGACCCCTCTTTGAGGAGTGGCTAGAGAGGCGCCACGGCGTCCTCACCTTCCGCCTGACACAGGTGCTCACCGGACACGGCTGTTTCGGGAGGTACCTGTTCAGGATAAAGCGGGAGGAAACGCCTGGGTGTCATCACTGTGTGGATCGTCCGGAGGACACGGTGGAGCATACGGTGGAGGTCTGCCCGGCTTGGGCAGGGCATCTCTCGCGTCCGGCCCTGATTCGGGCCATGCTACGGAGCGAGAGGAAATGGGAGGCCGTCACCTCGTTCTGCGAAGCAGTAATGCTCGCGAAGAAGGAGACGGAGCGCGTGAGGGAGAGGCAAATTTCGCGCCCTCACGCCTCTAACCGCCGCAGGAGGAGACGCCCTGGGCGTCGGGAATCACAGGAAGATTTCCGGCCACCGTAGGCGCGGGCTTGTGGACGGTGAGCAATGGGTAGCTCGCCGTCCGATAAGGACCAAGCCCGGGTCGACGGCGCGTTGTGTTCCACGCGCGCCTCAAAGAGATGTCAGCAGAATTGACGGGGTCCGCTAGGGCCAATGCCTGCCGGGGGTTCGAAGAAAACCGATAGGGAAATCGTGGCCCCCTGGCAATACGGCAACTGAAGGAACACGGGTGGGTTTTAGTCAGTAAGAGTCTGACAAGCCCTCCCGCTCCGCCCAGAGCGGGAGAAGTTATTTGATGATTTCCCACCCAAAAAAAAAAAAAGGGGGGCACGACTCTAACAGAAATTAGCACTTTAAAAGCTTAATATTTCGCCAACGGATCCTTAAATCCAAAAATGGTTTGGACATACTCATAATACAGCTTTCTAGTACTAAGGGTCTCGGAGCTAGACCGTGGACAGACAGACAGACAGACATGACGAAACTGTAAGCGTTCCTTGTTTACTATGGAACGTTAGAAATGAAGACACGTGTCAATGCGACATAAAACGCGGGCGACACTATATGTAGGCGAAGTCATAGCCCATTTGTTGCCAAGTGAACCTTTACGCTATCTTGAACCCGTCGCATGTCGAATACCTATACCCCACAATGTAGATGACAAGAAACGAGGAGCAAATGGAAATGAAGAGGGAACAAGTAATGCGGATACATAAAAACAGAAACATAAAATAATTGAATAACATAAAGAAAGAAAGAAAAATAAGTTTATTTGTCACAGAAACACGTGCATAAAAAGATAATGACTCGAGTAGAACAATAAAATAAAACACACTAGATTTAAATATAAACACGAACACAAAACAGAAATAGTAGGCAGCTGGCACGTCATGACTGTGACAAGAATCTTCCACTGCATGAGGCTGTGCTATAGGGAACCACAGCACAGCGCTGATTTTCAGTGGTCACCCGAAGTAAGGTTGAATAAATTATACATAAATAGATAACAAAATATAATAGAATAAATAGTACTTAGAATATAATGCAACTAATATAATCAAATGCTGTAAAAACGAATACAAAACATTGCACAGAGGGTATACGATTGCTGTAAATGTACGAGTTCAACTTGCCTAATATACTTGTACGGGTTTCCGAATGTAATTCCTTAAAATAAATCAATCTGTCTAGACTTTTCTAAACTATATCTGGGTCGGCTTCCAGTCTAACCGGATGCAGCAGATCTGCTTATCTGACCACCACAACCCAGTTATTGCGTTGCATGATACAATTCCCAATGGCCTTTAATTACATCGTTAAACACGAGTGAGCATAGAAAAAAAAGTCTCTTTTATTATCTTAATTAAGTACTTAATTTAAAAAGCTATCCCCTCCTAGGGTAATAATAAATGTGCGAAAAATACCATGGAGGGTAATTTAATTAATGAAGTACCTATTAACTTGACGTATCCTTACGCTATAATATATCAAATAACATGAATGTTTATAAGCTCTCACATATAAATACTTTAAAGTTCAAGTTTAATGATGACCGACCCTGCATGTCAATGAATTACGCTTAATCGAATTTAATGTCCACCCTTAAGCGATACAATCTTCAAAATAATAAATTACACTTTGTTAAGCCATTTATTCTGAAGATACTGTTAGCCTGTAATTACATTGATAAGGCTTATTTAATCAGTCACGGACGGGTGTAAATGAGTATTTTAATGGTGTCACGATGAAGCTATGTAGATAGAAAGTATTTAGAAGGAATATCTTTGTATTTATCTAAGAGGCTGGGGTTCAAAGTGCCGAAGGTAAGTTGTTCCGTCACGAATAACGTCGTTAAAAAGTAAATGTGAAATTCGTAGTTAAACGTTGCCATTTTAGTAACGCTGTGTGTTAGTTTGGTTTTTCCTTGGTACTCATTTGTAACGTTTTCTTTTTAACCGACTTCAAAAAAAGGAGGAGGTTCTCAGTTCTTCGGATTTTTTTAAATGTATGTTCCCCGATTACTCGAAGACGGGTGGACCGATTTGACAAATTTTTTTTTTAAAGGGTATACTTTCAAGTTGGTCCCATTGTCACGATCTGATGATGGGATCTTGGAGAAATCGAGAGAACTCCTCAAATTGTATAGGCACATCTATAGCGATTTGGATATTTTTGATGAGCAGTTGACATTAGGCTATTGTAACTTAGGTAAATTACAAACCAACCCACTAAAAAGTGTTTTTTTTTTAAATATAAAATACAACTACATACAGATATTTTTACAGATATTTTTTTTATTTTTATAAAATACTGGTATTCAGCTGCATCCGGTTAGACTGGAAGCTGACCCCAACATAGTTGGGAAAATGCTAGGCAGATGACATACAGATATTTTTCACTTTGTAGTTTGGAAGTCAGTTGTATTTTTTGTAAAAATGTTTTTTTTTAGGTTCTTAAAGTTTTGGGTCTATTTCAACCAATTTTGGCTGTTCATGTGCAACTTGCACTAATCAGATGGACATACTATAAAGTATGTTTTTTAATCGCATTATTGGTAATTTATTAATTGTATTTTTTGTGTTTGAGATAACTTTGAGCCAAAAGTTCAGCCGGTTTTATGGCTAGTTGTGCTGAGAAACGTACACAAAATGAAAGAACTGTGGCAGCCAGTAGCTGATGCTGTCATAAAAGATAGAAAGTTTAAAACTGCAGTTCGGGATCTAGAAATATGTCACTTGTGTAAAACGATAACATTATGTTCTGTTTTATTAATAAACTAGCTGTTTGTGCCCGCCATCGCCCGAGTGAATAGCAGAACTGTCAAACTTATTTTTTTTTATTGAGATTTGCATACAAAAATACCATCCTTATTTCTGAATCATTCGGTGGATTTTCCAAAATAAATCTTTCACACAAACCTTGTCCTGACAACAGCAACAAATACAACGAAAAAAACCGGTCAAGAGCGAGACGGACTCGCGCAACGAGGGTTCCGTACTCGACGAGGCCTATATTCGTCAGAGACTTTTAACACTGCGGTGTAGAATATTGCAGTTTTAGGTCAGCGCTATCTCTTGACCGATAGTGGAACTAATGTAACTTAAGCGTAGCGTTGGAAGGCCTTTCACAAGATGGACCGATGACCTTGTGAAGGCTGCAGGAATCCGCTGGATGCGGAAAGCACAGAATCGGTCGAAGTGGAGGTGCTTGGGGGAGGCCTATGTTCAGCAGTGGACGTCTTTCGGCTGAAATAATGATTATGATGAGACTTCGGAGATCCCCCTTGGTTTAAATTGTTCGTCAAAAGTCGAAAACTATGTGCAAATAGCGCTCTTTTATATGATACACATGCCCTAGTAGCCTCACTTCGAATTTTTAAGACACCCGTTCAGTACATATGTTGCAAAAAAATAAATATTACTATTTATTTCTTATTTGCAAAGTAGTTGGGCAAACGTCATCTAAAACCATTCCACAAGATGATAGCTTAAGCAGTTCTTGAAATATTCAGCTGTGATAGACAGACGGACAGACGGACTAAGTCGCACCATAAGGGTTCCTTTTTACCATTTTGGTACAGAACCCTAAAAACAGCCAGTTCGGTCGAGCCATTCTTAAGTAATGAATGTATTCTCGTTAAAACTAAATGGTCATCATTTAGCTTCAACAAAACTACTTTCTGCTTCTAGACATTCGAAAGTTTTGGAGATGAGACCTTGTCTTAATGGTTCTTTTACTTGTTGTTTGAAAATCGGCACTTTGAACCTCGGCCTCTCCTACATACTTTTGTTTTGCTGTTTTGTTTAGAATACTGTTGTAATGTTATGTTATTATTTGCTCCATTCACATAGAATGCTGATAAGCGTGACGATAAAGGTTTTTTACTTGACGTCATTTTTACAGATAAAATCCATACGAAGGGCGTTTCAATTAAGATACGGCTGTCAAGTTCATTTAATCCATTCGGTTTCAGAGTAGATTCAAACACAGATACAGTTACTAGAGGGGGAAGGCAACATTGGTTTCTAGGTCACCCGCATACTGCTAAAGTTGTATATACCTATAGACAAGATGTTGTCTGCCTGTCTATAAATCCAGGTAACCACGTTCCAAGAGATGGTTCCACAAATTCCAGTGGTTAAATGCAGACTGTGTTCAGGTTCTCAGTATTACCATAAATGGCATGTTCGAAAACATAATTATATCTAATGAGCCAATTGTTTAAGCGGGTTTTTGATATTGAATATTTGGTATATGCTATAACTTAATAAAATAACAAATGCTATAGAATTTCAGATTGCCGTTTGAGGCCCCGTTTAAAAATTAAAACCACATAATTTCAAGAGAAGTTGAAATTAATCTGCTACTATGAAAATTAACGTTTCTAAGATATAAAATATTATTATTATATATAATAAAATCGTAGCAAAGTCAAAACTGTACATTGAATATTTTTGAAAAAAAGTAATTGATACGAGGTCTAGGATCAATTCTAATGCCGAAAATATATTTTTTAGAATTTTTGTCTGTTTGTCTGTATGTATGTTCCAGCATGGCGCAAATTCTACCCGACAGACTCTATTAAAATTTTGCATAGATATTCCCTGTGTGTCTGGTCAAACTGTAGAGTATAAACTATCACGCTATTTACTATGGGGGACGAGCAATATTATATTATGTTCATATTTTTGGAAAAAAACGCGCCAAAATTTTAGGATATTGTAGATGGGTATCGATTTAACTTTTTAAATGATTATCATCACGCTATACCTTTATGGAACTAAGCAGTCAATCATGAAATATATAGGAACGGCTATTTTAGATATATCTCAACGAAGCAATTAGCTCAGCGGTTGGACGATTGCTTTGCAAACATGGGGTTGTAAGTTCGATTCCCAATTACGGTTTTTTTTTCTTTTTTTTTCTCATTTTGTAATACGACTTATTTGTTTTTCTTGATGCGGGGACGTTCATCGTTGAGGAGTCCTCCTGGTACTTCACCATCAACTCCACTTCTCCATATGCATTGTGACGAGCATAAATTGCATTGCAATCATATTAAAGTAATCGAATCGCACCCCGTGAAATATTTATTATTTAGTAGTTTCGGTGGCTATTTGTGGTCTTCATCATCAGTTCCACTTAACCAAATGGTGCTTTCCAAGAGCAACTGCACGAGTAACTATAAAAAATACCCAAATCGCTATAGTTTTGGCTATAATATTTAAAGAGTACCCTCTATTTCTCTGGGATGCTATCATCAGATCCTGGTTTCCTTATCATGATACTACCTTTAAAATATTTCGTTTCCAACAAAAAAAGAATCATCAAAATCGGTTCATAAACGACGAAGTTATCCGTGAACATACATAAAAAAACAAAATATAGAAATATATACGGTCGAATTGAGAAACCTCCTTTTTTTGAAGTCGGTTAAAAAGGAAAACTTCGTAAGCTATGGGAAACTGCTACGTTACAAGTACTTTACGGTCACAAAACATTCAAGTTTGTGTTCTGATCATTTTAGAGCTGAAGACTATAGGAATAAAAGGATATTTTACAGATTTTGACAGCAGATTTGTCCTAGCGATTTTAAAATCTGTGTGTGGATCTTCTGGAATCGTTGCCACACTGCTTTCTGGTGACAAAAGAACGTACGCCATGTTTATTATTCCCATCGATTTGGAGAGCAACGAAACGCCTGTTTGTGGGGTGTCACGCAACAGTAACAAGGGATGTGTGCTTAGGGATTGCGATTCATCGTATGGGATGAATGCATTATGGCAAAAAGGAAAGCAGTGGAAGCTGTAAACAGAACACTATAGGACATCTGCAGGAACCAAGACATGATGGGTGGTGTTACAGTCCTGACTGACAAAGTGAATACTTCGTTGAAAAGGTCGACTCTATGGTCGAGAGTTCATAGACTGCGCTTGACCATCATCATGCAAGCTCGGCTTGGCGGGAATTCAAATGCTCAAGAATTCTCCGATGTTCTTCTAAAAGTTGGTTAAGGCACGCTACCAGAGACTCTTTGTAGAGTAGATACCACTTTAGAAGATCTTATTCGTCTGGTATACGGGGACATCAGTCAAATACCGTACCAAGAGAATTCGTGGGCGTGTTTCCATTTTAACTCCGAAAATGATCAAGCTGCAGCGATCAACCACAGTATTCTTTCACAAATTGAAGGGAGTGAAGTGATATTCACCTCCATTAATACTGATGTGGAGGAAGATGATGCCACACATTACCCCGTAGAATTTCTCAATTCGCAAATGACAAGTGGACTTTCGGTTGTACATCTGTGTAACGAAACCCGGCTCAAAGTCATGTCTTTGCAGATAAACGTCATCGAGGTGGAAATTCTAACAGGTTGTGACGATGGCGAGACAATGTTTATAGCGCGTATACCACTAATTCCCCACAATTACCATTTCAAGCGAATGTAGTTCTCTGGGAGCGTATGCTTTGCGATCAACAAGTCACAGGGGCCGACACCGAAGGCTGAAGGCTGCGGGTGTCAACGTCAGGACAAGCTGCTTCTCACACGGACAACTGTACGTCGCTTGCTTCCGAGTCACCATTCCTGACTCTCTGTATATTTTGACTGCTGAGAATAAAACTACAAATGTAGTTTGTGTTTTATAAAAATGTGGCTGTTATTGTAGTATATTGTGGTGTCTTACGACTTCCACGTGAACGAAGTCGCGGGCAGAAGCTAGTATAAAATATACTCGATGAAAGAGTTACCTACTCTTTCATTAATTCAGCAAAGCTTCCGAAAGTTTCGAAGAGTGAGGCAAAGTTTCGAGAAATTGGGAACTCTGTTATTGATACAAGATAGGGTGATATTATATTGAAAGCAGTATGATATCACTTTTCCGAAGTTACCTGAAACATACTTTGTTGTGTAGAATTTATTTAAAAAACAGAGTTAAAATTCTCGTTAGGCGCCCAACACACGGGTGTCACCGCCGCCAGCGTCACAACTCGATCGCTATGATTTTAGATTGTTTTGCTTGATTTTTCGCACCGCAATGCATCCGTTTAATGGAAGTTAAACGAACTGACAGAATACAAAACACCACGATATGCTCTAAAACGGGGATCCAAGACGTAGGCAAAAAGGCTATGAAGCTGAAATGAGATTGGGACGTCAGCCGCATGCATAGTGACCGCTGGGCAATAGTCTTCACACTGAGCGTGCCTGAGGATGGACGGCGTCACCGAGTCCGGCCCAGGAAGAGGTGGCGAGATGACCTAGACGCGTAGTCGCGTACCGCAAGAGTTGGATCGAGGTGGCTCTAGAAAAGGATACCTGGAAGAACTTGGGGGATGCTCAGCAGTGGGACAGTGCAAAAAAAGCACCCGCGCGGTCTGTGAACCCCTATCTATAAGCCGTTAACAGTTTGCCTAGTGTGGTTGCGCGTTTATGTGTAGCTAATTGTATTTTACAAGCCAACTGATGCTAACTGATGAATAAGGACACATTATGAAACTAAAAGCATTGCTAATTTCGCTTGAATAGAAACCACTTTGTGAATAGTTTTATCAGCATTGGATAGAAAGAAAAAAACGGTTTCAGTCATTGTTAATGACATTTAAGAACAAGTTAGAGTTATTTTGCATAAGTATCAATCCTATAATATTAAATTAAATTAAATTAAACTTTATTTGAAACTAAGGTCCATAATTTTGTTAGTATATTAGTGTTAGTAACAATAGTGCTTAAATAAGTAGGTTGATATTGTTATTTTTTTTACAAAATTATTTATTTACGCAGACCTATGACTGTCCCCACCCAGGGTCTCTGAAAGAGACAGTCCTGTCTGGCAGCGATCATTTTTAGAATGCTGTTGTCACTACCATGCAGGCGCTGTAGTAAGGAGGCCGCTTTCTTTCGCATGACGGCATGGAAACCATCTGTGCGAGCCTCCGCGAACATTTCTGAAGCGCTACAACGCCATGGCAGCCCCAACAGCATCCTAAAAGCATGATTAAATTGAACATGCAGGACGTTGTAGGCGCGTTTAGTACACCCACAGGCCACTCGTGTAAAAGGATTGACAGAACGCCTTAAAAAGGGTTACTTTGACGTCTGTAGTACAACGAGTGAACCTGTGGGCCAGCATATTGCTTCTCACTGACGACGCCCTGCGCTTTCTCTCTATATCTACGTCATCTCTTAGGTCGCTCGTGATAATGTGGCTAAGGTACCTAAAACTGTCAACAATTTTCAGTGATACGCCGTTGAGACTTATAGGCGGAACACTGCGCAGCTGCTGCTTAGGTGTTTTAAATACAAGAAGTTCACTCTTCTTCAAGTTGTAAATTAAGCCATGCTCCTCCGCATAGGCCTCGCAGGTCGATAACAACTTCTTTAACTCACCCATCGAGGGACTGAGAAGCACCATATCATCTGCATGACTTATATTGTTGACACACGTTCAATCTATGTGGCAGTCGACATGTGTACCGCTTAGTCGCTCGATGAGCCGGTTGATATAGAGGTTAAATAGCAGAGGCGAGCTTAACCCCCCTGTCTGACTTCACATTCCAGCCAGTACTCATCCGATAGAGTACCCACCCACCTCATCCGGTTCTTTTGGTTAGAGTACCAATATTTGAGAAGGGAGGTATACTCCGCCGGCACACCCGCGTTCCTCAACTTGTCCCACAGTACGTCATATGCAACCAGATCAAATGCTTTTGATGTTAAATGAGTGAATATTTGTAATCACGTTCTGAAAAACGACTTTAACGATTTCGATGAAAGTTGTAATATAGGAGTTTACGGGGGCGAAAAATCGATTTAGCTAGGTCTCATATCTGGGAAAATTCGTTTTCTCGGTGTTTTTACCTAGAGAGCTCAGTCGCCCAATGTTTAGAACAAGATGGCTACCTTAAAATAATGAAATTGCTGCATGGAATTAGTAAGTACCTACCATAATGGCAGCATGGAATTAGTAGGCACTATCCTATGCTATTAAATGAGCATTCTCTATTTTCACCAGAGCAGAGCTCAGTCACTCAGGTACTAGGTACAAATTATGCATGCAAAATAATTTAAAAATAAATAACGTTGAAGAACGAAAAGAAGAAGATGCATGTTTTAAGAAAATCCCGTGATTTTTCATAGGCATAATGCTTCTTATACATTTCTATGTTTATTTCGATAAATACGTAATATTTTTCCAAATACCGTTAAATAAAATCTTGTTGAAAATAAGACTAAAATAAAATCTTTTCATTCACAAAAAAAATCATATTATAATATGACAAATGGCCAGATTCTGAACAAAATAATTACGGAAAATCACCAAAAAGGTTTCTCCGAAAGGGATAAACATTATAATCCTGTCGAAACCAGAATGGTATTATTTTGAAGGCCTTTAAATTTTCCAGGATCATATTTTTTTTCGATATCTCTTTTCGTTTATGAAAAGTATAAGATTCTTTGAAAAAAGTCCCAAATGAAACGAAAAAGCATTTTCAATGATAAAAAAGTCACCTCACCACAAATTGCTGCCAATTTATTATTCCTGACATTTCTCACAACGATGTTACCAGGATTCAAAAAGTATTGACTGATTGGCAGGTCAGTACCAAGTCTTTCAAAGTGACAAAGCAAGTATAAATCAGGTTAGCTGAACGACCTGCCAATTTATCACCTAAAAATCCGGCCTTGGTTTCAGATTTGCAATTTGTCTGTGTCATTCTGGACAAAGACTATAATATATCCTTGTGAGTTTAGTGAATGTGTGTCGGTTAATCCCGGTTCCTAAGTCCAAAAACGGATCGTTTTCCTTATCACCCGTTAATATTTTCTTAACTGTTAACAATCTCCAGGCAATTTTACCTGTAAACAAAGATACATGAATTATTAGCTCAGCCTTAAACCAACAACGGTGAAAAAGACGTTAAGAATCACGCATAAGGGATTATATTAAGAGGGTAGGCAGCGTCTACCTCGTAGGAGTTACAAAGACAGACTGAGATTATAAACCCATTTGCGTAGTACGGAGATTACAGATTTAAGCCTTTGTGACTGTTCATTGCGGGTAGGGAGGCCCACTTTGTAAAATGAAAGGCAGTAAAACAATCCTAAAACATTTTTGGGAGAAATAATTTAGCCTGCTTACACATAGCATAGCCTATCTTCTTAAGAGTCTATAATATCTGATCTCAAATCTTCATACCAATATAACCAGCTCCAAGGCGCTGATAGTTTAGGTAATTTCTTTTTACGGTCTAAATAAGGGTAATTAAAAAAAACGTATTATATGCTTTATGTATAGTTCAGTTATTATGCAAAGTATCATGATCTATATTTAATGTATTTTTTATTACTAGCGGTTTATTGTTCGACTTGGATGTAATTTTGTATTTTTTTTCTGTCAAGATTTTTTTATGGAATCGTGTTTTCGTCAAACATATATTATATATAGCATTAATCCTCAAGTTTACCACCAATTTATTTCAAAATTAATGCTGCAGTATTTTCGATATAACGGAGGATGCTAAGTAAGCAATTTGAGGTATTTATTATAGACTCTTAATTTATTTAAAAAATTAGGGAGACCTGTACTAGGACTACCAAACCTCTTGAAAGGGTAATTCATACTGAAAGTCCAGTAATAATTACATTTAACCCTTTCAAAACGAATGGTCACTCATTATCAATTCCAAGTTGGTATCTTTGAATAATTGAGTTTACGTATTGATTATATGTCAAATAATCTTGTCAATGGATTAAGGACTAAATATTTGAGCCGAGGTTATCTCGGCGATCATTAACACAGACCTCAATTTTGACTAAGAATTGGTCCCAAATAACTGATGCTCGACCTTGATAACCCCTTACGATATCAAATTAAACAGATTTGGGACAAGAGGTACCCTTAATGATGTTAAGAAAATCCAGTCAGCTTATGTGTTTATGTTCCTGACACTGATGTTTATTAGGACCAAAAACACGCTGTGATGTTATTGTTACTCACAGTAAACAAATTTACTCTTGTATTTGAAACATTTGTCATAGGAGTACCCAAAAGATTTTTGCAGGTTCTCATTTCCCCAAAAAAATACAGGCTTGGCAAAAAAACTCGGTCACGAATCTTTTAGTTTTTCTGATAGCACCCGAAACACCAATTTGTTCACGCAATAGTTTTAAACCGCACACAATCGGGATTTTTTACCAAAAATATTTTTGTACCGTTTACCTTTATGAGTGTTTATGGATGATTCTTTCAGAGAGTCTACGTGAGAATTTTGTGAAGGTTGCATTTAACTGTTGACCTTAACGGGTTAACGACTATTACTTGTGTTTTATGCGGGTAGAAGGATTGGATTTCATTTGAAGTATTTGTATCTAGATAGTAACAGTAAATTATCAGCCCGTTTGTTCATAGGAACGATTAATAAGTGTTTGTATTTTGCCTTAATTGGCACTCATACATAATTCAATTGAGGCTATTGTTGTTAGGTAGTTACTTTGTTTGATTTGTTTTCGAAACCCATTTCCATTATTGACGCCTCGAGTGAGTCGAAAATAATAAATCTTTAGTTGAATTAATGAAACTTTCTTTACCACGTTATTCCCTCTTTAGTGATTAATGTCCAAAGCCTGGAAAAGTCATTGCCCCCCAATGGCTCGTAAATTTGCCAAATATTTAAATATATAAAATTCTCGTGTCACAGTGTTAGTTGCCATACTCCTTCGAAACGGCTCGATCGATTTTTATGAAATTGCATATGTATATTTGGTAGATCTGAGAATCTGTCGTAATCTATTTTTCATACCTCTAAGTGATAAGAATGGTCCACCTCAATAAAATTCTCGAGTCACAGTGTTAGTTGCCATACTCCTCCGAAACGGCTCGATCGATTTTTATGAAATTGCATATGTATATTTGGTAGGTCTGACAATCGGTCGTAATCTATTTTTCATACCCCTAAGTGATAAGAGTGGTTCACCCCAAACATTTATATGGCAAAACAACGTTTGCCGGGTCCGCTAGTAACATATAAAAATATTTTTAAGCACAACGTTGAAAAAGTTTTTCTACGGTAATTCTGTGTTTTTAAACTGCATTGCATCTAATGTTTCTATTTTCAGCAACAAAAAAGTATTTTCAATTTGTTATTCATGTAAATAACTTACTCGGTTTTAGTTAAAAGTAATTTTTGAGGAAGAAAACCGATTTATAAAAGTTCCGTTTAAATGTTTTAAAAGTTGTTAGCTTTTGTTTTCGTTTCTCTCATCAAAAAATAAATTGTGTACCTCCTTTCTTCTCATAGACAAAAGTAAAACAGGTAGAAGCTTATTATTTTAGAAAGATACTCTGGTCTATGTATACATACCTACTACATACATAGAAACATAGAAATAAATAAAAGTATTCATATGAAAGTAAGTATATACGGTACTTATAACAAAAAAATAATATTTTTTTAATTTTATCTTTTTGGCTGTCTGCGTGTTCCGACTAATCCCTGAAACGGCTGGACCGATTTCGTCGGGTCTTTCACTGGCATATAACTGATGTTATAAATAGTAACTTAGGTTACGTAGGAGAAACTTTCTTTTATTTTAGAAAAAAAAAATACGGATCCGTGCAATGAAAAGAAAATTTAAAGACACATGGATTAAAACATAGGGTAATTTTTATCCCGATAGTACGTGTGCTAGTAGTTTTTAACCGACTTCCAAAAAGGAGGAGGTTATATGTTCGTCACGTATGTTTGTTTTTTTATGTATGTCCACCGATTTCTCCGTCAATAGTGGATCGATTTTGAAAATTCTTTTTTGTTTGAAAGGGTGTGCTCTCGAGGTGGTACCATATAAATTTTATTAACTTTGCTTGGATTATTTTTGAGTTAGCTACAATATACGATTTTTTTTCCCACTTAGTATGTAGATGATATGATAAGTTCCTGTCACTGGTAACAGGTAGTGGTATTCGAATGTGTGTGGGGTAGTTACCACAACTAAAAAGTCAAAAATAAAAACTTTTTACAAATCAAAAACAATCGACTTCCAAAAAACACTACAAAGTGAAAAATAACTCTAATTTCGGAAGTCGGTGACAAAAAACGATCATTCAAAATTAAAGACACCGACTTCCGAAATTAAAGTTATTTTTCACTTTGTAGTGTTTTTTGGAAGTCGGTTGTTTTTTTTTGTAAAAGTTTTTATTAATAAACGTATTGAGATCACCAATCACTTTCACTATTTTCATTTTAAGCTCGTGATTTCATATGTATCTATTTTAATTTTGATTACTCTTGTTTTATTCTATGCACGTGTTTCTGTGACAAATAAGCCTATTTTTCTTTTTCTTTTTCCTTCAATCATCAAATAAATCTATATTTAGAGTATATTTGGACAGAAACGTATTGAATGTGAATCTAAGAATCGATGAAGCCGATAAAGACTGCTTCCAAATCCCAGTGCGACAAAAATACAATAGAACAAAATGAAATTGAAACGTATGTAGTTTTTATAAGTATGTATTTATATACTATTAAAAACATGTCTGCCGCTGTATCTGATACCTAAAATTAGAAATATATTACGATTTTAACTGTTAACATGTGCCGCATATTTATAAAATTGATTATATGGCTAGAAAGGGGGTAACTACCAAGATAACGATTAATAAAGAAATACCTATAGAAAAAAAAAAAAAACAGTGGCACTCCGGGAGTGCCGAACGAAGTGAAAACTTGAACAAGATCGCCTTGGTGGAAGAAAAATACTCGTATAGAACATTGGTCCGTAAATAAAGAGCACAATAGCGTTTACAAAAAAAAAAACTTCCAAAACCTTTAAAGAAAAAAAACTTGCATAGAACATTGATCCGTAACGTAATATAAATAAAGAGCATAATCGCGTTTACAAAAATGAGGTGTCGGTAGCGGTGTCGCGAGTTCAATCGTTATTTCCAGTCTCAAAAATGCCCAACGCGCCTTAAGAAGTTTTCACTTCAAAATGTTGCGCCGACCCCAAATAGTTTTTATATGTTTGTTTGTAATGAATAAACTCAAAAATACTAAACCGATTTAAAAAACTATTTCATCTTTAAAAAGCTACACTATCAGCGAGTAACATGGGCTATATTTTATCGACTTCCACGTGAACGAAGTCGCGGGCAGAAGCTGGTGATTCGTAAAAACAAAAAAATGGATTCTTCATAATTCTCAACTCAACTCGAAAGCATTTATTTCAAATAAACCATTTACAGGCACTTTTGAATTTTTAAGGGGTCGGTCAGTCAGAAAGATGAAGCTAGTTGCCCATTCCAAAGCGTAGTAGGTATCTATGGAGAAGAATGGGCAAGAAACTCTACTAATAGAAACAGCACTAATAAGCTATTTGTTAGCTTTCATGCAATTATTTGAAGGTCATATTGTTTAAAATTCCGACCCTTACTGCTATCAAACGAATATTGATAAAACATCAGACTCCAATCAGCCAAATAGATATTATTAATAATCTTTATTTAGAACCTCCCGCTGTTATCGTATTCAGTACAATTATAGTATAATGTGTAATGACGTCACATTACTGAGGCCGAATATTGGAATAGATAACATTTGATGTCGCCCTTTGACATTATCGTAGAATCTAATGCGATATTTATACGTGAGTTACTGAACGACGACGCTTTATTAAAATCATTGAATTCATAGTATTTATGAATAAAACATAGTCAGTCTGTGGCCTGATTATTTATAGTCGATTCCTTGGAACAGAAAATATGGCGAGGAAACGCAATCGCTAACACGCAGTTAGCATGCGTGGTGAACATCGCTCTTTCTTTCACTTTTAAACAATGATGAGGAGACGACAATACGACGATAAATGAAAATACTAGTAATACTAATACATAAGAGACTGGAACTTATTAGGAGATGTGAGGAGTACGCCGTGGCTCATGGGC
This sequence comes from Agrochola lychnidis, assembly GCA_963680765.1. Classification (NCBI taxonomy): domain Eukaryota; kingdom Metazoa; phylum Arthropoda; class Insecta; order Lepidoptera; family Noctuidae; genus Agrochola; species Agrochola lychnidis. The sequence goes on from OY796864.1 coordinate 13,199,104, forward strand.
TCAGGTACAATGCGAACAAAAGCGAGTTGTTGGTATTCCTACCGCGGAATTTAAAAGTTGACACCGTCCCATCGGTTACAATAAATAGTGTACCGCTTAACAGAGCGACGCAGGTTAAGTACTTGGGTCACTGGGTCATGGAGGACTTCGCTGATAGGCTGAAGGGCGTTGGCTGTCCGCGAGAACATGCTGGCTCGCAGGTTTAAACGGTGCCCGAATGAGGTAAAGTGCACAATATTCAGGGCATACTGCCAATCGTTTTATTCGTGCACCCTGTAAGTCAGCTGTACTCAGCGGACACTCAATGTCCTTCGTGTACAATATACTAACGCTTTTAGGATGTTGTTGGGGCTACCGAGATACTATAGTGCATCCGGCACGTTTATGGAGGCTCAGATTGATGGATTATGGAGGCCGCTTTCTTTCTCATGATAGCATGAAGCTATCATGAGAAAGAGAGCGGCCTCCATATTGCACTGTATCCGAACAAGCTTCAACAGCATTCTGAATGTAATAGCGGACCGGTTAGACGGTTCTTTTCTTAGACACTGGATCGCACTCCATGTGTCAATTTGACGTCGTTTGTTTTAATTTTGTGGTTTACTAACATAGTTCCTAAGTACTTACTAATACAAATATGGATGATTCTGTAATGGATAGTCTGAAATAACGTTATTATATAAATATAGGAGTATTTAGCATATTAATAAGCATAATCAGCCTATAATGTTCCCACTGCTGGAACACAGGCCTTCACTCGGTGAGAGGGAGTGGGCCGTAATCCATCACGTCGTGTGCAGCTTGGTGAAATGTTTGGTTCTAGGACATGCCGGTTTCCTCACGATGTTTTCCTTCACCGTTTTAAGAGCAGTGGTGATGAAATAATTTACAAAAAGTAAAGCTTCTGTATGGCTTCGAACCTACGACCTACTCGTAAGTCGCGGCCATTACCACTGGGCGACCATTTATCTTTAGGAGTATTTAGGAACTACCAAATAAATCCTAACATTGAAATTAAAGAAATGATTTTTCTAACAAAACTAAATAGTAGTGATTAGCTGATTTATGGGTTATGCCGATCTTTAACCAGCTATAGTGACGTCATTAAATATCATCATCATCATCATCATCAGCCTATAAATGTTCCCACTGCTGGGACACAGGCCTCCTCTTTGTGAGAGGGAGTGGGCCGTAATCCACCACGCGGGCCCAGTGCGGGTTGGTAGATGTCACATGTCTTCGAATTTTCGGTTCTAGGACATGCCGGTTTCCTCACGATGTTTTCCTTCACCGTTTTAAGAGCAGTGGTGATGAAATAATTTACAAAAAGTAAAGCTTTTGTATGGCTTCGAACCTACAACCTACTCGTAAGTCGCGGCCATTACCACTGGGTGACCATTTATCTTTAGGAATTACCAAATAAATCCTAACATTGAAATTAAAAAAATGATTTTTCTAACAAAACTAAATAGTAGTGATTAGCTGATTTATGGGTTCCGCCGATCTTTGACCAGCTATAGTGACGTCATTAAATATACGAAGTTTAATTTACTGTCGTATTATCGTCGCCACTTTGTATAATGTAGGATGCAATTCTGAATAAAAGCATCAATAAATGTAAACGCAGCTATGAGTGAAAGAGAGAGTGTCATGTGCCACGTGTGAAAAGAGAAGAGAGATAGAGAATAAAAATTGCAAAGATATAACTGTTTAATTTGAAAAATAAAAGAAGTTCAAAGATTCCGAAGATCTTTTTTTTTTCGGTCATCGTCCCCTGCATATACGTATGTATAGATAGACGCCCATATGAAACTGCGATCGACAATTCCCTAGATGATATTGGGTGGTTATTTAGGCGGTGGAAACCACCCTCAACGACATTGATTCGTTTGCTAGCCTACAACATGACAAAAATTCGTTAGTGCACTCAAAGAGTTTGCGGGGTAATTGCGAAAGGCACTAAAAATTCCAATGCATTTTTTTTTTCAACAATATTCATTCCATCATTTACATTGTCGAGCAGACGAATTTTTCAAATATACGAAGTAATGGATTAAGTATGAAATTCCTCCAAAATCCTTTGGATTGTGATAGGAAAGTGTATTAGGCAAGTGGGGTGCTGTTTACACATCCCGCGTTCCTGTATATTCCCTCTACTCAATGTTCCGCCTTTTTATTGTTTACTTATAATACCATTAGGATGCAAACACCGCTAGTTATTTACTATTCAAGCCAGCTTATTACAAATTTATTTATGTAAGTACAGTTGACCGCCCATCGCCGTCGTCGGTAGTAATACTTTGCCCTTGAGCTGGCCTCAAACAAAGGCAATAGAGAGAGAGAAATGAAGAGATCCGCAGGAGAATCAAGGTAACCGACATAGCCCGAAGAATTGCCAAACTTAAGTGGCCATGGGCAGAGCACATGGCTCGCAAAACAGATGATCGATGGGGCCGAATGATTCTGAAGTGGTGACCGCGTACCGGAGGCCTCCCGCAAGGTGAACCGCTGGAATTGTGAAGGCCGCAGGAATCTGCTGGATGCGGGAAGCATAGAACCAGTTGAAATGGCGGTGCTTCAGTGAGGCCTTATGTCCAGCAGTGGACGTCTTTCGGCTGAAATAATGATGCTGATGGCCTAGTACGAAGTTGCAATAGAATTAGAAGTCAGCCACTTATACAAATTTTGTTACCACTGTCGTGCGACCTACTGTATGTACGCACAAGCATGGAGGTCTACGGAAGGACTCATTTATCACAATTATATGACAGAAGTGTCTGGAAACAAAGCCGTTTTTACTGCCAATGTTAATTAAAGACGACTATTTTTGTCATCACTAAAGACATTTTAAGTTTTAAAACAATAGAGCACCGTCATGATGTTTACCTCGGTAAGATAATAAAATGATCGCAGACATAATATTTTTGTTGCTAATCTCGAACTGAAAGAAAAACAAAGAGTGGAACATTAACATCCCACGTTTGATTTTATATGAGACTAGCTGATGCCCACGGCTTCACCCACGTGGCTTTATCTAAAACAAAAGTAACTTATGTTACTTATCATAATTATCAGCTATCTGCCAGTGAAAGTCCCTTCAAAATCGGTCTAGCCGTTTCGGAGATTTATTTGTATAGAAGATGTATAAGATGTTAATGATCAGTACTCTAATTGCGAGATACACGATCAATCACAATTGGATTCGATTTGAAACAGATTGCTAATTCATTGCTTCATAAGTTGGAAAAAAAAATCTGCTCAACAACGTAAATAACGCAATGAATGTTGTTGAACTGTCAAAATGAAACAAACTGTCATAATCGTTTACGAAATTAAATTACGCAATTAGGGTACTGGTCTGAAAGTGATAGTCGTACGAAATTGAAGTAATAAGATATTTTAAACTAGTTATTAACTGTAAGAACCTAAGCGATAATACAAACAAATAATAACATTATTTAATAATATTAACTTTGTGTTAAATGATGTTTTCTTAATTTGTATTCAAATAATGTACGGTCTGAATTTAACTTTTCTTCAGTAAATAGATGATTGATTGATTTATTCAGTTTAACATTCAACAAAACTTAGCATTCTGAGAAACTGCCAAACAATGCACGAGTTCAATCAGTAACAGAGAATTCAACCATTGAAAGGGTTAAATGTCCGAACCATACTCAATTGTAGGTAATGAACCCAAGTATAAAGGTTTTCGTTCGGGGTTCTTAGTCAAGAGGCATTTTCAAAGCAATTAATAATGACCAAGCAATTATTTACAACAATGCGTTTTCCTTTCCCAAAACCAATTTATCAAAATGACTCGTAAATATTTCCACTTTAAACCTTTCAACCATATGGTTCCGGGACTAACGAGAAAATTATTGTGAAAATAGTGTAATTTAGAAAGTTTGTTACTGATTTGGGTTGAGTACGAATATGTCTTGATATAAAAGTATTAGGAACTTTTGCTGAAAAGGTTTCTATGTTAATGTAATCAGAAGTCTGTGGTATGGTACACTCCTAACTTAGCAGGGTTCGCTAATAATTAATCTAGACCCAATTGGAACCCGTCTAGGTTCCAAATTTTCGAAACAGACTGAAGTACGTGAGAGCTAAACTGGTCTAGATGTCAAGTTTACGTTTAACCTCACTCAAGGGATAGCATTTAATTTGATTGCAAACTCTCTAACTTTCGACAGATTTATAGCATAATACACTATACGGTTGAGTTTTCTCATTCCGAGGAGCCTACTGGTTGTTCGTCTTCTAGATAAATAAGTACCTATAATAGGCCGCGCTTGATAGATGTGGACACCGTTTTGCTCGACGCTGTAGCAAAATTTCTAAGAAACCCGGTGCTGTTTCTGTTATTGTTATCTCTATGTAAAAGTCTTGGAAAGGTTTGAAATAATACGTAAACCTGTCTGTTTCGTATATTTTCTTATAATTGAATACTTGGAAGGACTCATTACAATTTACAGTTGTATTGTTCTTATTTTTCCACTTCAGGGCAAATGCCTCTCTACTCCTCTTTCACCTTTTCTAGTACAAGGACCAATTCCCGTAAAGAAATCCAGATAATCTCGCCATCACTTGCAATTAAGTGGAACCAATCGATCTTTATTATTTTTTATCGAAATTGGTGACGAGCCAAACTCACGATCTGCAATTTTATTAAAGAATCTAATATAATATCATAACACTTAATAAAATTCCACCCAAAAAAAAACATGGCTTCCTTATAAATGAATAAATAACTAAACGTAGTCTTGATTCAAAGAAACCTGAGTTTAATCTTTTAATGAAAAGATATAACTTTAATTTAACTTTTAGCTGATTTGGAACAAGAAATGTGACCTTACTTCTGATGAAAAAGTGCGTTAGCCAAGTTAAGACAAAAAAAACGGCTAGCGATTTTAAATGAATTCAAACTCTTGAAAGGACTTCGGAAGTTCATCTAGAAGGTCAAACAAATTGTTTTCAACTCACGAAAGCAAAATTAATAGACAATTTATCGAAACTTCATAACTTCCAATTCAGTTTCTCCAAGAATTGGTTACCAATGTTTGTATTATTTACTTTCAATAAAGGGAAATTCTTATCGTCCTTCAGAAATAGATCAAGGCAGTTTTGAAAAGGTCATTTAAGTTTTCAGTTGGCAACCAGCATTCCGTTTAAGTTCAAGATTGGTTGGCGATTTCAGACATATATTAACTACTTCCAGCTTCTGTCTGCGACTTCGTCCGCGTGAAATTTCTTATTCCTTCGCATCGCCCGCTACGACGTACTCGTAACATAAGGTTTAGTTTAAAACCAGCGTTAGGCACTAGTTGTCTGGCATTTATGCTGAACTGGGCCTATTTGTCGCAGCATACAATACTGTTTTGAGCTTTCCTGTTTTTTTGTTTTTGAAAACTGTGTGTCTTAACCTGGGTCAAATAAATTTATTTTCTTTCTTTCTGCGCTGTTACCTCGTTTTCCGTTAGCGTTCTTTCGAATTTTATTACTATTGCTCGGCTCCTAAGCGTCATTGCGTGATGATAATCAACCTTGATTTTGAAACTATTTAGTTGCTTAGTTTTATCATGATTCGAATATCATTATCTTTCGAGTCTTCCTTTTGTTTCTATAATAGTTAGACATATAGCATTCCAAATTTTTTATGGGTAATAATGAGTAGGTACTATAAACATGTAGTATATTAATTTATATATCATTAATCGTTTTCGCAGTGTACGCCAAATAATGACTTTTTATAGGCAAATTTTTGATACCGTGAGTTACGTTATTCCAATTTTCGCTGAGATCTCATTTTTTTAAACATATTATATGCCTATGTTACTTGTTGATAATGTAGGTTTCTGTAAGTGAAAGAATTTTTTAAATCGGTTAAGCATTTTTTGAGTTTGTCCATTACAAACAAAAAAAGAAACATACAAGTATACAAAAAATCAAATCTTTTCTCTTTATTATATTAATTTAAATAAGTCCAGTGCGTAACTTATTTTCGTAAACGATTATGACAAATTTGTTTCATTTTGACAGTTCAACAACATTCATTGCGTTATTTACGTTGTTGAGCAGATTTTTTTTCCAACTTATGAAGCAATGGATTAGCGATCTGTTTCAAATCGAAAAAAAATTGTGATTGATCGTGCATTACGCAATTGGGGTACTAGTTTCTTCACGATGTTTTTCCTTCACCGATGTCAGTAATGTCCAAGATAAACTCAGAAATTACAGTATCGTGGTGATCAATGCTCGTTTCTCAGTATGAGAAGCATGGTTGCCGACCGTCCTGTTTTCCCAGGACATGGCCTACTTTTTGGGATGTCCTGGGGTGTCCTGGATAGTATTGAAGTAACGTCCTGGGTTTTTTAAAGCATCCTGGTAAAGTTCTGTATTTTAAATTTCTCGCCCTCAACCTTACGTTTATCGGTCGGCCCCGCGCCCCGCGTTTGAAGATAATAGAAAAGTCTTTTCTATGACCTTAAAACGCGGGGCGTGGGGAATTGTAAAAATAAAGATGTAACGTGCACTCTGCTTGTTGTCTCTTTCTCACTACTATTTTGCGCGCACTAGAGATCTCTCTATCCAACGGTTAGATAGAGAGCGCTCTAGTGTGCGAAAATTGAGTTTCATTGAACCTGTTTTCATTGCGTGTTGCTATTGCTCTTATACTGCGTACTGGTTTTAATCCAAAGTGTCCTGGCATTTTCGCCTTTTAATCCTGGTTTCCAAATAAACAATGCTGGTATTAATTAATTTAATTCGGTTTAAGAGGTTTTCGATAACTAACCGAATTGATATCAATTTGTTGTCTTAGTGAAACGGTGACACCGATATAAAAATGGCTCATTGCTTCGACTCTTAAATCAGCAAAATCGTTATTGGAATTCTCTTGTTTAACCGAAGTATAGTTTGTTTCGCCGTTTCAAGAAATGAAAAATGAAAAAGTGTTTATTCACAATAATACTTGTTTTTACATATTAAATTACCTCTGCCAAACTGCACAGCAGTTTGTTGGCAGACGTAGCTCCTTTTTAGCACATATTTTTGTTTTTTTATCAAATATTCACTATATTTAGGTTTTGACACAACACATTTAAGAGGTACTTATGTATTTTATTTTTAAAAGAAGTTTTTGTGACAGAACTGTCTATATCGACTGGAAGGTTATTAAAAATAGTTGGAACTAAAAAATGTCTACTTCTTCGACCATAATAGTTATAAAGCCAATCATCATCATCATCATCAGCCTATAAATGTTCCCACTGCTGGGACACAGGCCTCCTCTCTGTGAGTGGGCACTACAAATCTTTTCATGTTATTGTTCCTTAAAAAATGTGCTAGCAGAGACAGGAGTAGACAAGTAGACTAAATAACAGTGTGGATTTCTGTACCATTGTTCTCAGCTGCAACATTGGAGAAAGAAGACGAAAGTGTTCAGTTTACGAGTTAATAAACCCATGGGATTTATATTGGCTTAATTTTCTTTCATTACACTTTTCTAGGCCAATGGCGGTTCTCGACCTTAGTATTTCACGACGAATACATTACAGTAACCTCCGCAGTAACTGCAAAAGTATGTAAAATATAACTAAAAAGGTTGTATAACATTTTGATTGGATTACTTCGTAGTCAAATAATGGCCTTCATTTTATTTACACTGTGCATAATAAAAATGACTACAATAAAAACAAACTGAGTGTTGATGAGATAATAAACATGTTGAAATTGTCATACCGAAGTATTTTTAACCGACTTCCAAAAAGGAGGAGGTTCTATGTACTTAGCGTATGTTTTTCTTTATTATTTTATGTATGACAACCGATTTCTCCGTCAATTATAAACCGATTTTGAAAAATTATTTTTTTAATTGAAAGTGTATACTCTCGAAGTGGTCCCATATAAATTTTATTAACTTGTCTTTGACAGTTTTTGAGTTAGCTTCAATAATACGTATTTTTTCTACTTAGTCTTATGATGATATATTTATATATATTTTTTATCACATCTGTTCAAGAATTGTTAGTTTAGTCCTCGTAAACAGGGACTAAAATAGTTTTTTAATCCCTAGGGGTTAAAAGTGATTTGAATTTGGAACGTGGATATTGCTAGTAAAAGTTCCAATCACCAAATAGATCAAACACGAACACTGTATGAACAAGTAACAAGCTGGCAAGAGAGAGATAGAGAAAGTGTGAATTTGGTCAAAATGAAAATCCAAGATGGCGGCTGCGGAAATTTTCAAATTTTTCGTCATGGGTATCGTTTTCATGATTTTTAAGGGTGCTAAAGCCGATAGTGAGGTCAAAATGAAAATCCAAGATGACGGCTGCGGAAATTTTCTAATTTTTCGTAAAGTTTTCGAGAGTGCTAAAGCTGATAGTGAGGTCAAAATGTAAGTCCAAGATGATAACGATTTTTGTTTTAAATCATACGTGAGAAGGAACTTCGTTCCTGACGGGGTTTGGACCGCACACGTTTTTTTTTCTTATAGAGGTTGATAAAAAGTAGACTGAAAAGTAGAGTTTAAGCTGGAGAAACACCCGAGAAACACTCTCGCCTTAAAAATAGTTGTTTGCTCCCTTGGTAAACAATCTACTATTCTGTCACTGTTATTTAAATAGCAGGTAGCGGTATTCGAATTTGTGTGGGGTAGGTACCACAACTAAAAAGGGTTTTTTTATGGCAAACTCCTTCTCAAAAAAAAGAACACAACAAAGTGAAAAATAACTTTTTTACCATTGCCACTCGAAAAAGGGCATTTTATTCATCGATAACAGTGAATAAAACAATCTCTTTTACTCACTGAGTGAATAAAAACATTTTGAATTTGGAACAAGCACGCATTGTACGAATTATGTTCAAACGATGAATAAAACGTGCTGAAAGTACATACTGGCTGGCTAAAAGGCGCTATAGAGCTACACAATTGTTTTATTTTTTTTAAACCTGTCAATTTTAGTTAGGTTCTTTTCTATTTGTTATCGTGGTTGTTTTATGTTGTTGGAAAATCTATACATAATTAATTATAATAAAACTTTTTACAAAAAAAAACAACCGACCCACAAAAAAAACACTACAAAGCAAAAATTAACTTTAATTTCGGAAGTCGGTGTCTTGGGTTTTGTATTTTCGTTTTTTGCCACCGACTTCCGAAATTAAAGTTATTTTTCACTTTGTAGTGTTTTTTTTTGGGGGTCGGTTGTTTTTTTTTTTGTAAAAAGTTTTTATTTTTCAATTTTTACTTGTGGTTCATACCCCACACACATTTGAATACCACTACCTGCTACCAGTGACAGAAACTTATCATATCATCTACATACTAAGTGGGAAAAAAATACGTATTTTGTAGCTAACTCAAAAACTATCCAAGCAAAGTTAATAAAATTTATATGGGACCAATTCGAGAGCACACCCTTTCAAACAAAAAAATAAATTTTCAAAATCGGTCCACAATTGACGGAGAAATCGGTGGACATACATAAAAAAAAAAAACAAACATACGCGACGAACATATAACCTCCTCCTTTTTGGAAGTCGGTTAAAAATGAGTTCTTCCAGTGATGAAAATGAGATACTGACTTCGGAATCATTTCGTTCTAAAGCAGCAATTCAATCAATCTGCCTAGCATTTTCCCAACTATGTTGGGGTCGGCTTCCAGTCTAACCAGATGCAGCTGAATACCGCTATTTTATATGGAGCAAATGCCTGTCTGACCTCCACAACTCGATAACTGAGTATTAGGATACCCCTTGGTAAGACTGGTTGTCAGACTTTCGTGTTTCTGACTGTTACTGATCCACGAATGACAGCTGACCAACGACTTAATATGTTTTCCGAGGCACGGAGGAGTCTCAGTATGTAAAGATGGTCACCCATCCACGGATCAACCCCGGCAAGCGTAGCTTAACCTGATGAATCGACCCATGCGGCTGTTATTACTTAGCCACGAGCTTCTCTAAAGCAGCAATTATAGTAGATAATTTTGCTGTCGCCAAAAATGTGATTATAAAATACTACATACTACTATTTATTTTCTCGCAGTCGAACTGGCCCGGCCAACCGAGAGCCTCGCCACGGAGGAGCACCACCCGGGAGAGACCAGCAGCGGGCCGGTCCTCTCAGAAGCCTCTGGTGGTGAGCCGGACGTCGCTGGCGGCGGCTCCAATCAACAGCAGGAAGCCAGGTTTGCGGAGGTCGTGGAAGCCGCGATCAGGGCTGTGGCCTTGAAGAGGATTCAATCCTCCAAGGACAAGGCCATACCCGCGGCCGCGGCCTCTATTTTGGCGGCAGCGAAGGAGCTGCACTTTGGGCCTCCGTCGGACGGTATGTCCGAGATGCGGGCGGAGGTCGCAAAGTTGACTGCCGCCATGGAGCTTCTCCGAAAGGAAAACGAGAAGCTCCGAGCGGACCTGGCTGGGCTGCGAGCAGCCGGCCCCCGAGAGGCGCCGCAGGGAGGGGAGCGGCATGGGCAGGTGCCCGTGCCCGTGCCTGCGGAGGACCGGGTTCTGGCCCTGGTGCGGCAGGAGATGGCCGCCCTGCGGAGCAGGTTCTCCGCCCTAGAGGCTATCGTCCTGCGTCCCCCGCTAGCGGCGAGCCAGCCGGCCAAAGACCAGCGGAAGGCGGCGTCGTATGCCGCCGCCGCCGCATCTGCCGCGGCCAAGCCAGGCCAAGGCAGGCAGGGGCAGGCCAAGAGCGGAGCGGCTGCACAGGCGGCGAAGGCCCCGGCCCTGACGGCGAGGGCTCCGGCCCAGGCGGCGGCGAAACGGCCACCTCCGCCTCCTAATTCTTCTCCTCCGGCCGACGCCGGATGGCAAGTGGCCGGGGAGAGGAAGAAGGCTAGTAAGGAGGCAAGGGCGGCCAAAAAGAGGGCGAGGCGGCAGCGGCGCAAAGAGAGAACCGTCGCGGCTAGGCTCCGCGCCCCGAAGTCCGCAGCTGTGGTGGTCACACTGCAGCCGGAAGCGGAGAAAAGGGGCGTGTCCTACCAGCACGTGTTCGCGACGGTGGACCGGGTAATGAACCAGGAGGAGATCGGCGCCGCCAAGGGTATAAAGATCAAGATCACGGCAACCGGGGCCCGGATGCTGGAGGTCCCTGGTGCGGCCAGTGGCCCGGCCGCTGACGCTCTGGCTGAAAAGCTCAGGGCAGCCCTAAATGCGGACGAGGCCCGAGTCTCCAGGCCCACCAAGTGCGCTGACTTGCGCATCCAGGGCCTGGACGACTCCGTGACGGAGGCAAAGGTGGTGGCCGCCGTCGCTAAGGCTGCTGGCTGCTGGGTGCTCTGTCGAGCAGATCAAGGCAGGCACCATCCATCCTGACCACACGGGGATGCAAGCTATCAGGGTGAGCTGCCCCGTGACGGCGGCCAAAAAGATAGCCGGGGAGGGCCAAAGGCTTTTGGTGGGCTGGGTTTCAGCGCAGGTCAAACTGCTGGAGCCCAGACCTCTGAGGTGCTTCCGTTGCCAGGTGGGCCACCTCGTTGGGGTCAAGTGCACCTCGGAGGTAGACCGCAGTAACCTCTGCTTTCGCTGTGGTCAGCCCGGTCACAAGGCCGGCTCGTGTAACGCCACGCCGCACTGTGTCGTATGTGCGGCGGCTGGCAAACCGGCCGATCACCGGGCTGGGAGTAGGGCCTGCGCTCCACCCGCCGAGGCCAGAGGCAGGGGCAAGCGCTCCGCCACCACCGCCGTCACCGCCGCAGCCGCCACCACTTCCACCGTGGCCACTGCCGCGTCCACCGTCGCTGTCGCCGCCGCCTCTGCCGCCGCGGCAGGGCCCTCACAGGGGGCTCGGAGAGAGGAGGGGGTAGACATGGAATGCCAATAACGGCCCCATTACGCCTCCTCCAGGCGAACATCAACCACTGCGCCGCCGCTCAGGATCTGTTGCTCCAGAGCATGGCGCAGTGGTCGATCAACATCGCCGTGGTCGCTGAGCCGTACTTTGTCCCGCCCAGGGATGACTGGGTGGAGGACCTGAGCGGCTCAGTGACCCTCATTTCGTCGGCCGCCGCTGGTACTCCGTCCCTCGAGTCGGTCAAGAGAGGACGGGGTTGCGTTGCAGCACGGTTCGGGGAGATTGTCGTGGTGGGTGTTTACTTCTCCCCGAACCGAACTCTTGCCGAGTTCCACAACTCCCTTGCGGAGTTAAGAGTTGTCGTCGTCGGGTTTGGTTCCCTCCCCGTGCTCGTACTCGGGGACTTCAATGCCAAGAATCTAGCTTGGGGTTCCCGGTATACGGACACACGGGGCGTCGTCCTAAACCGGGGTTCTGTCCCCACGTGTGTGCGGATGCGGGGCGAATCGGTGGTGGACATTTCGTTCTCCAGCCCCGCTCTGTCGCCGCGTGTCATTGACTGGCGCGTCATGGAGGGGGTGGAGACCTACTCCGATCACCGGTACATCCGGTTTGACGTCTCCACCCAGACCTCGAGTGCGCCGGTCCGACAGGCCCCGAGTGGTCCGCGGTGGGCGCTGAAGCAGCTGGACCGGGAGCTTCTCCTGGAAGCCTCGATCGTGCAGGCCTGGGTGTCATCACCGGACAGGCCTGCCGACATCAACGACGAGGCGGGGTGGTTCCGGGAGGCCATGTCCAATGTGTGTGACATGGCAATGCCCCGGGTCCATCCTAGACATGCTTCGCGCCGGCTGTACTGGTGGTCGCAAGAGCTAGAGGCTCTGCGTAAGGCGTGTGTTGCTGCGCGACGCCGGTACGCCAGGCATCGCAGGCTCCGTATCCGCCCTCCGGATACGGAAGCCATTGAGGCGGAGCTGTACGAGGGGTACAGAGCGGCGAAGACCGCCCTCCAAGCGGAGATCCTGCGGGCCAGGGCGCTAGCCCGAGAGGAGTAGCTGGAGACTCTCAACAGGGACCCGTGGGGGCGCCCATACAAGATGGTGCGGGAGAAACTCCGCCCATGGGCTCCCCCGCTGACGCAGAGTCTCCGGCCCCAGCTTGTGGGGGACGTGGTGAGCGCTCTGTTCCCCTCTAGAGGGGATCATACCCCTCCGCCCATGGCTCCGCCTACTGCGGTGCCCGATGCCGACCACATCGACGACGACGATTCTCCTGAGGTGACTGAGGTAGAAATGAGAGTGGCGGTACGTAAGATGAGTGCGAAGAATACCGCCCCAGGACCCGACGGCATACCTGGAAAAGCCTGGGTCCTGGCCATGGGGGCTCTCGGGCCTCGACTGAGGGGGCTCCTAAGCGCATGCATGGAGAGGGGCCAGTTCCCACTTCGTTGGAAGACGGGGAAACTGGTCCTCATCAAGAAGCCGGGGCGCCCAGCGGACTCTCCGTCCGCTTATCGGCCCATTGTGCTGCTCGACGAGGTGGGCAAGCTCTTTGAAAGAGTCATTGCAGACCGCCTCGTCGGGCAGCTGGTGCGAGTGGGGCCGGATCTGGCGGAGAGCCAGTTCGGTTTCCGCAGGGGGCGCTCTACGGTGGACGCCATCATGCGCGTGCGGGCCCTCACGACGGGGGATGCTGTGGCCCGGGATGGGGTCGTCTTGGCGGTGTCTCTAGACATCGCCAATACCTTCAACACCCTGCCCTGGAGTTGCATCAGGGAGGCACTCCGGTATCACCGGATGCCGACCTACCTCTGTCGTGTGGTCGAGGCCTATCTGACGGACAGGGCCGTCATCTACCCCGGTCACCAAGGAGAGTGGAACCGGCAAGAGATGTCGTGCGGTGTCCCACAGGGTTCGGTCCTGGGGCCGCATCTGTGGGACATCGGATACGACTGGGTGCTGCGCGCCGACCTCCCTAGCGGCGTCAGCGTCGTTTGTTACGCTGACGACACGCTTGTCCTGGCGCAGGGGGGTCGTACCAGGCGGCGGCCGATTTAGCGACACGCGGGGTTGCGACAATCGTTGACAGGATCCGGCAGCTGGGACTCGAGGTAGCCCTGCACAAGTCTGAGGCCATGGGTTTTCATGGTCCTCGGAATGCGCCACCGTCGGGTTCCCAGGTAATGGCGGGAGGGGTTCACATCGGTGTCGAGTCGACGATGAAGTATCTGGGACTCGTCCTCGACAGCCGGTGGAATTTCGTGGAACACTTCCGACGTTTGGCTCCCAGACTGGAGTGGGCCGGGGCTGCATTGAAGCGGCTCCTGCCCAATCTAGGGGATCCAAACGCCTCCTGCCGGAGGCTCTATGCGGGGATCGTGCGGTCCATGGCCCTTTACGGGGCGCCGGTGTGGGCGCGTTCATTGAGGCTGCGGCCAGCCCGCCGGTTGAACCCGTCCCAGAGGGTCATGGCCATCCGGCTGGCCCGAGGATACCGCACGGTCTCCTGCGAGGCGGCGAGCCTCCTTGCCGGATTACCGCCATGGGATCTGGAGGCAAAGGTCCTCGCGCACGTCTGGGAGTGTCGCGAGGAGGCGAAACGCCGGGGCTTAACTCCGATGCCGCAAGAAATTGCGGCACAGCGGACAGAGCTCCGGCGGGATCTCATGGCGTCATGGAGGGTGCGATTGTCGCAACCCCGCGCTGGGCACGCCACAATCGCGGCGATAAGACCCCTCTTTGAGGAGTGGCTGGAGAGACGCCACGGCGTTCTCACCTTCCGCCTGACGCAGGTCCTCACCGGACACGGCTGCTTCGGGAAGTTCCTGTTCAGGATAAGGCGGGAGGAAACACCTGGGTGTCACCATTGTGTGGATCGGCCTGAGGATACGGTGGAGCATACGGTGGAGGTCTGCCCGGCTTGGGCGGAGCAACGCCGTGTTCTCGTAGAGGCGATCGGCGGCGGTGATCTCTCGCATCCGGCCCTGGTTCAGGCCATGGTACGGAGCGAGAGGAAATGGCAGGCCGTCACCTCCTTCTGCGAAGCGGTAATGCTCGCGAAGGAGGAGGCGGAACGCGTGAGGGAGAGGCAAATTTCGCGCCCTCACGCCCCTAACCGCCGCAGGAGGAGACGCCCGGGGAGGGAATTGCGAGCCAATTTCCGGCCACCGTAGGCGCGGGCTTGCGGACGGTGAGCAATGGGTAGCTCGCCGTCCGATAAGGACCAAGCCCGGGTCGACGGCGCGTTGTGTTCCACGCGCGCCTCAAAGAGATGTCAGCAGAATTGACGGGGTCCGCTAGGGCCAATGCCTGCCGGGGGTTCGAAGAAAACCGATCGGGAAATCGTGGCCCCCGGCAACAGGGCAACCGAAGGAACACGGGTGGGTTTTAGTCAGTAAGAGTCTGACACGCCCTCCCGCTCCGCCCAGAGCGGGAGAAGTTATTTGATAATTTCCCACCCAAAAAAAAAAAAAAAAAATGGTAAAAAGTAAAGTAGGTACACAACTCGTGAAAAAAAAAAATATTTTTCTCGGTCCTTGTATCCCTCGCTCCGCTCAAGATTCTAATCTAGAATCCTTCACAAAATTCAAAACCAAAGACACATTTTTTTTTAAAAAGTTTTTTAAACCTGTTTTGTCCCACTGCTATAGGGTAGCTATAAGTCTCCCCCATATTTTTCCAGTTATGTTTATATTTTGCCATGTCCAGCCAATCTGGCAAGAACGAGTCGAGACCGTCATGCTAGCGTTTCCAAGGCCTGCCTCGGCGACGACTGTCACACCAAACTACAAAAAAATAAAAAGAAATGGCAAACGAGCCGACCTAGAACACCTACAATCATCTATACTATATATCTGTAACACAAAAACTTTTAACATACCTGCTTCGGAATACCTGTACAATAATTATGAAATATTTTTATGATAGCTCGCTCATTACCATTACAAAGCTGCTTTTCTACTTGGGTTTAATATTCCACTTAAAAAAAACTAGTTCTTAAGTACACCACTATAATATAGTGGTGTACTTAAGAACTAGTTTTTTTGTCAGTGCGTTACCATATTATGGTAACGCACTGAGCATTAACAGGTTAGTGACTCTTGCGAGCTGTATCAACATTACCTCGCTATTTTTAAACTACAAAACATTGGAACCATTCAATAAATGTGAATGGTTTTGATCCGGAAAAAGGTGCGCTATTCGGAATACCGTATTCTGATTGAAGTGATTTTGCTTACAACCCTTCACTGGCTGATTGGTATGGGGACCCATTACAAAGTCGCTAAAGTAACTATCTAATCAACAATTTAATTTGAAAGTAGGTATCTTATAATTATGATAAAATTGATTAATAATGATGTTGAATATTGATGACACAAAATAGCCCATGGACAATTGTTCTACTGCTGGGACTCAGGCCGACACTCTGTGAGAGGTCAACATTTAATTATGAATTTAAAACTAAATCTGTATCTAGAAGATGTAGCTGTAACCAATCTAAGTACATGTTGTACGTAGTAACAATAAAAAGCATGGAAATACAGTAAGCATAAGTTTTATGAGCACATAACATAACATCACGCATTTACTTCCGAAGGGTTGAGCAGAGATGTATCTACCTATAATAAATAAAATAAAAAACCTCTTTATTTCATGCGATCTTTGCATACAGTGCAAAGAATTTAAAATTACGATTACTTATGCTGAATTTTATGCATTTTGATTATGGAATATAGTTTATTATTAAATAAGATTAATAAGTTTCAAACGCTTCATTTGACATATTGATAAAACAATATAAAATCGATACTCTATTAATGATAACAATACAATACTCTGAAATTTTTGAATTTTAAAAATAAACAAAATTATTGATTATAGTTAAAGTAATATTTTAGTTATTAAAATTCATATAATTATAATAATCAATAAATAATTGCACAAAAATTATACGTAACAAGAAATAATTTGAAATTTCTAAATAAATAAATAACACTTAACCCTGTAGCTGTAGTCGCGCGGATTACATAATGTAATCCATGGTTGCTTAAAATGAAATTTCTCTTAAACCATTCAAGCTCGGGACTCCATGTACTTTAAGTGTACCCCACCCCAGCTCAGTTACGTTCGCGCATTGGCGACGTATGTTTGTGTCAGGAGAGGGTATTTTAAATTCGGCTATTGTCAGTCCGTCTGTCCATTTGGTCCAAGGAACTGCTAAGTAGTAAAGAACCTTTAGAGGACAAGTTTTTGTCATAGCTGATTTGAACAAGACTTTTAATGATCTATGTTTATTTTTTTATTGTAATTTAATTTTAGAAGAGACATTTTGTCATATTTTAATAAGTAAATAATAATACGATTGAATTTCATTTAAAAAAATGACAAAATAAATTGGCTAACATAATTATGTAATCCAAGCGACCACTCACGTGATTTCTTAGGGCGCGACCACTGCAGGGTTAAATTAAGATGCATAAACCCCTCTATGGGTAAAGACCTCCTCCAGAGCCTTCTATTCGTCTCTATTTGATGCGGTAAAAGTCCAGTATGGATGAACCTATAGTACACCCATATTTCACCAGTTATGTTTAAGTCCCATGGAATAAGGGGTGAGTCTATTGCCATCAACCGGGCACAAATCCGGATTCCGGGCACCTATTGACAAATTTCAGATAGAACAACCAATAACACTTTTATGAGCACTTACACCAAATTCTCGAAAATCCCGACAGTATCGTGAAGCATAACATTGTAAGTATTACAAGATAGGACTACACAATTCCTTCCCAAGAGAGCCGTAAATTGTGAAAGCTTGGGTGTGATCAGCACTATATTTTTTACGACGATAATAAAATAAATGTATTTTATTTATTTATTTACCATTTATGTACACGCAAATAATACACATACACATGTAGATCTAGTTTACTCTGAAAGTCGCCCGCAAAATTTGTTTTTTTCATATCACATCATAAACTTGGTAAGCACTGTAAAATACTAACAAAAATTTTATACGTCGCGCGTCGTGTCGGTCTAGTGCAGCTCGAGGCTAAGTAATAACAGCCGCAGAGGTCGATCTATCAGGTTAAGCTACGCTTGCCGGGGTTGGTCCGTGGATGGGTGACCATCTTTACATATCGAGACACCTCCGTGCCTCGGAAAGAATGTTAAGACGTTGGTTCGGCTGTCATTCGTGGATCTTTGACAGTCGTTCAGAAGCCCGAAAGTCTGACAACCAGTCTTACAAACGGGTATTGTACCGCGTATTACCCAGTTACTGGGTTGTGGAGGTTAGATAGGCGGTCGCTCCATGTAAAAAACTGATATTTAGCTGCATCCGGTTAGACTGGAAGCCGACCCCAATATACTTGGGAAAAGGCTAGGCAGATTGGTCTTGTACACTTCATGGAACAGCGGTCTTGAAACTAGGTGATTATTTCCAGGTTTTTTTCTTGAACTTTTTCGGTACTCTTGGGAGACTTTTTCTCTTTGTGATGTTTTTTATAACTCTATTGTAGCGACGAAAATCTAGATTTCAATGCTATATACAAGTTAAGTGTTCTGTATTCTATACGGAAGACGAAGCGTTGGAAGGCCTCCCACAAGATGGACCGATGACCTTGTGAAGGCCGCAGGAATCCGCTGAATGCGGAAAGCACAGAATCGGTCGAAGTGGCGGTGCTTGGGGGAGGCCTATGTCCAGCAGTGGACGTCTTTCGGCTGAAATGATGATGATGATGATTCTATACCTTTTGAAATACATGCTAAAAATGATGATAAAACCCACTTCAACATCCATTGTGTAGTTTAGAAGAACTAAGCTGTCACACAGACAGACGAAAGCGACTTTTATAATATTAGTTTAGAATACTATGTTAATGAAGCCAAACAATTTTTTTCCTCAATAACAGGTTTTTTACGGCTCCGGTATGTCTTGAAAGTATCTAGATCTACCTACTCAAACAAATTCTTCTCCAGCTCTTTACTGTCAAGTTTCAATTGGTAGTCTATTGAGACTAGTGAATAGTCACTTGAACTGAATAAACTTCGATACCTATACTGAGACGTAGAAAGACTGTTGACGTGTTTTTCCAAGACTTTAGTTCTAAAGAATGAAGTCATTCATTTATGAACTATATGTTCGGTGTTTGTCTTATCTGAACGTAGTTCCTCGATAAAATATGTCATTAGGACTATAAAATAGAATTTATATTGCTATTATGTGCACGTTCTTAAAAATACGGGAATTGACCTTTTTTGAAGTGAAAACTTCTTTAGCATTGTTCCCGCTATCACTTTTTGTATCACTTTTCCCACTCTGGGCGTACGTGGGGAGAGTGGGAGGGCGTGTCAGACTCTTACTGACTAAAACCCACCGGTGTTCCTTCAGTTGCCATGTTGCCAGGGGCCACGGTATCCCTTTCGGACTTTTCCGCGACCCCGGCAGGCATTGGCCCTAGCGGACCCCGTCAGTTGTGCTGATATCTCTTTGAGGCGCCCCAACACCTGACGTCACTCACGACGAGCTGCCTTACGCAATTACGTTTGACGGGAATTGGCCTTCAAATGTCGATAAATTTAATGAACACGAATCGTCTGCCATGCGTCTACGCAAGTACTCCGGAAATTATCGTACGATATGTAAATCATTTTGTATTGATTTGACAGTTCAAACACATGCTATAGTCCTAGTTTCACTGATTAACTTTCCTTAATAGCCTATTTATAGTCTCAATCACAACATTCCAAGAGCGCGTAGTCTTAGGCCGCGTCCTATTTAAAAGCGATGGTCACACGAATACGCGATCGGTTGCGTGAATATGTCCCTTTTTGTTCGGAAAACCGGAAAATGCCCTCAGTCGGCGCGACCACGCGTTCAGATTCACTGAACAAAAACTAAGACCGATCGTGTATACGCGCGGCGATCGCTTTTAATTTGGACGTAGGGTTTGGGTGTGCACTTTTTCGGGTCGGCATGATTCGGTTCGATTCGGCACAGCCAGGCGGCAAAATATACAAGGTCAAATTAAATTATCTAGCAAAATTCCGCAGACGTGATGAATGGCTCTAAACATGATAAAACAAGAAAAAATATGTCCCTGTATTTTAGATTTTACCGATTTTCTACGCCGAATTATGCCTACTCAAGCACGTGTGTAAATAAAGAAAGAAACAAAGAAATAATTTATTTGCTAATAATGTATATACATATAAGTTGGATTGTTTGTAAATTGTCCCAATACATTTTGCCTTACGGCATGCAAAATATTAGATTTGAATTTACAATCATTACAATTATTATTAACACTAGTCAGAATAGGAAGGTACAGATCAGTCTAAAAAAAATAATGAATAAAATATTAATCTCTCGCATAACATACGATGAAGAATATAAATGTCGTAATGTGTATTGTCAAAAAGTGTAATACCCCTTATCTGCAGAAGTCACGATCTTTCCTTGGGAAGATACATAAAACATAAAGTTACAGTTTAATAACCGTATCAATCAAAATTCCTATACGTAACAGTAGAAAGTTTTAACAAATTACGGTCGAAACAGATTCATAACAAGCACATTACACATAAGTAACTTAGTCGTTTCTTGTTCACCAAAATAATAATTTCGTCTCTAGCATTATTTCATCCTTCCCACATTTCTTCCAAACTATTGACCACCCCTGTTTTCCCATGAGTATTCTGTTGTTTACCACTAGATAGGATAGTGAGGATGTAGGCTATAAAAATAGCTCGTAAAATTCATCCATCACAACCTTAGTCTTCATAAAACAAGTACTGTTTTCCTGGTGCAATTCTCCGATTGAAGCTTTACGTCTGTCAGAGGTTTGCTCTCTCTGTATAAAGGCAATGATTATATTTTCTTTTCCGGGGTGTAGGAACAAATAAAGGATTACTGTCGTCATTGAGCCTCACCTATTCTTTCTATTTTCGTGGCAAGATTTAGAGGGTTTAGCCCATCTATATTCATGGCAATATTAAGAGGTTTGGCACCGTCGTAAATAGCTGTCAAATATTTACCTGTTTTGATTAATTTTGCAATATTACTGTATGAAATTAAGAAATATGGCTAACTAGGGAACTAAAATATTGATTATGAAATGCAATAATTAATATCGTAATACCAAATATTTAGTTTTAGATATAAAAAAGTGTTTGAAAATTTTCCAAATGCCTTTTTTACACTTAAAATTGTTACAATATCAAATTCAGTGTTACAATTGCAATTCATTATTATTATTCTTGGGAACTAGTTAGCCACATTTCTTATTTCCATACAGTACCTAATATTGTCAAATTAATCAAAACAGTGAAATATTTGAAATCTATTTGCGACGTTGCCCACTTTCAGAATGAACGTTCTTAAGATGTTTTTATCCGACTGCCCTCGCAGTCGTGAAGCGTTTGTATCAAAAAGGGAAAAAATTCTAAAAGATATTTGATATGAGAAAGTAAACTGTACTGCAAGTTGTTTGAAGTTATTCTCTAGGGTATTTAGAATTGGTAAGGTAGCCTATTTCTTTTTGTGTTACAATTAACGGTGCTGCTACAGTTTTTGCTTCAATAGTTAAATTATCTGATTTCTCGACAATCCCGTGGGAAATTTTAAAGTACCAAGTGGCTGCCTTGATTTGATATTGAGGGTCATAAACGCCCACGTTTTTGCGTAGGTTACGTATAGTTACGCCGAAAGTTTTTTTTAAACATAACATAACGTTAAGTCGGTATTCTTTGAAAGTTTAGGCAGAGGTGTATGTATAGTACACCCACATTTCATCAGTTATGTTCCAGTCGTTAGATGGAAAAACGCAATAACACTGGCTAACCTGGGGATCAAACCCAGTCGCTTGTGATCATTAGACCAGCGAGGCAGTCAAGAAGTGAAGGCATAATTGACGCGTTCGTAGCTTAAGGTGGATCCGGAGTTATAGCCCGCGAAATTCAAATTTTCTTACGTTTTTTGCAATTTGCAGGTCAGTATCAGGTAGTATCTTAATCAAAATATTATTCGCGACAGCAACACACATGTGTATATACAGGATTATAATCATTGAAAACTAACAAAATAAAAATCTCTGTTAAAGGAAAACTTTTCAACACCAGTATCCTTCCTATACTAATTTACGGATGCCAAACTTGGTCCTTGACCAAAGCCCAACAGACAAAACTTCAAACGTGTCAGCGTAGCATGGAAAGGAGTATGATGGGGAAAAGAAAAATTTAAAACACTAATCACTGTGTAATCAGGAATGCTACAAAAACACAAGATGTAGTACTAAAGCTAAGAAGATTAAAATGGAGATGGGCCGGCCACAGTATCAGAGGAGAAGAGAAATGGAACAAAAAAGTGACCCTATGGTATCCTAGGAAGGGAAAGAGATAGAAAGGGAAACCTTTGAAAAGATGGCAGGATGACTTTGTGAGGACGGCGGGAAAGACATGGAATAGACAGTCAAAGAACAGGAAGAATTGGAAGAGGATGGAGGAGGCCTTTGCCAAAGGGCACACAGAGTCTCAGAACTAAAAATAAAACGTTTTTATTACAACTGTAACTCTGAAATAAGGCTATAAATGAAAAAAAACATAAATATGAATCATTAATACATCTGTTTAAGTTAGATTTAGAACAAATCTAACAAACGTAAGAAAATTTGAATTTTGTGGGCTACAACTGCATATTCACCTTAATAATAATTGCTGCAAGGATCGATCGAAGGTTAAGCTACGCTTGCCGCGGTTAGTATGTAGATGGGTGAACATCCATTACATGTCAAGATCCCTCCGTGCCTCGGAAAGCACGTTAAGCCGTTGGTCCCGGCTGTCATTCGCAGATCTTTGACAGTTGTTACGGGTAGTCAGAAGCCCAAACCTCTGACACCCAGTCTTACCAAAGGGTATTGCGTAACTCAGTTACCGGGCTGTGGAAGTCAAATCGGCAGTCGCTCTATGTAAAATACTGGTATTTAGCTGAATCGGGTTAGACTTGAAGCCGACCCCACCATAGTAGGGAAAAGGCTAGGCAGGTTTAATTTGACCTTCATGCAGTTTTATATTATTATCCTTGAAAAACAATCATCACTAAAAGAAGTACTTACTTACTCTATTGATTAATTTGATTGCTTTATACCCTTGTAATTTCGATTTGATAACCCTTTCAATCAAAATGTTCAGTATTCAATTTTAACTTCGAATTACAAATTAGAATAACCCCTTTACAATGTTCGACTGTCGATCAAAGCAATTAACAAAATATATTTTGATGTTCTCAAAATATATTATAATAACTTAAAAGGCCAAGTCACGAGTAAATAGACTGAATAGATAAGTAGAATAATAATACTTATCTGAACGTCAAAAATGGCAATATAGACATCAAAATGCCAATATATCGAACAATACTGTCCAGACTAATTGGCAATCAATGTCATCCTATTATCAAAACAGAGGTTTCATGCTACTATAGCCGTTATACCTATACACACATTTATTATATCTACCTCGGTTAGTCATTACATTGACAAATGGCTTCTTTCAAGACAAAAAGAGAAATAGTTTTAACCATTACAGTCTTTGTTAGGGACCTAAACTAAGGACTTAATTTAAACTAGTGGATTGTATAATAAAGAAGTATAATCCGAAATAGGTAGTACAACAATATGTCGGTGTTGGTAAATAGGAGTGCGCGCGCGTGCCGTCGTCCGTGATCGGTAGCGAAGTGCTTCGATGGCCCGCGTCCCGCACGCCGCACCTCTCGTCGTCACCCGCCACCTTCCGCTGTCCCCGACGGCCGCCGAAGATCGCCGAGTGGTCGGAGACGCCCGAACATCCTCCCCGGGTTGAATTATTCAAGTGAGAGGAAGTGGGCAGACGTTGTTGTAAGCCCGCAACACCGTTCCTCTCTTCGTCTTCAGCTCCACTACCCGTGTGGTCCCGTCGCAGCCAGGGAAGACCTTGTTGACACGCCCCAGTGGCCACACCAAGGGCGGTTGGCCTTTCTCTTTGATGAGAACCAGTGCTCCCACTGAAAGTTGGCCTGTTGACGCTGTCCACTTAGTCTTTTTCTGGAGCAGAGAAACATATTCTAATTGAAAGCGGTTCCAAAAATGTTGCTTAATGTGCTCTACTCTTTGATAGCGCTCCAGTCGCCCGATGTTGAGATCAGTAACCTGTGGATGCGGAACAGATATTAGTGGTCGCCCAATTATGAAATGTCCAGGAGTAAGAACGGAAAAATCTAGAGGATCAGTGGAAAGAGGGGTGAGAGGACGGGAGTTTAAGACGGCCTCTATTTGAGTCAAACACGTGGCCATCTCCTCGTATGTGAAGTGCGTTAAGCCTAAAAGTCTCTTTAGGTGATGTTTAGTGGATTTTACGGCGGCTTCAGCAATGCCGTTAAAGTGAGGGGAGTATGGAGGCGCAAAAGAAAATTTGATGCCTTGTTGAGCAACATCAGACACGAGATTCGAGTCTTGTAGAAACTTACGTAGCTCATTGCAAGTACCTATGAAGTTTGTCCCATTATCGGACAAGATGCTTTCGGGTTTACCACGACGAGCCACGAAACGATTCAAAGCAGCCATGTAGGCTTCTTTCGTGAGGTCTGTAACAAGCTCGATGTGAATAGCCTTCACGGCAAGGCAAACAAAAATGCACAGGTACGCCTTTATAAGCCTACACCCTCGCCCTTTGCGATCAGCAATCAGCACTGGCCCAGCATAATCCACACTACAATTTAAAAATGGGTGTTCTAGATGTGTCCTTGAAGAGGGTAACTGACCCATTGTAGGTTGCACAGTTTGACACTTATATTTAAAACATTTGACGCATTTTTTAACAATATTTTTAGATAGATTCCTACCACCAAGAGGCCAATACATTTGGCGTATATTTGCCAAGAGCAGCTGAGGGCCAGCGTGTAAGCAGTCGAGATGATATTTTTGAAATATTATTTTAGTTATGTGGTGCTTACCACATAATAGTACGGGGTGCTTGACATTATATTCATAAGGCGAGTTGTCAAGTCTCCCTCCTACGCGTATGAGACCATTCGAATCTGTAAAAGGACTTAAAGAAATAAGCCTATTTTTTTTTGGTAAAGGCTTTCCTGATTGCAATAAATTATGCTCATTAGGAAACATGTCCATTTGAGCGTGACGTAAAATGAAATTTGTAGAATTTGTAAGTTCTTCACAGGAAAGGGAACCAAGGAATTTATCATTTTTATGTTTTAAATTGTAAATAAATCTTAGTATATAAGCAACGACTCTCTGTAAGTGATTATAATTGGAATATTTGTGAATAAGTGATTTAATTAATAAATGATTATTATTATGATGTGACAAATGATTTGATGTTAAATTGTTGTATGATTGATGATGTGATGTGTGATCAGTGAAGTGTGATGATACAACTTCAGGTAGATCTTGTTTCAAGTTCTCATTGGGCATTTTTGGCCAATATATTTCATCATTTAACAAAAACTGAGGACCTGACCACCATAAGGAAGACTCGCTGATAAGGTCAGCCTTCAGCCCGCGAGAAACAAGATCCGCCGGATTTTCCTTCGACGGCACGTAGCTCCACGTGTGCCCTATAGTGCATTCTTGTATTTCATTAATGCGATTACGAACAAAAGGTTTTAATAAATTTGGTGTCATGGAAAGCCAACTTAACACTATTGTCGAATCGCACCAAAAGTAACATTTACTAACGGGTTTGGTGAAGGAATTCCGTACATTAACACACAGTCTTGCTCCTAATAAAGCCCCACATAACTCAAGTCTGAGGATGGTTGTTGGTTTGATTGGTGCAACACGATTTTTAGAGACCAACAGCTGTACTGTTACCAATCCATCTTTAGTACTAGACTTTATGTAAATACATGCACCGTAGGCCTTTTCAGATGCATCTGTAAACACATGGATCTCATTTATAGTTGAATTGTCACATGAAATCCACCGGGGTATTTTAAGGGTATTTAAACATGGTAGACTATTCACGAACATTAACCAAGAGGTATGTATATTAACTGGTACTTGCTCGTCCCAGTCACACTTAGCCGTCCATAGACTTTGGATGATAATTTTAGCCTCGATAATGCAAGGACCTACCAGACCTAATGGGTCAAATATTTGACTAATCACAGATAAAATGTGGCGCTTTGTGATTGGTTTGCTGGTATCGACTGATATTGAAAACTCGAGAGAATCAGATTTACATAGCCAATATAGGCCTAACGTTTTAGATGACACGTTTCTATCCTCAGACAAGTTCAACCTACCAGAATGCCCTGAAACACCGGCTATTTCGGTTAAAATATCTAAACTATTAGATTGCCATTTTCTCAAATGAAAGTTAGCTGACGCTAAAATGGATGCGACTTCTTTACCCATCTGGACCACCTCGGAAACCGAGTCGCCACCACTAAGATAATCGTCGACGTAAAAATCTCGTTCAATGGACGATTTTACAATGCCATTAGAGGCGGTTGTTGCTAGACTGACTAAGCTCTTAGTAGCTAAATAAGGGGCGGAAGCTGTGCCATAAGTAACAGTATTAAGACTGTACGTTTGAAGTGGTAGCTTGGGGTCAGCACGAAATATTATTTGTTGTAAGCTACGTTGTGATGGTGTTACATGAATGGCCCTATACATCTTCTCTATGTCACCAGAAATGACAAACTTGTGCTGACGGAAACGCAGCAATATAGAAAAGAGGTCATCTTGGACAGTGGGCCCCACCATTTGGATGTCATTGAACGACACTCCAGAAGTAGTCGCTGCTGATGCATCGAAGACTACCCTGAGCTTAGTTGTGGTACTGGATTCTCGGATGACTCCATGATGTGGCAAAAAATACTCAATTTTGTTACCTGAATGAGGTTTCCTTGTTGAGTTATTCACAGTCATATGACCTAAGCTCACGTACTCCTCGATGAATGCAACATATTTTTCCTTAAATGCAGGATCACGTTGGAAACGACGTTCCAAAGATAAAAATCGACGTTTAGCCATTTCATAAGATTCACCTAACTCACTGGGATCATTTTTAAGAGGCATTGTAACTATGAAATGCCCGTTTTGATCACGCACAGTGTTTACACGAAAATTTTCTTCACAAGCTCGTTCTTCCTGTGACAAGGAATGCTCAGAAGAAACGGAATCGAGTTCCCAAAATTTATTTAGGTTGTTATTTAAATCGTTCATGGAGATATTACAAAAATGAGAATATGTATTTTTGGTTGGATGTTTTGGAAGAGCCACAGAGCCTGATACTATCCATCCTAGCTTTGTCTCTTGTAACTTAGGTTGATTTTTGCCTAAATTAATAGATGTATTGCCTAGAATATTCCAAAATATTTCAGCACCAACTAGTATGTCAATCTCTGATGGAACGTTGAATGACGGATCGGCCAGATTTAAATCTAGTGGTATGGGAATGCTACGTATGTCGACTAAAGTAGCCGGCAGTAATTTGGTAATTGTTGGTAATATGAAACAATTTATATCTATCTTATAGCTGCCGCTGCACGATTCAATGGTTAGTTTGCAAGACTGTGTACTTAATGTAGTATGAGTGTTTATACCTGTCACCGTGGAGCTCGTGCTACGTCGAGGAAGTCCTAGCTTATCACTTAGTTTCTGCGTAATAAAATTTGCTGTGCTACCATTATCGAGCAGGATCCTGGCGTCGAACTTGATGCCTCGGTGGTTCACCACTCTCACCAACGCTGTGGACAGTAATACATGAGAGGTAGTTTGTTGCGACTGAGTGTCACTTGACATGGAGATATTTTCTGAGGTGCCATTATGTGGAGCGGCATCCCCAGAAACATCAGCGGGCAATGCTACACTACTGGGCATAGGATCTTGGAAATGAGTAGACTGTTCCACATGTAAAAGGGTATTATGTCTACCTTTACAATATTTACAAGGAGCTAATCTACATCGTTTCGTTAGATGACCACTACGTAAACAATTGAAACAAACTTTAAATTCTTTAACCTTTAATATCCGTTGTTCTACGTTTAATTTTCGGAACCCTTCACAAGTGTATAATAGATGATTTTGATTACATAAGGGACATTTTGTTTTATAATTTTGATTTGAATGATCGCTCTGATTAGTTGCTATTATTAATGATTTATGTTTATTTTCTACTTGATTGTTAATAGTGTTAGTATTATTTTCTATACTACGTGTGATTTTGTTATGTTCTAATGTCTCCAACAAATCAGCTTTTTTACTAATAAAAGAACAAAATTGAGAAACTGTTGGTTTTGTTGGTATTGTATTACGATGAGCTTCCCATTCCCTGCTGGTGATAGGATCTAATTTAATTGCCATCATATAAATAATCAACGTATCCCAACTGTCCGTGGGCTCGTTCATTGTATGAAGGGCTCTGATATTTCTATTAATTAAATCAATTAAACGACGCAAAGAAATGGATGATTCTTGTGTAATACAGTCTACATTGAACAAAGCCTTAACATGGGTATCTACTAAAAGCCTACTATTATCAAAGCGGTCGCATAGTAACTTCCACGCCATTTGATAATTATCACCTTTAAAATCAATATTTTTTATTATTTCTAAAGCATCGCCTTTAAGCGACGCACGGAGGTAGTGGAACTTACTAATAGCATCTATGCAACTACTACTATGAATTAGTGACAAATATGTATCTCTATACTCAAGCCAGTACTGATAACCACCATCAAAATTAGGCAAATCAATTTTAGGTAAGCGTATAAAGTTACGTTGTTGGAACGATTCACCTGAGTGTTTGTTCACCGAGCCCGTTACAGACCCACCATCACCGCTCTCGTTACTGGCAAGCAGGCCATGCGCCTGCGCTGCGAGTGCGTGGTAACGGTCCTCGAACTTTGCTCTCTCTGCATACGCCTCGTCAGGATCATCCGAAAGCACCTCGATGTCTACCTGTAAATTGTCGAAATCGTCGTATGTACCCTCAAATTTTTTTAAACGGCTCACCAACTCTAATCGTTGAATGTCAGAAATAATTTTGCAACTAAGAAGCACATTCATATAATTTGTGAAATGTGTAAGCTTTGCTTTAATGGCACTTCGCTTTCTCAACAATAAGTCTAAAGAGGCCATAGCGTAAACCAGCAAGAAAGGTAATAGGTAATATTAATACTAATTGATAATGCGTAGCAAAGTTTCGTAAAGAAGTTGGCAGTAAATTATGAACAAAGCATAAAAAATGTGAATGAATAGCCGCGTGACCTTGATGAATGTCACGGGAGCCGGCGAGCTACACCGGTCAATGACCGCTCAGCTGTTACAATTATTTAACGCACACAGCTGATCATGCACCCAGTTAACGGTAAATAGCCTGGGGATTTAGCAGTGCACAAGCGTAAGCAAAGCATAAGAGTGAAAGAGATGACTATACTGATAACACGTAATGACTCAAATATGAACGTGAAAACGGAAAATAATTTGAATTTAACGGAATAAACACTTAAATTTTGTTTGAAAAATATAGAAGGAATATAGAAGGAAAAAATTGGAACGAACTCACCCAATACCGAACCTTTATCCACAAGAAACCTGTCCAAAAATTCTTCCAAGCGATGACTCGGCGTAAATCGAAAAATGCAGTCGATGTAGTAAGCGCCGGCGTCGTTATCAAGACTTGGTGATGTAAAGTATGGTCCAGTTCTTGTTCTTGTGTTCGATGGACTTCGTTAGAAAAAACCGTTGCTCCGGTGACGCAGCGAATTGCAGGAGTCCAATGTTCACCAACGTCGACTCGTAATGCCAGTAGCCGACAAAATTGTGTTAACAAAACGCGACTGTAAGGAGGCTCGAATGACCATTTGTTAGGGACCTAAACTAAGGACTTAATTTAAACTAGTGGACTGTATAATAAAGAAGTATAATCCGAAATAGGTAGTACAACAATATGTCGGTGTTGGTAAATAGGAGTGCGCGCGCGTGCCGTCGTCCGTGATCGGTAGCGAAGTGCTTCGATGGCCCGCGTCCCGCACGCCGCACCTCTCGTCGTCACCCGCCACCTTCCGCTGTCCCCGACGGCCGCCGAAGATCGCCGAGTGGTCGGAGACGCCCGAACAGTCTTAATAAGCGTAGCAGCAAACCGACCAAAAAATTACGCGACCGAAACTCAGTGACTTAAGTTTTCAAAGGAAAATTCTTCAAAAACGGTGAAGGAAAACATCGTTAGGAAAACCGGCATGCCTGAGAGACATTTCTCGACAACATGTAAAGCCAAGTCAAAGGCCCATGGGCGGCTTTAAAACTCTGACACCAGGTAAGTCACTAATCATAAGAAAAGAAAAAGAAGAAAGGAAAATTATGGCCTGATGAGTTATAGATATTGCAGGCGTAAACACTCCGAAATTTCCATCGCGTAATTTCAACAGATTTGTACCTACAGATTTTTTATTAGATGTACCGTTGGGCACAAGATCATAGCCGGTAAGACCGGCCGTAGCCGTAGGAGATAAGAACAGTAGTCATTTTTATAGCATGGTATATTGTGGCACAAATGTCAGTACTCTTTTCCAACCTATCTACATTTTGTTCTATGACAGACCGACATCTCAGAGGGGAATACGTGATAAGTTTTTGTAGTCCCGTTTAAGAGTCCATAATACTTCAGCTCAAATTCACCCTTTTAACTCGCTCGCACGATACTGCTCGCGGACTGAGTGAGAGCTGGACTGAGCGGCGGGGAAAAGACTCCAAGGCGCCAAATAGTTTAGGTAGTTTCTTTTAACGACAAAAATAATCGTAATAAAACCACAGTATCTACTTTATAGTTAGTTCAGTTATTGTGCAATGATGTAATTTGAAGTATTTTTGAAATACAAGCAGTTTATTGTTGGGTTTGGGAGTAACTTTGGATTTTTTTCTACAGAGATTTTTTTATGAAATCGTATTTTAGTCATATACTTAACATTAATACTCAACGTTACCATATATTTATTTCAAAATCAATGCTGCAGCATTTTCGATAAAACGAGGGATTATACTAAGCAATTTAAGGTATTGTAGACTCTTAAGTTCCAAAGCGGAATATTTATCTCAATTTCGCAGATGTGCTGTCAAAGTGCCGCCCGCAATTTATCTTAGTTTGTGACCTTTCAATTCTTTAAGGAGTTTTTATTCAAACTCGAAGGAAAATAGACAAATGTGTTGTCACTTTTCCACCTACATACTTAGATAGGCAGGAATGTAAGTATAATGCCTTAAATATGAAGATGGGTCTCCAAAATAGTTACAGTTTATGTACTTTCCACTTCATGATAGTTTTCTTTCCTTTTCGTAAAAATGATCACCGTCTCCAATATTCATTTCCGTGAAGTTATCACGGAACCGATTCGCAGAATGACTCCGTGATACATCGGAAATGAAAAAGTTGTTCAAGTTTACCAACCTGCATTGAGTAATAAATGACTGAATACACTTCAGTAGCACGTGCGCCTGCACGTGCTACTGATGTGTATTTTAATTTACTAGGTAGTAACGTTCTTTTTATACCTACTCTATTTTAGTGTAATAAATTGCACATCACAGAATTAAAACTATACAAACAATCACAGAGTGTTAGTAATTATGATTGTTAGCCTGTGCAAAAAATATTCAAGCAGTATCGAATTTTACTTGTAGGTACAGTACCCCATATAAGTCCATATGCAATATCACAAAGCAATAGACTGACGCTTCGGTTTGACTTATGACCTTCTATAAGTTGTTACAAAACTATAGACACGCACAGTACACACACACGCACTCACTTTGTTTGCAACCAATGACTATTTCGATAATCATTCGTTTTTTGTTTCATTCATCTAGTTCACATAAATATTAAAGTTTAGCAGGTAGACCACAGAAAACTAACTAAATTATTTCGATTTCTGTGGGGTAGACTACTAAACTTTGTTGGTTCATAGATAATGTTGGTGACGAGTATTTAGCGCAGTGTTGTGATTATTATTTTCAAAAAGTAAATATGAATGCTTAAAAGTGAATGTTATTTACACAAATATATATTGAAACCGGACTAAGTGTGAGTGTTATCATTTAAATATTTCTATCACGCGCATTTTAGGGTTGAACCGTGGTACGGTGCGCTGCCGCAGGGTTAACGAAACATCGGCCGAACGCCGCGCATGCGCACTGCCCGCGCGCCTCTCGCGGCGCCCCTCCCGCTCAAGAGAGTCGCACGACGCACGCTCTGACGCGTGCACGTAACATTCGTCTTTCCGCGGTTCGCGCTCGCTCCCGCCAAAAAAACCATTGTATCAAGTCTTGCGCTTATTAAACTGTCGTCCGTGCCACGAATATTGTTTCTTTCACCGGTATTAACCCACGCCCATTATATTTCATATTTTACTAAACATAATAATCAAGGGTATTGTTGATAGAACAGAGGTATTTTTGAGACAGAAGATGCCTTTAAAGTTTTAAATTCATTATGAGGTTTAATTCGATTAGTGAATGATAAATAATTAGGTATTATGTGTAATAAATACTGTTATTCTTTGTTCTACAGAAATACTGTGAGGGTTAAGAGATATGAGGAAGGAGCTTATTATCGAGTAGCAGCGACGTCAAATGGTGAATGAATATGAAACAAATGGTTTCATACCAACGAGATATTTTGCTGAATTATAAAAAAAAAACACGTCATTATGAACCGTTCGCCGTGCACTCTGAAGGCTTGCATCACTGAAGACCAGCTAGAAAACCGTTTTTGACCTTAAAATATTGACCGTACCAACTTAATAAACAACAGATTCGTTATTAAGCACGAAAACGAATTTTTTAAGCACGTTTCAATATGGTGGTTTTCGTATTTCTTGCAGATAGACCGAAAATGTTTAATATTATTTTAGTAATATTATTATTTTAGGATTAAAATTTGAGGTTTCAATCTTCTTTTCGTAAAGAAAATGAATACTTAAGCTATAACCTAAATACCAACCAATATTTACTAAAGCCAAATAAAATGCTAAATAATTAATTACTTAACCTTAAAATCAACTATTTTGTCAGTAGTTTTTTTTTTATATTTTAAGTAGTCTAATATTCTTATTTATTGCTTATTTACTTCGACCATGATCAAAGCTTTATATTTATGGTGAAAAAAATCCATTTAAAAATTTAAATATGTCTAAATAATACAAATTGCTTCTAAGGCCGCATTCCAAGTAACGATAAAAGTGATAATATCGCAAATTTTACCAAATTTAAAAGTCACAAAATATAAGGGCTATTGAGTAATAATTGTGACTATTAAATTTGGTCGGATTCGCGATATTATCACTTTTAGCGTAACTCGGAATGCGGCCTAAGTTTCTAGACATCTATTTCACATCTTATTCAGCTGAAGTAATGATAAATAATTGTAACAGTTTGTTAACTATACTACTCATCTATCAAAAAGGCCTGAGAGGTTATGCAAAATAAATGTAACGAATAAATATTTTTTAATTTTATTATCACATATCACGCATTTTTTATTCTAAACCCTTTATTGCAATATCAACATTAATAAAAAGGCAGCAATATTCAAAAAATATTATTATTGCAAACAAAAATAATAATATTTGCAAAAACAGCGCTGTGATTCACGAGATTAAAACCTTAGCCATCTTGAATCTAAGACCGACGCTTAACGCCTCCTTCTGCTAGCATATAATTTACTTTCGAATTTTAGCAATGCTATACACTGGCCAAGGTCACGCGTATAATGCGTGTTTAACAAAAGGCGCCCGCGAACCGTGACGATACGACAGTGTGTAGTGCAAAACTGCGTTCTCTGTGGTGTGTGTACGGCACACACTTCACAGACATCTGACTGTTTACACATAGACATGTACGGACTACAGCGCGTGTTCACAGCAATACGACTCTTAGCGTGCCTACGTACTTTTGAACGCTTACTGTACAAGATTATGTAAGTAAATAAATTGATGTTTTTGATTGTGTTTTGATAGGCAGGCACTGCAGAACATGAATTTAAACAGTGAGAAGATAACAGTAGTAGGTACTCCAAGATTCATACAATTTACTCCATTTTTGAAGTCATGATTATTTTTAAACTGCATACAAATCATTAATTGGTCATCGCTATTACAGTTCATAAGTTAATGTCATTAATAGAGAAAAAACCGTTTGTTAGTATCATGCTGTTATTATCATTCATGCACTTTTTATTATTCTTTCTATTGTGTGTGACTCGCTTATGTGTCTTCATTGTTAAATAATTACAATTACTCATAGTAATTTTTCTAACCTTTTCCACGGTTAGGTATAGTAGGACTGACTCGTCAAATGTACCTGCATTTTACAAAGAATATTGTATAGAGTCCTCCTTGCCTTGGAAAGCACAGTAAGCTGTAGGTCCCGGCTGTAATTCGTAGATCTTTGTCAGTCGTTATGGGTATTCAGAAGCTCAAAAGTCTGACAACCATTCGTACCAAGGAGTAGGTATCGTATTACCCAGTTAAGGTTGTGTCAGATAGACAGTCGCTCCATGTGAAATACTGGTATGCAGCTGCATCCGGTTAGACTGAAAACCGACCCCAAAATAATTGGGAAAAAGCTAGGCAAATTGATTGCTGTATAGACTCTATAGCCTTCTGTAAAGTATTTGGGTAAAATCTAAATTAAATCTATCATTTAAGAGACTTTAACTAGACCTCTTCTAACTAATAAATGATGGGTAAAGCAAACTGTCTCAAGAATCAGCACCTAAAAACACTTTGCCACTGCCCGCTTAGACTCAAAATACTAAAAGATTTGTCTACAGCCTCATTGGTCTCGTAGTTGCAAGCGCGATTGATAAGGGTGAGCTTCTGGGTTCAATACCTAGATGGCGCAAAGTGTTATTGGTTTTTTTCCGTCAGAAAATTTTCAGCCCGGATTCAGATTCTAGATTTGTGCCCAGTTAGTGATATTAGGCTCGCTCCCTATTACCTACATGGGGCATAATAAACACAGTTGGCGAAATGTGTGTGAACTAAAGGTACAACTTACAACAAACAGGCGTTATGTTTTGTTAAATATGTCTACAGTTTCCAAAGTAAGCGAAAAGGTAAAAATTACATATCATCATCATCATCATCAGCCTATAATGTTCCCACTGCTGGAACACAGGCCTCCTTTCGGTGAGAGGGAGTGGGCCGTAATCCACCACGCGGGCCCAGTGCGGGTTTGTAGATGTCACATGTCTTCGAGTTTTCGGTTCTAGGACATGCCGGTTTCCTCACGATGTTTTCCTTCACCGTTTTGAGAGCAGTGGTGAAATTAAATATACGTGCATGCAATAAACTTGAGCTCAACAATACTGTGTGGCGATATAAATAGGTATGGTGAATGTAGATTCTTAACAACATTTTAAGATTAAAAACACTTCGTATTCTAGATTCGTGACTGGCTTTAACGACTAAAACTATTCTTATGATCATTTTATTATTTTGTTTTTCGGAATGCACGAAGAATAAGTGGGAGTTTCAAGATGTGTTTAATATTTAAATGTTTATTAATTTTGCACGTTTTGGCAATAATAACCAATTATTACTGGTAGTCTGTTTACGGATGCAAGAAAACATAATTATAATATATGCATTAAATGAATGTCCAAGATGCAAACCCGGATAGAATTTTATTTCAATAAAAATGT
The DNA here is from genome assembly GCA_963680765.1 of Agrochola lychnidis. Classification (NCBI taxonomy): domain Eukaryota; kingdom Metazoa; phylum Arthropoda; class Insecta; order Lepidoptera; family Noctuidae; genus Agrochola; species Agrochola lychnidis. The sequence continues at coordinate 13,234,609 of OY796864.1, forward strand.
GTTTAACTTGTACACTTATTAAATAATAATCTCGGAGTCTGAATTTGTGTCCGGTTGATGACAATAGGCTCGCCCTCTGTTACATGGGACTTAAACATAACTGGCGAAATGTGGGTGTACCTGCTACAGGTACACCTCTGCCTAACCCTTCGGGGAAACAAGGCGTGATGTTACGTGTAAAATAATAATAATATTAATATGATATATTTTAGTTCAGGATTTCGTGCAAATATTATTTAATTATATAGTAGTTAGGATGGATTTTGGCAACAAACAAAAAACCGAAATATTCTCCAACGTCAGATAAAAGAGGTTGTTTGTGCTCTTTATTTCCGCAATATTTATCTGTTTCCCTTTTTATTATTACATATATGGATATGTCTAGGCATCTTCCATGATGGATGATCAAAATTTTTGTCGATTTGTCTGAACAGCACTGACTGTAGCACTCTCGCTCATGAAATTGAGATATTGACAATGATAAAATGCAGAGAAACTACAGCCCATATTTTGCACTCTAATTTAATACAGAAAAGTAGTTTTTCCAATATCATTTTGTGGCCACTGTGTGATCTCTCCTATTTTTGGCATTGGTTATTTTTTTACCTGGATAGATGTTTTGATCCTTCGAATTTTACTTCTTACTATTTAAACATTCCAAGTTAAATAGGGCCCCACGCATGTACTTATACCACAATGGACGCAGGGTCAAAAACCGAAGGTATTGTTGTTTGAGGGTTTATCCTTAAAGTTGGCAACGTCGCAAATAGCTGTCAAATATTTACCTGTTTTGATTAATTAAGCAATTTTATTGTATGGAAATAAGAAATGTGGCCAACTATGGAACTAAAATATTGATTATGAAATGCAATAATTAATGTCGTAACACCTAATATTTAGTTTTAGATGTAAAAAAAGTATATGGAAACTTTTCAAATTCCTTTTTTACACCTAAAACGGTAACTGCAATTCATTATTAATATTCTAGGTCGCTAGTTAGCCACATTTCTTATTTCCATATAGTAATATTGCCAAATTAATCAAAACAGCAAAATATTTGACATCTATTTGCGACGTTGCAGCGTTGTCCGCTTTCAAAATAAACGCTCTTAAATTACCATCTATATCATTACAAGTTAAAGTCCGTATCAAGACCCTCGAAAACTGATCACAAGTGATAAGCAATGCCTCCATTACTAGACCTACGCCTAGCTGCAGTAATTTGAACTTTACACTTCCAACATTAGAGCTGTACTTGACTTGTAACTAGAAATGAGGCATCTCAATATTGGCATCGTTTAGGAATATGCTTAAGAAAAATCGAGGGAGAAACACTATAACGAAAGTGATGAGGTGGCATATGCTTGATATTGATAAAAGGAAAGCGGAATATAAATCGTTTATCGATATGGAACGAATAGTTGAAAAGTGCTAGTACCTATAACAGTCAAGATTTAAGCCTATGCTACACTGGGAACGAAGCTAAGTTCGTTTAATTTCGCTCATGTAGATACCGCGTGTTTGCATACTTCGGTTCTCGCCGCGAACTAGGAACCGTGGTCTGCGCTTTAAGCTTTGGCCACACTGAGGTGAATCCCACGTATGACTATTACCCACTTACTGACAAATGCGTGCACTGACTGGACAGGTCCACTCAAATCTGTATGGTTCTTTCCTCAAAAGACCATTTCAGACACAAATTTACATGGTCCTCAAATGAAATGTTCTGACCAAGATTATTTCTGGGTTTTTTTTTATATACACATTGACATTAATGATTTTTATATATACAATGACATGAATATTTACTTTTAAAGTATTATATTATTTTAATTATTGTGAATGTGAAGACTATATGGGTCATTCCTTTTTGTTTTGTTTTTAATTTTTTCTCAGTTAGTTTTAATCATGGTCTGACAGTTTGAGTAATTTATGTGGCCTACACAAATGTCCTTTTTTTGGTATTGTTCGTCGAATCGTTGAGCTCCTTAAATTCTGAGTTGAGCTACAATATAACTGACAAATGCGTGCACTGACTGGACAGACCCTCTCAATCTGTGTGATGCTTTCCTCTAAAGACCACTTCAGACACCAATCCACATGGCCTTCACATGATCTGACCAAGATTATGTCTGGACTTTAAAAGAGACTGTGACCTCTGAGTTTGTTTCGGCCTTTCTTCTCAGAGTAGTCAGAAAGGAAACGCCGACCTCATCTAGTTTAAAATATGATTGACGTGTAAAAGTGTTTGTACAAATCTACTTACAGAAATAAAATCATTTATCATTTATCACTTCGATTGTTTTAATGACTAGGAAGTCACGTGGCTATAACGCCAGTTTAAACACCTTCCTACAAGTTAGTTGACACAATCAGAATGAATGAATTTCGTCCTTCATACATGTCGTAAGACATAAATTGTCAGTAAGCAAGGCTTATAGAGGGGCTGACTGGGCAATAAAAGCAAAAAAATAAATGGTACAGTGGTGCCCCTGCCAAAACTATAATCAAACAATGGCGTTTATTTTCTAGAAAGGATTCAGCATAATATTATTTATTTGCGGTCGCCATGAAGTCTCATAAACTCAGATGAACGAAGAAAAAAAAACAATCACTTTTGTTAGCTCTCGTACAGTGAATTTCAAGAATTTCTAGGCAAAATCTAGACAAACTAGTTAAAGAAAAATGTAAAATTCATCTACTGATATTATTATAACTCCTTTTTCAAAGTTTTTTCTCATTTCTTTTTTACTACTTTGTAGAGTGGATCAGTCTTAACGAAAAGGTAAATTGGTTTAGCCTTGTATGAGGACTTTGGTATCGCGAAAGTTGTTCTTTTTGTTGCTAAGTAGGATGTAGGATGTCAATTATTTGTGCACGAATTAATAACTTGTTTAACCTAAAATGTACTACAGTAATAAGTTTAAAATTGAGTACCTACTTAGTTTCTTTTACGACAGTATAGTAGTGCTTGTTGAAGACTTATTGAAAAAAAAAAACAGTGGCACTCCGGGAGTGCCGACAAAAGTGAAAACTTGAACAAGATCGCCTTGGTGGAAGAAAAATACTTGTATAGAACATTGGTCCGTAACCTTATCTAAATACAGAGCACAATCGCGTTTACAAAAATGAGGTGTCGGTAACGGTGTCGCGAGTTCAATTGTTTTTTCCCATCTCAAAAATGCCCAACGCACCTAAAGAAGTTTTCACTTCAAAAATGGCAGATTTTCAAATTCGGTCAGATACGTAATATGGGTAGGCACTCTAGGCAGGTTTATGCAAAAGGACCTTTATATACTGCATAATTATGGCGAGAAAAACGCATCGATAGTCTTGCCGTGCCATAAAATTCAATAGAAACTCTATGAACCAATCTCCACACGGTGATATCATCGCGACGATAATTTGAAGGCACAGCGATTCTCTCGTGGGCGCCTTATGCAATACATGTCATGTCCGCATTCTTTTCAACTGTAGCAATTAACATTGTCGGATCTACATTTTTGCGATTTTTAAATTTATTGCATTAAAGGTCTTAGAATAAATTATGGAAATGTTCCCGCAAAGACTTGTAGCAATTAAAAAAAAATTGCAAAAATGTAGATCCGACAATGTTAATTGCTACGGTCGTTTTGTTTTAAGTGCAATTCCGTCGTGTAAGAATGTTTCAAAGTATCGTTCGGCCTAGCACGAACGCGCAGAGTAAACGTAAAGTAAATTCCAATGATTTTAAAATTGAAAATATTGGTTTTGAATACAATATTTACAATTTTAAGACTTTATTCATATCTACGGGTGATACTAATTGTGCTTGTCGCAAAAGTTTAAACCAGAATGCTATGGAATAGTTGATTTTCGATTTAAATAATAGTTTTTCGAATTTACGTTACGTTTAAGTCGCGCATTTTAGTAGATTGACAAAAGTAACGCGTCAAAGGTGAGCAATCAACGTTATGACGTGTACCATGACATCATAAATCCCAAAATTGATAAATTTCATCGCATATTTCCAAGACACAAAAATCTCCAAATAATGTTTTTGAGAGGAAGCAAAAGCGATACTTACGTTTTGCAACTCATTGAAATTAATATAAGAGTATCTTCTGGGATATTTACTTCGTCAAAGGAGAATTTGGGCCAAAACTGTCGTTGCTATGGTAAGTGATGAGTTTGCATTACTTAAACACATTAGGGTTATCTGTAACTCTATAAATCATGGGAGTATTTGTGTGCGGTTCTCTAAAACTCCAAAACTTGTATAGGCTCCATAAATACTAACTTTAGAAAAAGTAAATACCTCAAAAAATAAATAAAAAAAGAGTAAAAAAATCAGGAAAGAGCCTCATTTTATCTTTTAAGATTAAAATGATGGTCTTCCCTACCTTCCAGTTTTAAAGCTTTGGATTTAAGGGGAAAAAAAAGAATAATAATGTATTCTTTATTTCTATGTATTTTTAGGGTTCCGTACCTCAAAAGGAAAAACGGAACCCTTATATGATCACTCGTGTGTCTGTGTGACATTAAATGAAAGACTTGTTGCGAGGATCTCAAATATTGTTTTTCATTCATTTTAAAATAACTACATTTAAAGACATAAAAAAATAGATAAAAATTGACCATTCCCCCCCTTATCTCTCAATACTGTGCTTATAAACTTACATTTGCAATTGGAATGTATGTGAGAACATGTTTAAATAAATAAACATTGTAGTTACTACAATGTTTATTTGTTTATTTAGGCAAACCAACTAAATACACACAGACAGTCAAAGTATATAACATTTACAAATACAATAACATTGCATGCATCTAAATTAAAGGAAAGCACAGCATTTTATTTAGATCTCACTAGACAATAATAATTAATATAAAGATGGATAACAATGTAATTAGAACTAATCTCTTACACTTAATATTAACTTAAATTAAATTAAATAAGATTGAATAAAATAACAAACCAAAAACATAATTATTAAAAAAAAACACACACAAAATAAAAAATAAACATTACCAAGCAAAAAATTATATATTATTGAGCACAGCTCTTTTAAACTTAGTAATGATGCCAGAAAATATGTCGAAGCCACAATCGTGAAAAAAGTCGTTACACTTTCTGAGAATATAGTAAAGGGGAGTATTACTCCCGTACTTGGTTTTGCAGCCACCGGGAGCAAAAAGCCTATAATTATGAAGTCTAGCTGACGACCGGGGCGTATTAATATTAATTGTAATGTAAAGTTTGTATTTGGGATAAATTCAACCCAACTACGAAACCCTTCATTATGCGTAGTCCGATACGCACTTGGCCGGTATTTGAATATGTAATTGCAAAATTTGTCAACTCATTAACAAAGAAGGTATTATGAGTCTACATATTTGGACTGGCCAATAAATGTGTACCAGGATAACCAGTTACTGCAGTTACTGAGATCTTTATACACCTGATCTTCCAAAAATGGTGGTATGAAACCCACGCGCACATAACAGCATAACAGTGATGATTGTCGTTCTACTCTTTAGGAAAGATATTAAGTTAATGGAATTAAGAATGTTTAGGGAATTCACCAACGAGTGTAATTATACTTAGGGACACGAGTTGACCAGGCCCGGGTCGACTGCGCGTTGTGTTCCACGCGCGCCTCAAAGATATGTCAGCAGAATTGACGGGGTCCACTATGGCCGATGCCTGCCGGGGTTGCGAATAAAACCGAAAGGGAAATCGTGGCCCCCGGCAACAGGGCAACCGAAGGAACACGGGTGGGTTTTAGTCAGTAAGAGTCTGACATGCCCTCTCGTTCCGCCCAGAGCGGGAGACATTATTTAATAATTTCACACCCAAAAAAAAGGGACACGAGTTGGTGAATGCCCTAAAAGTAGAGCAGCTGTTAGGTTATTTAGATTAAATCCTAGAAACAACAGTGTACGGTGACATATTGAAATTATAGCCGGACCCTTTTCAAGACTTGATAAATGCTTGTAGAGATTTATATATATCTACAGAAGTCAATCTGAGTGATTGACTTCTATTGAGCAAGCTTGCTGAAAATATATGTTTCGATTAAATACCTAATTACATAAATATTTATAAGGTGTGATGTAGCCAAACTTTGGGGCTTGTGGCTAAGTAACAACAACTGCACGGGTCGATCGATCAGGCCGCGGTTGGTCTGTGGATGGGTGACCATCTTTACATACCAAGACCTCTCCGTGCCTCGGAAAGCACGTTAAGCCGTTGGTCCCGGCTGTCATTTGTAGATCTTTGACAGTCGTTACGGGTAGCTAGAAGCCCAAAAAGTCTGACAACCAGTCTTACCAAGGGGTATCGTGTTACCTAGTAACTAGGTTGTGGAGGTCAGATAGGCAGTCACTCCATGTAAAAATACTGGTATTCAGCTGCATCTGGTTAGACTGGAAGCCGACCCCAACAAAGTTGGGAAAAGGCTCGGCAGATTAATAAAGTTTGGCTACATCATCATCTGTCTAGCCTTTTCCCAAATAACTGGGTAATACGATACCCCTTGGTAAAACTGGTTTTCAGACTTTCGGGCTTCTGACGACCCGTAAAGACTGTCAAAGATCCACGAATGACAGCCGGGACCAACGGGTTAACGTGCTTTTCGAGGCACGGAGGAGTCTCGGTATGTAGAAATGGTCGTCCATCTACGGAACAACCCCGGCAAGCGTAGTTTAACCTGATGGATCGACCTATGAGGCTGTTATTACTTAGCAACGACCTCCTTCAGCAGCCTCGTGCAGCAAAACTTTATATAAACTAATTAAAAAGTTACCATTTGGAGGAGGAATCCCCCAACTGGTAAGAATATGGAATGTAATATGCATAATAATTATCTACCTACTCAACATTATCTCATCCCACAAAAGTATGGTTACCAATAAAATATTGTAAAATTAATATACACGCCTTTTTACGTAAGTACATAGCTCCAAGTTCATATTTTCTGTCCTCCATTTATGTCAGGGATATAAGAGTAGGTAAATTACACACAATAATATCTTCTCCAAATAAAAGTGTAAAGCTTTTGTGAAAGTAAAGAAGATATTTTACTGTGTGAAACTTACAAACTACATATATTATGTCCTTGCCATGAGAAGGGTCTATATTACATATACATATATTAGACTGCGTAGCTACAATTACTTTTGTCATTGCGTATTTCACGTAGGCTCACAAAATCCCACAATTTATTCCACCTCTAACTCCCAAGCGGTCCCAATAAATTGTGTTCACAGACAGGTTTATATTGAAAAACCTTCATAGAATCTGTTGGAAGACACAGAATAACAATATTTTTCAAAAGTTAAGCTACCGCATTCGAATGTCTTCTAGTACTCCCCGCGAGCATTCGCATCGTGAATTTAATACAATCGTTGCGCGAGCTTTTGTTACGCAACGGACATTCATCCGCGAAACGTTTTTTGTTTGCATTTTACTTTAATCTGTACACTCCTTACTTTGGTGAGGAGTGTACGTTTCTCCTCTATTCGTTTTAACAGTGTTCGACGCGTAACAAAAGCTCGTGCAACGAATGTTTGCAAAACAAATTCGTGAAGTGAATGCTCGCGGTGAGTATGATCCTAAAACGAATGATAAAAATCAGCATTATATGTTTAACAATGCACTTGATCGGAAAACGAAATAAATGGGAACATTTCTTGACTATTCGAAAAACTAAAACTACACATATTCACAAGCGTTGTGTGGGAGGTAATTGGGGCAGACTGGATACGGAAGGCGTGTTATGGCATAGCCTGGTAAAGGCCTATATCCAGCAGTGGACTGCGAAATCCTGAGTTGAGCTGACATATATTATATTAGGTACCCATAATCAAATAAAGTTACATGAAAAATTATTATCTCAGAAAAAAATATTGAAAGATACGTCTAAAGGCAATACGTCGTCTTTATCAGAAGAGGTCTTATTGTCTCTTATGCGTGGGTATACGGGCGAGGAGATCAGGAGATGTAAGTAAATGAAAATCAATAATATTCTGAATAATCACAAATCTCTGATCACATTAAGGATTGAACATTAATGTTAAACGACGTTCCCCCAAGTTGGTGAGGTGCGAGCGTACAGTACCGACCGAAAGTCCATAGGCAATCATACAAAGCAATAGACTGACGCTTCGGTTTGACTTACGACCTTCTTCTTTAAGTTGTTACAATACTATAGACACGCACATTACACACACACTTACTTTGTCTGCAACCAATGACTAGTTCGATAATCATTCGTTTTTTTTTTTCATTCGTCTAGTTCACTTAAATATTAAAGTTTGGCAGGTAGACCACAGAAAACTAACTAAATTATTTCGATTTCTGTGGGGTAGACAGATGCAATTCGTTACGAGTATTCACTTAATAGAACTTTGTTGGTTCATAGATAATGTTGGTGACGAGTATTTAGCGCAGTGTTGTGATTATTATTTTCAAAAAGAAAATATGAATGCGTAAAAGTGAATGTTATTTACACAAATATATATTGAAACCGGACTAAGTGTGAGTGTTATCATTTAAATATTTCATATTTTACTAAACATAAATCTTAATCAAGGGTATTGTTGATAGAACAGAGGTATTGTTGAGACAGAAGATGCCTTTAAAGTTTTAAATTCATTATGAGGTTTAATATGAGGAATAATAAATAATTAGGTAATATGTGTAATAAATACAATGTTATTCTTTGTTCTAGAGAAATACTGTGAGGGTTAAGAGATATGAGGAAGGGGCTTATTATCGAGCAGCAGCGACGTCAAATGGTGAATGAATATGAAACAAATGGTTTCATACCAACGAGATATTTTGCTGAATTATTAAAAACACGTCATTATGAACCGCTCCCCGTGCACTCTGAAGGCGTGCATCATTGAAGACCAGCTAGAAAACCATTTTTGACCTTAAAATATTGACCGTACCAACTTAATAAACAACAGATTCGTTATTGCATGAATTTATGGTAACGAATTTTTTAAGCACGTTTCAATACGGTGTTTGTCGTATTTCTTGCAGATAGACCGAAAATGTTTAATAATAATTTAGAAATATTATTATTTTAGGATTAAAATTTGAGGTTTATTTTCAATCTTCTTTTCGTAAAGAAAATGAATACTTAAGCTATAACCGCAATACCAACCAATATCTACTAAAGCCAAATAAAATGTTAAATAATTAATTACTTAACCTTAAAATCAACTATTTTGTCAGTAGTTTTTTTTACATTTTAAGTAGTCTAATATTCTTATTTATTGCTTAATTACTTCAAACATGATCAAAGCTTTATAATTATGGTGAAAAAAATCCATTTAAAAATTTAAACATGTCAAAATAATACAAATTGCTTCTAAGGCCACATTCCGAGTTACGATAAAAGTGATAATATCGCGAATCCGACCAAATTTAAAAGACATAAAATAAAAGGGCTATTGAGTAATAATTTTACTATTGAATTTGGTCGGAATCGCGATATTTTCACTTTTAGCGTAACTCGGAATGCGACCTAAGTTTCTAGACATCTATTTCACATCTTATTCAGCTGAAGTAATGATAAATAATTGTAGCAGTTTGTTAACTATACTACTCGTCTGTCAAAAAAGGCCTGAGAGGTTATGTAAAATTAATATAACGAATAAATATTTTTTTTATTTTATTATCACATCATCATCATCATCAGCCTATAAATGTTCCCACTGCTAGGACACAGGCCTCCTCTCTATGAGAGGGAGTGGGCCGAAATCCACCACGCGGGCCCAGTGCGGGTTGGTAAATGTCACATGTCTTCGAATTTTCGGTTCTAGGACATGCCGGTTTCCTCACGATGTTTTCCTTCATCGTTTTGAGAGCAGTGGTGATGAAATAATTTACACAAAGTAAAGCGCCTGTCGGGGTTCGAACCTACGACCTACAACTCGTAAGTCGCGGCCGTTACCACTGGGCCACCACTGCTCCTATTATCACATATCACGCATTTTTTATTCTAAACACTTTATTGCAATAACAACATAAATAAAATGGCAGCAATATTTAAAAAATATTATTATTGTAAACAAAAATAATAATATTTGAAAAAACAGCGCTGTGATTCACGAGATTAGAACCTTAGCCATCTTGAATCTAAAACCAACGCTTAACGCCTTCTGCTATCTGCACATATAATTTACTTTCGAATTTTAGCAATGCCATACACTGGCCAAGGTCACGCATATGATGCGTGTCTAACAAAAGGCGCCCGCGAACCGTGACGATACGACAGTGTGTAGTGCAAAACTGCGTTCTCTGTGGTGTGTGTACGGCACACACACCACAGACGTCTGACTGTTTACTGTGAGGACTTATCATTGGAATTCAACCTCACACATCATGCAGGCTGGCAAGAACGCTCTATGGTATCCGAACATTCGAACATTTTGTATTTAAATTAGGATTTTCGTATGGTGTGCATTTGTTGTAAAAAAAAAGGAGTTGAGCCCATGGCTCCGGTCGCGCCGCTTATATCAATGATATTTTATATTAATAGATTAAAATAAGTTCTTAAAGTAAAGTATTCACAATTGGTGGAGGCGCCTTTCGAAAGCTAATTCCGGAGAGCTGAAGAAGATATGAGATACGACGACTAAAAGTCCGAAGCTAAGTGGTTTTTATTATTATTTTATATAGAGCGAGATGGCGTATCAAATGCAGCCCTTCTCGGGGATCAACGGCATGTGCCTAGAGAATTTTATTAAGGAGTTCAGGCTTGTGGCCACCGAAAACGAATGGCAGGAATATGATTTGGCTCTAATATTACGTGCATTTCTTGTGGGGCCAGCAATGTATTTCCACAAATATACATACCACGAGGGTATGAGTTTTCAATCTTTTTGTAAAGAATTATGGGCAGAATTCCCATGCAAATGCCACAAAGAATTAGCGGCATATAGGGGACAAGAAACAGAGATGTCCGATGAAAGCGGACAAAACGACATGAATTTAGATAATCACACCAATTTATTTTCTAGTGGAAGACAGGATGACCCACTGGAAGAAATAAAAAGCTGCCAAGAGGGCAGAGATGATGATGAAGATGACTATGATGATGATGAAGACGGCTCAAGTCAGGTGTTCGAAAAGGAACACATGGAAGAAGCCACAAAATCGGGTCAGTCCAGTCCATTTATTAAACCATTCACGTGTGTTTCAGAGAATCAGATTATGTCCTTGCCAAGGGAAATTATTGATCACGATGAGGAAACTCCTACACATAACTTCGTCGTTGATCAAATTAAGGAAAATATTTCTGAGGATGACGTGGAGTCATGTTCAGTCATAGAGAAAGAGAGTGATGGTGAAGTAGTCGTTGACTTGGTCAAACATGTTGAAATTCTTCAAATGGCCGAGACCACAAATGTTCAAGTTTATGTTACCCATAAGGAACATAAATGTATAAAAATTCTGAATGCCACATTTCGACAACAACGTGCTAAAAACAATTCAAGAAGAGCACCAAATAAAAGTAAGGAGTCGTATGTGAGAATAATTAAAAACTTCGTACCGAAAACCAATACATTTAAAAGAAGGTCGAAAGTTTATAGATATTTTATAAAAAAGTTTTACATTTTAGAATACGAGTTTTTAAAATTAAATAATAAGAAGTTCAGCGATTTTACCCCTATCAATAGATTAAAACCTTTTCATAATAGTATTTAATTATTAGTTTTTATGTCACTTATTTTATTGTCATATTATGTCATTTAGATGTAAACATCATTTGACACATTATTTTAGTGATGAATATGAAATATTATTTTAATGCGTGATTATTTATTTCTCGTTACATGTTATGGGGAGCAATCATCGGACGCTGCCGGGAGCGAGTGAGGTATTGTCACTCCTCACATCGCTGAGAAGTCTGAGGGAATGAGCCACTGTCTGCGTCTTCAATGTTATGTGTCGTCTCGTCTAAATTAGCATGAACGTACTCCAGAATTTATTAATGCGAATTAGAGGAGGCAAATATTTTTGGAAACTGTGATCCCTTCAGGAGGGAGGGGAAGTACTCTGTCTTGGTTGACAACAGCCTCGCTAACGGGGGCATAGCCCTTGCAAGGTGTGTCTAGTTGACACAATTGGTTCAACTTATGACTGAGGTCTCACAGTTTAGTCAGGACTTACTGACATTCGATAAAGAGTGAGTCTTGTGAGGATAAAATGAGGTTTTGAGATTTTCCCTCTGGAGTATGGTCGTGAGTTTTTAATGTTGTTGAGCGCTTACTTCTTGATCCTTCGTTCCCTCTGGCTCAATTATGTCCGATGGAGTTAAGGCTTAGGATGTTAGAGTTCATTTTTATAAACCCCCTCTGGGTAGATGTGAACTGTCACATCTGTTTGTTTGTTGTCAGAGGCTTGCTGTATCTTTTGCGGTGGTTTTGGTACAGTGAGGTTTAAGCAGAAGTATGTTAATTTTTTGTGCACTGTTAGCACATATTGTCATTTAACTTGGCTGATACCTAACCTGGTATCAGGACTTTGCGATTCGTACGTTCTGACTTAAGCCTTCTCCTGCAAGAGAAAGACCTCACCTTGTATTTTAATTGCCATCGTTAGGTAACGTTTCCGTTAGGTATAGGCAGGAAGGGTACGATTGTTCGGATACTTTGAATAAAGGTCTCTACCTGATCCCTTTATTCAAGTGGGGCGTAGCTCATGTGAGGACTTATCATTGGAATTCAACCTCACACATCATGCAGGCTGGCAAGAACGCTCTATGGTATCCGAACATTCGAACATTTTGTATTTAAATTAGGATTTTCGTATGGTGTGCATTTGTTGTAAGAAAAACTAGTTGAGCCCATGGCGTCGGTCGCGTAATATCATCCTTTGCTTTGTATTATTGATTTAAATATAATTTTGTGTTCTCAAAAGTCCTTTAATTATTACACAATACACGATCCCGAGTATCGCAGCAAAGTTAGTTGCTCACATTACACATACACATGTACGGACTACACCGCGTGTTCACAGAATACGACTCTTAGCGTGCCTATGCACTTTTGAACGCTTACTGTACCACAATCAACTCACTGCACTGCAAGGGTAGTCTAGTTACCATGATCACCATTATCCCAGTCGCCATAACACAGTCATTAATTAATCAATGCCGGCTTCGATCCATCCTTTTGATCTTTGGACAGGAGGCCGCCTTCTCAGTACTCGGTTACGTCAAGTTGACAGCTGTCATAATCGTTCCAAAATCAACTCCGTAAGTTTGGCGTCGCAAAACCTTTAGACGCGCCGTCACGACTTTTGTTTTGTTTATTACTCCTTACGTTATTCTGTCACAATTGCTAAATTTACTATAGTAACACTCTATCAATTATGAAATGGTTTCACTGTATTTAGAATTAAACTGACTTATCTTACATGTCGTGATGGCTCATTGGCCTCTCATGCACGAGGTTGTGGGTCCAAATTCGGGCTTGCACCAATGTGACTTTTCAATTTATATTATGTACATTCTGAGTTTAACTTGGACATTATTAACTTCGCTGAAGCAAATTATCGTGAAGACTGGACTTATACTAACTAACTTATACTTATTCTAACTAAAATTTTAAACGCGAAAATGAGTTTGTGTATTTGTTTGTTACGATTTCACGCTAAATCGGCTAAACGTATTTGGATGAAATTTGTCAGATCAATAGACCATGACCTGGGTTAGGACAAAGTATACTTTTTATACCGGTAGTACGTTACCGTGGGATAAATTCCGACCTCCACGCGGGCGTAGCCGCGGGCAAAAGCTGGTAGTTTATCTTATATATAAAATTCTCGTGTCACAAAGTTAATTCCCTTACTCCTCCGAAACGGCTTTACTGATTTTTACCACATTTTACATGCATATTCAGCAGATCTGAGAATCGGCTACTATCTATTTTTCATACCCCTAAGTGATAAGGGTTGTCCACTCCAAACAAATAATTGGCAAAACAACGTTTGCCGGGGTCAACTAGTAAAAGTCTAAAATCGCCAACCCGTTTTGAGCAAGCATGGTGATCAATGCTCTTGCCTTCTTTGTATAAGAAGAGATATTTGCCCTGCAGTGAGACTATTACAAGCTGATATTATTATTCCTTACAAAAACAAAGCTCAATTTATTAGCTAACTTCTCAGCCTTGATAGCTCCAAAGTAAGATTAAATTAGCTCCATAACCCAGTCAACCAAAATGGCATACGATTAGCCATTGTTTTTCTTAATGTCTCCTAGACTATGTACGGAAATAGACATTGTGTCTTACTTTGATAGAAATTTAATTATCGGTCATGAAATAAAAATATTTTGACAAATATCAAATATAAATAACGCATATATCTGTTAGGTATTATAAAAGCATATTTTTCGTTGATCAGACTTTTTTTTTCATTTATTAACTTTAATTAAGTAACACGGTTAAAATCCAATTACAGTAATTAAAGACAGATACACATTTATATACAAAAAGAAAATATAGAATCGTACAGTTTAGGTTAAAACATAAAAAAAACGAATAATTAACAACACTTTCATGAATCCGTCTCACAGTATTTCTGACATGCTAACTAAATCTTTATAAAGAGTTGAGTCAATTCTGATGCATCTTTATTCGTTAGGTGATTTAGGGGTTTATTTATAAACGTAGCTTAGAGTTAATTAATGATTAGCGACTGTTCAACCATACATTTTTGACGTTTGAACGTCACTTAACTTTAAGGAACGTTTATAAATAAACCTCTTAGTTTTAAATACCTAAACCATTGAATGGCTCTAGAATAAAATTTAATTACATTCATAATTGTAAAATGTTATCCATAATTTACGAATAAGTTAAAAAAAAATCTGTGAATTATATTCATAGGTCAATGAACTCTTAAGTTCATGTACGGTATCTTTTATTACAAATTACTACAAACATTTACAGTTCTAGGTATAATTGTATTTTTCTTTGAACTTTGTATAATATAATATGTAGGTATGTGTATCATGTATGCTTTTTCCTCAACAGATGTGAATACAAATGAAATAGGTATAATAATAAAATACAAACTCAGATAATGTATGTTTTTTGAACAATTTTGTTGGAATATCTTTATTAATAAAGAATATTAATACTAATGTTCTGCAAGGAATTTATTTGTTTATACAAGGTGGAGACGACCATAATTTAATTAAAGTATATTTAATGACTTTCCCAGTCTGCATATAAAAAATCAATCAAATATATTCAATAGATCAGTCACTATAGCCAGGGCCGGATTAGCCATGTCGAGGCCCCTAGGCAGTGCAATTCTCGGGGCCCCTTTACCTTTTTCTGTCTTCCTAAAATACATTTTTTCAACCACAATGAAATTAATTATATACATAATTACGCAATTTACTACATTACGAAGGTATGCCATCACCCTAAACAATAAAACAAATGAATGGAAAGTATGCGTATTCGTTTTGGTTAAATACAAAAAAAAATACAATTCGGTGCGACGCATTTTTAAAATCAGTAAATCCAGTTTGAAATTGCGATTGGCTTTGAGCTTCACTAAAAAGAAAACATGGAAACATACTTTTCTAGTAAATGGAGATTACATGAGTCACTCTCGTTTAATTTTACCACCACGCGTCGTGCAGATAGACAGTGAATAACGCAGGCGTACGTCAGAACGATCGTGGGTCGTGCGTGCTTGATTGTGTATACATAAACTTGCTTCTTCTTCTTGTCGTGTGGTAAGTGACTAAAGCCAAAGTCAAAGTTAAATAATTTATTTCAATTAGGCACATAAAAAGCACTTTTGAACGTCAAAATTTACAAAAAATAGAATTGATTCTAGTCGCCCCTTCCAAAAGGTAGTTTTCGTATGGAGAAGAATGGGCAAGAAACACCATCGTTACCCTTTTAAAACTTTTTAAACTAAACTGGTGTCAGAGTTTTAAAGCTGCTCATGGGCCTCTGACTTGGCTTCACATGCCGTCGAGAAATATAATAATAATAAATAAAAATTAAAATATTTTATTGACATATAAAAAGACGTTACATTAATTTGAAGCCCTGACTCCTGAGCTAGGTGGTACCTGTGTTACAGGAATCAGTGTCTTCACCCGTTTTTTGAGTATAAACATTCTATAAAATTAAAAATAAAATAATTTAAAATGCTCTTGAGTGGTTTGTGTGCGTGTGTGTTTGTTGTGTTTTTGTGTATGTGTGAGCGAGTAAGTGTAAGTGATTGTGCTTGGTGGATTGGACTTTGGGTGTATGTGAGGATTTGTGTGCCTAATTTGTTATTTAATGATCACGAGTATTGTTCTTTAAGTATGTTTTCTGTCTGTAGGTAATCCAGTGTTTGAAGCCATGTGTTTAGTTTTATCTTAGTTTTATTTTTTGTTAGTGGGTTGATGTGGAGAATTTTGTTTACTTTATTATAAATATAAGTAGCTAGGTATAGGCGTTGCCGTCGAGCGGCTGCGGTCCTACACTTGACTGCGCGGCATACATTAGTCATAGTTCTCTTATGTTTTGTTGTGAGATTTACCGGTGTGATTTCATGCTGTTTTATTATAAGATTGAGAAGGTATAATTGTCTCACTGTAAGTACCTGACAACTCTCATACAGGGTTTTTGTAGGGAACCGCCACGGTTTGAAGGTCATGACTTTTAGCAGAGATCTTTGAGCTCTCTCGAGGTGTATCATGTAGGTTTTACAAGCACCTCCCCATGCCGTGACACAGTAACCTATGATTGATTGTGCTAGTGCTAAGTACACCGCACGGAGAAGTTTAAAGTCGGCCACTTGCCGCAGTCTCTTGAAAGCCCATATAAGTTTCCTAACACGGGAGGCAATCTGTTCAATGTGGGGACGCCAGGTAAGTCCCTCATCCAGAATCACACCCAGGTATTTCATTGTCTTTTGTTGTGTGATTGGAAGACATGAACATGGAGGACTGTTATTGGGGTCATCACAAGAGTGTGCTTTAAGGCTTATTACTGTAGGTTTAGTTTTTGCGAAAGTAAATTGCAGAAATGAAGTTTTCGAGATATTAAGGGTTAATAAGTTAACTTCCAGCCAGTGGATTATTTTGCGTAACCCTGCCTCTGCAAATTGCCGTGCCGCTTCCCAGCTCTCTCCATGAAATATAAGTACGGTGTCGTCTGCATAACTAAATATTTTACCGTTAGTAAGAGACTGCTGCGAGGTGTGAGACAGGGAGACGTTATCTCTCCGAAACTGTTCACCGCTGCACTGGAGGATGTCTTCAAGGTTCTGGATTGGAAAGGGCTAGGCATCAACATCAATGGCGAGTATATCACTAACCTTCGGTTTGCCGACGACATAGTTATCATGGCTGAGACCATGGAGAAACTCAGTACAATGCTCGACGACCTCAGTAGAGCCTCCGAAAGAGTGGGTCTTCAAATGAACATGGACAAGACAAAAGTCATGTCAAATGCCCATGTGACACCCACTCCCATGAAGATCGGAGACGCTATACTCGAAGTTGTGGACGAGTATGTTTACCTAGGACAAATTGTCCAGCTAGGTAGGTCCAACTTCGAGAAAGAGGTCAATCGTCGAATCCGACTCGGCTGGGCAGCGTTCGGGAAGCTACGCAATATCTTTTCGTCCCACATACCACAGTGTCTCAAGACGAAAGTCTTTGACCAGTGCGTGTTGCCAGTGATGACCTATGGTACTGAAACGTGGTCGCTCACAATGGGCCTTATCAGAAGGCTAAAAGTCACCCAAAGGGCAATGGAGAGGGCTATGCTTGGAGTTTCCCTACGTGATCGAATCAGAAATGAAGAGATCCGCAGGAGAACCAAGGTAACCGACATAGCCCGAAGAATTGCCAAACTTAAGTGGCAATGGGCAGGGCACATTGCTCGCAGAACGGATGGCCGATGGGGTCGAAAGGTTCTGGAGTGGCGACCACGTACCGGAAGACGTAGCGTTGGAAGGCCTCCCACAAGATGGACCGATGACCTTGTGAAGGCCGCAGGAATCCGCTGGATGCGGAAAGCACAGAATCGGTCGAAGTGGCGGTGCTTGGGGGAGGCCTATGTCCAGCAGTGGACGTCTTTCGGCTGAAATGATGATGATGATGAAGAGACTGCTGACAAAGATCATTCACATAGAGCAGGATAAGACTCGGGGATAGGCAGCTGTCTATCCCCGAGTCTTATCCTGCTCAGGGCTGCGCAGGGTAGCTACCCTGCGGCACACCATAATGAACTCTGTCTTCATTGCTAATGACCTCACCAATCTTCACTTTTTGTGTCCGGTCATTGAGAAAGTCTGTAAATATGCTTAGAGCCCCGGCGATATATATCGATAATCGAAATATATCGATATTCGTTCTTCAAAACCATAAACTAGGTACCCACTTATTGTAAAAGGATTTGTACTATTATCAGTAGACTGTTTACTTGCCGAACCAGGCTTAGGGTGAGGAGCTAAATCAAGAGAGATACACAAAACCCACAGGGCAGCATGTGGTGAGCTGTTGGGCAGTAGCGACCCCACGAACTCTATCTCCCGGGAAAAGTCTTGTTCCTCACCCCTAGCTTGCCTTTATTGGCCGGTTGGAGTGAATACTGGCAAGGAACAGAGCTGCTATCTTCATCACCTGCTTAGCGTTTCCCAACGATAACCGAATGCAGCTGAATATAATTATTTTACTTGGAGCGACTGCCTATCTGACCTTCACAACCCAGTCACTGACTCGATAACAGGATACACTTTGGTAAGGCTGGTTATCAGACTTTAGTGTTTCTGACTACCCGTAACGACAGACAAAAATCTACGTTAAGAAAACAGCCGGGACTAACCGTCTCGGTATGGAAAGGGTTTCAAAAAAACCTCCGTTTATAATTTTTTAACCGACTTCAAAAAAAGGAGGAGGTTCTCAATTCGACAGATTTTTTTTATGTGTCGTGTCTTTGGTTTTGAATTTTCGTTTTCCGCCACAGACTTCCAAAATGAAAGTTATATTTCACTTTGTAGTGTTTTTTTTTGGAAGTCGGTTGTTTTTTTTTTTTTGTAAAAATTTTTTTTACGTAGATACTCTTCTGATACAGATAACTTTGTTTTTAAATTATTTATTTCCAACCGCAGTAAATAAGAAGTAGTAGTAATTGTATTTTTCATTCATCACATCATAGTACCTAGTAATAGACATTAGTAAGTAACCGCATTAGTAACTTAGAAGAAACCAAGATAATTACAACTCCAACGAAAGCAATTGATGTGACAGCCACTCATTTTACGAGCTCACCGAACGAAGAATTCCACAATAAATAAAACAATTATAAGTACTGGGACAAGATAATTGATTCCTAGTTTATTCAATGTAAATGTACCTACAATCAGTTATAACAATGTTGATTATTTTAATACTGATTATTTATCGAACTACTAATTACTACGTTACTATAAAAATAGATGAACTGTTTACGATGTTGACACGTGAGAAGAATGGCGGTTTTTTATGAAAGTAACGGTTATTTGTTGATGACTGCATCCTTTATTAAATAGGCAATATTTGTATATACATATATAAATATATTTGTAATCACGTTCTCAAAAACGGCTCTAACGATTTCGATGAAAGTTGCAAAAAAGGAGTTTTTGGGGGCAAAAAATCGATTTAGCTAGGTCTCATAATATCTGGGAAAATTCGTTTTCTCCGTATTTTCACCCGAGTAGAGCTCGGTCGCCCAAAGTTTAGAACAAGATGGCTACCTTAGAATAATGACATGGCAGCATGGAATTAGTAAGTACCTACTATCATGACAGCATGGAATTAGTATGTACTTCATTATACTATTAAATGAGCATTCTCTATTTTCACCAGAGCAGAGCTCGGTCGCCCAGGTACTGTCTGTTTATAAGATGTTAGTAGGCTAACAGGATTAATGGTTTGTTTTCATAGGTGTTCAGAATCCTTTTATTTATTTATTGAATACTTCAAGCACACAAATGTACAGAGATGGACTTAATGCCACAGGCATTTTCTACCAGTCAATCTTTGGGTGAAGGCCGCATGAATCCGCTGGATGCGGAAAGCACAGAATCGGTCGAAGTGGCGATGCTGGGGGGGAGGGAGGCCTATGTCCAGCAGTGGACGTCTTTCGGCTGAAATGATGGTGATGAACCTTTGGGTGATGCAGAGACAAACAGTGGTAGGTGCAATAGCGAGAATTGAGGAATAAATATTGATTTAAATATAAAGATATACAAATTCCTATTAAAAACTATAAATATCATACATATATACACCTATTTATATATAATTTCCTTTTAGTTGGTTTGTTTTACCTAGTAAGTGGGATGAGGAGGTCAGATAGACAGTACATCATCATCAGCCTATAGCAGTCCACTGCTGGACAGAGCCCTCTTCAATCTAACTAACTTAGCGATGGGAAGTTCAAAACCCACATCAAACGTGTCCTTATCAAGAAAGCATATTATAAAATTAAAGACTATGTTGAAGATAAGGAAGTTTGGCAATAATTCCTTCTGCACATGTGGCTTCCCTGGTACCTCATTAATGGCATAAATAAGTAAGAGTCTATTAACTGCTCCAAAATTAACATGTTTATTTAAATCTTTATTTATTTTTATTTTTTTTTTGTTTTTACATTCGTCCTTGACATATTTATTATTCTATTATTTGACATTATATACCTACGATTTAATTTGAACTTTTTTTTTTTTTTTGTCCCTTTTGTGGACATGATAATTACTCAGATTGATTACAGTTGTAACAGCAATCAAAATAGGTTTTTTTTATTTTTATTAATCTATTTATTTTTTGTATAGATTCTTTTCTACATATTTTGTGAATGTGAGAACGCTGTAGGCTTAGTGGATTGTAGACCTGTTAACCATTTTCTATTTTGTTAAGTACTTGGTACTTATTGAAAGACCTACACTGTCCTCCCATACCTAGAAACACTGTTATATGAAAGTATTGTAAAAGCCAATTATTTTTAAAAGAGTAACCGTGGAGTTTCTTGCCGGCTCTTCTCCATAGGAAACGACCAATTGGAACCGTGCACCTAGCTTCTGACGTTTCATAAGTGCCCATGTAGGTTTATGTGAAATAAAAATATTTTGATTTTGATTTTGATTTTGAATCTTTGTAACTCTCATTCAGCTGCTACCAGCCACCCTGCGAAGATCGTCGCTCTACCTAGCCTGAGGGCGTCCTGCCTTACGTTTCCCGATATACATTTGCTCCATGTAAATACTGGTATTTAGTTGCACTCGGTTGGACATGGAAGCTGACTCCAATATGGTTGGGAAAGGCTCGGCAGGTGATGAAGATATTTTTTGGTTGCTCCTATTATATAGAGGTGCAACTGACTTTTAGCACAATAGTAACGACGTTGCCTTAGTTTGGTTGTCATAGTAACCAATCATTGAAAATAGCACAGTCTGCTATTTCAATTATTGATCATAATGTCTTGTCAGTGGTCAAAAGAAATGTCAAAATAATAGGAGATTAATACTCGTATGTACAAGGTTACCAAATACGATTTTTTTTTCTAATGGAATGTCAGTGGCACGCCATCGGAAACTCATAATGGCGCCTTTTAATTAGTAGATTACCAAAATTACTGACAAAATTAAGGTGTCAATGATCGGTCGTTATAACACGATTGCTTTAGCAGACTTGGCTGCTATTCACGTCGGTTTCATTTACCTTTCAGATTGATCCATGTAAAAAAGTGGTCACCACATGGCTAGAAGCCTTGATTATAGCAATATGAAAAAATACTGGATATTTTAAAATAGAATTAACATACCGAAAGCACACCTACACGTTCGAGTACACACTCACACCCTACACCTACACTACATACACCACACACATTCACAGCCTATACCTACACTACATACACCACACAAATTCACACTCTACATCCACACTTCACCCACCACACACATACACACCCTACACTTACACTACACACACTCACATCACTTACCTGTCAAGTTTTAGATTTATGTTGTTTTTTTTTCATAGTCTGTAATTTTAGAATTTTGATGTACCTACTGTAAGTTTTTACACCTAATTTAACACGGAAGAGCACTGATTTCAAAGATACGAGTTTGGAATTCAGAGTTCATATAGTTTTAGCCATCTACTCACTTACATTATTTGTACCCTTGTTATTAGGCTATATTTTATTGAGTCCAAATAAACGTTATTTATTGTTATCCACCCGAATTACGTTCATCGATCAACCATCGATTATGTTTTTAGGCGATTATAATATCGACTGATCATTATCGATCTACCCCAATGTAGGGTGCATCTTAAGCCGATATAGGTTTGTTGAAATATCAAACTTTGTACAGAGCTAATTTGGAGTAAATTTTTTAAGGGAAATATTTAACTGATGCTGAAGCGATAGGTGACTGTCGCGGAAGCAGCCAATGAGCGCTACATCTAAGTTGATCGCAGTTACTTGACTATTTAGTATTTTGAAGACCCAAATTAGGTATTAATTGAGGTTTACAAAAAGAGGCAATCATTATACAGGGTGGCAGGGACATCGACGCGAAAACTGTTACCATGGATTCAGTACAAGTAGGTACACTGATGACACTTTTCTATGAAACAGCAGATTCTTTTTTAAATAACCGACGAAAAATTTCAACGCATCGGGGTTCAGAACCATGTACTGCCCTACTAAGCCCAAAGGCGGTATCTCTGAGATACGCTCTTTTAGTTTTTTTATACCATTCAATAGCTTTAACAATTTCGCACCTAATGGTATAAGCAAAATAGCGCTATCTAACTTAAAACATTTTAAAAAACAACTAAGAAATTTTATGTATCTCCATTTTTCCAAAAATTACACTTTACAAAAAGTCAATTTACTCCGGTTGAGATACTGCCTTTGGGCTTAGCAGGGCAGTGTACTGAATTTATGGATAACCGTTTTCGCGTCAGTGCCGTTTTCCTTGCCACCCTGTATTAATGGGAATTAATAGAGGTTCGACTAAACACATTGTAACTTTTTACAATACATACTCCTATTATAAATTGAAAATCTCCATAACTACCTCCTTGATTTCAAAAGAATAGAGAAATCAACAAACAAAAACGTAAATGAAACCACATTTTCATATAAAAATGAAAGTATGTCACAAAGGTTATCAAATAAGGAAAAACATATTCCGTAAAAGAAACGTGACTTCAAAGCTTCAACTAATTTTAGAAGGAATGGTTTAATGCAGTTTCCATTAAAATATGAAAGTGCAATTACTTCTTTTCTATTAATAGATATGTCACCGTAAGATTGTGAGCACCGTTAGTTTATAATCTATCGGTATTATTTCCGTTAGATCATAATCTGTACGCTGTAGCCCGTAGTTATTGCGACTTGTGGAATAATAAGGGTGCAGCAAACTAGACCGAACTCATGATCAACTTTTCTTCCAACTGCGCGAAGGAGGATATGTGTTTATCAGCCTATACATATAATTATGTATGTATATATATTTGTTCATTTGTGGCGCTCTAGATCCCAAACGCGTGGGCCGATTTTGATGATTCTTACGTCAATCGATTTGTCTTAATCTTGTGAGTGCCACTAAAGACATGACAGTAATCAAAATTCAATATGGTGACAACCAGACGCCATTAATTAGGTAAAGTTAACTATGTCAAGCGTATCATTGAATAGGTCTTTGAAAATTATCTCGGCAATATGTATTTATTGTTAAATTTAAGAAGATGCCTCCGACTGCATAAGATTGCTTATTGTTTCCATCTTTTTAAAAGTTCAAAGTTTTATAAGGGCCAGTTTCTCGAACATTTATCGCAAAATTAATGTGACCAATTGTCAAGCGCGTATCAGAAAAATGAATATGTATAGATAATGATATTGCCTATCTTAGTAAGTTTTGAGTCTCAGAATGGTAACTAGTTATCTTCTGTGTATGAAGTTTCTATGGATAATGTATGTATGTATGTAGCGAAAGGATTTTATGAAGAAAAGCACAGAAGACAAGACTAGGCATTTATATCAATTAGGCTTGACAGTAAATAGGTAGGTATTGTTAATGAGAAAGCTAGTTATCCGTTTCAAATCTAGGTACACATTGAGTACTAAAATTTTAGCTACAAATGAATGAGTCTGCGTATCACCGGTCAGTTTCCCTCAGTCGTCAGTTTATTTAATTCGCCAGTTTCGTTGATTAGTCAGTTTCACTGATTTGTCAGTTTTGCTGATTAGACAGTTGCGTTAACTCCACAGTTTCCAGTGTTGGCCAGTTTTCGTCGATTGGTACACTAAAGGGAATAAGTTTTTACGTATTATAAACACATGTGGATGATTTAATCTGCTGTAAGGAATACCTAACCGTATTAAAATCAAATTTCAGTTTTTGTTTTTAAACTAATGTATAATAAAAAAATACGTTCTTAACTTCTAACAGTAGTTAACTGAAATCTGAATATAGCACCTAACGATGTCATAAATTTAAATAAAATAGAGTGAATGAATTCTATCGAAGAATAAAAACATTTCTTTTAATTTCGGATTTCAATAAATGTATCCTTTCTAACATCTTTCTATTTATGTTAATAAGTCTTATCTGAATTTAATACGTCCAAATGTAAATTTTTTCAGATCCATCTTTTATAAAGTCACCAACAATGTTTTAGTTCATCCAATTTATGAGAACGTCTTTTCTATTACTTACGTTGTATTGCGCATGGTTGTAGCGGTGACCGTTTCTTAATAGGACTCTTCGCCCTCTTTCACTTTGAATGAAATTAATTGTAATGTAAGTGTAAGTGTAAATGATACGGGAATCCTGTCAAAGCTCTTGAAATAAAAAATATATTTGTCAGTTTGACAATTTCACAAAATTGGTTTGTACAAATTCCATAAATATAGCTAAAAGTTATCAAATAGATCTTGGAATGTATTTAATTTAGCAGACGTATGTGCTGTTTTCTACCGACTGTACTTTGGCTGACAAATTGAAATTGAAAAACTGGCAAACACTGGAAACTGTCAAGTTAACGCAACTGTCTAATCGGCAAAACTGACGAATCAGTGAAATTGGTAAATTAAATAAACTGGCGACTGAGGGAAACTGACCTGTGATACGCGGACTCAAATTAATAAAATATTATGGAACACATATTGTTAACAACATCAAATGATTTCTTGTGATCTTTTTAAGGCTGACTGTACTAACTACGGGTAAAAAAAAACTTACCTATTAATTATTTATCTTAATAATTTGTATCAACTTCCTCAAAATGGTAAAACCAAGCAAGTAGGTAATTAATATTTTGTATCTAATGAGGTCAACGTCATCAAAACAAAACATTTCATTCCCAATTATTGTCATTTTGCTTCAAATTTTTTTTAGATAAAAAACAAATGATTTATTTTACTCTTACACCGAGGTCGTAAGGTCGGTAAAAGTAAAATAAATCATTTGTTTTTATCTAACAAAATAAACTAACTAACTAACGAAATAAACGTCTCTTGAACAAAAGCACCTGCTTTTGTTTAAAAGACGTTTAGTTCTTCAAAGTTTATTCAGTTTGGTTAGTTAAACTCTCATATTTCTTTGCCAACAGTAAAGTTGTAAAAATCACTAAGCAGTTCCGGAAATTTATTCACTATCCAGTCCTAGAAATACTTTTATTTTACAGAGTAGCCCATTTACAGTGGTCCAAAACGAATCGTTTGAAGCTTCTCTCCAAGGTCTTTTAAAAGTACCCCCTAAAGTATGTTCAGCGATTTATACTTTACGGAGGAAACTTAGCTCGAAAGAAAACATTTTGTTCGACAAAATTTGTTCCAGATTTGTTGGCTTGTTTCCGCTTTTCCATTTCGTACAAATTACTAATAATATCAACATCTGAAAATGGAACATCTTGTAAAAAATGTCTGTTAAATACGTTTTACAAAAAAAAAAAACAACCGGTTTCCAAAAATAAAAAGTGATAAAGTGAAAAATAACTTTAATTTCGGAAGTCAGTGTCTTTTGTTTTGAATTTTCGTATTTTGCCACCGAATTCTGAAATTAAAGTAATTTTTCACTTTGTAGTGTTTTTTTGAAACTCTGTTATATTTTTTTTAGTAAAATATTTCTTTTTCCACACAAATTCGAATACCACTACCTGCTATGTAAATATCAGTGACAGGAACTTATCATATCATCAATATACTAAGTGGGAAAAAATACGTATTACTGAAGCTAACTCAAAAGTTACATGAGACCACCTCTGAAGTATGACTTACCAAACAAAAAAAGAATCATTAAAAAAAAACCAACTGTTGAATTGAGAACCTCCTCTTTTTGGAAGTCGGTTAAAAACAGCTAGCATCATAAACGTTAGTGACGTTTTGTAAACGTCCAATTTGCTAGAGTGGTGTTTAACTAGCGTTTAAACTTGACGGATCATTTCGACGAGCGTTTTTCTCCTATAATTCCAAGAAGCCTACTCGTAGTACCTTCTGGAAGTTCTAGTTATTAATAGTTCAATTCAATGAATACACTTGGTAAGTATACAGCGTGTATCAGAAAGGTGTGGTCATGTTTAAAATAAAAGAATTGTGGTACAGATCATTAAACGGAACAATTTTCTCCATGGGACCAATATTATAATTAAAAAAAAAACAGTGGCACTCCGGGAGTGCCGACAGAAGTGAAAACTTGAACAAGATCGCCTTGGTGGAAGAAAAATACTTGTATAGAACCGTCCGTCCGTAACCTTATCTAAATAAAGAGCACAATCGCGTTTACAAAAAAAAAAACTTCCGAAACCTTTAAAGTAAAAATACTTGCATAGAACATTGATCCGTAACTTAATTTGAATTTGAATATAAATAAACAGCACAATCGCGTTTACAAAAATGAGGTGTTATTACAGTGTCGCGAAATCAATGGTTTAGTCCCATCTCAAAAATGCCCAACGCGCCTAAAGAAGTTTTCATTTCAATAAAAAAACACTGTCCCATACAAACCTTCAATACCTACTCAGTCCAATGTTGGTACATGCCGTACATTTTGTGGAAAGTACACAGGTTGAATCGTGTTATTTTAGGTAAGCTATTCATTTTTCCTAACTCAGTGGGTAGATACCTAATAAAATAAAGGTCTTCCATCCTAGAAGTTTCGATTCATCGTCATGAATAAAATGGACTCGCCCACACGTCTACTGTAACAATAAAATACGAAAACATACATACCTAATTTATTTTATTTTCTGGGCTTTTCATATGTATTTTTAGGATTCCATTACTTGAGCACCTTTTAGATTAATATAATTTTGATAAGTAGGTACCTAAACGAGTAGGTGCTAGGATAATAAAATAGTGGCATTTTATCGATTGACTGCCAACTTAAATTGTCCGTACATTCAAATCACAATTGGCATTTTTGGCAGTTATATGAAATGGCTATATAAACAGCCGCGGCAGATTGACATAGGATGTCCGTTTTCTTAAACAGTTATTTTCCTAACTAAGATTTTCTTGCAATTTCCGCTTCATTATCCCGACAAAGTAATAACTTTGTACCAATAATTATTTTTAATTATAGATAAGTACCCAGTCGCTTGTGACCACCAGACCAGCGAGGCAGTCAAGAAGTGAAGGCATAATTGACGCGTTCGTAGTTTAAGGTGGATCCAAAATTCAAAAGTCATTTATTTAAATTAGGCTGAGAACCAGCACTTTTCGAACGTCAAAATTACATAAGACAGTCCCCCAAAAACGCCCACCCATCACCACTTCCTAGTGCCTTTAGCTGGGAAGAAGAAGTGGCGCAACAAACTCCTCAACAGCACAGCTGTCTGATCAAGTTAGAAAAAAATAAAAATGACTATACAATAGTATGCAAAATTATTATGCAACACAAAACATTATTTTAACTAAGTATAAATTATTGGCCATATGTCAGCTAGCACACGCCAATATACCAACCAAAAACATCGAGAACTATACTCAAGCAGAATTAAAAAAATATAAACTAAACGTAAAAAGAACTAAATATCTAAATAAAAGCCTCCAGGCATAAAGGGCATGCCCGCTTACATAAAGCTGTAAATTGGAAGTTATAAATGATAAACTAGGACCATCGAGGTAAAATAAATGTACAGTTAATTACTAGTAACAATAACAAAACCATGATCAGCAAGACGACCAGTCACCACAAGCAGCACCCGTTCACGAGCATAACGCAAAGATCAGCCATTACCCCCCTCGCCATATTTGAGGGAAGGAGGCAACTCGACTCCCGACGCTACCGCAAGCATTGACATCTAAGGGAGCATGACGAACTTGCTGCCGGTTGCTTTCCCACCCAAAAAAAAAAAAAAAGAGTACTATTCATTCGTGTTTAAGTTAAACTGAATAGAATTAACCTTCTCCAAAAGCAAGCTGTAAATATAAATATGTATGTAGTGACACAGTACCTGTCACACAGTCACCAGAGAACCGTATACCACATACCACCGAACCAGCTACCATATACCACTGAACCAGCTACCATATACCACATACCACTGAACCATTACCACGTTTTGGACAGTCCGCAAGAAATAGAGAAGCAATCGTCTTGATAAAGACGAGTAACGAGTATCTTAATAAAGAAACAAGATAATCGACGCAGCACGAGCGTTATCACAACGTCGCACTCGTTCGCCGGTTCGCTTCGAAAGAAGCGGTTTGTAAGCTCAAGCAAATAAGCAGAAGCACCAGCACCCTCCGTATCTTCACGCTTCGAGACCACGCAGATGAACATCTTCACTCGACGACGGCTCACGGCGAAAAGGACCGAGCTCTGCGCGCGACTCCTATTTATGCCTTCGCAGCGAATAATGCCGCGTGCAACGCAGCGCCCCGCGCCCCTCGCGCGGCGCGCCCTACGGCGCATCGCTATTGGTCGATTTATTGTTAAGTAACATGCTAGTGCCTAAGAGTATCAATGTATGAATAGTATAAAATAAGGTGTTTTAGGAAATAAAATATAGTCTATCTGATTCCGTTCTTCTGTACAGTCTAGTTTTATTTACGACAATAAGAGTACCCTAATACACTCTACCCAAATAGCGACCAAACGCTTAAATGTATATTGTATGAAAGTTAAAAAAACTAACTGTAGAGCCGTCTATAAGGGTAAGCATATGCTGAGACGTAGGTGACGCAGGTCCACGCAGCGCAGGGCAGAGCAGATTTTGTAATGCATGAACGTACTGACAGCTGCGTACGCTGCGGCGCAGGTATGTGTGACGCAGACATATGTCTGTCCTGCCCTGCGTCTCGTTGTAGAGCCGGCACAGATTTCTTTACGACGCGTCCAGGCCGTCACTTATTTTTGTACCTAATCTGTCATCGACAGATGAAAGATTTCGATGACAGATTGTTTGTACTACCTAGGACACGAAGGTGTCTGTGTAGCTGCGTCGTAGCATGCACTCGCGGCCTATGTCTGCCACGCCTGCCCTGCCCTGCAAAAACTGTACTGCGCTGTGCTGCGTCACCTGCGTTTCAGCATATGCTTAGCCTTATCAACCTATGGGCAGCCGTTCATTAAACACTGATTTAAGTTTCAAAGTTTCTAATTGAAGGTGCGTGATCTCTAAACATATTATAAATTTAAGTCGCGTGTCTGTCTGTGTGACCACGTTGCTTTTCTAAACTACGAAACGGATTTTGATGCGGTCTTCACCTGCATCATTTAGAGAATTTATTCCGAAAGGCTGTATAATATATATATTTCATTTATTGCGGATCACACATAAAGGTACATACAATCCATATAGTATTGGTAACAAAGACTTAGAAACTATGTTAGTAAAACTTACAAACTAACCAAACAACAACTAATAACTATGTGGCTCAACACACATGTTGGCACGTGCCTCCGCATCCAGTGCCTAATAAAGGGGTTGTACATCTTGTCGATCAATGTTTTTAGGATGCTGTTGGAGCTTTCGCGCAACCTACCCATTATTGACGCCGCCCGCTTTCTCAGTGAGGCATGAAAATCGTCAACACGAGCTTCCGCGAACATCTGCGAAGCCCTACAGAAGCGCGTAAGCCCCATCAACATCCTAAGCCCATTATTATATTGAACGCGTAGGACGTTGGCCCTCTACGTATACTTCACCCATAAGCTGCACGTGTAGAAGGTTTGGCAGTAGGCCTTAAAAATATACTTCACATCCCTACTACAACGTGCAAACCTGCGGGCTAACATATTGCACCAAACTGCGAACGCCCTACGCTCCCTATCCAAATCTGCATCATCAGATAAGTCCTCCGTGACCAAATGTCCTAGGTATTTAACCTGAGCAACACGCTGCAAAGGTGTTCCGCTTATAGTCATTGGAGGAACGTTACCTAACGATGCATGTTTGCACTTAAAAATCACCATCTGCGATTTCTTGACGTTGTATGTAAGCCCATGCGTCGTCGCATAAGACTCACATACCACAAGCAATTTGCGGAGTGCACTGATTGATGGGTTCAATGCATTAATATCTAACTTACTTATCACAAAGAAATCTTCATATTTGGCCCTGGTTGCTTAGATGTTGATAATTTACGTTAGCAGTTAATCTGTGCTTAATGTTTGCTTGAAGTTTTTAGTTAAATGTTATGTTGTTAGTTTGTTGCAAACTTAGTGTTAACTGTAAGTGCACCAAGCAATGTCATCTAACCCTTAACCTTTAAACGAGCAATTCTAGTATATATATAATCTGAATCTCGGAAACGGCTCCATCGATTTTCATGAAATTTATTATGCAGGGGGTTTCGGGGGCGATCTAGCGAGGTTTCATTTTTAGAAAAGGTCGTTAAAAAAACTGGTCACCCAGATAATTTTAATAAATAATAATAAGTCATCAAAACCGTGCGACGCAGGGGGTCGCTTGTTTATTAAATTAAATTAATTTTATAATAAAATTTTGATACGGCTACAATTCAAGCTATAAGTACATTTCCGTATTTATTGTACGGAAATCCTATACAACGCGAGATCAGCCTATACTGGAAATAATCGTGTGTACAGTTAAAAGTAGGTATTCTATGTAGGTATAGTAAACCTCTTAATTGCTTCACCATTTTAGTTAAAAATTTACGTCCAATTGAAGATTACCTAACTAGATGAACTAAGGTTGAAATTATTTAACTGTTCGATAGACAAATAGACCTTGTCGTTTTATGCCGGGCAAGTGACATTCAACCTTAGGGTGATAAGCCGTTTCGCTGTCGACTATACCATAATATCTGCCTGTTCTGTCCACTTTATAAGCAACGGTTTCACTGCAACTGCTACACTTCTCACGATTCTTCGTTATAAATAAATCATCATCATTTCAGCCGAAATACGTCCACTGCTGGACATAGGCCTCCCCCAAGCACCACCACTTCGACCAGTTCTGTGCGGGAGCTTTCAGTGGATTCCTGCGGCCTTATAAATAAATATTTAAATAAATTAAAAAACAAGTCTTTCATATTATTTCAAGTCTTTCTTTTTATTCATAATGTACATATTAGAGAGTATCCTATAATGTTCTATTTCAAAAAATAAAAATTAAAGCAGAAAATTAAAACAAACAGATACTCATAAAAACATAAACTGTTTCACATCCTACGCATGAAATAAAGTTCATTAATTAAAAGTTATAACGCCATTTAGGCGTAATATTATGTAGATTGATACAATGTATTGATTGATTTAGAACTCAATTCAAAAATGGACCTCATCAAAAACGCCTACGATATTGTGATGCAATCAAAGACATTTAAAATATACATTTTAATAAACTACAAACCAAAAAAAAACAGGCCAAGTGAAGAAGTCTTTCTTAGAAAATCTATAAAAGAAGTTAAATGCGTTCGTTCAACTCTTATTTCTTACTAGCTGTTGCCTGCGTGCATTTTTCGAAAAGTAGCCTCAGTTACTCCATATAACATCAGCTATCTGCCAGTGAAAGTCCCGTCAATATCGATCTAGCCGTTTCGGAGATTAACCGGAACAAACAGACAGACAAAAATTTAAAAGGCTATGTTTTTGTTATAAGTACTGTATAAGTGTGTGGGGGTGTGTTTGTGTGTGTGTGTTTTTTCATAAATGCATTTAGTAAAAATTTGTTATTTTGGCATTACAAACAGACACTTGAATTTTATAATTTATTTGCATGTATGTATTATTAAGATTAAAAAAGGAAGTCGTATATTTTACCGGGAAATTGAAGCATATTTTTTTTTATTGGAACTGGTATGTAAAGTAACTTATTTTGTCATAATAATTATAATTACTATCATGGGGATTAAAAACTAGCGAAGCGCGTGTCGGATCACGCACAGTGAAGAGTTCCGTAGTTAAGATGAACATTTACACATATAGGCACAGAACTCATTTTATCGACTTCATAGATAAGTTTGTATTTCATAGTAACTTGAAAAATCTATGAAAAACTGTTTTTTCTGCGGTTGCAACCGAAAACATCCCATATGTCACAAACTATTAACCAAAAAAAGGTCAATTGGAAACACCATTTTCTTTTTAATTATGTGTTCCTACGTGCATAGAAATATGTTTTTTCATCCCTCGGTTACATGTATGGGAAGTGCTACTCCGAATATTGTGAAACTTCTGCAATAGTGGCTACTGCTTGCCAAATCTATACATATAATAAAATCGTAGCGAAGTCAAAACTGTACATTGAATATTTTTGAAAAAAAGTAATTGCTACGAGGTCTATGTATAGATTTGGCAAGCAGTAGCCACTATCGCAGAAGTTTCTAATGCCGAAAATATATTTTTTAGAATTTTTGTCTGTTTGTCTGTATGTATGTTCCAGCATGGCGCGAATTCTACCGGACAGATCCTGTTAAAATTTTGCATAGATATTCCCTGTGTGTCTGGTCAAGTTATAGGGTATAAATTATCACGCTATTTGCTATGGAGGATGAGCAATATTACATTATGTTGTATTTTTATGTTCTAGCATGACGCAAATTCTACCGAATAGATTCTGTTAAAATTTTGCATAGGTGTTCCCTATAAGTCTGGTCAAACTGTAGAGTATAAACTATTACGCTATTTACTATGGGGGACGAGCAATATTATATTATATTCGTATTTTTTGGAAAAAAACGCGCCATAATTTTAGGATATTGTGATGGTTATCGATTTAACTTTTAGAATGATTATCATCACGCTATACCTTTATGGAATTGAGCAGTCAATCATGAAATATATAGGAACGGCTGTTTAAGATAAACTTCAACGAAGCAATTAACTCAGCGGTTGTACGATTGCTATGCAAACATGGGGTTGTAAGTTCGGTTCCCAACTACGGTTTTTGTTTTTCTTTTTTTTCACATTTTGTTACACTTATTTTTTTTTTGATTATTTCCCTATAATATATTATAAATATGAAAGAAAGTTATTGCTACGAGGTCTGGGATCGATTCTTATGCGGAAAATATAGTTTTTAGAATGTTTGTCTGTTCCAATAGTAGGGTATATAGACTATCACGCTATTTGCTATGGGGGATGAGCAATATTACATTATTTTCTTATTTTTCTCTGCAAATTGTAAAAAAACGCGCCAAAAGGTTGGGATATTGTAGATAGTTACCGATTTAACTTTTTAAATTATTATCATCAAGCTATACATTTATGGAACTATGCAGTCAATCATGACATAATTATACCTATAGGAACGGCTATTTTAGCTAACTTTCAACAAAGCGAATAAGTAAGCGGTTGGACGAATGATTTGAAGTCGTAAGGTAGTAAGTTCGATTTCCATCTGTTTTTTTTAAACTATTTTTTTACATTTTGTAAAACGGTTTTTTTTTAATGAATGTATTAATTCACAAAAAAAGGAAAACTTCGTAAGCTGTGACGTAGTAGGTTCTCATCTACTACGTCACAAGTACTTTACAGTCAAAAAACATTCAAGGTTGTATTCGGAACATTTTAGAGCTAAAGACTGTAGGAATAAAATGATTTTTTACAGTTTTTGACAGCAGATTTGTCCGAGCGATTTTAAAATATGTATGTGTGTGGATCTTCTGGAATCGCTGCCACACTGCTTCCTGGTGACAAAACAGCGCACGCCATGTTTAAGATTCCCATCGATTTAGAAAGCAACGAAACGCCTGTTTGTGGGGTGTCACGCAACAGAACAAGAGATGTGTGCATAGGGATTGCGCTTCATCGTATAGTATGAATGCATTATGGCAAATAGAAAAGCAGTGGAAGCTGTAAACAGAACCCTGGAGGACATCCGCAGGAACCAAGATATGATGGGTGGTGTCACAGTTCTGACAAACAAAATGAATACTTCGTTGAAACGGTCGACTCTGTGGTCGAGAGTTCATAAACTGCGCTTGACCATCATCATACGAGCTCGGTTTGGCGGGAATTCAAATGCTCAAGAATTCTCCGATGTTTTTCTAAAAGTTGGTGAAGGCACTCTACCAGAGACTGTTGGTAGAGTAGATCCCACTTTAGAAGATCTTATTCGTTCTGATATACGAGAACATCAGTCAAATACCATACCAAGAGAATTCTTGGGTGTGTTTCGATTTTAACTCCGAAAATGATCAAGCTGCAGCGATCAACCACAGTATTCTCTCACAAATTGAAGGGAGTGAAGTGATATACTCCTCCATTAATGCCACGTATTACCCCGTAGAATTTCTCAATTCGCAAATGGCAAGTATCTTTTCCGGTTGTATATCTGTGTAACGGAAATCGGCTCAAAGTCATGTCTTTACAGAGGAACGTCATCGAGACGGAAATTCTAACAGGTTGTGGCGATGACGAGACAGTGTTTATAGCGCGTATACCACTAATTCCCCACCATTACCAGTTGAAGAGCGTGCAGTTCCCTGTGAGCGTATGCTTTGCGATCAACAAGTCACAGGGGCCGACATCGAAGGCTGAAGGCTGCGGGTGTCGACCTCAGGACAAGCTGCTTCTCATACGGACAACTGTTACGTCGCTTACTCCCGACTCACCATTCCTGACTGTATATTTAAACAGCTTTAATCTAATGCCAATCTAATAAACCTCTATGATGTGATCGATATTCCGAAAGGACACGAAGTAATACGACAGTGTTCGTGTGTTCGTTTTAACTACGACTAAGAACGGTTATGCACTACTTCCGATCCGAATCCGAATTCAAGATCCGAGTTCGATCCGAAATGGTAATTTTCTACATTTGAATGGACAGAGTTCGGATCTAGTGCGCAACCCCCGTACAAATAGTACTATGGCTACTACGGACCGACATTTCTCGGATTCGGATTGGACGTAGTACGTAACTATCTTAGGCTGAGGCTATATTAGGCACTTGTCCCACCGCCCGACGAGAAAGCGACAAAATATCAACGATTTTCCCGCTCAATGAATGTACAAAAGATTGTACGTCCCGTGTAGGGTTACCATCTATGTAAGGGAGGATGCCTGTCTAGGATGTACAAAATGCCAGATTTTTCAGAAAAATGCCTGTCTATTGTAAAAAAATTGTACGTCTTAAAATAGATAATACGCAACAGATAGTTTTAAAGACTGATATTTATTCAAAATCAATAGTTTGAACAATTTACGACCACTAAACTAAATTAGAAAAAATGAACTTACTACTGAGTGATATGTTCCGAATCCGATTCCCTTGTTCACAAACTAAACTAAATTTAAATTCAGTGCATCTTATTCTTTCTATTTCATTAAGAAAAGGACAGAAGATAAATTTTAGTTTAGTCCTGTCAAATTAATAAGCGCTTGACGTAAATTGACGTAATTTTAGTCGGCAAGTTTTTAATCACGTCTAAACTTGTATGGAGAGTGACAGGCGCTGATTAATTTGACAGGACTAAACAAAAATTTATCCTCTGTCCTTTTCTTAATGAAATAGAAAGAAAAAGATGCACTGAACTTAAATTTAGTTTAGTTTGTGAACAAGGGAATCGGCACCATTGTTTTTTCAAAAGTTCTTTTTTTTTCTAAAATCTTCACACGAAACGTTTTTAAAGTTTTTTTGAGTTACTAATAACACTTTTACGGACTCTATTGTCAGGTGATTCCTTTCTTTATTCAATTATGCATTTATTAGGAAAATTCAAAAATGCCTGTCTTATCTTAGCGCCGGCCGCACGCCTGTCTTAACCGTAAAATGCCTGTCAAATGCAGCAAATACCTATCAGATGGTAACCCTAGTCCCGTGTAAGTTTAAGAGATACATAACACATTGATAGTTAATTGCTGACTGTTCACACCGAGTATTTGTCACAACGACAAGAACTACCAAAGAGTGTACTCGCTCAGCGACGCTCAGAACACTAGCTAAGAGACTCACACTTGATACATACGCATACTACCGAGTAATCGCTCGTCGCCGTCGCGCACTCTCTGCTCGTTGATCGCTAACTTGTGTTAGTAGGGCCTTAGGCTAACGCCACATTAAGTAGCGATTTGTTATGCGACTGGGATAGCGAAACCATAATAAACATGGTGTGGCAACATGCCAGTCCGCAAAGAAATGTAATAAATTCGCTTCAATTTCGCTGATGTGGCTATGCCTTAGTTATACTAATGTAGTCCCAATCTTATCAAAACAATGATTGCTAGCATTTTTTTTTTTTAAATGAAAACTTTAGGCGTGTTGGGCATTTTTGAAATGGGAAAAAACAATTGAACTCGCGACACCGCTACCGACACCTCATTTTTGTAAACGCGATTGTGTTCTGTTTTTATATTAAGTTACGGATCAATGTTCTATGAAAGTATTTTTACTTTAAAGGTTTTGGAAGTATTCTTTTTGTAAACGCGATTGTGCTCTTTATTTAGATAAGGTTAGTGACCAATGTTCTATACAAGTATTTTTCTTCCACAACGACGATCTTGTTCAAGTTAGAAAGAGACTGCCACGCCAGCGCACCTCCGGCTCTAAAAAAATATTCATAGGGTTAGGCAAACAAATACCACGTGGATTCGCGATTGTCAAAATACGACTTTAGTTGTGTCAAAATTATATTTTAACTAGCTGACCCTGCAAACGTTGTTTTGCTATATAAATGTTTGGGGTGAACCATCTTTGTAATTTACTACCCTACCTACCCTACCTACCCTACCTACCCTACCTACCCTACCTACCCTACCTACCCTACCTACCCTACCTACCCTACCTACCCTACCTACCCTACCTACCCTACCTACCCTACCTACCCTACCTACCCTACCTACCCTACCTACCCTACCTACCCTACCTACCCTACCTACCCTACCTACCCTACCTACCCTACCTACCCTACCTACCCTACCTACCCTACCTACCCTACCTACCCTACCTACCCTACCTACCCTACCTACCCTACCTACCCTACCTACCCTACCTACCCTACCTACCCTACCTACCCTACCTACCCTACCTACCCTACCTACCCTACCTACCCTACCTACCCTACCTACCCTACCTACCCTACCTACCCTACCTACCCTACCTACCCTACCTACCCTACCTACCCTACCTACCCTACCTACCCTACCTACCCTACCTACCCTACCTACCCTACCTACCCTACCTACCCTACCTACCCTACCTACCCTACCTACCCTACCTACCCTACCTACCCTACCTACCCTACCTACCCTACCTACCCTACCTACCCTACCTACCCTACCTACCCTACCTACCCTACCTACCCTACCTACCCTACCTACCCTACCTACCCTACCTACCCTACCTACCCTACCTACCCTACCTACCCTACCTACCCTACCTACCCTACCTACCCTACCTACCCTACCTACCCTACCTACCCTACCTACCCTACCTACCCTACCTACCCTACCTACCCTACCTACCCTACCTACCCTACCTACCCTACCTACCCTACCTACCCTACCTACCCTACCTACCCTACCTACCCTACCTACCCTACCTACCCTACCTACCCTACCTACCCTACCTACCCTACCTACCCTACCTACCCTACCTACCCTACCTACCCTACCTACCCTACCTACCCTACCTACCCTACCTACCCTACCTACCCTACCTACCCTACCTACCCTACCTACCCTACCTACCCTACCTATTCTACCTACCCTACCTACCCTACCTACCCTACCTACCCTACCTACCTGTTGTACATTGAATAATTAAGTTAAATAAGAGCCAAAGTAGTAAACGTCATGTTTTTTATTTTGTGACAATCAAAAGAACACAATGTCAGTACGAAATTAGATTATTAAGAATAATAAATACAGACAAGTATTTAATGCATACTTTGAGTATTTACTACATACCCCCACTTAATCGAAATAATCTAAGATCTATAAGCGAGACATTAAGATTTAAAGAAGCCTATAATTAACTAAATCCCATACCCTTAACACATCTTAAATGTGATACACGTCCTAGGGCTTTTGTCAAAATGTCAGCGCTCATATCATGCGTCTGAATGTACCGTAAGTCCACAATATTCTTAGATACAATCTCTCTAATATAATGATGTTTTGTATCTATGTGCTTAGTCCTATTATAGTGAATAGGGTTTGATGCCAGCTTTTGCGCCCCTTGACAGTCGTTATAAATAATAACTTGTCCTACCTTGCCACTAATTTCTTGCAAGAGTCTGCGCAAAAAGACAACTTCTCTGGTTACGGCACTCAGTGACATATACTCAGCCTCGGTTGAAGATAATGCAACCGTTGGCTGTTTCTTTGACTCCCAAGAAATTGGTCCTCCAGCCAATTTCACAAAATAGCCTGTATACGAACGGCGGTCAATTGTGCAGTTAGCCCAATCGGCATCAGCGTATGCAGAGATATATTCACCAGTCTTCCTGTAGACAATGGAATAATCTATAGTACCCTTAAGATACTGAAGTACACGCTTCGCTGCTGTCCAGTGCGTTTTGTCATAAGTCGTATTAAACTGACTCAAATAACTGGTAGCAAACGCTATATCTGGCCTAGTATTAACAGCGAGCCAATCAAGTTCTGATAAGGATAATCAGGTTTCTCACCAATTCCAGGTTCCAACTTACTGCTCGCTAAAGGTGTATCAAACGTTTTACACTGTTGCATTTTAAAACGTTTTAATAAATCGAGTATAAAAGTTTTTTGGTTTATTTCAATTATCCCATTATCGTATTTTACATTTAGAGATAGGAAATAATTTAGATTTCCCAGATCTTTTATACCGAAAAATTGTCTCAAGTCATGTTTGACTTTGTCATACGTCAAGTCATCTTTGTGCAACAAGACAATGTCATCGACATAGACAGCTAGTATAACTAGTTCAGACGAACCAAAAAGTTTCGTATATACACATGACTCTGAGGAGGTCCTACTGAAACCCAAACTTTTAAGAGTTTCGTCGAGCTTTTTATTCCAAGCTCGCGAAGCTTGCTTCAACCCATAGATGGATTTCTTCAGAAGACAAACTTTTCCATCTTCTTGTGTAAATCCAGGAGGCTGTAGCATGAACACTTCTTCCTCTAGATTGCCATTAAGAAATGCTGTGTCCACGTCCAAATGCTTTAGCTTATATTCGTTCTCAACGGCAAAAGCTAACAGCATACGTAAAGATGAATTCCTCACCACAGGAGAGAATGTTTCATAATAATCCACTCCTGCCTCCTGACTGTAACCTTTAGCTACAAGTCTTGCTTTATACTTTACAGAATTTCCTAAAGCATCTCGTTTCAATTTGTAGACCCATTTACAAGGAATAACTTTCTTATTTTCAGGTCTATTGACTAAAATCCAAGTTTTTCTTTCTATTAAGGAATCATACTCGTCTTGCATCGCAGCAATCCAACTATCTTTATCTTCTGCGTGCATGGCTTCTGAGTAGCTAGATGGATCTTCATTTATTACCTCTTTCGTACAGGTCTTGTATAACAAGAAATCTGGTTTCTTCCGTTCTCTCATTGGATAGCGACGTTCTTCCACTGACTCACCGAGAACACTGTTGCTTTGTTCTACTTCTACATCTGAAGCATCATGAAAACGATCAGGGGAAACGTCCGGAACATCCATGGAAGTGCTTGCTGTAGGAACATCCAAATTAACTATCTGTTCAACAGCATTGCCAGGATCAGTGCTCAATCGTAGTGGAACTACTGTTTCTTCTTGGCTTCTAGAAGAGTCTGAATTTTCTTTTAAACTTGTAAAAGAATTTTTAAAAAATACTGCGTCCCTCGCTTTAACTAAGCGACGTGGGCATTCAGAACTACGAAAGAAGTAACTGTGGATATCATCAGCATATCCTACAAAAATGTGCTCCGTAGATTTGACATCAAGCTTCTTTCTTTGACAATTGGGGACATGAACCATCGCTCGACAGCCAAAAACTCTTAAATGTGAGAGGTTTGGTTTATTCCCATACCACATTTCAAAAGGAGTTTTATTTTCGAGTGCACGATGAGGAGACCTGTTTTTCAAATAAGCAGCAGTTTGAACTGCATCTTGCCAATATACTTTGGAAAGTTTACCTTCAGTAAGCATACAGCGCGCCTTTTCAACCAGTGTGCGATTTACACGTTCAGCTACGCCATTAGATTGAGGGCTATAAGGAGCTGTCGTTTCATGCTTAATTCCTTTTGAAGTCAAATAGTCTCTCATACCTTGGTTCATAAACTCAGTCCCGTTATCTGTTCTGAAAATTTTAATTTTTGCTTCCTTCTGCCTTTCAACTGCATTCTGAAATTCACAGAATTTATCTTTTACTTGAGTTTTCGACGAGATAAAGAAAGGAAAAATCGCTCTCGAAAAATCATCAATAAAAACCAAAAGATATTTGTTTCCCTGAAAAGAATCGTGTGACATCGGACCACACAGGTCCGCATGAATTAGTTCCAACAAAGCTGTTCCTCTTTTAAATGGAATTGCTTTGAATGGTTTTCTTGACTGCTTGCCTTCCAAGCAATGTATACATGGTTCATTGTCCACCTTATCATAAGACACACCTATAGCCTCACCTTTTCTAAGTTTATCCAGACCTATTCGGCAAAGGTGTCCTAAACGCCTATGCCAAAGTCTGCAATCTGACGTATCAAGGAGCGCATTAGAGGCAATTCTCTTAGGAACATTTACAGTACAATTTAAAGTGTACAGCCCACTACTTACAGAACCACGTAAAAGAGCCTTTCCAGTACAAGAAAAATTTTCATAAAAAATACAACCATTTTTATCAAAAACTACATGTAAACCGTTTTCACATGCTTTCCTAACAGAGAGTAAATTACAATTCAGGTCAGGCACGGCAACAACACCAGTCATTGTTCCTTCACAATCTTTAGTAGAAAAAGAAATATTACCTATACCTCTGCAACTTATCTTCTCTCCATTTGCAACCGTTACAGTATCATTACTACCTGCTTCATTATTCAACCTTACGTTCTCTAGGTAATCAATATTATGGCACATGTGGTTGGTCGCTCCAGTATCAATGAAAAAAGTGGTACTCTCTCCTTCTACACCATTGAGTGCTGTCTTCAGAGTAACATTTTTTACGTGCTTGTCCTTCTCGTCCTTCCTTATAGGACAATCGGGCCTTTTATGACCTGGTTCACCGCATCCATAGCATTTGATAATTCTTTTCTTCTTACTATTATTGGAAGAAATTTTACCTTGAGAAGATTTCAGAGCGGAAGTCGTCGGTTTGTTCTCCGGAGCTTGAACGTCTACGGTTTTCGAGAACTCATTCAATAGCTTACTTTTCACCAATTCACTTGTGATTTTTAAGTTGGAGTTTTCCAGAGCCATAACTAAGGGATCGTAGCGAGGTCCTAAACCTCCGAGCATAATCGCTGCCAAACTTTCATCATCAATCTTCTTCCCGATGTCTGCTAAATCTTGCGAAGTAGCAACGATTGCGCCAATATAACGCTCAACATCATTATCGAAGTCTGACAAGTTATATCTATACAGCCTGCGCTCCAGGGCCAATTTTCTGCCCATTCCCTTATCTTCAAAAGCATCTTTAAGAGCATCCCATGCTTGCCTGGCAGTCTCAGCGCTCCGAACATGTGCGATTGCGCCTCCGTCGATTGTCAAACAAATCTTGGTTAAAGCTCTCTGATCCCTTTTATTTGCATCAGAGGGCTTCTCACCTGAGTAACCTTCTATGGTTTCCCATAAATCCTCATGCATCAAATACATACGCATTTTGAATTTACCCTACCTACCCTACCTACCCTACCTACCCTACCTACCCTACCTACCCTACCTACCCTACCTACCCTACCTACCCTACCTACCCTACCTACCCTACCTACCCTACCTACCCTACCTACCCTACCTACCCTACCTACCCTACCTACCCTACCTACCCTACCTACCCTACCTA
Organism: Agrochola lychnidis; assembly: GCA_963680765.1. NCBI lineage: Eukaryota > Metazoa > Arthropoda > Insecta > Lepidoptera > Noctuidae > Agrochola > Agrochola lychnidis. Next base: position 13,277,007 of record OY796864.1, read on the forward strand.
CCCTACCTACCCTACCTACCCTACCTACCCTACCTACCCTACCTACCCTACCTACCCTACCTACCCTACCTACCCTACCTACCCTACCTACCCTACCTACCCTACCTACCCTACCTACCCTACCTACCCTATCTTTCAAGTTGGATCAAACTGCATACGGTGTGCAAATTTGATTAAAATCGGTTAAGTAGTTTAGGAGCCCATCGCGGACAAACAACGTGACACGTAATTTATATATATTAAGAAGATAAGAAGATAAGATTTAGAGAATTGTTGTTGCAGAATAGCTTTAAGATTCTCATAGCAAAGTAAGGAATTTTAGTGATTGTTTAGTTCGGTGTACAAGAGAATCGGCACCAATGTCTCGTACTTGAAAGTTTTTAAATATCGCCCCATTTTATAGAACCAACAAAGAAAGTCCAACAACCTTTTAAACTTGTTAGACGTATTTCGAAGAAATGACACAAAATCTCAAAGTTTCTACGTTGGCATGAAATAATAAATCAAACAACTGATTATTAGAATTATAGAGAATTTTCTCAAATAAAACAGCGATGCCTTGCAGTTTCAACTTTTGACGAATTGAAACTGAATTCAATAACTGCATGAATCTTGAATTTAAGTTAAATGTATTTTACCAAAGAAAAGGTAAGTTACTAAAGTCAGGTACTAAAGTTGCTTTCATTTGATCTTGAAGAAAGGGGACTGTATCACGAAGACAATGACACAATAGCGTTCTCCTTCTTTGTCGTGTCTATGGCACGACAGTGTATTAAATTTTGTTAGCCCAAAACTTCGCGACTCCCACTTAATAGCGTTAATTATACAAAAAACTAGCTTTTGTCAGCGGTTTCGCCCGTGTGAATGTCAGAAATTATCCCACAGGGTCATTTTACCGAGATAAAAAGTATTTCATATGTTAATCCAAACTACCCGTGTGCCAAATTTCATCCAAATTCGTTCAGCCGTTTTATCGTTAATGAGTAACAAACATCCAAACACACAAACATACAAACTTTCACATTCATAAAATTACAAGCTGCTCCCCACGGTTTCACCCGCATAAGTCTAGATCCTGTGGGAATATCGGGATAAAAAGTATTATATGTGTCAATCCATGTTATAAACTATCTGTGTGCCAAATTTCATCCAAATCTGTTTAGTTGTTTTGCGTAAAAGAGTAACAAACATCCATCCATCCTCACAAACTTTCGCGTTTATAATATTAGTAGGATGTATAGCAGGATAGTAGGACTAGCTTTTGCGCCCGCGGCTTTGGCTTATTGGTTGATTTGCACGTATTTACTTTTGAATTTCATGCAGTAAAGTTATTGTATATTTTTCTTAACTTTATTGCATAAAATATCAAAATGTGCCAATTGCCTAATACGTATTACTGGAGTTGTCAATTCGTCCACAAATAAATTAACTTTGTGCGAATCGCCTCAAGATTTTTTTATTATTTAAAAGTGTCGATTTGTCCGTTTCGAGCCCAATAAGCCACGGCTTTGCCCGCATGGAGGTCGGAAATTATCCCACGAGAACGTACTATCAGGATAAAAAGTATATCCTATGTCTCTCTTTTCAGGTCATGGTCTACCTATGTGCCGAACATTGAAATTCTGAACGGATTTCTGTCACTTTTCCAAGCCGTTATAATGCTTGAAAAGGCAACAGCCAGAAACAATTATTTTCATATTATTAGTCTGCCTAGTCACTAGGTTGTGGAGGTCAGATAGGCAGTCGCTCCATGTAAAATACTGGTATTCAGCTGCATCCGGTTAGACTGGAAGCCGACCCCAACATAGTTGGGAAAAGGCTAGGCAGATGATGAGTCTGCCTAGCATTTTCCCAACTTTGTTAGGGTCGGCTTCCAGTCTAATCGGATGCAGCCGAATACCAGCATTTTACATGGAGCGACTGCCTATCTGACCTCCACAACCCAGTAACTGAGTAATACGATACCCCTTGGTAAGACTGGTTGTCAGACTTTCGGCCTTCTGACGACCCGTAACGACTGTTAAAGATCCACGAATGACAGCTGGGACCAACGAATTAACGTGCTTTTTGAGGCAACTCCGGCAAGCGCAGCTTAACCTAATGGATCGACCCTTGCGGCTGTTATTACTTAGCCACGAGCTTCTACCTATTTTAGAGGAGCTCGTGGCTAAGTACTAACAGTCGCTCGGGTCGATCTGTCAGGTTAAGCTACGCTTGCCGGGGTTGATCCGTGGATGGGTGACCATTTCTACATACCGAGACTCCTCCGTGCCTCGGAAAGCACGTTAAGCCGTTGGTCCCGGCTGTCATTCGTGGATCTTTGACAGTCGTTACGGGTCGTCAGAAGCCCGAAAGTCTGACAACCAGTCTTACCAAGGGGTATCGTATTACCCAGTTACTGGGTTGTGGAGGTCAGATAGGCAGTCGCTCCATGTAAAATACTGGTATTTAGCTGCATCCGGTTAGACTGGAAGCCGACCCCAGTATAGTTGGGAAAAGGCTAGGCAGGCAGATTGAGCTTCTCCATATTTACATGTCATTAGTATGGATGGATATAATTTTGGTCAACACCCGTTTGTAGTTATTTATAAGATTTTTACACTCATATTCGACTTCTAGGCCATTTGCAGAGGTCAATGCAGCTATAAATTCTCGCCTTGGATGCCAATGGAGCTAAGCCACATTTCTTGCTAAATGGAGTTAAGTGCATTAACGTGTTGAAAAAGAGCCATTGTTTATGTTAGTCAATAAATCTAACTAATATTATGACTGCAAAGGGGTTTTTTTTTAATTTGCCAGTAAATTTTAGTGTAGTTTCAATAAGAGTCAATAATTCTATGCCACTTAAATTCATTGTGATTACAAGTCAAAGAAGGTAATTATTCAGTGGTCAATAGTTGTAAGAACTCTTGACGTCCATATTATGATGTCATAATATTGTGTTCGACCAGTCCGCATTCTGCATTTCGACGAGTTTGAGCGTGCATTGTTTAGTTTGGTTTGAGTCATTAAAATTTGAGCATCCTCGGTGATTTGTGTAAAACACTACATAAATAATTGTGAGTTCATTAAGATTATAATCAATTGACGCTGTGCGGGACAAAGACAATTATAGTATTACTAGCTTTTGCCCGCGGCTTCGCCAGCGTGGATGTCGGAAAATATCCCACAGGAACGTGCTACCGGGATTTAGAGTATCCTATATCCTAACCCAGGTCATAGCCTATCCTATGCCTTTCATCTAGAAATCCATTCAGCCGTTACGGCATGAAAAGGTAACAGGCTGATGTTAAATCTGTTTTAGGGTTCCGTACCTCAAAATGAAACATTATAATCCTTAAAGGATGACTTCATTGTCTGTCAAGACCCTTTTTCGCAGGAACGCGTGGAGGCATCAAGTTAAAATATATATCAAAACATAGATCTACGGTCTCTTGGAAGTGTAACGAAAATCAAACTTCCAAGTCAATGCATGTGCGCAGTGATGATAATCTTTTAAAAGGTTAAATCCGTAAATATCTGAAATATTCTAACCTTTTCGATAGTCTTTTTACAATTTGCGGTAAACTATAGAAGAATGCAAACATAATGCTATATTGCTCATCCCCCATAGCAAATAGCGTGATAATAATTTTTGAAAAATCTTTTGTGACGTTTCCATTATTTGACTTATAGATTATTTATATCAAATTTTTAAGTTAATTAAGCCACACAGTAAAATCCTCCACTGTAAAAATTAATACCCTGTTTCACCCCGTTAGTGGTAGATTTTCAAAAAACTCTGATATACGTTTTCATTCATTTTCAGTTTTAATTATAAATAAAGAATTCGAGTTAACCAGACAGCTCGTTAAAATTCTTCCATACAAACTTTGACACCCCCCAATCCTCCTTTAGGGGGTATTTTAGAAAAACTAAAAATGGCAAACTTTATAATTTACATAGATAAGTATTCGTGCCAAGTTTCAAGTTTATTAATTCATGGAATAAGATTTTTCATACAAACAAAATCCCCCCTTTTCATCTTCATAAAGGTCGAATTTCCAAAAATCCGTTCTTAATGGACGTCTACTAACTATAAACTATCTCTCTACCAAGTTTAACCTTCATACGTCAAGCGGTTTTCGATATTTTGTGATGAATGAGTGAGTGAGTGAGTGACCTTTCGCTTTTATATATTTAGATAAGTTAGTTACATAGTGTAGTAATAGTTTCAAGGACGTGTTAGTTTTAGGAAAATACCCTTAGATGAATGATTGGTCTCGCTGCGCAATCATTCATCTAAGAAAATACCATTTAGATTTTAGAAAGTCAGCCAGATGTTAGGTCACGTATTGTATTAATTTATTGATTGCCGACTTATCGTAGTAAAATTCATTGCTTTATTAAATAAGACAAACAAAAACGTTAAGTTGTTCTTGAGAAGGCCAGTTTTTTACAAGTTCATTTTTACAAAAGAATTTAATGACGGTTTTCATTGCCCTAAGAAGGATTAATGTGATCTTATTGTATTAAATTTAAGAATAGGCCAAAGCATGAACAGCAACTTCTTAGAGAAGAGTATAATTTACATACTATTCGTAAAACGAAGCGAGAGAGCATAAAGTTTGTGACAAAAATCGTACCAAAGTAGATCCTGTCTTTTTTCCTTTGCTATGGACCTGGAAAAAATACTATTAACTCCAAGCTATATTTAAAAAGAAATAGCTAGGTATATTTTAAAAGAAAATTAAAGATATACAATTTTTCAGTGTATAATTTAGATTTTGAGGCTACAAATTATATTAAATAAATACCTGTATAATATTTATTTTATTTTCATATAAATAGAATATTCTTTATTATGTTTATTTATATTAAATTATTATTACTGGTGCAGCGGAGATTACCACTTGCATATTTGGATGTATTTATCGTCATTGGCTCCTGAAGTAAAAGAAATAACTTTATTTTCTGATACTGATTCTGGCCAGAACCGGAACACTATTTATTGCCGCAATGTTGTTACATGCAGTAACAGTTTTGCCAATCGAACCCATCAATCACAAGTTTATGGAGTCAAGACATTCAGAGATGGAATGCGATAGTGTTCACTCTGCAGTAGAAAACAGAGGGAGACAAATGTGGATATATACACAACAGAGGGCGGGTACACTGTCACACGTAGGGCTAAAACAACAAAGCCCTATTACAAGATCAAAGGGTTGACATAATATATTTAGATTTTATTGACTTTAAGTCGTAGGTAGGTACAGTAGCACAGTTATTGCAAATAAAAATAAAACGGATACCGGTGACAATATGAACTGGCTGTTATTTACCGATCTGATCTAATCATTTTAAGAATGTATGCGAATCGTCTTCTATTTGGCGACAAATGGAATCAATATCGAAAAGAAATGCATAAAATGATATTTTTCAAAAGTCGATTATCGGAAGAACATTTTAAATCTTTACCTATACAGCGCAGAGCTCTACGTTAATCTGCTAAGATACCAAGTTGCGATTTACAGAAGATCTATAACAAGAAGCTTAAAATCCAAGCAAATAAACTTAAAGATCTAAAGGATCTCTGCGCAAAAGGTACCATACCTTCGGTGTATCATGATTTTTATAACAATCTGGAAGAAGGACCAATTAGTGACAACTCAGAAACTGAACAATTATTTTGACGTGATAACGTCATATAAATCGATAAATGCTGACTTTACAGACAACTAATTTTTTAATCTTCTTTATTTATCTACATTACTTTTTAATTGTAAATTTGATTTATTTACCTTTGAAAATAAATGAAATAGGTAGTAATTATTTTGTATTTATTAAGTCATCAGATTAAAAAGTCAACAAGACCAGACGAGTATAACATTGTACATAAAATAGTGGTCAACAGGCCTAAGCCACATAACTTAAAAACCATGATATTCTAGTATTTTTAAATTGTAGCATTCAATGGTTACACGTTTTAGTAATCTTTGGTAAAAATTTGAACTCTCTACTAAAGTATGACGCTGATTTATGATGATGATTTATAATATAAAATGACTGTTCTTACGCGCATCATATATTTTTTAAAAACCCGTAACTCAGAAGTATAGTTCTGTGGAATAGCTCCATTACCCTCCAAGGCGAGGTCAGTATTCCTTGAAAGGTTAGGCAGAGGTGTATGTATAGTCTTGGGTGGAGCAACGCCGTGTCCTCGTAGAGGCGATCGGCGGCGGTGATCTCTCGCGTCCGGCCCTGGTTCAGGCCATGGTACGGAGCGAGAGGAAATGGCAAGCCGTCACCTCCTTCTGCGAAGCGGTAATGCTCACGAAGGAGGAGGCGGAACGCGTGAGGGAGAGGCAAATTTCGCGCCCTCACGCCCCTAACCGCCGCAATAGGAGGAGACGCCCAGGGCGGGAATCGCGAGCCGATTTCCGGCCACCGTAGGCGCGGGCTTGCGGACGGTGAGCAATGGGTAGCTCGCCGTCCGATAAGGACCAAGCCCGGGTTAACGGCGCGTTGTGTTCCACGCGCGCCTCAAAGAGATGTCAGCAGAACTGACGGGGTCCGCTAGGGCCAATGCCTGCCGGGGGTTCAAAGAAAAGCGATAGAGACATCGTGGCCCCCGGCAACAGGGCAACCGAAGGAACACGGGTGGGTTTTCGTCAGTAAGAGTCTGACACGCCCTCCCGCTCCGCCCAGAGCGGGAGAAGTTATTTGATAATTTCCCACCCAAAAAAAAAAAATGGCGACGAAATACGAAAATAAAATTACTGCTTTATTGTAATAATGTTATCTAATTATTGCTTTGGTATTTCATAAGTGAGTGTAGGTAGATTATAACACTCAATCAGAGACTCGACTGTTTCCTGTACAATTATTTCTTTATTGTTCTAAGGTTTTTTACCGAGTTTTGTAATCATAATCACGATAGTTTAGAGATGACATCTATTGTTTCCACAGTATTACAACTATACTGTGGGTGGAAACATTAGATACAAGTCATTTGCAATAAACATAAAATATCTATAGTTGCAAAAGATACCAAAGGGACTATTCCCGTACTTTTAAGAACGTGCACATTCTAATCTCGAAAATTCATCTAATTTCCTTACATTTTTGACAATTGTCGCTGAGATGAGAATGCGACGTGATTTTAAACGTTTTTATAAGTACGGGAATATAATTGGTCTTCAGTGTTTCTAAGTACTACAAACAGTATGAATATGGTAGGTATAAAATGTTTCTAGATAATTGCAATTTTCTCAACACGTGTAGCACGAATTGGAAAAAAATGCCATCTTCAATCACAACAGGAAAATTCTAATTGAATTGTATCTCTTAACCTACCGTACGTATTTACATGTTAGTAGGTATCTAGAGTATATAGGTATTTCTAAAGTTGTATACCTAAGCATAGTATGAAAAGGTTGACATAATTTATCAAAAAATTGGATAGGCTCATAGATAGTTATATTTCTAATAGTTGCGCCACTTCGTTTTACCCGCGTAAGTCGCAATCCTGTGAGAATATCGGGATAAAAATGATCCTATGTCCTAACCCAAGTCCAGAGTAACCATAGTCTACCCATGTGCCAAATTTCATCCAAATCAGTTCAGCCGTTTTAGCGTCAAAGCGTAACAAGCAATTATACAAACTCACTTACGCATTTATAATATTACTAGCTGCGCCCCGCGATTTCACCCGAATTAGTCTTGATCCCGTGGGAATATTGGAATAAAAAGTATCATGATCTATCCATGCGCCAAATTTTATTCAAATCCGTTCAGCCGTTTTAGCGTGAAAGCGTAACAGACAAATAAACAAACTCACTTTCGCATTTACAATGTTAGTTAGGATTATAATATAATTAAATTATATATTAATTTTATAGACTGGAAGTTGAGCCCAATATAGTTGGGAAAAGGCTAGGCAGATTGATATAATTATTATATACTAGCTTCTGCCCGCGACTTCGTTCGCGTGGAAGTCGTAAAACATCACAATATACTACAATAATTGCCACATTTTTATATAACTTCCCTGTATACTACGTTTGTAGTTTTATTCTCAGCAGCTAAAATATACAATCAGGAATGGTGACTCGGGAGCAAGCGACGTAACAGTTGTCCGTATGAGAAGCAGCTTGTCCTGAGGTCGACAACCGCAGCCTTCAGCCTTCGATGTCGGCCCCTGTGACATGTTGATCGCAAAGCATACGCTCACAGGGAACTGCACACACTTAAACTGGTAATGGTGGGGAATTAGTGAAATCCCCACCATTACCAGTGTTGTGAATTAGTGCCACAACCTGTTAGAATTTCCGTCTCGATGACGTTTCTCTGTAAAGACATGACTTTGAGCCGGTTTCCGTTACACAGATATACAACCGGAAAAGATACTTGCCATTTGCGAATTGAGAAATTCTACGGGGTAATATGTGGCATTAATGGAGGTGTATATCACTTCACTTCCTTCAATTTGTGAGAGAATACTGTGGTTGATCGCTGCAGCTGGATCATTTTCGGAGTTAAAATGGAAACACACCCAAGAATTCTCTTGGTACGGTATTTGACTGATGTCCTCGTATATCAGAACGAATAAGATCTTCTAAAGTGGGATCTACTCTACCAAGAGTCTCTGGTAGAGTGCCTTCACCAACTTTTAGAAGAACATCGGAGAATTCTTGAGCATTTGAATTCACGCCAAACCGAGCTCGTATAATGATGGTCAAGCGCAGTTTATGAACTCTCGACCATAGAGTCGACCTTTTCAACGAAGTATTCACTTTGTTTGTCAGAACTGTGACACCACCCACGTTATCTTGGTTCCTGCGGATGTCCTCCAGGGTTCTGTTTACAGCTTCCACTGCTTTTCTATTTGCCATAATGCATTCATACTATACGATGAAGCGCAATCCCTATGCACACATCTCTTGTTCTGTTGCGTGACACCCCACAAACAGGCGTTTCGTTGCTCTCTAAATCGATGGGAATCTTAAACATGGCGTGCGCTGTTTTGTCACCAAGAAGCAGTGTGGCAGCGATTCCAGAAGATCCACACACATACATATTTTAAAATCGCTGGGACAAATCTGCTGTCAAAATCTGTAAAAAATCATTTTATTCCTACAGTCTTTAGCTCTAAAATGATCAGAATACAACCTTGAATGTTTTGTGACTGTAAAGTACTTGTGACGTAGTAGGTTCCCATAGCTTACGAAGTTTTAATTTTTTTGTGAATTAAAAAAAACAAACGATTAATTTAAAAAAAACGTTTTACAAAATGTAAAAATATAGTTTAAAAAAACAGATGGAAATTGAACTTACTACTCCAGGACTTCAAATCATTCGTCCAACCGGTTACTTATTCGCTTTGTTGAAAGTTAGCTAAAATAGCCGTTCCTATATAATTATGTCATGATTGACTGCATAGTTCCATAAATGTATAGCTTGATGATAATCATTTAAAAAGTTAAATCGGTAACTATCTACAATATCCCAACCTTTTGGCGCGTCCTTTTACAATTTGCAGAGAAAAATAAGAAAATAATGTAATATTGCTCATCCCCCATAGCAAATAGCGCGATAAACTATACTCTACAATTGGAACAGACAAACATTCTAAAAACTATATTTTCCGCATAAGAATCGATCCCAGACCTCATAGCAATAACTTTCTTTCTAAAAATTTAACTTTGCTACGATTTTATTGTAATATATTATATTATATTTAAAAAAAAATCGTGTAACAAAATGTGAAAAAATTAAAAAAACAAAAACTGTAGGTGGGAATCGAGCTTACAACCCCATGTTTGCAAAGCAATCGTCCAACCGCTGAGTTAATCGCTTCGTTGAAGTTTATCTTAAATAGCCGTTCCTATATATTTCATGATTGACTGCTCAGTTCCATAAAGGTATAGCGTGATGATAATCATTCTAAAATTTAAATCGATAACCATCACAATATCCTAAAATATAGGCGCGTTTTTTTTCCAAAAAATACGAACATAATATTATATTGCTCGTCCCCCATAGTAAATAGCGTGATAGTTTATACCCTACAGTTTGACCAGACTTATAGGGAACACCTATGCAAAATTTGAACAGAATCTATCCGGTAGAATTTGCGTCATGCTAGAACATAAAAATACGACATAATGTAATATTGCTCATGCCCCATAGCAAATAGCGTGATAATTTATACCCTATAATTTGACCAGACACACAGGGAATATCTATGTAAAATTTTAACAGAATCTGTCCGGTAGAATTTGCGCCATGCTGAAACATACATACAGACAAACAGACAAAAATTCTAAAAAATATATTTTCGGCATTAGAATCGATCCTAGACCTCGTAGCAATTACTTTTTTTCAAAAATATTCAATGTACAGTTTTGACTTTGCTACGATTTTATTATATGTATAGAAGTTAGGATGGTTAGGCTAGTTTTTATAACAAAAGTCTGCCCAGCCTTTTCCCAACTGTATTGCGGTCGACTTCCAGTCTAACCGGATGCAGCTGAATACCAGTATTTCACATGGAGCGACTGTCTATCTGACCTCCACAACCCAGTGACTGGGTAATACGATACTCCTTGGTAAGACTGTTTGTCAGACTTTCGGGCTTCTGATGACCCATATCGACTGTCAAAGATTCACGAATTACAGCCGAGACCAACGGCTTAACGTGCTTTCTGAGGCACGAAGGAATTTCAGTATGTAAAGATGATGGTCACCCATCCACAGACCAACCCGGCAAGCGTAGCTAAACCTGATGAATCGATCCGTGCAGCTGTTATTACTTAGCCTCGAGTTTTTGTAACCATTAGATAAAAAACCGGCCAAGTGCGCCATTATCTATAACAACACCAAAAAAATCATGTCTGTTGTATGGGAGTCCCCTTAAAAAAATATTTTATTCTATTTTTTAGTATTTGTTGTTATAGCAGCAACAGAAATACGTCATCTGTGAAAATTTCAACTGTCTAACTATCACGGTTCATGAGATTCAGCCTAGTGACAGACGGACAGATAGACAGACGTTGGGTATGGAACCCTAAAAACATAGATTCCAAACAACAAGAACAGAAAGACTCAGTTTCTTATTCACTTTGGTAGTGTGGATCGAAGTGTTGTATGTGTATAGTTACCAAATGAGTGGTCATCATCTGTAACATCAGTTACCACACATAAGGCAAATTTTAATGACCGGTAGTACAAATTTTAATGGCACTACATAAGTATGATTTAGAGCCCTTTGCATAGTATACAAAGTAGGACTATTATAAGTCTGTGAATGTCGATGATACATTGTTTTGATAACATCATGATGGCCCAAGGGAGTAAAAGTGGATCTTTGGTTGAGTTTTGAGGAAATTGGTAAATAGATAAAGTCGTACTTTATAACATAGCTTATTTATGCCGTAACTTAAGGATAAAACCAGACAAAAATTGCAGTAAATTTACGTAAGCTATAAAAAAATAAATTACCCACAAACCTATGATAACTTCAAAACATAGATTTCATAAATACAGTTTTTCTTGGTTTCCTCATTCTTAATATCACAAAAAGTTGTGTTGGCCCACGGGGTTTTACCTATTAGGAGTTCAGTTTGAATCATTATAATCATCATTTCGGCCTAAAGACGTCCACTGCTGGACATAGGCCTCCCCCAAGCACAGCCATTTCGACCGGTTCTGTGCTTGTCGCATGCAGCAGATTCCTGCAACCTTCGTCATCGGTCCACCTTGTGGGAGGACTTCCAACGCTACGTCTTCCGGTAAGCGGTCGCCACTCCAAAACCTTTAGGCTCCATCGGCCATCTGTTCTACAAGCAATGTGGGCTGCCCACTGCTACTTAAGTTTGACAATTCATTTGGGAACACGGGTGGGTTTTAGTCAGTAAGAGTCTGACACGCTCCGCTCAGAGCGGGAGAAGTTATTTGATAATTTCCCACCCAAAAAAAGGTACCTAGAATAATTCATTAACAACAACAACTTGATTCACAAAAATAATCGACTTACAAAAAAAAACACTGCAAAGTGAAAAATAACATTAATTTCGGAAGTCGATTTCTTGAGTCGAGTCTTTGGTTTTGAATTTTCGTTTTTTGCCACCGACTTCCGAAACCAAAGTTATTTTTCACTTTGTAGTGTATTTTTTTTTTGTAAAAGAGTTTATTTTTCACTTTTTAGCTGTGGTACCTACCCCACATAAATTCGAATGCCATTACCTGCTATGAAAATAACAGTGACAGGAACTTATCATATCATCCAAATACTAAGTGGGAAAAAATATGTACAAAAAATATGAAGCTAACTCAAAAACTACTCAAGCAAAATTAATAAAATTATTTGGGACCACCACTGAAGTATGACCTACCAGAAAAAAAAAAGAATCATCGAAATTAGTTCATAGTTAGTGGAGTAATTACGTAAAATACATTTAAAAAAAAAACAGTGGCACTCCGGGAGTGCCGACAGAAGTGAATACTTGAAATACTTGCATAGAACATTGATCCGTAACGTAATATAAATAAAGAGTACAATCACGTTTACAAAATGAGGTGTCGGTAACGGTGTCGCGAGTTCAATTGTTTTTTCCCATCTCAAAAATGCCCAACGCACTTAAAGAAGTTTTCACTTTAAAAAAAACTGTCGAATTGAGAACCTCCTTCTTTTTGAAGTCGGTTCAAAACGAACCAGTTTGAGTTTAATCTTAACTAGCTACCACTTCTTAAGACAGGAACTTTACTGTGATAAGTGTTACTCAAGGCAATGGTATAAAATAATTATGAAAGAGAAGACCATTACTGAGTCCGTACTTACGTGAAGATTGCAGATAATAGGCGCGACCTCTTTAACCGACACCAAAAAGGAGGTCCTCTATTTGTCTGTATATTTTTTAATAGTTTTTCGTCAAATTAGTTTCAAAACCAACACTGACTTCAGCGGCCATCCATTTGAAGAAATACTAGCGAGGTGAAATACACACAAGATTTACAATACAATGCTTACAAGGCTGTATGTCAATGCCTTTTGTGTTAAAACCACCTGTTACTTAAATTATCTTCTACAGTGTATAAAATTAAGAAATAAGGAAAAAAAATAAAGACAATACTATGTGTTTAATATTTCTAGCACATGGTTATGTATTTTGTGGTACGGTACGGTGTATTCATTAATTACTTATGACAGTCATTTTTAAGGCTCGTACAAACCAGCGCGATATCGCGAGCGCGACAGGCAGAGCGACCCGTGTCACGCCCGCGATAGAAACGAATTTAAATAATACACATATGACCTGAAAAATTATGACGTGCCAGTAGATAATATATCAAAATTACTAAGAACTCTCAATTGTACTAAAAACTTTCACTGTATGAGAAGATGCCTCTGCCCTATGGGGCAAAGGCATCTCAACCATAAATTTTACAGACAAGAAAATAACATTGATCCCTACTTTTTATTTAACTAAGATTTCCCCGAATTCTGTACTTTATAAATTGCGAATTCAATTTAATAATTGTGTTAATTAGACTGTATTTCCTTTGAGTTTCTGCATTGGAGTTTCTCAGTTGAAACAAGACATTTCGTTTGAGGAGCTTTGGGCTTCGATCTTTATGGGTTTCAGGGTTTGTGATCTACAAAGCACATAGAGAGAAATGTAGCAATAAACAGAAATCTATTCATTTTGATCTTCAAATCAAGATCAAAATAATCTTAGTTAATTTCCTATTCAAAGGCAAAGGTGTCTTCTAAAAACAAGTGGAACGAGTTTCGAAAATTCCGCTTGCTTACTGAGTGTTTGACATTCCAGACCATTAATATTACTTGTTTTATACCCTTCGAGTAATATAGGTATGATGTTGTCTTATGTATACTTTCATGATTTGCTTCACCATGAATAGATCAGTGATGGATTTCTTAATTTAGGCTGGTTTCACAGCTGTGCGGGTGACCCGCACGGGTCGCCCGCACACTTGAGACCCGTACGGGTAGAGCTCGCAGTGCTCTGAAATGAGGGAGTTAGTACGATACGGTTGCTAGCGTTGTACAGACTCTACCCGGAGTGGCTCGCGTACGCCAATCCGCGTCGCTGTGAAACAATGATCTAGCGCCTCACGTGTATCATCGTTCCGGGAGCCTGTACGAGCAGCCCGCACGGGTGTCCCGGACAGCTGTGAAATCAGCCTTAAACAAAAAAAAAAATCGAAGAAAATTGCTACCTCAACAATCGAATTAAAAGGCTTTTAATTAGTTACTTATTACATAGCTTAGTTAAAATCATATTTCCTGTTTTGAATTTATAATCATTAATCGGAGTGAAGGATGACAGATGGGATGCTTGTACGTCACTCTGGTTTTCATTTCAGAAATTTCAATCATTTTAGTAAAATGATAAAATCCCTTGTTATTTATAATGTACCTTAGCCTTTGTTATAAAGATTGATCCTTACCTTATTTAGGTCCTCATTTTCACTTATAATCGTAGGTATTCCAGTCACAGAATAGGTACCTACTAACCTATATAATTATATCACAAAATTAAACACAACATTTAATAATAAAGTGTTTTTCATTAAAAGTTACTCCATTTTTTGCATCACAACTCACAATTACATAATACCGTTAATAATTAGACACAACAAAAACACGATGTAATTGTTTATATGAACCGGTTTCTGTACACACTTGTGTAACCTCAGAACTATAAAACTATACTGAATGGCGAACAGTGTCTCTTACAATTCTGATTGACGTTGAAAAAGGGCATTGCATAACAAACATGTATTTAAAAATGGACTTTTTTCTGTGAACGATTAATCAGTTTGGGTATATAATTGTGCAATTAGTGGACCGTTTAGTGTACCTATCGCTAAAAATAAACTAAAAAGAACTCTCTTTATGTGTTTAGTTAGGTTAGCCGTCTTTTAGCTTAAACATTTCTCAGAAATATATTGAAACCCAGTTTATCTTTCTCTTGGTGTTGTAACTTGTAATTAAGGGTCACTGACATATTATGGTTGGGTGCAGGAGCATTATTTTCAATGGTTAAGTTCAGGCTGCGATCATCAATTTACTCATTTAGGTATAAATTGTTAAAGTTTAAACTCTTTGCGGCTTAAGGCTACGTATTTACAAATCTGTTGAACTTTTCCAACGACAGCATTGTAACCAGTTTATTTTTACGATATTATAGGTAACATTATGTTTTTGTTTGTTGTTGTTGAGGGGCTTGTGGCTAAGTAATAACAGCTGCACGGGTCGATCGATCAGGCTAAGCTACGCTTGCCGCGGTTGGTCCGTGGATGGGTGACCATCTTTACATACCAAGTCCCCTCCGTGCCTCGGAAAGCACGTTAAGCCGTTGGTCCCGGCTGTCATTTGTAGATCTTTGACAGTCGTTACGGGTAGTTAGAAGCCCAAAAGTCTGACAACCAGTCTTACCAAGGGGTATCGTGTTACCTAGTCACTAGGTTGTGGAGGTCAGATAGGCAGTCGCTCCATGTAAAATACTGGTATTCAGCTGTATCCGGTTAGACTGGAAGCCGACCCCAACATAGTTGGGAAAAGGCTAGGCAGATGATGATAGGTAACATTATGTTTAATAATGGATGCGGAAAGCACAGAACCGCACGAAGTGGCGGTGCTTGGGGGAGGCCTATGTCCAGCAGTAGATGTCTTTCGGCTGAAATGATGATGATGATAACGATGATGATGTCCAATAAGTCTTTTCAACATACAATTTTTTGCTTATTTTTTTAAACAGTGCACAGAAATGGAGAATCTTAAAACTTGCTGGTGTGGCAGCTGACTTTTTCGTTCCAAAGCTGTTTGTTGTTCAGAAGTTCATAAGGTCATCGGGTTATTCTGATATCTTGGTATACCCGGAGTATGAGGCCATTGTCCAAAGTTAATTAAATTAACTAAAGACGTCACAATCCAGTGCTTATTATTTAACCATAGGATAGGTATTAATGCGTTCTTATTTATGTGTAAAGGTACCTATATTAATTGTTTGCCAAGATATTGTAACTTTATTAAAGATTGTTCAGCAAAATGTTATTAAATTTATTGAAGCATCCGACATTGTTAATTGAATTGTAAATTCGATGCTTAACATTGAGGCTCTAACAATTTTCACTTCATTAATAAATTGTTCGAACCAACAATTTGAAAGTGATGAGTATGTAATTGACCTACTTATTCCCTTTCAAATTATTGGTACGTCCGGCGCCATACAGTTTTTAAAATATTAATCAACAAAAAAATGATGTATAAAAGTGTCTTAAGATGTCATCAGCTGTCAAGCCCCGCGGTGCGTAATTGACGCGCGCTCTAAGTCACTTTCAACTTTTTAATTATTTTAATGTTGCCTAACGATATTTTTGGTTTTTAATTATTTAGTTGACAAGTAATATCCGTCAGGTTATAGAGTGAAACTGCCTACAAACGATATTAGCCCTTATTTAACAGTAAAAATAGAGATCTAAGCTGCGTGAATCGGCCGTCTAAAAGATCTACTTACAGAAATAAATGACATATTTCATTTCAGGTAGGTACCTAATAATGATATTCTAGATGTCTTGACTAGCAGAGTGATTGACTTGTAGTGGTTACACCGCCACATACGAACTACGCATCATAGACATGACGTCACACAAATCCTGCATCGCGCAATTACCTACCGAGACCGAGCGATCGACATATATACAAGATTCCGACTTCAAACCAATGAGCAGTTGCCCGCTAGACATAACACCCGTCTGGTCGGAGGATCCTGCCTTTTTCTATGGTGCATGAGTGAACTTTACACCCTGTTCCGCATACCACTAAATTGGTGACCCCGACGTGATCGTCAAAGTAGCCTTCGTGCGATTACTTCGGCGTGACGTCATCATCGTCATCTCTCCCGCAAGCTTTCGTGAGGCGAGTCACACAGCCAGCCAGCGCCCACGGCTTTAACGGGTATCCTGACCACCAGCATGTAGCGAACGCGCATTCCTGATCATCACCCTCAGCCTCATCATCCCGACTCACTGGGGAATCAACGCAATCACCTCAATCACCCCGACTCACTGGGGAATCACCTCAATCACCCAGAGTCACTGAGGAATCACAGCAATCATCTCAATCACCCCGACTCACTGGGGAATCACACCACAATTACCTACCACAATCGCCGCAATCACCACAGGAAGTTCCAACCCACCGCGAACTATGCGGCACCCGGTTCCGACTCACTGGAACCACAGCTAGCACTGTGTGAAGCATCGCAAGATTCAGCCCACTATCGACCTCCGGTCTCCAGAAGGGAGTGATGTAGCGGTTACACCGCACATACGAACTACGCATCATAGACTTGATGTCACACAAATCCTGCATCGCGCAGTTAGAGTTTACCGAGCGATCGACATATATACAAGATTCCGACTCCAAACCAATGGGCAGTTGCCCGCCAGACACAACACCCATCTGGTCGGAGGATCCTCCCTTTTTCTAATGTGGATAAGTGAATTTTACACCCTGTTTGTTCTTCATACCACTAAAGACTTTTTTTCCAATGGTCGCAGATTCCATTTTCGTACTTACGGTACAAAATATTTGAGTAACCAACAAAGTACATATTTTTTTCTAAATTAAAGTGTGAAATGTGAAACTGTATTCCAAATAAGTTCTTGAAGAAAAGATAAATTAATAAAGTTCTTAAGTTGACTGTAACAAGTACCGAGTACTAACACAGAAAGTCAGAAACTCTATCCTCGGAGAGAAACAGAACCTCAATTGCATTAAACTAACCTCGAGTATCGAATACCAAGAGTGCATTTATCCTGAACAAAAAACAATTAGTTTAATTAGACTTGATAGTTTCTATTGGTCTGCACCATCGAGATATAAGTACTCTACGTTAGTACTTATATCTCGATGGTCTGCACCTACTTATTTACACCTAATATAATTCCATATGTTTAATGGCAAATACTTTAATATCAATTATATAAATAACATCGTATGTTATTGCTAGATCATAAATATTTATTTATTAGATAGAGTTTTATCTAAACATGTAATTATTTAATCTCGTACGTCTAAGTAAGCTAAATGTCATTTCATTTAGCTTAAATTGCTTCGCATTAAGTAGAACTAATCATTGGCATGCAACTCGTTCTCATAGAGTCTGTTTTTTTTTATTTATCATTTAAGTGTATATTGTAATTATCATTTAAATGTAACTATATATTTTAATTATTGTCATTTAAATGACTAATTTAAGTGTAATAACTAATAGCCTAAAAATAAATTGATAATGAATGAAAATTAATAATGACCATTGTTAATTCCTATGCATTCGTACATTATCCCTTGATGCAATAATAAATCTACGTACTAATATATAAAGCTGAAGAGTTTGTTTGTTTGTTTGCTTGCACTGAAAGAATTTTTGAAATTGGACTAGTAGTTCCTGAGATTAGCGCGTTCAACGCTAATCTCAGGAACTACTAGTCCAATTTCAAAAATTCTTTCAGTGTTAGATTGCCCATTTATCGAGAAAGGCTACAGGTTATATCATCACGCTAAGACTAATAGGAGCGGAGCACCAATGAATAATTTATAAATCGGGTGTTCTTTTTTTCTTTTGAGAGCTTCCGCTGCGTGCGCTGCGTAAACGGTTAAAGTTTCGCAAAAATCATTTGTGACAGAATTGCTCCCCTTTAAGTTCTAAAAAAAGTCCGCGACAGCATGTCTATCTTTTAAGGTTTGCTCACTATGACTCTTTTTATGCTAACCAAATTTGTTCTAAAATAATGCATTATTTGCGAAGGTGTTTTTTATAAACATGATATCCTTATCCAAATAAATACGCCCAAAGTAATTATTCCACGCGAACGAAGTCGCAGGCAGAAACTAGTGTATAGATGACAAAAATAAGTTCCTGCACATAAGAGCTCTTAGGTACGACAATTTGCCGGAAAAATATGCCTACAACTTCCACATTAAATCTTCATAAGAAGTAAGAGGTGTACATACGAACGCACTTAACTTCTTTCAAAGATTTTCTTAGAAAGGTAGTAGTAAAGAAAGGTAGGTATTACGTTAATTTGTTTTATCTTATTAGGGCTTAGTCAAAGAAACGTTTTGATTTACGTACGGTCCGTTCAATGACCGAAATCAAAGCTAGTATAATAAATTCTTATTTATTCCATAAAATTTATTGTTCTTTTATTTTCTTGGAGAGAGAAATATGTGGTGAACCACATAATTTCTAATTTGTAAATACTCTTTCACATAGTTACTATAAATGTGTCATGCATAGAAAAGAAAACTGTTTACCTTTGATATATTTCAAAACATTTAAATAATAAATAAAAGTTTAGTTTCTCCTGTTACATAATATATTTCTCGTCTTTTTATTCCGAAATTTTCAACATCTACGCTAAAAACATGCGTGGCTAAATGTTTACCGAGCTGATTAATTAGGTATGAAGCAAACTGCGCTATTCACAATTTAAGTGCTTGGGGTCATCAATCACCTCATATGGCTAAGATTATTTCTAGACTTTAAAAGAAACTGCGACCTCCTCGGAGTAGTTAGATAGGAAACGCCGAACTAATTAAAGTCCCCGTCACGAGAAGCTATAATTTTTGTAAATAAAGAACTTCTACCAAGTTACGTAGCGACAATTTAATCAACAACAAATAATCCCAAATTTAAAGAAGTCAAACTAACGTACGTGTTATACGAAACTAATGAGCAATTTCACTTGATCGGGTTATATTTTAGCGAAATAAAGCGCTGTCGTCTAAGGTTTTGTGGTACTGGAACGCATCTGATGCATGGAACGTAAACATTTGAGCCACGATTTTGAAGTAAGTTCACGCTGACGTTGTCTCTGCTGTTTTTCGAGTTTCGAATGCGTCTGTTTGTTTGTGGTATTTTCGCGGATTAGGTTATATTGTTTGTAACTAGATGTGTGTGTTAATACAATTATATCCCTGTAAAAAATAGTACAAAACTGTTTTTATTTTATTTTACCCAAAGATTGCAAACCCCTGAATGTGTGTTTACAAAATTTATAGCTTCTCGTGTCGGGGACTTTAGATAATTTTTTTTTAATGTGACGTGTAAAAGTGATTCCAATATCCTATTTACAGAATAAAAAATAATTTCATTTAATTTCATTTTATTTCATTTCACCATACTTTGACCAAGATGCACAATCAGCAGAGATCGGAATAGGTAAAGTATATTTACCTATGCTTCGAAAAAGATAGCTCCTTTAAAATCCCTTTTATTTATAAATGTCCCGGAATTTACGATTTATTGCACTTTGAATACATTCGTAACAAATTATTATTTCGAAGAATCTCATACGTTTTTAAGGTTCCGTACTAAAACTGTTAAATTAAAGTGCTTTGTTTTACAAACATATTCTTGTTAACACAACATAAAGAACCAGAGTAAAGTTTAAATACCCTTAAAAATATAGAACAAAAAATAACCCTGCTGTCGGGCCGTCCATTAAGTAAAAAATACAAATGCTCGTAACTCGTAATATTTAATACAAATAAACAAGTTTACTTTTTTTTATTCATTTTAGTTGATACAAATTAAAATAAATCTGAATACAAAATACACGACTATCAACAGCCTCGTTGGTCTAGTAGTCGCATGCGCTACTGCTGTGCATGAGGTCCTGGGTTCGATTCTCAGGTTGGACAAAGTGTTATTGGGTTTCACTATTAGGAATTTCTCAGTAGCAGCCCGGAGTCTGGATTTGTGCCCGGTTGATGGCAATAGGCTTGCCACCTATTATATGGTGTGCCACTACACATTAAAAACCTGACGTCACGCAAAATCCTGACGTCACACAGAATCCTGCATCGTGTAAATAAAGTTTACCGCGCGATCAACATATATAAATTTTCGACATCAATCATTGGGAAGTTGCCCGCCAGGCACGACACCTGTCTGGTTGGAGGATCTTCCCTTTTCCATGGAGGATGAGTGAACTTTACTCCCTGTTTCTCATACCTCTAAAATGGAACTAAAACATAACTGGCGAAATGTGGATGTACTATTTAGGTACACCTCTGCCTATAAATTAGATTACAGGCGTGATGTTTATAAAATAATAGTGTAGCGGTTACACCGCCACATACGAACTACGCATCATAGACATGACGTCACACAAATCCTGCATCGCGCAATTAGAGTTTACCGAGCGATCGACATAGATACAAGAATTCAACTTCAAACAGTTGGGCAGTTGCCCGCCAGACACAACACCCGTCTGGTTGGAGGATCCTCCCTTTTCTATAGTGGATGAGTGAACTTTACACCCTGTACCTCATACCACTAAAATAGCAACAGTCCTGCTTCAACCGGAGGTTGTCCTTGGGTGCACTTGCATTGTACATACAGGGATTATCGTCGGTTGGTGCCTCATTTCATTAAAAATGTCTAACAGGCGTCTGCGAGTTTAGCTTCAGCCCCTCGTACACCTTCCAAAGTTTCGGAACCCCAGGGTCCCGAGATATGTTAACATACAAAAATAATAATTCCTTTATTGATAGGCAACTAAAGCCCATAGATAAAATGCATAAAATATTCTTACAAACTAAATAAACTAATACAATATGAATATGTTATAAAGCCGTGGTCTGTAAAAAAACTAGAATTTGCTGATGTCTTTTATTTACATCCAAGAGTTCAAAGACTTGAAAAACTTGTTAAGCTTACTATAACAGGGTAATTGCATGAATGCAAATCTTATTTGCATATCAACTAGTATCGATGTTGAGGCAACATTTATAAATATTTCTTTGTATAGTCGACCTCGTAATTGATTTACCACCCAAAGATTCAATGTCAGTAGTTGCACGTCGTAAAACTTCAAAGTTCTTTTTAGGTTAGAAATTATATACCAACCTTAGAAGAACCTGAATTTAGTGATGCAACGAATACGAATACGAATATTCGTATTCGCCGAATAGTAGACATTTACCGAATATTCGTATTCGGCGAATACTAATACGAATATTTAAAAATTAATCAAACTCAAACTCAAATCATTTATTTCAATTAAACCATTTACAGGCACTTTTGAATTGTCAAGGAATCGGTCAGTCAGAAATAGGTATGAAGCTAGTTGCCCATTCCAAAGCCTAGTAGGTACCTATGGAGAAGAACGGGCAAGAAACTCCACGGACACTCTTTTAAATAAAAAATTATTACAAAATATTGGTTACATCATTCATGTTGAAATTATACATGTGAGAACAATGTAGAAAGACGTGCACGTTAGAAGCGTCCGTAATAAAAAGATAAAAAAGAACAATTCAAAAAATTAAAAATAAGCCCTGGCAGCTAAGAGATGACCAGTCCCAACTGACGGCGCCCGTTCACGAACATGACGCATGGTTAATAATATGTTTGTACGCAAATCTAATTACTGGTAGACTTGGAAAACGCGCGTTGTCGGCACGTAAAAATACGACGTGTGCAAGGGGCTTAACCGCAGCGACGACGCAACGGGGGACTCCCCGGCCATAGTTTATACAGTGCCGCGGCCCGGGAGTTTTCCTATCATTACGAACCATGGATTGATTGATTCATTCATTCCTTTCATTTCATTTGTCAGTCGAAAGCACATGTCAAACAAGAGAGTATTGTTTTATTTATTTTCTGAGGTTGCTGCGAAGTGAAAGAAGTTGAAGTTGAATAGAAAATGTCTTCTCGTAAACGAGATCAAAGTGACATATGGAAACACTTCGATAAATTACCAAGTAAGTAGTTATATGGTCTGTATTTCTTTTGTATGAACAAAAGGTAGGATAGTAAGTCCTAAGTAACTTAGACGAAAGTTAGTAATGGCTGCGTTTATGTAGTACTAGACTATTAGTCTTTTATTACCATGGCGAGATATTCGTATTCGTATTCGCCGAATAGTAGGTTTGATATTCGTATTCGTATTCGTAAAAGTAGTATTCGTTGCATCACTACCTGAATTGCTTTAGCGGAGTGTATTAATAGCGGTCACTACCCTTTCCCTATTGCTCCGTAGGAGCCCAAACAATATAACTATGTATGATTTTCTGAGATTAGAACATGTGGAAGATCACGATATACTTCAAGAAATTAACGGACTTTATTTTAGAAAAACATACATAAAGATTGTTATATTCTTTGGGTTCCTACGGAGCGATATTAAGGAAAGGGTAGTGACCGCTATTGACACGCTCCGTTAAAGCCATTTGGTTAAAGGAGTTTTTGTCAAAAGTGGCAAAACAAATACAAGGTCTACTGTAATTATAGTGTGCAATGCTATACTTTTTTCGTATTTTTGCAAATAAAGGGTTTTCCAATAGAGACGGGTCGATGTTGACAGTGTGTGGCGGCCATGTTGTTTTGGCGGGATCTGTCAAATCTGTTCTTAATTATTGAGTCACTGATGCCAAATCATCATGCAGCACGTCCTAATGATAAAACTTTATTTTTAAAATGCCACACAGCGAACGCCACGATGGATATTCTGCAAGAACGATTTGAGGTTATGGTAATCTCTCGCAGAGGTAACGTGAATTGGTCACCAAGATCGTGCGTTTGGCCCGAATAGACTTTTTCTTGTGAATTTATCTGAAGTTGCAAGTCTATTCCAATAAGCCACCATCGACCGTTGCCCTCAAAGTCAACATAACCCAGGCCCTCGCTCAAATTCAGCCAGATCTATGCAGCAGAGTAATTGAAAATTTTACCCCTCGGATCCGTGCCACTGTGTGAAGCGTGGACATTTGAACGAAGTAATATATCATAAAAATGGCATACATATGTCTTGCAAAGAAAAAAAGAATTTCGTTAATACCTCACACACTGTTTTATTCCATTTCAATAACAACCCTCCTATAATGGAAAACCCTTTAGGGTTTTCTTTAGTAATAGAATATTTGATTTCACTATCCCGCTCTATAATATGTACCTAAGACGTAGCTGAAATAGAATAAGTACGATCTTGCAAGTCTTTCACAGACTTAATTTTTGTTCGGTCATATACAGAGAGACTACAAAAATAAGTAAAACTACGTTCTAACATTTTAGTAAAGTCACTTGTCTGAGTCGGAAATCAAACCAACGCAAATGCGGAAACGATGGACCTGTATTTTTTTTTCATCATTCACTTACCTGTCTCGGAAAGCATGTTAATTTGTTTTTAAATATACTTGTCGGATCCGATCATTAGTACAGACACGAAACGAATCGCAAGCGCGCCACTTGCGACATCAAGAGAGATCTATCGACACCAAAAAAGGCACGCTTCTACAGAGTCGTAATGTTTTAAGGCCAAGGCGAGAAGGACATTGAGCCTTTGGTCGCATTGGAGTCAAGACGTCGCGGAACTGTTCTCGATTCGTGGTGCTCAGTTATTCTGTTAGTTGTAATTTGTGATCATTTTGTTAATTGGTGATTTTAATAAACGCCGTCGCACCCGGTGTGTGTATAATTTAGCTAGTGTGATTCATTTGATAGTAAATTATAATGTGATCTGAACTACAAACTGTATTTCTATTGCGCATTAACCAACACTGCCCACATTACGCCCACAGTACCTAGTTAAAATATCGCTGATAATAACGAAAGTCAGATACCCATCTCCGACATACTTTATTGTACACCAGATTATACATTACAAAAAGAAAAAGTTATACACTACAAAATATACAATGGACAGCTTTATCGCTTACTGCGTTCTCTTGTAGGGAACTTTGGAAGAGTCACTGATTTTCTGGACATAAAATAGGGTCAACATTAAGACGTTGGTCCCGGCTGTCATTCGTAGATCTTTGTCAGTCGTTACGTGTAGTCAAAAGCCCCAAAAGTTTAACAACCAATCTTACTAAGGGGTATAGTGATACCCAGTAACTGGGTTCTGGAGGTTAGATAAGCGGTCGCTCCTTGTAAAATACTGGTACTCAACTGCAGCCGGTTAGACTGGAAACCGACCCCAACATAGTTGGCAAAGGCTAGACAGATTGATTTTATACTATTTGAAAGGGTCAATCCTAAGGATCAAATCTCTCAAATAAATAATATTTCAAAAATTTTAGGAATATCTTGATAAGACGATTACCAGTCGTTTTTTAAACTGGGTGGTTCTAAACCTGGGATGGATATAACGGCGCAGGATAGCCTTCACCAGAACTGGTCATCGTGTTATTGCGTCAGCAGCTTCAGAATCATCAGCATTGTGCCGGAATATAGTAGTCACAGAGTACTTTATACTATACTAGCGGACCTGACAGACGTTGTCCTGACCGAATACCACCACCTATCGGGTCCGATTGTGAATCTAAACCATTCCCAGATCCCCTTGAACACACACGAAAAATTTCATCAAAATCGGTCCAGTCGTTTGAGAGAAGTTCAGTGACATACACACTCACAGAAGAATTATATATATAAAGACTAGCTGACCCTGCAAACGTTGTTTTGCCATATAAATGTTTGGTGTGGACCATCTTTATCACTTACTACCCTATCTTTCAAGTTGGATCAAACTGCATACGGTGTGCAAATTTGATTAAAATCGGTTGAGTAGTTTAGGAGTCCATCGCGGACAAACAACGTGACACGTAATTTATATATATTAATAAGAAGATAGTAGGTCGTCGTGGACGTGGTATGACAGTGGCTCCCCTGACATCTTATCTGTCATCAGAAGACAGTCGTCACGCAACCATCGATGCGACGCTCTACTAGAGTAACAGTAACCAGCCAGTATAACTCACATCCGACCTCTTCGATGGTTCCTATTAACTTCGTAACAAAACTAGACAGCGCCACATTTTTCAGATACATTTTTCTAAAATGGCGTTAAAAACTGCCACTTGCTCACTTCAGATGTCACTGATGTCCATCGTCTTATAATTTGACAGCTAACCATACATTGTTTGTAAACAAGCGACTTCTTTTACGCATAATTAATTATTGAGCTCAGTTGTTTACTGCAAAAAATTGGAATCCGATATTTCGTCGAGACAATGTGCTATCCTTTAGCCTTTTATGGGAGAAAGTGGTTTATAGAGATGTTCCCAAGAGAACTAAGTCTATTTTCATTACATACAGGCACTTGTGATGGGATATTATGTAAATTATAGTAAAGTATGTGTGTGTTTATATTATCATATTAGATCAGTGCTAGAAGTGCTATCTCTGAGGTTTTTCAGGCAGGAAAATCAAGCCCGAGTTAGTTTTCAACTTTGATCAGGTTAGTTCTATCATCTTTAACAAAAAATGAACTTAAAATCAACAAACACAAAATAACCTATAAATTATAAAACGTTCATAATTTATTGACTTTTCTACTAAAGCTGTTTTTTTAACAGTGGTAGACGCTTCCCCTGTCCTTACCTCGTCTATTAATAGAGCTACACTCCAAGTCTCATATTTATTTAATTAGTTTTCGTATAATTTGTGATCGAGACAAAAGTAAACAAACACAACAATGACGGTTTATAAAGACGTACAACTGTGCTGCCATCTGCTATGAGCTTTCAGTTTTTACCCTCATTACAAGATTTTTGTACCTCATCAAAATCCGAAATCATCAACACGCCTAGAGCCAACGTGGTGTTCTATTCATGTGCAATCTCTTTATCAGAGAAATAATAATTACAAGCCGATATTAATCTTCACACGTTTTCATTCCAATTTCTTTCATGATCCAAGATCATATTCATTCCGACTGAAACTGTTTGAATAGCACATATCAATGAATGGGCAGTCTGAAAGGAAGTTCTAGGAAAATCGCTCAAGGGTTTTAATATTGACGCTCGTTAAATTGCTCATATTGTTGAAGTGGGGTTTCCATTCACACGCCTTTCAAACTACGGATGTTTTATTTTTCATTTCTGAATACTTATGTGAACTCGTGTACTGGGATAAATACCTACCGTTTAACTCTATTTACGAGACCCACTTTGTTGGACTAGATGTGAAAGGGATAAGTGAAAGATTTTCTTTTGTTTTTAACATCCCTTGGATTCGGGATATGGAGCGTCTACGGTCAAACAGTTTTAGTTACCAATATTAAACATGAATATTATAATGTACAATAGTACGTTACTGTTGCGACCTGCAATAGACGCATTGATGGACGATCGTGAAAATGTGGACCGAGGCGAAGCCGAGGCACACATACGTGAGTCCATCAGTGCCTTGTATAATAACTATTTTTCTCAAATAATGCGCGGAAATTCAAACTAAGTAAATTAATAATATTACTTTTTCAACAGCTCTCTTTGTAAGCCAAGTCGAAATTTAAATAAAATCTTTGATAAATTACCTCCTTGGTTGCCATGTGTCGAAATAAAAAATTCGTTCCATTTTAAAATACCACGACAGATATGAGTTTTCATAGTAATTTATTTGGCCGCTAAACACGACGGATTTTCTTACAAACATTGTCGGCCGGGAGCTCGTATGTATTCGACCAGTACAGCAATTTTGATTTATCTCGAAAAAGATTGCCAAAATACGAATTTCCAAGTTTCTTTGAGAAAAGACATGAACATTTTATATCGCAATCAACCCCAAGTCACAGTTAAATATAAACAATCTAAACAACCAGCCAAATGCGAGTCGGACTGCGCACGAATGGTTCCGTACCATTAACTAGATAAACAACTACCTGTTACCATTTATTGATATCGATAAAAAAATAGGCAAATAATGGCGTTTTTTCGGAGCCCCCTTAAATATTTATTTTGTTTTAATTTTATTATTAAAGTAAAAATACAACTGAGTATTTTGTGAATATTTCAAGTGCCTACCTGTTGCCATTATTGATATCGAGCAAAAAAGGGTAAAAAATTCGCGTTTGTTGTATGGGAGCCCCCCTTAAATACTTATTTTATTTTGTTTTTAGTATTTGTTGTTATAGCGGCAACAGAAATATTTATTTATTTATTTATCAACTTACATTCACCATTACAGGACCATTACCCAATGCGATAAATGCGCTTATCCTTACATAATTTTAAAAAAAATACACTTATCCTAACTTAATTAAAATAATTATACTAACATCTGTAACTAATAACACATAATTTGTGAAAATGTCAACTGTCTAGCTATCGCAGTTCTTAAGATACAGCCTGGTGACAGACAGACGGACGGACAGACAGCGAAGTCTTAGTAATAGGGTCCCGTTTTTACCCTTTGGGTACGGAACCCTAAAAATAATGAATTGCTTTATAAGTAAATTACTTTGTTATTGTTTTGAACAAAATAGGTAGGTAATAAACAAGTATTGAAGTAATTTTCACTTTCAATCAACGACAGCAATGAAAGTGTATAATAAAACGCAGAATAATCTGGAGAAAGTAAAATGCTCTTGTTACCCACAATAGATTAATTTTGATAAAGAAAAACAAACCCAAGAGATATAGAAGTGCCAAAAATATCTAAATGACAAATACACTAAACTTGTAATAAAATGTAGAAACGGAAATTAAAGAATAGTTTGTTTTGTATAACGAAGTTTTCAGATCATGTTAAACACAATTCTGCTATTTATAAGTACCTAGTTAGGTTAGATTTCTTATGTTATTAATTATTAATATTTATTTCAAAAAAAAAAAAAAACTTTCCACTAATTTGTGGAAATTTATCTTTATTTCTATTAAAGCGTTTGAGGGCCAGATGCTAACAGACTAGGTTTTTAGATTGGGCTATCCATCTTACCGATAGACTGAAATTAATCAAAAATTGGCTACCGCTGAGATTGTTGTTGCTAGCAGCGGGTGAAGTCAGGCTGTCAGGCGGGTGATGATGGTGAAGAGTTATGAAATGAAGCTAACTTTTGGTGTGTAACATCTCTCCTCTCGCTTTCCTGCAATCAAAATAAAAAAAAAAAACGAAATAATCAATTCTGGGATTCTAAAAGGGACGGAAGTATGTCATAGGGCAAACGCGGGTAAGCGCGCGCTATTTGATTTGACCAATGAGCGCGCGGGGTGCTAAAGTTGGCCGTCAGAAACGACCTTGACATGGCCCCGCCCATTTAATGTTGCATATTACCAAGGTAAGATGTCAGATGTTATATATATTATGCGACCGACTACTGTAAGGTTCGCTAGTTTTTTATCAGAATGAGAAAAACATTACAAAATAATTATTTTCACATTCCGCCATAACTAGGTTACAAAAAACAGTTTAATCCGTTTTCAAATCCAGTAAACAGAGACATGTTTTGATAAAAAAGTTCTAGTCATGTCAATGAATAACGTAAACGCATTCAGTTTTGCATCCAGCCGAGCCAATCATTAAATATGAATGTGACAGTGTTTCTTTCCGTGGTCCATGTCGTTAGCATTCAAATACTGAAACGACTATAAATGTAGAGAACATCTCCATTCTTACAGGACATGCAATTTATGCAAATTTTGAACGCGAAGCTGCATTGTATAACAAGATGTATTGTAAGACCTTGGGGAATGGAAACTGAGACAAACGTCAAGGGCGTTGCTGCTCATATTAAATTATATTCCTTGGCACAAACGAGACAGATAAAGATGAGATCTTTTATAGACAGAAACGTTAGAAAACGAGGTTTCGAAGGCTAGTGTAATATTATGTGATAAAGCAGTCGATTTAGAAATTCTGATCTTCTTTACGTGTGTTCGCGAATACACACATTATATATTTGTTAATCTTATTTTAATTCCTGAGGTGCTTCCAATTTGTTCCTTTATAAAACAAATTTAATGATGAGAAAGAATACCAGGTAACAAATAAAGGGTACAGGGTAAAGTATACACCAGGAAAAATTGGAAAACAAAAGAAGATCGACTGCACCACGTTCGGCGAGTGGAGATCCTAAAGGTACAATTCCGTAGACCACAGGCGGCAACTGCAGGTAACACGACTGGTTTCTATGTATTCATTTCTATGAAGGCGACGTTTCCCTAGCTAAGGTAGGGTAAATTCGTTAGAGATGGCCATAGTTTTTTTTGTGTTAAATAAAACTGAAAATATTGAGATCACAATTAGACTTTTATTTTTAAGAAAATCAGTAACTATCAGTCTTTAGAAAATCAGTATAAAGATATTTTTATAATGTGAGGAACATCCATAAAAAAAATATATAAAAAAAACATCATTGGCCGTCTCACCCGGTACATACGGTAGTGATGGCCGTAGTGGTACGGGACAGATGGCCGGTACTAGATTTGCCTCTGCCTTATGCCTTTTCTTTGATTTCTGCTTGCTGGAGCTTCTTTTTATTCTTCTGTCCACATTTAGAGCTCATGTCATCAAAAGGTGTACAATTCTCATGTGGGGTACAGATTAAAGATCGAACATTGAAGCCAATCTTCATGAGATGGGTTTTATAATATTTTTCGCTACATCCAGCACAATTATCAGCTTCATCTTCTGCGTCTTCTTCACCAGATGTATCACATAATATTGGTTTCTCCTTACTGGTATTACTTTCAGAACTTCTTTCTATTTTTTTTGACAGCCGTAATATGGTCATCTCTCCTTTTTGTCCGGGTAAGATGGCCACCTCAATTTTTAAACTTACGACTTACAATTATGATGTTCCCATTTTGATGTTAAAACGAAGAAAACACCAAACACAATATACTCCCAAAAATACAAATAAGTAATAAAAATACTAGTATTTCCGGATGGTATAAGAACCTACTACAAAATTTCACAATTACTAAATTCAATTAAGGCCAATTTACTTACTTTTTTACTTATTTTTGCGCAATGTTTTGTTTGGATATTGTTCGTGGTGGCGCATGAAGTGTATTAATTCAAATACAGTGCCACCTTGTGAATAAATGAGCAAAATATACTGATTGGCCAACTCTCCCGTACGGCCATGTCTAACGAATTTACCCTATTTCATAGAAACCAGTCGTTTTGCGATGACACGTCGCCCGCAGTTGCCGCCTGCGGTCGGCTTCGGTACCTTGGTACCTTTAAGGTGCGTCTAGACAGTGCGAGGCATGTGCTTAAAAAGGTAAGCAACGCATGTGACGGAAGACTATGGCCACGTCCTAACCAATGCAATCGTCGCGCGAGTAAGTATGCAATTGTCGCGTTCATTTTTTTTGGTGACCCCGAACGCGTGGTCCTGCCGACAGAGGGTGCCTTTCGGTTTTTTGGACAGATGAATGACACAATGAACACTACAATCACGTATTCGCACGAACGATCACTTTGGTTAGGACGCGGAATCAGGCGGTATATGGCATATATAAAATGCATTTGCGGCGCATACCTCGCACTGTCTGGACGCACCCACAAAATATTTTTTCGCAGGAATATCTCACAAAAAGCACTTTATCTAGTCAGAGGTACATAAGTTTGAAAGGCTCCCGTATACAGCATGTACCTGAAAGGTGTGGTCTTTAAGGGTGTGCTACAAACCATCATACTGATCATGTTTCCCCATGAGACCAACATCGTATCGCGAAAAAATTATCAGCCGTCCCATAGGTTACGTATTATAATACCTTAATTTATTCTAACAATTTTCAAGATAACTACGGTCAAAAGACCTACCGTTTAAAATACCTAAAGATCTTTTCACCGATTTTTCTAATAACTGATGAACGAAATCCATAAAGGGGAATTCATATACCGTTTATTCAACTATAATTCAAATTAATTCACCTAAGGTTGATTAAACTAACGGACGATTCACCTGCTATTGATTTATCTGTGGCCTTGTATTAGATTTACTGGTGATTTTGTATACGTGAAAACATTTCTGCGAGCAACTTGGAAGTAGCGCTCGCCGGCCGCTGCCGCGGCATCGGCCTGCGACTAAATAATTTAGACAATAGTAAAAATATTTTAGTACGTTTACCTAGGACAAACTGTCCAGCTAGGTAGGTCCAACTTCGAGAAAGAGGTCAATCGTCGAATCCGACTCGGCTGGGCAGCGTTCGGGAAGCTACGCAACATCTTTTCGTCCCACATACCACAGTGTCTCAAGACGAAAGTCTTTGCCCAGTGCGTGTTGCCAGTGATGACCTATGGTACTGAAACGTGGTCGCTCACAATGGGCCTTATCAGAAGGCTAAAAGTCACCCAAAGGGCAATGGAGACGGCTATGCTTGGAGTTTCCCTACGTGATCGGATCAGAAATGAAGAGATCCGAAGGAGAACCAAGGTAACCGACATAGCCCGAAGAATTGCCAAACTTAAGTGGCAATGGGCAGGGCACATTGCTCGCAGAACGTATGGCCGATGGGGCCGATAGGTTGGGAGTGGCGACCGCGTACCGGAAGACGTAGCGTTGGAAGGCATCACCTCCCACAAGATGGACCGATGACCTTGTGAAGGCCGCAGGAATCCGCTGGATGCGGAGAACACAGAATCGGTCGAAGTGGAGGTGCTTGGGTGAGGCCTATGTCCAGCAGTGGACGTCTATCGGCTGAAATGATGATGATGATGAAAAATATTTCTGCGGCAGATTGTATGATTCGTCATTTTGATCTGGGTGAAATAGGTTAGGTTAGAACTGTGACCAACCACGCGCGAGCTGAGCGAGCACTACTTCCAAATTGCTCGCAGAAATTTTTTCACCATTGTCTAATTATCCGTTAAAAAGAAAGTTAAGAAAACAAAAACATCTTTGAATCATAGTTTATTTACATACAAATAAGTGACACGTACACGTTACGTGTAATTGACATTGTAACTACCCACCACTTTAGACATCAATCCAGCGCTCAGTATTAATAAACTGTATGCGAGTCGTCCATTAGATATTTCATACATAATTGGAAATCCAATATCTTAAAAAATCATTAGATTAATCGTTCGTTAGTGCGATTAATTTTAGTTTAATCAACATTTAGTAAGTTAAACAGTAGGTAGTTGAGCCGGCCAATATGTATTATGAACATATATTATGTAAATCAGCCGTAGTTATCTTAAAAATAGTTAGAATAAACTTAGGTATATAATACGTAACCGTCCCATACATTTTTTACAACCGTCCCAGTAAGTGTTGAA
This sequence comes from Agrochola lychnidis, assembly GCA_963680765.1. Taxonomy (NCBI): domain Eukaryota; kingdom Metazoa; phylum Arthropoda; class Insecta; order Lepidoptera; family Noctuidae; genus Agrochola; species Agrochola lychnidis. The sequence goes on from OY796864.1 coordinate 13,310,039, forward strand.
GTTTTGTAATGATCAGCAAATTATTATTTCGCGATTACAATGTTGGTCCCATGGGGAAAGTTGATCAATTTGAGGGTCTGTACCACACCCTCAAATATTTCCACAACTTTTTATACCAAGCCGAGTAGCAATCAGAATATACAGGATATTCTGATTGCTACTCGGTTTGATCCGACACATTTTAAGTCTCTGAGTAAACAGTATACAACTGAAGACTGCAATGCTTCGATTGAAAGGCAAAGCCTTTTCAGCAAAATAGCTTTTCTATGAAGGTTTTTATTCGTATTTCTAGACAAATATTGATTTTATAGTAGGTACTATTTTCTGTTTATCAATGGTAGAAACTTTGTTTGTCATAATAAATAATTTGTTAAAAAGTTTTGGGACCTTTGCTGACGATACCGCCATACTAGCTGCACATAGTGACCCAAAAATTGCCTCACAAATACTCCAAGAAGGACTAAATGACATATCAGACTGGCTTAAAAAGTGGCGGATGAAAGCCAACGAAACCAAATCAGTCAATGTTACGTTTACTTTAAGAAGAGGATCCTGTCCTCCAGTCACACTAAACAACATTGAAGTCCCACAAGCAAATCATGTGAGATATCTTGGATTGCATTTAGACAAAAGACTTATCTGGCAAAAACATATTTCCACTAAGAGGAAGCAACTTGGTATCCAAACACGAAAACTTTACTGGCTCATAGGGCGAAAGTCTCAGCTATCTCTCGAAAACAAAATACTCTTGTACAAGGTAATACTGAAGCCCATCTGGACGTACGGGATCCAATTATGGGGCACCGCATCTCACTCAAACATAGAAATCATACAGAGGTTTCAAAATAAAGCTCTGCGTATGATAACCAACGCACCCTGGTTTGTACCCAACGAAATACTACACCGTGACCTACGAATGCCCACTGTGAAGCAGGAAATTGTATGCCATACCAAGTCCTATAAAGAACGAATCCAACAACACCCAAATACTCTAGCTCGGTCACTAATGGAGAATCACAACAAAGCGCGACGATTAAAGCGCAAAATACCTCAAGATCTAATCCAATCACAGTAAATATAACTACTGTTTAAACAATGAGGATGTGACACAGGTCACATACTGAGCGAGCCAGCGATAGCACCAACCAACATACTTCTGAATGTCCCATGAAGGAGACAGATTGTTGTAAATAAGGAACATAAAAAAAAAAAAAAAAAAAAGTTTTGCTAATTTACTACCTACCCAAAAATAATAATACATTTTATATTGGTACTTTTTGTTCGATCACGTAAGATTTATAATGTTATTTTCGAAACTCCTTCAAACAATGATAATTAAAGAATAATCAAGTTTGATCTTCGTCGTAAAATAGGACTGTGTTATACGTATAACCATTTTGGTAGAGATATTGTTTTGTCAAGAAGTTAGCAGACTATCGTGGCTTTACTGACTAAGTTTTTGTTTTGATTTAGCCTACACGGTATTCGGCTAATACAGAATATTTCCAAGTGGGCGTTTAATTGCTAATATAAATCATCTCTGAATGGCATGTCATCTTTATGCGATTATATATTGTTCTTTTTTATTATCTATTCTGATATTGTAACTATATTAGGAGTTCGTGGCTAAGTAATATCAGCCGCACGGGTCGACCCATCAGGTTAAGCTACACTTGCCGGGGTTGGTCCCTGGATGGGTGACCATCTTTACATATCGAGACTCCTCCGTGCTTTGGAAAGCACGTTAAGCTGTTGGTCTTGGCTGTCATTCGTGGATCTTTGACAGTCGTTACGGGTCGTGAGAAGCCCGAAAGTCTGACAACCAGTCTTACCAACGGGTATCGTATTACCCAGTTACTGGGTTGTTGAGGTCAGATAAGCAGTCGCTCCATGTAAAATACTAGTATTCAGCTGCATCCGGTTAGACAGTTTGATTTTGATATTGCAACTATTTACCAACATATTTTCGATAAAATATTTAATTAGCCTTCATCGCTTATAGAAAGAAATGCCATTCATTCAGATATTCCGACGTAGATCGAATCAATGAAAGGAGTATTTAGCAATAATTATCTCATATATTTGATGCTTCTTTTTTTACATCACGACTGGGGCTTTCAGCTCTCCAAGATCCTCCAACACCTTCAACACTTTTTTGGGTTCCGTACCCGATGGGTGCCAAACGGAACCCAGAAGCCTCGGCTGTCCATCCGTCTGTCCATCTGTCTGTCAGCGGGCTGTATCTCATACCGTAATAGGTAGACCGTTATAATTTTCGCAGATGGCTATAATGAAAACAAATAATAAAAAATATAAATTAAATCTTACCCATTTTTTTTAACTTACCGAGTACAGTACAAATATATTTTTATTTATTTTTGTCTTCAAAAATTTAGAAATAAGGGACCGTAAAAGTTGTCACTTTTAGACCATTTTTGTACGAGCTCTATCGCAACGACTAAACAAGTTAAGAATTTGAAACTTCTCTACAGAACAGTAATTGTAGACACAAATGATTAGAAAAATATTCACACTGCACAAATATTTCGATCATAATAAAACTATTATGGGCCCGTTATTAACATGACAATTTAATCTTATATAATATACCTCTACTATTAAAATAATTTTGCAATTGAGGATTTGGAATAAACGTATGAGCAAGAACATGAGTTCTTCGTTAAGATATAACGTAAAGATTCGTGACTTAATAATTTATTTGAAAGTTATTCCTTCTTTGACCTTTTTTCATTTAATATCTCGAGCCGTTATACAAAAACGTTGTGCCTTAATTACTTTAGGGAATTGATTAATCAGGTGAAAAATACGCTCCGTTTATTTGTACTCCAGACCTTTGTAAAATCTTTGAGTGAATAAACTAAATGAAATAGGACAACGATTGCTTTACTGTCGAAATAACAATTAGTGGATAGGTTCCTACCCCCAATCCAACCTTTTGTATTATTATTCTCCTATTTACCAATACTCCTCACCTTTCACCTATTTTTAGGGTTTCTTAGTCACCAAGGAACCCTTATAGTTTCGCCATGTCCGTCTGTCTGTCCGTCCACGGCTTAGCTCAGTGACTCTTAGTACTAGAAAGCTGTAATTTGGCATGGGTATACATATTAATCACACCGACAAAGTGGCAAAATGTTTTTTTTTAGGGTACCTCCCTAACACGCACAGTGGGGATGTTTGTTTTTTCTCATCTATCTCATGATGTGGGATGTCGTTAGAAAGGTCGTTTAAAAATATTGAGTGTGTAAAAACCATTTTTGCATTTAAGCATCCGTTTGCGAAATATTAAGCTCTAAATTGCTAACTTTCGTTAGAGTCAAGTGTCCCCCACATAATTTCAGCCGAAAGATGTCTATTGCTGGACATACTTAGGCCTTCCCCAAATAAACCGTGGCCTTGACCGCTACCGTAACCGTAGGTGGGCCGCCGGGCACTAGGGGCCATTTATTTTTAGTGCTTGTCATTTTTGGGCCCTATCAGAATACCAGCGCTGCGACGTTTATTTATTTTTAAATGTCGCAGCATATGCTGAGATAGGAGTCTTTTGGCCTCATACAGGACCTTCTGCTTTTATTTTAATTTTACTTTGTTTTTTTTATTGTTTTTTTAAATTATTTTTATTAATGTTCTTATTGAAGGTGTTTAGTTTAATTTGTGATTTCCTGTGCGAGTCTCAATAATTACTTTTTCTTTCTTTCTTTTTTTCTTTCTTTTGGGGGCCATAATCGTTACGCTTAGCAAGTGGGTTGGCGATCGCAGTATGGTATTAAAATGCATAGAGAACGCTCTGCTGCCTATTCTCTAGTAAGTCCCTTAGTCACCTTTTACGACACCCATGGGGACAAATAGATTGCTATTCTTTAAGTTCGGCACTACACTTGATTCTAACAAAAATTTGCAGCCCTCTGTCAGCTAAATGGTTGGTTTTGGAAATATGAAAAAAAAAATCACAGCAGTATAGTACTATCATCATTCTCCTGCAATTATCCTAATTTATTTGCGGTCGACGCAACATCTCCCTTTCTTCCATACTTCTCTATTAGTCGTCATCTCGGTAATTACTCCTTTTCTAGCCATATCATCTCTCACACAGTCCATCCATCGTTTCTTAGGTCTTCCACTACTCTTATAGCCATCGACATTCATACTAAAAACTTTCCTCACGACATTTTCCTCATCCTCTGCATCACATGCCCATACCATGACAACCGATTTCCGCACAACTTTTCGGTCACCGGTGCCACTTTCAAACTTCCTCTTATATACTCACTAGCTTCTGCCAACGACTTCGTTCGCGTGGAAGTCGTAAAACATCACAATATACTACTACAATAATAACCACATTTTTATAAAACTTCCCTGTATACTACGTTTGTAGGTTTATTCTCAGCAGCCAAAATATACAGTCAGGAACGGTGACTCGGGAGCAAGCGATGTAACAGTTGTTCGTATGAGAAGCAGCTTGTCCTGAAGTTGACACCCGCAGCCTTCAGTCTTCGATGTCGGCCCCTGTGACTTGTTGATCACAAAGCATACGCTCACAGGGAAATGCACGCGCTTAAACTGGTAATGGTGGGGAATTAGTGGTATACGCGCTATAAACACTGTCTCGCCATCGCCACAACCTGTTAGAATTTCCGTCTCGATGACGTTTCTCTGTAAAGACATGACTTTGAGCCGGTTTTCGTTACACAGATATACAACCGGAAAAGATACTTGCCATTTGCGAATTGAGAAATTCTACGGGGTAATATGTGGCATTAATGGAGGTGTCTATCACTTCACTCCCTTCAATTTGTGAGAGAATACTGTGGTTGATCGCTGCAGCTTGATCATTTTCGGAGTTAAAATGGACACACACCCAAGAATTCTCTTGGTACGGTATTTGACTGATGTCCTCGTATATCAGAACGAATAATATATTCTAAAGTGGGATCTACTCTACCAAGAGTCTATGGTAAAGTGCCTTCACCAACTTTTAGAAGAACATCGGAGAATTCTTGAGCATTTGAATTCACGCCAAACCGAGCTCATATGATGATGGTCCAGCGCAGTTTATGAACTTTCGACCATAGAGTCGACCTTTTCAACGAAATATTCACTTTGTTTGTCAGAACTGTGATACCACCCATCATATCTTGGTTCCTGCGGATGTCCTCCAGGGTTCTGTTTACAGCTTCCACTGCTTTTCTATTTGCCATAATGCATTCATACTATACGATGAAGCGCAAACCCTATGCACACATCTCTTGTTCTGTTGCGTGACACCCAACAAACAGGCGTTTCGTTGCTCTCTAAATCGATGGGAATCTTAAACATGGCGTGCGCTGTTTTGTCACCAGGAAGCAGTGTGGCAGCAATTCCAGAAGATCCACACACATACATATTTTAAAATCGCTGGGACAAATCTGCTCTCAAAATCTGTAAAAAATCATTTTATTCCTAGTCTTTAGCTCTTAAATGATCAGAATACAACCTTGAATGTTTTGTGACTGTAAAATACTTGTGACATAGTAGGTTTCCATAGCTTACGAAGTTTTCCTTTTTTTGTGAATTAATACATTAATAAAAAAAAACCGTTTTACAAAATGTAAAAAAATTGTTTAAAAAATACAGATGGTAATCGAACTTACTACCAGGACTTCAAATCATTCGTCCAACCGCTTACTTATTCGCTTTGTTCAAAGTTAGCTAAAATAGCCGTTCCTATATAATTATGTCATGATTGACTGCATAGTTCCATAAATGTATAGCTTGATTATAATCATTTAAAAAGTTAAATCGGTAACTATCTACAATATCCCAACCTTTTGGCGCGTCATTTTATAATTTGCAGAGAAAAATAAGAAAATAATGTAATATTGCTCATCCCCCATAGCAAATAGCGTGATAGTCTATACCCTACATTTGGAACAGACAAACATTCTAAAAACTATATTTTCCGCATAAGAATCGATCCCAGACCTCATCATAGCAATAACTTTCTTTCAAAAAATTTAACTTCGCCACGATTTTATTATAATATATTATAGGGACGTAATCAAAACAAAAAAAAAAATCGTGTAACAAAATGTGAAAAAAAGAAAACAAAAACCGTAGTTGGGAATCGAACTTACAACCCCATGTTTGCAAAGCAATCGTCCAACCGATGAGTTAATTGCTTCGTTGAAATTTACCTTAAATAGCCGTTCCTATATATTTCATGATTGACTGCTCAGTTCCATAAAGGTATAGTGTGATGATAATCATTCTAAAAGTTAAATCGATAACCATCACAATATCCTAAAATTTTGGCGCGTTTTTTTCCAAAAAATACGAACATAATATATTGGTCGTCTCCCATAGTAAATAGCGTGATAGTTTATACCCTACAGTTTGACCAGACTTATAGGGAACACCTATGCAAAATTTGAACAGAATCTATCCGGTAGAATTTGCGTCATGCTAGAACATAAAAATACGACATAATGTAATATTGCTCATCCCCCATAGCGAATAGCGTGATAATTTATACCCTATAATTTGACCAGACACACAGGGAATATCTATGCAAAATTTTAACAGAATCTGTCCGGTAGAATTTGCGCCATGCTGGAACATACATACAGACAAACAGACAAACAGACAAAAATTCTAAAAAATATATTTTCGGCATTAGAATCGATCCTAGACCTCGTAGCAATTACTTTTTTTCAAAAATATTCAATGTACAGTTTTGGCTTCGCTACGATTTTATTATATGTATAGATTTCCAATTCTATCCATTCGTGTAACACCACACATCCCTCTTAGCATTCTCATCTTAGCTGCATGCAATTGCCTTTCATTCATTCCTTTTGTGGCCCAGCATTCTGATCCATACAAGGCAGCAGGTCTAACCATTATTTTTTATATCTTCTCCTAAAGTTTAAGGGGAATGCGGAGATCGCAGATTGTTCCCGTGACCTGCCGCCTTTTGATCCATCCAATATTAATTCTGTGCTTAACCTCCCGATCTACTTCGCCATCACTTTGCACGAGGGAACCGAGATACTGAAAGTACACGGTATACACGGCAGTAGTATAACGAAATTAAAAGGAAAACTATCACAGCTAAGTAGGCTCTACAAGTTAACGAGTAATAATCGACCATCTTACATTTGCAGTTGCAAAAACTATTCTCATCATGTTTTTCAACTACAATGTTAAGTTTGTTCTTTGGATAAATTCATCCCAACTACAGATCCCTTCATTGCGCGTGGTCCAACACGCACTTGGCCGATTTTTTAGGGTTCGTACCTCAAAAAGAATAAACGGAACCCTTATAGGATCACTCGTGTGTCTGTCTGACTGTCCGTCTGTCACAGCCAATTTGCTCCGAATCTAATGGACCGATTAAGTTGAAATTTGGTACACAATGTATGTATTTCTGTGACCCAAACACGAACGTGTAATGTAAATATATAAATTTTGCATATAGGGGTCACTTTTGGTGGCAAACAAGAAAATTTAAAAAGAAGTTTTGCTAACAGTACCGTGTGACATATCAAATAAAAGGGCTTATTACGAGGACCTTAAACGTATTTTTTATATAAATTTCAAATAATTTCTTTTAAAGATATTTAAGAAATTCGACGAAAATTGATCATTAGAGCAAACTACTGGACCTAAAAAAAATACATAGTATGGCTCTTTACTCATAGATTACAGGAAAACCTATAAGAAGTCTATGGTCTTAAAATAAATGGTAAATCTCTCAATATTGAGCGTACAAATTAACTTACATTTGCAGTTGGAATGTATGGGAGAACATGTATTTAAACTACAATGTTAAGTCTGTATTTGGGATAAATTCATCCCAACTACGGAACGCTTCATTGTGCGTAGTTCGACACGCACTTGGTCGATGTTTTTTTCTAAATATGTTTTATCAAGACTCGTGTATAACATTAAGTTTTTGTTTTGATGTTCTTTTGTTCTACCTACTTTCATCTGTCGCCCGTGAGTTTGGTAAACCACAGGAAGTTTGTTGTAATTTCTTTGATTTGGATCTTACCTTTGTGAGATTTTACTTTTAAGGGAACTGTCCAAGCTTGATGTTCTCTTGCCATAAAGTATTAGATTCCTGTATTTGCCGTATTATGTTTTTGTTAGATTTCCTAAATATTTGCTACAAGTAGGTACCTTAAGCTTTCATTAACAATGCATTAAACACCATCAGTAAATACATCTTTTTTGAAAGCTGTGTAAATATTATGACCTTACAACGGTATTAAGTCTGTGTTTGCTTGTTAAAAATACTTGAAACAGAAGGTTAACATGCAACTGAGGTCTTTAACCCCTAGTTACTTTGCTACACGACAATGCACCTGTTTATGATTTTTTATTTAATATACAGGGTGAATAGATGGTCTGAAATAAACTTATTATATCATAAAAGAAACTGAATTTATGGGCATTTTAAGGGGTCATTATACTCAGCATTCTTAACAACTTTCACTATGGGACCAAACCTGAAATCGTGAAAAAATAATCAGCTGTTCCCTACATTCATGTTCGTATAGCTCGTCAAAAAAAAAGAAAAAAGCTGATATTTTTTCGAAATTTCTGTGTTGGTCCTGTAGTGTAAGTTGTTCATAATAATAAGTACAATGTACACCTCTACTGAAGTAATCCTAAGCATAACGAAATAAAATCAACTCACACTGCACCGACACAAACACCCGTATCCACACTCTTACTCACACACACCCACATACACACTCACTCGTATAATACAGAACAGCAGCATAAACCGAAATTATACCTAATTTTGTTATAAAATTTTAGTATCCACCAAATATACAACATAAGACCGCGTTCGCCAAACATCAATATTATATACAAGTACCCATATCTATAAAAACATTAACAAACATCTAAATATTATAAATCTAAACTCAAATGCACTAAAATCTAAAGTAACAGAGTGGCTGCTCCTTAAGGATTACTCTTACACGGAGTCTTTACTCACCTTTCTTGTATAATACACACACACCTACACCCACACCTACACACACACACATACACTCACACCTACACACTCACACCTACACACACACACCACTCACATACACTAACACACAACATACAATTTTACTCTATTATTACCATACAGTAGAATGACACAGTCCACTTGAGATATAAGTTTTTGCTGATTATTGACCGTAAACTACCTCTTATAATACAGGTATACCCTAGCTTAAGAGGTAGTGAATATTATTCTTGTACAGATTTTGCAACAAACTATAAATGTATTTTCTAAACCAAATATATTATCACACTGTATTTTCAAACTCTGTATGTTTTTGTATAAATAAAGATTTTATTATTATTATATTATCATATTATAAGATATGAGATTTAATTTAAGTTTTCCATTAATCACTTATAGTCAATTTGTTTGTATATTTAGTTTTATAGTCTCGATGAAGCTAATGGCTAACTTGCTTAACTTTAGCCAATTTCAAATGTTATTTTATTTAAAATTTATCAAAATGTTGTACATATTTAATGGTGCCCAAGATACAGGCTGTGCCTACTTTGGGACCAACGATAACTCCTAATTGTAATTTTGAATGAATATTAAATAAACGATGTTAAATGATGTAAACGATGAACCCTAAGAGAATGTCCATGAATTAAATTTAATCCTGTATAATGTAATAACTTTATTTCAGACCATCCAATATAGATATATTTATCCATTGTTGTGTTAGTAAGTATAAGTACTTACTTATTTAAAATCAATATTAGTAAACCGCACAAAAAAAACGAAATCAATTTGACACGTAGAATGCGATCCAGTGTCTTAGAAATGGACAATCTAACCGGCCCGCTGTTACTTTCAGAATGCTGTTGAAGCTTGCTAGCATACGGAGCAATAAGGAGGCCGCTCTCTTTCTCATGATGGCACGACATCCATCAATCCGACCCTCCATAAACATGCCAGACGTACTACAGTATCTCGGTAGCCCCAACAACATCCTTAAGGCGTTATTATATTGTAAACGAAGAGCATTGAGTGTCTTCCGAGTACATTTGACCCACATGGCAGGACGCATGAATAAAACGATTGACAGTATACCTTGATCATAGTGCACTTTACCTCAATCGGGCACCGGCACAAACCTGTGAGACAGCATGTTCCTACGGACAGCCAACGTTTCCATCGTTCCCTCTCAACGTCCACGTCATCAGCGAGGTCCTCCGTGATAATTATGAATGAAAAAAAAAGAAGATATTAATATTTGTAAGCTGTGAAAACTTTAGAACAGAAATAATAGCAATTTCATTAAAATTCTAAAGTACTAAAACGGCCTACAATCGCCCTTTCAGGATATTATCTGGAAACTTTTGTCACAATGGCCTTTGTAAAGAGGTACTTGGGTACCATTTTGCAAAGTACTTCAAAGGATTTAACTTCGGCCCATTAGTAGTGTTGGAGGACTATTTACAAGTCGACAAGTCAACTTCGAGATTGGGGAATTGAAGCGGAAAATTTAATGTAGCCCTAATATATTGACAGGAAAGAATTTGTTGATGTTCCTAAGGATTTTTTTGATTTTTTTGTTAGCCTTCTCTGCCCCACATTTGCTGAGCAAAGGCCTCCCCCAAATCCTTTCAGGCATCCTTTTCCAGAGCCACCTCGATCCAACTCTTGCGGTTCGCGTCTAGGTCGTCTTGCCACCTTTTCTTGGGCCGGATTCGACAGCGCCATCCATCCTCAGACAGGAGGATAGACTAATATTATAAGATGTAAAATTTGTGAGTTTGTATCATCATCAGCCTATAATGTTCCCACTGCTGGGACACAGGCCTCCTCTCTGTGAGAGGGAGTGGGCCGTAATCCACCACGCGGGCCCAGTGCGAGTTGGTAGATGTCACATGTCTTTGAATTTTCGGTTCTAGGACATACCGGTTTCCTCACGATATTTTCCGTTTTGAGAGCAGTGGTGATGAAATAATTTACACAAAGTAAAGCGCCTGTCTGGGTTCGAACCTACAACCGTAAGTCGCGGCCGTTACCACTGGGCCACCACTGCTCACAGTTTGTATGTAGGGGGGTATTCAGAAGTACTGATCCGATTCAGAAAATTCTTTCAGTAATGGGAAGCTTGCCGAGTTTCATAGGATATGTTTTATGTTAAAAATAGAAATTATATACTTAGATGGTTTGGTCATGTTGAGAGAATGAATGAAAGGCGACTAACAAAAATATTTACAAGGCAAATGTGAGTGGAAACTCCGGAAGGGGACGCCCTAGGAGGTCATATAGTGACCTTATTGATGATGTTCTTCAGAAAGGTCAGGTGCATAGTACTCAAAAGCGGCGTGCGTGTATGACCAGATGTATGAACGTGAACGAGGCAAAAGGAGTATGTAAGGATCGTATTAGGTGGCGTTCTGTAGTTACTGCCTACCCCCATGGGAAGAAGAAAAAAAATACAATAAATACGTAGAAATTTCATGCTGACGAAGTCGCGGGCAGAAGCCAATCTGTCATATATTGCTAGAAAAAGGCCTCTCCAATCGCACGCTGTTCTCTACAGCATGTACATAAATCCAAGTCAGAGGCCCATGGGCGGCTTTAAAACTCTGATACTAGGTTGGTCACTAACCACACGAAGAAGAAGAAGATCGCACGTCAATTATAGCAATCCTTGGTTACTCTCATCCAGCTGTTACCAGCTCCACTTCGAAGATCACTGATCCATCTGACCTGAGGGTTTATAAAACCTAACATCGAACAAATAATGCCTCTGTTCGGCCTAATAACAAATATTATCACACCTTATTTCCGCAAAAGTACCCCCATTTATGTTAAGCCCCATGCAGGGGATTAGGCATTAGGGGATTGCCAGCAATCGGGCAATAATCCAGACTCCAGGCTGATAGTGCTGCACGTTCCTGATGGAATAACCTAATAATATATTGCTCGACCTGGGAATCGAAGCTGGTAGCTCAAGCTCAGCAGTAGCCCTTGTGACTTTAGTGGTATGAGGAACAGGGTGTAAAGTTCACTCATCCACCATAGAAAAGGGAGGATCCTCCGACCAGACGGATGGTGTCTGGTGGGCAACTGCCTGACGGTTTGAAGTTGAAATCTTGTATCTATGTCGATCGCTCGGTAAACTCTAGTTGCGCGATGCAGGATTTGTGTGATGTCATGTCTATGATGCGTAGTTCGTATGTGGCGGTGTTACCGCTACATGACTACTAGTAAAACGAGGCACTAACATAAATTATTTAAATCTAGACTACTTTCGTAATCACTTTCAAAAAGTTTCAGAAATTGTTTTTCTTTTAAGATTTAGGTAATTACTTAAATTGTTTTTCAGAATTTAAGTATTTAACTTTTGACCTCTTCATACTATTTAAAAACTTTGTATTTTTAAATCACTGCACTGTACGTTCTCTTGCCCATTTATTTTCCAACTACGGCAAAGCCAAAAGGAAGGGTAGCAGTCTATGTATGAGTGTATGTATGTATGTTTGAACTTACGTCTGTTCCACCATAGCACCTAAACTACTGAACCGATTTTGATGAATGAGGTATCAATAGATCCATAATAATGATCCGGGTGACATTGGTAATAGTAAATTCCTGACCCCGAAAAAAAAAAGAGATAATCATGACATATTTGGTATCAAAAGAAAGTTCTTGACGAGCACATTACAAATATGTAAATATGTCATATTGTCTAAGTGATTTTTTTTTTAAATTATGTTTATTAAGTTAATTTAGATTTAGTTAATTTATAATAAAAACAAAAAATTTACAAATGTTTTGCGGTGAATCATGGGCTCAAATATAACGTCACAAAAAAACTTTTTACAAAAAAAAAAACAACCGACCTCCAAAAAAAAACACTACAAAGTGAAAAATAACTTTAATTTCGGAAGTCGGTGTCTTGGGTTTTGTATTTTCGTTTTTTGCCACCGACTTCCGAAATTAAAGTTATTTTTCACTTTGTAGTGTTTTTTTTTGGAGGTCGGTTGTTTTTTTTTTTTGTAAAAAGTTTTTATTTTTCACTTTTTTGTTGTTGTACTTATCCCACACACATTCGAATACCACTACCTGCTACCAGTGACAGAAACTTATCATATCATCTACATACTAAGTGGGAAAAAAATACGTATTTTGTAGCTAACTCAAAAACTACCCAAGTAAAGTTAATAAAATTTATATGGGACCAATTCGAGAGCACACCATTTCAAACAAAAAAAGAATTTTCAAAATCGGTCCACAATTGACGGAGAAATCGGTGGACATACATAAAAAAAAAAAAAAAAAAACAAACATACGCGACGAACATATAACCTCCTCCTTTTTGGAAGTCGGTTAAAAAATGAGATAATGGTTTTTAAAGCAGGCAACGTGACATATTCGTGTATTCCTCATGTTGAACTGCGTGGAGAATCCTTGCGGAGAGTGAACAAGTTTAAGTACTTCAGCCACTTGGTCACTGAAGACCTTAAAGATAACTGTGACTTTGAAAGGGAACGTAGGTCGCTGGCTGTCCGTTGTAACACGCTAGCCCGCAGGTTTGCACGATGTACGAGGGCAGTTAAAGAAACTTTTTTTAAAGCTTACTGTCAGTCCTTCTACACGTGCAGCCTGTGGGTCAACATTAATATTAATGGTTTTGCCGCCAATGTTAGAAAAAGATATGCATCCCTGATGTCACGTGTTCGCAGATCAGTGGGATTCCCCGATGTTGCAGAGGTGGATGCAGCTCCACGCTGAATTTTAATTTTATGTTGTAATCTGTGTTTGTACCTACTAACACTAGATGTTAAGTAAAACTGTTACTAACCCTATGGACTCTGTCTGAAATAAAAGTGATCTAAAAAGTAAAAACAAGAACATATTTAAGACAGAAATCAAGACAGGTACAAAAATGGTTCAGGTAAAGCTGTATACCATATGGGAGCCAGGAACACCTTCAAAATTATAATGTCATGCGACGACAGCTTTACCTTGACCATTTTTAGAGTTCCGTAGTAAACAAGGAACCCTTATAGTTTCGTCATGTCCGTCTGTCTGTCTGTCTGTCTGTCTGTCCGCGGTCTAGCTCCGAGACCCTTAGTACTAGAAAGCTGTAATTAAACATAGGTATACATATTAATTACGCCGACAAAGTGGTAAAACAAAATTATGAAAAAAAATTTTTTTTTGGGTACCTCTCAGACACGTAAAGTGGTGATGTTTATTTTTTATTTTTTTACCCCATGGTGAGGGGTATCATTGGAAAGGTCCTTCAAAAATATTGTGAGTTTGTAAAAACCATTTTTGGATTCAGGAATTCGTTTGCGAAATATTAAGCTTTAAAGTGCTAATTTTTGTTAGAGTCAAGTGTCCCCCTGCCGGCTAAATAGTTGGTTTTGGGTGTGTGAAAAAAATCGCAACAGTAGGTTATATAACGAAATTAAAAGGAAAACTATCACAGCTGGCAGCAGGCAGCGCAGGCTTTACAGGTTAACGAGTAATAAACGACCAACGTAACTTTGCAGTTGCAAAAACATGTTTTCCCATACATTCCGTATGGGAGAACATATTTTTCAACTACGAAATTAAGTTTGTTTTCGGGATAAATTCATCCCAACTACGGAACCCTTCATTGTGCGTGGTACGACACGCACTTGGCCGGTTTTTTGTACCTGTTTTCACTTATATTTTTCCGTAGTCGAGTTACAGTTTTTTACACTATTTAAAAAAAAATTGTACTACTAAACTAAAGGTCACAACCCTCACATATGGACTATGTTTTCACTGTTATACGTAGGTGCCCGACATTTCAAATCCACCTAAGTACGTAGATACTTCAGTTATATTATTTATGTTCTAAAAGTGATAGGTTGTATTGATTGTTGTGCTCCTTACCTAAGGACTGAGGACAGTCTAATGTGTCAGCTGAAACTTTTACACCCACGTGTCTCAAGTATTAGAAAACGACTGAGTCCACGTCCTAACTATATTATATACTATATAGCAGGATAATATATTATATAGCAGGATACTATATTACATAGCAGGATACTACTACTATATTATATAGCAGAATAATATATTACATAGCAGGATACTACTACTATATTATATAGCAGAATAATATATTACATAGCAGGATACAATATTGTATACTATATTACATAGCAGGATACTATATTATATACTTTATTACATAGCAACTTGTGGCATCATAATCACGGTAAACATACACAAACACACACACACATACACACTTCACCCCACCTCCACTCTACATACTTATACTACATATTAACTTCCACATAGAGTATATTCTCTTTTATTCAATTCTTTTTTTTTAATTTACTTTTGTAATTATTTAATAAACTTTCTTTGGGAAGTCTGGAACAATGTCCTTGTGTATATAATTTTAAGAGTTGGGCGTTGATGGCTGCGCCACAGTATTTTACTTTTGCGGCCATCTTCGTTTTCCTATGTAAATTGTAAATTTAAGTTGTTCCAAATAAAGCTTTTATTCTTTATTCTATTCTATTCTCTCCTGTTATATAATAAAGTATCCTGCTATGTAATATAGTATATAATATAGTATCCTGCTATGTAATAAAGTATATAATATAGTATCCTGATATGTAATATAGTATATAATATAGTATCCTGCTATGTAATATAGTATATAATATATTATCCTGCTATGTAATAAAGTAAATATAGTATAATATAGTATCCTGCTATGTAATATAGTATATAATAAAGTATCCTGCTATGTAATATAGTATATAATATATTATCCTGCTATGTAATATAGTATATAATAAAGGATCCTGTTATATTAATATAATATATTATCCTGCTATGTAATATAGTATATAATATAGTATCCTGCTATGTAATATAGTATATAATATAGTATCCTGCTATGTAATATAGTATATAATAAAGTATCCTGCTATGTAATATAGTATATAATATATTATCCTGCTATGTAATATAGTACATAATAAAGTATCCTGCTATGTAATATAGTACATAATATAATATCCTGTTATATAATATAGTACATAATAAAGTATCCTGCTATGTAATATAGCATATAATATATTATCCTGCTATGTAATATAGTATATAATATATTATCCTGCTATATAATATAGTATATAATATAATATCCTGTTATATAATATAGTACATGATATAGTATCCTGCTATGTAATATAGTATATAATATAATATCCTGTTATGTAATATAGTATATAATATATTATCCTGCTATATAATATAGTATATAATATAATATCCTGTTATGTAATATAGTATCCTGCTATGTAATATAGTATATAATATATTATCCTGCTATATAATATAGTATGTAATATAATATCCTGTTATATAATATAGTACATAATATAGTATCCTGCTATGTAATATAGTATATAATATAATATCCTGCTATGTAATATAGTATCCTGTTATATAATATAGTATGCTGTTATGTAATATATTATCCTGCTATTTAATATAGTATCCAGCTATGTAATATAGTATATAATATATTACCCTGTTATGTAATATAGTATCCTTTTGTGTAATATAGTATATGATATATTATCCTGCTATATAATATAGTATATAATATAATATCCTGTTATGTAATATAGTACATAATATAGTATCCTGCTATGTAATATAGTGTATAATATATTATCCTGCTATGTAATATAGTGTATAATATATTATCCTGCTATGTAATATAGTATATAATATAATATCCTGTTATGTAATATAGTACATAATATAGTATCCTGTTATATAATATAGTATGCTGTTATGTAATATATTATCCTGCTATTTAATATAGTATCCAGCTATGTAATATAGTATATAAAACATTATCCTGCTATGTAATATAGTATCCTGCTATGTAATATATTATCCTGCTATGTAATATAGTATCCTGCTATGTAATATAGTATATAATATAGTATCCTGTTATATAATATAGTATTACATCAAAAAAAAAACGGCCGGGCGACCTAGCGCACGGACGTGTTGTTTGCGGGATAATTACTTAAAATTTCTTACTTACTACTTATTTTTCTAAATGGATAAGAAATGTGATGGCTGTGATGATGAGATCAAAGATTTGTTACATATGCAGTGTTCAAGAGACAAATGTAAAAAACTGTATCATCTAAAGTGTCTTGCCTTAACGGAGGTGCAGTTCGGGGCATTCACGCCGGATTACAAGAATAGATGGATATGTCCAGAATGCACATGTACTATGCCAAAGAGAGGTAATTCTCAAACACCGGTTCGAGGAAACACGATGATGGACGAAACTTTTACACCAAGTTACGTAAACACTGAGCACGGCAGTCGTCCTCGCAATCAGAAGGAAGTTACTGTGATTGAGAACGGGAATCAAGTGCTTAATGAACTACGCGAGTTTCGCTTAGATATTAAAACTCGTCTGGATGAGCAAAGGAAGGAGTTCATACTACTGCAGAATAAATTAGTTAACACAGAAACAGAATTAAGAGACATAAAAAGCATACTGAAGGTAGTTCAACAAAAAGCAAGTAAAGTTGATGTTTTAGAAACTAGAATGAAAATTATATTAGAAAAAAATGAACAATTGGAAGCCAGTGTTAGTGCTAGAAATATCAAGAAGAAAAGTGAGACTGAAAGAGGACCTAAAATACCGCCAGTGTCATTTGCAAGCATAGTGAAGGAAAGTCAAACGGAGGTAATTAGTAATTTTGTACCAGCGAAGGAATGTGTGGCCACGAAATCTGCCAACATAGTAATCACCGGAAAAAAAACAAGAAACATTTAGTGAGAAGAGTTTAAATAAGTCAGTTATTGTTATAGAAAAGGAAAATGAAGATCAGGAAAAAGAAGAAAAATTGACAATTGTAAATAGAAATAAAAACAGATATCCGAATAGCGATGTGAGAAAAAGAGGAAGCACAGGTTCAACTGAAATTCAGGGAACTGAGAGAAAGAAATATTTGCATGTCTGGCGTCTGCAGAAAGAGACAACTGTAGAAAATTTAGAAAAACACGTGAAGAACCTATATGGGGAAGCAATACCGATTAAAATAGAAAAAATAAAACACAAGACGGAAAGAGACTATGCGTCCTTCATTATAGGAGTCCCGGAAAGCAAATATGAACTATTAAGTCAACCAGAAAGTTGGGCAGTAAATATTGAGTTTTGCGAATGGGTGTGGTTTCGGAGACAAACTAATAAACCAAAACCCCCGGAGTAAATCGGTGGAGATAGTGTACCAAAATGTAAGGGGTCTTCGCACAAAATTAGAGGATTTTTATATGGGAGTTTTGTCTTCAAGCGCAGACCTATTTGCCATAACGGAAACAGGCTGCAATGAATCTATTCATGACGCAGAATTAATTCCACCTGGATACTCCATTATACGATGTGACCGAGCAGATGGGCGTAAACACGGAGGCGCGTGTCTCGTGGCCACACCACGTTTTGAGCTACGACGAGTGTCCCTACCTGGTGACGTCAACATCGATAATCAGATGTTTGAACTGGTTAGTGCATCCGTATACCAATGTAATAGATTATTGTTTTTGTTATGTGTTGTGTATATCCCAGCTAACAGTAAAGAACATGAATACATGGTATTATTTAGGATTATTGAACAGTCGTGTAAATGTTATAACGACACGATAGTAATAGGTGACTTCAACTTGCATTCTTTTCCTGTGAACATTCTCAATTATTTTCAATGTTTTCAAACTTATTGTGGATTTACTCAGAGTAACAAAGTAGACAATTGCAATGGCCGACAATTAGATCTAGTGTTGAGTACATTCGCGGAGGAAGGGAGTGTGGGCGTGCGCGCGGCGGAGGCGCCCCTCGTGCCGGTGGACGCGTATCACCCGCCGCTCGATGTGTCGGTGAGTCTGTGCGTGCGCCAGCGCCTGCGCGCGGGCTCAGCAGCACCGACGGCGGATACACATGAACCGGTAGGCTGGAATTTCAATAAAGCCGATTTTTTCGTATTGTACGCATCAATTGCGGCCGTCGATTGGACGCAGATGTATGAGTTAGATTTGCAAATGAGTTTAAATTATTTCTACAATATTATTAAGTCGATTTTTGATGACTGCGTTCCAAAGAAAAAGCGAAGTCGTGTAAACTCAAGGTACATTTACCCTGAGTGGTACACTGTTGAAATAATTCGCAACATTAAATTAAAGGCTGTATACTACATAAACGGTACAAAACAAGTGGTTTGGGAAGTGATTACGAAGCGTTTGCTCAGTGTAGAACTATAGTTAAAAATCAGATTTTAGGCGCTCGGGAACAGTATGAGCACCGTATTGAAAATCAAATGCTGGAAGACCCAAAGTCGTTCTGGAATTATGCAAAATCTAAAAGAGGTAGTAGAAGTCAGAAAAAGATTTTAAAGAATGGCGAGGCGTTGACTGACGAACAGTGTGCTCAGGAGTTTGCTGAATACTTCTATTCGGTGTATAGTACAGAGCAGGCCGAGTTAGATGTAAGTGCGGCTATGGCGGAAGCGGGCGGGGAGAATGGAGCGGCGCGGGTACATCTTGCTCAATTACAACTGTCGGACGTATGTTGCGCGCTTCAACAGCTTAAACCGAAAAAGTCTTCTGGGCCGGACGGCATTCCACCTTACATCTTTAAAGATTGTCGTTCGGCGCTAGCCAAACCGTTGCAATACATTTATAATAAATATTTGGATGGAGCTATTTTTCCGGAGGAGTGGAAGATTACCCGTGTCGTTCCGGTACCAAAGGGAGGGTAGGGGATGACGGTGGATGGTTACAGGCCTGTCGCAGTGCTGTCGACTCCGGCGAAGGTTTTCGAAGCGGCTATTCATAAGAGCATATTTCGACAGGTCAGTGGCCAGCTTTCAGACGTCCAGCACGGTTTTCGACCGGCAAGAAGCACTACTAGCAATCTCCTCAGCTACATGGCTAATCTGGTGCCAACTGTGGATAGTGGGGGGCAAACTGATGCCGCTTACTTCGATTTTAAAAAAGCATTTGATCTGGTAAATAATGATGTTTTGCTCAAAAAGTTAGCGGCTGTTGGTTTCACTCCACACCTACTAAGGTTTTTTGCAAGTTACTTGAACGGTAGGCAACAGTATGTTGAGTATGCGGGGCATAAGTCTAAGCCATATTTTACCAGGTCGGGGGTGAGTCAGGGCAGTAACCTTGGGCCTTTGCAATTCATTCTTATGGTTAATGACTTGCCAGAAGTTGTTAAAGACGCCAATTGTTTACTGTTTGCTGATGACCTCAAGCTGTCGCTGGAGATAAGTAAATTAGAGGACTGTGAAAAGCTTCAAAGAGACATAGACAGAGTGGTGACCTGTAGCAAGAAGAACCTCTTGCAGTTCAACACTTCAAAGTGCGTAGCAATCACTTTCTCTCGCGTGCGTACTCCTATACTATATACATACAATATAGACGGATTGCCAATGGCTAGGGCCACAGAAGTTAGGGACTTAGGTGTCAAATTCAACACTGGGCTAACGTTTCGAGATCATGTCACAAGCTGCTGCAGAAAAGCCTACCGTAATTAAGGTTTCATGCTCCGTATGGTACGTGGTTTTAATAACATTAAAGCGGTTATCGCTTTATATAATGCATTAGTTAGAAGTCAATTAGAATGTAACGCAGTCATTTGGGCTCCACATGAATCTAAATATAGGCTCATGTTGGAGAGAGTACAAAACAAGTTTGTGAGGTACTTGTACTTGCGCTTGTATGTGTATATGTAATATAGTATATAATATAATATCCTGTTATGTAATATAGTACATAATGTAGTATCCTGTTATATAATATAGTATATAATATAGTATGCTGTTATGTAATATATTATCCTGCTATGTAATATAGTGAATAATATATTATCCTGCTATGTAATATAGTATCCTGCTATGTAAAATAGTATCCTTCTATGTAATATAGTATATAATATATTATCCTGCTATGTAATATATTATCCTGCTATATAATATAGTATATAATATAATATCCTGTTATGTAATATAGTACATAATATAGTATCCTGCTATGTAATACAGTGTATAATATATTATCCTGCTATGTAATATAGTATATAATATAATATCCTGTAATGTAATATAGTACATAATGTAGTATCCTGTTATACAGTGTGAGTCTTCATAATGTGCACATATCGAAATGAGGGAGTCTATGCTTAATTTTATCGACGGAAAAAATGGTAATTTTTTTTTTTAGTTTAAAAAAAAAAAAAAAAATAGTATGCTGTTATGTAATATATTATCCTGCTATTTAATATAGTATCCAGCTATGTAATATAGTATATAAAACATTATCCTGCTATGTAATATAGTATATAATATAGTATCCTGTTATGTAATATAGTATATAATATAATATCCTGTTATGTAATATAGTATATAATAAAGAATCCTGCTATGTAATATAGTATATAATATAATATCCTGTTATGTAATGTAGTATATAATATTGTATCCTGCTATGTAATATAGTATATAATATAATATCCTGTTATGTAATATAGTATATAATATAATATCCTGCTATGTAATATAGTATATAATATAATATCCTGTTATGTAATATAGTACATAATATAGTATCCTGTTATGTAATGTAGTATATAATATTGTATCCTGCTATGTAATGTAGTATATAATATAGTATCCTGCTATGTAATATAGTATATAATATAATATCCTGTTATGTAATATAGTATATAATATAGTATCCTGCTATGTAATATAGTATATAATATAGTATCCTGCTATGTAATATAGTATATAATATAATATCCTGTTATGTAATATAGTACATAATATAGTATCCTGTTATGTAATGTAGTATATAATATTGTATCCTGCTATGTAATGTAGTATATAATATTGTATCCTGCTATGTAATATAGTATATAATATAATATCCTGTTATGTAATATAGTACATAATATAGTATCCTGCTATGTAATATAGTGAATAATATATTATCCTGCTATGTAATATAGTATATAATATAATATCCTGTTATGTAATATAGTATCCTTTTGTGTAATATAGTATATGATATATTATCCTGCTATATAATATAGTATATAATATAATATCCTGTTATGTTATATAGTACATAATATAGTATCCTGCTATGTAATATAGTGTATAATATATTATCCTGCTATGTAATATAGTATATAATATAATATCCTGTTATGTAATATAGTACATAATATAGTATCCTGTTATATAATATAGTATATAAAACATTATCCTGCTATGTAATATAGTATATAATATAGTATCCTGTTATGTAATATAGTATATAATATAATATCCTGTTATGTAATATAGTATATAATATAGTATCCTGCTATGTAATATAGTATATAATATAATATCCTGTTATGTAATGTAGTATATAATATTGTATCCTGCTATGTAATGTAGTATATAATATAGTATCCTGCTATGTAATATAGTATATAATATAGTATCCTGCTATGTAATATAGTATCCTGCTATAAAATAAAGTATATAATATTGTATCCTGCTATGTAATATAGTATATAATATAATATCCTGTTATGTAATATAGTATATAATATTATATCCTGCTATATAATATAGTATCCTGCTATGTAATATAGTATATAATATAGTATCCTGTTATGTAATATAGTATATAATATAATATCCTGTTATGTAATATAGTATATAATATAATATCCTGTTATGTAATATAGTACATAATATAGTATCCTGTTATGTAATGTAGTATATAATATTGTATCCTGCTATGTAATGTAGTATATAATATAGTATCCTGCTATGTAATATAGTATCCTGCTATAAAATAAAGTATATAATATTGTATCCTGCTATGTAATATAGTATATAATATAATATCCTGTTATGTAATATAGTACATAATATAGTATCCTGTTATGTAATGTAGTATATAATATTGTATCCTGCTATGTAATATAGTATATAATATAATATCCTGTTATGTAATATAGTATATAATATAATATCCTGTTATGTAATATAGTATATAATATAGTATCCTGCTATGTAATATAGTATATATGATAATATCCTGTTATATTATATAGTACATAATGTAGTATCCTGTTATATAATATAGAATATAATATAGTATCCTGCTATGTAATATAGTATATAATATAGTATCCTGTTATGTAATATAGTATATAGTATAGTATCCTGTTATATAATATAGTATGCTGTTATGTAATATATTATCCTGCTATTTAATATAGTATCCAGCTATGTAATATAGTATATAATATATTACCCTGTTATGTAATATAGTATCCTTTTGTGTAATATAGTATATGATATATTATCCTGCTATATAATATAGTATATAATATAATATCCTGTTATGTAATAAAGTACATAATATAGTATCCTGCTATGTAATATAGTGTATAATATATTATCCTGCTATGTAATATAGTTTATAATATAATATCCTGTTATGTAATATAGTACATAATATAGTATCCTGTTATATAATATAGTATGCTGTTATGTTATATTTTATCCTGCTATGTAATATAGTATCCTGCTATGTAATATAGTATATAATATATTATCCTGCTATGTAATATAGTATATAATATAATATCCTGTAATGTAATATAGTACATAATATAGTATCCTGTTATATAATATAGTATGCTGTTATGTTATATTTTATCCTGCTATGTAATAAAGTATATAATATTGTATCCTGCTATGTAATATAGTATATAATATATTATCCTGCTATGTAATATAGTATATAATATTATAACCTGTTATGTAATATAGTATATAATATAGCATCCTGCTATGTAATATAGTATATAATATTGTATCCTGGTATGTAATATAGTATATAATATAGCATCCTGCTATGTAATATAGTATATAATATTGTATCCTGGTATGTAATATAGTATATAATATAGTATCCTGCTATGTAATATAGTATATAATATAAAATCCTGCTATGTAATATAGTATCCTGCTATGTAATAAAGTATATAATATTGTATCCTGCTATGTAATATAGTATATAATATAATATCCTGTTATGTAATATAGTATATAATATAGTATCCTGCTATGTAATATAGTATATAATATAGTATCCTGGTATGTAATATAGTATATAATATAGTATCCTGCTATGTAATATAGTATATAATATAGTATCCTGCTATGTAATAAAGTATATAATATTGTATCCTGCTATGTAATATAGTATATAATATAATATCTTGTTATGTAATATAGTATATAATATTGTATCCTGCTATGTAATATAGTATATAATATATTATCCTGCTATGTAATATAGTATATAATATAATATCCTGTAATGTAATATAGTACATAATATAGTATCCTGTTATATAATATAGTATGCTGTTATGTTATATTTTATCCTGCTATGTAATATAGTATCCTGCTATGTAATATAGTATATAATATAATATCCTGTTATGTAATATAGTACATAATATAGTATCCTGTTATGTAATGTAGTATATAATATTGTATCCTGCTATGTAATATAGTATATAATATATTATCCTGCTATGTAATATAGTATATAATATTATATCCTGTTATGTAATATAGTATATAATATAGCATCCTGCTATGTAATATAGTATCCTGGTATGTAATATAGTATATAATATAGTATCCTGCTATGTAATATAGTATATAATATAAAATCCTGCTATGTAATATAGTATCCTGCTATGTAATAAAGTATATAATATTGTATCCTGCTATGTAATATAGTATATAATATAATATCCTGTTATGTAATATAGTATATAATATAGTATCCTGCTATGTAAAATAGTATATAATATAGTATCCTGCTATGTAATATAGTATATAATATAATATCCTGTTATATAATATAGTATGCTGTTATGTAATATATTATCCTGCTATTTAATATAGTATCCAGCTATCTAATATAGTATATAATATAATATCCTGTTATGTAATATAGTACATAATATAGTATCCTGCTATGTAATATAGTGAATAATATATTATCCTGCTATGTAATATAGTATATAATATAATATCCTGTTATGTAATATAGTATCCTTTTGTGTAATATAGTATATGATATATTATCCTGCTATATAATATAGTATATAATATAATATCCTGTTATGTTATATAGTACATAATATAGTATCCTGCTATGTAATATAGTGTATAATATATTATCCTGCTATGTAATATAGTATATAATATAATATCCTGTTATGTAATATAGTACATAATATAGTATCCTGTTATATAATATAGTATGCTGTTATGTAATAAATTATCCTGCTATTTAATATAGTATCCAGCTATGTAATATAGTATATAATATAGTATCCTGTTATGTAATATAGTATATAATATAATATCCTGTTATGTAATATAGAACATAATATAGTATCCTGTTATGTAATGTAGTATATAATATTGTATCCTGCTATGTAATGTAGTATATAATATAGTATCCTGCTATGTAATATAGTATCCTGCTATAAAATAAAGTATATAATATTGTATCCTGCTATGTAATATAGTATATAATATAATATCCTGTTATGTAATATAGTACATAATATAGTATCCTGTTATGTAATGTAGTATATAATATTGTATCCTGCTATGTAATGTAGTATATAATATTGTATCCTGCTATGTAATATAGTATATAATATAATATCCTGTTATGTAATATAGTATATAATATAATATCCTGTTATGTAATATAGTACATAATATAGTATCCTGCTATGTAATATAGTGAATAATATATTATCCTGCTATGTAATTTAGTATATAATATAATATCCTGTTATGTAATATAGTATATAATATAGTATCCTGCTATGTAATATAGTATATAATATAATATCCTGTTATGTTATATAGTACATAATGTAGTATCCTGTTATATAATATAGAATATAATATAGTATCCTGCTATGTAATATAGTATATAATATAGTATCCTGTTATGTAATATAGTATATAGTATAGTATCCTGTTATATAATATAGTATGCTGTTATGTAATATATTATCCTGCTATTTAATATAGTATCCAGCTATGTAATATAGTATTTAATATATTACCCTGTTATGTAATATAGTATCCTTTTGTGTAATATAGTATATGATATATTATCCTGCTATATAATATAGTATATAATATAATATCCTGTTATGTAATATAGTACATAATATAGTATCCTGCTATGTAATATAGTGTATAATATATTATCCTGCTATGTAATATAGTGTATAATATATTATCCTGCTATGTAATATAGTTTATAATATAATATCCTGTTATGTAATATAGTACATAATATAGTATCCTGTTATATAATATAGTATGCTGTTATGTTATATTTTATCCTGCTATGTAATATAGTATCCTGCTATGTAATAAAGTATATAATATTGTATCCTGCTATGTAATATAGTATATAATATATTATCCTGCTATGTAATATAGTATATAATATAATATCCTGTAATGTAATATAGTACATAATATAGTATCCTGTTATATAATATAGTATGCTGTTATGTTATATTTTATCCTGCTATGTAATAAAGTATATAATATTGTATCCTGCTATGTAATATAGTATATAATATATTATCCTGCTATGTAATATAGTATATAATATTATATCCTGTTATGTAATATAGTATATAATATAGCATCCTGCTATGTAATATAGTATATAATATTGTATCCTGGTATGTAATATAGTATATAATATAGTATCCTGCTATGTAATATAGTATATAATATAAAATCCTGCTATGTAATATAGTATCCTGCTATGTAATAAAGTATATAATATTGTATCCTGCTATGTAATATAGTATATAATATAATATCCTGTTATGTAATATAGTATATAATATAGTATCCTGCTATGTAATATAGTATATAATATAGTATCCTGGTATGTAATATAGTATATAATATAGTATCCTGCTATGTAATATAGTATATAATATAGTATCCTGCTATGTAATAAAGTATATAATATTGTATCCTGCTATGTAATATAGTATATAATATAATATCTTGTTATGTAATATAGTATATAATATTGTATCCTGCTATGTAATATAGTATACAGTGTGAGTCTTCATAATGTGCACATATCGAAATGAGGGAGTCTATGCTTAATTTTATCGACGGGAAAAATGGTAATTTTTTTTTTTAGTATAAAAAAAAAAAAAAAATTTTACAAAAAAATTTTTTTTAAAAAAAATTTTTTTTGCTCTCTTTTTATTATTATCTTATTTATAAATTTTACAATTAAAAATTGAAGAAAAAAATACAGATTTTTACTAAAAAAACATGTTTATTTTCAATTGAGGGTAGTTTTTTTCTCAATTTTAATTTTATGTGGACGGCTACTTACTTTCAATCATTATGGAGTTTGTTTCATCGCGATAGCTGATTCAGTTTAAAAGTTACACAGTTTTGTTACAATTTTTTTTTTAATTTCATAAAAAGTATAAAAAACAATATTTAGATTTTTTAAATATTTTTTCTGTCGTTAAAATTAAGCATAGATTTCCTCATTTCGATATGTGCACATTATGAAGACTCACACTGTATAATATATTATCCTGCTATGTAATATAGTATATAATATAATATCCTGTAATGTAATATAGTACATAATATAGTATCCTGTTATATAATATAGTATGCTGTTATGTTATATTTTATCCTGCTATGTAATATAGTATCCTGCTATGTAATATAGTATATAATATAATATCCTGTTATGTAATATAGTACATAATATAGTATCCTGTTATGTAATGTAGTATATAATATTGTATCCTGCTATGTAATATAGTATATAATATATTATCCTGCTATGTAATATAGTATATAATATTATATCCTGTTATGTAATATAGTATATAATATAGCATCCTGCTATGTAATATAGTATCCTGGTATGTAATATAGTATATAATATAGTATCCTGCTATGTAATATAGTATATAATATAGTATCCTGCTATGTAATATAGTATATAATATAGTATCCTGCTATGTAATATAGTATATAATATAGTATCCTGCTATGTAATATAGTATATAATATAGTATCCTGGTATGTAATATAGTATATGATATAGTATCCTGCTATGTAATATAGTATATAATATAAAATCCTGCTATGTTATATAGTATCCTGCTATGTAATAAAGTATATAATATTGTATCCTGCTATGTAATATAGTATATAATATAATATCCTGTTATGTAATATAGTATATAATATAGTATCCTGCTATGTAATATAGTATATAATATAGTATCCTATTATGTAATGTAGTATATAATATTGTATCCTGCTATGTAATGTAATATATAATATTGTATCCTGCTATGTAATACAGTATATAATATATTATCCTGTTATGTAATATAGTACATAATATAGTATCCTGTTATGTAATGTAGTATATAATATTGTATCCTGCTATGTAATATAGTATATAATATAATAGCCTATTATGTAATATAGTATATAATATAATATCCTGCTATGTAATATAGTATATAATATAATATCCTGTTATGTAATGTAGTATATAATATTGTATCCTGCTTTGTAATATAGTATATAATATATTATCCTGCTATGTAATATAGTATATAATATAATATCCTGTTATGTAATATAGTATATAATATAGTATCCTGCTATGTAATATAGTATATAATATAATATCCTGTTATGTAATATAGTACATAATATAGTATCCTGTTATGTAATGTAGTATATAATATATTATCCTGCTATGTAATGTAGTGTATAATATATTATCCTGCTATGTAATATAGTATATAATATAATATCCTGTTATGTAATGTAGTATATAATATTGTATCCTGCTTTGTAATATAGTATATAATATAGTATCCTGCTATGTAATATAGTATATAATATAATATCCTGTTATATAATATAGTATGCTGTTATGTAATATATTATCCTGCTATTTAATATTGTATCCTGCTATGTAATATAGTATATAATATATTATCCTGCTATGTAATATAGTATATAATATTATATCCTGTTATGTAATATAGTATATAATATAGCATCCTGCTATGTAATATAGTATCCTGGTATGTAATATAGTATATAATATAGTATCCTGCTATGTAATATAGTATATAATATAGTATCCTGCTATGTAATATAGTATATAATATAGTATCCTGCTATGTAATATAGTATATAATATAGTATCCTGCTATGTAATATAGTATATAATATAGTATCCTGGTATGTAATATAGTATATGATATAGTATCCTGCTATGTAATATAGTATATAATATAAAATCCTGCTATGTTATATAGTATCCTGCTATGTAATAAAGTATATAATATAGTATCCTGCTATGTAATATAGTATATAATATAGTATCCTGGTATGTAATATAGTATATGATATAGTATCCTGCTATGTAATATAGTATATAATATAAAATCCTGCTATGTTATATAGTATCCTGCTAAGTAATATAGTATATAATATAATATCCTGTTATGTAATATAGTACATAATATAGTATCCTATTATGTAATGTAGTATATAATATTGTATCCTGCTATGTAATGTAATATATAATATTGTATCCTGCTATGTAATACAGTATATAATATATTATCCTGTTATGTAATATAGTACATAATATAGTATCCTGTTATGTAATGTAGTATATAATATTGTATCCTGCTATGTAATATAGTATATAATATAATAGCCTATTATGTAATATAGTATATAATATAATATCCTGCTATGTAATATAGTATATAATATAATATCCTGTTATGTAATGTAGTATATAATATTGTATCCTGCTTTGTAATATAGTATATAATATATTATCCTGCTATGTAATATAGTATATAATATAGTATCCTGTTATGTAATATAGTATATAATATAATATCCTGTTATGTAATATAGTACATAATATAGTATCCTGCTATGTAATATAGTATATAATATAGTATCCTGTTATGTAATATAGTATATAGTATAGTATCCTGTTATATAATATAGTATGCTGTTATGTAATATATTATCCTGCTATTTAATATAGTATCCAGCTATGTAATATAGTATTTAATATATTACCCTGTTATGTAATATAGTATCCTTTTGTGTAATATAGTATATGATATATTATCCTGCTATATAATATAGTATATAATATAATATCCTGTTATGTAATATAGTACATAATATAGTATCCTGCTATGTAATATAGTGTATAATATATTATCCTGCTATGTAATATAGTGTATAATATATTATCCTGCTATGTAATATAGTTTATAATATAATATCCTGTTATGTAATATAGTATCCTTTTGTGTAATATAGTATATGATATATTATCCTGCTATATAATATAGTATATAATATAATATCCTGTTATGTTATATAGTACATAATATAGTATCCTGCTATGTAATATAGTGTATAATATATTATCCTGCTATGTAATATAGTATATAATATAATATCCTGTTATGTAATATAGTACATAATATAGTATCCTGTTATATAATATAGTATGCTGTTATGTAATAAATTATCCTGCTATTTAATATAGTATCCAGCTATGTAATATAGTATATAATATAGTATCCTGTTATGTAATATAGTATATAATATAATATCCTGTTATGTAATATAGTACATAATATAGTATCCTGTTATATAATATAGTATGCTGTTATGTAATAAATTATCCTGCTATTTAATATAGTATCCAGCTATGTAATATAGTACATAATATAGTATCCTGTTATATAATATAGTATGCTGTTATGTTATATTTTATCCTGCTATGTAATAAAGTATATAATATTGTATCCTGCTATGTAATATAGTATATAATATATTATCCTGCTATGTAATATAGTATATAATATTATATCCTGTTATGTAATATAGTATATAATATAGCATCCTGCTATGTAATATAGTATATAATATTGTATCCTGGTATGTAATATAGTATATAATATAGTATCCTGCTATGTAATATAGTATATAATATAAAATCCTGCTATGTAATATAGTATCCTGCTATGTAATAAAGTATATAATATTGTATCCTGCTATGTAATATAGTATATAATATAATATCCTGTTATGTAATATAGTATATAATATAGTATCCTGCTATGTAATATAGTATATAATATAGTATCCTGGTATGTAATATAGTATATAATATTGTATCCTGCTATGTAATATAGTATATAATATAATATCTTGTTATGTAATATAGTATATAATATTGTATCCTGCTATGTAATATAGTATATAATATATTATCCTGCTATGTAATATAGTATATAATATAATATCCTGTAATGTAATATAGTACATAATATAGTATCCTGTTATATAATATAGTATGCTGTTATGTTATATTTTATCCTGCTATGTAATATAGTATCCTGCTATGTAATATAGTATATAATATAATATCCTGTTATGTAATATAGTACATAATATAGTATCCTGTTATGTAATGTAGTATATAATATTGTATCCTGCTATGTAATATAGTATATAATATATTATCCTGCTATGTAATATAGTATATAATATTATATCCTGTTATGTAATATAGTATATAATATAGCATCCTGCTATGTAATATAGTATCCTGGTATGTAATATAGTATATAATATAGTATCCTGCTATGTAATATAGTATATAATATAGTATCCTGCTATGTAATATAGTATATAATATAGTATCCTGCTATGTAATATAGTATATAATATAGTATCCTGCTATGTAATATAGTATATAATATAGTATCCTGGTATGTAATATAGTATATGATATAGTATCCTGCTATGTAATATAGTATATAATATAAAATCCTGCTATGTTATATAGTATCCTGCTATGTAATAAAGTATATAATATAGTATCCTGCTATGTAATATAGTATATAATATAGTATCCTGGTATGTAATATAGTATATGATATAGTATCCTGCTATGTAATATAGTATATAATATAAAATCCTGCTATGTTATATAGTATCCTGCTATGTAATAAAGTATATAATATTGTATCCTGCTATGTAATATAGTATATAATATAATATCCTGTTATGTAATATAGTATATAATATAGTATCCTGCTATGTAATATAGTATATAATATAGTATCCTGCTAAGTAATATAGTATATAATATAATATCCTGTTATGTAATATAGTACATAATATAGTATCCTATTATGTAATGTAGTATATAATATTGTATCCTGCTATGTAATGTAATATATAATATTGTATCCTGCTATGTAATACAGTATATAATATATTATCCTGTTATGTAATATAGTACATAATATAGTATCCTGTTATGTAATGTAGTAAATAATATTGTATCCTGCTATGTAATATAGTATATAATATAATAGCCTATTATGTAATATAGTATATAATATAATATCCTGCTATGTAATATAGTATATAATATAATATCCTGTTATGTAATGTAGTATATAATATTGTATCCTGCTTTGTAATATAGTATATAATATAGTATCCTGTTATGTAATATAGTATATAATATAATATCCTGTTATGTAATATAGTACATCATATAGTATCCTGCTATGTAATATAGTATTTAATATATTACCCTGTTATGTAATATAGTATCCTTTTGTGTAATATAGTATATGATATATTATCCTGCTATATAATATAGTATATAATATAATATCCTGTTATGTAATATAGTACATAATATAGTATCCTGCTATGTAATATAGTGTATAATATATTATCCTGCTATGTAATATAGTTTATAATATAATATCCTGTTATGTAATATAGTACATAATATAGTATCCTGTTATATAATATAGTATGCTGTTATGTTATATTTTATCCTGCTATGTAATATAGTATCCTGCTATGTAATAAAGTATATAATATTGTATCCTGCTATGTAATATAGTATATAATATATTATCCTGCTATGTAATATAGTATATAATATAATATCCTGTAATGTAATATAGTACATAATATAGTATCCTGTTATATAATATAGTATGCTGTTATGTTATATTTTATCCTGCTATGTAATAAAGTATATAATATTGTATCCTGCTATGTAATATAGTATATAATTTATTATCCTGCTATGTAATATAGTATATAATATTATATCCTGTTATGTAATATAGTATATAATATAGCATCCTGCTATGTAATATAGTATATAATATTGTATCCTGGTATGTAATATAGTATATAATATAGTATCCTGCTATGTAATATAGTATATAATATAAAATCCTGCTATGTAATATAGTATCCTGCTATGTAATAAAGTATATAATATTGTATCCTGCTATGTAATATAGTATATAATATTGTATCCTGGTATGTAATATAGTATATAATATAGTATCCTGCTATGTAATATAGTATATAATATAAAATCCTGCTATGTAATATAGTATCCTGCTATGTAATAAAGTATATAATATTGTATCCTGCTATGTAATATAGTATATAATATAATATCCTGCTATGTAATATAGTGTATAATATATTATCCTGCTATGTAATATAGTATATAATATAGTATCCTGGTATGTAATATAGTATATAATATAGTATCCTGCTATGTAATATAGTATATAATATAGTATCCTGCTATGTAATATAGTATGCTGTTATGTTATATTTTATCCTGCTATGTAATAAAGTATATAATATTGTATCCTGCTATGTAATATAGTATATAATATATTATCCTGCTATGTAATATAGTATATAATATTATATCCTGTTATGTAATATAGTATATAATATAGCATCCTGCTATGTAATATAGTATATAATATTGTATCCTGGTATGTAATATAGTATATAATATAGTATCCTGCTATGTAATATAGTATATAATATAAAATCCTGCTATGTAATATAGTATCCTGCTATGTAATAAAGTATATAATATTGTATCCTGCTATGTAATATAGTATATAATATAATATCCTGTTATGTAATATAGTATATAATATAGTATCCTGCTATGTAATATAGTATATAATATAGTATCCTGCTATGTAATATAGTATATAATATTGTATCCTGCTATGTAATATAGTATATAATATAATATCTTGTTATGTAATATAGTATATAATATTGTATCCTGCTATGTAATATAGTATATAATATATTATCCTGCTATGTAATATAGTATATAATATAATATCCTGTAATGTAATATAGTACATAATATAGTATCCTGTTATATAATATAGTATGCTGTTATGTTATATTTTATCCTGCTATGTAATATAGTATCCTGCTATGTAATATAGTATATAATATAATATCCTGTTATGTAATATAGTACATAATATAGTATCCTGTTATGTAATGTAGTATATAATATTGTATCCTGCTATGTAATATAGTATATAATATATTATCCTGCTATGTAATATAGTATATAATATTATATCCTGTTATGTAATATAGTATATAATATAGCATCCTGCTATGTAATATAGTATCCTGGTATGTAATATAGTATATAATATAGTATCCTGCTATGTAATATAGTATATAATATAGTATCCTGCTATGTAATATAGTATATAATATAGTATCCTGCTATGTAATATAGTATATAATATAGTATCCTGCTATGTAATATAGTATATAATATAGTATCCTGGTATGTAATATAGTATATGATATAGTATCCTGCTATGTAATATAGTATATAATATAAAATCCTGCTATGTTATATAGTATCCTGCTATGTAATAAAGTATATAATATTGTATCCTGCTATGTAATATAGTATATAATATAATATCCTGTTATGTAATATAGTATATAATATAGTATCCTGCTATGTAATATAGTATATAATATAGTATCCTGCTAAGTAATATAGTATATAATATAATATCCTGTTATGTAATATAGTACATAATATAGTATCCTATTATGTAATGTAGTATATAATATTGTATCCTGCTATGTAATGTAATATATAATATTGTATCCTGCTATGTAATACAGTATATAATATATTATCCTGTTATGTAATATAGTACATAATATAGTATCCTGTTATGTAATGTAGTATATAATATTGTATCCTGCTATGTAATATAGTATATAATATAATAGCCTATTATGTAATATAGTATATAATATAATATCCTGCTATGTAATATAGTATATAATATAATATCCTGTTATGTAATGTAGTATATAATATTGTATCCTGCTTTGTAATATAGTATATAATATATTATCCTGCTATGTAATATAGTATATAATATAATATCCTGTTATGTAATATAGTATATAATATAGTATCCTGCTATGTAATATAGTATATAATATAATATCCTGTTATGTAATGTAGTATATAATATTGTATCCTGCTTTGTAATATAGTATATAATATAGTATCCTGCTATGTAATATAGTATATAATATAATATCCTGTTATATAATATAGTATGCTGTTATGTAATATATTATCCTGCTATTTAATATAGTATCCAGCTATGTAATATAGTATATAATATAGTATCCTGCTATGTAATATAGTATATAATATAGTATCCTGTTATATAATATAGTATGCTGTTATGTTATATATTATCCTGCTATATAATATAGTATATAATATAATATCCTGTTATGTAATATAGTACATAATATAGTATCCTGCTATGTAATATAGTATATAATATAATATCCTGTTATGTAATGTAGTATATAATATTGTATCCTGCTATGTAATATAGTATATAATATTGTATCCTGCTATGTAATATAGTATATAATATATTATCCTGCTATGTAATATAGTATATAATATAATATCCTGTAATGTAATATAGTACATAATATAGTATCCTGTTATATAATATAGTATGCTGTTATGTTATATTTTATCCTGCTATGTAATATAGTATCCTGCTATGTAATAAAGTATATAATATTGTATCCTGCTATGTAATATAGTATATAATATAATATCCTGTTATGTAATATAGTATATAATATAGTATCCTGCTATGTAATATAGTATATAATATAGTATCCTGGTATGTAATATAGTATATAATATAGTATCCTGCTATGTAATATAGTATATAATATAGTATCCTGCTATGTAATAAAGTATATAATATTGTATCCTGCTATGTAATATAGTATATAATATAATATCTTGTTATGTAATATAGTATATAATATTGTATCCTGCTATGTAATATAGTATATAATATATTATCCTGCTATGTAATATAGTATATAATATAATATCCTGTAATGTAATATAGTACATAATATAGTATCCTGTTATATAATATAGTATGCTGTTATGTTATATTTTATCCTGCTATGTAATATAGTATCCTGCTATGTAATATAGTATATAATATAATATCCTGTTATGTAATATAGTATATAATATAGTATCCTGCTATGTAATATAGTATATAATATAGTATCCTGGTATGTAATATAGTATATAATATAGTATCCTGCTATGTAATATAGTATATAATATAGTATCCTGCTATGTAATAAAGTATATAATATTGTATCCTGCTATGTAATATAGTATATAATATATTATCCTGCTATGTAATATAGTATATAATATAATATCCTGTAATGTAATATAGTACATAATATAGTATCCTGTTATATAATATAGTATGCTGTTATGTTATATTTTATCCTGCTATGTAATATAGTATCCTGCTATGTAATATAGTATATAATATAGTATCCTGCTATGTAATAAAGTATATAATATTGTATCCTGCTATGTAATATAGTATATAATATAATATCTTGTTATGTAATATAGTATATAATATTGTATCCTGCTATGTAATATAGTATATAATATATTATCCTGCTATGTAATATAGTATATAATATAATATCCTGTAATGTAATATAGTACATAA
The DNA here is from genome assembly GCA_963680765.1 of Agrochola lychnidis. Lineage (NCBI taxonomy): Eukaryota > Metazoa > Arthropoda > Insecta > Lepidoptera > Noctuidae > Agrochola > Agrochola lychnidis. The sequence goes on from OY796864.1 coordinate 13,347,265, forward strand.
TATAGTATCCTGTTATATAATATAGTATGCTGTTATGTTATATTTTATCCTGCTATGTAATATAGTATCCTGCTATGTAATATAGTATATAATATAAAATCCTGCTATGTTATATAGTATCCTGCTATGTAATAAAGTATATAATATTGTATCCTGCTATGTAATATAGTATATAATATAATATCCTGTTATGTAATATAGTATATAATATAGTATCCTGCTATGTAATATAGTATATAATATAGTATCCTGCTATGTAATATAGTATATAATATAGTATCCTGCTATGTAATATAGTATATAATATAGTATCCTGCTATGTAATATAGTATATAATATAGTATCCTGCTATGTAATATAGTATATAATATAATATCTTGTTATGTAATATAGTATATAATATTGTATCCTGCTATGTAATATAGTATATAATATATTATCCTGCTATGTAATATAGTATATAATATAATATCCTGTAATGTAATATAGTACATAATATAGTATCCTGTTATATAATATAGTATGCTGTTATGTTATATTTTATCCTGCTATGTAATATAGTATCCTGGTATGTAATATAGTATATAATATTGTATCCTGCTATGTAATATAGTATATAATATAATATCTTGTTATGTAATATAGTATATAATATTGTATCCTGCTATGTAATATAGTATATAATATATTATCCTGCTATGTAATATAGTATATAATATAATATCCTGTAATGTAATATAGTACATAATATAGTATCCTGTTATATAATATAGTATGCTGTTATGTTATATTTTATCCTGCTATGTAATATAGTATCCTGCTATGTAATATAGTATATAATATAATATCCTGTTATGTAATGTAGTATATAATATTGTATCCTGCTTTGTAATATAGTATATAATATATTATTCTGCTATGTAATATAGTATATAATATTGTATCCTGCTATGTAATGTAGTATATAATATAGTATCCTGCTATGTAATATAGTATATAATATAGTATCCTGCTATGTAATATAGTATCCTGCTATAAAATAAAGTATATAATATTGTATCCTGCTATGTAATATAGTATATAATATAATATCCTGTTATGTAATATAGTATATAATATTATTTCCTGCTATGTAATATAGTATCCTGCTATGTAATATAGTATATAATATAGTATCCTGTTATGTAATATAGTATCCTGCTATGTAATATAATATAGTATCCTGCTATGTAATTTAGTATATAATATAGTATCCTGTTATGTAATGTAGTATATAATATTGTATCCTGCTATGTAATGTAGTATATAATATTGTATCCTGCTATGTAATACAGTATATAATATATTACCCTGCTATTTAATATAGTATATAATATAGTATCCTGCTATGTAATATAGTATATAATATAATATCCTGTTATATAATATAGTATGCTGTTATGTAATATATTATCCTGCTATTTAATATAGTATCCAGCTATGTAATATAGTATATAATATAGTATCCTGCTATGTAATATAGTATATAATATAGTATCCTGTTATATAATATAGTATGCTGTTATGTTATATATTATCCTGCTATATAATATAGTATATAATATAATATCCTGTTATGTAATATAGTACATAATATAGTATCCTGCTATGTAATATAGTATATAATATAATATCCTGTTATGTAATGTAGTATATAATATTGTATCCTGCTATGTAATATAGTATATAATATTGTATCCTGCTATGTAATATAGTATATAATATATTATCCTGCTATGTAATATAGTATATAATATAATATCCTGTAATGTAATATAGTACATAATATAGTATCCTGTTATATAATATAGTATGCTGTTATGTTATATTTTATCCTGCTATGTAATATAGTATCCTGCTATGTAATAAAGTATATAATATTGTATCCTGCTATGTAATATAGTATATAATATAATATCCTGTTATGTAATATAGTATATAATATAGTATCCTGCTATGTAATATAGTATATAATATAGTATCCTGGTATGTAATATAGTATATAATATAGTATCCTGCTATGTAATATAGTATATAATATAGTATCCTGCTATGTAATAAAGTATATAATATTGTATCCTGCTATGTAATATAGTATATAATATATTATCCTGCTATGTAATATAGTATATAATATAATATCCTGTAATGTAATATAGTACATAATATAGTATCCTGTTATATAATATAGTATGCTGTTATGTTATATTTTATCCTGCTATGTAATATAGTATCCTGCTATGTAATATAGTATATAATATAGTATCCTGCTATGTAATAAAGTATATAATATTGTATCCTGCTATGTAATATAGTATATAATATAATATCTTGTTATGTAATATAGTATATAATATTGTATCCTGCTATGTAATATAGTATATAATATATTATCCTGCTATGTAATATAGTATATAATATAATATCCTGTAATGTAATATAGTACATAATATAGTATCCTGTTATATAATATAGTATGCTGTTATGTTATATTTTATCCTGCTATGTAATATAGTATCCTGCTATGTAATATAGTATATAATATAAAATCCTGCTATGTTATATAGTATCCTGCTATGTAATAAAGTATATAATATTGTATCCTGCTATGTAATATAGTATATAATATAATATCCTGTTATGTAATATAGTATATAATATAGTATCCTGCTATGTAATATAGTATATAATATAGTATCCTGCTATGTAATATAGTATATAATATAGTATCCTGCTATGTAATATAGTATATAATATAGTATCCTGCTATGTAATATAGTATATAATATAGTATCCTGCTATGTAATATAGTATATAATATAATATCTTGTTATGTAATATAGTATATAATATTGTATCCTGCTATGTAATATAGTATATAATATATTATCCTGCTATGTAATATAGTATATAATATAATATCCTGTAATGTAATATAGTACATAATATAGTATCCTGTTATATAATATAGTATGCTGTTATGTTATATTTTATCCTGCTATGTAATATAGTATCCTGCTATGTAATATAGTATATAATATAATATCCTGTTATGTAATATAGTACATAATATAGTATCCTGTTATATAATATAGTATGCTGTTATGTAATATATTATCCTGCTATGTAATATAGTGTATAATATATTATCCTGCTATGTAATATAGTATATAATATAATATCCTGTTATGTAATATAGTACATAATATAGTATCCTGTTATATAATATAGTATGCTGTTATGTTATATTTTATCCTGCTATGTAATATAGTATCCTGCTATGTAATATAGTATATAAAACATTATCCTGCTATGTAATATAGTATCCTGCTATGTAATATATTATCCTGCTATGTAATATAGTATCCTGCTATGTAATATAGTATATAATATAGTATCCTGTTATATAATATAGTATGCTGTTTTGTAATATATTATCCTGCTATTTAATATAGTATCCTGCTATGTAATGTAGTATATTATATTATATCCTGTTATGTAATATAGTACATAATATAGTATCCTGTTATATAATATAGTATGCTGTTATGTAATATATTATCCTGCTATGTAATATAGTATATAATATAGTATCCTGTTATATAATATAGTATGCTGTTATGTAATATATTATCCTGCTATATAATATAGTATATAATATAATGTCCTGTTATGTAATATATTACATAATATAGTATCCTGCTATGTAATATAGTATATAATATAATATCCTGTAATGTAATATAGTACATAATATAGTATCCTGTTATATAATATAGTATGCTGTTATGTTATATTTTATCCTGCTATGTAATATAGTATCCTGCTATGTAATATAGTATATAATATAATATCCTGTTATGTAATATAGTACATAATATAGTATCCTGTTATATAATATAGTATGCTGTTATGTAATATATTATCCTGCTATGTAATATAGTGTATAATATATTATCCTGCTATGTAATATAGTATATAATATAATATCCTGTAATGTAATATAGTACATAATATAGTATCCTGTTATATAATATAGTATGCTGTTATGTTATATTTTATCCTGCTATGTAATATAGTATCCTGCTATGTAATAAAGTATATAATATTGTATCCTGCTATGTAATATAGTATATAATATAATATCCTGTTATGTAATATAGTATATAATATAGTATCCTGCTATGTAATATAGTATATAATATAGTATCCTGGTATGTAATATAGTATATAATATAGTATCCTGCTATGTAATATAGTATATAATATAGTATCCTGCTATGTAATAAAGTATATAATATTGTATCCTGCTATGTAATATAGTATATAATATATTATCCTGCTATGTAATATAGTATATAATATAATATCCTGTAATGTAATATAGTACATAATATAGTATCCTGTTATATAATATAGTATGCTGTTATGTTATATTTTATCCTGCTATGTAATATAGTATCCTGCTATGTAATATAGTATATAATATAGTATCCTGCTATGTAATAAAGTATATAATATTGTATCCTGCTATGTAATATAGTATATAATATAATATCTTGTTATGTAATATAGTATATAATATTGTATCCTGCTATGTAATATAGTATATAATATATTATCCTGCTATGTAATATAGTATATAATATAATATCCTGTAATGTAATATAGTACATAATATAGTATCCTGTTATATAATATAGTATGCTGTTATGTTATATTTTATCCTGCTATGTAATATAGTATCCTGCTATGTAATATAGTATATAATATAAAATCCTGCTATGTTATATAGTATCCTGCTATGTAATAAAGTATATAATATTGTATCCTGCTATGTAATATAGTATATAATATAATATCCTGTTATGTAATATAGTATATAATATAGTATCCTGCTATGTAATATAGTATATAATATAGTATCCTGCTATGTAATATAGTATATAATATAGTATCCTGCTATGTAATATAGTATATAATATAGTATCCTGCTATGTAATATAGTATATAATATAGTATCCTGCTATGTAATATAGTATATAATATAATATCTTGTTATGTAATATAGTATATAATATTGTATCCTGCTATGTAATATAGTATATAATATATTATCCTGCTATGTAATATAGTATATAATATAATATCCTGTAATGTAATATAGTACATAATATAGTATCCTGTTATATAATATAGTATGCTGTTATGTTATATTTTATCCTGCTATGTAATATAGTATCCTGCTATGTAATATAGTATATAATATAATATCCTGTTATGTAATATAGTACATAATATAGTATCCTGTTATATAATATAGTATGCTGTTATGTAATATATTATCCTGCTATGTAATATAGTGTATAATATATTATCCTGCTATGTAATATAGTATATAATATAATATCCTGTTATGTAATATAGTACATAATATAGTATCCTGTTATATAATATAGTATGCTGTTATGTTATATTTTATCCTGCTATGTAATATAGTATCCTGCTATGTAATATAGTATATAATATAATATCCTGCTATGTAATATAGTATATAATATAATATCCTGTTATGTAATGTAGTATATAATATTGTATCCTGCTTTGTAATATAGTATATAATATATTATTCTGCTATGTAATATAGTATATAATATTGTATCCTGCTATGTAATGTAGTATATAATATAGTATCCTGCTATGTAATATAGTATATAATATAGTATCCTGCTATGTAATATAGTATCCTGCTATAAAATAAAGTATATAATATTGTATCCTGCTATGTAATATAGTATATAATATAATATCCTGTTATGTAATATAGTATATAATATTATTTCCTGCTATGTAATATAGTATCCTGCTATGTAATATAGTATATAATATAGTATCCTGTTATGTAATATAGTATCCTGCTATGTAATATAATATAGTATCCTGCTATGTAATTTAGTATATAATATAGTATCCTGTTATGTAATGTAGTATATAATATTGTATCCTGCTATGTAATGTAGTATATAATATTGTATCCTGCTATGTAATACAGTATATAATATATTACCCTGCTATTTAATATAGTATATAATATAGTATCCTGCTATGTAATATAGTATATAATATAATATCCTGTTATATAATATAGTATGCTGTTATGTAATATATTATCCTGCTATTTAATATAGTATCCAGCTATGTAATATAGTATATAATATAGTATCCTGCTATGTAATATAGTATATAATATAGTATCCTGTTATATAATATAGTATGCTGTTATGTTATATATTATCCTGCTATATAATATAGTATATAATATAATATCCTGTTATGTAATATAGTACATAATATAGTATCCTGCTATGTAATATAGTATATAATATAATATCCTGTTATGTAATGTAGTATATAATATTGTATCCTGCTATGTAATATAGTATATAATATTGTATCCTGCTATGTAATATAGTATATAATATATTATCCTGCTATGTAATATAGTATATAATATAATATCCTGTAATGTAATATAGTACATAATATAGTATCCTGTTATATAATATAGTATGCTGTTATGTTATATTTTATCCTGCTATGTAATATAGTATCCTGCTATGTAATAAAGTATATAATATTGTATCCTGCTATGTAATATAGTATATAATATAATATCCTGTTATGTAATATAGTATATAATATAGTATCCTGCTATGTAATATAGTATATAATATAGTATCCTGGTATGTAATATAGTATATAATATAGTATCCTGCTATGTAATATAGTATATAATATAGTATCCTGCTATGTAATAAAGTATATAATATTGTATCCTGCTATGTAATATAGTATATAATATATTATCCTGCTATGTAATATAGTATATAATATAATATCCTGTAATGTAATATAGTACATAATATAGTATCCTGTTATATAATATAGTATGCTGTTATGTTATATTTTATCCTGCTATGTAATATAGTATCCTGCTATGTAATATAGTATATAATATAGTATCCTGCTATGTAATAAAGTATATAATATTGTATCCTGCTATGTAATATAGTATATAATATAATATCTTGTTATGTAATATAGTATATAATATTGTATCCTGCTATGTAATATAGTATATAATATATTATCCTGCTATGTAATATAGTATATAATATAATATCCTGTAATGTAATATAGTACATAATATAGTATCCTGTTATATAATATAGTATGCTGTTATGTTATATTTTATCCTGCTATGTAATATAGTATCCTGCTATGTAATATAGTATATAATATAAAATCCTGCTATGTTATATAGTATCCTGCTATGTAATAAAGTATATAATATTGTATCCTGCTATGTAATATAGTATATAATATAATATCCTGTTATGTAATATAGTATATAATATAGTATCCTGCTATGTAATATAGTATATAATATAGTATCCTGCTATGTAATATAGTATATAATATAGTATCCTGCTATGTAATATAGTATATAATATAGTATCCTGCTATGTAATATAGTATATAATATAGTATCCTGCTATGTAATATAGTATATAATATAATATCTTGTTATGTAATATAGTATATAATATTGTATCCTGCTATGTAATATAGTATATAATATATTATCCTGCTATGTAATATAGTATATAATATAATATCCTGTAATGTAATATAGTACATAATATAGTATCCTGTTATATAATATAGTATGCTGTTATGTTATATTTTATCCTGCTATGTAATATAGTATCCTGCTATGTAATATAGTATATAATATAATATCCTGTTATGTAATATAGTACATAATATAGTATCCTTTTATATAATATAGTATGCTGTTATGTAATATATTATCCTGCTATGTAATATAGTGTATAATATATTATCCTGCTATGTAATATAGTATATAATATAATATCCTGTTATGTAATATAGTACATAATATAGTATCCTGTTATATAATATAGTATGCTGTTATGTTATATTTTATCCTGCTATGTAATATAGTATCCTGCTATGTAATATAGTATATAAAACATTATCCTGCTATGTAATATAGTATCCTGCTATGTAATATATTATCCTGCTATGTAATATAGTATCCTGCTATGTAATATAGTATATAATATAGTATCCTGTTATATAATATAGTATGCTGTTTTGTAATATATTATCCTGCTATTTAATATAGTATCCTGCTATGTAATGTAGTATATTATATTATATCCTGTTATGTAATATAGTACATAATATAGTATCCTGTTATATAATATAGTATGCTGTTATGTAATATATTATCCTGCTATGTAATATAGTATATAATATAGTATCCTGTTATATAATATAGTATGCTGTTATGTAATATATTATCCTGCTATATAATATAGTATATAATATAATGTCCTGTTATGTAATATATTACATAATATAGTATCCTGCTATGTAATATAGTATATAATATTGTATCCTGCTATGTAATATAGTATATAATATATTATCCTGCTATGTAATATAGTATATAATATAATATCCTGTTATGTAATATAGTACATAATATAGTATCCTGTTATATAATATAGTATGCTGTTATGTTATATTTTATCCTGCTATGTAATATAGTATCCTGCTATGTAATATAGTATATAATATAATATCCTGTTATGTAATATAGTACATAATATATTATCCTGCTATTTAATATAGTATCCTGCTATGTAATATAGTATATAATATATTATCCTGCTATGTAATATAGTATATAATATTATATCCTGTTATGTAATATAGTACATAATGTAGTATCCTGTTATATAATATAGTATATAATATAGTATGCTGTTATGTAATATATTATCCTGCTATGTAATATAGTATGTAATATAATATCCTGTTATGTAATATAGTACATAATATATTATCCTGCTATTTAATATTGTATCCTGCTATGTAATGTAGTATATAATATTGTATCCTGCTATGTTATACAGTATATAATATATTACCCTGCTATGTAATATAGTATATAATATTATATCCTGTTATGTAATATAGTACATAATATAGTATCCTGTTATATAATATAGTATGCTGTTATGTAATATATTATCCTGCTATGTAATATAGTATGTAATATAATATCCTGTTATGTAATATAGTACATAATATAGTATCCTGTTATGTAATATAGTATATAATATATTATCCTGCTATTTAATATAGTATCCTGCTATGTAATATAGTATATAATATAATATCCTGTTATGTAATATAGTACATAATATAGTATCCTGTTATGTAATGTAGAATATAATATTGTTTCCTGCTATGTAATGTAGTATATAATATTGTATCCTGCTATGTAATACAGTATATAATATATTATCCTGCTATGTAATATAGTATATAATATAATATCCTGTTATGTAATATAGTACATAATATATTATCCTGCTATGTAACATAGTATATAATATATTATCCTGCTATGTAATATAGTATATAATATAATATCCTGTTATGTAATATAGTACATAATATAGTATCCTGTTATATAATATAGTATGCTGTTATGTAATATATTATCCTGCTATTTAATATAGTATCCAGCTATGTAATATAGTATATAATATATTATCCTGCTATGTAATATAGTATATAATATAATATCCTGTTATGTAATATAGTACATAATATAGTATCCTGCTATACATAGCAGCACAATATTACAATATAGTATATAATATATTATCCTGCTATATAATATAGTATATAATATAATATCCTGTTATGTAATATAGTACATAATATAGTATCCTGCTATGTCATATAGTATATAATATATAGGATACTATATTATATACTATAATAAAATAGCTTTTTATAATAAAATACCACTCGATATTCTTCAACTAAATGAGAAGAAATTTAAAACATACATTAAACGCACACTATGTAGATAAGCATATTATAAGTTGGATGATTATATCGTAGATAAAAATGCTTGGCTTAATGCTGGTCCTGCTCCACAGCCACTTGGGCTCACTAGTTAAAATTTTAATATTTGGAAGAGTTGCTTTCCCTTTTTTTTTAAATTTTGTTTTTGACATTACGAACTTAAATGTTTATTTTTTTAGTTTAGCAAGTAAATTGTTTAATGCTCCAATTAGATAATAATGATTTTTTTACTTTTTGGTAGTAAAATTCTATTAATTTCTTAAATACATTGCAAACTATAGTTTTGTATAAATTAGAAGCACTTTTTGTTTTTTTTGTAAATGTGAGTACCATGGAGCCGTTTATTATGTTATTAAGACGTGTGTTGACTTGAAAGAGCATGGCAGTTGAGAGATTGTCAAGCTCACTAAAATGTCTCGCTGATGGGCGAGTGTGTTGGATCATTCGGTTCCCTACAAAATGGTTGTTCTGGATGGTGCTGATCCACGCGTCATGTTCGTGAACGGGCGCCGTCAGTTGAGACTGGTCATCTCTTATCTGCCAGGGCTTTTTTTTAGTCTTATATTTTTCAATTGTTTTAATTATTTTTTGTACATTGTTCTCACATATAGAAGCAACCAGGATAATGTACCCAGAATTTTGTAATATCTATATTTAAAAGAGTGGCCTTGGAGTTTCTTGCCCGTTCTTCTCCATAGAGATCTACGTTTTGGAATGGGCAACTAGCTTCAACTTTCTGACTAACTGAACGATTCTTTGACAGTTCAAAAGTGCCTATAAATGGTTTAATTGAAATAAATGCTTTGAGTTTGAGTTTGACTATATTACATAGCAGGATACTACTACTATATTATATAGCAGGATAATATATTGCATAGCAGGATACAATATTATATACTATTATATATTACATAGCAGGATACTATATTATATACTATATTACATAGCAGGATACTATATCATATACTAGATTATATAACAGGAAACTATATTATATACTATATTACATAGCAAGATACTATATTATATAGCATATTACTATATTATATTGTAATATTACATAGCAGGATAATATATTACTTAGCAGGATAATATATTACATAGCAGGATACTATATTATATAGCAGGATACTATATTACATAGCAGGATACTATATTATATACTATTTTATATAGCAGGATACTACATTATATACTATATTACATAGCAGAATAATATATAACATAGCAGGATACTATATAATATAGCAGCATACTATATTATATAGCAGGATACTATATTACATAGCAGGGTACTATATTATATAGCAGGATACTATATTACATTGCAGGATACTATATGATATACTATATTACATAGCAGGATACTATATTATATACTATATTATATAGCAGGATACTATATTATATAGCAGGATACTATATTACATAGCAGGATAATATATCACATAGCAGGATACTATATTCAAACAAACAAACAAACATACAAACAAACAAACAAACATACAAACAAACAAACATCAAACAAACAAACATACAAACAAACAAACAAACATCAAACAAACAAACATACATACAAACAAACAAACATACAAACAAACAAACATTCAAACAAACAAACAAACATCAAACAAACATTCAAACAAACAAACATACAAACAAACAAACAAACAAACATCAAACAAACAAACAAACATCAAACAAACAAACAAACATTCAAACAAACATACAAACAAACAAACATTCATACAAACATAAAAACAAACATCGTCGTTTTGTCTACGTTAACAGCGGCCTGTAATCTACCTAGAGTTTACAATTATAATTGCTTGGGACTTTAAACAAAACGAGTAAAATGTACGTGTTTCTAGACAGAAGTTTGTGTTTCATGAAGTTTAGAAGCGACATCTCCCGTTGATTGTAGGTTATTCACTAAAAACATAGGTAGACCGTTTGTATTTGTGTCGTCGCTGCCCGCAAGATGGCGCTGTTCGCCACCGTTAAACAAAGTTCTCTTTTATTTTATAATAATAGCTAGTTCTATCCAATAGCCGTTATAATTTGGTAAAACAGTTGCATGCGACTACACATCTTGATACCAAATAGACCAAGAGCAAGGTTTAATATTTTCAAAGAAGTTTAAGCCACTCTAACCTAGTGTAGTGTAATTTAGAACATAAAATAGTGTTTTTAATTGAGAATTTATCTCTCTCTGACATTTCTAAGGAGTTTAGACCGATAAAACTAGAAGTATAATACACATATTAATAGAAATATTTTTTTCGTGGCAATTTTCGTAAACTCTTCGATCTAGCTCTTGGACTATACCTTAAAAATTGAATTCATAATATATCTTCTAAACTAAGACTCGACTAAATCTGTGACTTGGCGAAAAATTTCGATTTAGGTAGCGACTCAATTTGGGACAGAACAGATCTTCGCTAGGTGCCCTAGTTTTTGAAAAATAAATGTGGCCAAAATGGGGAGATTCTCTCCAGGTCGGCAACCTAGAAACGCTTATAACTTTTGAACCAGTGCCCGATAGATTTTGATATTTGGCGACTGATTCTGACTAATTAGCGACAATTTGTTTGCGTTATCAAAATTAAAATCCCTGATGGTGGCTATGCCACGGTCAGTCACACAGAGTTCAAACAAAGCGACTAACTACTCTATTTCTTAGATATTTTTTTTTTTGGGATTGGACAAATAATTTCGAACACCAGATTACTTTATCAAGTTTATTTTCAACTTTAGGCATAGGGTGTAAATAAAAATCAATTTAAAAAATACTACAGCTCATATAATCGAAGTTACACTTTCATTTCATCAACAATGATCACAAAAGTTTCATTTCTTTTGTTTACGCACCGCATAGAACATTCCGTTGGCATACAACTTAAAATTTCATTATACAATTGAACGTATTATTTAAAAATAATTTTACTGGAACCATATTTTATTATTTTTTACTTTATTTACATTAAAATTCGCAAATACAACTGGTATTTACATTATTATTTTATACATAATGTCTTACTGATTTTTCGCTTATTATTTACAAATTCTACGTTTCTTAAACAACATTTTGGTCAATTCTTATTTATAAATAAATAGTTTTATACTTTGAAATTTAGCTAAAATTGGGACTCACTCGCAAAAGTGTTCGATAGGTATAATAATTATACTTTTAAATATCATTGAAATGTATAAATTATATTCTAGTCGGTAGGAATAGAAAAGTTCAATTGATAAAATATAAATAGTACGAGTACAAACACTTTTGTGAACACTGTCCTAGACAAAACTGACTATAAAGCAATTAATCTTAGTGACTAGACTCTTTAAAATTCTTCATAATGGGGACAATTCATTAGGCTACTGTTAGGTCAAGACCGATAATGTAAATACCTAGTTTTACTAAAATGCCACTTTTTTATTAGATATTAAATTGTGCGTTTTGGATTTTGAAATTGTTTACTGATAAAATAAACTGGGGAAAGAGAAAAAGATGAATAAATAATTGCAATTTATTTTTATTGAATAAATGCTTCAAAGGACACAAGGTAAAATAAGATTTCAAAGCAAAATACCTAAAGTGGCAGTTACTAGTTAAACTGTAGGTAATTATGACGTGTAAAAATGTCGAGGTAGTTACAAACACTAGGGAATATAGAAAGTATTTTTTTAAAACACTGTTATGAAAAATTTTAGGAAAAGTTTTAATAAGATGGGTAAGATATTATTTAATAATAAATATAATGCAGGAAATATTTTAATTTCTACACTAAATCTGTCGTATATCTAAATATACTAGTTGGTGTTTTTTTGGTATAATATTACGAACGATTAATTTATAGGATTATTTATTTACCCTACCTAAATACAGCTATTGTAAAATAACTGAAAATACGGAAGGTTCTGGATGTAATTCACTCAGCGAAAGAAAACGAAGTAATAGTGCATTTAATGAACTATTTGTTTTATTGTACACTTAATTGATTGATTAAATCAGATCAAAGCGTTTGCTTTACATTTTTTTTTTAATAGCTAGCAAAGAAAAATAACGTGCCGAAAAAATTGTGTCAAATGTTTGGAATCGTGACATTTTTTCAGGGACGTGCGACGGTAATTCTCATCCAAGTGAATTACAACTAGAACCAAATAATAACAAATAAAATATCGGTGAAAAGACTAGGTATTTCCGTACGTGCTATTTCTGTGGAAATCTCACTTATTTTATTAATCCTTATATACATTGGTTGATATTTCAGTCATTACAACATACGTAAACAATTTTTACAGTTATCTTTTATTATTATAAATTGCAGGATTTATTTTCATCCATCACTCTTCCTATGTATAATTTTCAATGACATTTCAATAGGTGTTTTAAACAAAAGTGCATTTTGTATTTTCACTGAAAATTGTATTTTCATAAACGTCTTCCTTTTTGGTAACAGCAGAGGTTTTGGGCTGCTTACAAAGGTAAATTATAAGCAACCCAAAATCTAGTAGAGATTTTCTTATTTATGAGAGTCTCATCGCATATACCGCAATTGATTCAAATCGGCTTATGCAAACAAGCCTTTAAGTCTATTTAGATCCGATCTAAGTATTTCTATTTTTTTTAATACTGGTCTATTCTATTAAGGTTTAATATGCGTGCCCAATTACCTGCTATTTTTTAATATTTATTCAATTTTGTTTTGTGAAAAATCAGTGCAGATTTGTTTGAGCAAAGTCCATACAGGTTTTGTTACTTATGTTCAATGCAAAATCTGTTTTTTTTTCAATAGAGTTTTAAGAAGTCTAACCAAACAACGTTAATAAAGGAGGGGAACTTTTAAAACTAAAATGTACAAACAAATTGATCCCATCATACAACTCGTACAGCTACAAAATTCAAATATTTACTAAATATTATGCTCTCAAATTTTAGATTACCTATTTACATTCATAAGTTATTAAGATAATAAAACTGAATTATCGAAATTTCGTAGTGTTTTAGGCACTATTTAGACAGCCATCAATCTTATGTCTTATACAAAGCTTTACTTAGGTCTAATTCTTAGAAAAAATTGTTTACAATCTACATGTCAATAGGCAGGTAGTAACAATTCAATTTACCTAATTATTATATCTAAAAGTGTGTATACAGGTTTTTCTTAGAATATTTGTAATTGTCTCAATTCGATAGTTTTCGAACAATTAAAATTGAAATACACTTAGCTTATGCTCAACCACGTCATAAGTAGCCATAATCTGACCTCAACATTTATATTTTAATTTTGTTTCGTTGTCTCTTTAAAACATCGTTTACTTTAGTGTTTATCTCAATAAAACTTTGTTTCAAAGAGTCTTTAAGTGTTTAAAATTTATTACAAATGAAGTGGTCAGATCATTGTGTACATAGTTTTTTACAAAATATATTTCAATTACCATTCGAATACTATCAAAGATGACATTTACAATTCTAAAGTAGATGGAGTTATGTATAGTTTTTATTTCATAGCTAAATCTGGCATTGTGATATAGTATTCCAAATCGTGTTACTGTCCATATATTGGTAAATACTTACACAAGGAACCAAAACCAATCTATAGTGACCACTATGTGTACTTTACAGTAAATGCCAATGCAGTCAGTTTGCTTAATGACTGCATAATATAAATGCAAATCTATGTGTTTACTATTATTTCTTTAGTCACTATTTATTTATTTTTACTGCTATGTGTCTGTACCTACATCAAGAAATCTATGAAAGTGACTACTCTTAAATTCGTTTCCAAAGACTTCTCAATGTCATAATAACGGTGGCGTTCACAAAAAACCTTAGTAAAAACACACTCAGCTTATAAAATAGTGTTATTGGTTCCTCGAACATCAGATAAAACGTGAACAGACGTGTAGGTAATAACTACCTATACTAATGCTGATAATGTATTCAAAATATCGTCTAACGTAATTAGCTAAAGCGTCTATCGATAAAGCATTTGTATAATCACAACAGCAAGTCCGTACCGCCTCATTTCTTTTCACTATCTAAACAATATCACTAGAAAACAGTCTGGCACATCCGAAACTTTGGGGAACAGCGAAGAAAACTACGGCTGACCTTGTCTCGCACCGCGGCGTGGTCCTTCGGTATGCCGAGAAAATCGTTTCACTTTGATCTGTTGATCACCCAACGCAAGATAAAGATGTCGAAAATAGTTTCAATAAACGAATTTAGTTAGTGTCGGTATAAAAATACAAATCTTCACATGGTAATTGTTCGTTTTGATTTGCAATTTTATTAAGAAAAAAGAAACCATGGTTTAAAATGGTCACTCGAAAAGTTTGTTGAATTTTTCTGTTTATGTTTCGCGTGCTGTTTTGCGAGCTTTGTAGAAACAATAGCAAATCTGCATATCGTGGCTTTTATCCCAAATAACTCAATATTTTTCGTGCAAAGCGTTCATTGAACTAGTATCTTCAAATCTCTGTCTTCCGTAGTAAAACAACTTCCCCGGCAACCTCTTTCGGGCGTAGTCGTGAAGGGGGGGTCAGAGGACGGGCGCCGAGTTTCGTCGAGTTCAGCACAGGAGTTCGGAGTTGGAAGGCGGTACTCAGCTGGGTAGAGGGGGCCGAGACGCGTGTGGGGCGGGGCTAGACGGCTGCGGCTGCGCAGGCGACGGCGAATGCGTTGAGGTGCTCTCGGGAGCTGAATGCGTTCGCCCCGCCGGCTGCAGCACTGGGCTTGGTGGCCACGGGTGTGACGCTGTTGCAAGCGTCCTGAAAATTTTATAGAAAATAATGAGCATTTTCTTCCAAAATTTTCAAACAGATTATAACACGACAGTTAAATAAAAAACTTTGATGTAGCGTGTTGCTGGGTGCATCCTGAAAAAAATAAAATCCAATCCATATCTGGGCACTGATTTCCAAAATTTTTTATAGTGTAGAAATCTTCACAGTCCAGAAGATCGTTGCCTTTGCCTTAACAGCAGCGAAACCAAGTGTAAAATATCTAAAACCTACCTGGTGTAAGGCGTAATAGTAGATGAGGGCGGAGTAGGTACTGCTGCAGTGTCGGGATGCAGGAAGTTTCTTCTCTGCTCCGCCCGTTCCCAACACTGCTGTAGACATCGAGCCATGACGTCTGGTAAATTATTTACTTGTTCCTGAAACACATGGTAAAGTTGGCTTTAGTAAAACAATGAAATATATGTTAAATACACGTCACCACAAATTACATTCTCTAGTTTTGTTTATTAGTTACTTCTAGCATTTGAGTTAGTGGTCTCAGCACTTAGATCTTCGCTTTATATTATGCAAATCTACTAGTCACACGATCCCTAAAGGATCTTCAATCTAAGCTGCTATGGAACAATACAAAAACAGGTTTTATTGGATGGAAAGTTTGCTGCTAGCCCTACAACTACTGTAATAGCAAGTAGGGACCATCATCGTGCAAAATTCACCCACGCAAACCTCTTGGAACTAGTTTTGTACATTTAATCTCAAACCCTTCATCGAGAGGTACTATTGTTGCCGTGGTTGCATCTTCTTTATAACCAATAAAGTTTTCATTACCTGTAATGAAGTAAGTTTTTCTTCTAAACTAGTCAGCCTCTCTTCTATGGTGTCTTGTCTCGTACTCATGTCCGAAACAATCTCGTAGACTGTGTTCTGGGTCTGTAAGAGAAAGGGGTCCTAATATCAATCGCTTTGTAGTTCATTATTTACTGTAGTTGCTAATCACTAGTTCGTGTTAGTGTAGGAGTTACTGTATCTTTGTCTGTCTTATGTGTGTCCTGTAGTTTAAAACGAATGTCTATAATATTGTGCATGTCCTCATTTCTTTTGGAAAATATTGTGATATCTAATTCTAAATCATGCACGTTTTTAGCGGAATTGGTTTTGTCTATTTTAGCAAAATAATTTTGATCTAAGAAATGCATGCGCAAAGCAAGTGGCCAATGGGTTTGAAATAAATTTTGTAGCATGCTATGATTTAAATTCCAATGCGATATTGAATTTATTCAGTTGGGTGTTCTATATAAAATTTAGCTTCTAAAGGACACTTTTTAGATGGTTTTTAGAATGGACAGTAAAAGATCTATAAACATCATAGAGGACTTTTACCACTAAATCTATTTATTGCATTCCTAATGTGCTAACTAGGGTTCTACCTCTAAATGAGTGTATGAGTGTAGCAATAGCGATAAATATAATTAATGGGATTCAACGTACCTTTGCCATATCTGTTATTGTGTTGGCGTTGTCCATCAGCTTTCTTTGATCCATTTTCACTTTCCGCAACCTGAAATTGAATGGTACCTTTTTTATCAGTTCCCAAATTTAATTTAATACACTTTACCTTACTTATTTTGAATATTGGGTTTTTCTATTATTTATTCTTTTGTCAACTTATAATTAATGCCAACCATTTATGGTTGGCATTAATTGGTGGCAAATGACCTCTCATACGACACAAGCAGTGATCACCACGCTTTCTCAAGACCGTATGCCGTTCTTAGTTTATCTTGTAGATTAGTACTGTTATTACATAAATACTTACGCATAAATAGCTAACAAAAACTTTCTTTGATGCGTTCTCACTCTTCCAGGATGGACTCGTTTCACAAGCCTCGTGTGTTTGTATATTAACCACGTCTCCCGAAGCACGTTGGCAGCTGCATTTTTCAGCTGTAAGTATCCATAATAAATTCGATCAGACAATTCATTTCTTCTCAACACAACCAAACACATTAGGACAACACATGGTGTCCAATGTTTTTAAAGCTTTCTGTGGTTCAAGCTATTTATTAGCTCAAAATTGTTATTAAACATTAGGTATTAGACTTTTATTTATTTATTAGTTTGTTTAATTTAATTTCTAGCGAAGTGTCGCTACTCTTGTGTAAGTTTGCAATACCGTTAATTTTATCTAATTTGTGTTACTCACTGTGTCAAATCAAGCATCAATTTTAAGCAGATTAGTATCTTTATCGTTTAATTTATTAAATTTTTCTTTAGCATAACCTAGCGGGTAAGTCTTACCTTCAAAGTGTCCTTTAACTGTTACTCGAGTAACAGTCACCTTACCTTTTTCGTTAGCTGGGTTTCCATCATGAAGTTATGGACATGTTTCTCCGCTCTAGTTAACTCTAATTTTCTTGAAGCAACGGTCACTAATAATGCTGTACATCCCGCCCCCTGTTAATTAGATTAACAATAATTGTGATGAACTTATATCACAGCAATACTTACTCTTTTAGTAAGTTGTGTGTCCATCATGAAGTTATGAACGTGCTTCTCGGCTCTAGTTAATTCTAATTTTCTTGAAACAACCGCGACTAATAACGCTGTGCATCCAGCTCCCTGTTAAGTGAATACCTTAATGTAAAATGCAAGCGAACGTGTAGAAGCATTCAAGAATTTGTCATTCCAATAACGCAAGTTTGAAGGCTAAAAATCAAAAATAAACTATAATTTTTCAGCTATGTGCTATCTTTTAGATTATTTTTATTTATATTGTTATTAAAAATTAAAATTTATTGAGGATAACAGACACAATAGAAAAAAAAACTTATAAAATTGATTTGAAAATCTTATCTCCCACTATTGTCTCAGTTACCCTCTTAGATAGCTTGGATATTTTAAAATTTACTATTTATATCTTGGTTGACATTATTTATTAATTTTGCTTAAATTTATTCAAACCTTTTGTGCTTAAATGCAGAACACTTTGCAAGTAGAATAAAAGAAGGAAATGTCTTACCTATCGAAATGGTTTTCGCGAATATTTTATAAAAGCACCGGTTTCCTTCTTTTATTGTAATTTCATGTTGTTTTAAACAATTAACAAGTTGTCATCAAACACGACAGTTATTTTGAGTGCATTTCCATCTAATAGGTGCACAAGACTGAATTAATTCAACGTTTACTTCCATTTTAACATTAAGAACATCTAATATCTCATTTAACTTTATCAACATTTACACAAACACTATTTTAGGTGCATTAAGATTTATTATACACTTCTGTATGAAAATAATTTTAGGAAAAGTGAGCCATTTTAAAAACAAACGTATTGTGCAATCCAGTGAAATATTTAAGTGAAGAGAGAGCTAGAAATAGTTAGGAGAAATGAAGCATTCCATACTACAAATTATATAATTTCTAATAGCTGGCTTTAACAGGGAAATGGACGTAAGTTTATTTAAAAAAATATTGAAACCGTACTTATATTATTGATATAGGTATTCCAAATAATGCTGTTGCCTGCAAGAACTACGAACAAAATTATACGATAGTAACCCTATATTCAATATATTGTGTATACTGAGTGTGAGTTACAGAAGTGGTGACATAATACAGGTGTGTGTACATAAATAAATAATACTGCATTCACAATATTTCAACATAAAATTTCGTGTTACAGATATCTGTGAACATCAATATACTTTATAAATATTTATAACATCGAATACACCGACAAATAGTTGTGACTTAGCGTAAGTTCTCGAGAGTGTGAAGCATTTTTAGTGTGGTGTGTGAATTGTTTGGTACATTGAAACATTAGTGTTGACTGACTTCCACATCAAACAAAGTTAAAGCATTGTATTAAGGCGAAAGCATTCCAACAGTGTTGTGTTGGCGTGATTTGGCGCACATTGACATTCAAATGATTCTTATAAATATTGTTATTACCATCACCTCAGTAAAATTGTGTCAGTCAACACGTACAGTCATAAAGTTTGTTTGTAAGGAACTTACCATAATGCCGGTGCTAACAGCAATACCTCTGCCGCAATATGTGTTTGGCACTATGTCACCAAAACCGACGGAGAGAAAGGTAATCGCAATAAGCCACATCGCATTCAGTAGGTTAGCGTGTTCTTCGTCGTGAAACCTGAATGGTTAATAAATTTCAACGCTTTACTCATTGACCTGTCTACCCTAAAGTTCGAAGCGTTCGATAAAGAAGTGTTCATTCACAAACCCTACCTACTGACTCGTCGCACGCAAGCCAATCCCTACACGCGTAGTGGATTAAATGTAGAAAGAGATGAAACAAAAGAAAAGAGAGAGGGAATCCGTGTAGAATTGAAGAGTTTGACTTTGATTAAAATTGAACTGTGAAATTGCTTCAAACATATTGTGACGTTATTAACAACACATAAAATGGCTCACCTTTACTGACCTACAATAGTGTCACCTAGACAAAGCAAGGTTTTGTAATTTTACCATTTTTAAATCTGTCGCAAAGCTTGCGATGCCTAGTACAGTTCACTCCTAGCCACACAAAACGTATGAAAGATGTATAAATTGTCAAACCAACCCAAAGTATCCTACTATGTTTTCATACATACCACCATACCGCAGGTGAGGGTAATGCCACGGCCGCAGTAAGTGTTGGGGACTATATCACCGTAGCCAACACAGAGGAACGTTATAGCTGTCAGCCACATTGAGTTTAGCAAATTGGCATGGTCTTCATCGTGGAACCTGAGAGCCAAAATGCCCGACAAGAACCACAGATAACCGGTTGTTTCTACTAAAGTCAACATAAGTTCAACTTCAAAGGTACATAATAATGTAGATTTTAAACAGGGACTTCTAAGCAAAGTTTTTGTGGCAAAATCAATGGAAAAGACAAATCTATTTTTATTAAGTTTATGGAATCAATTTTAAATTTGATAAAAATTAATGTGATACAGAACTCCTATACACAAAAGAAAATTTTGTCATGCCTATAGAAAAACAAAACTTTCTTACTACACACACATTGTACGTACTAATACCGAATATAAAGATTCTTAAATACAACGTGCATCTAAACATATATCTGGGTTGAATACCAAATAATTATACTTGTAGCCATGCGTGATTCAAATTTTAAACCTTAGGTGAAGGTCATGATAACACAGATAAACATTTAGTAGACAGATTGGCGAGAAGAGAGAAGTAAAACACGTAAAAATGATAGAGTTACAAGCAACTTGCTTCGAAAGGGAAGAAGAGGTTTCTTGTTTGATGCGTGATATGATAAGGTGCAATGGTTCTGTGCATGTTCATGATAAGTCAGAAGCTTTATCTAACATTTAGTGTGTTGTAACCTAGAGCCATTTTGTGCGTGATTAAACTCTTATAATTTGTTTAATTTATATTTGTGTACGATATTTGCAATATCATTTATTGTGGTAAGCCGTGCTGTGATTTTTAATGCTGATTTATAATATAGATAAATATATGATATAGATCCACGGTATCTATATCAAAAGTCTTATTGTGCAGTTAAAAGTGATACCATGTTTTCAATTACAATTAAATCTACTATATCACAACAAGCATCCTCTTTCTTTACAACGATTGGTTTTATCCACTACATCTAACACATCAACTAACAAAATATAAATTACAGCACTTGTGTTCTCAACACATCTTACAAAAGCTACAATTTGCGAAAATAGTCAAAGTCAAACTCTTGTTTCTTTGTGATGATTATGAACCTAGCTTTGCTACATTAACTTTCGTTAAAATTTATAACGTAGACATTGAAAACAAAAACACAGTGGGTATAAGAAGCAAAAACAAACATATTTACAACGCCACAGTACAAAAGCATTAGCATGCCCACATAGGCAATACACCGGTGATCTTAAAACTTGATAACTTGAGAGTCAAACATAGAATGTGGACATCAAACTAAACGATGGAAGCGAAGATACTGACAGAGAATTAGGAACGACTTTTAATGAGAAAGTAAAATATTGGAACAAATCGAATGAGCAAATCAACTTTCCAAATACTGTTACAGGATTGGAGTACCCCACCCAAGATTTCGAACACATAATTATTACGCAAATTAAGATACGTCACCAACAACACATATATAACAACGGTACCAACCTTTCACACTGCCGAAGCGTCCAGCTTGCGATTATCCAAAGAGATACCATAAAAACTAGTAACACGGTGCCTGGGCAAATTGTCATAAGTGTCTTCAAGACAAATCTGTGAACAGGCAACATACAAATGCTAAGTAGGCAAAGCAAGGCTTTCTTTACCTAAAAAAAATTGATTATCAAACAGTTGGCAACAGACGTAAACAGTATAATACCAAACAAGTAGGATATTGTTTTGGATCTTAAGACCGATAGGGCAGACAGATTTAGTATGGCATAATCAGCTTAAAATTTTCTGTGAGAGGGACGCGGGCCAAGTGCGGGTTGGAGGATTTTGGATAACCTCTGTGAAATTGTGTTAAAGTGAATATATAGAATTATAAAATAGTTGTAAAATTATTTATATATTTACCTAGTGTTAAAATTAATTCTGTTTAAAGCTCCTATACTTCTGGATGAAGCATCCGTGAATAATTTACTGTGAAGTAACATGACCCTGCATATTAAATAGAGTCGAAAGAACATCGGCAGAGACAGCGTGACATCATAAGGAACCTGGAATGAGAAAACCAATCACTTAGTAAGAATACATTTTGTAGGAGGTGTATGAGTATCCTGAAGGCACCTTAAGGCACGCGACATTACAATATTCAACACAGAATTTAAGGTAGGTACTCGTACAGTAAACATTTCAAGTGATGTCAGTCGTAATTTTGTGAAGCCAATAGAACTATGTGCTCTGTGCTAAAGTGATGTTCATCTGCCCAAAAATGTAACATTTAGCACATCAAAACAAATAGTTTAGAACAAAATGTGTACCAAGGTAAACCAATCATTTCCAAACGGCCCATTTTTATACACCAAGAACGGAAAATTTGAAATTCATAATTTTTTGTTTTTAGTTCAACGTAAAAGCTCGTCACAAATACATTCGATAAATCGTATCATAACCACAAGTATCGTGTAGTTTTTTGGTTTAATACAACGTCACTCAACAATACTCACTAACATATTATATTCCTACATGCATACATATAAAACAAGACCGAACAGATATTAATGCTAATGGCAATATTACACGGTTCAACTAAATCGAATCACTATGATTTAAAAGTGCAAAAATGAAGGGTATAGCCGAAATCGAATTATAGTTTTACGTTTAAATTATTCAATTTGGTTGCTTCATCCAAATTGAGGTGGAAGTGAACCGTGTAATTCCGGCGTAGGTAATAGAAAAACATCAGTGACATACACTCTATGCCAATTTATCAAATTCACGTACACAAAAAGAATAATGTTTTGTTCGTACATAAATTGGAAACATGCTCAAAACGAGGACTCTAGTATCACTTTAAACTTGGTAACACTTCAACTCAATGAATACAGACCTGAATTTGCTTATACATCGTGCCCTAAGGAGAAAATTGAAAAATGAACGTCAGTTAGCAAATAAAGTACAAGGATGAATCTAGATAATAGAAAGAAAATAATTATACGCCACAAATCCATTATCTACACTAGATAAGAAAGAAATATGGTTTCCTAATGAAGAGTAATAGCGTTTCTACTCGTCTCATTTAAACTCATTTATGATTTCTAAACTAATTAAGAGATGAAAATATAAAACTATTCAAAAACTCCATTAAACTAAAAGATATTTTAAGTAGACATCAAGAATAAACACCAAAATATGATCTAGATAAGTGAAGAATATCCATTTGTGTTTAGTTTTCAAACAACAACGTTACATCAATTAATTGTAAATTGAAAGACAACATAAAGAGGTCAAAATGCTAGAATGACAGTGACATTTACATACCTAGAATATTCAAAATAAGTAAATAAAATAAATACTTACTACTTCTACGCCTATGACGCCCCCTTTGTTTGCGAGTTTTGTGGTCCAAGTAAAGGTATATTGTCCGGGGATAGGGTGCACGGCGCAAATAGCAAGCTCGAGGCCAATTTGAGCTATCCGCTGCCACGTCATTGCTATCCGCCAGTCGTCAGCGCAGTTGTCTATCATAAATAACTGAAAACCAATAAAACAAAGGTAAGAAAAACACGCAAAAATTAACAAGAAGTTAACGAAGTTTTACCAAAATTAATATTTGAAGACGCATGTGTTCAAACTTCCTAACTTTCTTAATAAAAATCGAAAGGTCTTTTGTTTATAAGGAGTTTCGTGAAATTGCTTTATTGATCCGCTGCATTAAGTAGACGGAAATTAATTAAGAAAGTTTCCGTCTCAGAATCTTTTAGAGGCAAAGTTTATGGAGTTCTATTTGTTACCTGTACTTCTAAAGCGTGATACGCGACGATTAGGCCAAGTAAAATCACAGTCGACATTGATATAAGCGTCTTCAACGCCTGCGAATATATTGACGCCTGAAATAAAGTAGCAAAAGGTACGTTAACGTCAAATGAATTCTATAGAAGGAATCAAATTATAAACGCAAATGTTACCTTACCTTAGTATATACACCAGCACTTGCAAGTTCATTTTCTATAACCATAATTATAATACCAAACATTCCCATTACTAAAGCGTAATCACTTATTCGTTTTCTTTTTTCGAATAACGCCTTTCTTCTACCTAATCTGAAAAATGCAAACACAATTTATTTAGTGCGTTCAATTTATAAGGAGGCAACTTATTTCTCTACGGAGTTAATGTCGAATTTCAGAGGGACTTCAAAATTTACGTGGTATCCTAAACTAGGTCTCGTTTGGCTCAGATCAAAGTTTTCGTGCCGACGGCCGGTATCACGGGATTAGCCTTTATTGATGAAGGCCCATGGCCATTGATTGGTACCTCGCAATCTTCCTGATTGATTTATCAGTAAATTGGTCTTTGAAAGGATTGACTTCTAGGTTCGAACGAGATAATAGTAGACAAATTAATTTCGTTTATTTTGCTTCTGCGTTTCCTTGTTGCTGTTCATTATTAAAATCATACACGAATCCATAGCATTGGCAAACGATATTGAGCTATATTGTACCATCTTCGTCTAAATTAACTAATTACTTTGCGAACATAGTGACCCCTAAACCTAGCACGTTTGGAGAACGTGACTCTAACAACGTCGATGCATCTCACGTTGCTACCGCTTGGTGTTCTGATTACTCCATAATAGGAAAGATCAAGAAGAAACCTTATACATTTTCTGTTCATTGACTTAGTAATAAATAAATAAACAGTTCTAACCAGCCTTAGGAGTTTCTTAGAAGAAACGTTGACGTCAACGGTGGACAACTACCACCAGTAGTTAATAAAATATGGCTAAATGAATAGTGATAACATCAATACACACTGCACTTAAATATTCTGAAGACAAAAAAAATCGATGCGACCCTGATGCAAGTTATTTCCGTTCGTTCAAGGCTGATAGGCATTATTAAAACATTTCTAGGTTGTATTCGTTTTATGAAGCGAGTTTTGTGTGATCTAAAGTTTATTTATTGATTCAGTTTGAATTCCATGTTATTAATTAGTGTACTATTTTGCTGCTCGAATAGATTTACCCGAAGCTATATTTGAATGATCTTATCTGTTATCTTAAACGATGAATAATTTGTCTTCATAATGTTTGAATTGTGGAAAAGCATTCGAAAATTTATTTGGTAGATCACATTCAGAATATTATAAATACCCTTTATAATACAATACATCAAACCATTTTTTTGAAAATACACTAATATTTTTTTACCATTTTCCAACCAATGATCAATAAGCGTCTATAACAATTTACTCGTAGACGTGGAAAAGCATAATGAACATTGAGTCGTAACGTGAAATCGGTCTCGTGAAAAACTCACTTTACATATTATATTCGTTTGTATTTACGAAAGGTTCTAAAAAGCGTGGGTACGTTGATACAATGCTGATAGGAGCACGCTTGGAACCCATAAACTACCGTATAAAGTGCTAGGAAAGGATTTCGGTTGGTATGCCACTCGTATCTTTGTGAAAACACAATGTATGTTGGTGTTGTTGAATTTTTATTGGCGTTTCTATAGACGATAATTATTAGTAGTTGCTATAAAGAAGATATTGATAAAGCTAAATATTAGTAGGTACGTAAACACATTAAAACATGTAGTAGGTAATGGCAGCATTAATTTTGGACATGTAAACAAAAACATTAAATTAAATGACCGATGAATCCGATTATTTTGCAAAATATATAAAGGATTTCAGGTAATGAATGTTAAAATATATCAAGTATATTCAATTTTAATAATGTTAACGTAAACAATTCCGCATGAATTGTCAATACAAAATAATTCTGCACAGGTAATATCAACTCAATGATTAAATGAAATGAGATTTAAATCATTTTTAAAAAGCAATTATGAATAATAAGGATAGAATGAATAAGCACAATGAAAATATTTGCAAAACTGGATTCAAAGCAGTTATTTGGAGATTTCCATTTTATTGAATTTTTATCGCATTTGACTCGATCGTGGCGCCCCTCAAAAACTGCTGAATCGATTTTGACAGAGTTTTTATTGTTCGGAAGCTGTTAAACGATTCTTGTTGAATCTGAGAATTCTAAGTGTAAATAAAGCTTCCAATGAAAAGTGAAAACCAATAAAAAAAGTAGTGATACAGACGGCTTGTATCATTCACGACTTCAATTACCTAGTGCAAAAAAGTATAACATTTTGATTGTTTTGAAACCATTATCTACATGGTCTCATCAAAATGTATTTATACTATACAGAGAGCGTCAAAAGTACCATTCCCTTAACCAAGTACCTACTATGCTCAAGAAAAGAACGTGCAATATAAGGGATTTTTTTATTTATCCCTTAAATAATAAAGTTCACAAATAGCCCTCTAAGATAACTTTATAGTCACTCGTTATGCGTTTCCACCCTTTAACTGTTGCGAACGAAATTGTCATCATAACACAGTTATGTCTCAATTCAGCTGAATAGAATCACGTAGTCAGCCATTGTTTTGAAGGAAACCGCCTATCTAACATGTCTACATTATGTTTAGACATGTAGGGCTAGTCCATGTAGGATGATACTTCGATTATGTATTCCAGTCTCAGGAGAATGAACTCGTCGGTTCTCGACCAAGGATTGACCCCAGCTTTATTACACCGCTTATTGGTTTTATATAACCCACGAGACTTAATGAAAATAGTAGGATCCGATATCGGCAAAACAATGAAGTACGCTATAATAATGATATGTTGTATTAACTGTGGTTTTATTGGTCGCATTTTACGAATGGCGTACGGATTCCATTTATATTTGCTCGTAAAATTTTCTTTGGCAGATGATGTGTTATTAATATGTATAAACCATTGCCTTGAATTGCGATTCTGTGGTGTGTTTGGTTTTAAGAAATGCCAAAATGAGTGGAACTGTATAATTAAAAAAAAACAATGGCACTCCGGGAGTGCCGACAGAAGTGAAAACTTGAAAAAAAAACTACCTTTAAAGTAAAAATACTTGCATACAACATTGATCTGTAACGTAATATAAATAAAGAGCACAATCGCGTTTACAAAAATGAGCTGTTGGTAATGGTGTCGCGAGTTCAATTGTTTTTTCCCATCTCAAAAATGCCCAACGCGCCTAAAGAAGCTTTCACTTCAAAAGACAAAATAGGCTGTCATGGAGACTGCCGACAAAAGGAAAAACTTAAAACTGGTATTAGGGCCATCTAACTTCTATAGTACAGCACTACGGCACGAGCATGTCGGTAACGCGAATCCATAAGTTTATCCCCTATCAAAAATCGCTCAACACGCCTAAAGAAGTTTTCAATTCGAAAAGCTCTTATGAAATCCTTTTGAACAGAATTTACCTGACAAAAGTAAAACTAGTGAAGTATCATCAAAACTTCCGATTTATTTTATCCAACACGATGATCAAAGGCTTCTCCAAAAAGTATCAAATGCTACGCAAATCCTAAACTTTTGAAGTGCAGTCCATTTTGTTTAACTTTAAATATTGATATCTATCCGTATTTAGTTTACTCTCAAGTTACGTTTACACACAGCATTTCAAAGCGAACGTTCATCCACTGTGAAATGGAAATTTCATATTGAAATCGGACCAAAATGCAGGGTGTATATAAATCTTTCCCAGGTTTGCGGTTCGGAACCGTGGTTGATCTGATCGTGACTGATGGTTGGCTCAATTTAAATTGTGTAATCGAGCACTGGGACTTTTCAGGTTAAAAATTTTAATCATACTAGCTTTTGCCCGCGGCTTCACCTGTTAAAAGTAAAGCTAGTCTGTTAAAGTTATTCCACTACCGGGATAAAAAGTATCCTATGTCCCAACCAATGGTACTGTATAAATATGGACAGTACAGAAACTAGGTAGTAAACGTTCGAAACGGCACCCTCACACAGACGCGCTCATTGACGCGACCCCATAGCGATCTTCGCGGTGCTGTCAGTTACTGTCGAGACGAGTGGTCGCCACGATCTTTATAAAAATGGAGCGTAGAAAATAATTTCAACAAATAGGCCTAGTTTCCATACTGTCCATATTTATATTGTGGTCGTGTTCTATCTGTGTGACAAAATCCATGCAAATTCATTCAATTGCTAAGGCATGAAACAGACGGTGGAAGCCTGCCCGGCTTGGGCGGAGCATCGCCATGTCCTCGTGGAGGCGATCGGCGGCGGTGATCTCTCGCGTCCGGCCCTGGTTCAGGCCATGGTACGGAGCGAGAGGAAATGGGAGCCCATCACCTCCTTGTGCGAAGCAGTAATGCTTACAAAGGAGGAGGCGGAACGCGTGAGGGGGAAACAAAATTCGCGCCCTCACGCCCCTAACCGCCGCAGGAGGAGACGCCCTGGGCGTCGGGAATCGTAGGCCGATTTCCGGCCACCGTAGGCGCGGGCTTGCGGACGGTGGCCCGGGTCGACGGCGCGTTGTGTTCCACGCGCGCCTCAAAGAGATGTCAGCAGAATTCCGGTCCGCTAGGGCCGATACCTGCCGGAGTTGCGAAAAAAACCGAAAAAGAAATCGTGGCCCCGGCAACATGGCAACTGAAGGAACACGGGTGGGTTTTAGTCAGTAAGAGTCTGACACGCCCAGAGCGGGAGAAGTTATTTGATAATTTCCCACCAAAAAAAAAACGGCATGAAACAGAGAGACAGAGTTACTTGTGCATGTATTAAAATAGTAAGGACTAGTTTCGCATTTATAATATAGGGTCAAATTCAATTAGCTAGCAAAACTGCGGATGTGATTGGTATCGCCAAAACACAATCGAAGACGACATTTTGTCGCGAAGAATTAAGCGATACTGCACAAATTATAGGTACCGAAAACATAATGTCTGCTCCGTAAATGAAAGCAGTGCGGTATCGTTTCGGTATACAGAGCATACTACAACGTGTAACGTCAAATGCGCAAAACCTCAGACACCCCAACCGATTTTTAATTCAATTGACCCATTACAGAGAGAAAAAAAACATAAAAAATTGTAAAGGTTTTATGTGCTGTTTTAGTTCGTAAGATTCGTATTTACATTGAAATAAAAGCTATTATTATCCCGCGTATGAGAAAATTTAAATTGGTCGACAATAATTTGTGTTTGTTTACCTATTTTGGCGGGTTTGCGCATGTGATGGCTTGACCTATTAATAAATAGACACGGCAACGTTTTTTGTAAAATGTGACCTATATTGAAAAGTGGTTCAATTGATTCAGCTCGTTATTCTGATCAAATTATTTTCAGGGTTTGCACATTTAATGTTACACGTTGTATATCAAAACGATGCAGCACCGACCAATAAGGAAACGGCCTAACAAAACAGCCTCAAATAGTAAAAGTAAAAAAATTACCGAAAAAACTTGTCTGATACAAGTCAAAACTCTGCAGACAGAACTGCTTTGACGCTGTCTAAAAAACAAACAAAACAAATGAAATTCGTACGGTTTCGAGTTAAAAAACAAACACCCAAATGAAGAACACGAAACGTGTCGTAGTCGATATTTAGTCGAACGCTCGCGAAACATTGCAAATTGGATTTTTTAAGCAATACAGTGTGTTATTTTGCTGAGCAACGAACGATTCGGAAACTAAGTGGTGTTAATTTGCGTTTCGAATTCAATTGGCTTGTGTATTTCGAGATCTTTATCGAGCACGAAACGTAAATATGAATGATAGCTTAGTATTTACTATAATTTAAACTCTTAATGGGTTTTAACATCAAGAATTTTTCAAGACCTTATTGGTGATGTTCTTAAGAAAGGTCAGGTGCGTAGTACACCCAACCGGCGTTCGTGTATGCCCAGAGGCCCTAGTGTGAGTTTGTTTTAATCATCTCGACTTAACGCATCGACCGCGTTCGGCGCTCCGATTGGCCCTTCACAAGCCTTCACTGGTGAAGGGTCAATCGGAGCGCCGAACGCAGTCGAGATGGTCAAAAGAAACTCACACTAGGGCCATGCAATTCATGTATGAACGTAAACTAAGCAAAAAGAGTGTGCAAGGATCGTAAAAGGTGGCGTTCTATTGTTTCTGCTGTCAGCTTAAAGCTTCTTCCCATGAGTTTATTGTATTTAATTTTTCAAAAACAGGCCGGACTCTGGACTTTGTTTGCAAAATGCTCCTCCCCTAACACAAAGGACATCAATATAACTGGCGAAATGTGGTTATAATTAACATTTCCCTCTACCCTTCGAGGAATATTTACAGTCGTAATGCTGTGTACGCCATGCTTACTACTTATATTCAGAATAATCTGACGTTTTAGAGGAGCGAGGAGCTTGTGGCTAAATGATCAACCCGTGTGACTGATATCAATAAAAATAACATTAACTATCCTAGAGAAAATATACCTGAATATGTAACAATAAATGACAATAAAATACATAAACCTCGACTAATTGCACAAGCTTTTAATGACAATTTTATAGACGAAATTCAACCGAATAATTCTACTCCTTCCTATACAAACATTGAGACAAATTGTAACTCCATATTTATTCCTCCTACAGTACCAGCAGACACCTTACTTACAATAGCTTTTCGTCGTTTTTTGAAAAGCATGATGTCATAGTCAGAGAACAGTTTGGATTCAGGAAAGGTAAATCCATTAATATGGTGATTTATAACGGGATTCGAGGAACTGCATTAAACCTATTACAATCTTATCTCTCTAATCGCACCCAAATCACAGCGCTTGATAGGCTATGTGCGAGCTCGAAAGTTGAAAGAACATACATGTCACGTCCTAGGAAAACTACTTATGGTATTCCCCAAGGTAGCATTCTTGGCCCTCCATTATTTAACATTTATATAAATGATATACCCAAGGTCAGTAAGCACCAGGTGGTCTTATTTGCTGATGACAGCACTATTTTAGTCTCTAATAATGACATTAACATACTTGAAAATGACATAAATGACGATCTTAAAAATATTATAAATTGGTTAGTTAATAATAATCTAAAAATAAATCTTAACAAGACTAAAATAATGACATTTTATCAAAGAACAAATAAACCGAAACCAAATATAAAATATGGTAACGTAATAATCTCTGAAAGCAACATCACAAAATTTCTGGGCCTTTACATAGATAGTCATCTGACTTGGAAGCATCATATCGACGCTTTGTCAAAGAAAAAGTCAATTTGCGTATGCTCTGTACAAACTATCAAAAACGGTTAACCGCATTACAGTACGAATAGCTTATAATGCTTATGTGGCTTCTGGCATTAGGTACGGAATCATTTTCTGGGGCAACTCCACTGACAGAGATATTGCTTTTAAAGCTCAGAAGAAATGCTTGCGATCGTTTACGAAATTACAATCGATTGATAGTTGTAAGCCATTGTTTAAGGAACTTAGTTTGCTCACTTTGCCATCTATGTACATTTATGAAATGGGAGTGTTTGTTCGCTGTAACCTGCATTTATTTGAAAAGCTGCGCTCTCGCCGTTATCAGAATACCATTCATATGTTACCTCTCATAAAAGCGCATTTTTCGGCAAAAGTGTGTTAGGTATGGCCCCAAAAATACGTATATATAATAGTATACCAGAAGCTATTAGAAAAACAGAGTGTGTGGGATCCTTTAAGAGGTATTTGTTTAAATTCCTTTTAGATAGATGTTACTACTCCATCACTGAGTTTACTATTGATAAACAGAGGTATGAAGATTCCGACTTGCTAATTAGACACTTATGATTTTATTTATTGACTAAGTATGAATGTGTTTATTTGTCTAAAATTGTATGACCTGTTTTACATAACTGACATATTATTTTAAATTGATATTTCTTTTAATGTAATCTATTGACATGCCACCTTAAATGTAATTACTTATTTGTGTTAATTTTGTACGCCATAAATATTGGCAAAACATAGTGCGCATATTTTAGACTACACAACCTGTAACCATCATACCTATGTTTAACAAAATAAATGATTGATTGAATGATTGATTGTTATAGCCGCACGGATTGATCCGTCAGATTAAACTACGCTTGCCGGAATTAGTCCGTGGATGGGTGAACATCTTTACATATCGAGGACTCCTCCATACCTCAAAAAGCACGTTAAGCCGTTGGTCCCGGCTGTCATTCGCGGATCTTTGACAGTTGTTACGGGTCGTCAGAAGCCCGAAAGTCGGTCTTTCCAAGTACTGGGTTGTGGAGGTCAGACAGGTCGCTCCATGAAAAATACTGGTATTCAGTTACATCCAGTAAGACTAGAAGCGAAATCCAACGTAGTTGGGAAAAGGCTAGGCAGATTTGTAAATGAGGACAGTAAATAACTACATTTTATAAAATGTAGTTATTTACTGTCCTCATTTACAAATCTCTCTATCGCACTAAGATTTGGTGTCAGAAAATCCAATTCTGGGTTAATCTCGCATTTGTATTTATGCTGTTCTTATAACGTTATAACATTATTTTTGTAATTTATGTGTACAGTAAAGAATAAGATTAAAATTCTACAAAGAACTACTCAAAAATTTAAAAAAATCTTTTCGTTCTCAGTTCCCAAGGTAAACACGAATCCACATGCTAGAACGGAAAGCTCAGCATTGTGTGACCTGACAAAGACGCTCTCCAATTATGCTGAAGTGCCAACTTTGTCTGCTTCATTATCATTTCATTGATCGACTCTTGAGAAACTCTTACTGTGTTCAAAACTTCACGATTTAAGACTTTCTTTGAATTCTTTGAAATTTGCGACATCGGTAAAAGACCTTGTTGAATATTTTATTTGAATAGCAATTTCAATTTTTGTTTGTACAATGTAAAATGATTGTCGAATTTGATCTTAAGAAAGGAAATTTTAAGTTAAAATTAATGCATTATTAACTTTCTAAACTGTTTACAAATTCTACTGACACATTCTGAAACAGACACTTTGTGAATTGGAAGCAAATCTTATTGAGAAAATACAATTTAGCCTTAAAAGGATAACCCAATATCCTCGCGACAACTCCTCCCTATCACGTCTGAACATTTGATCTCAGGTACAATTTAACTCAATATAAAAACATCACGCACATCCACTCCAATTACAGCTAGAGCATTGGACACTAACCTATATCCTATATTGGGTTTGTGCTTAGCTGTCCCCCCTCCCTTGTACGTGCCGCCGCCAAGCGCTCGTTCTTCGCCGAAGCGCGGGTACTCGCTGTGCACGCCGACGAGTGCGACGCCGGCTTCCTCACCACCCGCGTCCCTCCCTCCCCCCGAGTACGCCTTCATCGCGCCCGGGATCGAGAGCGTCGACACCGGCTTCCGCAGCTGAAATACACCGAAATACACTGTCAGCAAATTGTTGGAAACCACCAAAATTTAAATCACAAACCGAAATGTACACTGTCGCATGTTACATTAAAACCGTACTGTTGAGTTTGGTGGGCTTCTAAAATCAGTTTCGCGATATTAATGTTTTGATTCAGCTCTATATTTAACATGTTTATTTCAATCCACGATGTCTCATCTCACATTAATAAATGTGGACTTCATACAAATTCAGAAATAAATATTCCACTCTGAAACTTTTCGTTTAAGACTATGTTGTATTCAACCGTAAAGCTCCTCGTAAAACTTAAGATACACGAGTTGTGTTATATTTTTGAACTCATAACCGTTTACCCTTCTTAACATAACAATGTCCGTTATCCTCCGAAACGTAAGGCTGCCCTCGAGGAAATACCGTCATATCCTTGACCCGAGATTAATAAAATGACGCTTTATGGAAATGTCGAAGAAACCCACAATGAAAATGGTTGTACTTGACCAAGAGTCTCTCCATTCATGTGTTACGCTTTTAGAAGATGCATTTAGTTGGCCAAGGTTAAATACGTACTATAGTTTAGCCGCGCAATTATTGCGTGACTAATGAAAAATACTTACGAAACTCTTGGAGCTCCAATTAAGTCAGGCACAAAAACATTTTTGAGAAATTACGCAAATGAAAATGCGTGCCTAACCCAACTCCTAGTTAGTAAGACATGTTTGTGCGTAATTAAAATTTTCAAGATACTTGAGTGCGCCCAAGGCAACGGTGGGTGAAGCAAGGACAGAAAAGTGACGTGCTACAATTTCCTAAATAGCTCTTTTCTCTTTCTACTAGCATGTTTCTGCCGGCAGCTAATTAGATTTATTATCTACGTGTATGCATTCTGGAGCTTTGGGTTAAGTAATGTTTTCCTGGTGTCCATTAGCTTAATCTAATTGGGGCAATTTATCTGCAAATGCATATCTTTGAAAGCTTTTATTTTGTTTTATTTGTTTAAGTTGGAACTGTGAGTTCGTTCATTATGTGTAAGATTTATAACCGTAATAACGTTAACAACAAATTGATATTTTAATTGAATTCCTTCAAAGTCATTTTGTATGTTATTTGGTAGGTTTTTATTCACCGAAGCGTCTGTTTCCGTTATGTTAGCCCAATGGTAAGGGTGACAGAATCCTCAAATTAGCCAATTCATCCGTCTAGACATTCAAATCGACCACGCGTGACGTCGATTTGTAGAAGCCTTAAACTAATCTCGTTGTAACACGATAAACCTGGATCATTGCGTGTATACTGCTTTATTAAACTTTATGAACTTGTATGATGTATTCAAAATACGTATAACAACGTCTGGTATGAATATTTTAATTAAAATGGCGACCCGTGAACTGTGAAGCTTATAATGCATGCAACAACGGCCTGTATTGTACCTAAGTGAAAACACTGTTTAGCGAAATTCGTGGTAAGCTTGCGCTTGGAGTTTTTATAATTTTGCTAAAAAAACGTCTACCTATAAGTTTTGTGTATAGCATTAGATGATTTTGCGAAGAAAGCTTATTTTGCTTCAAACTTAAATACGCTTAAATTCAGTATGAGATTTGCAGTTCAATTATAAAGACTGCAGAATTTTTGTATTCAAAATAAAAATTTAAATTCCACATTTTCATTTAATTTTGTAATATCCAACTACTGAGCGCATGTAGGATATACTGCATTTTTTTTGCCGATGTTACTACCATTTCCAATTTCGATGTTTGCGGTTGTAAGATTTTTATTTCGAATTCCCAATCAAAACTTAATATTTTCCACGAAAAACTTTCAGCCCACATTAATTTTACATATTTAGCTTCTAGCAAATAATTCTCGAAAATATAGGGCAAGCTATAACATGCTTAATGACTTACCTATTTACATACGCTACTTAATTGCTACCTAAGAAAATTATTGACTTCTCGAACTCAGCAGTAGTTGGGCTACCGTAATAAGCATTTCTTGGAAACGCGTTCACCGAAGCCCAACACTAATATCGAATAGATCTGCGGTATCACGTCGCCAATTCGGTTAAACTTGGGTGATCCGATCGTAATGGCACCATTCGTATAAACTGTCTTCGCTAAAACTACCCGTTTACTCTTTCCTAGATGAAATATCGGAGAGAATGAAGATGGGATAGGTAGAAATGGTAGTTCACTATTTTTACTATCACCATGATTAAGGAAAAGCGTTCTTATCACATCGCTGTGTGCTGAGAATATAGTTCTTACTTTTAAAATACCGTTCTCTCTTTTACAGACGTATCATGATTACAGTAGGGTCAGTGACAGCTCGAACCCATTCAACTGGGCCCGAATAATACGAATAATACCAGATACTATTTCGCCAAAACGCCAAAAAAATGGTGTGTACCATCGGTATGAAAAGTATCGACTTCTTAAAATATTGAAGATTTTTTTAATTTATTGATAGATTATATTTATTTAGTTTTTAGAATAAATGTAAAATGTATTATTATTTTAATTGAAATTGAATGCTATGAACTTATTCTGCAATAAAGACTGTTTCTATTTATACTTATAAGCAGAAATCAGAATCACAGAAATCGCCTTCTTGTCTTTTCTGTTCCAGCTAGACTAATGTGCAAGAGTGAAATACAAATCTTTTCTAATGTCACCAAATAACCGATGTGTGTCATTTTCTTAGCAAAGGAACGCTTGTCTTTTTTAGTTCCGAAAATTTAAAAAACTGATGAACTTAGGATAGTTATATAGGTATCATAGTTGAAATAAAAAATTATATTCGTTGCAGATAATTGTGTTTTCCTGCTTTGTATGTAAATAAAAAACCAAATCTTCGGAAAAAATAAAACAATGATTTATTAACCGACTTCAAAAAAAGGAGGAGGTTCTCAATTCGTCGGGATATTTTTTTTTTTATGTATGTTCCCCGATTACTCGAAGACGGCTAGACCGATTTGAAAAATTCTTTTTTTGTTTAAAAGGGTATACTTTCAAATTGGTCCCATTGTCATTTGGTTACGATCTGATCATGGGATCTTGGAGAAACCGAGGGAACTCTTCAAATATTAAAGGCACATCTATAGCGATTTGGGTATTTTTCATGAGCACTTGACATAAGGCTATTGTAACTTAGATAAATTACAAACCAACCCACTAAAAAATGAAAAAAAAAAACTTTTTTACAAAAAACACAACCGATTTCCAAACTACAAAGTGAAAAATAACTTTAATTTCGGAAGTCGGTGTCAAAAAACTAAAATACTGATCTGATCCAAAGACACCGACTTCCGAAATTAAAGTTATTTTTCACTTTGTAGTTTGGAAGTCGGTTGTGTTTTTTGTACAAAAGCTTTTTTTTTTTAAATGTCGATTTTCTGCGTGACCGTACAAATCACCGTAATTGGGAGTGAAATATCTGGTATTATTATTCGGGCCTAGTTGACTCGGGCCGACCTGTCACCGACCCTTACAGAAATCCGTTGAATACTTTGCTTTAGTAAAGTAACCTCTTTAAATAACGCAACAATAAAACAATTCTATTCTTAACAACACCCGTTTGGAACAACAATATTTTCACCAAAACAACCACACTAGCAGCTAACTTTAGATAGCTTTGTACAAACAAACAAAACGAAATTAGAATCGTAGGAGCAAAAACGGAACGCGAATATTTTTGTCTTTATTTTAAGAGTTAGCACATTCATTCATTCACTCATTCAAAATTCATAACACGTAGGAAAACTTTTTCGTTTCCCGTCAAAACTTCTGAAAACTTTTTTGTTATTACACATATAAACATTTTACAGTTAGATAAGCATGGTCCCATATTTTTCGGGACATGTAAATGAACGTTGTATTCGTTGGGAATTTTGTAAAGAAACGGATGGAAATAATATAACTACTCCTAAGTACGTATTGCTGTTAGGTTATTTTAATATTCTACAACGTTCAAAACTCCACGTCAAAGCACGTATCTAATTTTACGACCACTATAAATAAAATAAGTCAAACCCGGTAAGTTGAAATACATTGTTTCCGAACTCAACGCGGATATAAATTTTGCTCAGAAATGTACCTATTTTGCTGCGCTCAAATAGGGTTGAGTTGCTCGTCTAGTCAGGTGATGACATATTGGGGATTGAAGCAAGACTTGAATACAAATGGCCGAGATAGGAAATGCTGACGTAGACGATGAGTGTTGGCAAACACTGATGACTTTAGTCCTTAGGAGAGATCATATCGTGTGTGAATTGAATTAACGATTTGGCAAATGTTAATGTGTGAGTGAAATGTCAGATTTTGTCGATGAAACATAAATCAAAAACGTTTTTCAAGTTCTAAAATCCAGTTGTGTAAATACTTAAAATAAGAACTGGAGAAATGTAAGTACCTACCTAAAATACTGTATTTTTATCTTCCCTTCTTTAAGCAAAAAGTAGCTATCCCAAGTCATGAGTAAATGTTTTGGAAAATTATGACTGTTATAAAAAGACAATTTCACCGCTCACCGCTGGTTTTAAGCCAACCGTTGAAAATTATTATTGTCAATGGTTTTTATCGTTCAAATTTTGGGGAGAGGCAGTATTTAAACAGCAAATTGAACTTGTAATTGTATGGTAAACAAGCCGTGATTAATTACTGCTATAATTTTGTTTGTAATTAACGTTGTAATAATTTAAGCATGCATAATTTCCACATTCTAAACAGAAAATTCATATATTGTACGGGAATGTGTTATACAAGCAATGTAGGTTCATTTTGCGATGTTGCTAGAATATAAATTTGTGTTTGGAAATATGAAGTACAGTCCTCTCACAATTAATTTACCCCTGACAGCTGAAACCCAAAAGGCAACCTTACTGTAACGTCAATAAATATCACTGGAGTCTGATGGTGAGTTGCAACCCAACGTCAACCTTCACGTAACTTCAATAAAGATCACTGTGTGTGTTTTTATTTCAAACGTTTTCTCTTAACACATCTGACATTGGCAGAATTGTCGGCTTCGGCACCATTGCCATAGAAAAAAATAAAATGGAATAAAAAAATCACTGTGACTTTGACAATATTGCAAAATCAGAGGTAAAATCACTGTGTCTTGTATTTGGATTCTTTACATAGGTCTTAATTTGTATTTTGTTGCAGGTGCACGTTCAAACTAAGCACAGACTTAAAATACTTCTGTGTTGAAAAAAAGAAACAAAATAAATATTTCTTATCTGTAAAAACCTACCTAAAGTTTAACAAAATCGTTTTTTCCAATTACTGTTATTTTCATTCAAACGAATATTAACTTTATGTTAGTATAAATTAAATTGATTTCAGAATGACTCATACAATTGAAAAAGTCATAAAAATGTTTGAAATTGTAGCAGAAACTGAACTTTATGCGTCGATATTAAAGTGGTTTTTCAAAAAAATACATAGTTTACATTTTTGGAAACGAAATCGCGAACGCAGTATATACCTTTTCGCAGCCGAAAATAATAAAGACAAAGGACTAACTGTGAAGCCAATGATATTACAATAAACTACCTCTGGATTTTGGCAGATTACAGGGATTATTGGACTATTGGAAAAATATTTTCTTATAAGCCAGAAGGGAAATGAATACTAATAGCTTTACGTATGTTTGGTTTTTGTGGAAATTAGGAATTCTACGGAAAAACACAATAATTATTCACCTATAGTCTATCAATATCATATCAATATTTTTACCAAATTCAATTTACCAACAAGTAGCCCATGTTCCAGGCTAGATAAAAGAAGAAAAAAATTAGGTTAGGTTAGGTGTAGATAAGGAACATGAATCTATAAAATTCTGCCTGCAATTATAGCGTAACAAAAGCATACCTCATGAAGATTAGGTTACAAATTTCAATAAGTACCTGCTAAACACATAAGCACCGCCGTTCCGTATTGATTTCTACATACATGCATAACATACCAATATCAACCTACACTTTCATCAATGATTCGAATCTAAATCCTTGTTCAAGTTACAGACATCAAAGTAGGGTGATATTCATTGAAAAACATTATGATGTTTATGATAACATTATGGTGAAGCACACCTAACGATCAGAAAACCGACTTCCCTTTCACTTGTTTTCAAAAGAATCAAAAGTCGTTTGTCGACGTTCCTTCACCAAAAAAATCTTGATTTACTTAATAATAAAAGCCGCGGAATAACCTCTCCAGTCTTCAAGCACCTCAGGAAATGTAGCCCCCTTGTCGCTACGTCACTATGTGCTAGCGACTGTTTCCGGGGGCCCATTCTTGAGTATGCAAGTCACCCCCTGCCATTTTATCCGTGTACAATAAAACATTGATCAGGCAGGAGACATAGCTCTTCCATAGTTTAAGGTAACCAATCCACTATAGTCACCCAAACCCATAGCCCAATATATTTTGTTTCCATGTTCTGTAATAGTCCTGCACCAACCGGGGGCTGTCCTTGGGTGCACTTGCATAGTGCTTACAGGGAAAATCGTCGGTTGGTGTCTCATTCCATTTAAAATTGTTTAAGGGGCCTCTGCGAGTTGGCTTCGGCCCCTCGTACGCCTTCCAAAGATCCGGGACCCTAGGGTTCCGAGATATGTCAAAGACAATAAAAATAATAATGAAATGGATGATAGAATACTTGAGAGCGTCCTCACAATTTGTGGAAGAAAAACCGCAAAGATACTGATGAGGACAGGTCTGACTTACTCGTATATTGTAGAAACTGCAATAAAGTGTAAGAGGCGACAGGTAGTTGGCTTAATGCCCACGATTACTTTAAGGACTGACTTCAACAGCATTTAGTGGGGGTTAAATACTAGTACATCTCTGAAACTGCTGATAAAAAATAAAATATTTCTGTTTTATGTTTTTTTTTATTTCTCAAGTTTTTTCTGTACACAATATAAGGCCTTTCTTTTTATAAGCAATATCACACCAACCTTCTCAACTGATGGATATACAGCCTCTCCAAATACATCACCTACCCAAACAAATGATTGATGAGAAGCGACCCATGCCGAATATATTTATAATTCTACCCTGTATATATTTTCCCTTTTCCGATTTTCCATAAACCACAGCCTATTAATATCGTGGTACAGTGTAAATGCCTTGAAACCGTCAACAGTACGTTGTTACATATATACCACGCAAACCTCACAGTGGAATGAACATGATAATCTAATTTTAGAATACTTTATGTGTATTTATTTTTATCATGCGCTGTATAAACTAGGCCTTTGGTTAAGGAGCATGTTGGCTTCAATAATTCAAATGTAAGTAATATTTTATATTGCATTGATAAGTCGATCACAGTCTAAGAATACTTTGCACGATATTGCTTGGTAGACTGCCTTTTTATTTAAAAATGTCATGCAACTTAAATAGTGAGTTTGTTGATCTTTTACTTACTGCTTCCACGGCTTATTTTTTTTTTAAAGTGAAAACTTCTTTTGCATTTTTGAGATGGGACTAAACTACTGATTTTGCGACACTGTGATGACACCAGCTTTTGACCATTAAAAAGACATCAACGCGTTGATTACCGAGGTGCGTGGAGTAAAAGACATCAACGCGTTGATTACCACGGTGCCGATATTTTTTTAAGTTTCCACTTCTGTCGACACTCCCGAAGTGCCACTGTATTTTTTTGTTGTTTGTCATTTTTATCTATTTGTTACGGACGCTTTTAACTTGCACGTCTTTCTACATTATCCTCGCATGTATAATTTCAACATGAATGATGTAACCAATATTTTGACTGCCCCTTGACAATTCAAAGTGCTTGTAATTGGTTTATTTGAAATAAATATTGTTTGAGTTGAGTTTGACTTAATTTATATGATAAGGACGTAATGAATTTTAAGTATGTACCTATAAGGATATCTTAAGTTTGAAATCTCATGTTTTTATACCAGCACAGCTTACGTCAGGCCGCAAAAATGTTATTCATGAACGCGAGTATTTCAGAAAATTCTAAAATGCGAACTAGTACGAAACTGGTCACTAATTAAGCGGCAAGCTCTTAGATGATCACCGTAGGCGCGGGCTTGCGGACGGTGAGCAATGGGTAGCTCGCCGTCCGATAAGGACCAAGCCCAGGTCGACGGCGCGTTGTGTTCCACGCGCGCCTCAAAGAGATGTCAGCAGAATTGACGGGGTAGTCAGTAAGAGTCTGATACGCCCTCCCGCTCCGCCCAGAGCGAGAGAAGTTATTTGATAATTTCCCACACAAAAAAAAAAATCTAGTGTTTCTTTACTGAGTCGCAGCATCTCCAATTAAGTCGTGGTTAAAAAACAAAATAAAAACACATTTATACAACACTTTTTTTTAGCCTTACTTTATTACAATGCGCACACCACAGTCAAAACTGTTCACGGCAAGTTCTCAATCAAATTGTATCGTTGCAAGTGTGAGCCCTAATATTGTTGTCATATAGCGATAGTCTAGTGACTTAAGACAATCATGATTTAGGTCTGCTCACAGCCTAAGAAAAAGCTTAGACCCTTTCCATCACGTAGGTAATGGATGAGGCCCCTAGTGTTATCAATGCAAGATACGTGGCTACTGGCTACCTACTTCTTGTAATAAATTACATTTCAGATTAAGATCACAAGTAGTGGTCTAAGCAATCTATGTAAATACGTGTTCTGTATATAAATGGATAAATGATTTACGTATTCAATTATCATTTGAATGAGAAATGGCCCGGGATAAGAATAGGCCTGTCTCGTTAGATCAACGAGACAGGCCTCCTTTAAAATAGGGTAAGGGATTTGGAAGGGTGGGTGTGCAGTAAGATACACCTGTATCCTAGAACAACTAATTTATCAAAGTAAAGCGTTTTAAACTAGGAGTGTCGTTTCTGACTAGTTTTGGAGCAGTCGCGTTTCGTGTTGTGCTAATTA
This sequence comes from Agrochola lychnidis, assembly GCA_963680765.1. NCBI lineage: Eukaryota > Metazoa > Arthropoda > Insecta > Lepidoptera > Noctuidae > Agrochola > Agrochola lychnidis. The sequence continues at coordinate 13,390,866 of OY796864.1, forward strand.
AATTAAACTTTCTAGTATAGAACACTACCCCTTACTAAGGTTACAATAACTACTAAAACCGAGTGCAAGTGATCAAGCAAAAAAATCACAGAAACAAAAATCAACAGTTACCGTGCGCCGTGGCTGCCCCCCGCACCACTTCGGGTAAAAGAGACAGGCTGCGAATTTAAAATAATTCATCTCTGTCTAGCCCAGCGGACAGGATCAGCAGCGCGTGAGTCACTACAACATAACATAACAACTCCGAATTGTCTTGTGTTTTACCTGGCTACCTGCTTTACTATACAAAATGTCAAATAATTGCGCAGCTTGTAATAGGATCATTAGATTGGCTCAACAAATAAAATGCTCGAAATGCGCCGGTTACTATCACACAGTTTGCGTTAATGTGTCCGATATTCGTAAAATGACGGAAGAATCGAAAGCTAACTGGATTTGCCCGCAATGTCTATGTAAAGAGCCTAAAAGCGACAACTCAAACACGCCTGTTAGACCGTCCGCCTCTCACAGCGGCAGCGGAAATATGCCTCCTGAATCCACGCCGCTAGACGTTACCTCTCAATCTCAAACTCAAGTCATCGCGCCTAGCTCCATCGCGCCCATCGCATGTTCCGCTCCTTCGCTAAACATCGAGGCAATAAGTGGCTTGGCCGTCGAGATAAAGTTGCTCCGCAAGGATGTAGGCGTTATGAACACAAACATAACGTCCTTAACCGAACACATCAAGCAATGCCACTCGCGTCTTGACCAACAAGAATCAAATTTAAAGCGCGCGGAGGAACGATTAATATCTCTCGAACGGCGTGAATCCGAAATCGCAATCCTACAGACTACAGTCGTTCAACTTCGCGAGCAACTAAACTTACGAGATCAGGCTAGTTTAAGGAACGAGGTAGAAATTTCTGGCATAAACGAAAACGCCAACGAGAACACATTGCATATGGTACGCGTTATTGGCACTAGGATTGGAGTCCCGCTGGCAGATGAGGATATCGACTTCATAAAACGTCCAGGTCCACGTCGTCAGGAAGCCGAAGAAACTCAATCAGGCGTTAAAAATCTTCCGCGCCCACTGGTTATCCGTTTTGTTCGTCAGCATAAAAGAGACGAATTCCTTCGTGCGGGTAAAAGTAGACGCAACATCACATGCTCCGACGTCGAAGTCGCAGGCACCCAACGGAAAATTTACTTTAACGAGCGTCTTACGAAGGTGAATCGCCAGTTATTTCGTGAAACTAAAACTCGCTCGAAGGAGGCTGGCTTCACTTTCTGCTGGATTAAAAGTGGGCTCATCTACATCAAGAAACAAGAAGGAAATCCTGCTATCGCCATTAAGTTATTGGAAGACCTTCGCACCCACGCTGGATCAGACCCCAAATCGCTCCAAAATTTTAAAAACCCTCGTCCCCACACCCCTACGGATGATAACGCGACCGCTTTGGATAATATTCTTATATAACAGCAGTGACTTCCAATTTCTATTACCGACGTTATGCTTAATTGTCTCACTTTCACTCTTTTTACTTTTTACTTTGTCAATAACCTTTTTTATCAAGCTTCTTCAAGGTCACTATCACACAATCACTCACCCTATGTCACAGACCTACTCAATCAAAATCAATGTAACGAGCTCAACTGTTAAACACAACTACACACTTATACTCACTAACTATAATTTCCTGGCACTCATCACCCCGTACTTGCATGCAACCAGTTTGTTAAAAGACAGTTTTTCGTCAAAAATGAGCCCACTAAGCTTGCTATTTGTAAATAACAAAAATGGCGTTACTTGACGTTCTAGATAACATAGACAACACAGCCGAAACAAACTGTCTTAGCTTTGACTCTGTAGAAACATGCAAGTTTTACCTAAACGGTTCAAAATTTAACTTTAAAATATTGTCACTTAACATAAGAAGCATACAGCGCAACTTTGATAACTTCTTGGTCACACTGAAGCGCCTGGACTCTGCCATAGACATTGTTGTACTGACAGAATGTTGGTTATCGGACGGACTTATTCTGAACACCCTACCCGGCTACAAAGTGTTTCGCTCCTCAACTCCCATAAACAAAAGTGGCGGCGTAGTAATTTATGTTAAGTCATGTCACCGAATTGAGTTACTGAAGCCAACTATTGTAAATGCAGACAACATAGTGATCACAATAAATGACAAATTAACTTTATTCGGCATCTACCGCTCCCCATCCATATCTAATACCAACCCCTTCCTGGAATCGCTTGACTGTACCTTAACGAACTTAAAACACAGCTCTACCGTTATCCTTATCGGTGACATTAATATTGACATCTGCTCATCTCTCGACGGCTGCAATTGTGAATATCTTTCATTAATGGCTTCTCACGGTCTGTTACCGGCCATAAATAAACCTACTAGGGGTAAAGCATGTCTGGACCACATCTTTATAAAATCTAAATCAAAAACTTCTGGTATGGTATGCAAGTCATCAGTAACAGACCATGATATTGTTGTTGCGGGTTTGCTCTTGCCTAAACACGTCACGGCAACTAAAAATTCCCGTTTGAAAAAGAAATTCGACGTCGAGGCTGCCACTGCCGAAATTAATAATGCAGACTGGTCTCCCGTGACCAACAACCCTTCGCTAAATACAGCAATCGGCAACTTCGTTACAATAATGTCCACGGCATGTGAGAAACATACACAAACAACTAAGGTAAGCCGAAATATGATAAATATCAAGCCATGGATAACTCCTGGGCTCATTAGATGCTCGCATCATAGAGATAAACTCCACAGTTACTCACGGGCTCATCCGGATGACGCTATCAGTAGGAAAGTTTACAGCCGATACCACAACTTCTACAACTCTCTTCTCCGTAAAATAAGGGGAGATTATAACGCTAGCCTAATATCAGAAAATAGTTCAGACCCAAAAAAGCTCTGGAAATCAATCAAAATCGTAAGCGGAACCTCAAACCGTAACAATGACAATACAGAACTACTACACAGCTGTCAAACCACTGTTTCTTCTTTAAATAACTGTAATCACCACTTTACGTCGGTAGGGAAAAAACTGGTCGATAAAATACTCTCTAAAATATCAGAGACACAAGAATCAATAGCAACGAAATACAAACCTCGTAACACGGTGGCGCACACACTTTTTCTACACCCTACTGATCCACATGAAATAAGCACTATAATCACTCAGCTCAAAGATGACAGCTCACCAGGGCCGGACTTACTCACTGTCCCTCTCATTAAGAAAACTCTTAATTCCATTGCGGTACCGCTAACGCACATTTTCAACTTGAGCTTAGAGACAGGCACATTCCCTGAATGCTGGAAAGTAGCGGCCGTTAGCCCAATTTATAAAAACGGCACCAAAAAAAATCCAGAAAACTATAGGCCGATTGCTCTGCTTAACACCTTGTCCAAGGTTCTGGAAAAAGTTGTTAACACTCGTCTGGTAAACTTTCTAGAAAAACATCGCTTGGTTTCAGACAGACAGTTTGGGTTTCGCAGGGGTAGGTCCACCGAGGACGCAGTGACACTTCTGGTGAATGGAATAGCGTCTCACATGGATAACAGAAATAAGTGTATAGCGGTCTTTCTTGACCTTGCAAAGGCGTTCGACGCGGTGTCGGTTGATTTACTTCTGAGAAAACTGGAAGCGTATGGAATTCGAGGAGTGACTTATGACTGGTTTAAAAGCTATCTCACTGATCGCGTGCAGTTTATAAAAATAGATAATCACTGTAGCCAACAGCTCCCTATAAACTATGGAGTCCCTCAGGGTAGCATATTAGGCCCTACGCTTTTTACGCTCTACATAAACGACATCTCTAACCTAGAATTAAATAACGCCGAAATAATAACCTACGCCGATGACACAGTGATTCTATTTCATGACAAATCGTGGGACCTTGTGTACAGTCGGACAGAGGAGGGTATGACTTCTATTACAGAGGCACTCGATAACAATTTACTGTCACTAAATACTGAAAAAACAAAATACGTCGCCTTCTCGAAAGCCTCAACCTCTAGTCCACCTAACGACCTACAATTGACAATACACTCCTGCCCTCCTTCTTTAAGTTCACAACCTGCAAACTGCACATGCCATCCGATTGAACGCACCTCGTCAGTCAGATATTTGGGCATCACTATTGACTCGAGGCTTTCCTTCTGGCCACGTATCTCCGCTTTAGCTGGCAGAACAAGGAAACTAATCTTCATAATGAAGAATCTTCGCGACTGCCTGCCTCCAGATCTCTTAAGAAAGGTCTACCTTGCTATTTGTCAGCCCATAATTCAGTACTGCGTCTCTACTTGGGGAAGTGCCGGAAAAAGCCACATGATTTACGTTGAGAGAGCTCAGAGGGCACTTCTGAAAGTCACGTTTAGGAAACCATTCCGATTCTCAACTGACAAACTCTACAGTGAAATCCAGGTCCTTCGCGTGAGGCAACTTTTCATTTTAACTGCAATCGTACGCACTCAAAAGACCCTCCCCAAAAGAGCCGATTATAGTGAACTTTTGTCTAAGCGGGTGTTCAGAATTCCAATTCCGCCTGCGAAGTCCCTTTTGGCCAGACGCAGTCCAGCTTACTCTCATCTACACACATTTAACAAGGTTTGCAGATCACTAGACATCAAAGAATTGCTTTCCACTCGCCTTAAAACTGTACTAAAGAAATGGCTTCTGGAACTCACATACACCGAAACAGAATCCTTTCTCTAACGTTATCGACAAACCAAAGTGCCAGCAAACAACATCCCTCTCTCACACTTTCACCCTCACTCACACAAACACACACACTAACTCGCACAGCATAATACACGCTTTACTAAACTAGCCATGTAAACTATCATATTTCTTTCCGCTCATTCGCACTCCGACCCCCAAGATACAAGCCCTGCTTAGTTTGGAGGTCAACGGTTAAACCAAAAAATTGTGATGTTTTAAACTTAATTGTATCTATGTATGATCACTGTACGTGTATATGTATCACAACTTTTCCTTTGCCAATAAAACTTTTTGTATTTGTTGTATTTTTTTGTAAATAAGTTCCGTATAACCTTACATGAATGTAGAAGTAAGTTTTGTTAGTTTTTAAATCATGTAAATACGTGTGTGTTAATAAATTTTCTCTCTAACGGTTACAGAATTAAAATTGTTTGAAACTGAAAAAACAAAACAGTGGCACTCCGGGAGTGCCGACAGAAGTGAAAACTTGAACAATTAAAAAAAATACTTCCAAAACCTTTAAAGTAAAATACTTGCATAGAATATTGATCCGTAACGTAATATAAATAAAGAGAACAATCGCGTTTACAAAAATGAGGTGTCGGTAACGGTGTCGTGAGTTCAATTGTTTTTTCCCATCTCAAAAATGCCCAATGCGCCTAAAGAAGTTTTCACTTCAAAAATTAGTTTTGTACGCCTCAATGGGTCGTCTTTGTACGATACGGTAGGACTGAGTTGTGCACATACGTAACAGCTTTTTAGGGTTCCGTAGCCAAATGGCAAAAAACGGAACCCTTATGGATTCGTCATGTCTGTCTGTCTGTCCATCCGTATGTCACAGCCACTTTTTTCCGAAACTATAAGAGCTATGCTGTTGAAACTTGGCAAATAGATGTATTCTGTGAACCGCATTAAGATTTTCAAACAAAAATAGAAAAAATAACAAAAAAAATTGGGGTTCCCCATACTTAGAACTGAAACTAAAAATTTTTTTTTTTTTCATCAAACCCATACGTGTGGGGTATCTATGGATAGGTCTTTAAAAATGATATTGTCACGACACTTCCAAAGTGGTAAAATGTGTGTTTTATCATTTTCTTATTTTAGAAGTTACAGGGTAACTTCTAAAATAAGAGAATGATAAAACTAAAAAAATGTATAGTACATTACCATGCAAACTTCCACCAAAAATTGGTTTGAACGAGATCTAGTAAGTAGTTTTTTTTAATACGTCATAAATCGTAAACCGCAATTTACCTTTCATTCAATGTTACTTGCTGCTACGGAACCCTTCATGGGCGAGTCCGACTCGCACTTAACCACTTTTTTACGGGAGAAGCTGCAGTAAATATATACTCGTAGTTTAAAAAAAAAACTTTTATTGTAGGTACCAATCTCTAGATAAAGTTTGGATAAGTATTTTTACCTAATTAAGATAAGGCTTTAATTGAGTCACAATTGAAAACTATAACAGCGGAGAGCTCAAACAATTTGGCCAACGTCAACAAAGGAACAAAAGTAGGTCCCAACAATACACAAAGTAACTAAACGCCTAATTGATAGTATACCTATCGTTACAATAAATAAATACGTTTATAACACAAATGCCAAAGGAAACGGGTAATTACGTATTACTTTTTTATGAAGCTTGCCTCGAGTTCGAGCTGATCGATAATGTTGAAAATAGGCTAACATACGACTGGAAATTATACTGCAAATGTCAGATGTTTTCCCATTTGTTGAGTATTGCACGTCGCAAGCCACACATGAGGTGAGCAGGCCTTTCAAAATGCGATGCATTCCTGTCCGTAATTCGGTTCTATTTAGGTTATGGGCATACAGGTATGTACTTTCTACGCAGGTATGTGGGTGGGCTCCGAAATGATTAGTGTAGGGTATGTGGTTAGATTATACGGGACTGTTCGAGTGTATGAGACACCTGGATACAAACACATTTAGATACATTTGTGGGTGGACTTACATTAGAAGTGTATTACCGATTCATGGATTGGTTGGCGTTAATATTTATATCGGTAATCCTCGACTCAATTAGGATGTGTTAGTGAGTTAATAAATAAATAGTCGTTTGGTCTGACATTTCAAGTTCTATTGAAGAAATTGTATGATTAACTACTAAATTGACTACTAGAATAGTGTAAAAGAAAAACGGAAGAGACCTCGCATTTGAAAGGTACTTCAAGATGAAAGTCATCATCTGCCTAGCCTTTTCCCAACTATGTTGGGGTCGGCTTCCAGTCTAACCGGATGCAACTGAATACCAGTATTTAACATGGAGCGACTGCCTATCTGACCTCCACAACCCAGTACCTGGGTAACACGATACCCCTTGGTAAGACTGATTGTCAGACTTTTTGGGCTTCTAACTACCCGTAACGACTGTCAAAGATCTACAAATGACAGCCGAGACCAACGGCTTAACGTGCTTTCCGAGGCACGGAATGGTCTTGGTATGTAAAGATGGTCACCCATCCACAGACCAACCGCGGCAAGCGTAACTTAACCTGATCGATCGACCCATGCAGCTGTTATTACTTAGCCACAAGCCCCCACGAGCCCCCACGAGCCCCCAAGATAAAAATGTAGACGAAAAAGTGTTTATTTTCTTCATTTAGTTATTCAATAAATATTGATTGTATCACCTTTTAACAGAATAATCAGTTTTTAATCATATTGAACTTTACAAAACACAAGATTTCATTCTGGAATTGGATGTAGGCCTTTATGATTTGACAAGGACATTTTGTATTCGAAAATTTCCACTCTGAAATTTGGATGCAACGTGAAATATGAATGGGACGAAGCCTTTAACCATAAAAGCTTGTGCAACCAACGTTCATGTTTCGCTGTATTTTGAAAATGGAACGCGAATGCTTATTGCTCATACGCAAATGTAGTACTGGACGTATTTTGATTTCGTACCAGGTTGAGGCAGAGTTACAATGTCATCAAAGTTCTACATACGATAGGTAAAATGTCACACATAAAGCGTCGCCATTTGTCAAAGGCAAACTATCATGTATTCTAACTACGAGGAAATATCAAAATATTCAGAGAACACGTTAAATATTTATAAGTTACAAGTCGTTACTTTATGTGGCTTCTAAAATTACATAAATAAATTATGGAACCGCTTAGTACTTCAATTTCTGTAACGACCAATTACTTTTTGAAAGAAATATTACCGATACCCCTTTCAGTTATAATTGGTACGGGGTAATTGACTACGCAAACTTTCACGACCGTTCGATTTTGATACAAAAAGTTGGAAGGAAAAGTGGTTGTTTACTGAACCTTAATTTTGCTTTATGCCATCCATCCTTGTCTGATTTCAACCAACATTGATCATAGTACCCACTTGGAGACCCGAGTGGATGATGGATGAGTGAATTCGGGATTCTGAATTCACATTATTCGGGAGTCTAGTACGTAAAAGGTCGTGAGCACTTCTAAAGTACTCCAGCAAAAGTTTTTTTTTGTGAAGAATCTATTCATATTATGATTTCGTGAGTGGGTGAAAGAACCAGCGAGTTCTATTACAGTCACAAGGTAAAATAATTCAATGCCAAAGGACCATTTTTAGCCTCGCGTCGAGCATTAAAAATTTAAAAGGAAGAGTGTATTTTAAGGATTGAATCAATATTATCATTAAAAATGTAGGCGCACTTATTACCTCCCTCGTTTTCGGATTGTTTCAAAATAGTCTGAACATTTCAATCGATACGAAGCCTAACATAAATCAAGGTTAATTAACTCCCGGGAGAAATGTCAGATCGCAAAATATGGAGTATTTTAAATGTCTGATTTCTGCAAATTGGAAAAGAAATAAACAATTTGTAGGTACAACGTTAGCAAATTGGTGATTATTACTTGTGTGGAATAAATGTACCTAATAAATACTGATAATACAAGTTCGACGATATATCAACATGGAAGGTTATAAGACATATGGAATTAAATGAAGCCAAAATTGATATAGGCTGGAAAAAAGTACCTAGCCTTTGAATTATAAATCAGTGTTGCCAAAACAAATGAATGGGAAACAACAAATTAGACGGTCGACAGTTTTATTGTTCTGTTTACAAGGATAATGTTTTTTCATCATTATTTAAATGGAAACTGTTTAAGAATCTCACGAATCGACACATATCTACGAAGAAAGCAGAATTTCATGGATCATCATAAGAAAACTCAATTATATAAATTTTTTATTCCTTGTAGAATCAAAATGATCGCCAGTAATATTCAGGTTAGTAAATTTAGAGACAGCGAAGGAAATGTTCCAACGACTTAATAGTTAAATTACTACGAAATATTTAAAGATAATTAATTATGTGCGTCTCTTTGAGGACATTGCCAAACGCAACTTTACGAAGTATGTTACAAGAAATTGAAATGATTAGATTCAGATTTTATCCAGATTGTAGGTGCATAACACATTTACAAGACACCAGCATGCACAAGAACACAAATTCTCTTGTACAGGTTATATAAATTATTGTGTATAAACGGCGAAGAATATATTTCAGTATCACTTGCGTATTATATATGGAAGAGTACTTAAGCACAAAATTGGTTGTAATCTTAGCCAGCAATGGAAAAATACAAGTTGTTTTAATTCATTTTTGAACAAGCAGTATAGCTTTTGAACAAAAGCATCACCTATTATCATCATATATCAATCCAGCTTAGTTTGATTACAAAATAGTGACTCCATATGGAGATGAACTAATGGAGGCACATACTTTGAAGCTTTGCGTCCTTCCTAGTATTTGCAATTTTCCGGTAAATCACAGGGAACTTTGGACTTTGAAAATGGACACGTAATGACAGTTGAGTGTATTTACATTTTCTAAATTCTGACGAACATTAACATAATATACAGTGTGAGTCTTCATAATGTGCACATATCGAAATGAGGCAATCTATGCTTAATTTTAACGACAGAAAAAATATTTAAAAAAAACCAAATATTTTTTTAAATACATTTTATGGAATTAAAATAAAATTGTAACAAAACTGTGTAACTTTTAAACTGAATCAGCTATCGCGATGGAACAAACTCCATAATGATTGGAAGTAAATAGGCATCCACATAAAATAAAAATTGAGAAAAAATACTACCCTAAATAAGATGCCCAAGAGGATAAAAAAAAAATTGTTACAAAAAAATAAAAAAAATGAAATAAAAAAAAAAATTGACCATTTTTTCCGTCGATAAAATTAAGCATAGATTCCCTCATTTCGATATGTGCACATTATGAAGACTCACACTGTATACTTTTGGCATTAAATATGTACAATGAATGAATGAATATATAATTTTTTCTTCTTTGTAACAATTTACTATTAAGCGTTACTATTCATTATAAAAAATAGACCAAGGGCAGGATCAAGACGGACTACGTCATGAATTAAGGATATAATTGTAACAATATAATCAATGAATGATTTATAAAGTCAGCCCCCGAATTTGAAGACCTCCATCTGTCATTGTCACGCCTACGATCGGACCTAAAGCTAATGAATGGAAATGAGAAATTTATTCGATCTTATTATTAGAGCACGCCAAACCCAGTGACTTCCTTCTTCGGAGTGGAATAATAAAAAGAGCAAATTGTCAATAGGTATTAAATAATTCTATGTTTAGTCATGACTTCTATATCCATTCATCCTTCTGTACTTATTTTATTGGGGTTGGCGCAGTAACATCAGCCGTCATCGCAGTGTTTATTTCCAACCTAGCTATAACATCATCTTTCATACAATCCATCCATCTTTTTTTGGTCTGTCTCTTTTTAGACCCTTTCAAACTTAACGAGGGGTTATACGAATTAGCCTGTTTTAGAATAAATTTTAAATAGTCAAATTAGTGTACTTAGAACCTGAAAAAGAAAATTGTCATAGATACATTCTTGTTTTAGGAAAATTATCGGCCGACTCGCCCGAAAAACCTCACCTTAATACTTTTTTAACCGACTTCAAAAAAAAAGAGGAGGTTCTCAATTCGACTGTATTTTTTTAAATTATTTGTTACCTCAGAACTTTCGACTTCGACTGGATTTTGATGATTCTTTTTTTATTTGAAAGCTGGTGCTTCCCGTGTGGTCCCATTTCAATTTGTTCCAGTTCTGACAATGGCATCCATGAGAAAATCATATAAGTCTTAAATTAGAATTAAGTATGTGCGCAACAAATGGACGAATAACTCAATATCACGTCAACTGATTTCGATGATTCTTTTTTAACCGACTTCCAAGTAAAAAGCGAAAAATAAAAAATTTACAAAAAAAACCGGCCAAGTGCGTGTCGGACCACGCACAATGAAGGGTTCCGTAGTTGGGATGAATTTATCCCAAAAACAAACTTAACTTTGTAATTGAAAAATATGTTCCCCCATACGGAATGTATGGTAAAATATGTTTTTGCAACTGCAAAGTTAAGTTGGTCGATTATTACTCGTTAACTTGTAGAGCCTACTTAGCTGTGATAGTTTTCCTTTTAATTTCGTTATATAAACTACTGTTGTGATTTTTTTCACATACCCAAAACCAACCATTAAGCTGGTAGGGGGGGGGACACTTCACTCTAACAAAAATTAGCACTTTAAAGCTTAATATTTCGCAAACGGATCCCTAAATCCAAAAATGGTTTTCACAAACTCACAATGTTTTTTTCACCATGGGTTAGATAAACAAAAAAAAAAATACATCACCACTTTACGTGTATGAGAGGAACCCTAAAAATTTTTTTTTTTCATAATTTTGTTTTACCACTTTGTCGGCGTAATAAATATGTAAACCCATGCCAAATTACAGCTTTCTAGTTCGAAGGGTCTCGGAGCTAGACCGCGGACAGACAGACAGACAGACGGACATGACGAAACTATAAGGGTTCCTTGTTTACTACGGAACCCTAAAAAACAACTTCCAAAAAAAAGCACTACAAATTGAAAAATAACTTTCATTTCGGAATTCGGTGGAAAAAAACGAAAATTCAAAACCAAAGACAAGTTGTTTTTTTTTTTTTTGTAAATTGTTTTCTTTGCATCAAATCCCTATATTACCATGACAATCGGCTACCTACTCATGAATTCATAATGTGATAAATCAGCGCGTAAATTGGACCAATGATAAACATAGTACGCCTTATCAAGGACTAGCGACACGCCCCTGCTTCGCTCAGTTTTTACGGCTTAACAAAACATCCAGATTTTTTGATTATATGTAAGTTTAATTTCAATATATATGTCACAGTAAGATGGTTAAAGCCGTGATATAGTTATATCCCTAGGGATATCCAAGGATATAGCTATATACCGTTACATAGTTATATGAAAGTAGTTCATAACTTTCTTACTAGAAATATAGCTATGATACAAGCACGATCCAGTAATATAACTATTAGGGCACTCCGATCAAATAGGTTAGATTAAAACTGTGACCAACTACACAGACTACAGCTAAGTCGAAATTGGTCGCAGTAACAAAATTAGGGTACTCCAACAGTTATGAGCCGCTTTCATATAATTATATCCCTAGAGATATAACTATATCACGGCTTCAACCATTTTACTGCGACATATACACATAAACCTACCGGAATAAATTCTCTAAATGATGGTTAAAACCAGTATCTGTTGCGTAGTTTAGAAAAAGAAAATCGCAGTCACACAAACAGGCATGAAAATCGACTTTAATTTATAACATGTATAGATTACAGATTAGCACAACGTACACCTGACTGTTAAGTCACGTATCAAGTATCAGTGGCAAATCCTTGATGTTAATACTATTTGGTGTGACGTGATACCGGTGTTAATGATTCAAGGTTGTACCCACGTACGATCTTAGTATATTCTGGAGCTTTGTAATACCTTTAAAGGTATTGTTTTGTACTACATTTAGATTCTTATGATTATCTTCTTCTTCTTCGTTTTGCTCTTGACAGAGCGGTAGTGGGCACAATGAACTGTGTCCAATCGCAGGTTCATTTAAAATAGCCAATACAACCCTTTTCTCTTGGACATGGGTCGCTTTATGTCAGAAATATTATTAAACATTCGAATTGACATTGAATGCCTAATAATATACCTATCTTAAAAAATTTAAGTACATGGGTCACTGGTATTTTATAATAGACGGTTCAAACACGGACGTAACAAGGGTACTGATGCATATCTTTAAAAACATTAAGAATCAAAGTTAACCCGTTGGTTTTTCGTAATTACATACTACTTCCCACATATCAGAAAACATTAGTGTCGTTGCGCTGTTATAAACCTTAAATGAAGTTAAAAGCCAGAAAATTTCCCAAATAAATCAGAACGGAGTCATTGTGCGTGGTTTTGTATTACAAGCATCAGTATTCCTGCTTCCTTCCATTACCAAATTGACACCGAAAACCATTTTGAACCTGCAAATACGAAGCCCATAAAACACCTCGATCCCAGCCCTATTATTTATCAACAAAGGCTCGTTGTATATTTAGGTGTATCAATACGGGCCACAGGAGCAAATATCATAAATCAGCCAACAAATAATGTCCGATAGCGTCCATCCAAACGCCCAGATAACTCGTAAACTGGGATAGAGCCGCAAAATATGTTGGGATGGACCATTCACTTGGAGTAGTGTCGTTGCTATCCTGAAATAAACGAAAGAGGATAAGGAGAATATTACGACATAAATTTTATTTTTACATCACCTGGGAGACGTGTAGTAATATCAAGTACAAGGATTGATAATATGGGGTATTAGGTTGGTATATTTTGGGATGCACGGATTGACAAAATTGATCCAAAATAATAAGGTGAAGATATATCCGAACCCTGTTATTAACTTATATAAACAAAGCTAGAAATACTTTGGTTTATAACACCAACGTTTTATAACAGGTTTAAATAAAACACAAGCATCAATATCCTTAAGTTTTCGCACCATTTGCAATGCTCAACAAATCGAGTCGCTTCTATATCAAAAGTGAATATTTTGGAAGTAAACAAAGTTATAAATCACGCCTACGACGCCAAGGATCTGTGCAATATACCAAAAAATGGGAAGCTAGTGAGCCGGTAGATTACCTTCTTTCTTGTTAGCAATGATTGCTGATGGAAGATATATGGTGAAGACAATGTTTACGATGGATTGGAAATGTCTTGTGAAGAGGTTGTTTGATATAAGCCTTCGTATGATGAAGGTGAGGATCATTCTGACAAATAAGTAAGGATCTAAATTAAAGTCGCTCGAGTGTATATGCAAAATAATGAAGATCGTCAGCAGAATTAACAGGGTCCGCCAGGGCCAATGCCTGCCGGGGCTGCAAATATAGGCCGAAAGGGAAATCGTGACCCCGGCAACAGGGAACCGAAGGAACACGGGTGGGTTTTAGTCAGTAAGAGTCTGACACGCCCTCCTGCTCCACCTAGAGCGGGAGAAGTTATTTGATAATTTCCCACACAAAAAAAAGGTACACCATCATTATTTTTGTACTTAAAGACCAGTTTTGTCTAATACCACTTTAAAATTAGTTTTTAATACAAATACCAATATTTTGGATTGGCGCCAATTTGATATAACTGTTTCATGTTTGAGGAAATGAAAAATTGTCCATTTCCAACTTGCTACTTCAGCTTCTAAAATAAAACGGATATTTCACAAAGGAATATATTTTGTGATTTATTGTTACTAAGAAATATCCATGGAGTATGGTTTAGCATTTCAATGCTATAAATTATTTAAATTTTGAGTGATGAATCTAGTCAAGGTTTTCAATATTGTCTGAATATTTTATATTATGCTTGTGTTTCCAATTAATTATACTGATTGAAAACATCGTGAAGAAACTGGCATGCCTGAGAGATATTTCTCGACAGCATGTGAAGCAAAGTCAGAGGCCCATGGGCGGCTTTAAAACTCTGACACCAGGTTAGTCTCTAACCACCCGATAAAGAAAGAACCATGCATCAGAAAGATGTGGCCATATTTAAGGGTGTGGTACCGACCATTGAACTACATAACTGTCTCCATGGTAGGTACCAACATCGCATTCGCGAAAAAAAGTTTTGCCGTCCCATACATTTGAGTCGAGTTGGTACTGAACTTTTATATGGGACAACTGATTTTTTTTTTGAAATAACGATGTTGGTCCCATAGAAAAATTTATTCAGTTTGATGGTTTTTGACCACACCTTTCTGATACACGCTGTATTATTTTACTATGACGTAACTACCAGTAGTTTTGAAGTACCTACTTACAAATTATCACTGAATCTACCACGAACCTGAGCCATCCATTTGATATGTATCTTCCCGAACTTTGATTTATGTGTTCTTTGGGAGTTCGTCCACATATTTCTTATCAGATTGGCCCCCATGTTTAATTTTAAGTTTAGCTTTTCACACACAGATTAGAATTTTGAAAAGCAATCAAACTTTCTTCACTATGAATAGGTTATTGCGAGAGTTTTTTTCTTACTTACAGTAATTTCTAGGAAGAAAATAAATACATAACATAACATCACGCCTGTCTCCCCGAAGGTTTAGGCAAAAGTGTACCTAGTAGTACCTATAGTATACGTGGGTATACTATAGGTACTACTAGGTACACTTTTGCCAATCTCGCCAGTTATTATTATAAGAGAGTTTATTCTGAAAGTGGGCAACGTCGCAAATAGCTGTCAAATATTTCGCTGTTTTCATTAATTTGGCAATATTACTGTATGGAAATATGAAATATGGCTAACTAGTGAACTAAAATATTGATTATGAAATGCAAAAATCAATATCGTAATACCGAATATTTAGTTAAAACATCAAATTCAGTGTTATAATTGCAATTCATTATTAATGTTCTAGTTGAGTTGACTAGTTAGCGATATTTCATATTTCCATATAGTAATATTGCCAAATTAGTCAAAACAGGTAAATAATTGACAGCTATTTGCGACGTAGCCAACTTTTAGAATGACCGCTCATATGAACATAAACTGCGTTGAAGAGGTGTCAATATTGCTGTGGAATATTGACAATGACTCTTGAACATTGTTTAAATGTGCTGATCGCGTTCAGTTTCACTATCGAAATTCGCTCTTTAAAAATAATAATAAGAAAAAATATTACAACGTAATGTAGACGCCCCAAAGTCCGCTTTTGATAACGAGCCTTCGAGTCTATAATTTACAATATAAAGGTATTTTTTATTTTATAATGTGCGTAACTTTAAAAATAAATCTAGGTAACTGTAACGAATGATTTATAACTGATAATTATAGGCATTTATTATTTTAAGTGACACTATCAGCTTACACGAATTTAATATAAATTAGTCGGTTATTAAGAATGATTTATACCAAAGAAGTGTTTCAAGTAAGGTTTACTCGAAATTTATCAGTTTTAAAAATTCTGCAGAAGCCTTTATTGAATGACATTAATTTATTAACCAACTTCTAAAAAGGAAGAATTTCTCAATTTGGATGTTTATATACTTTTTTTAATGTGTGTTCGGGCATAACTCCGTTATATATAGACAGATTTGCAAAATATTTTTTCTGTTTGAAAGGGTATCTTCTCGAGGTATTCCAATATAAATTTTATTAACTTTGCTTGGGTACTTTTAGAATGTGCTTCAATAATACATATTTTTTCGACTTAGTCTATAAGGAGGACGTTATAATAACTTCCTGTCACAGTTATTTACATAGCAGTTATGAAAAATAAAAAGTTTTTCATAAAAAACAGCCAAAAGTGAAAAATAACTTTATTTCGGAAGTCTGTAATTTTTTTTTTTTTCATAATGGTCTGCATCTCTCTAGGAAACGTTTAGTTTTAACAGTTTTATTCTATAAGTTATGTAAGTTAGATTAGGTATTATAAACCAGTTAAAAAAACTTGCTTAAACTTAAAAATGCAATCCATTTTGGCATCTCTCGTATTTCAAAGCAAAGTTGTAATGAAAATATCAGGCGAGACGGGGATTCTTCAAAACAAACAAAATCTTTTCGATCCAATTTTTCACAAAAGCTTTGGAATGTTAGCGTTTAATCAAACTGCATTAAAGCGAGCACTAAGTTTTTCTGCCAACACTGTTTGTCTGGTTTAACGAAGCGTGACTGTAACCATATTATTATGAATGTGAGGTTTTACATCTGATAAAATTTTAAAATCAAACTCAAAGCATTTAATTCAAATAAACCATTTACTTTTGAATTGTCAAGGAATCGGTCAGTCAGAAATATGAAGCTAGTTGCCCATTTCAAAACATCTTAGATAGGTACCCTATGGAGAAGAACGAGCAAAAAACTCCCTTTAAATAAAAAAAGTGTTACAAAATATTGGTAACATCATTCATGTTAAAATTATACATGTGAGAACAATTATTTTCGTGCTTCATTACTTAAAATATTTTATTTCGTAGAGCTTCGTATCACATCGCATCGCCTGCTATTACTTCGTTCTCACTTAACGTTCTTTCTGACTTTTTTCTTTTTGCTCGGCTCCTAAAGCTCATAGCGTAATGTAAAATAGCTTATAACCTTCCTCAAGAATTGAGCTATAGAATAGAATATAGAATTATCTTTATTCAAGTATCATATGGCTCACAAATGACACAAACAACACATACACAACACAACAACAATACTTACAACTGTATTACAAAAAACTGACACAAATAGTAGTGTATCACCGCTGTGATAACCCATGTGAGATGGCACAACAGCGACCCACGAAAACACAAATGCAAAAATAATTTTGTACCCCAGCTGATAGTAGCGCGATCACACAAAAAAAAAGAACTGTTAAGCTTTATTACATTAAGTATATAGATTACCAACATACCAGTCAGTCTTATCATTAATTTTACTCAACATACTCCAAGCAGAAATAACACTAAGGTTCCTTGGTCACTAATGTCCAAAGGTTCCCAACTTTCATAAATCGTTAGTCCGTTTTACCCCAGGTGTTTTTTATGTTCTTCATTCAGTCTCCGTTACTCTTGGACTTAAGAAGTATTTACTGGCATGACAAACAAGTCCAATATTTATTATAACTGTTAGTCAATGTTAACTATTCTATTTTGAACACTAAACTAGAACGTTTTAATTGCAGGCAATGCAAACTTTGGATGCAAACCAAACTCAGCTTGCTACTTGCACAGTTTGTGCATTGTATAACTCAAACATAACTTGAATAATTATTTCGTGTTTCGGTATTGTTCTGTTTTATGTTTTGTTGTTTCACATACTTTCAACAAAATAGTTATCATAACACTGAGCAACATAAATGATTGAAATAGATGTAACTGAACATAGAACAAAATATAGCTACAAAAGTGTTATTGAAATGAAATTAAAACTTGCGCAAGCACGTTTCTTGTGTCAATATTTCATGATTAACGGATAAACTAGTCTCAAAATTGGTATTCTTACTAACCTTGCCAACTTATTTAGATAATAACAGACACTTATTTAAATGTAAACGTATGTGAAGATGTTTGTAACTCAATAACACAAACGATTTCACTGATTTGGTTGATATTTTCCACAAACATAGACGCAATAAAAATCATAAGACCTTTTTTAACAAAAAGGTAAACATTTTGCTTCTATTAACAATTTAGACAATATTTGGCAATAAAATAATTGGATTAGCGTAAATTTTCCCAAATTAAAAAAAAAAACATTCAGAAAAAATTTTAGCATAAAAGTAAGCTAGAAAATAATTTTCTAATAGACAATGATTTGACTTCTGCTTCGAAAACCCAAATTACAGCTTGAAAATTACATCAATGTAATTAGGTCAAATCGGTCCGTTTGCTGAACCTAATTAACATATTCGCTATCAAATGTTCGGGACAACATTAGGCTGGTAACATTCAAATGAATATGTTGAATCTAAATCACGTATTAAGCTAGACTCCAATATCGGTCCAATCGTGGTTAACAGTAAGATTATTCTCAAAGAAAGAAAGAAAAATTGTTTATTCTGCACAAACTAAACGCACATTACAAAAAAAAAAACGACTTACACATTTATATTATAAATTAGCCAAAAGCCTCGTATTCAGCATTCAAAACTAATAAAAGTTTGATACATTTTGTCTATTGCTTGATGTCAGGGCCAGAGACCAAAGACAATTAGACAATTTACAATTGCTTGCGTAATGTGTTGTGATAATAACAGATGAAAACAAAAAACAATCAAAACATAAACAAAATGCCGATTGCAGGGTGGAAACATTTCTTATCTTAATTTATTTTTTACTTGTGCATGAAGCTTTAATAAATAAATAAATAATTCGCGTAAATTAATTCAATATTTATAACATATGAGGCTTCTGCAAGCGCTAAACAGTCACACTGTTGATTCTCAGCTGATATACGAGTGCCACCAACGCCTCAACCAGGTGGGTGACCTCAATAATATAACCATTCAATGGATCAAGGGACACAGCGGTTCGCGGGGCAATGACGCAGCCGACGAACTTGCCAGAAGGGGGTCGAGCATGGCACCAGTGGGGCCTGAACCCATCACGCCACTCCCCTTCGGGTACCTACGCTCTCTGGTAAGGAAACGAACCAGGGAACAACATCACAAAATATGGGTGGACCACGGTGAGTGCAGGCAGGCTAAGGAGGCTCTCCCTACAATCGACGGCCGCTTCACGAAACAGGTTCTCCGGTTAACAAAACAGCAGTTGCGCACAGTTACAGCTGCCCTAACTGGCCATGGGTCATTTAATAAACACCTCTTTGTCATAGGAGTCACAGACAGTCCGCTGTGCAGAGCTTGCATGGAGGACGACGAGACAGCAGCCCATGTGCTGTTAAACTGCCCCGTGGTCGCCACATACAGGGCCAAGTACTTCGGTAACCCAGGTACCCTACGTGAGATTGTCAGTGACACCAAGGCGTTGCTGGCCTTCTTTGAGGAGCTGGGGTGGATCGAATAACAGATTTTCCCACCCGTACGCAAAATACGCGCTTTGACGTGTAGTTGCGGATACCAGCTCGTATTACCTATTACCTAACATATGAGGCTGAATAGCAGGAGAACTTGAGGAGGACGGCTGAAAAGACATGGACTAGACAGGCAAGGAACAGAAAGAATTGGAAGGGGTTGAAGAAAGCTTTTGCCAAAGGGCACATAAAGACTCAGAACGGATATTAAACATTTTGTTTCACTCTGAAATAAGACTATAAATAAATGTACTTTATAACTGGCTGTTGAGACATTACTAAGTGTTGCACCACTAATCAGTGACCAACTAAAATTACCTATGTCATTACCGGTAAAGTTAATTTTAAAGTAGTCTCTTTTAACCCCCCCCCCCCCCCCCCTCTGGTGATACATGGTGAGGTTTTAGACTAACCTCTCCCCCCTACCGGAAGTCACGTGTATTTATTTGGTGCAAAGTATGTTATAAAATTACAGAATGTTTTATTTTTAAATAGAAAGAAAAATATTTTAATTAGGGGGCCGCTTTTCAGTTTAGAAATGCGCGTTAAACAAAATAATTAATACACGTGATATCTCACTCTCTGTTGTGATAATTTTTTCCAAACCCTCTCCCCCCTTTCGAGCCTCACGCGATTTATGGTCGACCCCTAAGCTACTTTTATAAGAGCTACTGCAGTTTGGCAATTTATAAATCCTCCGTATCTAATCCAAACTTTCATGCTTTGTTGTACAAGAACTTGGTATAAGGTAAACTAATAGCTATTCGAAAGCTTGAAATATTTTCTGTATCACGGGAAACGGCTACTAGAGTTGCCAAAAAAAGAAATACAGGCTTGGCGCGTTACCAAAAATAGAAACCGCTCGATGACATGCAGTAGTAACTAACGTATTGGATTTAGGATCCGAGTTGACGTTCGATTTGAATGTTAGCTTCCCTCAACCGGACTAAAGAACCTTGCTAAAAAAAGTTGCCATAGGTATCTATTTGC
This sequence comes from Agrochola lychnidis, assembly GCA_963680765.1. Taxonomy (NCBI): domain Eukaryota; kingdom Metazoa; phylum Arthropoda; class Insecta; order Lepidoptera; family Noctuidae; genus Agrochola; species Agrochola lychnidis. The sequence goes on from OY796864.1 coordinate 13,411,564, forward strand.
AAGCGTTCGAGCAATTATTTATAATCTTCATGTAATCTTATATTAAATAAGTAGCGCATCGGATATGTTTGCTCAGAATCGAACTGACAACTTCCATGCAGAAATTCGCAAAAAAGTCGCATCACTGATGCGTAAAATGCGGGTCAGTGACAATAGCATCTTGAAGACAGTGGTGGAGAGCCCTTACTCCCGTTTTCTGAGGCACTATGTGGGGAGAACGGTCAGGTAGCATATTCCTTGCTTTATCGTTCTCTGCACGTCCTACCGCAGTCACCAGCTATTCTTTTCCTTGTTTTATGTACTACTAACACTAGTGTATTTTACTAAACAATTGGACCATAATGTTGTCCAAACTGAATAAATAAATGAAACAAATAAGAACTCTTCTTCTTTTTTTATTTTTCTATTTTATTGTAAAATTGTAATAAAATTTAATTCTAGCTTCTGCTAGGGTCTTCGCACGCGTGATATCTTTATAAATTGAATTTTTAAATCGGTCCAGTACATAGTTGTTGAGTTCATTCAGTACAAACAAAATACAAATCTTTTCTCTTTATAATATTGATAATTCACATTAATTTGAGTAGTTTTCACATTGTTTTGTTAACTTTTTATTTTCTCCTGTTGCTTAGGGTCCATGATAAATAATTATGCCTTTTGTAACATCTATAATATAATTTATAAATATTTAAAAAAATTATTAAAATTTATAAATATAAATTATATTATTGCTCATAGCACGTACACAACATGCACACAACGTTATAGTGATACAGACCGTGTGCCCAATGGAACTCTCACGGCAAAAGTGACGAACTTCCATACCTAAAAATTTTCATTCAATATTTATTTACGTATTTATGTATTTACAAGTATATACTCCTTATTATATGTATTTACTCCTTTACGGGGTGAATTTTCAAAAGTCCTTCCTTATTTTTTATTTATTTTTTCCTTATTTTTTGGCTTATTTTTTTACGTACAGGGGGCCTACCATCAGCTCACAAACAGTATTATTTTAATATTACTTCAGTGGGAGAAAGAAATGGAGCTATACGACTTGTAGAGCTTCATCTCTTTCCCACACTGAAGTAATATTAGGCCCTCAGAACTCTTGTGAAAAGTTTTATATACTTCTAGACCCAGCGGTGTAGGCTCAGTGAATAAATTTAAAGTTTTAATAAAGTAAATATGCAAAGAATCTTTAAAAAAAAATCTCTTTCAAAATATTTATACGTAATTTAGGTTACAATTCTGACTTGGGTTCAATAGAATGATAAATTATTCTCTCCGAGGCATAATCATAATCAGCCTATCATGTTCCCACTGCTGGGACACAGGCCTCCTCTCATCGAAACGGAGTGGGTTGTAATCTATCACGCGGACCCAGTACTGGTTGGCAGATGTCACATGTCTTCGAATTTTTGATTCTAGGACATGTCGGTTTCCCTACGATGTTTCCTTCACCGTTTTTGAGATCAGCGGTGATGAAATTTTTTACATAAAGTAAAGCGCCTGCCTGGGTTCAAACCCACGACCTACGCGTAAGTCACCACCACTGCTCTCCCCGAGACATAGCAACTTTTAATAAATTTACGCCTGACATTTTATGAGAATGAGATTAAAATCCAATCTAATGTTTCATTTCAAACGTTATCCTAGCTCATCTTTGTGGTAGACGACTTTGTCTGCATTTCAATTATTAAAAAATATTCTCTCTATATAAAATGAACTTTACAGTTTTTAATTAAATTCTGTTGACCTGTGCATTGTCTCGTTGGTATAGCGGTCGTAAGCGCGACCTCTGAGTGTGCGGTCCTAGGTTCGATTTTCAGGTTCAGGTTAGGTAAAGTACTAATATATAGGTAGGCAATGGGCAGGGCACATTGTTCGCAGACCAGATGGCCGATGGGGCCGAAAGGTTCTGGAGTGGCGACCGCGTATCGGAAGATGTAGCATTGGAAGGCCTCCCACAAGATGGACCGATGATCTTGAAAAGGCCGCAGGAATCCACTGAATGCGGGAAGCATAGAATCGGTCGAAGTGGCGGTGTTTTGGGGAGGCCTATGTCCAGCAATCAATGGACGTCTTTTGGCTGAAATTATTATTTATTTTATAAAATTCCTAGTAATAGCCCGGAATCTGAATGTGTGCCCGTTTAATAGCAATAGTTAAGCTCACTATTATTTGGGGCTTGAACTTAACTGAAGAAATACCTGCTCTCTGCCTACCACTATACAGTCTATCCTACTCTCTGCCCACCCTAACAAAGAAAAAAAAACAGTGGCTTTCCGGGAATGCCGACAGAAGTGAAAACTTAAGTAAAAATACTTGCATAGAACATTGATCCGTAACGTAATATAAATAAAGAGCACAATCGCGTTTACAAAAATGAGGTGTCTGTAACGGTGTCGCGAGTTCAATTGTTTTTCCCATCTCAAAAATGCCCAACGCGCCTAAAGAAGTTTTCACTTCAATAATCGAAATTTCATGTAATGATGTTGACCTGGCATTAAAAACTTGAACCATGGTATTTGGCCAATGCACACATGTATGTCTATGTATTCATGTCCTGTGTGCCTGATGCTTATCATTCCGTGAAATATGTTTCAGTAGATTTAGGAGAAGTAGGGCGACATTAAAATATAATGCTAGCACTCCAAAAGCTCACATATCAGATGCATCAGCGGAGTTTATTTTTTCCTCTTTTAGTCAATCTGCCTAGCTTTTTCCCAACTATGTTGGGGTCGGCTTCCAGTCTAACCATATGCAGCTGAATACCAGGAATTTACATGGAGCGACTGCCTATCTGACCTCCACAACCCAGTAACTGAGTAATACAATACCCCTTGGTAAGACAGACTTTCGGGCTTCTAACGAACTGTAACGACTGTTAAAGATCCACGAATGACGGCTAGGACCAACTGCTTAACACGCTTTCCGAGGCACGGAGGAGACTTGGTACGTAAAGATGGTCACCCATCCAGGGACCAACCTCGGTAAGTGGAGCTTAACCTTATGGATTGACCCGTGTGGTTGTTATTACTTACCCACGAGCTCTTCTCTTGTCAAACATAATGAAGCAATGGATTAGGAATTTCGTTTAAAATCCTTCGGATTGTGACAGAATGTGCGTTACGCAATTTGGGTGCTGGCTGCTTTTGGAGTAAGCCAAATTAATAAAAATAAAATGCTTCATAGATAATTTTATTCTAAGGCTAAACGCACACCTGCGGCTTACTTCAATCCGAATGAGTCGCTTTAAAGAAAAATGGCACGCAGTCTCATTGTCCAAGTTGTCATAAATACTGCAAAATGGTTTTGACACAAGTTTACTCTTTTTTGTCTTCCACAGACAACTGTTTATCTTTAGTGTCACTCTGTCTAACATGATTTTCACTACATTTTTACGCATCATCGATTTTCTTTTTTAGGGTGGCTACTTTGCTGCTCGATAATTTTGGTCACGCGACTGTTTCGTGTTTTGGATCAGCCGGTATGATCTGTAAGAATCTCAGCGTGAAAACTTATATAAGTGAAGTAAGATTGAAATGAGCTGCCATACCACCCGATCCTAGAAATGTTCACTATTGACGTTTGCATTTACGTTTCTTTGACATTTTAATTGTATTTTGAAATTGGAATTGTATTTTGACATTTTAATTGTATTTTACATTTTGATCTTATTTTGACTATTATGTATTTATTAATTGCATTTTGACTGAATTGATTTTAATTGTATCGAACTGTGCATTTTTATCTGATAATTTTGTTTAGTGTTCTTATTTTTTTATTATAGCATCGTATTCATTCATTTAAATTTTGCATGTCGAATCTTGGGCAGAATGTATGACTCAACTAATTCTTCACGACCTTATTTGTACACCTGCATTCTAGTAAATAAATAATTTGATTTGATTTGACTGCTCACTTCACCCAAGTTTTTACGATGAGATTTTTACAGAATACATTAGCTGAAGTCCGGACAATGTCACCCTTTCCATACAGTACCTTTAAAAAAAAAATATGACCTTTATTTTTATTACAAACTAGCTGCGCCCCGCGATTTCACCCGTAGAAGTCTCTCGAAGTGTCTCGTGGGAATATCGGGATAAAAAATATTCTATGTGTTAATCCAGGTTATAAACTATCTGTTTACCAAATTTTATCCAAATCCGTTCAGGCGTTTGAGCGTGAAGAAGAGACAAACATACACACACACACACCCACACATTCACAAACTTTCGCCTTTATAATATTAGTAAGATGAATGGCCAATACCTTTGTGAGCTTTTAAAATGTTGTAATTACGTTTTAAGTAAAGTTTACCCTTTATTTAGCTCAAATTATTTTTAATTCACCAAACTTTTACGTAAAGGGGGTTCAACATAGATACCTATTAATGAAATTACAACTGCGTTAAATCACAATTTATTTTGACCTGCTATCTTCGCGTTCGTCCGTAATTACTGCAGCGAGGTCGTTGGCTTAGAAACACGTCTGTACAAAAATAGCTTTTATTTCGCAAGAGATATGGTTTAATTTAGTTTTTATGTTTTATGTTGTGCGTGACCAGAAAACGCCCATGTCATTTTTGTCATGGGTGCGGACCACTCTAACGATGAGACCTGAATACAATGGAGATTTTGAATTTTAACGCTGAAAATGGATGTTAATGTTTTATTATTACAGAATTAAATGTAATTATTATGATAAGCTTGACTATTTGACAGGTGACGTGAACTTACAATTTCTAATGATGAATTTATTAGTCAAACACTCGTCTGGAGTAAAATGTAGAAATTATAATTACAAAGTTATTTTCATTACTTAACTTTAACTATAGCTAGCTTCTGTTTAGCAAAATACCAAAAATATTTTTGCAAAGCATAAAGTATTCTAAAAGCGCGCATGAAATTGTAATAAAATATATACGTATAAATAAGCACATTAGCTCTCAGACATGATCACTACTCATGTCGGAAAACAGCACAAAGTAAATGCCTCTACGAGTACAGAAAATTGTTTTCAAGACTAGAATATAGCTTGAGGTACCAACAAGATATTTATCCCCACGAGATATCTAACTCCTGATGAATGCAATTCCTTAGTCGTCTCATACTACTCTCAGGGGAAATTGTTGAGAACCTCTACGAACAACATATTCATACATAGCTAACTGAGAAAACACGATTATATGGACAAACAAGGTAACAATGGTGTTGGTTACGTTGTGCAAAAACTTAGACTATACCGAGTTACAAGTTTTTGGTCGCAAAAAATCCATAGCTTTCAATTTAAGTTTTGACATAAGTCAACTAACCAACACCCTATAAGTAATAAAAACGTCAATAGTTTTCAATCCAGCCTGTCCCTTGCTATCCTACCTCAGCTATGCCCTAAGCCGAGGTTCTTACCCCACAGGGGGTGCTTACTTTCAAAGTTTTATGCCCTGGCTGGAGGCCTTAATTTATTGAAACCGCCACAGGAAAGTCCAGTTAAGCAGGCGACAACCTCCCAGGTTGATCGCAAGAGGCAATAAAAAAATAGTTTTGATAGATTTAAAACGTTGTAAAACCTTTTCTTGAGCTTACTGTTGTGAATGATTAGTTGAGAAAGTAGAGTTTAGTTCAAGTATAAGGTATGTGTCGAAACTCCAGTTCAAAATTGACAGATTTTCATTGTGAAGTGTCACTTATAGACGTCAAAAGACAAATCGCTAGAGTGTGCGCTACAAAAGGAGGGCGCGGAAAATTGTGGAACTACATTTTTTTTAATGCAGTTTGAACGCGATGATATTTTATGGACTCTAGAACCGCGTCCAAAGGACTTCAGTGGTGGCGCGAACTCTAATACAAATTTGAGACAACACAGGCAGAATTGTCGAAAGGTCGACATCACACCATTGCCATAAAACAAAAATATAATATAATTAATACAAATGTAAATCAACCTTAAGCAAAACATAATAAAATATACAGGGCTGGCAACATCGACGCGAAAACTGTTTCTGGACCGCCCTGCGTTGAAATTTTTCGTCAGTTATTTTAATAAAAATCTGCTGTTCCATACATTTCGACCGCATAGGTATTACACTTTTCTATGAAACAGCAGTTATTTTTTTTTAATAACCGACGAAAAAATTCATCGCAGCAGGGTTCAGGATCATGTACTGAATCCATGGTATCAGTTTTCGCGTCGATGTTCCTGCCTCCCTGCATACAATTTTAATATAACAATAAGTCTTATTTTAGTTGCGTTGATGAACAAGAGAATCAGCATCTACCTATCCTTAGTGTCATCAAGTACCTATTTAACAATAAAACAGAAACATACAACTTTGGTTTTTTTTTCTAGGCTTCGCTGTCCCGCTCTTGGCAAAAGCCTCCCTTCACTCCTTCCATATTTAACAAGCCCGAGCGTCCTCCTTCCAGTTTTGACTGAACCTATCCAGCTCGTCCCGCCATCTCCTACGTGGTCTGCCGCGACCCCACCCCACTGTCTCAGTGCACCAGTTCCGTACTATTTGGGCTCACAGTTTGTCCGGTATGCGGCAAACATGTCCTTCTCAGTTCCATTTAAATTGGGCAGCCTTTTGAGCCACGTCAGCTGTTTTTGTTTCGGGTAGCTCGCCGTCCGATAAAGAGCAGGCCAGAGTCGACGGCGCGTTATGTTCCACGCGCGCCACAAAGAGATTTCAGAAGAACTGACGGGGTCCACTAGGGCCGATGCCTGCCGGGTTGCGGTTGTGTCCGAAAGGGTTACCGTGGCCCCTGGCAATACAGGCAACTGAAGGAACACGGGTGGGTTTTAGTCAGTAAGAGTCTAACACGCCCTCCCGCTCCACCCAGAGCGGGAGAATTAATTTGATTTACCAAAAAAAAAAAATATTGTGTTTGGAACACGATCCGTTATTTTGATGCCTAGAATACTGTGCTCCATTGCTGGCAGACCTTGAGTTTGGACTTCTAGATGTTAGTCAAAGACCAAGTCTGTGCACCATAGGTTTGTATAGATGAAAATAATCATTGTTAAATAGACAGCATACATAAAACACTTACATAATCTGACCCACATTAATCTGTCTAAAACACCATTCATTGGCAGCGCATACATATTTGATTACTAACCGCCTTTTGAAATATGTATCTGTGCATGAAATAACTACGCGGAAATCAATACTTCCTTTAGATTGTCGCCTATTCAACGTCACGACATGTCACATGAGTGTGACGTCATACTATTGACTTATTAATGGCCAAGATAATGACTAGTACCGAGTCTGAAGTTGTGACAGTTATTATGAAAAGAAAAATGCTTCGAGTCAGTGTAGTTTGAGTGTAACAGTAGTTCTAAATTCAAAATGCTATAATTTGAATATGGGGAAATGAAACAGATGAACGTCAAGAAAAACTTTTGGACTTCCTACTATCTAAGCTGAGAAGAAGTGATAGTTAACAGTCTTTTAAAAAAAAAAAAAACAACAGAAAAGAGTAAAGTGATTACAGTGTCGTGGTATAAAATTGTACACATCCCGAGTACGAATTACGAGTACGAGAGAGAGAGAGAAAGTATAAGTTTGGTCAAAATGAAAATCCAAGATGGCAGCTCTGATTCAAATTTTTCATCACGGTTTTCATGGTTTTCAAGGGTGCAAAAGCCGGTAGTGAGGGCAAAATGAAAATCCAAGACGTCGGCATTGAAATTTTAAAAAAAAATTTCGCCATGTGTGTCGTATAGTTTTTGAGGTCGCTAAATCCGATATGAGGTCAAAATGTAAATGCAAGAAGGCGGCCGCAAAAATTTTGTTTTTGTTTTAAATCGTGAGAAAGAACTGTTACTGACGGGGATCCCCCGAACGCACGCGTTTCTTTTTTTTAAGACAGCCATCTTGCCTCTGTTTTGTAATAATATAGTAGTATGTAGTCTGGGTTGTAATTTAGCTGATGACTACTATATTTATTGTAAAAAAATCTGCGAGGTAATTGCGTAACACACTTCCAATGCCTTTCATTTTGACAGATCGACAGATGAATTTTTCAAACTTATGAAGCAATGGATTTAAATTTTCCTTTAAAATTTTTCGAAGTGTGATTGAGTGTTGCTGATCTCTTTCTTTGAAGATATTGAGTTATTCTACAACACTTTGTTAAATGTCCCTGAGATTATAAATAATACTTCTGCTTAGATCTCAAAGGAAATTATAATAGTAAGGTACTACATTATATTTTGAATATACATTCACTTTGCGTTTCCAGATTTTGAGCTTAACGTCAAACCACAAAAATTTGGTTAGCCTAAAGCAGCCTGAAGCTTTTGGAATTCTGGCAACATAAAAGGTAAATCCAAAATATGACACGTTTGAAAGAGCTTTAAGCCTACATGTTCCTTTGAGGTGGAGTTAGCGTTTGGCGGTTAATCTAAGGATTAAAACGTATATGCAAAAGCCGAAATAATGCTTTTGAGAGATGAAAATTATTCTTATTATTACTAGTCGACCAAGCTCTGCTCTGTTGAAAATAGAGAATGCTCATTTAATATTACAGGAAAGTACATACTAATTCCATGCTGTTGCTATCATGATAACAGGTACTTACTAATTTCATGCGACCATATCATTATTCTATTTCATTAATCTTGTTCTAAACTTTGGGCGACCGAGCTTTGCTCGGGTAAAATACGGAGAAAACGAATTTTCCCAGATATGAGACCTAGTTAGATCGATTTTTCGCCCCCAAAAACACATATATATATAAATCGTTAGAACCAATTTCGAGACCGTGATTACAAATATTGTTCGTTTAGGATACTGATGTAAACATTACTTTGGCTTTTGCGCATACGTTTCTGTTTTTCATAAAATAATCTTCACTGTTTAGTATTCGGGAACAAAACTTTGTTTATTTGAGTATCTATTTAATTTATCATAATTTTAGTAACTAAAACAGAAAGGGCGTACAAAGAGCACTGTTCAAATACTGCAAAATGTCCAGAATTAACTTATCAAGGAGAACTGGGTCAAACACTCTCAACTTATAAATTATAATGCAAGGACTTCAATGGTACCTATTCTGGGTCACAGCTCTAATATTTATAATTATATCGTCAGCGAAGTTTTCATTATTCCTAGTAAAAATATAGTAAATGTTGAAACGTTGCTATTCTATACGTTATTTACGCCGATGCCGTCGCGACGGGCATGAGTGAAATGAAGCCTGACAATTCACTAGCCTATTTTAAAGCTGAAGTACTAAGTTTCACACATGCATATAAAATGAGAAAATTAGCCTTCATCGAAGAGTATGCGATAATAGATTCAGCTTCTAATTACCTAGTTATAAATATATTATATTTATAACTAGGTAATTAGAAGCTGAGTAGAATTACTTATCGGAGAAGCAGGCAAAATTCTACCTTTGTGACAAATGTTTTGCTAAACTAGAATTCTTGGTTCAATTATGGACCTGAAACCTGAAATGTCTGTCAAGACCCTTAATTTCAAGTTTTCTAGTAAAAAAGTTTAGGAGCACGCTCTCCCAATAGACCTTAATTTATTAGTTCCTTCCGTATTTCTTATAAACGTGGAAATACAAAAATAAATTAAACAAAACAAAGCATTCGTTTTGTAAAACAAACGACCTCATTTATAGTTCCCTAATTGTACAAACATTTTGCAGTAAGCATAAATCTGAACTAAGCCTTCTTCTCCGTTTTTGCTACCAAACTAATATGGGACAAGCCCCTTTTGGTCAATCCCTAATTACTATCAAATTATGCCACTGAGTGACGGTCACTAAATGTGGTTTGTAAAACAGAGAGAAGCTTAGTACGAAAATTTGAAATTAATGTTCTTATAACTACATCGAATTTATTTTTATTACAAGGAACGATAAGGAAGAATTGAGAATATTTTCTTTCACTTAGTGAAGATCAATTTCTTCAATTTACTGACAAAAAACATATGATGATTTTGTTGTTCAAAAAGTTTAAAAATATCAAGCACAATATAGTTACCTAACGAATATTTTTATTAAAAAATCGAAACAAATAACAGGAACACAGAATGAACGAGTATTGAAGTACATTCGGCAACAAATTGTTACGAATTGGTACCTGAAAAATTCCAGAACTCAACGCAATTAATATTTGTCGAAATAAAAAAAAAAAATACATTCAAAATTTTCGGAACATTTGTAACGATTTTCCGAACAGTCATTCTAAAATTCCGACAGCTTCATTCCAATCGCTATCCCGTAATCGATATCCATTTGTCTGCAATCCTAGTAACAAGATGGTGAAATATTACTAAAAGTATTAAGACCATTAATCATTGACTTCCAGACAAAATTATTAATTCTATGGTGTGTTAACCGTTGTTTCCTGTGACGAGCTTAAGCTTTGGTTTCCTGAGAAATCGGTGAACAGTCACACAGTAACGGCTGTCCAAATACAGAGCATTTTTGACACCTTAATGTCAAATATTGGTAGTTGAAATTGACAGATTTTCATGACGGACGTTATAATATGACAGGACCCATTCTTCTAGGAAACCGAAGCTTTAGGGACTTGAGAGGGTTTATCCTATAAGTTGGCAACGTCGTAAATAGCTGTCAAATATTTACCTGTTTTGATTAATTTGGCAATATAAATGTAAAATATTGAATATGAAATGCAATTGTTAATATCGTGTTAAAACGCTTGTGTCAAATAATACTAAACAATTGTAAATCTGGTTTATTTTCAGAAATTATGTTGATATGTTGCATTAGGTATTTTATACATGTTATAAGTTTATTCAGCTGGTAACATTTATCTAGATTTATAAAATAAAAACTAGTAAATTGAAAAGAAAAGATTCCATTAGTAATTCAGTTGGTAACATTTTTGTTAATTGAGTACAATTTTATAATCTATGAAAAGAAGATAATTTGGTGTGTGGAATTTTTTCATGTTACCCTCATTCCTGGGTTGTCATTCTTTGATTTGTATCGAGTCGGGATAACCAACAATCTGGTTGGCGCATTCATGTTGAATGGTTGAACTATTTCCTGTGTTATTAGAGTTAAGCAGAAGTGTGATTGTACTCTAGTTGCAATGAAGTAAACTAATTATTAGTTATACATGGACTTATTTTAACTAGTGATCTAACAATCGTAACACCGAATATTTAGTTTTAGATGTAAAAACAGTATTTGGAAACTTTCCAAATGCGTTTTTTACACCTTTATGACTTCAAAATTCAGTGCTATAATTACAATTCATTATTAATATTCTAGTTTGTTAGTTAGCCACATTTCTTATTTCCATACAGTAATATTGCCAAATTAATCAAAACAGTGAAATATTTGACATCTATTTGCAACGTTGCCCACTTTCAGAATAAACGCTCTTAACAGACATGCAAATTTTGTCGAGATAGCAAAATTGCGCATTTTTGCGATTATTTCAATGCTGCGTCTCGTTTTGGCAAATCACCGCATTTGAGTGCGTAGCATTGCGCGTTTTTCTCATGTTCCGCAAATGCCAGTCTGATCAAATTACAGCCGCTGGCATCCGAATGTGTACTAGTGCAGCGTACAAATCGTATGTAGCGACTAAATCGCTGATTGCAGATGGTAAAGGTATGTGGAGTTTAGAGCTCATTTTAATAATTGATGTAACGAAATTCTAAAGAGCGAAAAATCACACAAATTAAGCTAAGTCAATCGGCTAAGGCCTTTATATTGGTATTTGGTTTGGCGTGACAAAAAATTTTGTCACCCTAAAATTATCTCCCAGTAAATAGCTGTTGTTAAACAATTTAATATGTATATCAACTGTGGCCGATGTTAAGCTGGCGTGAATTGATTACTGTATTTTCAATTTTCATCGGTGTTTTACCAACGACATTTTAAAGTCGTGGAACGTTTAAATCGACAGTGTAAATCTTTTCGGTGTCAACAATTTACTTTGAAACAATATACTTTATTATATTTATTTGGGAAAAGCCTAGGCAGATTGATTAATATTTATTTGACTTTATTGATTGTCACAGGAGCTCGTTCGTGGCTAAGAAATAACAGCCGTACGGGTCCAACAACACGTTAAGCTACGCTTGCCGGGGTTGGTCCGTGGACGGGTGACCATCTGTACATACCGAGACTCCTCTATGCCTCGGCAAGCACGTTAAGCCGTTGGTCTCAGCTGTCATTCATGGATCTTTGACAGTCGTTACGGGTCGTCAAAAGCCTGAAAGTCTGACAACCAGTCTTACCAAGGGGTATCGTATTATCCAGTTACTAGGTTGTGGAGGTCAGATAGGCACTGGTATTCAACTGCATCCGGTTAAACTGGAAGCCGACCCCAACATAGTTGGGAAAAGGCTAGGCAGATTGAATGATTGTCACAGTGGCATTATTTTTGTATGTAAATAAAAAAGGGTTGTGTGTCTATTTTTGAACCATCTCCTTCTGTGGAAATCGTTAATATCTAGTTTTGCAATGAAAAATTCTTAAAACATATTTTTAATAAAAAAATCACCTTGTTTGTGAGCCCGTACTATTCTCGAAGTAAACCCGTTTCAATACGACGCGACGCCTTGTTGGTTTATTTTCTTCTGCAGTGAGCAACCTTTTCATTTCCATTTTACAACTCGAGCTTTGAAATATTTCGAGCTCAAAATGCAACGAATAAGAAAAATGAATGAATGCAATTTTCAATCTTTTAACGTGAGAAGTAGGATGTATTTACTTTGAAAGAAAAGTAAACAAAATTAATTTGCACTAATCCCTTATTTAATTGAAGCTCGGAAGCGTAGTTCAGTTTACGCCAAAGCGGTTTGTAAACAGATTTTTACTTTTTCACTTAAGATCAAGTTGATAACGGGCTGTTTAATAAAACCGACTCAATGGTTTTCCACACTGTAAAGTTTTGACTAGATAAAGTAGGTTACTGAAGTAGACCTCGCGGAGAATGGTAAGTGAGCATTCATCGATCCCTTGCTCACACATTCACTTAGTAAAAACACTGTTTTCTATTACATAGCTACAAAACTTTTGTTTATCTCCAAAAAGATTTGTCTTTTCTCTCAATTTTACTAACACCATTTTTAAAGATAAGATTCCGCTGACAAGGCATAATGGAATTAATTCTCTTGTCAGATTTAAAAAAGGTATTTGCATGGATTAAGCTTGGTTTAAGGTGACATTGAAAAAGGTTCGTTTGGATTGAGGTTAAGTCCTTGCTGTCATCGAACTGGGGCATACGCTGCAGTAAGAAATATAAAAAAAAAAAAATTGGTACACCCTGATGGTTGAACCATGGCAGTGCTGTCAGCGAAACATACAGGGTGGCAGGGACATCGATGCGAAAACTTTTACCATGTATTTAGTACATGATTCTGAACCTCGCTGCATTGAAATTTTTCGTCGGTTATTAAATAAAAATCTGCTGTTTCACAGAAAAGTGCAATACCTACGCGGTCAAAATGTATGGAACGGCTGTTTAAAAAAAAAATACCCGACGTCAATGCAGGAGGGTTCATAATTATGTACTGAATCCATGATAACAGTTTTCGCGTCGATGTCCCTGCCACCCTGCATACAACTTAATTATGAGTATGGCTGCTTAAAATAAAGATACAGGTTCCCAGTAGGTACAAACAAGTCGGAACGGAAAGTAGTACCATACTATCTATACACACCTTTCTGTGCACTCGCACATAAAGAAAGAGGTTGAAACTCGTCGATTCCGACTACAGTTTTTCATACCGGGCACTCGTGGGTTGATCTGTACCAATTAATCGGATCCGAAAAACCTGTATTTTTTATGCAAGCACTGAGGTGCTTGCATAAAAAATACAGGTTTTTGTTAGCCATAAAATTTTTGTCAGCGCGACCATGTTTGTACCATCATGGTGTCCCAGTATAATATAGCTCTAACGGTTATTCAATAGTTAAATCTGAATACGATAACTGAGTAACTATTCAGCCGTTAACAGTCTAGTTTGGGGAGCACAGTTTGATAAAGTTATTCCACCATAAGTTACAGTTAATCTAAACGTCCATTGAGTACGAAGGTGAACATTGAACAATTTGTAGGTGTTCGGAAAAGTTTATTAAATCGTCGGGTCCAGCTGTTCTCACTAGGGTTATTGATCGCTTAAGTAAAAGGTCTACAGATGTGCGTTTTAACCCTAGCTCAGGTAAGACACATTTAGGTTGGAAATTAGGGACTTTTGTAGCTGAAACTTTGTAATAAAAAAACTATTCTACTCGCCTTTATTATTAGAAGTAGAATATTACTATCAAGTCCGATATTAGTAAAAGGTTAGTTTCGATGTAAACTATCTAGTTTCAACTTTATCTCCACTAAAATAAAAGCTAGGGTACTAAAAAGTAAGCAAATACCCGCTTTGTTAATGACTCCCTTCACGTGTAAGTTATTTGAGACTTCATTATTCATGCTTATATTCTCACTTTATTAGAACAAAGGAGCAGAGCTTTATCTTGCCGCAACACGGTGAATTGCAAAATATTTGACTCGTGTTTTAATATCATCCTATAGTTGTTGTAAACACGGCAATGAAATACAACAATTTCGCTACCTAGAAATTCACTACGACGGACAAAGATACTGTTTATTTGAAAAGAGGATTTATTTGAAAACCGGTTTTAACAATAGGATCAAACAACTTTGCAATACAGAAAGTCGTTGTAGTGTACTGTAGCATAGACACGATTACCTGATTCGAGAAAAGCACTTACAGTAAATAAAATATATTTGCAGTTCATTGAACTACAGCGCTAATATTACGTCATTCGGTTAGCAATAAAGAAAATGAACCATCGCCTAATAAATTAAGTGTTTTCTCTGTGGTTACAGACTTACAGAAAGCCATAACAATAAATAGGTTGTAACGTCCATGGGACTTGTTTACAAGGAACAATTTATACGTAACAAAGACAAAAGTTACATTTATTCACGTCTATCAGAGTGGTTCGTATAACTCCGACATGTGGCTTCACAGAGGGAAACTTATACAATAGGTAAACATATAGATAACATCAAAGCAGTTTAATAAAGCAGGGGTCTTACTTTAGCGAAGTTTCAAACTCGGCTCAAGTCTGACGCTGCGGTTTCGATCTACGATGCATTGCTAAGCTAAAGAACGTAATAGTTGGGCGAACCTCATTATGCAGAGGTCTATAATCTAGGTAAGTTTAGAAATGTAGATCCATCTATGAAAAGTGAAGATGATGTGAAGGCAGTAAATTCTACGGGAATAAAGGTAAAGCAAACAATGTATTTTTGTCTGATAGAGTCGTCAAGTTTATCTGTTAAGACTGTCTTCCGTTGTAACTTTTATATAGTGCCGTAACTTAAGAATTCAAACGTTAATGGCAAATAAAAACAATAATGTTTTCTATGTTGTTTTTTCTACAAGAAAGTATGAGAGTTTTATCATATTTTATTTAAAGTGTATTAAAAGCACATTCTCGCAAAAATATATTGCCATAATCATTCACTTGGACGATTTCATAAGATACTTTTACAATGTAAAAATGTGTCTTTAAAGTACCTACCATTTTATATTATTCTTAGTAAAATAAAGGGATACAATGAATATACAGCTGGCATATTTTTTCTTGGCACTGCATTCATATCAGCATTATGCAACATTAATGGGCCAAAAACTTGGCTTGCCTATTCATGCATAATCAGCCTATAATTTTCCCACTGCTGAGACTCAGGCATACTCTTTTCAAGAGGGAGTGGGCTGTAATCTACCTCGTGGGCCCAGTGCGAGTTGATAGATGTCACATGTTTAGAATTTTTGGTTCTAGAACATGTCGGTTTCCTCACGATGTTTCCTTCACCGTTTTGAGAGCAGTAGTTATGAAAATATTTACACAAAGTAAAGCACCTGCCTGGGTTCCAACTCACAGCTGCTTCCTAAAAACTTGGCTTATGATGTCGAAAAAATGCAAAAAATTATTGTTTACAATTTGAATTCATGCCAACATATTTTTGATGCCACTGCACCGGTTAAAACAAGTGCATATAAAGATTACGAGAGATCATAACAGAAGAATGTAGAGAGAATTTAAAGCCTCGTATTCAATGTGAACAATGTTGCAAAAACAAAAAGTGTAATATGTTTCTGTGTTGAGTGAAACATTTCAAGGTAGGTACGTACCTTGACCAGACAGCGTCGTCATTTATATTTCAGATGCCCTAGCCTGAGGCATCATGCGTGGCTTACCATTCGAAGAAAATGCCATTGATGTTTAAGACAACAGTGCTACACAATTGTTTCCAAAGTATACGCAGCAAGAAGAAAACAAGACTAAAACAAAATGCAGATAGTTAAAAATCGCTTCTGCATCCATTTCACGTTATAAAAGTGCAATTTAACTTGCTATCTTAGTCGCTATTTCTCTTAGTGTGGAATGACAGAAGACAAAGGATTTGATTTTATCTACTGGCAAGCGCAAAAGTGGTTAAGATTTGCGGAATTAGAGCGTCAACCTGAATTCAACTTCAATATTGGACTCAAACTATTCTAGTGTGCTTCTGACGTTTTCTCCTTTGAGAACGGGTTTGGTGTCAATGTACTGGTATTGGTATAGTATTGTTTGTATAGTATGTTTTAAGGAGAAATCTCGGTGATCTAAATACCATAATGTGCATGGATATTGACAGGTCATGTACCTATACATTTAATTCGTATGAACTCACAAGCTATTCATGTGAACTATGGGTACGTTTGCTCTATACACTGGCTTCAAAAATCTTCACGATTTTTCATTTATCTATCTTTTGCACTAAAGGTTTTTGTTGTTGGTTCTTATGCTTTTGTCTATGTAGTTACGATTTATTGTTTTCACATAGCTACATTTTGATCAATGTTCTATCATAAAAAAGTTGTAGTTTAATTAAAATTTTTCACGTTCTACACCAAAAACGACATGTTGATGTTATTGATGATTTGTCGCACTGTTATCTTATTTACGTATGTCGCCTCTAACTCTCAGTGTGGCGATGGTTTAACATTCACATCCCATATATTAAACCGGTAACCTTAATCGCATATGTATCTATAGTACAGTCGTAAGCGCTACAATTTTCATAGTCGATTGACTAATCATTTGAAATCGATGTAATCATCCACGATTGGAACAAAGGCAGCATAGAAATACACCTATAATTATGTAGTGGCGTTTGAAGTGAAGGGTGAACTGTGAATAAATGAGCAGATATTGGATTACTTAACAAAAAAAAAAATTATGATGAGACAAAGATTCTATGAGCAAAATATTTGAAATTATTTTCTTGTTCCCTAATAAAATAATTGGCAAGATCTTCAGCATTATAAAAAAAACATTGGTCTAGATATGGATTCAAGCTTTTAACCAATTTTTTTTTTGTTAATTCCAGATTTGAATTTTTTGACCGAAGAAAACATTTTATTGCCTTGGGAAAAACACAATGTAGCGTTTTCATATTAGCTTGCACAAGTGCTAGATAAGAAAAAATGCTTCGCAGGCTTCTATTAAATGAGCGTAGTTTAATTTAATGCCACTTGCAGCACTTGACAATAATTTTCTAGTAGTTAAATGACTAAGAAATTAATTAACCGATTTTTCTTTCCATTTGTAGGGGTTTTAAGGACCTATTTAATAGTGTCCGAATTAATACTGACCACCAAATAAATGAAAACGTGGAATGGATAATATTATGTATAATATTCTGCCTAATAATTATTATAAACGGAACTGATCCAGAGGTTATAAAAAGAACCATTAAATCTTTTTGGTAGATTTTTGATGCCGTATTACATACTTATAGAAATATGGGTTTCAAAATGGAATAATTTACACGTTCATATAATAAAAATATACGACGAATTTACGACCATTTTACACATGTGTGAATGCGGTAGATACCGCCAAATGAGTTGACCTATTTCTGTCAGTTCAATCTTACGATTTGCATAAGGAAATAGGTGATTTGATGCAATCTTTTTTGTTACTTTAATGAGCATGGAAATGTACTAAATATTAACAAAAAAATACAAATATAATTCCCAAAAATGACAAAAACTTTCTATACTTAATGTTACTTAGTAGAATTACTCGGGCCAAATGTCATCATAACTCCCAATTTTGACACCGAAGGCAAATCTGATTCAAAGTTCATGAAACTGGACATTGTTAAGGTTTGTCACATGTCATGTAACCTGATACTTTCCCTTTCATTTAGAACAAGGGTACCCTTCTTCCTTACCCACTTAAGTCAGCTAACACAATCTGTTTTAGTTTTACCCTGAGTTCAGTGTGAAAATGGAAAAGAGTTCGTCGGGTATTGTTCGCAGTTAAATGAAGGTGATTTTATAAAATTTATGGGTTCATGTTTGACCACTATCTCACCTGCTGGTGACAGATGATGCGGTCGACGATAGTTCACGCTTGCCTAGACGTAAATAAGGGCTTTTGTAGAATGCGTTTATTTTACTTGCGACGTTTGTTTGTTTCTTAGTTAGTTTTTTACACAATACAATAGTAATTAGTATTTGTCAAACTGGAAAACAGTTTGTCGGCAACGCCGATGCTTGTATACACGCTTCAAACACAAATAGTCCTGATTTTGGGCAGAATACTTGTCGTCGATGCGTTTTTGAAGCGTATAAAAAACGTCTTGTGCATTAGACTCTAGCCGACGTTCGTACGGACGTAATAAAATCGCGGCGGGATTTTTTCGCACACTGGATTTTCTACTCTCGGTGTTAAGTTGAGCGTTGAGAATCCAACGCGCTAGGATGGAATCTCGTCCCAGCGCGTTGAAAAAACACACTGTTGGATTTCCAACTCTCAGCGCTAAGCAGAGCGTTGAAAATCCAGTGCACAAAAAAACATCGCCGCGATTTTATTAAGTCCGTGCGTACGTCGGCGGCATACTCGAGACTTGAAAACTCCCGAGATGTAACGTTATGTTAAGTAAACTTTCTCAGCACATCATAGTAGTGTAAATAATTTACAACAAAACTTCAGGAACATCATAGCCAGTTGGCTATTGAACCATAAAACATCTAAAGTTGTAAACAACTACGTCCATCGTCCAGTTCATCTGATGCGGGTAAATGTTGAAGAAAGTCAGCTTTCATCCTTGAGAAACGTGCCTCGGGTAACAAACTGCATGTAGTATATGATTTTCTATTACTTTGGCCCGAAAGCCGCCGCCGTCCAACTTTGTCTTTTGAAACGGCCAACTTCCATTGTGCCGTCAAACGAGCTTAATGACCTATTTTGATTCGTGTATTGTCAGTGAAATGATAGAGAGACCAACTGTTGGTCGGTTTTGTTACAGAAAACATGTCTAGAAAACTTTTGGGGGCTATTAATTATGTAATTGTAGAGTAATTGATGTTCGTTGTTCGGAGGTGTTAAATAAAAAACAATTATTAATCATTCATATACACTGCATTTTGAAGATTTAAATCAAGAAAAAATAATAATACTTTAAAAAAATATCATCATTTTTCTTATCGCAAAATTCTCCGAAAATGTTTACAGTTCCAAGCAAGTTATAAAAGTTCTCTCGCAGTTTCAACTTGAACTGTCACCACAATTTTCACATAGAACCATTTTCTCTACAAACTAAAAGAAAAAGTACTTACCTACAACATGTCAATAGAACAAACAAGTTATCGCCCCCTCATTGATCAAGTAGACTTGAATGCCAAGAACGGTAATAAAGGCCTCGTCAATTGTACACAATACCATCAAAGGTCACCATTGCATGTGGAAATATCACAAAGATTGCTTGATTAGAATTTAAGTGAACGCCAATTTTCTATAGAAACCATGTAACAAAGGACCTAAGTTATCAATCGTAGAATTTAACAGCTATTACGGTAGAACACGCAAGTCTAATGACGATCAACTGTATGGTCATTGGTCGGCCATTTTTGTGCATTATTCATTGTGTTAAGATTCCTAGAATTAATTTTATGTCGTGGTAGGCTGCGAAGGTGCAGGTGCGTATGAGTGGCTTATGGATAAATAATAACAGCTGCATGGATTGATCGATGGTTAGGTAAGCTATGCTTGTCGAGGTCGATCCGTGGATGGGTGAGCATCCATTACATACCAAGACCCCTCCGTGCCTCGGAAAGTACGTGCAGTGGTGGTGATGAAATAAATTACACAAAGTAATGCGTCAGCCAGAGTTCGAACCTTCGACCTATAACTTGTAAGTCGCGGCCGTAATCCAATAAACTGATGTTGCAGTAAGCAAATAAAGTCAAAGAACTACTTTAGATTATTCTTTTCTCACCAAAACAAGTTACCTACATAAAATATCCATCACCCCATTTTCTTAATGATCAGATAAAGTCAAAGCCCGATCAGGCTGAGTTCTACATAGGCAAATTGAATTAAATTACCTAGGCCAGGCCAAAGTAAGGCAACCCTGTACAGAGATAAAGTTTTCAGCTCGTGCTTGAGCACTATTCAGGCACGATGCCAGACTAGTTTTTCGACTAGTAAATGTCAGGGAAGATAGTGACTTCCTTCATTCCTTTATACACATTTTCTTATTAAAACTTAGTTAAGACTCCGTTTCTGTCCTTCGTGGAAGTTCAACTTAGAAGTTAATTTCGTCTCTTACGGAATATTTTTAGAAGTGTGAGTGCTTTATTAGTGCCGAAGAGTCTCCTTCTTTGGAGTTCGGTCGTGTTTTTTTCTTCGAAATCACTTGATTTATTTCCGTGATGAAAGCTGGGGTAAAATCTTAAGAGGCGCTTGAAGGCTTGATGATGTGAAACCAAATATGAAGGATTTGATTGCCTAGAACAGACGCTAAATGTAGAAAGAAAGAAGACTGATTTCAATCGTGGATTCTGGTTGCTAAGTTCAAAAACATAAACACATTCTTACGTCAAGAAGACGACGATAGAAAAAAAAAAGTCTTGAGCCAATTTCTTTGCGACACACATGTACCTTACTCCCAATAAAACTGCTACATTCTAAGCTCTAATAACAAAAGTCCCAAACCTTCTTTTATGTTGAACCCAAGTAATATAAAAACAAACAATGCTAGACTTTTCTATGCTAAAGTAAAATAAAAATGTAGATAACTTTATAACCTTCAAAGTTACTGTACGAAGTGTACATAAACAACTTAATAAGTCACATGCATGCACGACTGTGTAATTTCATAAATGTGTGAGGTGCAGCAATTATTGTGCAAGGACAATACAGTATAAATTAAAATTATTACCCACAGGAAGCCATTACAACAACTAATTACTAGGAAAATACTCCAGACATTCGTGTTCACTTCGTTTCACGTCAAAAACTTTTAAAAGTTTCACAAAACATTTTGTGGAAAATTGCATTCTTGGTAAAAGCTGCTAGAAGTCTAGAATACTACTAAAAGATCTCGTTTTATGCACTTACAAAATAGAACAGGGTAGCTCATTAAATAGTGTAGCCTCGATAAACACAAACGTACGCGTTAAAGTTTACTCGTAAGTAAAATCGTGACTATTAACACATTAACTGAGCTTAGTCTGAAGGTGTAAAGGTCCTGTAAGTCCATTATTATTCCGATAAACATGTTTGTGTAAGTTACCGACAGCCGTGTTTCTAGTTTTGACAGCCCTGTCGATTGGGTGAGAACTGACAAAGAGATATTCCATTCTGTATCGCACTACGAACTGACATTGCAATCCGATTACTCAGTCACATCCGTTTTCTGGACGTGCAAACTTCTGTAGACGTATTTCCTTTCGTGATGTTGTTTGATAACGATTGTAGATTTGCATTTCTTTTCTAGTAAAATATTTTATCCCTTGGAATAATAATTATATCGTCAATGTTCTGTATTTTTTGTGGGTACTTTTTTATAACTCGACTGGTAAGCTTAGTACCGATTTTACTATAGATTTGTTCTACCTGCAAGTAGGTAAGTAACATAAACCAACGAATCGATAATTTCTACACAAAACTTGTACAACATTACTACGGCTTCTTTCGATTTGTATTTCTAACTAGAACACTTACTCACACCACTCCGTAAGGCATGCAGCTGATTAAGGCAGCTTGCCCATTAGAGTGGACGGAAGCATAGCGTTGCGAGGCTGAGAAAACATCAACTAGTCGAATTCAATATACGTAGCTGACGTCTCTGGTCCAGTACTAACATTTCAGGTACAGAGCAGGTTTTGTACAATTCAACCGTGGCATAGATGTAGGTAGAACTGTTTAGCGAAGCCACCCGGCGGCAGAGTGATATATTATAAGAGTGAGGAGGCGAGACAAAGATAGCAACTTCGCTCATTTTCTTCGATTCGAACGCTTAGTCCTCTTTGCGATATGGAACAGACTACAACGCTACGCTGCTCCCACGCTCCGCTCCGCTAACTCGCTCCGCTTTCATGAACAGTCAGCCTTAAACTTTACTACTCTTGGCTCGTAACTCGAGACCGGACACTTTGGTTGCTAGTGCTGAGTCCAGTAAGTATTGCAAGTGACATGGACTACTATTCTGCTCAGTACTTTGTTCAGAACAAGTCCTCTTCAGTACAGGCTCAAGTTAATTTATAGCTAAGTTAAAATTAAATGGAACGAAATATATACAAATAGTAGGTTTATGAAATATGAAAAAAAAAAAAGCAATGTGTTTATTATCTTAAATCTAGATACAATTTAGTTGCCGGGGCTTCCCAGAAAGTAATCCGAAGATACTTGTGATTCTTCAGAATTTATTATTTTCCTCTCTAGGTGTATGCAAAATATAATTTTATATTTGGTAGTAATACTTTTACAATAGGTATTTTAAATCGTTAAAACCTTACAAAGAGCAAGCTCATAAAAACTATAATTATTTTACTTATGGAATGTTAATTTGGTTAATGTTCATTTTATTCATTTTAAGTACGGATTTTGTTAAAATTATTGTAACGCATTCAAGGACACTGAACGAGACACGATATAAGTTTTATTGTTATAACGCTTGTGGGCGTTTAGTATTAAAACAACATTCAATAGTTTACAAAATAAAATAACTTTTTTTTTTCTAACATAATTTGAATTCAAAACTTCTATAGTTACTAGTCAAAACGAAAATCAAGTACGATCATCTCTTATTATAGTAGTTGTACCTACCTACTAAAATTAAGTAATATTCATAACTATCTAAACATAAAACAATAATTGAAGTGAAAACTTCTTTAGGTGCGTTTGGCATTTTTGAGATGGGAAAAAACAATTGTAAACGTGATTATGCTCTTTGTTTATATTTGGTTACGGATGTAACAATGTTCTATGCAAATATTTTTACTTTAAAGGCTTGGTATTTTTTTTTTTTGTGAACGCGATTGTGCTCTTCATTTAGATAAGGTTACGGATCACTGTTCTGTACAAGTATTTTTCTTCCACCAAGGCGATCTTGTTCAAGTTTTCAGTTCTGTCGGCACTCCCGTGCCACTGCTTTTTTTTTTATTATAGTAATCGCTTCGAGGTCCTGCAGTGGGAATAATAGGCAGATTTTTTTGTATTTAAAAAAAAAATTGAGCAGCATTATTATCTACAAGAAAACGACAGATTTATCATTTTAGTTTTATAATAAGACTGGCACTTACTGACAAAATTCGTACAGCGCGAGGATGACGTAACAATTTTTCTACATAATCATTCTTCAGATAAAGTCAATTCACTGATTAATAGGATGAGATGGAAAGAAAGTTCAATCAAAATCGTGATAGAGGTGATTCTTCCTACCATGTATCATGGTGACTGGCTTTATCGAAGAAATTATTGAAACATCAAGAGAAGCGGAAGTATGAGAATCTGTGTGTTTACGAAAATATCCTACTCTAGTGCTATATTTTGACAAGCTATAATAATGGATAGAAATAAGAATACAGAAGTGATAATAAAATGGCAGCTAACTCACAAAGTTATCGCTTAAGAACATCATTGCTTCATCCTATTACAATTTGAATTCAAATTGGGCCCGAGTCCTCACTGCATTAGCGCTGATTGCATTCAATCAGCTCGAATAATCCATACTAAGCTCTTTATTATTCCCTCAAGACTGTTTATTGTTGCGGTCTACAAAGAGACCAATGTTTAGCGATAAGACGTTTACGATCTAGTATAAAACCTTTCACTCCTTTAATAGATCTTCAAGCTATAATAAAAGTTTTATTCTAAAAAGGTTCTCTGTCCACAAAAGTTTTGATACGACCTGACCCAAAGGACAACTGATCCAACTTTAATTACCAATTTAAACTGGAAGCAATGGAACTAACCGATTAAAAAACAATAGAGGGATAATAAATGAATCTCTCTGTATGTGGAACGAGAAAAATAGAACTGGTCACGGCAGAATTGTCTTTGTTCTGCTGATTGAACGGAAACCTTTGAGTTGGAAACGGTTGTACTTTAAATGAGAGTACTGACTATCATAACATTTTCTATTTATCTATGTGGGGCGAAAAAACAAATTGTGACGGAGTAATGTGTTTGTGTAACAGCTTAGCCATTTGTTTATCTAGTAATTAACGTGGGGCTTGTTGTCGAAGAGAGTCTGGAAACATAATGTATGTTTATTTTTTGACATAGCAGAATTGTGAAAAGGTTACTGTGGTTTGTCTATCTACCAATAAAGGAGAAAAACAAGAAACGTTATGTACAGTATTTCTATTTTCTTAATGTCCCTCGTGTATCATCGCATTTCTGAATACAAACGAATGCAAATTTTCATGTCCATCAATTATTAGATTTATCGCGTACAATAATTTGAATTCAGAACTAAGTACTTTATTGTTGTTTTGTTTTGATTTTCGTGTAAATTATATAGAGCTGTTAAACTATTTTCCTATCTGTCGTGCCTGCGACTTTAGCTGCTTTCTTCATATTTTATTTAATAAATTACATTAAGTTAAAAGAGTATTAATAACTTTATATACTTTCAAGTCGATTGAGAGCCTCCGGTCTGCACCAAGTGCAAAGGGCAACTGATTAAAATCCGACGACTGACAGAAAACGAGGTTTGCCGAGGGACATTAAGAACATAATTTGTCTGTATGTGTCCTTTCTGTGCGTTTGCACTGGCGAGAAATCACAACAAAACATGTTGGAATCTCTAGTTCCTGTCAAAACTTGTATGGAAAATTGATAGAAAATAGAGATTCCAACATGTTTTGTTGTGAATGTTTCGCCAGTGAAAACGCACAGTTAGGATGATTGATTGTATAGCGTTGGCAATACTTTGTAATGTAATTATAACATTTTTTAGATTCTATTTTATAATCTTACGGGAAAAGAGTTCCTGGAAGATCTTGAGGGTGGCCATTGCCCAGCAGTGGGATAAAATAGACAAAAAAAAAAGTGTATTTACAATTTTGTTAAAAAGTGCAAGAAAATTGAGTTATCTAAAAATCTATTAAGTACGTAGTAAGCGAGGACGTCTTAAACGGAGTTCACTTGAGATCACAAGAGGAACGTGAGATTAGAGAGAGCACGCGAAGAAAAATTTATAAACAACGAATAGCATTTAAATTTAACATAGTAGAACATTGCTCGAAGTATCAAGCTGTAGAGATATCCAATAAGTTGCCTTCTGAGCTAAGGACTTTGATTTATAACACCCACTTGTTGAAAGCAAAATAAAAAGCCTTTTTATTAGACAAATGTATGTATATCGGAATTAATGTCACACAATAATAAATGAATTATATTTAATTTTTTATATTTTTAATAATTTGATATTATATAATTTAGAATCATTTGCCAACATATACTTAACACAACATGTAATTATATCTTTTGTCATTATATTTAAAACTATTTGACATTATACTTAAGAATGCGGCGACGCAAGAATTGTCCATACAAACGTAGTACATAAATCATTTGCAATTTGAGCATATTTCCACCATATTATTTTGATATTATTCGGATTGAGACAGTATTTATCTAGGCTCCTACCTTCGTCTTTTTATTTCCAAAAACTTACCTTTAAATGAAGTGTAAGCGAATTGCATTTCGTACATTTTTACAGCGTAAATGACATGTTTTCATATTGTTTTTTCTGTATTATAAACAACAATATTTGTAATATTGTTTCCTCAGAAGCATAGTTTATGTTATCAAGTTACAAATTATCGAAAAAAAAATGGAAATACATTAAGTTTTCATTAATAATTTTTTGTATTACGGAACATATCCAAATTTATCGAAAGCTAGTAGTACTATCGCGTCAAACAATAATTGTCAATGTGTGCCTGGTAGTATTGCTCACTGTAGGTATATATCGCTCCGACAGGCACTCACACTAGCGCAACGTGTTTGGAATTGAATTTTGCAAACATCTCGATTTGTAGTTCCGAGCCGTGACGCCGGCCTCTTAAAACTGTTTGACATTACATTTGAAACTTTTTGAATGCTAACTAATAATTAATCATAGTTATATTTTGTTTTTTGTATTTGTATGCAAATTGCGTGTATATTTGCCAGGATTCAACACAATGTAAATTGTTTATGAATAAATGAAATGAAATAATGAATGAAAACTTACTTTAAAGAAGGCCTAAGTACTTAGACACACTTTTCTTTATTTCGTAATCGGCTAATCTGAGAACGAGGGTCTTTGCCACCAATCAAATAATACTAAAATTCTCATTCAACCAACCCAAATCAATCTAGATTAAACTGATATTACTTAAACCTCATTGTGATTGTCCAACCAAAATTGGAAAGGAAAAAAACTGTCCGCGGGATAAAAGCAAATTAGCTTTATTTTGGGGACTCCAAATTCGTATTGGATATAACCAGTGAACTGGCCGACTCCCGAAATCTATTGATGCTAATTTCAAACATGAACGGCTGGAGTAAGTGAGATGGAAAAGGTTCTATCGATTTTCTCACTCTAAATGTTGCATTCGAAAATTAAAATTGTCGTCTTAATACCGGGAGGAGTCGATTGTGACGCGAATAATTCATCGTTCTGCCTAGATTTGGGTCACGCTCTCAAGTATTGACGAGTTAGGGACGGGAGGGGCTTTTGACACTCGGCCAACTTGTTGTTTGATTTACTATTTATGTTTTGTACATAGCAGAAAAAAAAACAATAATTGAAAACTGTGACATAAAGAGGTTTCCATGTAGACTTAAAAATACTTCATACTTTTTTACGCAAACCGAAAACCACTTTCCGAATGACATACTTTTAAAACAGCATGACATTTCAACTGTTTTCGTCGCAAACAGAAATGGCAGCAAAACAAAACAGACAAAACCACAAAAACGCTTTCAAAGCTGAAATGCACTGTCAACCATATAAAACCCTTTTTACGCTTTTCCGAACATCCCACATGTCATGTTCTGGAACAACAAAAACATTCCCCTAAGACCGGTGTGGGACCAAACATGGTACGATGTGAAACACTCTTTATCTTCTCATAATAATATGAGTCATTACGTGTGTATTATTATTTTATTTGCATGCCCACATTTATTCACATTCTCATCTCAAACCCCTACGCGGTAGTCAGAGTTTGCTGTTGCTACACTTACAATTTGCTTATGCTTTGATAATGGGAAAGATGTTTATTTCCATCCAGGTCAGATTTCTAACCCAAAGAATTCCTATTGGAAAAACAGAACACTACTGTGCCAGATTTATCGATAGCCGAGAGCTACAACCACATTAAATCATTAATGAAATCAGGCATTTGTCATATTTAAATTTTTAACAAATTAATAATTATTCATAATACAAAGATTCCTCAAATCCCCATAGCTATCAGATATACGTACATTGAGTTGAAGCGGGCGATTAAGGGATTATAATATCAGATGTATAATATCATTTCATTGTCAGTTGCCAGTAGCAGTTATGTGTTCAATAAGATTATAGATATACTGACGTGATTGGTCATAGTATGAAGAGCATGGTTGTGTCTATTATATAGAGGATTGACTATTTAGGTACTAAATAATATTAAGATCAAGTAGAAAATAGTAATTAGCGAAGGTGAAGTGATAGAAAACTCGCGCATTAGACGACCACGATCACGTCCAGTGGTTGATCGATGATTATTTTATTTTACTTTTTTTACATACTTCCTTAAAATAATCTTTTCATTATTTGACATTATATACCTACAATTTTCTATATTTTTTTTCTCAAATTTGATTTGTTACAGCTGTAGTGGCAATTATGTAATTTGGTTTAAATAGGTCCTTATTTTATTTATCTTTTCTTTTAGATTTTGTGAATGTGAGAACGTTTTAGGCTGTAGACTTGTGGACTATTTTCTATTTTGCTAAGTACCTGGTACTTGCTGATAGGCCTACACTGTCTTTTTATACCTATTAACACTGTAATATGAAAACATTGTAAAAACTATTTATTTTTAAAAGAGTAACCGTGGAGTTTCTTCCCGGCTCTTCTCCATAGGAAGCGACCAATTGGAACCGTGCAGCTAGCTTCTGACGTTTCATAAGTGCCCTTGTAAATTTATGTGAAATAAAATAATTTGAATTTGAGTGCGCAATTCGTATCGGTTTCTATAGTTTACGTGGTCGGTGCGACTACTGATCGTGTTCCTAGCCATCTATTGCGCGAAATCCCATAGCAGTTGGTGAAGGAAAACATCGTGAGGAAACCGGCATGTCCTAGAACCAAAATTTCGAAGACATATGACATCTATCAACCCGCATTGGGCCCGCGTGGTGGATTACAGCCCACTCTCTCTCACAGAGAGCCTGACTCCCAACAGTGGGAACATTATAGACTGATTATGTTATGTAGAAGATAGTTTGTTGCATTGAAATATGGCATTGCAAAACCTATTTCACTTGAGCCAAACTGTGATAATTTATACAGCAATGTCCCGAATGACATTTGGAATTATTTTATGTGTTTTGGCGCCTACTTATTCCAGATTATATTATCGTTTCTATAAAAATCTATGAAGCTACTAAAACAACTTTCGTTATTAAAACCATAATGTCGACGCCACCGGTCAGACGGTCAGTAAAATATTGAAACTCAC
The DNA here is from genome assembly GCA_963680765.1 of Agrochola lychnidis. Taxonomy (NCBI): domain Eukaryota; kingdom Metazoa; phylum Arthropoda; class Insecta; order Lepidoptera; family Noctuidae; genus Agrochola; species Agrochola lychnidis. The sequence goes on from OY796864.1 coordinate 13,440,614, forward strand.
GCTGTGTTGGGCAACATGAAGTTAGCCTTTTAACAAACTTACTAAAAGGTATTACTACCGTGATTTTGAACGGTGTTAATGCAATTACTGTAGGTATCACTTGAAGTTATACGTACTTTCGCCATGGAAATACGCACGTTACCAATACTAATATTTCAAATATATTTACCTAAATTGATAGACACATTTAGTTGGTGGGTTATGATCGGTAGTTTTGTGTTAATGTGGTTGATGTGATCGTAGCAAAGAAACTTCAGGATATCACAAACTTCTACGTCCAGACGAATTTGGTGATCTAAATTTTTTATTGAATCTGTTTGTGGTCTTGCTAGCCCCCCATTTTCATCAATCTCATTTAAGCGTATTTATAAAACAATTTATTAATTATTATTAAAGCATAGTAAAACAAACGTGTGCGGTCGGGGGACCCCCGTCAGGAACGAAGTTCTTTCTCACGTATGATTTAAAACAAAAACAACATTTTCGCGGCCGCCATGTTGGATTTACATTTTGACTTCATTATGGGTGGCGTTTTCATAGTTTTCGAGGGTGCTAAACACCCTCGAAAACTATGAAAACGCCACCTATGACGAAAAATTTGAAATTTTCTGAGCCGCCATCTTGGATTTTCATTTTGACCAAATTCACACTTTCTCTTTCTCTCTCTCTCCGGCTTGCAGTATACTCGGGCCGATGTGTACAATTTTATTCCACGACATAATCATTTTACTCTTTTCTTTTGTTTTTTTCTGCCGGCGTTCTCTCTCTCTTTCTCTTTAAATTGAAAAAACACAGTCGCAAGTATTAACACTTTTTAGCGTGATGATTTCTAAATGTTTACAAGCCACGTTAAAGAACTTCATTCCAATCCAATAAAATAACTCATAAGCTTTTAGAAATAATAAACAAAATCCAAATCGAGGCAATAACATCAGAGATATGGCAATGGGTACTCAAAACATGAAAAAATTGAATAACATGAAAAATATTAAAGATAGACCCCCCTTTTAAAGTTATTTTTCGATAATTATTCAGAAAATACGAGCGTGCACATGCCAATGGGCGACATTGTATACATATAACTTCCTGACATCACACGGACAGTTGCCCACCAGACACGACATCTATCTGGTTGGAGGATCCTCCCTTTTCTATAGAGGATAAGCGAACTTTACACCCTGTTCCGCATACCTCTATAGTATAGCCATTCTTGCAGACTATTTTAATGCACCCAGAAACACTTAATGATCCGAGTTAATAAGGGTATAACGTATTCCAATACACTTCCAAGAAACTTTATTATGCAAAGCGGAAGATACTTCAGTAGTTAATAAATTTATAAGTACCTGGTTCTTGGAATCGCTGGATTATCGAACCTTTGAAGTATTAAACGACTTTGAATTTTAATGACATGTTTGGAATTTTGGATTTTCCTCGACGTAAGTAGTTAGGTATTTAGAATAACTGTTCAAACTAAACAAACAAAAATAGAGAGTCGCGCGCATGCGCGCTTGCACTCGCGACGTGACGCCATGGATAAATTATATTCGACCCCGAAATTGGTACAAATATAATAACTATATTTTGAATGCATAACATTACTCTAGCATTAAAAGTGTCGTTGTTATTAGTGGTTGAAATCTTAAATGTTTTTGTCGATCAGAGATATTTAACTTACCACCAGTATACCGAGCAAAAAGACGCGGACAATCAATATGCTTCCAATGATACCTCATTTGTCAAATTAAGATCGGCAGTTTAGAAGTTATGAGGTAACAGATGAACATACATACATACATACCGGTCAAAATCATAAAGGGTTTTTGTTTCACCGTAGTCGTGTAAGTTTTTACATCAAAAGAAAGTTGCTCGATTTTGTTTTATTTTCTGAAAGTTGTCAAATGATGCAGTTACATATTAAAAAGATGATTTATCACCCATAGAGTTATTGCTTCTGAAGTTCTTTCTTACAAATAATTGTAACAAATACAGTCTCCAATATCTTTCCTAATTTCTGATGAAAATACAATGTGATCAATACGAAACTCCTTCAAACCATGTTTTGGCTCGTAGCCAGAATATGCTTTGATAAAAGAAACGATTTGTGAGCTCATTAGTAGCCAGATTACTAGTTACTTCATTTTTATAAGGGGCGACTTTTTGATTTTGTCGAAGAATCTACCAATCGACCTACAAACCTTATGACTGTACCTATCTATCTATATATATAAAAATAAATCCCTATTTCCCTTGGTCACGGCATTACGCGTGAACGGCTGGACCGATTTCGCTAATTCTTTTTATTTTGTATTTGTTATTGTCAGGAGAAGGTTCAAAAGAAAGAAAAAAATTAAGAAATTTGCGCGGAAAGTAGATTGCACCCGTGTGAAGCATGGGCGGGTTGCTCGTATAATATAACTAAATGAATTCTATTAAATAATTTATAAGTATAAATTAAGTCATTCTGTCGAAGTCAGTCTGTCTGTCTGTCTGTTGTTTTATGTTATGATTATTATTGTTTCACTTTGTCAAGCTTTAATGTTTTTACCTAGATTATAAGAGAATAATGTAGTCTCCCATAATTGGAAGCGCACACTCGTATTTGTCCTCGTATTTGTATTCTTGCGTGTAATTGTATCGCCTCTGTTGGAGATCCAATAAATAAATAAAGTCAACTAATGAACATTGGCATTTAATAAACTTTGCTTAAAGTTAAGAGACATTTAAACGTCAAAAAACATATTTTTTAAGCAGACGCTATTATTACTTAACTTTAAGCAACGTTTATGAATAAAGGGGTAAAAGATTAGGTACAAAAAGAAAAGATAACGCCGTGCAAACTTAGTTTTCACCCGAAACCAAAAGGTCGGAATACTATCAAAAGGGGAGACACATTACTTATGCTAGAAGAAGAAAAAACAGTGGCACTCCGGGAGTGCCGACAGAAGTGAAAACTTGAACAAGATCGCCTTGGTGGAAGAAAAATACTTGCATAGAACATTGATCCGTAACCTTATCTAGATAAAGAGCACAATTGCGTTAACGAAAAAAAAATATTCCAAAACCTTTAAAGTAAAAATTCTTACATAGATCCGTAATGTAATATAAATAAAGAGCACAATCGCGTTTACAGAAATGAGGTGTCGGTAACGGTGTCGCGAGTTAAATTTGTTTCCCATCTCAAAAATGCCCACCGCGCCTAAAGAAGTTTTTACTTCAAAAACAAGTACCTCCAGATATTACACGATCTACTATTTAAAAAATAAATAATAACCATTTATCACTCCACCCATTTCAGTGTGTAAACAGTATCAGATCTTATAGCGCATGAATATTTTACTCCATACTTTCACGATTAGATATTCAGAGGTTAAACTTATTTGAAGGACAAAAAGATGTCAACAACTCCACCCACAAAAAGGGTGAATCAGAAATGAGATAAATCCCACCGGACTTAGCGACACGAAATATTTTGTCAGAGAAAAAAAATACATGGAATTAGTGCGGTGACCTTTTGAAGGCTTAACCTTCCGAGATTATATTTACAAATTAATCTCGCTATCGACCTTTGCAAGGGCCGGAAACTGAATAAAATTCTCCAAAGACAAAGGCTACGTCATTCCTCTTTCACCTCTCCCGGTTATTATTAAAGGTAAGAATTCCTTGGTGTGAATACTTTGATGTCTCATAAAAATGTAGAACGTCAAATAAAATGTTAAGAGCGGTTGACCTTTATTTGACGCAGCTCGAGTTTTCGCAGTCGTTTAAATAGTTTTTAGCATGTAATAGAAAATATTTACCTAACGTAACATACCAATCCCCGAAGGGTTAGGCAGAGGTGTACCTATAGTACACCCACATTTCGCCAGTTATGATAAACTCCCATGACATAGAGGGCGAGCCTATTGCCATCAATTGGGCACAAATCCAGACTCCGAGCTGTTTCTGAGAAATTCCTGATGGAAAAACGTAATAATATACTCAGCAGTAGTGCTTGCTACCACTAGACCAACGACGCAGACCAGAGAAAATATTTAATTATAAGTAAACCGCTATCGTCTGCGCCATAATACCAAAAACAAAACATATTTTCGTAAAATTATGTTGTTTTAGTCTAATCTTGGTTACTAGTTTTTTACCATTGATGATCTGAACAACGCCGCAATAAATATGGCCACCAACATTACTGGGCCTAAACAATATAGGAAACATAGATGTACCTTCGAAACGAAAAATGAGTCTCGAAATTGGGATCACCTCATTGAAACCCGCATAGGTGGGTATATAATATGCTCTGCCTGCATGCTTTTTACTTTTCTGGACTAAAACGAAGAATTAGTTTTTAATTACTTTCACCAAATATACGAGGATACCCATAGGGATGTATTTATCCCTTTGAAAATTACAATTATGGTACCTATTGAGGTGTTTAGGGACATCTCGATTTCACACTATAGGGAGATTGTTGATGACTGAATAAAGCAACCTAATGTGAATTTCGAGGTACAAGCACTACTGTATCATCGTGGTAATGCATATCTAAGCAATTTGAAAATAAAATCCCGTGCACACGACCCTTTTTTTTCGTAGGTAAGCGATACTATAGCGGCCGAGCGCTGCAAGCAAAAATAGTCCTTACTGTGTACAGATATGCGTTTGTTTGAAAGTACGTGCGAACTTCGTAACAAAGAGTTGCCTTAAAATATGTGAAGTTCAATGAAACTGGAAAATTGGGACATATGTAGTAAGCTTTGAAATCAATTTCAACATTATAATAATTACTTAGATAGTTGTTTGATATTTGTATTAAATTTAAACATAATGACAGATTGCTTTTGATTAATATACATCATCAAATATGCGTCATTCGTGTTTGATTTCACTGGTCAAAAATTAGATGCTAATATTATCAATATCCGTGTAATCTGAAGACAGATCTTAGCAACAGATGGCATCAATCATTTCACTGCATCTGTAACCAATATTATGTCAATAGCACATATGCCATCAAATTCAATTAACTGCTAATGTAGATGTCTTATCGTGGCCATCAGTCATCATTGCTTCATATAATACAATGGATAGGATCGGTTTGTGCAAATATGTTCACGCTGGTTTAAAAAGGTTGGCAGAGATAGAGATTCAGGATTTAAATAAGGTACTGGCTGACAAGGACATAGAGGCGAGACCAGATTCAAAACGAAAATGTAGCTTGTAATAAAATTTAACATGCAGCATGGGAAACTGTTATGCTTGCACTTTAATAAAAAAATAAGAACAACGTACACATGGATTGGAATTTCTTCCAAAAGCACAAAGTTAATAAGAAATAGACATATTGTGGATAAAAAAGAATAAAAGTTATCGCAAAATAGCATTGCACCTACTCCTTCTAACAGTTGGCTTTAAACATATGAGACGTTATAGATGGTCATGCCGGTAGAAGTTTTTAAATGAACACTGTGTACGATAAATTTAAATTTTATTATATTAAACGCTTAAGCGGTAGTTATCGCAAGCTGTCGTACTACGTATAGGGTGTGAAAGGTGAGAAGTATGTGGTAAAGCTACATCCAGTGCCAAGTTTCGCTCGACGCTATAAAATACAGCAGCTTATCCTTTTAGGAAGACGAGTGCAGTTTCACAGAGGATATTTTGGTTAACATTCGGAAATAAGACTCAAAATTGTGCGGTTTAGAAGTTTTATGTCGCGGTGTGAAATTTTATAAATAGACTTATCGCAACAGTACTCTAAGACTAAAATAGAATGAAAAATTATTTTCATTTGATGGCGTGTAGGTAACATACAAAGAATAAAAAGCACTGCACTGAAATGAAACAGCAGACTAAACATTTACCACGTGAATCATATCTGGCACAGTCCCTTTTGAATAAGCCAGTATAATTCAACGTAAGTGGCAATAATGCACACACAATTTTACACAACAATGACACATTTAAATCAGAAATGGACACAAAAGTCCCACTAGGCTTTATAACGGAATATGAACAAAAGGAGTAATGTGTGTGTACGGTATTACCGTTACTGCTTCAGTAGATATGTAAAAAGTTTGGTTAAAAAAATGTTGCCAGTGTGACGTATGTAGGCACTAAATTCCAGCTACATCCAGGTTGGTTTGCAGTAATGTTTTATAACTTTGGATACAATTGTATTGAGGAGTTGTTGTAGTCATTATAAGGAGGAGCTCGTGGCTAAGTACTAACAGCCGCACGGGTCAATCCACCAGGTTAAGCTACGCTTGCCGGGGTTGGTCCGTGGATGAGTGACCATTTCTACATACCGAGACTCCTCCGTGCCTCGGAACGCACGTTAAGCCGTTGGTTCCGGCTGTCATTCGTGGATCTTTGACAGTCGTTACGGGTCGCCAGAAGCCCGAAAGTCTGACAACCAGTCTTACCAAGGGGTATCGTATTACCCAGTTATTGGGTTGTGGAGGTCAGATAAGCAGTTGCTCCATGTAAAATACTGGTATTCAGCTGCATCTGGTTAGACTGGATGCCGACCCCAACATAGTCGGGAAAAGGCTAGGCTGATTGATTGGATACTATTGTATAGAATCAAGTTCTTCTAACATAAGTGACAGCTTTACTGCTGGGGAGTTTATTGCGCCACTTCTTTTTCCTCGCTAAAGCACTAGGAAGTGTTGAAGGGCGGGTGGTTTTGGGAACTGTCTGATGTAATTTTTGCGTTCAAAAAGCGCTGATTCTCAGCCTAATTTGAATAAATGGATTTTGATTTATTCTTTCTCAACGCTCTAGTTCTGTTTAAAATAGCGAAAGATAAACCGCGTAGGTACCATAAAAGTCACTTGAAATTAAAATCGGAAGCCTTGTAATCATCATTTAGCTAAATACACAGATTTCTGAACAATAACGTTTATTAAACTTTCTGTTGTAACAAAAATATCAAATATGATAAAATTACGTAATCACCTAGAAACAAAACGCTTAGTCTACTCGTGTAACATATGGGTAAGCAATTTGGGAGTGCCAAGCCGGTTTACCAGCCAAAAAATAGATTTTAGAGGCTTTTTCGGTATTAAATGTTCTTTCTACGGCTCGACTTGCAACTGAGTAAGTGGCAAAAATAACTGTCTAACAATATGATAACTAGGAACATTAGTTTAAAATAGCTGGTTATACCTCCTGAAGTAGTGATTTTAACATAATATCGAATCATTATAAATTGCCAGCGAATGATATGGTAATCAGAATTTACCACCGAGATTACAGACGTGAAGGAAAACATCGTGAGAAAACCGGCATGTCCTAGAACCAAACATTCGAAGACATGTGACATCTACCAATCCGCACTGGGCCTGCGTGGTAGATTACAGCCCATTCCCTCTCACATAGAGGAGGCCTGTGTCCCAGCAGTGGGAACGTTATAGGCTGATTATGCTCATGCTTACAGACGCATACGTCTGTAAGCATGAGCATAATCAGCCTACTTTTTGATAAAAAAAAATCTCTTCTCATAAGGAGGGGTTTTTTTTTTATCAAAAAGTTTACATGAACAATCAATCTGCCCAGCCTTTTCCCAACTACATTGGGATTGGCTTCCAGGCTAACCGGATGCAGCTGAATACCAGTATTCTACAAGGAGCGACTGCTTATCCTACCTCCACAACCCGTTAACTGGGTAATACGATACCCCTTGGTAAGACTGGATAACAGACTTTTGGGCTTCTGACGCCCCATAACAACTGTCGAAGATCCACGAATGATAGACCACCGGGACCAACGGCTTAACATGCTTTCCGAGGTATGGAGGAGTCTTGGTATCTAAAGATGGTCACCCATCCACAGACCAACCCTGGCAAGCGTAGCCTAACCGGATGAATCGACCCGTGCGGTTGTTATTACTTAGCCAAAAGCTTCTATTTTTTTAATTTATTATATGTACATGATCTAAAGTTGTTGTAGATACATTCCACCAAAGATTCAAAGAACATTGTACCATTAAAGCCTTTCCACACAAATGACTAAGATAAATACGCTCCGTTGCCAACAGTGCCAATATTTGCCTACTTACGTTCCCTTCCGATTGTGGGTAGTCATTTCCCGTCGTAAGTGAGCTCTTGGGAAGGACAGGCGTAAAAGGTAAAAGGTTCCTATGACTAAATGTACCTGTAATTGCAATCTAGGGAGATGATGGGGAAACTACTTTTATGTAGCAAAGTAATGTTTGTTTTTGTTATTTGTTTTGAAGGATAAGCCAACATACAATACCATTACCAAAATTATGTTCTAACATGTCCGCACTGTGCACTTATCTGCCAAGAGAGGATACATTAATCTAAGGTTTAGGAATACGTAAAATATACAAAATTAATATAAAAGAATTACAAAAGTACGCTTACCTATCTTCCGGATAAAGAAAATCAGTGAATCCAAAAATTTTTTATTACGATTTTTTTTTTATTTCATAATAACAAATAATAAACTATAAATGAGTTTATACAAAACATCTATTTGGTGGTAGGTAAACCAATCAATAAAATGCTCCAAAAAGTTTCTCAATTTTACGAACTTAAAATAAGCATATAGATGCGACATTAAAACCACTGTAGCCTCAAACTTTATGATTGTAATAACATTACTAACGTGTAATACCTCTAGACATAATAAATGTTGAAATAAAAACCTTCTAAAAGCTCGTCCTACGCACAGTTACCTACCTACTAACAATTAACCTTTACCACAATGGCAGACAAATCTATACACGTGTCGCTTTAAACACAAAATATTTATACAAGTTCTCATTGGAATAGAAATATAATATTTTATATTCGAGAGCAGTGGTAGCCCAGTGGTAACGGCCCCGACTTACGAGTTGTTGTAGGTCATGGGTTTGAACCCAGGCAGGTGCTTTACTTTGTGTAAATAATTTCATCACCACAGCTCTCAAAACGGTGAAGAAAACATCGTGAGGAAACCGGTATGTCCTAGAACCAAAAATTCAAAGACATGTGACATCTACCAACCCGCACTTGGCCCGCGTGGTGGATTACGGCCAACTCCCTCTCTCATGTGTGAACATTATAGGCTGATTATGCAATATTCGAGAATACAAAAACAATTATATTTTTGATGTGTCGAATGTTGCATGCTATGTTAGAATTTCCTCTCGGTACAACAAATACGTTGTACCAATTCTAGTGTTTTAATTCTGGGATATTGAGTTTTAATTTTTCGACAAAACCGTTACGTAGACAGCTTCGTTAGTTTCACTACTGATACACATCCGTCCTTAACTACAGCGCCAATCCCATTCGTTTGACAAGCAAAAAAGTTTGCCACAGAGAGCGAACCGTAGACGGAATGAACCACATTTCGATCATTATTAAAAAGTCTTTTCGGAACTCCGATTCAAAATATATACCTGCAATGTCCCCATTAAAAGTTTCCTCGGTTTCAAAAATACCTTCGCAATGATTTAGCCACAAAGGTAGCATAAATATGTTTGGTCTGTTACTTCGGCATCAGGTGAATTAGAAGCGCGTTTGCACGGATTACAGTAAAGTGTCAAATTGTATCCTCATTCATTATCCTTACCTCTTTAGGGAACTCTAAATGTATTTGTGAGATTCTGACTTATTTTTACTCTGAATTTGATTCATGTTTTCAGGGTTGAAGGTGGATTAGGGTTATTTAGACCTTTGTACCCGATAGCAGTTCGTATATTGAACAACTCTGTAACTCTCTCCACTATCTCTGAAGTTTGTATTAAAATTAAGTATTTTCTAACCTCTAAGGACAAGGATTGCTAATAAAGTTGTAGAATTTAAATACCTGTAATTTCGTCGAAAACTAGGTCATTCAAGCTGCAATAAAATAAGAGTTGCCTTTAATCTGCTTTATTTAACCATGCAACCTTCATGAATCAAAGTCCCCCCGCGTCTGTCAGTCTGAACGCGATAAACTCAAAAACGACCGAATGGATTTCATACGGTTTTCACCAATGGATGGAGTGATTTATGAGAAGGGTTATAGGTTATTTTAACATCCCCCAAAGAGCCAAGCAAAAAGAGAAAAAGTCAGCCCCGCACTGTCTTTGGGCCGAGGGAGTTTATAAAAATGTTGCTGTTATTTTAGTACATTGTGCTTAGAGTAATTAGACTATTGTGTATCTTACGACTTCCACGCAGACGAAGTCACGGGCAGAGGTTAGTATTTTATAAGTTGATGGCATAATATTATAAGACTAACACTATTTCGTATTTAGAAGATGAGGAAATAATAGGGATAAGCTTGAAGAGCTGACAGAGCGGGCTATTATTTAAAAATATGTAGATTGAACTATAGAAATAATTATTCTGTAAACTAAATAAGCTTTTCATTTCATTAATAATCCCGGAAGGTAATATAAGAACGCAAAGTCCTTATAGTAGAGGCTCCGACCTAGGAGCGACCTTCATCCATCTGTTTATTGGATGAAAGTATTTTAAATCAAACTTAGTATGTTTGAAAACATATCGCGAGTGGGTTGGCAAAAAAATTCCTGGTCAGACTGTGAGTAAAGAAAAAATGACTTTTTTTAAACATTGCAAGATACACAGCAATAGAAAGGGCTTTTCAAAGAGAACCTTTGCTATTAACTCGACTTTTGCCAATATTATCAGTCAATTCGGAGTTAATGACCTAAATAGGTGACTACTTGGCCACCTAAGTTTAGGAATGTTCGTGGTGCCCAATAGCCATAAGTGATATATCAATGGATAGTGCTTTTTAAGAGAAACATTTGTTACTAAAACGAAAACATTTGCGTATTTTTAATTAATCATAGTCTGGCCAAGAATTTTTTAGTCAGCCTACTCGAGATATATTTTTTAACATACAAAATTTTATTAATAATACTTTTCATCTATTAAACAGATGGGTGCAGGTCATCTCTAGGTCGGATCTTAGACCATTATAGTACTTACTAATAATTAACTAAGTATCTAGCTATACCAGATTTTATACTAAAAAACAGCCTAGGTCAACAAACTTAAGAATTTAAAGGCAAACGAGTTGTTTATCCACAAATGTCTAGTTAATGTGACATTAATATCTCTCGCAACATGACCTACATAGATCTAGACATTCAATATCGATTAGTGGTGTGTCTAAAATAATTTGCTTAGACATGAGAAGCTTGCTACAAACTTTTGTGTCGAGCAACCAAGATACTCTGATATGCGAACCATAATATTTATAGATAAACTGTTATTTAGTTAGTTGTGAACTAATATGTATTCAAATCTAGCCAGAAAATATTTTAATTATTGAAATAGCTTAAAATCAGATAAATAGTTCTCCGTCTAAGCGCAATAATGGACAGAAAAACAAAGCGGTTTAGTTTCAAATTATATATTCATACTTTTTTTATAAAACTCCGTTTTTGTATTTATAATGACACAAGAATAAATTTATTATCCATCAGGTTAAGCTACGCTTGCCGTGGTTGGTCTGTGGGTGGGTGACCATCTTTACGTATCAAGACTCTTCCATGCCTCAGAAAGCACGTTAAGCCGTTGGTCCCGCTTATCATTCGTGGATCTTTGACAGTCGTTGCGGGTCGTCAGAAGCCCGAAACTCTTTTTTTTTTTTGGGTGGGAAATTATCAAATAACTTCTCCCGCTCTGGGCGGAGCGGGAGAAGGGCGTGTCAGACTCTTACTGACTAAAACCCACCCGTGTTCCTTCGGTTGCCCTGTTGCCGAGTGCCACGATTTCCCTATCAGTTTTCTTCGAACCCCCGGCAGGCACTGGCCCTAGCGGACCTCGTCAATTCTGCTGACATCTCTTTGAGGCGCGCATGGAACACAACTTTCTGCTTGGTCCTTATCGGACGGCGAGCTACCCATTGCTCACCGTCCGCAAGCCCGCGCTTACGGTGGCCGGAAATCGACTCGCGATTCCTGCCCCGGGCGTCTCCTCCTGCGGCGGTTACGGGCTTGACAACCAGCTTCACCAAGGGGTATCGTATTGGGTTGTGGAGGTCAGATAGGCAGTCACTCCATGTAAAATACTGGTATTCAGCTGCATCCGGTTTGACTGGAAGCCGACCTCAATATAGTTGGGAAAAGGCTAGGCAGTTTTTTTCGTTTTTATAAAACTCCTCACAAACATGCCAAAGTACTTTCTAGTACAGAAAAATAGTGTCACATTTTTTGTAAATTTTGACATCCAGTGAGAAATTCTTATTTCGATTCTCAAGTCGAGTAAAATTTCGTTACGTTTATTTGTACGGAAAAATGCGTAGTTTCCAGGATTTTATTTTTGGAATCGCTAAAATTTACCTTTACATGTACATCTGAACAGGTAGATCGAATTAGGAAAGGTGATATTGTTACCATGGAGAGTAGTTTTGCTATAGTGTATGCTAATATTGCAATGGTTCTATTTTCATTTAGAGTTCCCCGTATACTGGGAGTATTCGGGAACAGCAACATGTAACAAAGGTTCGCTGGTAATATTTAGCCACCGCCACGAACAAGGCATTTTACATAAAAAAGTATAACATCTCGTACCTCAGTGTGCCGAGATGATACTGAACTAAATTTGAATTGGTAGCATTTGCATACAATTTTCATGCGAGCACTGATACTATCATAAAACTATATACGACGAGATTTCAACCAGCGTCTTCGCAGTTTTATTTATTGTTTTATTTTTCTTCTTTCCAAGTTTTCTTGAATCAGTGTTCTGCCAGACTTATCTGCTAGCTCGTTTTGGCTTATAGCTTATGCAATGCTCCACGGAGTCTGTGTATTTTATACGTAAATGCATCGAGCAACGTACAGGTTGAATTATGTGTGTCGGAAAATATACGTTGGGGAATTACCCGAAACTGGTTACACCGCTTACTATGTTATTGGCGCCTGAAGATGGTACTGTAGATGTTTAGATTTCATGATATCGATGCGAGAAAGATTGTAATTAAAGAGCATAAAAGGCGGTAAGTGTGGAAACATTAGTGCCATTTCTGAAACAATTTTTCAATTCTATTTCATTATTTAGCCACCAACGCTACAGCACTTTCCAGTTCAGTTCTGTTATATCTAAAAACCTTTCAAAATATTAAAGAATCATACACGCACTCCCGCCATCTCCCGTCATACATTATTACCCTACAGTAGGCAAGGCGTGGCGAAGCACGCGTAACGCCTTGATAGATGCACGGTATATTGTGCCCTTTGCAAAAATGGCGAACATTATTCATCTTTTTCATATCATGGCAACGTTACATCGGTTTGAATCCACACTGTTCCGATAACGATCAGGCAATACTGACGAATGTTGTGTCATGGGGCAAATCGATAGAAAGTAGTTTACGTAGCTATGGTAATTTGGTTTCAAATTATTTTAATACATTCATAGGTTTTGAAGATTTTTTTTACTAGCTTAAACCTGACTATTGGAAATCTAGACTTAATGGGATACTTCTGGTCAGTGCAAAGATAAAAAATCAAAGACAAAATACTTGAAAAATTTAAAATAAACCGTTGGAGCCCTTTCAGTTTAATTGCATTTTCAGGTTCCTCTACCTGATCCCATTAGATGTTCAACTTCTTTGAATCTACTCCAAGAATTGAATGTAGTTGCTTCTGGTTTTCAAGCACTTGGACACCGGTGTTATTTACACTATTTAGTACCGTACCGGTAACATTTAGCATTAGGCTTTAACGGAATCAATAGTGTAAACAACAAGTGATATATTTGAAACGTAATCAGAAAGTGTCGATTCCGATGCTTTAGAGTGATTTTAACTTTGGCGTTTTAAATTATAACAGTAACTTTGCCGAGCATAATAATATTGACTATCGATTTCTTTTGGAGTTATGGTCAGTATATACGAGAAGATACCGTATAAAAAATGAGGATAAAAGATGTTAAATATGTTTTAAAAAAACAGACAGAACAGTTGATAACTTACGTATCAATCCGCAAAACAAAAGCCTTTAAAAACATTTTTTAAAAAATCTCCAAAAGGATATTAAATGCTTTAAAATCCTTGGCACGCGATTTGGTTCTTACAGTAACGTATACAAAAATCGATATTTTAATAACACGGGAAATCCTCGAGATTGCTCCGCATAAAATTCCAAAAAGTTCAGATGCAATTTTAATTTCGCATAATCCGCGTAAATGCAGAGTATGCACTTAAGTATGCATGGTTTTCCCATTTTGTGCGCGTAAAGCCGCTTGAAGCTGCTATAAGCCACATGTGGTAATGACGTTGTCAATTTTAAGAAATATACGCAATTTTACCCTCTGTCTTCGAGTTTCACGCTGTATTTCCTTTAGTTGGATTTACGATACGCGTGGCGAGATAATCTACCTTCATTGCTGTATTTTATGCGGTAATAACTCATTCTCGTAGTAGAATCTCGGTGACTTTAGGTGACAGGTTATAGTAGAAGCGTATTGTACGTAGTACCTACTTAGAAGGTCGTTGTAATAGTATATAATCGATGTATGGGTGAAGTATGTTGGTGATTCAATCAACTCAGTCTATTGCAGTCCACTGCTGGACATAGGCCTCTCCCAGGCTGCGCCACAATACTCTGTCCTCTGCCTTCCGCATTCAGTCTATCCCAGCCACCTTTTTAAGGTCGTCGGACCATCTAGCTGGGGGGCGTCCCACACTACGCTTGCCGATACGCAGTCTCCACTCTAAGACTCGTCTGCTCCACCGGCCATCGGTCCGTTGATAAACATGGCTAGTCCACTGCCACTTCAGTTTACTTACTCTGCAAGCTATGTTGTTTGATGGTATCTTGGTGATTTAACTGCTTCAATGGGCCTACCTAATGCCAATTGAGGAGATTTCATAGAAACCCAAGTTGCTAATTTTACAAAGAAACTATTGTTATTGAATCAGAACGACAGGCGTGAATGTCAACAAGTTAATAATACTATTGACATTAAATCAAGGTGACAGACAAAAGTTTATTGACACTGTAAATTGTATTATTTTCAAACCAAGGGCGAAGTGTGTGTCATGGCCAATTTTTCTATAATACCTATACGTTAATAACTACACAACAAGGATATAAAAAGTTTAGCTTGGCATTTATCTAAAATTTATTTCAGATCCAAAGATTTTTTTCTGTGATAACTTTATCTATCTTAACACTTCATTTTCACCCAAAAAATGAATAAAACCTCTCTAACCGAGTCTTTATTAAAAATGACGTTGGCACCTGCGAATCCACAGCTTACAAAAGTAGAGGCACGAAACAACAGGTTGTTTCTCAATGAATTACTAACATTTAGTACGGCTACGTAAGTGTTAATGCTGTGCAATATAAATAAGGTAATCCTCCTAGACTCATCACTGAACTGGCGAGCTAAATTATTTAGAAAGGAACGGAAATCAATGCTTGTACCTTCGAAGAAAGGATTCCTGTTGGGGTAGACTACAAATCAGTAAGAAGATGGCTACAGTCCTCTCACAGATATTTTATCTCTGACAGAAACCCACAAGCAACTTTATGAAAATGAGAATAAAGATCGTTTTGATTTTGACAGTGATGCAAAATCAGAGGTACATTAACTTTGACAGGACTGTAGATGGAATTGTACGTGGAGGATAGCAACTAGAATTTGAAAATTGGATTCTGAGGAGCGTAAGACAATGACATAGAAATCACTTAGTACATGAGGACATTTCAAGAGTTAAACCTACGAATCAGTAAACAATTATACTATTGTCGAGTCGAATATCTTAGCCAGACGAACTGACGAGTCCAAGATAGCAGCTAAACCAGACTGTATTTGTAAAGGGGTTAATCGGATTCTGTAGCGCTTCTCAAAAGACAATGTTATAACGGAATTGTTAAAATTTTCTGTTAAACGGCCATCCTTACCAGATAGACTGAGGACTTAATTACTTATTTGAGAGAATCATGATAAGTCGCTTAATTTTGAAGAGGTTCAGTCGACCGCACGTCAATGGTATCCCTTTGAATTTATGCTGGCCTGGCGTAGTACGGAGTTTTAATAGAATATGGAGCCAGCGTATACTGGTTCTGTTACCACAGACGTACGTTCGACTGTATAATCCCAGCAAAAACATAAATGTGAAAATAAGAGCTCAGTTCAATATAAGAGTATGCGTGGTTATTGACTTCGCCGACCAAAGAATTGAGATCTAAATGGGTGTCAAGTTCTGTAGATAGTCCTGATATTTATTTATCAGAACATACAACATTATAAAGTAAATTCAAAACACAATTTCTTGCTTTTTTTTGCTACAACAATGTTTACTATTTAAAATATAACTTCTGAAATTTTAACCCTCCAATTATTTACACAAAGCTCTTTGGATAAATTGAAGCTCAAGATTCACGGCTGATGCATCGCCAGTTTTTGGCTCGACACACTGCTGCGTGTCTAGATATAATCACCCGTATTGTAATGTTTTGGACCAACGATTTAACTTATTGATCGTAAATTTTCCGAGCAATTAGAGAAAGATTTGTCGCAAAATTTTGGTCTCTTTTATCTTTCTTGTGGAATCTTTCGTTGTAATTTATTGAGGAGGAGTCTAACCCCCTCCAGAATATATAGCATTAGTTGTACAAATTCTTTTTTTTTTCTTTTCGATAAACTGTGAGTCTTATCAGA
The DNA here is from genome assembly GCA_963680765.1 of Agrochola lychnidis. Taxonomy (NCBI): domain Eukaryota; kingdom Metazoa; phylum Arthropoda; class Insecta; order Lepidoptera; family Noctuidae; genus Agrochola; species Agrochola lychnidis. The sequence continues at coordinate 13,457,254 of OY796864.1, forward strand.
TTATTTGTTAGCGCAGTAACAAATTGCCAATCAGATTCAAGTGTAGTTTAATGTTGACACTAGAAAATAGGTTTAATTTGCGAAACAAGCGTTTGTTTATCGTTTTTAATGTTAGGTCGTTAGGACTTCAGATACGTGTAAATAATAATGGTCCCTATAGGTATATATTTTTAATCGAAATTGTATAGCAGACAGTGCGAATCGTACAACGACGTAAAAAAACAGTACGAAAATATAATTCTATTACAAAACTGGTACAAAAAAGTAAAGAAAAAAGTAAAACGTATTACTCGACACTCGCTTGGGATTCTGCTAACAAACTAAAGCAAATAAAATTCGGGCAAAAAGTGATGCAATATGTGTGCTCCACTGAGTACGTAAAAAAATCTTGATGATCGTAAAAAATAAAAGTTTTGGTATTTCACACAATCTAAACAAAATCAGAAACGTTTACAATTCTGATGCTTTATTCGAAATTCATTTAGATTGGTAGGTATCGCAGAGACCGTTTACACCTACCACAATCACACCACATCGCAGCTACAAAATGTGGGCAAACAGTGGTTATGAGTGAATAGTTTCACTGCAACTTCTTGCGTGCAGTTGCATTGTGGTTGCGTTGTCTTTAGTAGTTGCGATGTGGTTGCATTGTCACTAGTAGTGGCGATGTGGTTACGCTGTGGCTAGTGTACAAACACTAGCCACAGCGTAACCACATCGCCACTACAAAGATAGATCAACTCCGGCTGTGTCAATGTCGTCGCGGCGACGCAACGTTGCGTTGCGGTTGCTTTGTGGCTGCGACGTTGCCTTCATGTGATCGGTATGGGCGATACCAACCACATTAATGCAGTACACGGTTGATTTCGACGGCCAAATGTGGTCCACATGAATAGACTATTCATTTTCGTACAAATTAGCGCCCGTCCACGTGGTGTTGTTGTGTTGCGGTTGTGGTGTGAGTGATCGGGCCCTTAATGTCAATATTATATTAATTAATTTTTATTGTATCATAATATGTACCTACACTGTACATTAAATATCGGTACACACGTTATTATATTAAACAGAAAACATCTGATTTCCTTACATATACTATGCAACTTTCCATGAGCACACAAACAACCGTGTTTGCGTGTGTGTGTTACCGTATAGCGCGCAAACGCATTTTTGTGAGTGCAGTTGCTGCGTTTAAAATCGTAGTCAGACCACACCTTAAATAGACTCGTATCAAAGTAAAAGTGAATCATTTAATGTCAGCTTTATCCTTTAATTTCTACACATTCAATCAAAGTGAATCGAATTAGTTGAACCATGTAATAATGCCATTACAAAAATTTATTGATAACATATTGGGAGCCAATATAAAATAATTTCTATATAATTTTACTGCACTGCCCAGATTAAAACATTACAATTAAATTTAATGAGACAGACCATATGTTGCTGCCCCAAAATGTTCATGCACAAATTAATAGCTGATAATAATCCAAAGTTTGTTACTGTTCGGTCGTTTATTCCCTTGACTATAACACTATGCTCCCACAACGTTTCATTATTTAATTTATTCATTGTATCTCGCAAGCACTGAGTTAACAAATTAAATCGTTTTAATGGCCATACTTTACTAATTCTGTTATACGGTAAAAACGTTGGCTCGCTTGCGAAGACTCGGTGCCGCTGATTTATTTAAGAGCTCCCTAATAATGGCTTGCTTATTATAAACGTAAATGTGTACGTGGGCGATGCTTTACTTGGCATTTTTACCTAAGGACGATGAATTGCTAAAAATAATGCTGGCATGCGCACGATTTTAATATTACAATACGAGTATTCTAAAAAAAACTGGGAAGAAAAATACATTAGGAGACCTTTTTTTTTTAAGTAGGAAATTATCAAATAACTTCTCCCGCTCTGGGCGGAGCCGCAAGGCGTGTCAGACTCTTACTGACTAAAACCCACCCGTGTTCCTTCAGTTACCATGTTGCTGGGGGCCACGATTTCCCTATCGGTTTTCTTCGCACCCCCGGCAGGCATCGGCCCTAGCAGACCCCGTCAATCCCGCTGACATCTCTTTGAGGCACGCGTGGGACACAACGCGCTGTCGACCCGGGCCTGGTCTTTATCGGACGGCGAGCTACCCATTGCTCACCGTCCGCAAGCCCGCGCCTACGGTGGCCGGAAATAGGCTCGCGATTCCCGACGCCCAGGGCGTCTCCTCCTGTGGTGGTTAGGGCGCGTGAGGGCGTGAAGTTTGCCTCTCCCTCACACGTTCCGCCTCCTCCTTCACGAGCATTACCACTTCGCAGAAAAAGGTGACGGCCTTCCATTTCCTCTCGCTCCGTACCATGGCCTGAACCAGGGCCTGAATTGCTAAAAATATTGCTGGCATGCGCACGATTATAAAATTACAATATTCTAAAAAAAAAACTTGGAAGACAAAGACACTAGGAGACCTAGAAGCGTTTCATCTCAATTTCTCTGATCGTCGCAGCACGTGTGACAATTCCAAATTGCTCGACGAAGTTAGAAAAAGTTACTCGCTCGGCGACTGGGTTTTAGCCAAAAGCGGTCCAAACAATCAGTTGAACCTTAACAAATGCGAAGCCATAAAAATAAATAAAACTTTGGGCGTAGGCCGATTTTTATCAGGCCCTTCTAAGGGAAATACGGGGGTCAATTCGCTCACAACCTCTTCTAGTTACATTTTCACCCGATAATAGATCTTGCGTGAAATAAGGAATGTGCCAAATTGGGATATTAAGTGCCTTATTTTCGTTTAAAGACTAAGCTTAGATGGAGTCCGTTTTCGGACCAATGCATGGGTGGAGATAAGGCCGTCATGTTATTTTTCGATTCATTGGCTGCTGTATCCGAGGCCGTTTTGTATTAAATGGCATCAAAAACAGGTTTTTTTTTAGTTGTGGTAATATAAATCAAATCAAAACAGCTTTTAAATAAAACGTTAGAACAACCTTCAGAAACACGGTGTAATGTATGAAATAGTTTAAAACTTTGGCGTTTAATAATTATTATTTCAGCTTTCAATTTAAATCGCAATTTATAAAACACAGGGAAACTAAAACAAACAGATTTTATTTTTTTCTTTTCTATTCCTAATTAGCAAATTATAAACCTAAAATAGTGATAAAATGTTTTAATTAACAAAGTTACCATTTCGAAATGTCCTTAATTCCTTAGTTTAGTTATTTTTTTAGAGCCTACTAATTTATAACCTGGAAAGGGTTTGTGGACAAATTATGACACCAAATAAACAGTACCAAGTTAAAGGAGTGTAGATTTGAATATTCAAACGCTGGCCTGGAGCCATTTACGAGAAGAATGAATTTGAATTCGACACTGAAGTCTCGTTGGAATTGCCTTCAATTAATCTGAACGGGTGTAGCTTCTAATTTTCTCACGAGTTAGAGGGATGGTTTTACTGTGAAACTTATTTTAATGACACTGAAAACGCAGAAGAAATCTATTTCAGAGTTAAATTATACCGGTTCAGGCATGCATAGTTTGAACAAATACAAAATTTTATAAAAAATTATAATTTAAAAACAAATAAATAAATAAAAATTGGCCAATTTTCGCAAGTCATTATCACCATTATTTTGGTAAGAAGAAGAAGAAATAAAATTGAAAACCAATACACCGACAATAAATAAATGGAAAATAAAGAGAATAATTTCAATTTTTTAAGGCTGGAATACCTACAATAAAAGAAAGAAATAAAGGGAAAAATAAAATAACCCAATTTAGGCTTAATGATCACAAACAACAGGTCTCTTGTAGTTGAATCAATCAACGGTTTTTAAGAAAACAGAGACGAAACTCTTATTAGCTCAACCTTTCCGAAGGTTTTGGTCATTATTTACTTTTTAATAAACTAGCCAAGTTTATTTACTTTTATCGTGACTTCGATATGAAATTGGAAGGTTTGAGACAAGTTGATATAAGCCAAGACAAAACAATAAGAAGAACTTAAAAAAAACCGGCCATGTGCGATTCGGACTCGCGCACGAAGGGTTCCGTACCATTATCTATAAAAACGGTAAAAAAATTACGTTTGTTGTATGGGAGCCCCCTTAAATATTTATTTTATTCTGTTTTTTAGTATTTGTTATTATAGGGGCAACAGAAATACATCATCTGTGAAAATTTCAACTGTCTAACTATCACGGTTCATGAGATACAGCCTGGTGACAGACGGACAGACAGCGGAGTCTTAGTAACAGAGTCCCTTTTTACCCTTTGGGTACGAAACCCTAAAAATCATCGACAAAATAATCAAATGTGTACGCAAAATAATAATAATATAATTATCACTGTTGTAATTAATTTCATAACAACAAAACCAATGATTTATTTTTACAAAAAAAATATGTAAAAATTAAATCTCCTAACAAATAATGGTTAGGTACAATACCAACATACGATATGGATGATTAATAATAAGTAATTATTAATATATTATAGGTACGCTAAAGTATACCTGCTAATGTCAAACGTCGACCTTTGAAAATCTACGCATCTTTCTCTTACACGAAACGTTAATTTTTGAAATATTTCTAAACAATAATTTGATTAATCTCACGTAACAAACAAAACTTTGTAATTGAAAAACTTAGGTTGTAACCTCATACCCAACATGGGCTCAATACTGGCCTCAGAAACTATTTGCGTGTGCTTAAACTAACTATTTTAATTATGACGCTTTTAGTCATGTTTGTATCGTTAGCATACAAAATTCCAAACTAAAATATTTTATTTTATTTAAAACTAAGTATTTAAATATGAAAAACATGCAGATTCGGCGAAAATCATTTTCGGAAAAAGAAAAATTGTCTAGAAATAAATAATGTTGCCCTAACCTGAAAAAATGATGACCAAAAAGTTTCTCCTGCAAAATTATTTATTGAAAGGATTAACCATCCTTCACAAAGATTAATGTTAGTCGAAAAGTTTTGTGTTTATGCGCAAATAAGCGCTGAAGTTTGCTCAAAAAGTGTCGTAAAGATTTACCTTGTAGGCTGTAAAAAGAAGCGTTCAAAACAAGTTAGAACGCGACCTTCTCTTAGGTTAAGTACAGCGCAGAAAAGATTTTGAGCTAGTTAAAAATATTACAAAGGAAAATGAAAGCAACGGCCCGAAATCCGTTGAAACAATAATTCAATCAAATAAGAAACACTGTCAGAATTAAAACCATAATTTCGAATATAACAAAAGCCAAAGTGAATACATAATCACTTCCTCGAGATCTTAGAAAAGCGATATCGGATATCTCTCTCTTACAGATAGACACTGTAACTAAAACGAAGGAGGAATTTTGACAACGGTAAAGATACGATGACTGGCGGCATACAGACAAAAACAGAGCAATAATTTCATAGCGAAGATACACTCGTATTTTGGGAGAAAGTCCTGTGTTATTTATCCAGAAAGATAGGAGTAGTGTCGAAAGTAAGGTCCGGGATATCCATCTAAAGGAAATTTGCTCGTGCCCTGATATGTAGATATGGTCTATCTTCTCTATATCGCCGTCAGTTGAGAAAGGGTAGAAATTGTTTACATGGACCCGTCTTGACAAAGATCTCCTGATATAGGTTAATGTTATTTAAACGTGTCACTATCTTTGTTCTGTCGTCTGATTTTTTTATTACGTACCTTGATTTTTGGTGTTCCACTTACATCTTTCTGCCTATATTCAGTCAACTATATTCTAAATTCAGATTGATATGTCACTGTCTCCTTTGTATTCAATGGCGCTTACTTTAGTTTGTTTTGTCGAGAAATCCAAGTATGGTCACATTAAGAAATTACACCATCTTTAAATTTAATAAGTGCTGCAAATGCAGTACATTGTGCAAAGCTTCTAAAAGCCAGTCATTGTCGCTAACGCCTTAGTGTGCATGTCCTTTGACAAGCTCGTGGTGTAACAGCTGTTGTTATCTTATTTCCTCCTAGTATCTCCCTGTTTATTTCCCCTTCTCTTCTGCAGGTGGGATATATATCTAACTCTCTTTGTTTCAAAATATGTTGCCAGCGATTTGTCTTTTATTTTATTTTATTTTTGAAGTGAAAACTTCTTTAGGCGCGTTGGGCATTTTTGAGATGAGACTAAACCATTGATTTCGCGACACCATGACAACACCTCATTTTTGTAAACGCGATTGTGCTCTTTATTTATATTGTGTTACGGACCAATGTTCTATGCAAGTATTTTTACTTTAAACGTTTTGGAAGTTTTTTTTTTTTGTAAACGCAGTTGTGCGCGGTTGTTGTATTTAGTTATCTAAATACAACAACCGCGCACAACTGCGTTTACAAAAAAAAAAAACTTCCAAAACGAACCAATGTTCTACACAAGTATTATTCTTCCACCAAGGCGATCTTGTCCAAGTTTTCACTTCTGTTGGCACTCCCGGAGTGCCACTGTCATTTTTTTTCAACTGGATTGTGTACCTAACAATCAAAGTCACAGTTTGAAAAGTTAAATTTATCTTTTTTACAACTAGATCTTTTATGGCCTACAAAAAATTCAAACTCGATTACGACTTTGACAATATTTACCAATCTTGACGAAACGTTTGATGAGCTGCGAGTTTTACAACATTGTAAATTTCACTTTTCTCATTATCTAGAATGTCTTATTGCTTTTAAATTTCCTTCAAAATGAACACTTAATTTAACATGCAGGAAATTAATTGCGAATAAGGCTCTTCATCATTTTTATTGCGCATGAAACTTCAATTTAACGTCTTGAAGCAGGACGCTTTGGTCTGAAATATTGAATGGGTAGATAAAAAAATTTTGCTCGCGAAGTCGTTACGACATAGGGAAGCGATTCGCTAAAAACTGACGCCACAGCTCTATGATAGCAGGTGCTAGTGAATAACACTTTTCTGCCTTTCTAAACAAATAAACATCAAGGAAAAAATACGTTCTGTAACACCCGAAGATGAAAAACAAGAAGGTGTGAATAAATGTGTTGTTATTCGGTCTTTGGATTTGATTTCAGCACATTTGGTATTTAGATCCGGACCACGCATTAAAATGACATCCAATCTCAAACTCAAACTCAAATAATTTATTTCAAATAAACCATTTACAGGAACTTTTGAATTGTCAAAGAGTCGGTCAGTTAGCCAGAAAGTTGAAGCTAGTTGCCCATTCCAAAACGTAGATCTCCATAGAGATCTCCAAGGACACTCCTTTAAATATAGATATTACAAAATCCTGGGTACATTATTCTTGTTGCTTCTATATGTGAGAACAATGTACAAAAAATTATCAACAGCAATTGAAAATGTAACATTAAAAATAAGCACTGGCAGATAAGAGATGACCATTCTCAACTGACAGCGCCGCAAATGATGATACTTTAATGTACGTCCAACCTGGGCAATCAGCTCCACTATCACCTTGCTAACAGGCTAATATTTTTACCGGTGCGAAATCTAGCGAAGAATTAGGCCTTTATTTTACTCCTGAACTTAACATGAATACCCACATCACCTGCCACGTCTGCTATTCACTTAACTACAACACGCAGCAAACATACCGGATATGGGCTCACCTTTTCACGTCGTTCTAGGTGGAAATATTTCAGTTTGTTTGATCACATTTACATTATGCAGAGTCAAACGTGCATTCATTATGATGGCCATAATTATGTTATGAGAACAACCTTGCCACTGTTACCTTCATGAAGACAAACAAGCATATTGTCAAGAATTTACGAGCGTCATGGAATAAAGATAACCCCTTTGAATGGATAATGAAGAGAACTTGGATTTGCGTGCAAACACAACATTTTATCAACGGAACGATAGCACTTATAACTTTCAATATAATATTAACCTCTTAGAAATTTGTCATATAAAAGAAGCACTTATTTATTGGTTTTTTCTTCTGAAGTTTGATAGCATTTACTAATAATATTGGAGTTGTCAAACCAATCTAAACTTGTAGCGGGAATCTTGTAACTTTCCAAATTCACATGTCTTTTTCGCGTAAATTCTGGTGGCAGGTTAGAAGGACACTTTTGTATTAAGATCGATATGACTCATTTCACTTAATTTATTTATCATTGAATACGCAGTTTTTGCCTTGAAAATAAATACAAAAAAAGGACAATGAATTAAGTAATAGAGGTTTAACGTCTAAAGGCAGTATTGACACAAGTGTCCCTATCAAAATAAATGGCAGTCTTGAGCCTGGTCGTAAACGACTTGTAATAAACTTCACAGCATGGTTGTCAATGTACACAAATCGGTTAGAAGGTTAAACATAATATAACGCCGTACTTGGCATCATTTTATGCAAATTACTGTTTTAAATACGCAAAGAGAACGACAATTTATAGGCACTCTAAGGAGGGTTTCATTGGCAAACTAAACCACTTGACTTAATGATCTAATTTTATTCTGATGGTACAACAACAAAACAATATATTTGCAACTTTATAGTTATGATTAATCTGAAGATTACAGCATAATCAAACTCTGAAGAAAAATTAAAAACAAAGTGACGGATAAAAGGAAAGAACATTGTAAATTGTTTTCTTTGTTCTAGTTGACTCGCGGATAAGATTTGAATTGCAGCCTTCGTACAAATTCTATGGAATATTAAGACTAGACAATCAGAAAATTCTACTATGATGTTGACGATGAACGAGTAATATTAACGTACTTCTAGTTTACAGTTTCAAAACAAAAATAAATCAGGAACTTCCGCGGAGACAGGATTCAAATAAAACTGCATACCATCTACCAACGAGAAATAAAACTATCCCAGCTTTAATTAAATTCAACCCTGAAAATAATTCCAAATACTAATTGCAGTAAAGTCTAGAAGACATTGAAAACTTAAACAATACACTTTTATTAAAATTGTTTATTTAATCATTAACACGGAGTCACGAAAGGTACTCAAAACTGTTACATCTACCCTCCAAGTGTACCTGGGAAAGACGGTTACCGCTTTTTCAAGAGATACACTTGCTTTAATGAAGCAGGTAATGAGTCTCTGAGAGTCAACAGCAAACAGGTTGAGGGTTGAGACTTAAGGCGGAAACGCCATCAAAATTCATTTTTTTTATGCTTCTTTGCAATATGCAGTTCAGTATCAGGTTTTATGGTATTTAAAAAGTTTCCAGCGGCAGTAACGAATACGTATTTACAGAATCATTATCATTAAAATCATCATTGTAATAAAATTTGGCGCAAACGTCATGTTTTTAAGAAAATGTCAGAATAACATTGCATCAATTCTAATTATTTTTATGATTTATATTAATTATTTTTATGATTATAATTCTACGAATGCATATTCGTTACTTCTGCCTATAAACTTTTGATCACTAAGTATACAGGGTTGATGATTCATGATTCTGAGTTTTTTTAAATAACCGACGAAAAATTTCAACTCATGCGAGTTCAGAATCATGTACTGAATCCATGGTAACAGTTTTGGCGTCGATGCCACCCTGTATAACTTGATACTGTGCTGCGAATTGCAAGCAATAGAAAAAAAAATCGCGGGTTAACTTAGCGCATTAATTCCTTAATTGGAATCTCTCAAAGAGCTCCAAAGATTTTTTCAACACGCGTCGTTTGTGTATAGTATTACTGAAATGTTGTCGTAAGCGGATAAGGCATTATATCTATTATCGCTGTGTATACGCCAGATTGCTTTCGAAGGTAAACAAGCTGAGTTTCTAATTTTCTTGCTACTGATTTTTCTTTAGGGGAAAACGTATTCAAGATTATTTTTTGTCTTTTCCTCTCTCAGAAGACGTATTTTAATTAGTATCAGAAGGTTGAGTCTATTTTTCTTGTTATTTTCTTAACTGAAATTTTATAAGAATCCTCTTTGAAGACATGCATTGCATTTTTATCATAGCTATTTTAATAAAAGTACAACTATTTTTAACTACAATCTACTTTATAAATAAAAAACGTTGCAATTTACGCTGTCCTCTATGCTAAATTTAAATAGCTCTAGAGTACTTGGAAACAAATTAACGGTGCAAATTCCTCCAAGTGGAAAAAAATAACTCGTCTTGCGCTCATTTTTAATAAATTAGTCTTAGCGAAATGAACTAGAAAAATGATGTCACCGCGGAGTGTTAGCACGCAATTTTAAGCTCTCCTCCTTTCGGACGCGGCGGCAATTTATCATTTCTTAACAAAATGAATGACATATTGCTTGTGAAGCCTTTCACTAAAGTATCTCAGGCGCCACTGGAATTTCGGGTCCAAGCAAGACCTGAATGAAGATCGCATATTTCATTTCAGAGTACACAGTTAATATATCCTTCGACTTTTGAATAAAGTCATTCAGTATAAAACATTTATTGAGCGCGAATTCTGTTTTCAGTTATGCCAGTGAAATTAATGACGTCATTACATGAATGTTTTAATTTTTTAAACTCTCCACATACACGCACGCGATACAGCTGTTTGTCATTGGCCTTTACACGGGGTAACACAGGGGATTCGTCGTCAAAAACAAACTGGGGAACGGGTGTCCTCGGAACTTCCTGCTTAATTAAATGAATGTTTGTACAGGCGGACAGACGTGTTCCACGTTGAGTCTTATTAAGCAAAATTTGTGTAACTTTACAAGGTTTTTTTTTCTCTGAAATTGAGAGAGACATGATGTGTTTCTGCTTGGCAGGAGAAATGAACTTACGTGTCGTTGAACCGACTTCGATTTTAAGCACCTTTCAAACGTTCTATTTGAATAAAGCTTGATTCCATGCTCGAGCTCACTAAGGCTGTATACAGAGTAACTCGTAAAGTTTTTATGCAGTAATTTACTCAAATCCTTCTCCAGAAAAATACGTATTAAGTCCAGGACCGTTTAAGTGAGGGCAAGTTAAAGCAAAACCCAGATCGTTAGGTTGTTTCCGAGGAGTCGTGAATCCCTTTTCATGATTTTCTCGAGCTTTCCCTTTGAGGCGCTTTAAAAGCGATGAAGCGTAAAACCCAAACCAAGATGGAACAAAATATCTGGAAAATTTCGACGAACCTATAGACCAAGCTTTATTCCGAGCTGATGGAAATGAACGAACGTTTTGAGTGGATCAAATTAGTTTTAAGGCAACTTGACTTGTAAGATAGACCCTTCTTTCCCACAGTTCTACCCATACTGTATATAATTCTCTCTTTTAATAGGACTTGCAATGCTGCTGACACTGTATCGTGAAATAAACTTGTCTATTCAGCTATAACTATGTTAAAACTTGTCATGGCCCTACTCTAAACATAGTATTTGTCTTCAAATATTCAAGATGGGGTAGCTACACGCATGTCGACCAGTAATTTAGAAATGGGTTGGACATGAACAACACGCGATGATGCCCAAATAAAAATGTTCCTTATTTTTTACAACTGGTGTTGTTACCATCAAATATTTACTCTATGTTGCAGTGGGCAGCTGAAGGTTGAAAACATCGATGTTGGTTTTCTTTTGTTGTATTTTTGAATGTGAAATATTTAACATGAAAACATACAACGCCTGTAGGGTTTTATTTTTAATAGCAGTCGTAGCGAACACGTTTTGTTTTTACGCCGTACATTGATACGTACGTGTTTAATTATTTTTTTTGCTATTTAAATACACTGCTCGGTTTTCGGGTTTCTGTGATTGTATTCCTACAGCAAATAACGTAATAAATGATGCTAGGCAGAACAAAATCATTTCAAATCAAACCTTTTACATAAATTCATCCAACAACGAGCGGAAAATATTGTTAATAAAACAAATGAATATTTTTATAGAATGTGTCACTTCGACAAATTGGGAAATTGAAATATGAATAATGAAACATTTTTTTCCGATAGCAATCTCATGACGGCTCGTATTAATACTATAGACAAAAGAATATTAATGTTGTATTTCGGACGTTGAGATATTTCTTTTAGAAATGTTGGAGACTCTAGGTATGATCATAGATCTAATAAATTGTTCACCTTGAGCAAACATCCATTCATCACATTGTCTCGACTGTGGGGATATATTCTTTAAGTGAGAAATGTTCCACAGAATCAAGTCTATTGCCGTAAGAAATCCATTCTAAATGATTAAGCTTTTATCACTGTTTTTTTTGCCAATTCACCTATTATTCTCTTCGTTTGTTGTCTTTCAGGAATGAAGGGGCACTTTGTGATTATGGACCACTGTTATCTTAATAAGATCAGTGAGTGCCTTATTGATTTTGTCTTAAAAAAAGTCAGGTACATAGCATAGTAAAATTAGCAACTGACAGCCATTTTTGTAAAGATTTACACGATACAAAATGCACATGGTTTTGCTACTGAAAACCATGCCACATACAACCTTTATACACACGCATATTATGAAAAAGCGTAAGTTAAATTTATGTAAAGTATTCTTTAAAGTATATTTGCGTTTCATTACTTATTCTGCGTCGAAAACTCATAAACATATTGTATTTCCTCATCGTTAGTCACTCATCACTCGACCTTGGATTCTTGGGTGCGTATCAATGCGGGTCAAATTTGGGTCGCCTGTACTAGGAAGGAGGTTCGTTTATGATGCTGATACCTGAATATTTGGATATATAGCTACAAAGGTATCGGGAGTAAAAAAGCCGATACCCATGCTAAGGTGTGTGTGTAAACAATTTCAATGATCACATTTTTGGAGTTTTGTGTAGTTTGTTGACTGTCATCATGTTACAAAGGATACACGAGTTTAATTTCAAAGATTTCGAAAAATACTCTTCAGAAACTCATTTGTCAATTAAATTATCAGAAGAATAAATCTGCGTCCAGACTATATTTTACTGCTACACAGAAACCTAAATTTTTATAACCATAAATTCAAACGGCAAGAAACTTTCCCCTTTCCGAAGTTGCGTAAGAAAGGGCATATAAATTACGACGCAAATACTTTGCCTCTCGGGGTTCCCCGTACTAATGAAAAACAACATCGTCACAATTCGGAAAGTACTAAAAACGAAAAAGTTTTGACGGTTCCAGCAACAAACACATAGGTAATGGAAGAGCGTCGGCATAAACGGATTTAATTTGAATTTATCAATTAATTTTCGCTCGAGTATACACCCTTAGCCGAAAAAATAATTTCGGGTGTGTCATTTTTGAGCGGGATTTTAAAGCGTTTATTTTTACAGGCAGGACAAACGGTGCTAAATCAGCATTTTTACAGTAACACCTCAAAATGCTTGCCTCCCCTGACTGTTGTTATCTTTTGAACAAAACTCAGACGCCAGAGGTGGAACGACTTACCTATTATTTTGACGATGCGACAAAGCTTTGAATATGAGTCGACTGTTTTATAAGACTTTTTCGGTGTTACGCTGTATCATCGTTAGGAGCTATTGTTGCAATTGTTCCTGTTATATTTTCATTTGTCAGGTCGAAGTCACTTTTGGCGTCTTTTTATCGAGAGTTCCGCTTTTTCGCTACCATCTATTTTGATCAGGGCCTGATTATTTTTTTCACATTTTGCACTTATATTTCACTGGTAAAATAATGACTGAAGCAAGAACTTAGTTCATTTTCACTTTTTTCTTTATGTATACTATAATAGAAGATATAGTATGTATACGAATAGATATGCTATAAACGAAACGCCATAGAAATATGTGCCTATTTTAACAAAGTGTGTGGGTAATAAGAAACAAACTATTCTTTTATCCACATAATTATTATTATATGACGTATAACGACCAGTATCATGCATTAATGAAACTACATAAACTACAACGTACCTGAAACGACGAAAGTTCAGCGACAAAGCAGACTATCATCGACAGAGTTATATCGCTGCATCAGCTAGAGGTATAAATAAGTCGGCGCTGGCGTCGACAGGGCATGTTCCGGTTCTGTCGAGTCTGTTGCATTGATCTTGGACCCCTTCACCTCGCTTCCTTCATTGTCGATTATCGATAAACATATCGTCAGCATTCGATTGTACATAGTCTGCACTTCACTATTTGAGCACTGGATTTGGGTCACTGTTTTTAGGCTATTGGGGTTTTAATTTTAAATCATGATTGAATTTTTTCTCTACCTAAATATTTAACTATACTGTCTAAACGATCTGTTTGAAAATACAGCAAAGAAAACAAATTAGATGTAAAAATTATTGGGTTTTGAAACTATGACCAGCACTCGTGCAAAAATAAGTACTTGGAAAATTACTCAAAAAAGGGAAAAGGTTTTATATTTTTGGTTCATATTCTCTTTATTTAAAAAAATATACTGGCACAAAATATAGCATGACGACATTACTGTACGTAAATTCCCAGAAAGTTTATGTAGGCCAGATGTTTGCAATGAAAACCGAGTTTTTATTATTAGCCGGTACACATTGTACCGTCGTTTGGCAGAACATTCAGTTAACAAGGCTCCATCGTCCAAGCCACTGTCGACAGCTGGCTTCCAAAGAGCATAGATCAAGTTGGTAGCTACGCGGCTACGACAGTGCTACGGCGTAGCAACTGACCGATTTCCGAAAGTATTTTACAACCACGACCAAGTTCGAAACTAGGCTGTAAGTGTAGTAAACGACTCATTATTTTGTTGATTGAACAAGTTTTTGGTATCGGTTCTTAGGAGCCTTGACCAGTCATATAAGTTCGTCCACAAAATAGGAAGGAAATAACAAAATATTTATATCGAACGTGAAAGTATGCCAATTGAGAAAAGTGGTACTAGAATTAATAATAACAAATTGTTAGTGTTTTAATTTAATTGGATCCCTAGGCTTACCCTAATTTGGGTCAAGGGCAGTCCTATAACTTCTCCTGGACTACTTAAGATATTGAAAGAACTTAATGGCATAATGTAGTAGACTTTCTACACATTATGCTAAAGTTTGCTAGCAAGAGACCAAATTACGAAATGTGTTTTGACAGTCTGGTTGGTTTCAAGATGATTTCTAAAGTGATATCGTCTAGAGGTTGTTTGTTACTCTCACATAGCTTCAGATCTCTGCTTTCAGCATGCGACAAACAAAACTTTGTAGTTAATGTCCTATTTGTGAATCAGTGTTTACCTATGTTGACATAGCTTTCAAGACATATATTTTTAGGGTTCCGTACGCCCGAATGAAAAAACGGAACCCTTATAGGATCATTGTGTGTACAAACTTACATGTTTTTCAACTACAATGTTAAGTTTGTTCTTCGGACAAATTCATCCCAACTACGGAATCCTTCATTGTGCGTGGTCTGACTCGCATTTGACCTGTTTTTTTACGTTTTATTTTTCTAACGGATACCTTTTACATTTCTTGTTTTGTTAGTAAGTAAATTGATTAGTTCGACTGGTTTCATTGTCCGACTTATTTCTATGTTTAGATAAAATAATACTTTGTAACTACAGGGTTGAATTCTCAAGATCTAATTTAACATTATGTCTCCAACTTCAAGTTGGATCGATCTATCGGTACCTTAATTTTCATTACCATTAATTTAACCTACGTTCGAGTTTAGAGGAACCAATTTCTATTGGTGGAATTTGTCGTCTAACCAAGCTTTAATTTTGATCTTTGATCGTCGCCCTCTAATTACGTTCCTTCTGAAGGTAGGTAATTGAATTTCAGAAAATGTGTACAACAATCAAACACTTTTTGATTACAATTTTGTTGTATGTATTTGTGTTTCTATGTAATTGATTTTGAATTATAATACTTTATAAAGCATATAGATTTTCATTACTCGGTCAACTGACCGAGTAATGAAATGATGAGTATCACTTGTTTATTAATTACTTCTACAAAACTTGGGTTATCTAATTATGATGATTAAAATATTAATAGAACATGGAGAGAAGGAAATTAATAACTTGCTTTATAAGAGCTCGGCGACACGACGCCGTCGCCGCGCCGCGTAATCATGTAGACTGAGTCGCCACCGCACCGCCACCGCACCGCCACCGCGCCGCCACCGCGCCGCCACCGCGCCGCCACCGCGCCGCCACAGCGCCGCCACAGCGCCGCTGCCGCGCTGCTGTCGCGTCGTCGTCGCTTTATTTTGCAATAATACTCTACAATCCGCGGTGGCGGTTCCGCAGCGGAGTGGCGACCTTGCATAATAGATAGGCGCGGCGGTGGCGCGGTGGTGGCGCGATGGCGGCGCAGCGACAGCATCGTATCGCCGAACACTAATACAGGGTGGCAGGGACATCGACGCACAACCTGTTCCCATGGATTGATATGATTCTGATACGCAGGGGGGCTGTGTTGAAAATTTTCTACGGTTTAAAAAAAACTGCTTTTCCTACAAATTGCAGTACCTGCGCGGTCAAAATGTATGTAACAGCAATTTTTTTTATTAATAACCCACGATAAAATTTCAATTCAGGAGGGTCCATAATCATGTACTGAATCTATGGTAGCAGGTTGTGCGTCGATGGGGACTGCCACTCTGTATATCAACTATTTTGCAGATGTAAAATAACATCACGCCTTGTTTCCCCGAAGAGTTGGGCAGAGGTGACCCTGTGGCATGTCTTAAACATATATATAGCTTTATAGAAACTTAATCATACATCCAAGTTTCGAGATTTTGGAACTAGACATTTGGGATTAAATGGAAATTCACTCACCATGATTTATTTGGTAGATATGTTTAGAATAATTAATCCATCCCAAATTAACTTGTTTCAATAAGCATTTATGTTATATTATACCGTACATAGCTTATAATAATTACTCAATCACTACAATACTGATGTTCCATTTATGTTATGTATATTTTAATGGTCCACCATAATTGTTAATGGATGCGTGGCATTTAAATACTCCAATTAAATAAGAGCTATTACAAATTGTATAGTACATTTTATTATCTGCACAGAGTCGATAAATGTTCGCGCGTACATTTGGAACACCCTGGTTTATATTTTTTACGGTACCCTTTTAATTAAGAACGAATGAACAGCGAAATAAACCCGTTAATTTTGATGACTTACAAAACTCTGTTCATAAACTGAACAAGTTTAATTTTGCCTTCAAAAGGCCTAGAATTTTGAATGTTGATTCTAAGCGAAGTTTGCCTGTTACTCGTTAGACTTCGACAAAGGTATCGAACAATATATTCTTGCCGATTGTTTCAGCACTGCTAGACTTCATACTTGAGTGTTATTGAAGCTGCTGATTGAATTTGAAATTCAAAAACGAGATTTTAACTCGAAACCATATTAAGAGCCCGGAAAATTGAACTCGATGGCAAGTAATTGATACATAACGATCAAATGTGGAAATGAATTCACAGATATTAACCAATAAGATTTCCTTTCGGATATGAAGAAATAAATGTAAAAGGTATTGAGACGAAATTGAAATATACATGGAACAGTCATCATCTGTCTTCTAAGAAAAATCGTTACTGGTGGCAACGAAAACACAATTTATATAAAAAAATATCTCATAAGAATATAATTTAAATTTGGAAACTTGATACATTTGGAGTTCAGTAGCCTTTCACAAGAAAAGAGAAGAAAAATCAATAGTATAGTCTACCCGAGAAATACACAATAGAAAACTTGAACAAGAAACTTTATTACAAAGAGGGAAGTGAAAACATCAAATAAAAACTTTGGGAGATTTTTATTCATTAGTCTCGTTATTATGGCATTCAGGAACAACTCTTTGCTACTTGTACACAGACCCTTAAGAGCAAAGTGTGATTTAATTTAAGTTCGGACCCAATTCGGATCTTAACGCTCAATCTGAACATCTTTAGCGCAAAGTTAGAAGAACTTCGGATTGTTTGGACGTAAACAGATAAGGCCACGGATTCTAACAATGCGGTTTTCCGAACGAAAACACGTTTCAGAAATATATGCGGAGAATAGGCGCCAAGGCAGATTTTGGGATATTTTATAGCAGTAACTAACAAGTACTCCTACTTTGTTTTTGCGTCTCGGAGTTGTTTAGTTCACTTACATAGATCTTTGTTTGCTTGTAGACGAAATAAAACGAAATTGCTTCTAGTACCATAAATTGTGACTCAACAACACTACCAAAAATATCGTATTTCTTGAAAACAAAAATACGTTCAAGCAAGAGCGTGTGTAAGAAAATAACGTTTTGTCGTGGCCTTACACGTATGCGTACTTTTATGCCCTACAAAAACTGCTCAAGAATTAAGAAACCAAAAGAGTAGACGCTACAAAAAGTAAGATTTATAATCGCATGAAAGGGAACTTGGGCCAAAAGTTAATACATTTCGGAGCCATGGCATTACTGTTGAAGAAGACATTTGCAGCAGGATATGAAGTGGAAATAAAATTGCGGCGACAATCGTATAAATCCCCCGCACTTTAAGCTTATGAACTTTTTACGTTGGTTGACGAAAAATACAAAAGTAAAAACGCGATACTGCTCTCATACCGGGCCAATTTAATGTCAGTACGGAACGTGTTAGCACGTAGCCGTTACCAAACAAATTTATCTGTGCCCTCACTCAATTTGCTTACTCGTACTCTGTTGGCGCCAACCTTTTATTATTCTCATAGAATAAACACACGCAGACGGTTGTTCGAATCAAATTACCCTAATAAATGTAACGGCAATTTGAAATAAACTTTTTCGATTTTACGTTTATTCATTGTAAAACATTGAGATTTAACCAAGTTGAGTTTATGAATAAAATATTTACATTTTGAAGTTGAGTGCTGATGCTGCTACAAATATTGAAATTACATTTCAATAATTATATTCTGCATGTAATCATAGGGAAAGCCTTGCAGCAGTGGACGTATTTCGACTGAAATGATAATGAATCAGAAAACAATAATATGATTTTAACTAACCAAATTCGCCCAACAGTAACATTAAGGCCAGAAAAACAGACCTGCCGTTACTACCGTCACCATTTTTCATAGTGACCAATAAACATAAAAAAGAATTGCATGTCTGTTAGCCTCTGTAATCTATGTATTTACTGTAGCTATCCAAGATTGCGGAGACTCGACGGCGTCGCTCGGGCGGTCGATGCACGCGTCACAATAAAACCTTTAGCGAAGCTCGCCACATTTCCCCGACCCCAATGCCTTCGAGATATTCTCTGGAATAATTATGGAACTGTGATATTTTTTTGCTCTACACTGTAATTAAGTTTGTTTTTTCTGTTTTTAATGCGTTTTAATAATTGCTTGATAGATTTGTAAAAAAAATCTGCTTTTTTTACTTATATTTCTAGATTTTATTTGTCAATTAATCGTAAATCTCAATTCAAACAAACAGAAGCTGTTCAAAAATTCTTTTCCATTGACAATCGATACTTTACTCAACATATTGTTGTGGTAGTAGACATCATTATCCAGTAGTAAAAACAATTTATCATCTCTGTTGTATGGAATGATTGATTCGTTCCTTTCAAATTCGACATCGTATAATAAAATATCTGTTTTCCATCTTAGAGCCAAGTTTTACAATTTCTATGAACGTTGGTTACCATAACATATTATATTTCCGAAGAATTTAACCTATCTTCCGATCCCCTTTATCAATAAAGCAATAAGTCTCGTGAAGGTATTTTTATCAAAAATTTTTAGGAAATGGTCATGCCTAGCCACGATAAATGGGTAATTTCCTATGTAGAAAAGTGTCACAATCATTTTCGAGTTAAGTAGACTAACGTTTATGGTAGGTACTTATTGTACCATTTGTACAGTATAAAGATTTACCTAGTCCTACAGATACAACTATTTGGGTGAATCGAGCTGTCTGACCTTTCCACATAAAGGTAGGTATTGTGAATACCTATAAATATTAAAGATATAAGTACAATTAATTATGTTTGATAACATCTCTATTTTGATTTCAATTTTGAAATAAATCTTTTAAGTACCTACTTTATTTCAAATGCTCTGTTTGACTCTAGATTATCTTTTTGAAGTGAAAACTTCTTTAGGCGCGTTGGGCATTTTTGAGATGGGACTAAACCATTGATTTCGCGACACTGTAACGACACCAGCTTTTGGCCATTAAAAAGACATCAACGCGTTGATTACCGCGGTGCCGATTTTTTTTAAGGTGGTCACTCCCGGAGTACCACTTTTTATGCACCTTTGATCTGAAATGAGTCAGAGGCCCATGGGCGCCTTTAAAACTCTGACAGTAGGTTAGTCACTAACCACACGAATAAAAGAAGAAGACCTGAAATGACTCTAAATTATTTTATACTAGCTTTTACCCGCGGCTTCGGCTGTGTGGATGTCGGAAAATATCCCACGGGAACGTACTACCGGGGTTAAAAGTACCCTATGTGTTAATCCATGTAAACAATGTATTAACTCCGTAATACGTTGTTTTCGGATGACTCTATTGGTTTCGCGGCGCACACCAGTAAAGCATGCTTGACTGGGAAGTCAGCATGATTTTTTCGACATCTTCAACAATCATAGAAATATTTCAGCCAATTTTCACAAAAACATAATGAATTATATAATCAAACCTTCCTGATGAATCATTTCGTCCATTGGTGAAAACCGCATGAAAATCTATTTGGTAGTTTTTGAGTTTATCGCGTTCAGACAAACGCGGCGGGGGACTTTGTTTTATAATAATATGTAATAATGACCTAATAGGACTAGCCCGCAATAGCAGAGGACAAACGTGTGTCGAAAACTGGAATGGAGACTTTTGCCCCGCAGTGAGACATTATGAGTAATGTAACTCGGCATCAAAAAGCTTCTTTCTGTTCTAGTCCAAACGCGCATCCTCAAATACTTCGGATACGTCTCGAGGCGTGAGGGGGTCTCTATAGAGCGCCTTGTCGTGCAGGGCACTAGACCACGCGGACAGTCACCCAAGAGATGGACTGACCAAATTAAATCCGCAGTTGGCGAACCCATGTATGAGTGCACTAAAACACCAAAAATCGGAGTAAATGGCGAGAAATCGTGAGGCGAATCACATCAGCCTCTGAACAAAAAACTACATGAAGACCATGACTGCTCTGTCAAGAGTGCTACTAAGAAGAAAAGAGACATTATGTACCAAATAGATAGAATATGACCTAAAGACAATGTCAAAAGATATTTTTACCCATCTATATTTAATAATCGGAGCTCATGGCTAAGTACCAACAGCCGCACGGGTCGATCCATCAGGTTAAGCTACGCTTGTCATGGTTGGTCCGTGGATGGGTGACCGTTTCTACATACCGAGACTCCTCCGTGTCTCGGAAAGCACGTTAAGCCGTTGGTTCCGACTGTCATTCGTCAATTTTTGACAGTAGTTACGGGTCGTCAGAAACCCGAAAGTCTGACAACTAGTCTTACCAAGGGGTATCGTATTATCTAGTTACTGGGTTGTGGAGGTCAGATAGGCAGTCGCTCCATGTAAAATACTGGTATTCAGCTGCATTCGAAGCCGACCCTAACATTTTTGGGAAAAGGCTAGGCAGATTGATTTATTATTTTAATAATAAAACCGAAGAGTCTGTTTGTTTGAACGCGCTTATCTCTAAAAGTACTAGTCGGATTTAATAAATTATTTTTGCAATTTGATAGCCCAATTCTTTAGAAAGGTTATATACTATTTAGCTAAGACCCGTAGGAGCCGAGCAAAAAGAAAAAGTTTGAATGAACGCTTAAACGAAGTAACGGGGCACAGTTATAGTATGTATTTAATTTTAAAACACGAAATTTCACGTGAGTCGCGGGCATACGCTAGTTAGAGAATAAATAGCTCACGTACTTTTTCTGTAATAAAACTTGTCTTTATTTATGAGTGAGCAAGCAGAACTAACATCGTTAAAGTAAGTACCTACGCTATAGTACTTGATGATGATGTTCAAAATAATGACAGTAATCTAAAAAAAAAAACACCAAGATGTTGCAAAATTGACATAACACCTACTTCAAGATATTTCAAGATGCTAATAAATTCATTACGTAGCACGTTTACTTTTAATTTTGAATAAAACATGAAGACTTAGTATAAAAATAAATTCAAGTGTTGTTTGAGCCAGACGTTTGAATTAGGTACCTATGTCTGGCCTACTTTGGAATACTTATTATGTGACTATTTTATTTAAAGGGTATCGACTCATGAAAACTTTGCCAAGAAATTACCATGTTTTGCATAATACGTTTACATTACTCTCCTGATATTCCCAGATAATATTAACATTAAGAGCCGTTATCTTTAAAGTACGCCATTTCTCGCACCTAAGAATTTTCTTTGCTGTTGTTTTAATATTTTTATCAGGTTAATTTTATGAGGAGCGACTGCAAAATTAGGTCATACTGAGAAAATAATTTGAACATCCTGTAACTGTTTGTGTTGTTTCAAAAAAATGTTTCCACCCATGTTTTAAAACATTTTTTTCAACCCTTTTGTAGCGTTTGCAAAAGTATTTTTTTTGTATTACAGACATCCTTTTGTGTGTTTATTTTATGATTTCTCCCTTTGTACAATATTTTTACGAATAAACTTTAGGCATTCCAGACCGAGTTGTGCCTAAAAAGATATATTTTTAGCGTACCTTTGACATTAATCACAGATTATTATGTTGTCCATTTTTGCGAGACGTACCTTTTGTCCTGTGTACGATTGGTAATATTGGAAGGAAATTGGAAAATAAGATATGATCTTAGTCCAATAAGATATCTTATTTCGTTGCGAACCGTACAATGAAGAATATTATGAAGGTCTACCTAGACTATTCTGGGAAAGTAGATTCTCTTCTAATTCATATAAACGACATTGCAAAGGAAGGCGGTGATCTGACTTTTGGACCTTTATTTTAGTAGAAATAACATTGGAACAAGAGATTTATACTTCTTAATTCCTTACTCATGTAGGTTAGAGCTATAAAAATGTAGAACACGGCCCATAAGTACGTGAATCCACTTTTATGATCAGTAAAGTGAGTAGAACTAATTGGTAAGTGATGAACCTATAAAATGCGAGGACGTTAGGTAAAATTGGTGCCACGAGCAAACCAAAAGAACTGTCACCCAGACGCTCAAACGTTCACGTTCCATATGTATTCAATAATTTAATAATTATACTCCTGAACAAACAGCTAATTATTAAACGCTCCATTCACCGCAAGTGTATATATTCTATGCAAAGTAAATTTAATTAACAATTTAATTATATTAATGGAATCGTTTGCACTAACATTTATTTGCATAAAATAGTGGCCTTCTTTAGAATATACTGTACATGTGTGTGTTATAATCAAAACGTTTTAATAAATGGGTGTGAACTTCAGAAGGTATTTAAAGTTAAAAATTGCTTTTAGGTTAGATTTTAGGTGTTTATAAAATTGTGTCCATATAAAGTTTAGATTAAAATATATTTTAAAGCATATTTGAAGGAACAAAACAAAGAAATAAGCCGATTTTGCCAATCGTGACTACATAAAGCCTTAAAGCATAACAAAATATTTTTTCAGGAAAATAAGTTTTATACCCAGTGGCGAAAGTTTATATCACAGCCATTACAGATGCACTTCGGCATTAGGTATATCCATATATTGTTATTGTTGTTAACCGATCACTTTTAAAAAACCTAAGATTATTTAAATTTTAACTTTTTTTAGAACCAATAACAAAACAAACACTCCAAAATTAAACGAAAAAGAACACTAACAAATCAGTCTGATTTTATTTTACTTTTTTAATTTAAACAACAACGTGTAGACGAACGAACGACACGTATTTGATTTCAATGATTCTGACAGCCGGCGTCCGAAACGTTAAACCGTGAGAACTATTTTAAATGTTTTTTTTTTAATACAAATAACACTGACATTCTAAACAACTGTCTCCTTGGGTGGATTGAGAGGTGTCATCTCGGAAGGTTTTGATCAGTGATTATGTATCGAGCGGGGCGCGAGCGCGATACTACCCCGTATACGGCGAGTTTCCAACTGAATCACCCCCGATTCGATGCCTCCGCCCAACATACAGCGCTTGCTCGCCGCGCCGCCGCATCAATTTTAAACCCCCAACTCCTCAATATAAAGCCCAAATTAGCTCGTCACACCGTTTGTGGTGAAGAAGATTCGTGCTTCGGTTCGTATAAGCGGCCAATACGCATGTCCACGACAACGTATATAAATTCATATAGAAGGCATAGTTTCCTTATACATTTGGATTTTCTCGAGTTCAAGGACTTTGCGTTATCTGTTTGAGTTTTTAGACGTCGAATCTCTATTATCAAATTACACTGGATATTGATATAATAATCCGCGATTTCAATTTGCGTTTCCAATTTTCAACGTAAACAATAAACAATCTTGTTTATATTTTTTGTTGAAAGAAACTCTTGATTAATGTTAATGACCTTAAAGATGATACAAAATACGTAACACCTAATTTATTTTTCTTTTCAACCTAACCTAACCTAATTTATTGTTATTTCTTCTAAATTACTAAGAATTTCTTGACACTTTGGTTTTTGTCGATTCTCAGTATTGCCTTTGTTTAAAGTTTCTTCGACATCCAATTATTGACAAAGTAAGTGATGGAATTATTTAGTAAGAAACATCATGATTATTATTTTCGTACAATCGTGGTAAACACCAACTTCAATGAAAACGTTAATTGAGTTAATTTAACAAAAACACTCGTCGTCGTAAAACGTGGAAAATATTAATTAACATTTTGCTTCCGCGCTCGGAAAAATAAAGGAAAGTATAAAAGGAAAAAAAAATAGCAAGGTCAAATCCAAGGGTTTTTACATCTGCGAATATTGTTGAACAAGGCCAGAGCGTGATTCAGTTGATCAATATTAATGCATAGCACCCCCTGAATAAGTATTATAATGGTAAGAACCTTTCACCGTAATGAATATTTCCCCGCTATGTGGGAAAGTAACTTAGTTCTTTTATTTTTATTCGTACGCTGTATTACTTTTGTATATGTTGTATGAGTGAAATACGGCCTGGCTTTCTAAGCCTCCATCCGAGGTCTTAAGCAGAGGATATGTGCCTGTCACACTGATGGAGAAAGGAAATCATTACGTAAGCTTGAGTCAGTCGTGTGGAATAATTTTATTTTTTATTTAATGAATGCGGGTTTCGATTTGTTTGCCAAATAAAACTTGCGAATGTTTTGCTAAAGCTGGATTTCTAGGATAGTTTTGACAGTTTTGTAACAGGTATTGTAGAAACACCTTTTAATATTGCCACAATTGACAAAGGTATGATTAGGTTTTAACGGGACCAGTCACAATTTTATAGCCATAGTTAAAACCTATTTTAAAAACTTATTTTAAAACATAAAATTATTCTTGTTTTCAGTCACTAACTAATACTATGCCGCTTTAAAAGCAAAAATAAAAGCTACTCTGGGTACAAACATAAAAATGTGATATGTAAAATGCATCAAAAAAGCAGTAAAAATACAAAAATAAAAGCTAGATTTGATTGATGTGTTTTTCCATAGAAACAAGACTTTAATGGTTCCACTAGAAAGGTTTTTTATTACACTGAATACCTCTGTTTTTTCAGAACTAAAATATGACAATAATTTATTTATTCATGCCATATAACAGTAGTCCAAACCCAGCCAAATTAATACTCTCTGTTGTATAAATTGAATGAGATTTTGTTTTCGCCAAAACTAATGAAGCGAAATTACCTTCGAACTATGTTAAAGTTAGGGTAAGGTTGGCACAGGGCATCAATTTTCCGGAAGACTGTTATTTCGAACCCAGCCTAATATGATGATTGGGGTAATGTGGTCCACACCCTTTACGCATTTTGTTGGCCTTTTGTTTCGCTTTACAACTTGCATATTTTACGAAATAATATGTTTTTCATTTGATGTGGGTAAATGCTGACTATGAGGAAATTACTGAGTTACAAAATAGATTCTGCTTTGGTTGTTGTCGAAGATAAATGAGGTCAAAACAAAGCCTGCTGATATTTTAAATTAAGTTTTTTTTACGGCACATTTAATCCATTTTAATCTCATCTATTCCCTCAGCACTTCATCATTTTCTCGATCCATTTTCTAAAAAGAAACAATTAATTTCGAAACATCTCAGGGGCCATGAAACCAATTTACGCTTTTCTTCAAAACATGATCAATCAATATCTATTCAGTCATGACTTAATTTTCTCCAATGAACACTTAATTATAACGTACAACATTTATTTTGATTATCAGTGATTGTGATTTATATAACATAACATTACGCTTATTATATTGCACGATGGGGTAAGTAAAAGTGTCCAACATTTGGTCAGTTATGTTTAAGTCTTTTAGGGGGTAAACCGGATTCCAAGCTTATACTGAAAAAATCGTGATGTAAACCCGAAAACACTTAACCCGACCTGAAAATCGAACCCAGGACTCTATGTTCAGCAGTCGAGTTTTCCACTACTAGACCAATGAGACAGACAGACATATGTGAGCTGAATATAAACTACTTTAAGATATAATATGTTTTAAGTGACGGCTTTAATTCCCTAAAGCGCACGTGACTGTTAGAGATACACAGTTACACACGGTTACACACGGTTCTATTATGTGCAACGGACAGACGTAGGAGGGAACGTTCCTGTGAGGCTTATACGGGTGTGCTAATGAATATTATGTGTATAATTATGTATCGCTCGCGTCTTGATACGAATTTTGGTGAGTAGCAAACTGAATTTTCTTTGAAGACGTGACTTCATTAAATTTGATGATATATGATTACCATATTTAGGTAACTATGTTTTAAGTGTGTAATCTTTATTTATGTGAAAGTGAGCAGAGTTATCATTGTTTCTGCCTAAAAGTTTGTAAATCAAATTATTTGTGAAAATGGTACGAATAAAGGATCTGTAGGCACTTAACAACTAGTAAAATAAAGTAAAACAACACCAGTTTTCCTTATTCTGTATTGCACTGAATGTAAATTTGAAAATCTTTTCTGCGAAGTGAAAATGCAAAGAGTGGTTACACTCGATTATCCTTTATCTTCTAGAGCAGAATGAAAATTAATAAAAATAAACGAATGGGGCTCGAGGGATATGCAAGAAATAAAATGGCAATCTAATCTCAGCCTCGCTAAAGTAATTTTCAGCAGAGATGATGCGGAAAACACAATAG
Organism: Agrochola lychnidis; assembly: GCA_963680765.1. NCBI lineage: Eukaryota > Metazoa > Arthropoda > Insecta > Lepidoptera > Noctuidae > Agrochola > Agrochola lychnidis. The sequence continues at coordinate 13,484,331 of OY796864.1, forward strand.
CTGACGTCACTGCATCTGATACTATTGAAACCATCTCATTACTCTACGGCTGATTGCGAAACACTGCATGCATTATGTACCAAGGCTTTGTTATCAGCCTAGGTCCATTTCCAGTTTTATGACAAGCCGTTGTATGAAATTCTTTAACCAACAGGGACGATAAAAGATATTGTGTCATAAAAATTTATTGCAAACACTCAAGCAGAAATTTTCGTTCGCTATGCGCTTAAGTCTGTCCGTCTCATTACTTCTATTCATCAGTGATTTGATAAAACTTTTCAAAAGTGTGTCTAACTTCATTGATTGATTTGATTATTTTGAAAAGGTGAGGGCCAAAATTCTTTGAATTTGAGTGACTGGTTTTGGTACAACTTTTAAGTGAGTTAAGTGGTTTGTTTATTTCTATGCTTACCTTTTTCACAATTTTATTAATTTTAAAGTGTTCTTATTTCAAGCTGCCATAGGAACCCACTGTAGCAATTTACGTAATTAAATTAGGTAGGCACTCATTTCATTTAATTAGATTTTCTTACACAAAACCATCAATTATTATGTAATGGGCAATAACAGTGAACAGATACTTCGAAATTCATGGAAATCCATGAATTTTCACCAACATAAAATCATTTTGGAGAACAGCTCTGACTAGCCATTTCATTTATTAAATGCACTGGAAGAAATCCACCCTCTCAAAATGTAACCCAACTGAGCATCAGACACGTATAAAAAGTTTCAATTTAAAACATCCTCAACACTTTTTGTTGTACCATTTAATATTTTTAAAAGCTCCTAACCTCAATTTAAATTTTTCCTCTAATGCTGGCCATATAAAACGAAAAAGGTCGTTAATCTCACAAAGTGTATTTGCGTACTGGGAAAAAATTAAAATACGAAATTTGTCAGGCCTCGCTGTGGTGTGCCAACTGGCTTTGCCGCAAAAAACTCGCTGAAAGTCGAGAGCATCCTGATTCCGAAGCTTGCGGTGGCTCTGGCAGGACTCGGACGGCCTAGATTTCAATCCGAGAAACTAATTTCCATCTTATCCCATCTCCTTATTTCATTACTCAGTGAAAAATGTAGGGTTTAGAAGTGGATTGAATGAAGAAAGTAATGAGCAGCAAGGATTTTCTTTTGATAAAAAACTGCATGTTTTTGATAAACTATTTCAACATTATGTTTAAAATTCTGTATTTTGTACAAAAACTGGCCAAATGCGTATTGGACCACGCATAATGAAGGATTCCGTAGTTGGAATGAATTTATCCTAACAACAAACTTAGCAATGTAGTTGAAAAACGTATTCTCTCATACATTCCAACTGCAAATGTAAGTTTGTACGCACAATATTAAGAGATTTATCATACTATTTTAGGACCATAGACTATATTGTAGTCTATTTTTTTTTTCTCAGTAGTTTCGGAGATAAGTTGCTATGGTCAATTATCAAAAAGGAGACTGAAACGATTACATGCACTCTTGGGCCTGAATAGTAACGAGATGTAAATGATGTGAATTTATAGATTCATACATACATTAGTGTATTGCAGTGACTAGTTGCTATCCCACAATTCACATAGCGATCCATAGTTTCAACAATATCCAATCCAACAATTCCAAAACAATCCATTATAACAATTCCAAGTCAATCGTGTGAGCGATCTTCGGTGTCCAGTGTGAAAGCAAGGGTCGTACAAGGTAGGCAGGGTCAGAATCCGTAAAAATCAAAGCAGTGATCGTTGAAAATGAAAAATAATTGAGAAAACACTCAAAACATATCCGAAAACACGAAATAAGTGACAGCTGTCTAGTTCTAGTAGGGATGCGCGTTGCGACCCACCACTAACGTGTCAAATTGTCAATGTCAGTCTGCCAGTGCAGAATATGTACTGCCAGTGACATAGACAAAAAAATAAAACTGATTTTAATCGATATGAAATTGATACCTAATCATTATTTTGGTTTTTCAGTAATTAATGATGTTTTATTTAAATTAAATGCACTATATTGTATAAAAGTATATATAGTGCATTTAATTACTTTGAGTTAATTATATTACCTAGTGCTACCTAGTGGGTAGGTTTTCTTTTTGTAGTTGTGTAATCGATTACTATAATCGATGATCTCCCGAAAACTATCTTTATCATATTTCTCCGCTTCCAGACAAAGAATTGAGCAGATTTTTGATATTCAGGGATAAAAAATATGACTATTTTTTAGATCGCATCTCAAATTAATACGCTCGGGCCCAACATTTTCCATCTCCTTTTCTTAAATATCTTTAAAAAAAATACTTTAAAGTTTAAAAAAAGAATACATTATGCATTTTTTTATATTTTCTGATTTGTCTACCAAAAGTGATCCCCATATTCAAAATTCATTTCATTACATTACACGTCCGTGTTTTGATCACAGAAACCGCGCGTTTGGTCTATTTTAGCTACTTCCACAGCATTATGTCATATGGCATTTTACTGTGGGGTCGGGCTGCTGACATTGAATCCATCTTTATTTTGCAAAAGAGAGCTGTCAGAGCCATTTATTATCTACGTCGCCGCGAATCTCTCAGGGAACTTTTTAAAAGGATTAATATTATGACGGTACCTTGCCAATTCATTTATGAAAATATTATGTATGTAAGGAAAAATCCACATCTCTTTAATAAAATAAGTGATAGACATAATTTTAATACTAGAAATAAAGATAAACTAGATCAACCATTTTTCAGGTTATCTAAAGTACATACATCTTTTATGGGGTACTGTGTTAAATGTTACAACAAAATACCTTGTGACATATTGCAATTAAATGAAAGAAAATTTAAAACTCATATAAAAAGTACACTTTGTAAACAAGCATATTACAAATTAGAGGATTATATCCAAGATAAGAGTGCTTGGAAACATGCTGGTCCTGCTCCATAGGACAATTTAGAATCAAGACAAAATCAAACTGGTTGCTAATTTAATTGTAAAATTTATTACTTGTGTTTTAAGTATGACATTGATTTTACATTCTGTGATTACTTCCTTACACACTGACTTATTAATTGTAACATTTTAGGAAAATCGTCTACTTTTACAATGTTTGTAAATATGTGAGAACCATGTATCTATCACAAATTAAATTATCTATCGTTGCTTCATTTTTAATTTTTTTACCTATTGTGGTATAGTAATTTTATTCTAGGTGCATCGTCTTCACATATAATAATTATTTAACAAATATACGTAGATATACAAACAATATTGTAAAACATTTTAAAAGAGTAACGGTGGAGTTTCTTGCCCATTCTTCTCCATACGAAAACTACCTTTTGGAAGGGGCGGCTAGAATCAATTTTATTATTTTGTAATTTTTGACGTTCAAAAGTGCCATACATGGGCCTATTTGAAATAAATGATTTGACTTTGACTTTGAAATTCATACGAGTACCAAATTTCAACTAAATCGGTTCGTTGGATTCAGAGCAAAATGGCTGTGACAGATAGACAAACCGACACACGAGTGTTCCAGTAAGGGTTCCGTTTTTTCCTAACCCTAAAATTATTATGATTAACCGAAACTACGGATGTAGCAAACAACATTTTCCAATTTTTATTCAGTAGATCTTTGCTTAAATCCTCAATACGTTTCCTCTTACACATTCATGTATTTATATATTTCTTCCCCTCACATCCACAATCCTGTCAAAGACATTTTATTTAACTCTTTCCCATCGGATGTATTATGAGAAATATTCAAATACACAGCTTTTGTATCCATGAATTCCCATAAAAAATATATTTTTGTGGTTTACTCTTTGGCTTTGTAGAATAGTTCCACCACAGTCTGAAATGGCAATGGGTGTTCCTCAAGGTTCGATATTGGGTCCATTCCTCTTTTTAGTTTACATTAACGATTTACCCCAATTACTTCAAAATCAACCGAAGATGGTGTTATTTGCAGATGACACATCATTGATCTTTAAAATAGATCGACGGTCACAAAATCTTGACGACGTGAATAACTCTATTCTTCAGGTCCAAGATTGGTTTACGGTAAATAATTTGGTACTAAATGAGAAAAAAACCAAGTGCATTAGATTTAAATTACCGAATGTTAAAAGTAGCGAATGTGACATCATATTGAATGGAGAAAAACTGGAATTTATTAATCAAACAGTTTTCCTAGGAATCACGCTGGACGAGAAATTACAATGGGGACCTCATATAACATCTCTTGCGGGGCGGCTAAGCTCGGCCGCTTATGCTATTAGAAAGATAAGACAGTTAACAGATGTAGAAACCGCGCGTTTGGTATATTTTAGCTACTTTCACAGCATTATGTCATATGGCATTTTACTGTGGGGTCGGGCTGCTGACATTGAATCCGTCTTTATTTTACAAAAGAGGGCTGTCAGAGCCATTTATAACCTATGTCGTCGCGAATCTCTCAGGGAACTTTTTAAAAGGATTAATATTATGACGGTACCTTGCCAATTCATTTATGAAAATATTATGTATGTAAGGAAAAATCCACATCTCTTTAATAAAATAAGTGATAGACATAATTTTAATACTAGAAATAAAGATAAACTAGATCAACCATTTTTCAGGTTATCTAAAGTACATACATCTTTTATGGGGTACTGTGTTAAATGTTACAACAAAATACCTTGTGACATATTGCAATTAAATGAAAGAAAATTTAAAACTCATATAAAAAGTACACTTTGTAAACAAGCATATTACAAATTAGAGGATTATATCCAAGATAAGAGTGCTTGGAAACATGCTGGTCCTGCTCCATAGGACAATTTAGAATCAAGACAAAATCAAACTGGTTGCTAATGTAATTGTAAAATTTATTACTTTGTGTTTTATGACATTGATTTTACATTCTGTAATTACTTCCTTACACACTGACTTATTAATTGTAAAATTTTAGGAAAATCATCTACTTTTACAATGTTTGTAAATATGTGAGAACCATGTATCTATCACAAATTAAATTATCTCTCGTTGCTTCATTTTTAATTGTTTTTACCTATTGTGGTATAGTAATTTTATTCTAGGTGCATCGTCTTCACATATAATAATTATTTAACAAATGTACGTACATATACAAACAATATTGTAAAACATTTTAAAAGAGTAACGGTGGAGTTTCTTGCCCATTCTTCTCCATACGAAAACTACCTTTTGGAAGGGGCGACTAGAATCAATTTTATTATTTTGTAATTTTTGACGTTCAAAAGTGCCATACATGGGCCTATTTGAAATAAATGATTTGACTTTTGACTTTGACTTTGACAGACATATTCATGTTTCTATGAATGACATGCGACGTAAAGTCAATAACAAAATCCAATCGGCACTTTTTTTCGACTCCGCAGAAATGGAAGCGTGTTCGTTACTGTTTCGTCATTTTTTTATTTGGACGAACAGCTTTTTGCTGTGTTTTTTTTGGATAGTATCTAAATTTACACACAATTATTTTTGTGTCCAATTTTAGAATATTTTTGAAGTGAAAACTACTTTAGGCGCGTTGGGCATTTTTGTGATGGGAAAACAAACAATTGAATTCGCGATACTGTTACCGACACCAGCTTTTGACCATTAAAAAGACATCAACGCGCGATACATTTTCTTTGGGATTAATTATATTCCAAACATTGAGACGGCAACGACATGATTGACATTTCCCTTTTTTTACCAACTTCAAAAAATAAAAATATTTCCTGCACAATAAAATTGTTCAAGTTTTCACTTCGGTCGGCACTCCCGGAGTGCCACTGTTTTTTGTTTGTATTAATTTTTATTTGAAACTAGCTTCTGCCCGCGACTTCGTTCACGTGGAAGTCGTAAGATACCACAATATACTACAATAACAGCCACATTTTTATAAAACATCCCTGTATACCTACTACATTTGTAGTTTTATTCTCAGCAGTCAAAATATGCAGAGTCAGGAATGGTGACTCGGGAGCAAGCGACGTACAGTTGTCCGTGTGAGAAGCAGCTTGTCCTGAGGTTGACACCCGCAGCTTTCGGCCTTCGGTGTCAGACCCTGTGACTTGTTGATCGCAAAGCATACGTTCCCAGAGGACTGCATGCGCTTGAACTGATAATTTTGGGGAATTAGTGGTATACGCGCTATAAACACTGTCTTACCATCGCCATAACCTGTTAGAATTTTCACCTCGATGACGTTTCTCTGCAAAGACGTGACTTTGAGCCGGGTTCCGTTACACAGATGTACAACCGGAAGTCCACTTGCCATTTGCGAATTGAGAAATTCTACGGGGTAATGTGCGGCATCATCTTCATCCACATCAGTATTAATGGAGGTGTATATCACTTCACTCAATTTGTGAGAGAATACTGTGGTTGATCGCTGCAGCTTGATCATTTTCGGAGTTAAAATGGAAACACGCCCAAGAATTTTCTTGGTACGGTATTTGACTGATGTCCCCGTATACCAGACGAATAAGATCTTCTTAAGTGGAATCTACTTTACCAAGAGTCTCTGGTAGAGTGCCTCGAACAATCTTTGTCCACTTTTAAAATTTTGGTAAAAAAACACTTTCTCTCTCCTTAAACATCGTCATTACATATAGTTCCTTGCTCTTGTTTCATGTTTATAATTTTATGTATATCTATCTAATATATATTTATATAGGCAATTATATGCTTTATGTATCTGTGTATTCTGTTAATGGTACACCACTGACTACCTGCAGTATTGTCTCTCCTTTTCCATTTAAATCCATCCAAAGGTTGTCTGTAAAAGATCACTTTTAGCGATAAGACCGCCCATTGTGTCACCCAATGTAAAATTTCTATATAAATGTCTGTAATTTTTATGGTGTACATAATAAAGAATATTCTATCTATCTATCTAACAACTTTTAGAAGAACATCGGAGAATTCTTGAGCATTTGAATTCCCGCCAAGCCGAGCTCGTATGATGATGGTCAAGCGCAGCCTATGAACTCTCGACCGTAGAGTCGACCTTTTCAACGAAGTATTCACTTTGTCAGTCAGGACTGTAACATCACCCGTCTTGGTTCCTGCGGATGTCCTGCAGGGTTCTGTTTACAGCTTCCACTGCTTTCCTTTTTGCCATAATGCATTCATCCCATACGATGAAGCGCAATCCCTAAGCACACATCCCTTGTTACTGTTGCGTGACACCCCACAAACAGGCGTTTCGTTGCTCTTTAAATTGATGGGAATCTTAAACATGGCGTGCGCTGTTTTGTCACCAGAAAGCAGTGTGGCAACGATTTTAGAAGATCCACACACAGATTTTAAAATCGCTAGGACAAATCTGCTGTCAAAATCTGTAAAATTCCTTTTATTCCTATAGTCTTCAGCTCTAAAATGATCAGAACACAACCTTGAATGTTTTGTGACTGTAAAGTACTTGTAACGTAGCAGTTTCCCATAGCTTACGAAGTTTTTCTTTTTAACCAACTTCAAAAAAAGGAGGTTTCTCAATTCGACCGTATATATATATATTTTTTATGTGTGTTCGCGGATAAATTAGTCGTTTATGAACCGATTTTGATGATTCTTTTTTTGTTGGAAAGGAAATATTTCAAAAGTGGTACCATGATAAGGAAACCAGGATCTGATGATGGCATCCCAGAGAAATAGAGGGAACTCTTCAAATATTATAGGCAAACCTATAGCAATTTGGGTATTTTTTATAGTAACTCGTGCAGTTGCTCTTGGAAAGCACTATTTGGTTAAGTGGAACTGATGATGATGACCACAAATAGCTACCGGAACTACTAAATAATAAGTATTTCACGGGTTGCGATTTGATTACTTTAATAGGTTGCAATGCAATTTATGCTCGTCACAATGCATATGGAGAAGTGGAGTTGATGGTGAAGTACCAGGAGAACTTTCAACGATGAACGTCCTTGCATCGGGAAAAGTAATATTTTGTAAAAGGTCATGAGCAGTTGGCATTAAGCTTATGTAACTTAGACAAATTACAAATTGACCCACTAAAAAGCGAGAAATAAAAACTTTTTACGAAAAAAAAAAAAAAACAATCGACTCGTATTACAAAATGTAAAAAAAAGAAAACAAAAAAAAAACCGTAGTTGGGAATCGATCTTACAACTCCATGTTTACAAAGCAATCGTCCAACCGCTGAGTTAATTGCTTCGTTGAAACTTCCCTAAAATAGCCATTCCTATATATTTCACGATTGACTGCTTAGTTCCATAAAGGTATAGCGTGATGATAATCATTTAAAAAGTTAAATCGATAATCATCTGCAATATCCTAATATTTTGGCGCGTTTTTTTCCAAAAATACGAACATAATATAATATTGCTCGTCCCCCATAGTAAATAGCGTGATAGTTTATACCCTATAGTTTGAGCAGACTTATAGGGAATACCTATGTAAAATTTTAACAGAATCCATCCGGTAGAATTTGCGTCATGCTGGAACATACAAATACGACATAATGTAATATTGCTGATCCCCCATAGCAAATCGCGTGATAATTCATACCCTATAACTTGACCAGAAACACAGGGAATATCTATGTAAAATTTTATCAGAATCTGTCCGGTAGAATTTGCGCCATGCTGGAACATACATACAGACAAACAGACAAAAATACTAAAAAAAATATTTTCGGCATTAGAATCGATCCCCGACCTCGTAGCAATTACTTTTTTTAAAAAATATTCAATGTGCAGTTTTGACATAGCTACGATTTTACTATATGTATAGATAAGGAAACGAAATGTGTGTTCAAACACAGTGAGAAAATTGTAATTTCTCTAAGTAAATTGGTCTATGTGTCTATTTAAATTCAAATATACAGGTTGAAATGTAATTCATGGGCATCCTCTTAAGAGGTCATTGTACTCATCATTATGAACAACTTTCACTAATGGACCCAACCCTGAAATCCCATGAATTCAATTTCACCCTGTATATTGCATTTGCAGGTAGAAATCAATTCGTACCATAATGCACTCCTGATCACATTTGAAAGCTGAATAAAACAAATACAAATTCAAACATTGGTCTATCCGGAACACTCGTAGACAGGTAAAATGGGCTTATCTGTTATTCCGGTAAAGCTTTTAGTCTGGAATATTTATAGAGTATTCTCTCATGACCTAGAATATAATTGAATTATAAATATATCGTTTTCTAATGCAATAATGGAGATTTATCTTATTCGTTTGTCATGTATAAATTAGGATTCTACGTCATATTTAAAGTTTTATTTTTAGTTTCTAAGTAGGTATCAAGTTGGGTATGTTTTTGAATAAGCATTTTTGGTTTAGGGACATATCCCTAAAGCATCAAAGGTAGGTATTGTTCTTTTTTGGACACTAACAAAAAACGAACACAAAAATTAATAAACCTTATGACCCCAATAATTATATAGGTCAGGCTGTATACATTTACAGCATGTACATTAGCACAGGTATAGTACGAAATACATAAGTACTTTCGTACTTTGCCTATGCTAATATACTCGTACCAACAAAATTTCTAAGCGAAATTCCTCTTGAGGCACCACCGCCAAAATTTCACAGCACGCACAGCTATCGACGTCCAGACACAGGAAAGCATTCATTTTATTATACAAAAGCCCCACCCAAGTGAAACATTCACCCACTATCCTATATAACAAGAATTACGACAACTTTCATTCACAAACAAAATACCATCTTAATACACCGAACTAAAGTTCTTTTCAGGCTGAAATAGAAGCGTAGTTATGTCATTTAGTAAGGTAATAGAGCTATTCAGCAACAAAATGTAAATAAAATGGCATGCATTAATTGCTAGGTTTTCACAGTTCGTTTACCGGCAAGGAAATTTCTCTTTTTTGTGTTGATAATGAATCCGTCGGCGTTATAATGAAATCAATGAGGTATTAGATTCATTTTAGTGGGTTTTATTGGAATGTGTAAGTGTGTTTATCAGTAAACAGTGTTTGTGTCTTTTATTTATAAATTTGGATCTTAACTTTGTTAAACTTAAGTTAAACTAGCTTCTGCCCGCGACTTCGTTCGCGTGGAAATCGTAAGACATCACAATATACTACAATAACATCCACATTTTTATAAAACTTCCCTGTATACTACGTTTGTAGTTTTATTCTCAGCAGCCAAAATATACAGAGAGTGAGGAATGGTGACTCGGGAGCAAGCGACGTAACAGTTGTCCGTGTGAGAAGCAGCTTATCCTGAGGTCGACACCCGCAGCCTTCAGCCTTTAGTGTCGGCCCCTGTGACTTGTTGATCGCAAAGCATACACTCCCAGAGAACTGCACGCGCTTTAACTGGTAATGGTGGGGAATTTGTACTTTATACGCGCTATAAACACTGTCTCACCATCGCCACAACCTGTTAGAATTTCCACCTCGATGACGTTTCTCTGCAAAGACATGACTTTGAGCTGGTTTCCGTTACACAGATATACAACCGGAAGTCCACTTGCCATTTAATGCTGAAATGAACCTTTTTGGCGCAGCCGTGAGGCACACACTATTGTTTTAAAAACACTATTTTTTATTTCCACTGTAATTTGTGTTTTGTGTTTCGCGAACTGTGTCCAAATAAATGTTTTTTCTATCTTTCTTTCTTTTCTTTCTATTTGTAAATTGAGAAATTCTACGGGGTGATATTTGGCATCATCTTCCTCCACATCACTATTAATGGAGGTGTATATCACTTCACTCCCTTCAATTTGTGAGAGAATACTGTGGTTGATCGCTGTAGCTTGATCATCTTCGGAGTTAAAACGGAAACACACCTAAGAATTCTCTTGGTACGGTATTTGACTGATATCCCCGTATATCAGACAAATAAGATCTTCTAAAGTGGGATCTACTCTACCAAGAGTCTCTGGTAGAGTGCTTTCACCAACTTTTAGAAGAACATCGGAGAATTCTTGAGCATTTGAATTACCGCCAAGCCGAGCTCGTATGATGATGGTCAAGCGCAGTTTATGAACTCTCGACCATAGAGTCGACCTTTTCAACGAAGTTTTCACTTTTTTTGTCAAAACTGTGACACCACCCATCATATCTTGGTTTCTGCGGATGTCCTGCAGGGTTCTGTTTACAGTTTCCACTGCTTTCGTTTTTGCCATAACGCATTCATCCCATACGACGAAGCGCAATCCCCGAAGCACACATCCCTTGTTACTGTTGCGTGACACCCCACAAACAGGTGTTTCGTTGCTCTCTAAATCGATGGGAATCTTAAACATGACGTGCGCTGTTTTGCCACCAGGAAGCAGTGTGGCAGCGATTCCAGAAGATCCACATACATATAATAAAATCGCTAGGACAAATCTGCTGTCAAAATCTGTAAAAAAACATTTTATTCCTACAGTCTTTTGCTCTAAAATGATCAGAATACAACCTTGAATGTTTTGTGACTGTAAAGTACTTGTAACTTAGTAGTTTCCCATAGCTTACGAAGTTTTCCATTTTTTGTGAATTAATACATTCTATGAACTATTACATACACAATCCAAAAAAAAATCGTTTTACAAAAAGAGTTTAAAAAAACAGATGTAAATCGAACTTACTACCCCGGGCGGCCTACCACCAGCTCATAAAGCAGTATTTTTTTAATGTTACTTCAGTGGGAGAAAGAGATGGAGCTATACATCCTGTAGAGCTTCATCTCTTTCCCACACTGAAGTAAACTAAAGTAATATTAAAATAATACTGCTTTTAAGCTGGTGGTAGGCCCTCAGGACTTCAAATCATTCGTCCAATCGCTTACTTATTCGCTTTGTTGAAAGTTAGCTAAAATAGCCGTTCCTATATAAAAGGTAGCGTGATGATAATCATTTAAAAAGTTAAATCGGTAACTACCTATCTACAATATCCCAACCTTTTGGCGCGTCCTTTTACAATTTGCAGAGAAAAATACGAACATGATGTAATATTGCTCATCCCCCATAGCAAATAGCGTGATAGTTTATGCCCTACGGTTGGTACAGACAAACATTCTAAAAACTTTATTTTCCGCATAAGAATCGATCCCAGACCTCTTAGCAATAAGTTTCTTTAAAAAAAATTAACTTCGTTACGATTTTATTATATCTATAGATTATAGGTAGATTATCAAAAAAAATAATAATCGTATAACAAAATGTGAAAAAAAAGAAAAAAAAACCGTAGGTGGGAATCGAACTTACAACCCCACGTTTACAAAGCAACCGCCCAACCGCTGAGCTAATTGCTTTGTTGAAACTTGTCTAAAATAGCCGTTCCTATATATTTTTTGATTGACTGCTTAGTTCCATAAAGGTATAGCGTGATGATAATCATTTAAAAAGTTAAATCGATAACCATCTACAATATCCTAAAATTTTGGCGCGTTTTTTCCCAAAAATACGAACATAATATAATATTGCTCGTCCCCCATAGTAAATAGCGTGATAATTTATACCCTATAGTTTGACCAGACTTATAGGGAACACCTATGCAAAATTTTAACAAAATCTATCCGGTAGAATTTGCGTCATGCTAGAACATAAAAATACAACATAATGTAATATTGCTCGTCCCCCATAGTAAATAGCGTGATAGTTTATACCCTATAGTTTGACCAGACACACAGGGCATATCTATGCAAAATTTTAACAGAATCTGTCCGGTAGAATTTGCGTGATGCTGGAACATACATACAGACAAACAGACAAACAGACAAACAGACAAACAGACAAAAATTCTAAAAAAAATATTTTCGGCATTAGAATCGATCCTAGACCTCGTAGCAATTACTTTTTTTCAAAAATATTCAATGTACAGTTTTGACTTCGCTACGATTTTATTATATGTATAGATTAAGCTTCATACTATATAGCAACAAAAACGTTACGATTCGGGTTTAGAAGAATTACACAAGTTACAGTTTTTATACAATTTAAAAAGAAAAACAACGAAGTTATGTTATGCGTGTTTATCATTTTTCGTTTAAAAAAATTCAGTTACTTTTCACAACAAAAATACATAGACAGATACAAAAATATGAAGAAGTACCTTCGCATTTCATTCCTTCAGTGTTGTTCAAAGGGGATAATAACCAAGACTTAAATTTTAAAAGCTTGCTGTCTTTGTCTCGGTTTATTTCTAACCGACTGGACTTTATTGCTGATCTTATTGTATCGTTTTAATACAATATTCATCTAATTAAAGATACATTTAAATTCCATGTCGCTAGCCAAAGCCAATGTTTATTAAAATATTAAATGTAGAGAAAATGAAAGCAAAAGTTCCCTATTTTTTAAAGTACCATAAAAACCGTACCGTTTGTAAAAATACCGTAGAAAGAAAATAAAAGATACAATTTTCTAGTCTACTAAAAACAACCCAGAAATAATGATAACAGCACGCAGAGGAATTCCGATAAAAACATAAGCACAATTACTACAAAATGTTTCTAAGACCCCAGACGTGAAGATAGGAAAGCTTGAGACACATTTTTAGAATCGAGTATAAGTGACCCGACTAGAATTTAAATTCGCAGAATATGAGATTCTGTCACGTATGCCGTAGAGAAACATTTTATTTTATGTTTCAAGGAGCCCCCAAAGTTTACGTATGTAATTATTAGTATGATTGCGTTTTCATCATCATCTTCATCATTTCAGCCAAAAGACGTCCATAGCTGAACATAGACCTCCCCCAAGCACCTCCACTTCGACCGATTCTGTGCTTTCCGCATCCAGCGGATTCGTGTGGCCTTCACAAGGTCATCGGTCCATCTTGTGGGAGGCCTTCCAACGCTACGTTTTCCGGTACGCAGTCGCCGTAGCGCCGTCCGATTGCGTTTTATTCATACATAAATACTGTATTTATAAAGTTGTTGAGATATTCAAGCGGTTTAGTTTAATGTGAAAACTGTAAAAAAGTTTATGAATACTTCATCTCCTGTAGACTGACTTGTTCGTCGCAAGCGCTACTGCTGAGCATGAGGTCCTGGGTTCGATTCCCAGATCGGGCAAAGTGTTATTGGGTTTTTCCATCAGAAATTTCTCAGTAGCAGCTCGGAGTCTAGATTTGTGCCTGGTTAATGTGTGTCAGGGTTCTAGCTCTTCACTTAACAATTCGTGTGAACACCGTGTAATTCATACTTTGCATAATGCATACTTTGATAGTAGTAGAGTCGCCCCCTATTACATGGGATCTAAACGTAGCTGGTGAAATGTGGGTGTATTATAGGAGCAACTTTATCTAACTCTTCCGGGATAACAAGCGTGATGTTATGTCTTGTAGATACTTTTGGGTATGTAAGATTTTCATGCGTTATAAGCCCTTCTGCTACTAGCCTAATAACGATAATCCTTATCTGTTTGCTTCAAGTAGCTCAAAATATACACCCACTATTTTTCCTTCCTTTCTACATTACCATAGAAATTGGAGTTATACGTATAATATACATGTAAATTGCCCTTTCATTTCTAGTGCAAACCCTTTTTCGAGGGTGAGGTGTAAGCGTGCGATGAAACAAGTTATTTCATAATACGTAGTTTTATACCCAACGTTACCCGCTTTATGGTCTTCGCGTTACGTTTGTTTTATGATTCAATTATTAGCCACTAGAGTATTTTTAGTTTGGTCGCCACATTTTTCTGTAATACCACTTGTTACTAGGTTGTATTCAGTTTTGAATTGTTTTGCACGATTAATAGTACGTTACTGTCGCGGCCTGCAACAAGGGTATTGATGGACGGTCGTGAAAATGTGAGCCGAGGCGAACACACATACGTGGGCACACATACGTGAATCCATCAATGCCTGGTTGCGGCCAAGGCTTGTATAGAACTTTTCTCAAATAATGTGCGGAAATTCAAACTAAGTAAATTAATTATAAATTCCAGAATCATGTTGAACAAAGATAATTTTTCACGCTCCATTATGATCGTTTGTTTCTTCTTTACTTTAAACAGCTCTATTTGCAAACCAAATCAAAATTTTAATAAAATCTTTGATAAGTTACCTTCTTGGTTGCCATGTAGTGAAGTAAAAATTTCGTTCCATTTTTAAATAACACGACAGATTTATTTTTCATAGTAATTTATTTGGCCGCAAAACACGACAGATATGCATTTTCATACAAAAATTGCCGGCCGAGAGCTCGTATGTATTCGGCCAGTACAGCAATTTCGATTTAAATCGAAGAAGGTTGTCAAAATAATACTCAAATTTCCAAGTATGTTTGAGAAAACTTTTAAAAAGACTTGAAATTCAGTCGATATTTAACGAACTAATACAAATTATTATTGCAATATTTAGATTAGAAAATACAACACTTTTCAGTATGAACCAAAAAATCAACCACTGAAGAAAAATTGGAAATGAAGGAAATTGGTGGTGGTGTAGAAAATATCACCAAGTGGATATGTATCAAAAGATATTTATTTGTCTACAAAATTGTATCAAAACCATGCTATACCTACGAACTACAGACTTATGTTTGAGATCCGAGTGTTGTAGATGCCTACAAATCTCGGATCTTTATAAATGGTATGGTCTTCCACAAAGTTGGAAAACGCATAATATATTCAATGGTGTAATCCCTGAATACCGTCAGACATTCAATTCATTTCGTAGAATGCGATTTTCTCATCGACTTTACGAGGATTCCAAGATTCTTGCTGAGTCTTTGTCTGGAACCCGTTCAGTTACATAACTTTAAATTCGGAATTAAATTTATCGTACTTTAATTGGATTGCTCTAATTTGTTCTTGTTCAGTGTTGTGAATAATTGTTTCTAGAGTTAATTTATTATTGCCTAATTCTTTAGAATTCGTTAAAATTTTTAGAAATCTTCCTTTTACTCTCTAAAAGTAAAAATGAGACCAACACTTAAAATATTCTAATCCATATTCATTTTCAATCATTTGAAATCATTCAAGCTGTGAATATTGTTATCCAAATCCTTCATGTCTTAACCCAGTTTAATGTTAAATGGGACACCCAATATATTAAACATCCTCAAAAATTGCTTTAGTGTGAACACAGAAACAAAACCGCGTTATTTTCAATTTATAACATAGAAAAATAAATGAGCTAATTATCCCAAAGTAACCCTCGACCATGCAATTTGCGAAGTAACTCCTTCCGTGACATAATCACGTACTAAGAAGGGATTTCTCGCACCGCTAACTGGCCAAAAAGGTAAAATGTGTTTGTACAAAACATAACGTAACAGTGTAGGTACTTTTGAATAATAAGCTTAAGCAATTATGAGAAGAAACGTGCAAATTGCAACGATGGAAAATTTTAATAGGTAAAAACTGCAAATCTGAGTTTATACTTAAACCAGCGTTTACTACGGCCCTGCTTGCGTTGAATTATTTTATATTCATTCCTTCATACCTAGCTGGATCTATAGATAAGAAACTTGTGAATCGGATAAGTTGTTTTCGAGTTCTGTCTCTGCCTCATAGACAGACAGAAAAATATTAGATTTTAGAATATGTAGAAAAATAAGTAAGAATATGGAAAAAGCATTTAAAAAAAAAACAGTGGTACTCCGGGAGTGTCGGCAGAAGTGAAAACTTGAAAAAAAATCGGCACCGTGGTAATCAACGCGTTGATGTCTTTTACTCTATGGTGTCGGTAAATTCGGTAACAGTGTCGCGAAATCAATGGTCCCATCTCAAAAATGTCCAACGCGCGAAGTTTTCACTTCAAAAACTTGTTCAAGTCAAATACATTAGTAGAAAAATACTACTTTAGTTGCTATTAAACACATGTAGTCAAACCCGGAAAACAAATGCTGCAGCCTGAGTAGATTGTAATCCTATATACGACCCAGACACACAGAACTATAAGAATAATAGATATATTTCTTTTTAAAAGCTCTCAGATATTGTATTACAACAAAAGGAAATAAGCTTTGCTGGACTTTTCTGCAATGTTCAGCTCAACTCAGAAGTTAACGTAGTAAGCATTTTTCTTCAGTGAAAAATAAATGAAAATCGCTCGACTTTCCAACAGCAGTTTGTAGGCTAATTGATATAAAGATTGTTTCTTAAACAATACAATAGCGTGGTAAAAAAAACTCATGCATAATGAATAATCAGCCTATTATGTTCCCACTGCTGGGACACAAGCCTCCTCGAAAGGGAGTGGGCTGTAATCTACCACGGGGGGCCAGTGCGGGTTGATAGATGTCACATGCCCTCGAATTTCAAAACTAATTTCAGATAAAATTATGTTCCTGTTTTATTCAGTAATATACCTAATAATTTAGACTTTATAAAGAAGGTTTCTCTTTAATTATCCAAAGAGAAAAATTACTCAAAAGGCGGAATGGTACACATATTTTTAGACATGTCATTCGGACTCTTAATATAGACAGAGAACAAAAGGACCTTTGAAACGGTTGATCGCAGTTATTATTAGATCGGACTTGACCTTAATCTTTTTCGGCTTTTAGGTGTACTCACAAAGCCATTCAGTGACAAGTCACTCGGATTGATAACATTATGTCACAAGTTTTTTTCATGTTTATTACCAGATACATCGCAGGTTTGTTCCCATCCCAGAGACAAAACTGAAATGGGTCTGCAATTACACCGGCACACGTACACTTCAAAATGGAACACAGTAACGCTTCTTGGCAGAAACCGGTTTGGTGTTTGTTCGACTTTGGACGAGCTTCGTCACGAAGAGCTCAACTAGATACCTACAACTAGTACCAACAAGCGATGGGATTTCGTAAGATACTATCTAAAACTCCTTTATTGTGACGTAAACTTACCCTATCACAGTGTTCACAACACGATTAAATGTACCAAGACATGTCCTTTAGATCCGTTTCAACTTGCCGTCAATTTAATTTTATTGCACCACTTTGTAAATTAATTTGGACATCATAAAATTCAGGGTACCTTTTGTTAATTGGTTTCATTCTCATTTTATAATGACAAAATTTGAATGCGCGTTGCTTGTTAACATGGAATTTGTAGAACCATTTACATCAGTACAATTTGACATCATTGAAGCAGAATTTAAAACTTTTGGCAATATCAATATTTACATTTTCATTCCAGTGATTGGCACTAAAACTCCGTGCTTCTATAGTAAGATATGTACAATATGGGAGTCTTCCACTATCGGCAATCGATGTCGCCGTCGTGCCGTGGTCTCAACGATAGTCGTAGCTTCGATAGCAAACGAATAATTAATCGGTCAACCGACGTCTCTTGCCCCATTTTCTGTTAAATTGGGCTACGTTTTATTTCCTTCGCATTGTTGGTTCGAAGATGAATTATTAGCAAGAAATATACTAGCCAAAGCAAGCAGTATCCTTGGAAATAGAGTAAATATTTTAAGAATTCCGACAACTGTAGGCTTTACTTCTGAAAACACACGTGTACTCGTTTGTTACTTTTAAAAGTAAGCTTAGCCATTTATGGTTCTAAAACTGGTGGAGTTAGAATTTTGAAGCTGGCGAACAAAAATATACGAGAGAAGTTATTGGGCAAGCAAAACAAATGCTGTTGCCAGCCCGTTGCCTGTGAATACTGCACACATATCAACTCACGTTGCTCGGTTGACTCTTAAAACTTGCACGTGCAAGTAAGCAAGTTTTGTTCCTTAAGATGAAGGAGGAAGCTAGAATGTAAACTTTGTAAAGTTAGCTTACAATATCTGCACGTTGTACTTTTTCTCCCGAGATACATAGATCAGACGTATGATTATATGATATGAAACAAAAACAAAAAACTTTTGAGAATTGAAACTTGAGACCTTGAAACTGACATGGCCGTCTGGTATAAGTTTTTATAATCTCTCATAAAATGAGAGCTTCCAAAAACGAATACTAGATGGCTCTGTATTAAAAACGCGTATTAAATTCACACTTTTTCTCTCAAAAATGAATGAATTTAAATTATTGGCGATTTCTGCCAGTTAAATCTAAAAATTCTCGTCGACATAGAAAGTTCGGAATGCTTACACAAATATTAAAGTGTGCAAGTTTAGCTTATATTTTCTCGTATAGAGTGTAAGTTCCTTTTACAATTAGATATGAAACTCAAGGCCTTTTTGTTTTCAACACTTTTGCCATCGTGTAGGTATCGACTAACCTGTCTTGTTAGGAAGCAAAATGTTAACAACGAAGCAACTTCGCTAAATAGTTGTTTGTTCGAAAATTCAACTCCAGTATTCCGTTATTGAGTGCATTGTCATTGGTGCCAACATAAATTGGGGCTGCTGAACCAGCGTTTCGGGTTTCTATTTGTATTGTTTCTGTCAAGTGAGGTTCTTTTGTATCAAATTTTGATCAAATGTTGTGTGAAATCTTTGTGGACGTTTTTTTGATAGCAGCGTTCACTTAATAGATGAAAATGTTTATTTTATTTATTCTAACACTAGCTTTTGCCAGCAATTTCACTTCCGTGGATGTCATAAAAAATACTACTTTAATTTGCAAAAATGTTTGTGTTACTCTAAAATATTTTTACCAATTTGGAAAACATTTGTTTTACAAAATAATGTGAAATACTAAAAGTATTTGTTTTTGCAAATCAAAACAGGTAAATATTTGACAGCTATTTGCGACGTTGCTAACTTTTAGATTGAACGATCTTAACGAAAATTCACACAGCAAATCTAAGATGATATTTTACAAGAAAATCTTTAAAAAAACGTTTACCATAATTTAGAGAACCCCACACCATACTTTCATCAATTAACAAACTTACAAAATCTATCCAATAAAATAAAATAGGACTGCCGGCGCCGTCTCCCGAATTGGCTACCTGCGCTGGTTGCTGAATTGGTTGCCGGCGCTGATTTTGGAATGAAAGCGGAAAATGGGGTTGGTAATTTGGCATACGGATTAGATAGGCGGGATTAATATATTTCCATATTCAATCATTTACATGTTTGAGTAATCAAGTGCTACCCGGAACTGAACTGGTTAGATTAGGTTAAATATTTTACTCGCAAAAAAAGGTTAGGTTAGAACTGTGACCCCTACGCACGAGCCAAACGAGCGAAGCAAGCGGTGCCGTGGCAGCGGTCGGCGGGTGCCAAAAACGACTAGAATATACAGAAATAAATACTTTAGTTAGGGTTAGTTAGTTGGGGTTCTGAATACTGGATGGTTTTCCATAAACGCCGCGCCGCCACCAGTGTCCATAATGGGAGCCGGCGGCGCCGGCAGCTGATGTTTAAAATCTCGGCTGCCGGCAGTAATATACTGCCGTTCACAACGGCGTTATTTTTGAGTACTGGCGCCGGCAGCGGAGGCACTTTCAATAAAATAATAAACACCGATTGCTCAAAAGAACCTCTCAAATGAACTAAAACCTTAATTATCATCGACCGCTAAAACCTTAATAATAACTGTTATTGTTATCTTCACTGGAAAACCTTTGTTTCCATCAACTGCCATTACACGGCTAAATCGTTCATAGACGATATTATAGCAATCGTCTTGATTACCCTTATTAACATACCAGATAATAGGTTTGTTTTCCCTTCAATTGTCTGTTTGCATAGGGTAGCACTTACTAGAATTCGTCAAGCTTATAGTCGCAAATTTAAAGCCTATTCTGAAAATGTCTGGTCTGTTTTGAAATAGCCCTTACTTTGGCTCCATAGTATATAGGTAGGTACCTGCCTATTTATTTCGTCGTCTGAATCTAGGCTGTAAATATTGGGCCACATTGAATTTTGCTGCTGTAGGTGGTCTGAAATGAGAATTGTTTCTAACACAGTAAATTGTTCACGTGTATCTTAGGATCATATGTGAGGGTTTTCTTTACAACTAGATTTAGAGATTATTTTGTTCAGCTTGATTAACTATAGTCAAGCTAAAGGTTACGTGTTAGAAAATGTTGTAAACTATAATCTCTAAAACTAGTATTTTAACGTTCAGAGGATTTTAGTGAAAACACAGTATTGTATATGCAAATAACAATTCAACATCTCTGGAAAGTAAAACACCTATTAAAAATGCGCATGCTTTCTATTTACAAATCTTCTATAATTCCCCGATTATACAGATTTTGTTAAGCTATACTAATCCGTTTACTACCTTATTAGGAACACTGCCACATGCGAAGCCCAACAAATATAAGAACAAGATGTCGTTAACGTAATGCCTTCTATTCGTTTCCGTTCAATCGACCTACATTTGTATACACGCTCCACTGCCTATCCTAGAAAAATAAAGCCTTGAAGATATCCAATGGAATAATGTTATTTGTCTATTGATGCGGGAATGTTCATGCTTGTTTTTACGGAATTGGTACACTTAGTGCGCTGGATTCATCAATGCCACACGCAAATCAAACAAGGTTGTCTAAAATTCAAAATTGTGCTAGGGTCGGACAAGCAAATTTTTTTTTTTATTATCTTCTGGTTAAACTGTTCAATTCAAAACAGTCAATACATCCAACATTATCCACTAGTCAATTCAAAACATTCAAAAGAACAAATCTTTCATACATAATTCAAATTCTACTCACATTCCATCCAAAGCAATATCAAAAGCGATATTTAGCACTAAATAATTTTTCAAAAGCTCCAAAGTCTAAAATAAATATAGATCTCATCTAGTTACCTGTGTCACCTGATCCCGAGGTCCTGAACAGGCCTAAAACAGAATTTAATGATACTTTGTATAATGTTATAGCGATCGATATTTAATTTTGTTTCCGCTTGAAACAACAATTTTAGTATCAGGATTAGGATGGACCCTAATATTGAAAAAGGTAAAGTACACTTCAAAACAAATGTTGGTTTTCAGAATGGATTCACAAACAAATGTTCTCCTAGAAATCTACATTCGATAGGATCAGTTAAGCCAATATGTTATAAAGTTGAATTAAAAGCGGAATTAAATGATTCCATGGCACAATCCAGCATTTATTCAATGCATTCTTTTTTTTTGTTCTTTGAAGGCGAAATTTAAATTTATTAAGTCAACTCCGCTGCAGGTTTTACTGACGTTTTCAGACATTTGTTAGCAAATGATCTTATAATTAACGATGAATCGCTATTCACGAGTGCACACAATATTTTGAATAATTCTTATAATAATTAGGAAGGGACATACTTTTCATGAACCGAACAAGTATGTTATCACAACGGTGCAATAAAGATCACACTTTTTATAACAACATCAGAAAAAGAAAACATTTAAGAAAAGCTAGAAGCAAGATGAATAAATGAAGTAAATACACATTAGATGAGACAAACAAAACACTAGTATTAACAATCACTAAAACCAAGAAGAAGTAGAAAATGAAAGGCGTTGTAAAATAAGTTCTATATACAAAGCTTTCGAAACCAAACTAGTTATTCTGAAAAACGAGTCACTGTAGTTTCGGTACAGATAGTCAGATACTGCCGCTATAAAATTTTACTACTTCGGAAAGCTAAAAGTATAAAAACACCGAACAACGTATAAAGTACCCATATCCTAACCATAAAGAGTATATTGCTAGTACTTTACTAATATACTATCCATTCATACTTCGGTAATGATATTGCAGTGATAAATCGAATAATCGTACAAAACCACGTAGGTATAGATACGGTTGAAAGTATGAAAGTTCATTCATTATTTAGAAAACCAGCTACGGGGGTATTAAGTTTAGTCATATAGTTGTCATCCACTTAACTAGAAAATGATTGAACTTTTAAATGAACTTTATTCCCAGTAGGTTAAGAAACAAGTTCCACACAGCCATTTCAATGAAGATCATAAATAAGGTACAATTTTAAAGTTCTTACTTTAAAATTGTGCCTTATTTATGATCTTTGCAGAGTAAACTTGGTTCAGATCCTTTTGTAGCTTTAAATACGAGACATAGTACAGGATAATTGGTTCTGAAAAGTTCATAATCGCGAACAATCCACACGCTGTCTAGAACAATATGAAAGTTGAAGTTTTAACGTTTGACGCTAAGTGTTTCTGCTCTAATGCACCTTTTGGCGGATAGCCAAGCCTGCACACAATGGGAGCAGATTTCTGTTATGTCCTAACTTGTGTAGCTTGTACTCGATTTATTGCATACGAGTATGTTGGGTGGACCAGCCTGTGTGTAGTGTATATGGACGATGTACGCAGTGACCGTCGATCACATTCTCAGCACCTGTGTTCAATAGTGTTTCCTACATGAATTGGTTCACATTGTTGCTCGATTCTATTGTTGTTAAGAGTGAATTGATTGACAAATGGTCTACAAAACCTTCTTTGTACCGAAAGGTGTATTAAATTCCGTATTTTACGAGTGAAACGCATTTCATATTGGAATTTCTGAAATAATGTGCTGTGTAGTATGATCAAATTCAGTAGTCAAAGACATTGCCAAGTTGACATCTATTATGCATATCCATTACATGAAAGACAATTTCCCTTTGATAATAAAGACACTGACATTAGCTATGAAATTGCATTATCCATTATTCAGTTACATGGTCATTAAAATAATTACCTACCTACTGAGATTTGTTGTACTAGTAAAGCTACTCCACCGTGTGTCACAAGTGTAAAAAAATTATTTAAATTTTTTAATAATTTTAATAGCTACAATATCCCCATAGTTATTTTCAATCAAAATTATATACAGATCTGAAACAACACGTAAGTAATTTTGTTCTTACAAATTCATATCATAAATTCACCATTTCTTCGCTTCAAGTATCATATTCTGTAACCTTCCACTAATATTCAATAAACACTTCACGGAGAAGAGCAGTGATAGACTCTTTTTTTTTGCGTAGGGAAATTATCAAATAATTTCTCCCGCTTTGGGCGGAGTGGGAGAGCGTGTCAGACTCTTACTGACTAAAACCCACCCATGTTCCTGCAGTTGCCATATTGCCGGGGGCCACGATCTCCCTTTCGGACTTCTTCGCAACCCCGGCAGGCATCGGCTCTATCGGACCCCGTCAGTTCTGCTGACATCTCTTTGAGACGTGCGTAGAACACAACGCGCCGTCGACCTGGGCCTGGTGGTGTGACTGTCAGACTGCCAAATCATAGGTCTCGACTTCGAACCCGAGACATGCACCTCTGACTTTTCGGATTCATGTGCGTATTGTACTAGCTACAAAAACTGTGAAGGAAAACTGACCTGCCTGAGAGATATTTCTCCACGGCATGTAAAGACAAGTCAGATGCCCATGGGCGGCTTTAAAACTCTGACACCAGGTTAGTCACTAACCACACGAAAAGAAAAAGAGACTTCACGTGGTCAGAATTCTACTGTACCAACATTTCCAGCACATGTCTAAGAGCATAAAAGGTATAACACCATTTATTTGAACCACGTACGAGTGTAAATGTCATAACTTCAACAGTGTGTTATTGTAATAAATATATTTATTGCCCTTTGTCTCAGTGAGTACATCTTTCAGTATTTATTGGTTCTATACTTTTTTATGTTCTATAAATTATATACGAATCACTTCAAAAGAGAGATATAAAGCGAGTTTTGGTAAGTTGGACCAAAGTTTACATATATTATTCGATTGTCATAGTGATTTGATGAGACTAATAATAATATATACCCCACCGCCGTATCTCTACGTTGACGTCGTGTGGGGCTTGCGCGCTCTGAACTCTAGGTCTGTGCCGGTAAAGTTTACTTTGCCGGAACAGGTCTGAGATGAGGAGCCAGACCAAGAGAGATACAAAAACCTACAGAGCAGCATGTGGCGAACTGTTGGGCAGTAGCGACCCCACAGACCCTATCTCCCGGGTGAAGTCTTGTTTCTCACCTCTGGCTTGCCTTTATTGGCCGGTTGGAGTGAACACTGACAAGGAACAGAGCTCCCACCTCTTTCTTGCCTTTATTGGCAGCTTGAGTGGAGATTCACAAGAGCACACGTTTTTTATTATTTTTTATTATAAGTATTCCAGTAAGATGCTGGTAGGGATCTTGACCGTACTTCCGGGATTGTCCTGATAGCCGTGGAAAACCTCTCCACTCCTCACAAGCACCTCAGGACATATTGCCCCCTTGTCGCTACGACACTTTGTGCTAGCGACCGTTTTCAGGGGCCCATTATTGAGTGTGCAAGTCACCCCCTGCCATTTTATCCGTGTACATACGAACATTTATCAGGCAGGGGCCATAGTCCTTCCATAGTTCCAGGTAACCAGTCTACTTCAGCCACCTAAACCCACAGTCCAATATTTTTGTTTCCATAGTCCTACACTAACCGGGGTTTGTCCTTGGGTAGTGCGAACAGGATAATCG
The DNA here is from genome assembly GCA_963680765.1 of Agrochola lychnidis. Lineage (NCBI taxonomy): Eukaryota > Metazoa > Arthropoda > Insecta > Lepidoptera > Noctuidae > Agrochola > Agrochola lychnidis. Next base: position 13,509,563 of record OY796864.1, read on the forward strand.
TCGGTTGGTGCCTCAAAACTTAAAAATATCTAAGCGGCCTCTGCAAGTTGGCTTCGGCCCCTCGTACGCCTTCCAAAGGTCTGGGACCCCAAAGTACTGAGATATATCAAAGAAAAGTTTAACGTTTTTCGTGCATTTGTTAAAATTTTAGAGCCTTATCCTAAATATTGACTATTTTTATTTCATTTTTACGTATATTAATTATTTGAATCATCCAGAAAACTTACTCTCGTATTGACTTGAACAATAATTTAGTTTTGTGGATGGTTAAATAACCATGGCTTTACCAGTGCTTGTCAAAGGCAACTTGGAAAATAATTGCTGTACGCTGAACTAACGAGATTACATCACGTTTGTAAATACAGCTGTACTTGTATGTTGAGGATTTATACATAATCTGACAGTTTCATACTATACGTTTATCCATGTTAGCTATACATGTACGTATAGGAAAACAATATGGTTGCTTTCAATTCAATCCTTTACATTTGGGATACGCCCTTTGTTATAGCAATTTCAGCTACATTTAAAAGGAAACATTTCAACGAACTTCATTTTCATTTATCTTTTTTACCTCCCTGCATCCACCAACAAAAAACCATATCACAACAATTGTAACAATTCATCACAAAAACAAAGTTACACAACAACGGAAAATTGTTTAATTGTTTCGCAATCACTGTCTCGTGCAAATGACAACCGCAACAATCCTACAGGACAACTTAATGAAATTAATCATCACTTTGTAAAGCTTAACAAGAGTAAAATGAAGCGCTGTAAGCGCTGCATGATTCGTCGTGGAAAAGGTAAATGTTTGTGACGCAAAAAACTGGTTCACGAATCATTTTGTGTTACCACAAAACCACATGTTGTGGTGTAGATTTATGAACAAATATAATAAAATATATTAATAATGATAAATACAATTTTGCTCGGTAATCTCAGGGAGATTAAACAAAAGTGTTTTTAAATTTGTTTCAATATTGGGAGAAAATAAGTAAATCATAATATAAGAACCTGATTTCTTCTTCTGAAACAACATTTATGATGTTCGTTATAAAAATAGTACGAATTTCATACCTATCACATCGTTCCGTCATTCAAATTTTATAATGCGGTTTTGAAAATGTCAAACGTGTGAAGGATAACATATTAACATCACCGTAAATTCTCCGAAGGGTTAGGCAGAGGTGTACCTACAACATCCACATTTCACCAGTTATGTTTAAATCCCGGTGCCCCGAGCCTATTACCATCAACCGGGCACAAATTCCAGATGGAAAAATCACAATCATTTCTAATACAATAATAATGTAGTTCTCATTACAGGATAAATCATTGGAAAATGGAAGGCATAATAACAGCCAGATAAATGAAAAAGGCATAGTGGTGGCCAAGTAGAAGCGGACCTTCCTTACGAGTTGAAGGTCGTGGTCAAACGTAGGCAGGCGTTTTACTTTGTGTAAATAATTTCATCACCACTGCTCTCAAAACGGTGAAGGAAAAGATTGTGAGGAAACTGGCTATCTTAGAACCAAAAATTCGAAGACATGTGAAACGCAACCGCACTGAGCCCGTGTGATGGATTACAGCCCACTCCCTATCGAACAGAGGAGGCCTGTGTCCCAGCAGTGGGAACATATTAGCCTGATTATGTTATTCTATTATGCTAAATTAAAAAAAGTTCAGCAAAGTTATTGGTATTTCAAAAATAATTTTAATTCCTAGGATTTGCAAAATTGCAACCGTGGTGAGAATGATAATTATACTATTTAACTTTTAATTCAAACACCGTTTTCCTGAGGCAAACGGCTGAGGCTGCTACGGCGGGAAAACATTTTTATGCAATTCTAAAGCATAATATGCAGCTATTTTGTTCCGTGTAAGTATTTTAGCTCTTATTTCAGGCTCAACATTCCCTCGCTGTAAGTCGTACTTAGTGCATTCGTTGACTATTTTTGGTTACTTTGCAGATACACATGTTTTGCCTGTGATGTTTGATGAGGCTTTCACGCTGTGCCACGTAAAAGCCTCTTTTAGGTAGCATGTTAATTACGTTATCATAATATATGACTTTAAACCTTGGACAAATGTAATAAAACCAGATTTAACCATTGTTTCACGGACGTTATGAATTCAAATTCGGGTAAGTGATGAATGAATTTGGATGAAATTTAGCACACAGATAGTTTATAACCTGAATTAACACGCTGGATACTATTTATCACGATATCCCCACGGGATCGAGACTTATGCAGGTGAAACCGCGGGGTGCTGCTAGTACTTATATACTTCTATGTATATATATATATACTTTACTTTACTTTTTTAATCCGGAACGAAGTGATCCGGCAGAGAACCAAAGTTATCGACATAGCTCACAGAATTAGCAAGCTGAAGTGGCAGTGGGCCGGCCATATCAGCCGTAGAACCGATGATCGTTGGAGTACACGTTTTCTTGAGTGGAGACCGCAAATTGGCAAACGTAAGGTAGGACGCCCTCAGGCTAGGTGGAGTGACGATCTTCGTAGGGTGGCTGGTAGCAGCCGGATGAGAGTTGCCGAGAATCGAGCTGATTGGCGTGCAATTGGAGAAGCCTATGTCCAGCAGTGGACTGCTATAGGCTGATGATGATGATTTTATGGTGTACATAATAAAGAATATTCTATCTATCTATCTATGATATATATTTTAAAGAAAATTAAAAATTTGTTTGTTTGTTTACCTTCGTATTGTGTAACCTCCGAAACTACAAGACGGGTTTGAAAAATTGTGTTTGCATTGCATAGCCCAATTCTTAAGGAAGGTTATAGGTTCGCGGACAAAGTCGCGGGCAGAAGTTAGTAGTTAATATAAGTCTAAAATCGCCAACCCATCTTGAGCAAGCGTGGCGATCAATGCTCGTGCCTTCTCTGTAGGTATAAAAAGAAGCCTATGCCCTGCAGTGGGACAATAAATAGGCTGGTGTTACAAAATTAGAAAGTAAAAATAGTTTGATTCCGGGTCACAACCCGGAATCAAACTATTTTTACTTTCTAATTTTGTGACTGTGCCAAGAAAACGACTGAGAAGCGGTAAAAAGAAATAAACACACATAACAATGTATGAACTCATATAACGCGAGATTAACAAAGCTGTATGTACCAACTTAAATTGTCCGTATTCAAATTACAACTGTCTTTCTTCGAAAGTTGTATGAAATTACTATTACACGGCAAATTGACGTAGTATACATGAATCATTTTTCGGCACCGGCCATCTGTGGGTTGATCCAAGCTTTCTAAAAATCGTAAAAGCCACCTGCCGCTTTCAGTTTATAACGATAGAACGAGTATGATCACCCCGATGACTGACAGTCGATTAATCTAGGAGCGAATCCAGTAGAAATACTTGAACATCGATTAGATGGGGCTCATCCTTCAATATTTTCAAATAATATTGATGTTTGAGCGTTTTTTTGTAGAAAGTTTCATGAATTTTTCCGCATAAAGTTGCTTTTAGTATTTTACGGGGTAAAATTAAATATCAACATTTAATGACGATATAGCGAAAATACACGAAGCCGACCCCAACATAGTTGGGAAAAGGCTAGACAGATTGATTAATCTACCTAGCTTTTTCCAAATTTAGTCAGCCAGTTGTAGTTGATCATAGAATCATTTCGATCTAAGAATAGTTGAACGAGTACCTTTATCAATCAATCTGCCTAGCCTTTTCCCTATGTTGGGGTCGGTTTCCAGTTTAACCGGATGCAGCTGAATACCAGTATTTTACATGGAGCGACGGCCTATCTGACCTCCACAACCCAGTAACTAGATAATACGATACCCCTTGGTAAGACTAGTTGTCAGACTTTCGGGCTTCTGACGACCCGTAACGACTGTCAAAAATTGACAAATGACAGCCGGAACCAACGGCTTAACGTGCTTTCCTAGGCACGAAGGAGTCTCGGTATGTAGAAACGGTCACCCATCCACGGACCAACCCCGGTAAGCGTAAATTAACCTGTTGGATCGACACGTGCGTCTGTTATTACTTAGCCACGAGCTTCCGAAAACACACATGCTTGTAAAATGCAGCAGTAACTTGCATGCCAGTTACATTGTGCAAGAAAATGTCACAATGTGGAGACATTTAATGTATGCACAGTGTGACATTTGCTGCACAGCGTTGGCCTTGTAATCAGCAAAAATTATGAGTTAAATTTTTTTTTAAGTGAAAACTTCTTTAGGCGCGTTGGGCATTTTTGAGATAAGACTAAAGCTAAACGATTGATTTCGCGACACTGTAACGGAATTTACCGACACCGTGGAGTAAAAGACATCAACGCGTTGATTACCGCGGTGTGTGGAGTAAAAGACATCAACGCGTTGATTACTGCGGTGCCGATTTTTTTCAAAGTTTCAATTCTGTCGGCACTCCCGGAGTGCCACTGTTTTTTTTTTAATTTGTTTTATCGTCATTAGATATCGATTCCCACCACGGGTGTTAAGTTTTGCCACCTAATCTAATTTGACCTTGTTTGTCACGTTTAAGTTTTTTAACCATATCCAATTGATTTAACTGAATATTTTATTGGAGTATGTAGTCAAGTATGTCTCAAAGAAGACGAAAATTTGACAGAAAATTTAATTATCAGACGTTAGCAATCGAGCTTTCGCGACCAATGTTGCATTTTCTTTACAAATCTCGAATTATTTCCCATTGGTTTCTCACAAATTTCTAATCGTCTATTCTTGCTTCTAAGTGAATTATTAATATGACCTCTACTTTCCTCACTGCTAGAGGCTTTAATATATTGAAGTTCTTAGAACTCACAAAGCACTTTATGTAGCGTTCATTAGATACTAGACGATCTAAACTAGACTTAACCCTAGTAAGTTGGAATGTAATGAAATTCACTTTGTTTTTCAAACTGTTTTGTTTTATTTTATTCGAAGTTACAGCTGGCTACTCTACAAAACGCCTGCTTAATTATTTCCTTTTAATAGCTTACTCTGCTTCAAAGCGAATGTTCTGTCATTTTATTTTGGGACAAGACTAATTAGGAAAAGGGATTCACCGTACGTATCCGTATAGTTCTGAGTACAATTTCTTTAATGTAGAATAATTTTTGCTTCCCCAAAAAATCTGCAAGCACATTACTGTCACGGCCTGCATTATGGGCATTGATGGAAGATCGTGCAAATTTGGGCCGAAGCGAAGCCGAGGCACACATACGTGAGTCCATCAATGACTGTTTGTGGCCAAAGGTTGTATAGTCAAAATTAGCTTGTATAGTGTAAATGTCTTTGGCATAAAGTCCACCTCTATACATTTGTGTGCTTGGAGTATTAAATAAATAAATAAATATAGTCCTACGTTTCTAAAATAATACGTGGAAATTCAAACTAAGTAAATTAATTATAAATTCCAGAATCAATGACGAGCAACAATAATTTTTCACGCACCATTATGTTCATTTGTTTCTTCTTTACTTTAAACAGCTCTATTTGCAAACTCAATCGAAATTTAAATTAAATCTTTGATTAGGTACCTCTTTGGTTGCGATGTGTTGAAGTAAAAAGTTCGTTCCATTTTTAAACAACTCGACAGATATGAGTTTTCATAGTAATTTATTTGGCTGCTAAACACGATAGATATGGATTTCCATACAAACATTGCCGACCGGGTGCTCGCATGTATTCAGCCAGTACAGCAATTTCGATTTATCTCGAAAAAGATTGTCAAAATAATGTTCAAATTTCCAAGCATGTTTGAGAAAATTTTATTTTTCGCTGACACCGTAAAGGAGACTTCTTACTTTTCAAAAGTTTTAATACTGACTCAAATACTTTAACACCTCCTTGAAGTTCAAAAGAACCGGTTACTTGCTCTCGTAAGTATAAGACTCCTTTGATCATGACTGCTTAATTAGTTAGCGAACTCTTACAAATTATGACTCTCACTTAGATTAGATAAGTTGCAGTAGCTGGACATAAATATGCAAATATAATCCCACACGAGTCTTCAATGCAAATGGATAGAAGAATTTATAAAAAAAGTTTTTTGCTTGTAACGAATTGTATACGATTTTTTCGATACCTCCTGTAATATTTTAATAGAGGTGGATTTTAGACAAATCGTGTGTGGATTTTGAAAGGCCTGGATTTCAATAAATAGCTTACATTTACAAATACGCATTTGTCAATGGCTATACGGGGCTTAAGTGCAACCAACGCATGACGTAATAGGTTTTAAATACAACATTTTACGTGAATAAATTCAAGAAATTATTTTGCACGATTCATAATGCGATGCATTAGAGAGTGCTCTGTGATCGAAAAATTTGTTTTGCCTCCTTGCTGCAACAGTTTTTATTGTTACACTCCTGCTAGTGCATAAAACCTACTAAATGTATATACCATTGTATAGATAATTTAATGGAGATTAATACTGTACTTAAAAAAATTGTTTTAATGCAGCTGAAACGAAAAAACATCAAAATAGTTTAAAAAAAATTGTAGCTTGCGAGAAAATCAATTAACTGCGTCAGTTTTTTTTTAATAGATTCGTTTCAGCCATAGGAGGAACTTATTTTTGAATAAGCGTTATGGGGCGTGCACTTCTGGATTATCCAAATATTTTTTATTCTTGTTACCAAATGGATATTTGTTCGTCCTTCTAGCAAACTCATTATAATATCTTAGGCCTAAGTTAATAACTGTCGGAGTCCACTAGGGCCGATGCCTGCCGGGGTCGCGGGAAAGTCCGAAAGGGATACCGTGGCCCCTGGTAATATACAGGCAACTGAAGGAACACGGGTGAGTTTTAGTCAGTAAGAGTCTGACACGCCCTCTCATTCCGCCCAAAGCGGGAGCAGTTATTTGATAATTTTCCAAACAAAAAAAAAAATACAAAAAAAGCCGAAGTTGATGAGCACAAACTTTTCTATGACTGTGTATGTGTACTTATGCCACACCACGAGCATGAGGTCTTCATGACTTATTTTATATAAATATTTATATTGATAAACTGAGTTTCTATTTGTTAAAATTAAGTTATGCTGAGCACAATAACGTTTTAAACATTTTGTCCTATAACTAGCTTTTACTATTTTGTCTTGTTTACCAGTTTAAATTTTTTATTTTATTTTCGTCTTTTCTTTACAATTAAGAAGTGTTGCCGTGTCTAATTGAAACAGGTTAGATAGTTTCAAGAGACAAATTATCGAGAAACATGTATTATTACCAGAATAATTGTTCAGTATTCAATTATCATGTCGTTTGGGAATGTAACTTGGAATTCGCTTTAAAGTTTTGTGAGCCCATAAGTTTCTGTTTATTGTGTTGTTCTTGACTAAGTATTGCCAATTGCTTTTGTAATAGTTATTATTGTGATAATTGCAGATTGTTTGAGTACAGTAGTGTCAAACTTAAATAGTGTTAAATCTTTCAGAGCGAATCTCTAATTGCCACTAAAACAACAAAAAAAGAATTGGTACCCATCTTTATCATAAATGATAACAAATCTTAAATCACAAGCTTATCAACATGAATATTTCTCAACTGTAATTATATAGTGTGAGTAATTGATTTTTGTTTGTAATTGAGTGTTTATACGAAAGGTTTTTATGAGTAAAGTTTTGTTAGGATAAGAAGGGAGTAGATTTTGTTTTGAATTTCGAATGTGGCCACACTGTTGGTTTTTTGAAATAATAAGTGACAAATAATCGCAACGCGGTTGCATATTCGCGCAACAATCGCGGAAGCTACGGTTTTCTAGAAGAACGGTGACCGCCACATAGCGGCACGCAGTGACGGGTGGCACGAAAATAATGGCAACGGGGTTTGACTTTACGATGTCAAAAAACGCTCTCTGGGAAAATACACCAACTTACTTTCACAAATAACGTTACAGTGACGTCATTTACCGATAAATTGCAGACGCCATGTGGCAGCCATCGCGCTTCTAAGAAACCATAGCTTCTGCGATTGTTGCGCGAAAACATAGTTAAAGCAATGGCACGTAAAATTTAATCGGAGAGGCAACCGGATGGCGAGTGCTAATTAATCTTGGTCTCAAAGTGATACTACCGTCCAAATGGACCCCAAATGGACGGGGGCGGAGATATGCCCCCATATCTCCGCATGGGGGCAAAACATTTTTTTTTTAACATGGCATTCAAAATTTAAGCTCTAATAAAAGCATGGAGTCTGTGTGTATCAGTACCATCCGGTTGCCTCCATCGTTATAATTGAAATAATGTATACAATTATTAAAACTCTTTACCGATGATTTATCAACGAAAATGAGGATGAATTTTATCAAAACCACATAGACGGCATTGATACACACAAATTCCTTGCACTTATTAGAGCTTAAATTTTGAATGTCATGTAAAAGCAAAAATGTTTTGCCCCCATCCCCCACATCTCCGCCCCCGTCCATTTGGGGTCGACGGTACAAGGGGGTTTGGTATTACTTCAAGACCCAGATTACCATTTGCCATCCGGTTGCCTCTCCGATTAAATTTTACATGCCATTTCCTTAAATAATACGACTGTCTCGATTATTTGTCAGTCATTATTTCAGAAAACCTATTAGTGTAGCCACATTCGAAATTCAAAACGAAATCTACTCCCTTCTTATCCTAACAAAATTTTGCTCATAAAAACCTTTCGTATAAACACTAAATTACCATAAAAAACCGGCTAAGTGCGTGTCGGACCACGCACAATGAAGGCTTCCGTAGTTGGGATGAATTTATCCCAAAAACAAACTTAACTTTGTAGTTGATAAACATGTTCTCCCATACGGAATGTATGGGAAAACATGTTTTTGCAACTGCAAAGTTAAGTTGGTCGATTATTACTCGATAACTAGTAAAGCCTACTTAGCTGTGATAGTTTTCCATTTAATTTCGTTATATAAACTACTGCTGTGATTTTTTTCACACATCCAAAACCAACCATTAACCATCCAAAAACAACCATAGCTGGCAGGGGGGGGGGACACTTGACTCTAACAAAAATTAAAGCTTAATATTTTGCAAACGGATCCCTGAATCCAAAAATGGTTTTCACAAACTCATAATGTTTTTGTAAGACCTTTCCAATGATACCCCACACTATGGGATAAAAAAATAAAAAATAAAACATCACCACTTTACGTGTATGGGAGGTACCCTAAAAAAGTTTTGTTTTACCACTTTGTCGGCGTAATTAATATGTATACCTATGTCAAATTACAGCTTTCTAGTACTAAGGGTCTCGGAGCTAGACCGCGGACAGACAGACAGACAGACGGACATGACGAAACTATAAGGGTTCCTTGTTTACTACGGAACCCTAAAAACCAATGACTCACACTACATATATATAAAAAATCATTACACCGTGTCACCTAGTTCTCAAGCCTTATAAACTCACATTAAAACTGGAGCATCGTCATCTCTTGGAAACTATTAATCATGTATAAAATCGCTGGCGTCAATAGCCCAAGTCTTCATTACGTAAGGCACTGCTTCCATCCAGTTAACGATTAATAACAGTCTCGTTAACGACAAGCGCTTTATACAGCGTTTTATGCAGCGCTGAATTCAGAGACATCGCACTGTTTTTGTATTTTGAACTTATTCTTTGATTTTATTTGCGAATGTAATTCTGCAATCATTCGAAATATTAATAATAATATTTTTTGTCATTGGTTTTTACACAAACAGTAAATCTATTAATCATGTATAACATCGACGGCGTTAATAGCTCAAGTCTTTATTAAGTAAGGTATCGCTTCCACCCAGTTACCGATTAATAGCTACCTCGTTAACGAGAAGCGCTTTAAACAGCGTTTTATGCAGCGCTGAAAGGCTTTCAAATTTATATTTTTAAATTTTTACGTTTTCCTGCTATTTTTGTGTTTTGGAATATTATTCTTTTGATTGATGATTTTATTTGGGGGTGTAAATTCTGCAAACATTTAAGTACAAAAATGGGTATAATAAATTCATCATCGTTAATTTTGGTTCTGTTATGAATTAAATTACAAATGTAACTACCACTCAAAATGATAATAAATAAAAATGTAAAGTTAGAATTTTTTTTTTTTTGGCAACGAAATACAGTTTTTGCATATTGTTGTGTTTAAGTGGCCGGAGATAGCAACACATAACATCTATCCAATTTAAATAGTAACATAAACTATGCCGAACTGCATTAGCTTCTATACTGTCAGTGCAAAATTGCGTGATTTATGAATGCAGCGAGCTCATTGTGTCCGCTATCACTGATTATTGTCTCTCCATGCTCTTAATTAATGGGATTGCTTTATCTCCTCTAAACAAAACAAAATAGAAACAATACACGTAATTTATCGTTCGCACGATAAATTACGTGTATAAATAAAAATATCTCTCAGGCATGCCGGTTTCCTCACGATGTTTTCCTTCACCGTTTTTGGAGCAAGTGATAATGATTTTTTTTTATTTTCGATTTTTTTCACTGAAAGCAACTCATACTACAACGGCATACACCTACTAGCGATAGTAGGTGTATGCCGTTGTAGTATGTGTTGCTTTCAGTGCGCAAAATCATTATCACTTGCTTCAAAAACGGTGAAGGAAAACATCGTGAGGAAACCGGCATGCCTGAGAGATATTTCTCGTCGGCATGTGAAGCCAAGTCAGAGGAACACGAAAAGAAGAAGAGGAAGTGCGCAAAATTATTTGGAAAGCATCGTTTTGCCGCTGCCTTTCAAATTGATATTTTTGCTTAATACTATATAAAAAAAATGAAACGGCTCGAGAACAGGTGGACCGATTTGGTTATTTTTTGTTTTAAAATGTGCGTTGTAGTCCAAAACAGGTTATCACGGAAAAAAAAAAAAAAGTTGTCGGGAAAATTGGAAAATTCGGGAAAACTGAAAGTGTATTTTCTATGCGAATTTTGTATGAATGATTGAAATTTTGATAGGACAACGTCTGTTAGTTCAGCTTGTCCAAAATAATTCCAAAGTTTAATAATATCAAAACAGTCGTAGAAAGGAGATGTCTCGAACAACCAATAGTTTTGCGTTTAGTTTTATATCAGACTCAATAAAGTCATAACGAATAAATAAAATTCGTTCAAAAATATCTCTTATAGTTCAATGAAACCTCGATTTTGATGCGTGGCTTTAATCTGGATTTGTATAAAATCAGCTTACTGCAAAATACATCGTTTTTTACTTTACGTTATGCCATCAATATAGTGCGCCAAAAGCTAATGGGTAAATTCAAGAAAAAAATGCGATAGCTTGTATTTAAACAAAATAATTTGGTGGACGTCCAACCAAAACTGCTATAAAATTCTACTACTTACATAACATAACATCACGCCTTGTTTCCCCGAAGGGTTGGGCAGAGGTGTCCCTGTAGCAGGTAGATCCACATTTCGCCAGTTATGTTGGTCCCATGTAATAGGGGGCGAGCCTATTGCCATAAACCGGGCACAAATCCAGACTCCGGGCTGCTGCTGAGAAATTTCTGATAGAAAAACCCAATAACACTTTGCCCGATCCGGGAATCGAACCCAGGACCTCATGCTCAGCAGTTGCTACAACTAGACCAACGAGGCAGTTCATTGTAATCATTTAAAATACGACTATTTTAAATGATTAAAATAGTAACCATGCTTGGTAAGAGGATTGGGGATCGCAGTGTGTTCGCCTTGTCATTAAATTTGATTTTTCCAAAATCGACTGAAAAAAGACAATCACTTTTAACCTCTTGACAGTCCGGTGCTCTCCTGCACGCGTAGCATGACCGCCGTAGAAACGAGTTTTGTCGACGGAAGAATAGACAAAATGACAGATAAACAATCACAATCTGTCATTTTGTCTATTCTTCCGTCGACAAAACTCGTTTCTACAGTGGTCATGTTACGCGTGCTGGAGATCGATAACATTTAAAATTCTATTGTGTCTCATTACGGACTGTTGAAGGTTTAAGAAAACATGACAGACGGCTATTCCACTTATCTTGCATTAAACAGTAATTTGAACAAAACGTTTCCTTTATCACGATTTAATCACGTTTCTCATCGTATTCTCTTAGCAGCTGCAAAGTCAAAGTCAAATCATTTATTTCAAATAGTCCCATGTATGGCACTTTTGAACGTCAAAAATTACAAAATAATAAAATTGATTCTATTCGCCCCTTCCAAAAGGTAGTTTTCGTATGGAGAAGAATGGGCAAGAAACTCCACCGTTACTCTTTTAAAATGTTTTACAATATTGTTTGTATATGTACGTACATTTGTTAAATAATTATTATATGTGAAGACGATGCACCTAGAATAAAATTACTATACCACAATAGGTAAAAAAATTAAAAATGAAGCAACGATAGATAATTTAATTTGTGACAGATACATGGTTCTCACATATTTACAAACATTGTAAAAGTAGACGATTTTCCTAAAATGTTACAATTAATAAGTCAGTGTGTAAGGAAGTAATCTGCATCCCGATGTTAAGCATCGTTATAATACAGAACATTAGTGTCCACTTAGCTATAATCCGTCACAAGCTGTTAGCTCGCCGTCTAACAAAATGCAGCTGTTAAATGCGCCTTTTCGTTCAAAAACACGTTATTTCAGAATTGAATTACATTATACTTGATTATAACCTCGGTAAACAGGTTTTCAGTAACATGTCTGTTATTTTTGTATACGTAATGTAAGGTGATAAAATAGATTTGGAATTTATTCCAAGGGTAATATTAAAGGTTTCGTCGATTTATTGGAAAAATATTTGGCATTCAAAACAGTAAGGAGATGTGGAAAACAACTTGGAATAATTTTATCCCGAAGCTTCTTTTTTTAGAAACGTATCGGTCGATTTTCATTTCAGTTCTGTTATATAAGTCTTACAATTACAATGGTAGTTAGAAAGATTACCTTGAGCATTTTCTTGGCAAAACTTTTTCTACAACACCTTTGCCGCAGAAAATCGTGTATAGAACTTTGCGGCTGCTACGCCGTAGCCGTAGCTACGACGCGTAGCAGTAGCTACGCCGCGTAGCAGGTTATTAAAATGCTACTCAAAAATTAGTTGACTTTAACTTGCTATGCATCATAAATTTATTACGGGTACCTAAATGATATTATATCTATAAAATTTAATGTAAATATATTTCATGTTTGCGTCAGTTTTACTTAAAAGAAGATTTTTCACCAATAGTATTTTTTCTGTAAAAATGTATTTAAAAACAACCTATTCCTTCTCAATGATCGCCGTGTTAGCAATAAGCTCGCATATCTACATCACCTCTGTAAAATTACCATAAATATTCTCTGTGGCGTACCGAATGCATTCCGACCAGCAATCGAACGCTTCCGATGATAGTCGTCACGTGTTACATTAGCATTGCTAATGTACGTCCAGCATGGAATTAATTACGATATTAGAAGCCTTATTTGAGACTAGTAGGATGTACTATAATTGTTGAAAATGAGAAAATTTGATTTCGAATTTAGATTTTAAGTAAACAAATGGAAAACACTGTTCTAGTTGTCTGATGGTTCAATAAATTTAAAAAAAAAACAATGGCACTCCGGGAGTGCTGACAGAAGTCAAAACTTGAACAAGATTGCCTTGATGGAAGAAAAATCCTTGTATAGAACAGTTGGTCCGTAACCTTATCTAAATAAAGAGCACAATCGCGTTTAAAAAAAATACTTTCAAAACCTTTAAAGTAAAATTACTTGCATAGAACATTGATCCGTAACATAATATAAATAAAGAGCACAATCGCGTTTACAAAAATGAGGTGTCGGTAACGGTGTCGCGAGTTCAATTAATTTCATTCATTTTCTATTTTACTAAGTACCTGGTACTTGTTGATAGGCCTACACTGTCCTGACATACCTATTAACACTGTAATTTGAAAACATTGTAGAAACAATTTATTTTGAAAAGAGTAACCGAGGAGTTTCTTACTGGCTCTTCTCCATAGGAAGCGACCAATTGGAACCGTGCACTTAACTTCTGACGTTTCATAAGTGCCCTTGTAGGTTTATGTGAAATAAAATATTTTGATTTTGATTGTTTTTTTTTTCCCAAATCAAAAATGCCCAACGCGCCTAAAAAAGATTTCACTTCAATAATTGTCGCGTCTATCAAATACTATTTCTTTAGGTTGTTGCAAAAACCGATAGATGAAAAAATAGAATGAATAAAACACATGTAATGAGAGCCAGCTACTGCCTTTTTCTGCTACAAAAAAGTAGCGCAAAATTAAGTTGACACACTTTTATTTGGTAAATGAGAAGTGAAATTCTATCTTAGAGAATGTTGTTTACACCAACATTATCGTCAGACAAACCCATAAATCTGTCAATTATGTTTCCTGTAGAGTAAAAAAAAATTTAGAAGGATCTATAATCTATTTGCGAAAAAATTCTTGCCAATAAAGCATTTCGGATAAGAACTTCCGAAGGCACATGAAAGGTCTTCCGTAAGATTGTGACGGTAGTAGTGCTATCTGAATTATAATGTTTTATGAAATAAACATAAGAGTGCCTATGCATTCAGTAGATTTAGTCAGGGAGATTAATTGTTGATCAAATTGATACTTTACGTCAATTTACTGTGTTATAGCTAGTTCATACAACTGTCAAAGAATGATAAATGTGACTTGAATATACGGTCAATTTTTATTTTATTTTATATTTTTATTTTAAGGGCTTTATCGCTCAGCGATAATGTCATCTGTAACATCAGCAAAATAACTACACATAAAAACAATTTTTAATTCTAAATGCCAATTTGTACATTATCCTAGCTTGTTCCAAGAAAGGAAAATCCAGAATAGCGTTACAGTCTCCAATGTCGTACGTGTTTGTTGGACTAAGTAAATTAAATCGCAAAGCTTCATTCCACACACACTCCATCAAAACATGTTGCACATCTTTACGGTCAATTTAAGTTAGTACATAGTCAATTTAATAAACAAATAATTTGCCTGAGTTTTGTAATTATTATAGTAAACTTATAGAGGCGATAATGGTTAGTGGCCTCGGACTGGAGCGCCGGAGGCTGTGGCCAGAGGTCATGAGCTTACAAACTACACGTTGCACTATTAAACTCCTTAGCATATCGTACTTAGTTGGCGAGCTTCCCAACAGGAATACCTACTATATAAAATTGATTATTGACTATCCCTGTTCTGGCTACTATACTGTTTACACCACGATTCATTCCTATTACTTTATCCTAAGAAAAAAAAATACAGTGGCACTCCGGGAGTGCCGACAGAAGTGAAAAGTTAAAAAAAATTGGCACTGCGGTTATGAACGCGTTGATGTCTTTTACTCCACGGTGTCGGTAAACTGCGTTACAGTGTCGCGAAATCAATGGTTTAGTCCCATCTCAAAAATACCCAACGCACCTAAAGAAGTTTTCACTTCAAAGAGTTCACTTATTAAAAAACAAAGTCGTGGTACCATTGCAACTTCAAATATCGTTGTAAACTTATTTCTTTTACAACTATTTCTTTAAAATCATATTCTTAATGTATACGTAAAATCCTTTACATTAAACTACCTCTTCCTAGAACATCAAAAATAGTAGAACATTTTCCTTAACTAAGACTAAAATATTATGAAGAAAGAAAATGAGATGAATGCGTACATACCTACTATGCTCGCAAATATGTAGAACGAGAGGGATTGGGAAACTTGTGCATCCAACTTCAAAGCTTTTAAACCTTTATCGAAATCTTTGTGGCATCGTTTATATGGGTAAGTTTTTAATCGAACTTTATATAAAGGTTTTCGTTCGGAGGAGCTCATGGCTAAGTAATAACAGCCGCACGGGTCGATCCATCAGGTTCAGCTACTCTTGCCGGGGTCGGTCCGTGGATGGGTGACCATCTTTTTATACCGAGACTCCTCCGTGCTTCGGAAAGCACGCTAAGCCGTTGGTCCCAGCTGTTGTTCGTGGATCTTTGACAGTCGTTACGGATCGTCAGAAGCCCGGAAGTCTGACAACCAATCTTACCAAGGGATATCGTATTACCCAGTTACTGGGTTGTGGAGGTCAGATAGGCAGCCGCTCTATGTAAAACACTGGTATTCAGCTGCATCCGGTTAGACTGAAAGCCGACCCCAACATAGTTGGAAAAAGGCTAGGCAGATTGATTGATAAAGGTACTCGTTCAACTATTCTTTAGATCGAAATGATTCTATGGTCAACTACAACTGGCTGACTAAATTTTAATTTCACCATCTCTCATGGCATTTTAAAGATATATAAGTTCAAAGTTGTTTCGTGTGGGAAACATGAGTGTTATTTTCCGCTTAATTAAGAGTACCTAAATGTTATTAAGTCCTCGACATTAAATTGACAACTTCACGGGTTTGGAAAATCATCATTGTTTTACAGGTATTTTTTGTTATTATATATATTTTAGCAAAGTAACAGATGCAGAAACGAAATTGCTAGAACCAATTCCCCCGTAAAATAAACGTAAATCTTTGACCCAATTGGAAACAAAACACAATTAATAATTAAGACTTTAATATCTGGAATGGAACACTTTCAAATGTACCAATGGCACCATTACTGTCGATTGAAAACTTTCTATTTACCATAACGTAAGTGCCTACGGTACTTTTCTGTACATTTTGTAAAAGGAAGATTCAATTACGATTTCTTTTACGCTGTTTATTTTTCATCACGCGTAAGCTTCATCGAAGCGCGTAAGAATTTGATTTCTTGTCTGGTTTCAATTGTCTTATTTTGGGTCTCATTTGTATGTCAGTCTCTGGAATTGTCATGTAGAGCACTCTTTATGGGTCGCGTAAAAAAAATAAGGAGTTCGTGTTACTTTTTTGAAGGTGATTTCAAATGTGATTGTGTGTAGGCGGGTGTGTGTGGGTAATATGTGGGTAGTGTTAAAGCCTGGTAACATTACTGCTAAAAATATCTTTCAGCAAAAATACCTGACATTAAGACAACATATCTGACAACGTGTATTAAATACCTGACAACATGTGCAGTATTCACAGTGAAAATGTTGAAATTACTATGAATTCACTGACGTTAAAAATCTTTACATTGTTGGTTTACACAACATTACAATTTGTTGATTTTTACATATTTGTATGAAATGTAACATAAAATACTTTTTGTATTCGAAACGAATTAATATTTATAGCAATACACATCGAATGTGCATCAATTTCATATTGTAACGAGAAAATATGCATACAGACTGGTTTCAGAGGAAAACCGTTTTTGTTTTCAAAAACTATTTTGGATATCCGTCACAATACGCGTGGATGCAGAAAACCGCAACTGACGTATTCCTATTGATAAAAAACTATAGAAAAACTTTCGGTCGTCACCAATGCATTTCCTGGTACGAGATAATATCACGCCCATTTGGAGAATATATAAGGGTTTTATAATAATTTAAAGGTTATGCAATATACAGAGGTGTTGTACACCCACATCTCGGCAGTTATCTGTTTAAGTCCCTGTAATAGGAGTAGAGTTGCAAAATTACATAATTTTACAGAAAACGTGGGTAAAATACGGGTATTTTACGGTCATTTATATAAATTACGGTAATACGATAATTACCAGCGACTTATGAAGTTTTCAATTTTAATTTGTGCTGTCCTCTGCTCTGCGTCTGCACGTAGATGATATTATTATAATCCATGGCATGGTGTGATTCATATCTTTAATTCTTGACTTGAGAATGAAGTTTTACGAATTTTTACTACGTATAAGTCGCACGAGCCAAGTTTTGAGTTTTTTTTTTTAGTTTCAATACTGCTTATATCTTTGGTAAACATTTAAACCCATTTATCCGTTAAAAGTGAAGTAGTGACATACACATGATACACACAAACATACTCACTTCTGTATTTGTAGTGTTTTAGTGGGTATGATTGTATAAGTACGTTTAATACGTTTTTTATCGAAAATTACCATACTTTACCGTACAATAACGTAAATTACGTAAAATAACATTTTTTACTGTATTTTTACCGTTTTACATCCCAAAATAGGAAACTTCGTGCAGCTACTGAAAAATTCCCTATTAAACTTTGCGCAACCTGGGAAGCGCATCCAGGTCTTCATGCCCAGCAATTGCTCTTGGGACCACTAGACCAAGAAGGCAGTCATGCGTTCTAATAATAGTGAGATAGTACCCTGCTTAGCAATATTTTATCTCTGTGACCCAAGTTTAGTACATTGCAAGTTTAAATCTGCTTTATATTCTTAAGTACGAACAGCGAGCACTCTCTTCATATATTCTGATCATGTACGTATTACGAAGTTCGTAACTGAACTGCCAGGAAAATTTTGGGAAGCAATGCTTATGCCACAGCAAACAACATTAAAAACTCTGAAAACTGCTTTTCAATCGGAAGCATGTTTGTACGAAATTGATATAGGAGAAAAGTAATTTGAAACGAAATAATTTGGAAGGTTTTTTGACGTGCTGATATTTTTTATGCATTTTGAAACAGTTCCGAGAGCGACCGCCAAACATCGTAAATGATAATTATTAATCCTTATCCATCTAAATAGTTTCATATTCAAGGTTGAGTACAAGACAATTCCTCATTACATACATACATAAACTCACGCCTTCTTCCCATGGAGGTAGGCAGAAACTCCATCTCCTCTCTCCTCTCCTTATATACTCCTTTTGCCTCGTTTACGTTCATATATCTGGTCATACACGCACGCCGGTTGCGAGTACTACGCACCTGCCCTTTCTGAAGAACATCACCAATAAGGTCAGTATATGTCCTCCTAGGGCGTCCCTGACCGGCCTTTCCCTTTACATCAGCCTTGCAATTTCCTCATTAAATTATTCGAATCGGACCTTTCGTATAGAAGTTACGTAAAAAAAATGCCGCAGTGTGAGCGAACAACCGTATGATTAGTCTATTAATTAGCTACACATTTTATTTTAATTAAAATTCGCGGTAATCTCTGGAAAAACCAGTCGGATTTGAAAATTCATTTTGCATTGGATAACCTTATTCTTGAGCCTTAGGAACCGAGCAAAAATAAATAAAGTCAGAAATAACGCTTAGCGAATTTCAAGAAGTAATAGCGCGGGCGGGCGATGCCATTTGACGTAGTGGGTAGGGGCCGAAATTTCACACGGATGAAGTCGCGGGCGGAAGCTAGTTATATACAGGTTGACTGGATTTGGACCCGCCATAGCAAATTCGCATAAAGAGGAGGTCATTTGCTAATTATTAGACCTGGCCTTCCCTAGATCGTAAAGATTTTTTTTGTTTTTTTTTTATATCTTGCTATCTAATTTTTTAACCCTAGTTTGAGAGAAATTCCTAGGTATTTTAATCACCAATGTTTGTGACTACTAATAAATAATAAAAAAAACTAATAAAACAATGCAAAAAAAAATTTGGATAAATCTCAATAAAGTATAAAAATTGACATATCTCCCAGACTATAAAACTTTAGCAAAGGAAAGTATGATTCAATAATTAGTAAATGACCTCCTCTATATGCGAATTTGCTAAGGCGGGTCCAGATCCAGTCACCCTGTATAAGATATTATATTTCTTAGAGGTGAACAGAGGAATGATCTTTAGATATTCAGCCTTGGATGGAGTGCAGCGTTGTGTCTAAGACCTCTAAAAGACAACTATACAACTTACAACGAATTATAAGAATAAATATTATTACATAATTTAAAAAATAATCTACAGGCATCGCTTAGGCTTCTGCCTCGAATCTTGCGGGCAGCGGGGTGGCGTGCGGCGTGCGGCGGTGGCGGCGGCGGCGGCGGCGCGGCAACGCATAGTTTTATATGGAACCGCTCGCTCCCCGCGCCGCTGCTTTCGAGGTCAGTTACATATAAATGTATGCATTTGAACGCGCCGCTATCGCGCCGCTGCCGCCGCCGTTCCACTGCCCACAAGATTCGAGGCAGAAGCCTAAGCGATGCCTGCAGATTAATTTTTATGTTATGTAATAATATTTATTCTTATAATTCGTTGTGAGTTATAGTATAGCTGTTATAGTATATAGTATAGCTGTCTTTTATTCTAAGCACTGTTTATTTTATTTTATTTTGTTACCTTCCTATTTAATAGACAAATCACTGAACTTGACTTGATTTCCGTACATTTTTTTCCGGTGACCACTGAAAATAAGCGCTGGTCTGAGTCGGGGCACAGCATGATGTTGAGTGGAAGCCTTCTCGTCACAGTCATGTCGTGCAGCTTCCGACTAATTTCTGTTTTATGCTCGTGATTTATTATGTACTTTTTTGTTGTTTTCTGATTGCTCTTGTCTTTTATGCATGCACGTGTTTCTGTGACAAATAAACCAATTTTTTTTCTTTCTTTCTTTTCTTTCTAAGTTTGCATAAGAAAATAAAGTTTCCTAGATTCCTAATTTTCACGAAGTGGCTGGCAATAATAACGTTCGCTATTGAAGTTACAAGGGTAAGCAAGCAGATCCAAAATTAATAAGATACTACAAAGCTTTTTATATAGCGTTATGTCACGTCCCGTATTGCACAGTTACATAACTGTTTACCTAACATCGATCAAACATTCAACGGGACTAAAAAAAAAATGGCAGTAGCACTGCGGGAGTACCGGTCAACTGCCCTAATTTTGCCTGGCGTCCTATGTTTGCCTATAATAAAAAAAACTGTAGTTATCTTTTTCATTTTCCTTTATGGCAATCAAAGCTGAGTTTTCATAGAGAGCTTTAAGTTTCGATTGTCATACAAGTAAAATTTAAAAGATATAACAGCTTTTTCATTATAGGCAAACATAGGACGCCAGGCAAAGTTAGGGCAGTTGACGGTACCGACAGAAGTGAAAACTTGAACAAGATCACCTTGGTGGAAGAAAAATACTTGCAAAGAATATTGATCCGTAAAGTAATATAAATAAAGAGCACAATAGTGTTTACAAAAATGAGGTGTCGTCATGGTATCGCGAAATCAATGGTTTAGTCCCATCTCAAAAATGCCCAACGCACCTAAAGAAGTATTCACTTCAAAAATCTAGACTTTTAATAGGTCAGCTTTACCCTCGGAACTACTCATACTGCACTATAATCATCAAAGTTAATACTGGAAGTACAAATAAAGCCTTTAGCTTTCAACGCTCGTTTAGTATTTGTTTTGAACGTCGAGAGCGCAGCAACTTTATACGGAATTTATGTTCTACCTTGTTCTGTTTTATTCTTGGAATTTTAATGAGAGCAAATTATATTTTAAATCTATACTAATATACTATAAAGGGGTAAAATTTGTTTGTTTGTGCAGACGGTAATCTCTAGAACTATCAGTCGGATTAAAAAAAATCTTTTTCATTGGATAGCCCAATTCTTGAGGAAGGTTATAGGCTCGCGGACGAAGTCACGAGCAGAAGCTAGTAATAATATCATAAAGAGATAAAATTTGTTTGTTTGTAAGTTTGTACGTAGGTATGGGGTAATCTCTAGAACTATCAGTCGGATTTTAAAAAATCTTTTTGCATCGTATAGCCCAATTCTTGAGAATGGTTACCTATAGGCATGCGGACGAAGTCGCGGATAGAAGCTAGAAATAATATAATAAAGAGGTAAAATTTGTTTCTTTGTAAGTTTTTAATTAGTGTAACAAACCTTTTAAACCACCAACACGAATAGTTAAGTGACTACAAAATACCACTGCTTGACACTAGATGGCGTTGTCGCAATACGTCATCTTTCTGAATCGCGATGTTAATGAATTAGTGGTGCATTCGTCGACTACGTCCTACTTGGAATAGTTTCACGAGACTCCACTGCTAAGTTAAGAGCTATATTCGACTTTATTATCATTTTTGGTCTATCAACTGGTCTTCTTTGTGCCGGCAACGGTGACGAAGACATCCTCTACAGTAGGAGTTAATTTTCAGAACTACCAGTCGGATTTGAAAAAATATTTTTGCATTGGATAATCCAATTCTTGAAAAAGGGTATAGGCTCGCGGACGAAGTCACGAGCAGAAGTAAGTGAATTAATAATGTGGTTTCCAGCCATGACGTCTCACTCGAGATTACATTGTTAAACAAATATGTAATTCCATACATTGAGAAGGGTAAAATCATTAAAACAATAATTTGAAAAATATTTCTGGGTGTAATAAATATTTCGTGGAATGGTTTGAGTTGAAAATTAACTGAAACATGGAAATGGCGTACGACTTTTACAACCCACATTAAGGAACTAATTTCTATCACGGAAAAGAGCTGACGAAGGTATTAAATAGAGATGCGCCCTCGGAGCATTGAAATCGTAGGAACAAAAAATTATAATACGTAAGGAAACTGAACTTAACTGAACTTACTAACTGAAAGATTTTAATGTTTTTCTGACCCGAATCTCTTTTTGTAAATTATGAATTTAAAAGAGTGATTTGATTTTTCATTGAAAGATATTTGTAATTGTCAAGCAAAACAATAAACTGTTTTTATATGTTCGTCAAAAGAATCTTAAGTGTGTTCTGGAAGACACACCTTTGCGACGTTGCCCGGTTTCAGAATAAATTGGCAATGTCGCAAATATCTGTCAAATATTTCGCTGGTTTGATTGGTTTTGATATTACTTTATTAAAATATGAAATATGGCTAACTAGAGAACTAAAATATTGATTATACAATGCAATCATTAATATCGTAACACCGAATATTTAGTTTAAGATGTAAAAAAAGTATTTGGAAACATTCCAAATGCCTCTTTTACATCTAAAACGGTTACATCATCAAATTCAGTGTTATAATTGCAATTCATTACTAATATTCTAGTTCACTTAGTAGAGCAGTGGTGGCCCAGTGGTAACGGCCGCGACTTACGAGTTGTAGGTCGTAGGTTCGAACCCAGACAGGCGCTTTACTTTGTGTAAATTATTTCATCACCACTGCTCTCAAAACGGTGAAGGAAAACATCGTGAGGAAACCGGCATGTCCTAGAACCGAAAATTCGAAGACAAGTGACATCTGCCAACCCGCACTGGGCCCGCATGGTGGATTACGGCCCACTCCCTCTCACAGAGAGGAGGCCTGTGTCCCAGCAGTGGGAACATTTATAGGCTGATGATGATGATGATGATGATTCTAGTTCACTAGTTAGCGATATTTCCATACAGTAATATTGCCAAATTAATCAAAACAGCGAAATATTTGACAACTATTTGCGACGTTGACAACTTTTATAATGAACGCTCATAAACCCTTAGACGCATACAGATTGCAAAAGTACAATTTACCTACAATGGTGTAAGTTTAAGTGTACCTGCTTTTATGGCTTTAATCTCGTGGGTTTTATCGGGGTTGCTAGGCGAGTGTTAGGAGCAACTGCCATGTTAAATCTCAAGCTAGTATTTTTCGCTCTGACAGTTTGTTTTACGACCTTGGTTCGTCACACATACTCCTTGCTAAATATTGATGCGAGGTTCCTGAAAGATGTGTTAGTTTCAGTGTAGTTACCTACTCACTTAAAAACCGGCCAAATGCGTGTCGGACTACGCACAATGAAGGGTTCCGTAGTTGAGATGAATCTATCCCAAATACAAACTTAACATTGTAGTTGAAATACATGTTCTCCCATACATTCCAACTGCAAATGTAAGTTTGTACGCACAATATTGAGAGATTTACCATGTTATTTTAAGACCATAGACTTCTTATAGGTTTTCCTGTAATATGTCAGTATAGAGCCATAATGGTCAATTTTCATCGAATTTCTTAAATATCTTTAAAGTATTTATTTTAAAATTATTTAAAAAAATATGTTTAAGATCCTCGTCCTTTCATTTGATATGTCACACGGTACTCTTAGCACAGCTTTTTTAAAATTTTTTGTTTGCCCCGCAAAAGTAACACCTACATTCAAAATTCATTTATTTACGTTACACGTTCGTATTTAGGTCACAGAAATACATATCCCATCAAAAACATAAATGTGAAAATGGGAGCCAAATTCCATAAATATGGTTGTCGACTTCGCCGACAAAAGAATTGAAATCTAAATGGGTGCCAAGTTCTGGAGACAATCCTGAAATTTATTTATAAGAACATGCAACTTTCTAAAATAAAATTAAAACACAAATTCTTGTTTTTTCTGCTATAACAATGTTTGCTATTTAAAAATATTACTTCTTAAATTTGAACAGTCGAATTATTTACACAAAGCACTTAGGATAAATTGAAGCTCAAGATTTGACTTGGCTAGTTTTTACATACAAGTTATCTTATATTTGGCTAATCAATTTATCATCTTTATATTTGTCTACAGTGTCGCGGTGCAAAAGAACTAAAACAAACAGGGTAACTTTTTTATGCTGGTGTGCATTACAGCTACGTCTTACACTCGCGCCACGTCATTGTGCTGTAATTTTACTTTTTTAGTGTGCGTGCATTAAGCGGCTAACAGTTGGACGCTATTTTTTTATCGAGTTTACAGCTTTGACTGTCTACCTAGGCATATTTAATTATTATTATTTAATTTTAAGTAGGCACTCAACATCAAATAAGTAATTCATGATGTGCTTACCTGTAAGAAATTTGTACACTAGTCTATAAGTTTATTGCATGTATCTCATATCTTTGTATCGGTGTACTTAATTGTTGGTGAGCCAAATAAATAAAGTAAAATATTCATATCTTTGTTCTTTATGTTATGCGCAAGTTACTGTTTCTTATTGTAACTGTTTACAGCTTTGACTGTCTACCTAGGCGTATTTATATATTTGTTCTTTATTTTATGCGCAAGTTACTGTTTCTTATTGTAACTGTAAGGTCAAAATATCTTCTTTCTCTAAAATTTCAGCTTGCTGGTAAAAACTAGACAAGTCAAATCTTGAGCTTCAATTTATCCTAAGTGCTTTGTGTAAATAATTCGACTGTTCAAATTTAAGAAGTTATATTTTTAAATAGCAAACATTGTTATAGCAGAAAAAACAAGAATTTTTGTTTTAATTTTATTTTAGAAAGTTGCATGTTCTTATAAATAAATTTCAGGATTATCTCCAGAACTTGGCACCCATTTAGATTTCAATTCTTTTGTCGGCGAAGTCGACAACCATATTTATGGAATTTGGCTCCCATTTTCACATTTATGTTTTTGATGGGATATCATTACTTTTTGTAAAGAAATTATTATTATTCGTCAATCAAACGTGATCTATTAAATTCTTTTTGTAAATATGCGTAGCAATATTGTGTAAGAATGTAGGTATTTCTTTCTTAACAATTGTTACAATTTTCCGCAATGATGTCAGATCGCTGAGCCGGCGCGGCAAGTATTATTATTAAAAAAACGTGTACAGTCGGGGAGCCTTATGTCGTATGGTATTTTACTGTGGGGTCGGGCTGCTGACATTGAATCCATCTTTATTTTGCAAAAGAGAGCTATCAGAGCCATTTATAATCTACGTCGCCGCGAATCTCTCAGGAAACTTTTTAAAAGGATTAATATTATGACGGTACCTTGCCAATTCATTTATGAAAATATTATGTATGTAAGGAAAAATCCACATCTCTTTAATAAAATAAGTGATAGACATAATTTTAATACTAGAAATAAAGATAAACTAGATCAACCATTTTTTAGATTATCTTAAGTACATACATCTTTTATGGGGTACTGTGTTAAATGTTACAACAAAATACCTTGTGACATTTTGCAATTAAATGAAAGATAATTTAAAACTCATATTAAAAATACACTTTGTAAACAAGCATATTACAAATTAGAGGATTATATCCAAGATAAGAGTGCTTGGAAACATGCTGGTCCTGCTCCATAGGACAATTTAGAATCAAGACAAAATCAAACTGTTTGCTAATTTAATTGTAAAATTTATTACTTTGTGTTTTATGACATTGATTTTACATTCTGTGATTACTTCCTCACACACTGACTTATTAATTGTAAAATTTTAGGAAAATCGTCTACTTTTACAATGTTTGTAAATATGTGAGCACCATGTATCTATCACATTAAATTATCTGTCGTTGTTTCATTTTTAATTCTTTTTACCTATTGTGGTATAGTAATTTTATTCTAGGTGCACCGCACCGTCTTCACATATAATTATTATTTAACAAATGTACGTACATATACAAACAATTGTAAAACATTTTAAAAGAGTAACGGTGGAGTTTCTTGCCCATTCTTCTCCATACGAAAACTACCTTTTGGAAGGGGCGAATAGAATCAATTTTATTATTTTGTAATTTTTGACGTTCAAAAGTGCCATACATGGGCCTATTTGAAATTAATGATTTGACTTTGACTTTGACCCCGTCAGGAACAAAGTTCCTTCTCACGTATGATTTAATTATTTAATTTTTACAGCCGCCCCTTTTTTTTTTTAAGTATCTTCTCCCGCTCTGGGCGGAGCGGGAGGGCGTATCAGACTCTTACTGACTAAAACCCACCCGTGTTCCTTCGGTTGCCCTGTTGCCGGGGGCCACGATGTCCCTATCGGTTTTCTGCGAACCCCCGACAGGCATTGGCCCTAGCGGATCCCGTCATTTCTGCTGACATCTCTTTGAGGCGCGCGTGGAACACAACGCGCCGTCGCCCCAGGCTTGGTCCTTATCGGACGGCGAGCTACCCATTGCTCACCGTTCGCAAGCCCGCGCCTACGGTGGCCGGAAATCGGCTCGTGATTCCCGCCCCGGACGTCTCCTCCTGCAGCGGTTAGGGGCGTGAGGGCGCGAACTTTGCCTCTACCTCACGCGTTCCGCCTCCTCCTTCGCGAGCATTACCGCTTCGCAGAAGGAGGTGACGGCCTGCCATTTCCTCTCGCTCCGTACCATGGCCTGAACCAGGGCCGGACGCGAGAGATCACCGCCGCCGTTGCAGCCGCCCCTTGGATTTACATTTTGACCTCACTATGGACTTAACTATTCGTAAGTTTATATAAAAAATTAAACGACAATAGTCCCTAAAACAATAGTCATACGATCTATCAATTCAAAAACGTCTCCAGCATAGTACCAACCTACCAACTACCTTGAACATACCAACCTGACGTTTGTAACAACGTTTTTCGAGATCAGAGAATGAATGAAATGAATTCACTGCCGCCTAACATTAGGGACCAAGATTTTGACACGTGACACATCAGTTGACTCGACGGGGTGTTTTGAATTCAGTCATGAAATTCAGGAATTTACATCAACTTTTGGCATTCGAATCAAAAATGTATAGTTAGCTGTCAAATTATAAGACGCTGGAGATCAGCGCCATCTGAAGTGAGCAAGTGGCAGTTTTTAACCCCATTTGAAAATTTGTCGTCATGACTGTCATTTTCATGGTTTTCGGGAGATAGTGCTGATATCGAATTAGATGGACATTCTGGATTTTAAGATGGCGGCTATTCCAAATAATAATAATATTGTAGATCAATTGTTATAGACATCAATTTCATGCCAATACATGCCAAAACTTGATAATCAAAATCCGTAAAAAAACGGACCTCTTAATTTCGTCAAGTTCGTCTGTCCGTGCGTCCGGATGTCATACAGTCATTTAACATGGAGACTATTTACACTCTATCGATGAAAATTTTGAAAAAGGTGTATTTTTTGCACCGTTAAACAATGGTGTAGTGAAATTACGATAAACATAATAGTGGGGGTGGCATTCTCCATACTTACATATAACCGAGAGATGAAAAAAATCTATGCATATAAAGCGTGTATTGTTGGATCTCATAATTAAAATGTTAAGATGTTTCTAAGTGACTTTGCTTTTGAAGTCAATAATTTTTGAGATACAGTTTATTTTCGGTTACAACCGCAGAATTAACTTTGTTTGTTATAGTTTTTTCGAGAAATACAAACTTATTTTTGCAGTCAATAAAATTGATACTATGCAATGTTTATGCGTAAATATTCATCCCAATTACGGAACCCTTCACTGTGCGTAGTCCGACATACACTTGGGCAGTTTTTTTTAAATTTCGTTTTGAAACTACCTCAAAAATAAACAATTTCTATTACTCGAGTAAGATTATCCTATTAAAAACAAATACTATCAAACTCATACAACTAAAAAAAAATGATTGTTGGTTTTATGAAACCACGGTAAAAGTGAAACTTTACACGGTCAGCTGCTGCGAACTATAGGCGCCACCATATTGGCCTTGGCTGCTCTGACGATCGCCTTTCACTTTATCCCTACTCCGCGGCCGACCGACACGTGACATGCAACACACAGACGAAAAAGTTTGAGACGATGTAATAAAAGTTTCAATTTAAAAATATAGACGTCATTTAAAAGTGTTTGCGGAATACCTACCTAATTTATATAATTAATTTAACATCATTCCCAAACAAAATTTTCTTAAGCCTACCTAAAAAATGTATACTAGGCATTCTATATCAGAAAGTATCAAAAATAAAATCCACAGTAAATAATTGTCCATGTTTATGGAGATGAATGAAAATCTTCTTCGATAGTAATTATGAGTATAATGAATAATTTAAGGTTTTTACAACAATTAGCTATGATCCTTATGCGTGTATGTCGGTCGATTGACGAATGCGACGGCCGCGCCGCGCGTGGAGGAATTCGGTACCACACCCCGCACTCCTCTTCTCTGCCATCCAATAGTAGTGGGCTCGCTCATGATGACGATGCGTAGACATGCCCCCGGCCTTGGAGTGACAGCCTCCAACGAAGAAAAGGTAGAAGCAGGTACATGTTGAGAGAAATTAGGGTTCTTCCTCCTTTAGCAGCGGACATAATCTGGGGTATGATCTTCGTATTACTCCGTTGGCTGTTTTAATGTCAGCTACACGTGCTAGTCCATCCTTGCCAGGTGAAGTGCTTATGACTCGTCCAAGACGCCATTTCAAGGGTGGTAGATTGTTTTCTTTAATGAGCACCAAAGTATTAGGTGCTATGGTGTCGGTGTTGGACTGCCATTTACTCCTTGTCTGCAGCTCCGAAACGTACTCCTGCGACCACCGCTTCCAGAAGTTCTGCCTCATCTGTTCGATGCGCTCGTAGCGGACCAAGCGTGAAGTGTTTCTAGCTGTGAGGTCTTCGTAGGCCGGAGCAACGAGTGGCCGGCCAATCAGGAAATGGGCTGGTGTAAGAGGGAGTAGGTCGTTTGGGTCTGAAGACATGGGATACATAGGTCTGGAGTTTAGGAGGGCTTCTATTTGTGTCAATAAAGTGGAAAATTCCTCATAAGTGAGGTTTACGTTTCCTACACGACGGAGATGATGTTTAAAGGATTTAACCCCTGCCTCCCACAAACCTCCAAAATGTGGTGAGTAGGGAGGAATAAAGCTAAACTTAATATTTTCGCCTGCAGCAAAATTTAAAATATCATTTTTATTTGTAATTAAAAATTGAGAGAATTCCTTTAGTGCGCCTACAAACGTTTTTCCGTTGTCGGAAAATATTTGTGCGGGTTTTCCACGACGAGATAAGAACCTTCTCAAAGCCAATAAGTATGCCTCAGAACTTAGACTGGTGACTAATTCTAAGTGTATTGCACGAGTAGTAAAGCATATGAATAGGCAAACATAACATTTTTCCAATTTTGAACCCCTTCCTTTGCGATTCAATATGAACATAGGTCCTGCATAATCTACACCGCAGCGCAAGAAAGGATACCCCGTTTCTAATCTTTCAGAAGGCAAGTTACCCATTTTTACTGATAGTGCCTTCCCTTTCTGGCGAGTGCATGTAATGCATTTATGCACTGTCTGCTTAGCTAAATCACGACCCTTGAGCGGCCACCAACTTTCTCTAATAGTAGCCAAGAGCAACTGTGGACCAGCATAGAGTAGACGTTTATGTTCAAATTGGAAAAGAAGTCATGTGAAAGTATGTTTGGAACACAACAATATGGGATGTTTTTTACTGTATGAGAAGGTATGTGAGTTTACTAATCTGCCTCCTACTCTAATTATGCAATCAGAATCTAGGAACACATCAAGACTAGATATATTTTTCATCGATTTAACAGGTAAGTTTTTTATTAATGCATTAAAAATTACTGGAAATGACGTTTGTTGTGCTAAGCGTACTAAAACTAAAGTCGATTTACTTAATTCATCAGACGTAAGCGGGCCAGTGCTACGTTCTGTTTTGACCTTGATTCGTGCATTATGAATGAATCGTAACAAATAAGCGGCTGCACGTCTCATGCGATTAAAATTTGAAAAACGTTCAAAGGTAAAAATACTAGTAAAAGTTGATTGTGTAAATAAAGAATTAACATTTGATTTAATTTCTGGTAAATCGTGCAATTTAATTATTTCATCATGATTATTTTGTTTAAAATTAGTGTTAATTTCGGTTAAAAATGCTGGCCCGTGCCACCAAATATCCGAATTTTGAAGCGCATCGAGCGTGAGCCCGCGGGATAAAAGATCAGCCGGGTTGGTTTTACCAGCAACATGTAACCACGGTAACTCACCAGTCAACTCATTGATTTGCACTACTCTGTTCTGAACGAATGGTTTTAACAAATTAGGTGAAAGTTTAATCCAATTTATGACAATTGTGGAGTCAGACCAAAAGTATGCGTTGTTAAAAGTTAATCTCCATGACTGAATTATTTTTTGATATAGCTTAGCACCAACTAAAGCTCCGCACAGTTCAAGTCGCGGTATTGTAACTGGTTTAATTGGTGCGACTTTGCTCTTAGCACAAAGTAACCTTACAGTGACTGGTGAATTGTCGTTATATGTACTTATGTATGCACATGCACCATATGCATCCTGTGATGCATCCGTGAAAATATGTAAATCTGTGTAGTTTGTATTCACTTGTCTAACATGACGAGGAATTTTTATGTTTTGTAGGTGTTGAAGTGTATCGATAAAGTTTTTCCACATCAACAAAATATTGTTAGGTACTGGTTCGTCCCAACTTAACTTACAAAGCCATAGTTTTTGTAAAAGTATTTTTGCAATTATAATTGAGGGTGATAACAAGCCTAATGGGTCATACACCTGTGAGACAACGGACAAGATAACGCGCTTAGTCACATGAGTGAAGGTTTGATCAATCTTTGTAGTAAAGTATAATAAATCTAAATGATTCAACCAACCGAGACCGAGAGTTTTAGTTAAACAATTTTCACCTAAAGCTAATTCCTTTGTTTGATCTGTTGTAGAAGTCTCCAAATTAAACAACCATTTACGTAAATGGAAGCAACCAGATTTTAAAACATCATTTACTTTGGTACAAATGTCTAATAAACTTTGTTTATTATCATGACCAGTAATCAAATCATCTACAAACAGATCTTCATCTATTATTTGCTTTATGACGTCATCCTCGCACTCGGATGCCAGCTGTTTGATGCATCGAATACTTAGGTAAGGAGCGGACGCGGTACCGTATGTCACAGTATTAAGTTGGTACACACCGAGTTCGTCCGATTTATTTTCACGCCAAAGAATTAACTGTAGGTTTCTTTGATCCGGTTGAATATTAATTTGTCGATACATTTTTTCGACGTCAGCGCATGCAACAAATCTAAATTGCCGAAAACGTAACAAAATTGAGAAAACGTCATTATGTAAACTAGGGCCAATATACTGGATATCGTTAAGCGATTTACCCGATTTTGATTTTGCACTTCCATCAAAAACAACCCTAAGTTTGGTAGTACTACTCTGAACTCTTAAAACACCGTGATGCGGTAGAAAATAATTTGATAATGGATAGTGATTGATTCGACTCATGTGTCCTAAACTTAAATATTCATTCATAAAATCGCAATACAATTTTTTATATTCAGGTGTAGATTTACTTAATTTAAGTTCAAGTGCGTGAAAGCGATTTAGCGCGAGTGTGTATGTATCTCCTAGTGTGTCACTAGACTCGGCTAATGGAATGCGCACAAAAAACCGACCCGTGTTATCGCGGTACGTAGTTTGCGTAAACAAGTTTTCACATAAAGACTCGTCCTTAGTTAATTTGTTTTGCAGAACTATTTCTTCTAACTCCCAGAATTTTCTAAGTTGAGTATCTAATGATTGTGAGTAATTGCATTGAACTCGATTGTTGCGTGAAGTTTTATTATTTAACAATGAACCAGATATTACCCATCCCAACTTAGTATTCTGAAGATATGGACCGCTACTTAGTCGGATTAGTCCGTCATTTAAAAGTTCCCAGAACTTATCTGCCCCAATTAATAATTCGATTTCTGATGGCGAATAAAAGTTGGGATCTGCTAACTGTATATGCTCTGGGATATTTATGTGTGATTTTGTACCTAAAGATGGCAACTGAGCTGTGATTTGATTTAAAACTAAACATTTAAAGCGTGTACTATATTGTGTAGTTTTAGACCTCAAATGAATTTCGCATGATTGCGTGGAATTAGTCACCGAGTTACTTACCCCGGAGACTTGCACAGTGGACTGTATTAAATTAAGATTTAGTCGTTTGCATAAAGATTCTGCAATAAAGCAATGTTGACTGCCGATATCTAATAAAGCGCGGGTAGTGTGAAAATTATTGCTTTTATCTGCAACCTCAACTAAAGCAGTAGACAGCAGTACCGTCTCTAATAATGAATGAGTGGTACTTTGATGTGTTGTGTGAGATGCAGAATGTAATGTGGTAGTGTTTGAAGAGTTAGCACTAGTTGTGTCCTGCGGCGATGCCTGTGAATTAAGCCTAGCAGCTGACGATGTGGATGCACTCGCATTATCGTCACATTTATCATGAATTAAATTGTTGTGTTTCTTATTGCATTGCCTACAAGGACCGAACCAGCACTCATCAACCGAATGACTAGCGCGTAAACAATTACAACATAACTTCTTTTCATTAATGAATTTAACTTTATCGCTAACAGATAATTTTAAGAATGAATCGCAAGAATAAAGTGGATGGTTAGCTTGACACATAGTGCAAATACGAGAACGTTTGGAATTTTTATTAGTAGATTGTTTATTTTGTGTTGATGTGTAACTATGTGATTTGTTTGGTTGTTGTGAATGTGATGGTTTCTTTACGTTATTGTCTGTGGTAGATTTACCATGTACCAAATGAATAGTTTCTAGTACGTCAGCCCTATTTTTAAGAAAAGTAATCAAGCAATCAAGAGATAAACGTGAATTTGACTGGTTATGACTATTTATAATTGAACTTTTATGAGTCTCCCATTCTCTTTCGGTAACTGAATCAAGTTTAGATGTAATTAAGTAAATGATCAAAGTGTCCCAAGACTCAGTCGGTTCGCCGAGGTTTTTGAGGGAACGTAGATCTTTGAGAACGGTATCTATAAGTTTACGAATTTGATTGGATGATTCCTTATTAAGCGATGTAATAGAAAACAAAGCCTTTACATGGTTTTGCACAAGTAAACGGTTATTATTGAATCTGTTTTCCATTAACTCCCATGCTATGTTGTAATTATCAGAGGAGAATTCTAATGACTTAATCACTGATAATGCACTGCCAGTTAGAGAAGACCGTAAATAATGGAATTTTTGCACATTATCTATTTCTTTAGAACTATGGATGAGAGATAGGTAAGTATCGCGGTACTCTAACCAATGATCATAAGAGCCATCAAAGGTAGGAAGTGAAATTGTAGGTAATTGAACTTTACTAGAAACTTTTGAAGAATTTTGAGCGTTATCTGCGTTAATAATACACTTAGCTTTAGTCACATAACCATAATAATGGGTTTCAAAAGTTTCCCTCTCAGATAATTCCTTTTCTATTTGACTATCAGGGATTTTTAAGTCTATTTCATCCTGAATATCTGAAAACTGCTGTAACAATAAATCTGCCTTTTGTAAACGCGTTTGTAATTCTGTTTTAATGGTTTCAGTAACAGGCATTATTTCTACAGAGTCTACATAATTCATGAATAGTCGAAGTTTACCGCGAACAACACCTCTTCTTTTATTTAAATCTTTAAATATGTCCTCACCACTACTACGACTTTCCTTTGTCGGAGTTTTAGTCATTTTGGAGTTTGTGGAAGACAGTGGAAAATACGTCTTTGTAAAGATTTGCAAAAGATAATTTTTTCCTTTTAAACGAAGTTGAGGGTAGTGACAAAACAAAAATCTTTACGCGATTTTAACTATTTAACGGGAATAAAACACTAGGATTTCACACAATATTAACACAAATGAAGCACTGAATATAGATAAAGGGATAAGGATGAAGAATGATGATTGACCTGACCGTTTTATGCTGGTACCGTGGATGACTTCGCTGATGGTCTCGTGCGTCCGATTAATGCTGGTCGCAACGATTTCTTCTGCAGCATCCGGCGTTGAAGGTCCAAAATATGTTTATGGAGATGAATGAAAATCTTCTTCGATAGTAATTATGAGTATAATGAATAATTTAAGGTTTTTACAACAATTAGCTATGATCCTTATGCGTGTATGTCGGTCGATTGACGAATGCGACGGCCGCGCCGCGCGTGGAGGAATTCGGTACCACACCCCGCACTCCTCTTCTCTGCCATCCAATAGTAGTGGGCTCGCTCATGATGACGATGCGTAGACAGTCCAATAAATTAAAAATAATTTTGAACAACGTTCCGAATTTAAATTCAAATAAATAGAAACAATTCGGCGCGAAATTCAATAAATGAGGTAAGTATCTATCCTCGTTCTATGTGTTGACTCGTTTTATATTGAATGTCCTAAAAACGATTAAACACTAGAAAAGTATAAATAATTATTTTAAACAATGTTTATTGTATTTAATGCTTAAAACAATTTTATTTTAATTTTCAAGTATAGATTTCAGACATTCGACATAATTATAAATTAATCGAGACAATCAAAATTGAAAAAAAAAAAAACGTCTGGCATAATCGTTTTCGCACATCATTACAATAAAAAAAAAACAATGATCGACGATTTTTAACACAAATTGAGTAGTAGTAATGAATATTACGTGTTATTGAACATGTGTTCGTATAATAAGTAAAGATCTGGGCATTTTCTAGTTACTTATAATATTTTTAATCACATTTGTCACATTTAAAGTCGTATCAGATATGTGTATGTGTGTTAATTGTGAAAAGTTAAAATGTAAACACGCACGATTGGCGCGAATCTTCGACTTTTGATATCAAAAACTTCATTACTACTACTTATTTAACTTGAAAAATGGATGAATTCGTCAAATAATTAAATGTTGTAATAGTCGCTGTCCTTATGGTGGAGTTTGGATGTTCGCAATCCCCAATTTTTATGTTTTTTAGCCTCGACCTCGACTGTCATCAAAATGGCGATTATCGCATTTACAGACTTGAATTTTATAAAGGTAAATTAATAATCTTGCGCGCTAAATATGAAAGATTTAATCGCATAAACATTATTTTAGCCAACTCTCTAATTAAAGATGAATAATCTCATTGGCAGCAGCATTTTCAGTGCTTCTATAGGAAGGTTTACTTTAACAAATAACACAACAATACCTAAATACTAAAAACATTTTATTTCTCATAGAATTTAAAACGGCTTCAGCTTCATTCTCATAACGTAGTCATGGTATGAAAGCAGCGTAGCCAGATTATTGTTTTGATCTATTATGGGTAAATCTTTTACACTCTAGGGTGGCTCTGTTTTTATCATCACTTGCTTGCCTATAAACATCTCTGGTAGCAGCCTCTCTCAGTAAGCATGACAAACTTTATCCAAATGTATACCTAACCTAGAAAGTAAGAAAATACTCTTATTGTTGTTTATTTACTTTTGTATAATAATTATATCACTCATAGTAATTCTGCCATTTTAAAAACACTAACCTGATGACTTCTGTGACTTGCAGTTGACATGCCACATACATAACATAATATGCTTAGATTTTGCTGAGCAAGTAATACTTGGGATAGAGTTGTAGATAATATAATCAATAATGTCAAGTCTTGCAATAACACATGTCATCGTCATACCTGAAAAAGGTAAAAAAATTCAGTGTATTTACTTATCCTATATAATTACATCATAGTATAGACATTTACAGCTGACGACGCGCGACGTACCCCTGACTGAACATAGGCCTTCTACTAATAGGCTGCTAAAATCAATGAGGTTATACAATACGACGGTGTTTATAAATATTTAGAGAACATAATAAACTTACCCAGGGCCATGGAAAGATTAGCAATAGTTCCTCTGGCTTCAATTTAAATTGACAGCATTAAATCGTAACGTAATATAAGTATAAAGTAAATACGGAAAAATAAATTCAAATCAACGTAAAACAAACAGCCAACAATGCCATTGATCTGACAGATTATTTTTGACAGTTTGACATTATGCATGGTGTCAGTGTTACCAGGTTTAATTATTTTGGTAATCGATTGACGAAATCGATTGGGTGATTATCAGTGATCGGAGTAGGTAGATTGATTTTACGTACTCGCATCATGAATAGTCATAGAAATCATAACATGGATAAGCCTTTTTTCCGGGATTTCATTTTGGTACTTACGGGATTGAATCAAATATTGTTAAAGTAAGGATTTTTAAACTACTACATTAGAAATTTATAGAATGCGATAGATAAATATTTAAAATATATTATATTGTTTTATAGTATATCTATCCTTTTCTTGGAGTCCGATCACCTATATACTATTAAACAGACAGCAAAAGGGTTGAACATTTCTTATTCATATTGATGTATTCTTTATTCTACACATTACAACATTTGAAATTCCTTAAAAAATCTTAATAATTTCAAAATCCCGGAATCCCGGAGGCGTATCCATACTAATATACGTGCCAGTTCATTGACCTCAAATCAATCTACTTACTCTGATCACTGATAGTTTATAAAATAACATTACTGCCTCGAAACACTTTTAAGTTGTTGAGTATATTCAGACCATATAATATTTTATTTGTTGTAAAATCATAATTTTACAGTATTTGAGTATAATAAATAGCATTTAAAACATACTCGTGTAGTGGATACTCCACCTACTCCATGTGGGTTAGTATCGATATTTTCAATCGATTTCAAATTATTTTATTGGATTAGTCTGTCATCTGGCAACATTCAGGTTAGGATTGAATGGCGGATGTAGTTCTTTAAGTATCAACAAAATAAATATTTATTAGGTTCTCTAATGCTAGAAGAAATAAATTTTCATAAAACGACTTGAAAAAAATACGACATAATTTTTGATAAATAAGCTTTGACACAGTATCATACCATGGGCCTGCTTTCGGGAAATCTCTTTTCAACTTTCTAGGTCACCCGGAAATGGGTTAAATGTTTTTGATGTCTAGTGACGGGTCGTTGATAAAAATGCCGATTTTTATACGTTAATATCTCAATAACCGTTTGAGTTTTATTTATGAAATTTGGAGTTCTAGTTAATCTAAGGGGTTTTTATAAATAAACCAAATTTCATGAGTCTATGTTACATAGATTTTGAGTTATTAAGGGGTCAAAAGTGGCTCCAAATGGTTCGTGTAATATAACACACTGCAGCCGTGTCTTGCCTAGTACTTGGCTCGACACGCTGCCGCGTGTCTAGATGTGTACCAAATTTCAACTTAATCGGTCCATTAGATTCGGAGCAAATTGGCTGACGGATAGACAGACAGACACACGAGTGATTCTATAAGGGTTCTGATTTTTCCTTTTGAGGTACGGAACCCTAAAAATATGGGTAAAGTCAGGGAAAATAATCGTAAACAAATTGACTTAAGTTCTCCGTATATTCAAATCACAACTTTTTACAGTTGTGTGAAATGGTTAAAACACTGCAAATTGACAACTTACGAATTGACAATTTGTTTAACACTTAATTTTATCTTACTGTATACAATATGTCAAAAAAAACCTTGTCTGATCCAAAAGGTACCAAGGTTACCAAAAAGTAATAAAAAAATCTTATTATTATTGAAAATAAAAAAGTTATTTCCATTTAAAATTCACATTTTTAGTACCAAAATAATCCCGTATTCATAAAAAAATTGCAAAATTTTTAACATGGGTCATGGGTTATGACTTGTAAACACCAGCTATACGACGGCCGCCCGCGCCCTATGAAATAACCCGGTAAAATTACCCATTGAAAAAAAAATGTGGCGAATTTTAATTTTTCCTTGAAATTACAACTTAATAGACTCTCAGTACGATACCTAATAACATCCTCACGGATTGAACAAGGTTTTTTACATGTTGTATAAATAATATTTCTACATTTTAGTTGCTAAGATTAACGTGAAATTTTCAATTCTAGAATTTCTTTAATCTTGAAGTAGCAACCAAGATTCCATCTAACGAGAAGTTTAATGGGATCTAACTGAAACTAATGTAGGCCATTAGGACTGTACGTGCTCAAGTCTACAGTTTGTGAAAGAAGATAAAATAAAAATATGTTCACTCGAGTGAATATTATTTCTAATGCATTCTTCTTGCGTTTTATCTTATATGTAGCCGGTGAGGCGTGGGAATGCCGATCAAACCTCATTCTTCAAGCTATTGACGTGAACTTACTCCTACCGCCGTAGGAATATAAATCTATTCAGTTTAAATTTTGAACCAAGCCACCAACAAGGTCAAATTAAATTAGCTAGCAAAATTCCGCAGACGTAATGGATATTGATACCTAACCACGATTAAACAAAAAAAAAGAAATTTAATGTTCTTTTTTGGGTCAACGACCGCTAGTAGTGTAGTTACTTGAAGTATGAGTAGAGAAAATCCGTTTTTTTTTTTGTTTTATCACGTTTTGATATCGATACCCACCACGTCTAGGAAGTTTACACAAAACATGCTGCTTTTTAAACAGATATTTCAAATAACTACACTACCAATGGTTGATGACCCCAAAGAAAAGAACTTTAAATCTCTTCCTTTTTACCCGACTGCCCCAGAAGGAGGATAATGTTTTTTGTCTTGTCATGCCTAGATATCGATACCGAGCACGTCTGCAGAATTTTACTACATAATTTAATTTGAACCTGTATACTGGCTGTTGTTTTTTTTGCTCCTTATATCACAACCAACCAGTGCTAACAACATTTGACGGCTATTTTATTGGTCAGAACCTTGATCAAACTTGCAGACGGAACTACATAGATATACGGGTTTGTTGAAGAAGTGAACGGTACCAATTTAATAGTAGGTACTAAATATAATATGAGGACACTAGGAATCTTTTCGCCAACCGTACTTTCTGAGCCCTGTTTAATTTTGTAGGCCATTGCAGCAACTCTACAATTCCTATAACAAATAAAGCTTGAATAAACCAACGCAAGGATTTCCACGCATTGCGCTGAAACTCTACGTGTAGCATTGGACATGAATAAGTGTCTAGAGCTGAATATATAGGTACATTGTAAATGTTTGTACGTGATCCTTGGCAAGTTAGTTTCTTGCTTACTTACTGTAAAATATCACTTTTTTATCGATCTTGAAGAAAAACTTAAGTTGTTACTCTGACTAATTCTTGATCCGACTACTACGTAGTAGTTGTGACTTTGACTAATTTGAATACCGTTTGTTAGTAAAAAGCTTATCAACGTCTATTGTAAAAAGAATTGATTACAATAGACGTTGATAAGAAAAGTGATGTGTATTAATTCACAAAACAAGGCTTAAAATAATGAATATTGTAATCTTAACAGTTCAGTGGTACCTATATTCCATTTGAAATAAGATTAGACATTTAAACAAACCTTTTTTACAGTCCGTTCAACCGATTTTGACTTCTATTCCGTAGGCATAAGGATGGCATTAGAAGCAAAAAAAGTGATTACAATACCAATGTTTACTGCAGCTGCCATTTGTCATGCTACCAACGCAATAGAAGTCAAAATCGGTTGAACGGACTGTAAAAAGGTTTAGTTAATGTCTAATCTTATTTCAAATGGAGTATAAGTAGAATATTGAAGTTAATTACATATTCAAAAACCAGTCAAGTGCATGTCGGACTAGTCACAATGAAGGGTTCCGTAGTCGACATTAATTTATTCATCCCAAGAGCAAACTTAACATTGTAGTTGAAAAACATGTTCTCCCATACATTCCAACTGTAAATGTAAGTTTGTACGCACAGTATTAAGAGATTTACCATGTTATTTTAAGACCATAGTATTTATTTAGACTTCTTATAGGTTATCTTGTAATCTATGAGTAAAAGTCCATACCATGTATTTTTTTCAAAATTTTAGGTCCCAGTAGTTTGAGAGATAAGGGCCACGGTAAATTTTCATCTAATTTCTTAAATATCTTTAAAGTAACAACGCAACCAGCCCTTTCATTTAATATGTCAGCAAAACATTTTTTAAATTTTCTTGTTTGCCCCCCAAAAGTGACCCCTATATTCAAAATTCATTTATTTAGTTTACACGTTCGTGTTTGGGTCACAAAAATACGTATATGTATCAAATTTCAACTTAATCGGTCCATTAGATTCGGAGCAAATTGGTTGTGACAGACGGACAGACAGACAGACAGACACACAAGTGATCCTATAAGGGATCCGTTTTTTATTTTGAGGTACGGAACCCTAAATTTTTTTTAAATCAACTTGGCCTGTTATAATGAGGGTTTTCTGAAATGAAGTTCACTAGGTGGCAGCACTGAGACATCAGGTCCAGGCACCTGTCAAAAGTGTCAAAGTGCCTATATTTTTTAGTCGTGACTGAATGATAAACATATTCATTGTCGAAATGGAAGACCTCTTGTCAAAGTGGCGCCAATTGGTGGCGTGAATTTTAAGGTTCCGTGCACGAAAAAGCCCTTTTTCGTCTATAACTTATCTAATTGTAAAATAATTGAAACCTTAAGTCTGTGTAAATATAAAAGTACGGTTTTCGTGGTGCTAAACCATTCGTGTCAGTCACAGCCTGCACCTGTTAATAGTTGTATCACTTTTGCGCTCTCGA
This sequence comes from Agrochola lychnidis, assembly GCA_963680765.1. Lineage (NCBI taxonomy): Eukaryota > Metazoa > Arthropoda > Insecta > Lepidoptera > Noctuidae > Agrochola > Agrochola lychnidis. The sequence continues at coordinate 13,550,446 of OY796864.1, forward strand.
AAATATGGTTTAATTCGCCTTTGATTTACTTAATGAAGATATAGTATAATCATAAAAGAAAATTTTGATTTTATTTCAAGGATAGCTGATGACTAATGTGTGATTTTTAAATATCTTGATATGGTTTGCTAAATAATAGAAAAAAATACATTACTGACAGGGTTTAAAAATGGAAAAAGGTTATTTCAACAATTTTTTTCTGCTATATTTTGTATGGAAGTTGAAAAAAGTGGTTCCTTAATGTACAAGTAGACTATATAGTGATGTTGACGATATTTTTTAATTTTCAAAATTAAAAGCAGTTTCTTCTAACGAAACGATGAAACGTCAGTCTCGCGTCAATTTTTAGAAAACTTGTTGCGAATTTTAGTAATTTTTCACAAATCCTTAATTTATTTGAAAAATCCCTTTCCGCTATATACAAGATAAAGAATTCAACTTTTCAAATCAGAAATACTTTGTTAAAACTATGTTTTCCTTTCTCATAAATAATGAACAAAATTTATCAAAATCAGTCGATTTCGTGCACGGCCCCTTAATGAAAACCCTCATTAGATTATAACTAGTCTATTTTCTGATTAAAGTTACTTTCTTTATACCCGAAATCGATAGCACAATAATTAAACTTGCTCTATATCGAGTATCGACTCGACAATATTGCTTCCAAAACTAAATGACATCATTATAATCACATATTGGGTAGGTATATTAAAAAGTTAGTCATTAACAATTTCGGTAGCCCGGTCCTCATTTAACGATTTATTTGATGTGAACAGCGTCCGCTCAAGGTTTTTACTATTATTATTTTCAGATTACTTTTTAAGCACAGCTAAAAATTGAGTTCCAATTTTAATTCATTTCGACGAATGTGGAAAAACTACTAAATATTTTGGTACCATTTAGCTCAAGCCCATTAAACATGAACTAAACAAAACAAGACCTGCCTCCGGATAATTTCCGGTTATTATTGGTATGAATTAATTTATATGGAAAAACATGCCAATCCCACACTATGAAATTAAAACTATCGAACCCTGATTCAAATTTCGATCACAAAATACAAACAAAATTAAAAGAAACGCCCTTTGTAACGCTACTCAACTTTATTTATGTGAACACCACCAGATGTCAGAAAAAAAAAACTACTTCCACATTCCACAGCCAACGCCCATTGAAATCTATTCCTGAAGTATACTATCACAGTAAAATATATTCAAAGGGCCACATAAATTACACCAAGTTGCAGGCACCGACGCTATCGAACATTGGCGTCCAAATACCGCCCTATCTCATTGACAAAATAGCTTGATAACCTTGGATTATATTACGCACAAACTTACGTTACGTGGCCTTGGGTTTACAACGTTGCCCTTGACTCACTTACCTACACTGTTTATTTGACTTTGTTGACTCTTCACACTGAATTAAGCTTTTAGAGTTTAAATTAGGGCAGAGGGAGTGTTCAGGCTGATGGAATTTGTCAGAATAAACGTTGAGTGGCTTGTGTGATACTGAAGCTACAATTTCTAAACATCTTAAATGTCAATTACTTTATAATATGACTTATTTCAGAGTTGACAACCATTATTCCATAGCAATACACCATAAGATGTGACAAAACTTCAGTAGTGGTCAAATAGAATAAAAACCTATTATCCAATCAGCATACTCACATTAAGAATTAAGTAAAAAAATATAACACAAAAAGTTAACAAAACCATCACAATGGGTAAGGGTAACTTTGACCACATGCCCCAAGAAATTGCCCTAAATGGAATCCGTTCCAAATTAGTCCCATATTGAGACCCACTGAACTAATTGAGGCAATAGCCCTGCAGTGATCTCGTTATATATGTGAGATAACAAACGCCAATCACTTAGATCGTTAGTGACCGCAACGGCCCTACGATGCTGCCTTGTGATACTCCTCTGCACAAACATATTTGAAGCTTGTACACAAGAAGCATTGAGTTCAGTTTTGAACAGCAAATTTCTCGTTATTGCCTCACTGTGGATTCGTTTCAATTCTTCCATCAGATGTGATAAATTGTTGGTACAGTTGAAATGTGTGTGTTTATTATGATCTTAGCAACAAGAACTATTTGCATATCAAACTAAATGCATAATTAAAGAATAACGAGTGAATTGCTTTTCATACAAATTTAACAGAAAATCGTGAAAACTAGTTAGTAAATAGCTTTTACAACGTAAGCATAGTTTATAATTCCCATGACCTAAATGCAAAAGGCTCGCCCCATATTACATGGGACTCAAACATAACTGGTGAACTGTGGGTGTAGTAATGTAGACCTCTGCCTATTATAACCGCTATTAAACCATCGCTTTTCAGCTTGAAGACGCACATTTTTTTTTTTGAATCCCTATAAATCTTACCTTGACTTGTTATGTAGTGAAAGAAAAATTATTCTTTGCATTTTACAAACGTTGGAAACGAACAAGCTTACATTTTATCGTAGCGTTTGTTACCTGTTCAGGTATAGCATAATTTTCGTCCTAATCCTCCGAATTCCATCCCAAAAGTTTGCTCTAGATACAGGTGGTTTAACAAGAAACAAGAAAAAATAACATTGTGTAACGTAGGACCCTGATTCTCGGTAACGATGCTGGCAGTCCCGAAGCATAGGTAAGCATTTTGCAGAATCCGCCAGTAAAACGCCCGCGTATTATACTAAACCAGTTTAAGCATTTTGCATACCAAATGTACAGACTTTTTCATGGGCACATTTTTGTATATTACATGTGAGATTGCGTCCACAGTTTATGAGAAATAATAACCATAATGTGACGAAAATTATTTTAAGTTTTCTGGCGAAATCCGACCATAAAAAGGTTTGTAGATCAACGTTCAAGAAAGGCTACGGCTGTAAAATTTTACGGAGTATTACGTTAATCTAAATGGATGGACTCCATTATGTGGCTTTCTTAGAGTTATGGTCGGCCATGCGTTAAGGTGAGTGCTTCACTCAGATAATTAAAATAAAAAAGAAGTAACTCTGTGGGCCCAAGAAAATAATAATTGCAGTTGACATAAAAAATGGATCAATTTAGATGAGAAAAGAACATAAATTTGATGCCAGATAAGGGCAGAATGGAGTCCACGACACAAATAAGACATTAAGGAGCGAAATGATAACAGCAATAAATGCTTAAAAAGATTTATTTGATCACAACATCTCGATGAAGAAGACTGTTACAATACAGAACAGAATTGGGTAGCAACCAGATATAACTGTGGAGTGGAACTTAATATAATAATCAATAAAGCCAGCACTTACGTAACCGGTTATTGTATCATAAATCAATAGCTTAGTTACACTGTAAACAAACACAAGGGTATCGCGTGTTACGCTTCATCATCACTTCATAATACATCACTGTTATTATTTTTGAAGAGCGTTTTTAGTAATTGTATGTTCGTTGTAAATGTTGCCCCAATGGCCTGAACCTTCAGTTATTAAATTAGTCGTTTGACATCACTATGCACTTTAATTTTATCAAAAGCAATCTGCTTACAGTTATCTAATACAAAGACAAGTTTTTTAGTTCCACAATACAGAGTGTGTTGATATTATATTTTGTACATTGAACTGATAGGTAATAAAATGAAACCTGAATAATTAAAACTATCAATAACAATCGGTTGATGCTCGTATCACATAAATCAACCATATCCCTAATACATACATGCATAGAACCAATTAACGCAATAAATTTTCCATGTTAACATAAATAAAACAGAAATTCTAAACACAATCCCAAAGCAGTGTTTGACAAAACAGAACACACATTGGAACTGTTACGTTAACAGATTTGAATTGTTTATATGTTTGTTTGTTAAAACACTTCTCACTCATAAAATCGATCATATCGCTTCCCGATCGGAGCACATTAGTTCAATGTAATGGAACGTATTGTGTGATCGCATCCAAAGCATAATTTATATGACAAGCCTCTATATGGGGGCCCATTGTGGCGATTTGGAACCATGCCATAGTCATCGCGGATGACCACCGATATTTGGATGCTGAAATAGCATCTGGTACAAATGGCATAGAATGCTTATTATGCATTTAAAATGGACTGAAAATAGTAGAAATTCTGGTTGATATTCAAATAAGTTTGTCTTCTACCAGAAAAGGATTCAGTCGAATACTATTAAAGTCTCGGTATTATTTAGTCTGATTGCACTCCGGGGTACAGTATTTCACGAGTGGTTCTCTCTACCATTTTGGTACATTAATCTGAATAAGACATTACAGAGACCACTGTCTTAGACAGCGTCTTGCATAATTATCTCAGCAGTAATGATCTTTGGATAAGATTCAAGCTCAGTGCCAAATGCTATGCCTGTGCTATTATCATAAAGATGTCTATTCGCTCATACCATTTACTCTGAAACAATTGCATCAATAAGATAAAATCTTTCCTTAGTAGGCTTTCTTCTTCCATATCCGTTTATATTTATATTTTCTCTTCGCATCGTGAACAGGGATTTGGTGGAGAATGAATTTATTATTAGCACCCGGAAATGCTTGGGGACCTTTAGTTTTTGATAGGTTTCGGCTGGTATCTGCAACTCTACGTGAAAGCGTGTATTTTGCGTCCGGGTGGGAAAATCGGTTATTCGAATCACCCCAGCTCCTCAAAGAAGGCCAGCAACGCCTTAGTGTCACTGACAATCTCATGTAGGGTACCTGGGTTACTTTTATTTTTTGATAAAGACTACTCCGGCACAAAATATTCGATCGTAGCACATTTTCGCTAAAAATTGGTGTGGTCTACAATGCCATATGTGAACTGCGCATCAAAGATCTGACGTCACACAAATTCTGCATCGCGCAAGCAGGGTTTACCACACGATCAGCATATATGTAACTTTCCAACATCAATCGTCGGACAGTTGCCCACTAGACACAACACCTGTCTGGTCAGAGGATCCTTTGCTATAGAGGATGATTTAACTTTATACCCTGTTCCTCATACCTCTATCGTAACACATTTTCGCTAACATTGGAATTACAGTTTTTTCCTTTTTGCCACGTGTTTCGTATATAAGCTATAAGCCGAAGAGTCCCGAGGGAAGAAAAATACGAGGTAGCGGCTTATAGGAGCTATTCTTTCCATTTCTGCCAGCGTAATTAGATTATTTACACAAAAACATTTGCTTCTTTTCTAATTCTTTCATTTATCCGAAGGCACGTTAAGTCCTCGTATTCAAAAGTCAATTAATTTCCAGATAAACAAAAATATTTACAATCCTCCGCTAGCTACACTATGTAAATATCTTAAACGAAGAGAGAATTTTTGTCCCAGCTGAAACACGATAACAGTATTTGCTAATAAAATTAACTTAATACCCCGAAATAAAGCAAACAAAATACCATGATCAGCCTAAAGCAACATCATTTTCAGAATCCTACACTGAATCCCTTATCTAATTACGTACCTGAACCAGCCTAAATAAGCATAAAACGTGGAATTTCACGTGTCAAATAAAACCACTTTAGAGCTCAGTGGAGTTCAATATGAACATCGCTACTCTGTGGCATAGTGTAATTATCTTCATATTGACCACGATACCGCATCGGATGGAGCTAAATTTAATCAGCACACAATCGGTTGCACGCAAAACAGGCTAGGCTTAGTGGATTGTAGACCTGTTGACCATTTTCTATTTTGTTAAGTACTTGGTACTTATTGAAAGACCTACACTGTCCTCCCATACCTAGAAACACTGTTATATGAAAGTATTGTAAAAGCCAATTATTTTTAAAAGAGTAACCGTGGAGTTTCTTGCCGGCTCTTCTCCATAGGAAACGACCAATTGGAACCGTGCACCTAGCTTCTGACGTTTCATAAGTGCCCATGTAGGTTTATGTGAAATAAAAATATTTTGATTTGATTTGATTTGAAACACATTTGGAGCAATAACTGACGGCCCAATGATTTTAATACGATTTTCCAGACTAACACCTTTCGGTGTAACTTAAATACTACAAATGAGAGGGAATTGGTAAGAGAGAGATTACCTTTATGTATATTATACAGTGTTGCCAGTGACCGCCCGTATTTTTCTAAGTATTCATGAAAAATTCTCGAAAATTTCTCGAAAATTAACTTTAAAAAAGCGGCCAAGTGCGAGTCGTACTCGCCCATGAAAGGTTCCGTAGCAGCAAGTAACGATAAGTTTACGATTTATGACGTATTAAAAAAAAACTACTTGCTAGATCTCGTTCAAACTAATTTTTGGTGGAAGTTTACATAGTAATGTACATTATATATTTTTTTTAGTTTTATCATTCTCTTATTTTAGAAGTTACAGGACACACATTTTACCACTTTGGAAGTGTCTCTCGCACAAACTATTCAGTTTAGAAAAAAATGATATTAGAAACCTCGATATCATTTTTGAAGACCTATCCACACGTATGGGATTGATGAAAAAAAAAATTTTGAGTTTCAGTTCTAAGTATGGGGAACTCCAAAATTATTTGTTTTTTTTTCTATTTTTGTGTGAAAATCTTAATGCGGTTCACAGAATACATCTACTTACCAAATTTCAACAGCATAGCTCTTATAGTTTCGGAAAAAAGTGGCTGTGACATACGGACGGACAGACAGACAGACAGACAGACAGACAGACAGACATGACGAATCTATAAGGGTTCCGTTTTTTAACGGAACCCTAAAAAGGGGGAAATATCTTTAATGTTTTTCATGTTATTAATTTTTTTTTTTTTTTGAGTACCGTCATATCTCCGATGTTATTAACTCGTTTTGGATTCTGTTTATTATTTCTAAAAGCTTATGAGTTATTTTATCGGATTAACTAAATTTATGATGTGAAACCTCTATAGCGGCGGGTCAGACCGCCTATTGGCGTCGGTAAACTATACTTTTATGCACATAGTAATTTCGATGTTTCACATCTGCCAGGTGTCCCGCGAACGGCTCATTTTTTTACTAAAATTTAACGACTATGAAAAAAACGGAGCGGTAGACATTTTTTTCTAAAAAAATCAGTATTTATTTAAAAAAACACAAGTATAAGTCCATAAAATCATAAGGGGATTTTGAAAAAAAAAAAACAATTGAGTTGAAGACAATTTTCGAAAAAAAAAAAAATGAATATTCAGAAAAATACGGGTAGTCACATGCCCATGGGCGGCATTGTATACAAAAACAAAACGTATAGCTATAGTAGTATGGATTACTGATGCCAATATCGAAGTTTATATTAATCTGAGGACAAGAGCAGTTAATGAAGACCCGATCAACTAAGACAAATTCCGAATAGAGACAATACCCTCCTTATACCTATATAATATTGTTAATAATACATGATTGTAATCCAATATGTGTAGGGATTATCATAGTAAGATCGAATAATCTTATTTATGTATGAAAGTTAGTGATGAAAGTGAATTGAATGTTAAAATTAATATAGGTAATTTAGCATTGAGTTTTGGTACTTACTTCTAGAAAAAATAAGACATTAGAGAGAGTAAAAGGAATAACATAATCGAATTCGCAGCGATATATTATGTAAAAGAGATATTAGTATGAAAGAAAACGAACGCAACTTTAAATCAAAGATTTGAGACCTGTTCAAGACTAGATTCATTATGTAAATAGTTTCAGTAGTAATTAATGTGTCTAGACCAAAGACGTAGACGTGAAGACTTCATAACAACGACCAGCTAAAGTACTTCGTTAACAAGACACTGCATTTATTTAATAGAGAAAACAAGCTGTTTAAAATTAACTCTTAAATTCTTCAACCACTGCGGAAACATTTATATCCGGCTTTAGACTCCCCCTGAGACCAACTCATAAAGAAAGTCCAAACAAATTCGAAATTCTATAAGGTCTGTTACCTCCACAAGTACATGAATTGTGGGATAATGCAGAGCAGAAGAAAAATTGGTTTATAATTCAAACGTAATGGTAGGCACAGATGGTTTTAGAATTTAAAGGTTATTATTTTTTATAGCTTATCTCAATTCGCGAGTCCGTAAATGAAAAATCAGATTGCCGCGTTTATTTTTCTTGGGTCGCAAAAGGCTCGTAGTTACTGAATTATAATAATGAAGTTGGGTATTTGTGGTATAAGAATTCAATATTTGAGACGGAGAATTTTTTATTAAAAGAAGATATACTATAATATGTTTGGTTGGTTCATCGGTAAACATTTTGTGCAAACCCTAAAAATAAAGCAGTGAAACATGACGGAAAAAAATATCGTTAAAAAAATTCGACTGAAAAATCCCCTAAATAATAATAATAATAATAATACCATTTATTTCAGGCGACACAGGCCCATAGAAAAATACCTTAACCTAAACATACATATTTTAATATAAGAGTACTTGAAAAAGTTGTGTTAGTAAATAGCTTAAAACTATGTTAGTAGCACTTCACTTCACTAGCTTGTCCTTGTGCTGTCCTGTGGTATTTGTCCGCGGAAGCGACGGAACACCACGTCCTGCGGCCAAAAGTCCTCTTCCATGACGACGGACAGAAAACAATTCGGTACTCGCACCACAAACGCCTTGAAGTTGACGTTGCGGTGCGACTCCAACAACTGCACCCTCGGCGTGTACCTGGTCTTCTGGCGCACGTACTCCGCGATGTCCTCCGCCTTAGTGGTGTAATGTAGGCGGGAGATGTACACCGGTGTATTCGGCTTTGCGGCACGCAAGCTTACTTCGGGCGCTGTAGGTGCTTTGCCACAGCGGTTCTTGATCGGTCGCGATCGGCGCTTCCTTCTTTGCACTGTCACGAAACCCTCGCCATCAGTTCTCTCTTCTGGCATAGGTTGCATACTTGAAGCGCCTGGGGCACTCGCGGTAACGCTAGCGAAATCCTTTTGTAAAGGTTTCGCCAGGGCTGCAGACACTGGCAGCGGGACGGGGCGAGGAGCTCGGGCAGCGCTGCGTGGAAGAGCTGCGGTGACGTGCGCGGAGCTGCGGGGCACGCAGGCGGAACGCTCTGCAAGCTCAGCAAACGACGGATGCGCTGGCGACAAAACTGCTGACGCGGAATTTGACGACGATACATCGAGGCCAGCTCCGCGACAGTTGTTTACGTTAGACGCATCGACTGATGACCTAGTTACCGCCACACTGTTTCGCAACTCACTAAATTCTTTGCGCAAATCGGCGACAGTGTTTTGGGATGCATCTAATTTCACCAGAACATCCGCGAGGCAGGCCTTCAGAAAGACAATGTCCTTCAGAAGGCTCGTTACATCAACGTGATCAAAGGTGACGGGAGGAAGCTTGTGTAGCTCCTTCGCCACAAACGTCGGTATGTCGTCCGGGTCGGTCTCTTTGAACAGCGTGATAATGTCTTGCAGGCTTCTCTTAGTCCCGTCACGCCGGCGGGACACCATCTGGTCGCGCTTGTTAAGCACACTGAACAACAACAGCTTGGCAGCAGCTATGTCATCTTCGCTGAAGTTTGTTGCGCAGATCTGGATAGCGGACACCTCGTCCATCACATCCAGCTTCTGCTGCAGGAACGCCAGCAGCTCATTCGCCACAAGTTCGTTGCTCATGGCTAATAAAATACGAGCGACAGCTTGCGCCGCGCTAGTCAATACACAGAATATGCAAACACGACCGCATTGGAACGCGGCACAAGCTAGATAGTGCAGAATATATTGCTCTGTTGGGGCTTACAGATAGAACACGGATCCCAGACGACCATTTCAATGGCCAGAGACGGGCAGAATTCCAAGAGCTGAAAAGATATATAACTTATTTTAGGATGTGTTCCCAGATGAAATACAACCACTCAAAAGGGATTATTGTGAACATAATATGTTTATACACGGGAAGATAAATATGTTGTTTATGTTGCGGTTAACGACAAAAACCATAACGTGAACGACCGTAACCAGACAATATTTTTAAAGAGTAAAACTCCGTTTTCGTTGAAAAATGAACTCCACCAAGTGAAATCCAATTGAGAGCAAATAATTGAGCATGAGCACATAAAATTGCTTCTACGTGAAGTGCCAATGTTCGCTCTCTGTTAAAACCTTACGTAATTTATTTCATTGCCGACGTAGGTTGTAATCCAGTCTCAGCAACACATCGTAAAGTCATCGACCGAACCCAGCCTTTCTATCAATTCAATAACCAGACAAAAGAACACACCCTTTAGAAAAAACTTCATGGAAACAATAAACCATTCCACAATACCTATTTGGCAAGATATCGTCGGACTGGTGCCAATTACCAGAACTTGGCTGGTATGAAGGCAGATTGCAGCTTGGCTTTCCGTGTACCAAAAACTGGCTGCGTTTACATCAAATTCAGGCATACAGTGGAAGCATTCAAATTAATTATACAGTGTTCCGACACTTGGAGAATGGAGCTCCAACAATAGGCGTGTTTTCTTGGAGTGAAATATAGAGATTCCGGCTTTAAATTTCGTAACGAGCAAATATTTCGCATACCTACATTTGTTATATTTAATCTGCTTAGTTTATTTTATTCTAATGGCATTTTTTGTGAATAATAAAATAGATCTGTGATATTAATTAAGCTATCTTTATGTAAAATTTCGCCAAGGGAAGTATTTATCACTGGCAATATAAACGTGTGTTTCCGTACCACTTAACAGGTTTACTGTCAAAGTGCGTGGCTCGAAAGCATATAAAAGGGCACCTAATGATTTCTGAAAAATAAAAAAGTCATAACCTTAGTTATCTTTTATATCGCTGCCAGTTATATGCCTACGCCCAGTAGGAATTGTAATTGAAGCTGGAACCAATCCACTTGTTATTCGGTACTTCCACGATAATAGCATCCATTAGGGAAAATGTTAGCGTTTTTGTATTTCGATATAACATGCAGAAACTTGTTGAAAGGCTTTTGGTGGGCTTATCCATTGGAAGTTACTTCGGATTTAGTTACGGAATTAATTTGTATATTGCTACTGATGGATCCGGCTTCAATATTATTTCATTATTATGAATACCATCGGATGCCTAAATTCAAAGTTATCAAATACTTCGATTCTAATTCCATTGAAGGCAATAAACAATCTAATTTAATTAGAAAATGTAAAAATATAATTTTGGTTAAAATTAGAATACAAACCAGTGCTACAAGATAATTAGATTTTAGAAAATTATCTAATCACTGTCAGTACGAGTACATAATACATTTTCAGACAGCACATTGTCTGTTCAAATTTTATTTCACTCAAGTATAATAATTATATCGAGTTAAACTAAACGTCTGGTCTCCTGCCAAATTGTATCGCAACTGTCCATTATTAAGCACATTGAACCATATTCAAGTTAATCCACTTAGTAAATCGTACAAAGCGTCATGAACCTTGAACTTTTGTTGATGATCTCATAAAAATTCTAAAAGTATTTATGCCTGAAATGGCCTAGAGGGTACGAAAACGAAGTTCTCGCAAACGTCAGGTGGGAATATTTTATCGCCTGACAATAAAATTGATGGTGCCTTGATGCAGAATCTCCAATATCACGGTGTCTTACTTTGCATGCAGAAACCCCTTTTCTGCAATTTTGCAGATATTCATATCTTACAGTCCTTCTTAATTTAAAAAAACCTTCTTTTATCGTTTCAAAGCAATTTTAATAAACCTCCCCACATGTAAATATTATACTAATATATCAAAGCTTAAAACATAATAAGGATAAATACCTACTTGCTTTTAATCTCTTTTTGAATCGTTACGAAGAATCTCGACCATAGTGGTATGAAGGGAACTTTCGTAAATTAAATATTCCTAGAAAATCCGCGCATTGCATTTTATGGATAAAAGTAAACAATATAAAGTTTACATTTTACTTTCCCTAGACAATATTTTTGTACCTAATTTCCTTAATAAATTACCTAATAAAATTAAACAATTATAAACCTTACACCAAAACAATAGCGACATAATCTGGAACCTATACATTTACTCAACAGCAACAAAAAAGAAAACTCCATCTATGTATCGAAAAGCGACATTTCTGTGCAATCTAATCATCGATCTAAAGTGCATAGCGCTACCTATATCCATCAAAACAATGCGAATGAATGGATAGCTAATGATTGTGTAGGTGCTGTGTATTTTGCTTGAGTAATGGGTTCCCAAAGCGATGACAAAACGTTTTCGTTTAAACTTTGGAATTCCAAAATGAATCCACAAATTATGATCGAGGTGAAAAAACATAATGATGTAACAAAAGTACCTGGTTTTATGTGCTCCAAGACACTGGACATTCAAAGCCAATTTGTCAAGTTTCGAATAAAGGTGCTCGATGGTACGATGACATTTTTGCTTGAACAAAGTGATGAACAGAAAACGATTTGTTCGTGACAAGCAATTTTGGTGCCAGGGAAGATGTCAGGGGCGTGGGGGGAATGGCTAACGGTGGTCATTAGACGAAGCTATAGGGACGACACATTCGCCAACTAACAAATTACTTTGGTGATAAATCCACAGATACCTGCTTTTCGACTGTACAACCTGACGTGGGTCGTGACTTTTGGTGATGTGGGGTACGTCTAGAACTAATGTTAATTTTCTGCTGTTTTGCTTCTTGTGTGTCGTGGCTTATTCACTAACATGCTATGCTTCTAATTTGCGTTGCAATCTATTAAAATAATCTAAATGCATTGGGTTGTGCTTTTTTCTGCTTTTAAAACTTTTTGTGTCAGCTAAGTGTGTGGATAATTCTTTGGTTGTTAAATTACTGTTATTTTCTTGAATTTCAATATAGGTCTCTGGGGAAATTGTACAGTCGACAGCAGTATTCGACGGTGCATAATCCAATAGGTTGAAGCCCACCGTTTTAACGTAGTTAACAGTATCCCCCGTGGCTTCAGTGAATGCACGTCTCAGCCGGGCTCGGCGCGTCTGCGACAGGGTTTGTGGACAGAGGAGCAGCCCCGCCTGCAGGTTAAAAACAGAAATCAAACCAAAATACATTGATTTGATTTGATTAGAAGGGAAAACCCGTCTCAAGACCCTTACACAGCACTTACACGCCAACTGCAACGCGATTACTATGAGCCAGGATAAAACTGTCAAGAAATTTTTCGGTCCATGGAAGTGATTGATGATCCGTCAAAATACTCATATTCACACTAAATGATACGCCTACATACACACAAATACTTATTTTCACTACAACACCGATATACTGTGTACCACCTAAATGATTAGTATTCTTCTTGCGAGGCTTTTTGCTAATTCTAATCTCGAAATTGCCTTGAGAGCCTGAAAGAGTGTTACAACATTTCTAAGTGTCGTAGCTGCGAGTTAAATGGTCGCGAGTTGCAAAGGCAGACATTAAGAAAAGGCTCATCTCGTTGAAACAGCTGGCAAAGACGCCTTCACAACGGTGGAATATTCTGTCAACGCCTGATTGCTTGACAAAGTTACGACTACCCTTTTCTTTTGTCTTTTTACACTTGTTGTTTGCGACGAGCATTACAGCTTTACGACTCCGCTACTGAATGTCGAAGTTTGAAATGTCGACGTATGTTAGTTCTAAAGTACAGGATCTCGATGTACGCCAGTTCGAAAGTTCACTGGAGCGAAGTATGCAAGGCCGACGTATCGTTAGTTAGAAAGCATACGAAGTATGAAATGCCTCCGTACTGTTAGTTAATAAAAAGCATACGAGTGCAATAGGACTGTTCGCACTCGTATGCTTTCTAAGTTCGATATCGAAACTATCGCTATTGGAACAATTGTAATAGGTAATAAACAAAACACATTCATAAATAGATATATCTTTAAATTATTAAAAAGAAAGAAACAAATTAAACCAGAACCAAACAAAACAAAATGCGCTTGGAGCATTACATAACATAATGTTATTAAAAACACCATTTAGATTAAATATGTGTTAAAGTATCAGTAATTTAATTTATTTCAGTTTTGTATATAAAATTAAATCTTCATATACGCTATGTACGCAAGACCACTTATGTATTCTTTTAAATCTACGTTATCCTTCTTTAATAACTGTTCTCTGATTTTTAGGCTATGGCATGATTTTTTGTATTTACGTTTCTTTATAGTAGCATTAATTCTTTCAATCTCCAACATTGTATTTTTTTGTTCTTTTTGCAATTCTTTCATCGATTTATAGATATTGAATTTTTTCCTGTTCAGCAAGTTATTCCAACGATTATGCCAATTTTCAATATTGTTTTGGGTAGTTGGGATATCAGCGTTCACACAATCTATTACGGACCATATCTGAGGCGGAAATCTTGGGGCCGACTTCTTCAGCTGTAATTTCAGTGTTGACACTTTCTTTCGATTAGTTACACGTTTATAAACTCCATGAACATAATATTCAGAAAACCAGTCAGTCACTTTGTTTGCTTCTTCGGGTATAATTTGCTCGCGAATAATTTCAAATGCGGATGGTATCTCAGTCGGGTCTAAAAAAGCAAGGGCTGCTAGATGGCGCATTTGATGCGCAAAATTACTGTCACTAACATACTTTTTTGATAATCCTTCCTTTTGGATATGCTTCCAAATATTTTGGGACAAATGAAAATAACAACATTTGTGTTTTGCGTTTGGGAAAACACTTTCACTAGCTCTTATCGCAGCTAACTCAAAATCTGTGATAATGAATTCCGGGTCGAGATTAATATTTAATTGACTGAATGTAAATCGCAGTACAATTTGTAAAAATATGCCATAAATTCTTTCAAATTTACTCGACAAAAAACCATAAACAAGTACCTGCTTCGTATCGTCGTTCTGGCCCACTTGCCCATGTATCGAATACAATTGGTAAAACAGACTTGGACAACACTGGAACGTGCCATCCATAATCCAAAATTGAGATTTATCCAAAAGGCGAAGATTTGTTTTTGTACTAAACACAAGAATTGTATCGGTCTCATCAACGTAATGGCCAATTAAAAATTGCTCACCTTCAAATTTGGTATACTCGTCGGGTATAACAAAATCATTCAATGTTTTCGGTAGTTTTGGTTCATTTCTCATCCTTTCTCTATGAATGATCAAACGCATAGCTTCTTTTGACGGCATAAAAGGAGATGACGTACTAGGCACGTCCTGTATACTTTTTTGAATAATTTGCCCAGGCCTATCAAAACTGTCGGCAGCTTTTCTTTTTAATGAGTGCCTGACGGTATTTGCTTCAGCAGTATTCGAATCTGGTTCATGAAGATGAATTATATTGTTAAATTTGTGTAGATACATAATGATCATCACCATTCTTTCTTGTAGTTACCGTGGCGCCACAACTCGACGACTTTTTTCTCACGCAATTCCAGTAGAACACATTATCACACTTTTTATTAATCATATATAGAAACCCATCAAGAAACAAAAGATTATTATTTTTATGCGACATAACAAACTCACATTTACTGTCCTCCATTTTTACGAATGAGTTAAAATGATGAAGCGATATCACAGTTGTAGGACATCAAATTAATTAATGCCACTTGGAAAAATACTATCTACCCTCACAATTTCTAAAATTTTGCAATAAATATAGTACCTGGTACCTGCGCCATCTAGCGGCCCTTGCTTTTTTAGACCCAACTGAAATACCATCCACATTTGAAATTATTCGCGAGCAAATTATACCCGAAGAAGCAAGAAAAGTGACTGACTGGTTTTCTGAATATTATGTTCATGGAGTTTATAAACGTGTAACTAATCGAAAGAAAGTGTCAACACTGAAATTACAGCTGAAGAAGTCGGCCCCAAGATTTCCGCCTCAGATATGGTCCGTAATAGATTGTGTGAACGCTGATATCCCAACTACCCAAAACAATATTGAAAATTGGCATAATCGTTGGAATAACTTGCTGAACAGGAAAAAATTCAATATCTATAAATCGATGAAAGAATTGCAAAAAGAACAAAAAAATACAATGTTGGAGATTGAAAGAATTAATGCTAATATAAAGAAACGTAAATACAAAAAATCATGCCATATCCTAAAAATCAGAGAACAGTTATTAAAGAAGGATAACGTAGATTTAAAAGAATACATAAGTGGTCTTGCGTACATAGCGTATATGAAGATTTAATTTTATATACAAAACTGAAATAAATTAAATTACTGATACTTTAACACATATTTAATCTAAATGGTGTTTTTAATAACATTATGTTATGTAATGCTCCAAGCGCATTTTTTTTTGTTTGGTTCTGGTTTAATTTATTTCTTTCTTTTTAATAATTTAAAGATATATCTATTTATGAATGTGTTTTGTTTATTACCTATTACAATTGTTCCAATAGCGATAGTTTCGATATCGAACTTAGAAAGCATACGAGTGCGAACAGTCCTATTGCACTCGTATGCTTTTTATTAACTAACAGTACGGAGGCATTTCATACTTCGTATGCTTTCTAACTAACGATACGTCGGCCTTGCATACTTCGCTCCAGTGAACTTTCGAACTGGCGTACATCGAGATCCTGTACTTTAGAACTAACATACGTCGACATTTCAAACTTCGACATTCAGTAGCGGAGTCCAGCTTTACACCAAATGCGAAACTAATTTTTCAAAAAGCATTTCTACTACTCTTTAGCTATTTACAAGTTATATTACAACGCTTATTGTTTTTGAGCTTACTTTTTACTAGAATATTTTTGAAGGTTTGAAGTTATCTTTACCGAGTAATGTAGATTAAACCTCGTCTTTAGTTGTGCAAAGCCATTTCGACAATAATTATGCAGCTGTTTCCTTTAACATTTAACTTGGCACTCTAATTAAATGGCCTTTTCCTCGATGCTTGTTGGTTGTTAAAATGTTCCTTTTTGCATAAACTCATTTGCTGTAACAATAATTTTCTGTTGCATCATTTTAGCGAATAATTGCTGTTTAAACAAACAAGAAAACCCCTCGTTTACCGCCTACCTAGTTCCTAATCATTTTACACCGTATTTTTTGCATGATTGCCATAATTTTATTAACCGCTACGCTAACCGTCCGGTAGACATAATGTAAAAAGCGCCTATCTATGAGTAATTTGAACGCACCTATAAATGCCTTATAACTAAAGAACGAAAATTTCTACAATGTATGATTTTTATAAAACAGTAGCGCCACCTACCGGTCGTGGAACTTACCTGTTTGAAAGGGCGCATACCCCCGTTGATTCGCAGTGAGTCCGCGGCGATGCCAGCGATGCCATCACCTGGTTCTCGCAATTGCCGCAGGGAGGCGCTGGGGTGATGGTGGGCGTGATGAGGGCAGTGTGCCGCGCATGCGCTAGACTCAGGCTGCGAACTCTGGCGGATGATCCTCGTACTAGATGTAGGCAACAGTAGCGCCGGGGGTTGTATGACCGGACACGTACTAACGGCGTGGAGCGAACTACAGCCGCAAGGGTAGTGCACGGCCGAGCGAACACTCTCTCTCGACACAGAGCGCGCTAGTTGTAGCGCCGATATTGGTGCCGTGGATTGCCGCCGCTCGCAAACGCGGCATCTCGAGTATGTTTGTGGAACTAACTGGCAAGCGGTCACTGACCCTCTGTGCGAGCATGTTGCTACGGGAGACACGAGTGTCTGAGGTCGGTCTGCCGGCTCCCGACATTGCAATTCGATGTCAGGGACGCTTCTTGCGGTTCCCTCCTCCATTCTGATGGATGTTGCACTTTCCTCGCTGCCTGGACCACCTGACAGTTGTGGTCGCAGATGTGTGGTGCAGTCTTGCCTTTGCAGAACTGGTTTGACTGTTCTGTTTTCTGTTGGGACTATGACGGTGACTGAAGGACCAGTAAGGAGTAGACTCGCGGTCTCATCGCTGCTACCGTAGCCAGAGTTGGTGATAGCTTCAGTGCTGTCCGTTGTTGGTGCCGACATGTTTGTCTGCAACAAGAAAAATCTTAATTAACAACTGTCAGATATAATCTGATTAATAATATCTGACAGGCGTCCTTCTGGGGTATTATTTATGAACAATATCAGACGGGGATTAATATACGAGAGGATTATGCCTTGACGGCTTACGTGCCAATAACTCGCCAGTCGTAAACAATTTATCGTTTTCATATTAACCTAAATGGAGTTAATAAAATATTGTAACTATCAATGTAAGTGAAATTACAACATTAAAATTGATTCAACCATTGATCAAACTAATGAAAAGTCCATGCTGTGTAGTAGGAAACGGACAAGTATACTACACACCAGCGCACAATGCACTATTTAATATTTTATAATGGCGATTGAATATATGATAAGTAATATCTTTGCTTCTATACTTAGATAGGGCGAATGTTCAAAAGGTTAGGTAGACTTTCTAAGGTTCCCTTCTTCTTCAAAGGTTACGCTTCTATTTTCGTAGTAATAATAACCTTAAAAGAATAATAACACGTTTTAAAAGTCACCTTCATCTCACACATACAATTTCCGCATTTCTGAAGTCACGGATTCCAATCAGATTTACAAATGTCACTCACACGAAACTCTTGAATTGACATGTAACAAAGACGTATCCCCTAAGGCGACTTGTCACAATGCGTTTTACTTAGGGTCCCTCGGAACACAAAATTTATCGTGACTCGGAAAAAGAAACTTTCTACTAAAGATACTTTAGTTGTTATTTGTAGCAGTATATTTATAAGTAAATAAAACACAGATTTTGTATTGATTTCTCTAATAAAAAAAAACAGTTATAAAGCCACGTGATTGGTGCAAGACTTGATAAATCTACAATATGGGAACCTGATTCGGGTTTCGGGATTGGGTACCAAGGTTTGGTTTGCGGGTTTTTAAAACCAGGACCTAATTTCATCAATAAAGTTTTTGCAAACACGTTAAACAATTTTGCTAGAAATATGGCAAAAAACAATGGCACTCCGGGAGTGCCGACAGAAGTGAAAACTCGAAAAAAATTGGCACCGCGGTAATCAACGCGTTGATGTCTTTTACTCCACGGTGTCGGTAAATTCCTACACAGTATCGCGAAATCAATGGTTTAGTCCCATCTCAAAAATGCCCAACGCGTCTAAAGAAGTTTTCACTTCAAAAATTATAGCTGCTTAATGTAATCATCATTTTCATTGTTCTTCTGCCCTTATCCAGATTTATTTTGGGTCGACGCAACATGTCTTATCCTTCCATACTTTTCTATTAGGCGACTACCGATGACGACTATAATATCATCTTTCAAGCAGTAGTCCTTCTTTGGTCTACATTCATCTACAACATGTTCCTTTTGATATCCCATAACTTTAGGGTATCAATGAGACCATCAACAAAGAATCAACAAGCATATTTTTCGACAGAGTCACGATTGTATGTTAAACACCCTTACGTGAAATAAAAACAAAAAACGACATTTAATTCTGACTATTTTTGTACAACAAGATAACGTCGCATTTTTAACCGACTTCCAAATAGGAGGAGGTTATATGTTCGTAGCGTATGTTTTTTTTTTTAAGCAATTGCATAGCTTTTATCGCGGGCTTTGAGCGCGGCGACCGAATCAAGAAATTCCGTAACGTAACGAAAATAAAACCGTAATGAAAATAAAACCTAACACCCTCCACTCCACCTACCATGTAATGACGGCTCCCATGACAACGTTATGTTGTCATGGAGGTTACAAATGCTATGCAATAGCTTTACCGCGGCAGTCCCCGAGTGCCAAACGTTTTTTTTTTTTTTATTTATTTATGTCCACCGATTTCTCCGTCACTTGTGGACCGATTTTGAAAATTCTTTTTTTGTTTGAAAGGGTATGCTCTCAAATTGGTTCCATATAAATTTTATTAACTTTGCTTGGGTAGTTTTTGAATTAGCTACAAAATACGTATTTTTTTCCCACTTAGTACGTAGATGATATGATAAGTTCCTGTCACTAGTAACAGGTAGTGGTATTCGAATGTGTGTGGAGTAGGTACCACAACTAAAAAGTGAAAAATAAAAACTTTCGGTGTCAAAAAACGAAAATAAAAAACCCAAGACACCGACTTCCGAAATTAAAGTTATTTTTCACTTTGTAGTGTTTTTTTCGTGGCTTTAATTAAAAATGATTGGTTTGAATGAAAATTATTTACTAATACTTATCAATGAAACTTAGATACACACATCGAGAGTCTAGTCTAGTAAGTACTCGTAGTTATCTTCAAATTATGTGTTTTTGGAACACGTGTTTTAGGACTTTTTGTATTCTTTTTTGTTTTTAGGGTTCCATACCTCAAAAGGAAAAATCGGAATCTTTATAGGATCACTCGTGTGTCTGTCTGTCTGTCCGTTTGTCACAGCCAATTTGCTCCGAATCTAATGGATCGATTCAGTTGAAATTTGGTAAACATATGTATTTCTATAACCCAAACAAGTGTAACGTAAATAATAGAATTTTGAATATAGGGGTCACTTTTGGGGGGCAAACAAGAAAATTAAAGTTTTGCTAACAGTACCGTGTGACATATCAAATGAAAAGGCTTGTTGCGAGAATCTTAAAAATATTTTTATATGTATAATTTTAAAATAAACACTTTTAAAGATATTTAAGAAATTCAATGAAAATTTACCATTTACCCCTTATCTCCGAAATTACTGGACCTAAAATTTTGAAAAAATACATAGTATGGCTCTTTACTCATAGATTACAGGAAAACTTATAAGAAGTCTATGGTCTCAAAATAACATGGTAAATCTCTGAATATAGTGCTCACAAACTTACATTTGCAGTTGGAATGTATGGGAGAAAATGTATTTCAACTACAATGTTACATTTGTATTTGGGATAAATTCATCCCAACTACGGAACCCTTCATTGTGCGTAGTCCGACACGTACTTGGCCGGTTTTTTTTATGGGACATCAAAAGGAATACGTTATTATTCGTACTCAAAACTTTCCTTAAGACATGTAAGATATTCACATGAAACAGCCTTTCCTTTCCATTCCCGGAGAGGTACGATGCAACTAAGGTACTTTGTGCACTTAAGGAATAGACGTGATTCAGCGGAGACATGGCTCGTTTGCTTGCCACTTACTTACGTGGGCGCCTTGCTAATGTAGTTCTAAGAAAACTTAGTTTACTTCTAAAAGGTAGATTTTAAACATAATGTAATGATACATATTTACATAAACACGCGCTTTTTTTGCAGGGCAGTAGAATTGTTTTATCGTAGAGATTATCTACGATAAAACAATGCTAATAAAAATAATACACAGGTATATTAATAATACTAAGTAGGTATTTTATTGAATAACTACTTTCTGCCTAGACTTCATCCACGAGCCTATAAACTCAAGAATTGGACTATCCAATGCAAAAATAATTTTTCAAATCTAGCTGGTAATTCCGGAGATTACCACCTACATGCAAACTTACAAACAAACAAATAACCAATACCTCTTTATAATATATTATTAGTATAAATAAATTAAGAAGTGATTAAGTCTGCCAACCAGTCTTACCAATGGCTACCGTGTTACCCAGTAAACAGGGATTCTGAGTTCAGATAGGTATTCAGCTGCATCCGGTTTGACTGGAAGCTGACTCCAACATAGTTGGGAAAAGGCTGGGCAGGTGATAACGATGAATGAATTAAGTGATTTTTTTCTGTTTTTTTTTTTTTTGTGATCCATAAGTAAGCGATAGGTACAGCATACGCGAGCGAGCTGAAATTCGAAAATCAATTAATAACCGACTATGTTCTAAGAAATTGCCTGAGCACTAAAATAAGTCCATGTGTCATATCGATCATTATCAAATTAACATGGGATAAAAACCTCAGTCAGTCAAAGTTTTATCAAGTCAAATAAAGGGAACATTCTCTTAATTTTACTGAACATGATGAATAATATATGTTTAATGTATAGTTTACACTACGAGTGTGATTTGAATACGTTGAGTATCGAACATTCACGCTTGATTTAATGCATCAGCTTGCCATGAAAAGGGAAATAAAATGAGAAGAAATAACTGTTTTATTTATATAGTTAAATGTTAATAACAGTTAGTAGTGTAAGTACGAAAAGAGAGTAGATAATAAAGTGACAGCTGACAGAGGTAGTGAAAAACATTATAAGTAACATGGGACCAGGACAGAAAATGTGTTAGTACATTTATGGTACATTAGACAGCAAGTTAGTGTAAAGAAAACCATTAGGTATAAGCTGGCCTCTTATTGACCGAGCAAACGAAGCGTCTCTGCTTCAAGTCTGGCAAATTAATTTGGTTTCGTGTGTCAGTTTGTTGGTATTTTACAACCGATCTGGATGAAACTTAGTACACAGCTTTTACGACTTTATAGATTTTTTTTTTGGCGTGGTTTTTATTTTATTTTTTATTATTGTTTATTTAAGATTTGGGGGAGGCCTTTGCTCAGCAGTAGGACAGTGTCGGCTAACATAATAATAAATAATAAATCATTGTATGCAATAAGGTCACTAGATGGCGCTACTGTGCACCGCTAGATTGCGCTGTCGTTGTCACTCGCCAAATTAATGGTTAGGTCCCGTCAAACATTTTGTTTTGCTGAGTAAGTTTGTAAGGTGTAAAGTAGCTTCAAAAGTAGTCTCGTGTTTAACAGATAGTAGTTAGTTGTGGGTTAGTTTATTTCTGTTTAATTATCGTCTTGCCACCATAAATGCTTTTTAGTAACCTACAGTCGCAGTCAGGTTTTTTTAAGTTGGATAGGTATATTATTACAGGATTTTAAACTAACATGGTTATTTTCAGTACTGAAGTTATTTAAACGGGATAATTACCATATTTTTTATTTTTAAAAACAACAATTCGTTAAACTAGATGCTCGCGAGGTTTACTGTTCGCAGAACTACTAGTTCTATGGAAACTCCGTACTGCCCAAGATCAACGTGTTACCACCGACGTACGGTTGACTGTACAGTGTACATACAGAATTACAGACTTTAATTAATTTTACAAGAAAGGGCTAAATAATAATATTAAGTCACACGAGACCTATTTCCAACATCAGAGAATATACCTTTGCAACCTTTCAGGGATCACAAGTGTTACGCTTGTGCCTAATTTCTATAAAATATATAAGTATATGTACCTAAAATAGGTATATAAGTATGGACTGCCTCGTTGGTCTTGGTCACAAGCGCTATTGCTGAGCATGAGGTCCTGGGTTATTGTGTTTTTCTTTCTAGAAATACACTGTAGCAGCCTGGAATCTGGATTTGTGCCCGGTTGATGGCAATAAGCTTGCCTCCGATTACATCGGAATTAAACATAACTGGTGGAATGTAGGTGAACTATGGGAACACCTCTACCTAACCCTTTGGGGATTACAGGCATGATGTAATGTGATGTTATGTTATGTACCATCGAAAAAACGCATATCTATACACCGTAAGGACTATTTCTGCTTGTAGCGCTCGGCCACTATAGTAACGCTTACTTACGAAAAAAATGAGTCGTGTGCACGGGATTTTGTTTTCAAACTGCTTAGACATACGTTTCTTTGATAGTACCTCTATAGAGTGGAAAAACACCCATAAGTTCGCAATTGTGAGTATTATCGAAGTATGCACACAACCTTACAGCATACTTTTACCCATTTTCCTTTTACACAGGTATTACTAATTGATAGTTATTTTACAATCTAAAACAAAGTAAAGCAATCATACAATCATGAAGCATTAATATTTATGATAGAGAGGGTAGGTGTCTCTTTCGTTACTATCCGCCATATTTTAATTACTGTGGGTAGTGTTGGTTATTGCGCAATAGAAAAAACCGTTTACAGTTCAGATCAAATTATAATTTACTATCAAATTAATCACACTAGCAATTCACACACTGTAAGTACACGACATGACTATTCGGAATGGGCGACAGTTTCTAAACGTGTTCACTGCTTGACCGCCACCGATGAACTCGTCAGCTCCGGGCCTCCGGCCGGTCCGAGCGTTATGTTGTAGACTCTGTCGAATGCCGCTAGGTGGCGCTGGTGTCCCGATTAGTCAACTTAGCAACTTATTGCCGACATTTATATTACGAAAGAACATTCAAACGTATTTAAGTTATTCACGAGTTTCCGCAGAACCCAGAGCAATACGGAACATTAATTTATGATCTCATTTATGTTTATCACGTTACGAATACATTTTTGTAAAAAAAACCTCCTCTGGGAGTCACAACGAAGATTATGGTAGCTTTAGTTGAAACCCACAAGGATTTGCGAAGTTAGATGGGACCTGGGATCGAAGTGCCTGTAAAAGTAAATTTATTGGACCCACACGAGTCCAGTGGGTTAAGAATGGAATAAAAAGTAAAACAAGGTTTTAACAACATTATTTGGATGAGAATATTATGTGGGGAAGAAATTCCGAGTTGTGTGGTGAATTGGGGTCTCGCATCGTTTTGACATATTATTCAGTCTTCTGCACTTTTCTACGTCCGGTGTAAATGAGTTTATTTTATGAGGTTCATGTTATGAATTCACAGTTTACAGAACAGTACCTGGGTGACCGAGCTCTACTCTGATGAAAATAGAGAATGCTCATTTAATAGTATACTAATCCTTATGTAGTACCTACTTATTCCTTGCTGCCATGAAAGTAGGTGCTTACTAATTCCATGCTGCCATGATCATTATTCTAATGTCATTATTGTCATGTCATTATTGATTATCTTGTTCTAAACTTTGGGTGACCGAGCTCTGCTCAGGTGAAAATACGGAGAAAACTAATTTTCCCAGATATGAGACTTAGTTATATCGATTGCAACTTTTATCAAAATTGTTAGAGCCGATTTGAGAACATGAGTACAAAATATTGCTCGTTTAATAGTATAGGATACCTACATAAAAAACTTCTGCAAGAAAAATCTCAATAAGTAAATAAAGTAAATACAACAACAAATACAATGAACAATCGTAAATCACATACGCTATTCAATTTATAACCGCCAGCAAACTAGTTACTATCACGTTTCTATTTGATTCCAATAACGAATTTATCGACTCTAACCAAGAAAGAGACAATTTATTTTATACTGCAGAAAAATAAATTGGTTAGATAATCCCTGAAGGTACGCTCTTCAATACAAGCGGGGTGTCTTAAGGGATTGTTTGCTAGATATCATATTTCATTTTAACAGCCGCAAGGGTGGATGGATCACGGCGCGTTGTGTTCCAGGCGCGCTTCAAAGAGATGTCAGCAGAATTGACGGGGTCCGCTTGGGCCAATGCCTGCCGGGGGTTCGAAGAAAACCGATAGGGACATCGTGGCCCCCGGCAACAGGGCAACCGAAGGAACACGAGTGGGTTTTAGTCAGTAAGAGTCTGACACGCCCTCCCGCTCCGCCCAGAGTGGAAGAAGTTATTTGATGATTTCCAACCCAAAAAATAAAAAGGTGGATGGATCAAGGATAAGCTATACTTGCGGTGATCAGTGTGTGGATGGGTGACCAGCCTTTTCACTTTGAGACCCCTCAGTATCTTAAGTTCTAATCTGTCAATCTTTGGCAGTTGTTACGGGTAGTCAGAAGCCCGAAATACTGAGTCTTACCAAGGTGTATGGTGTTCTCAGTAACTAGGTTGTGTAGGTCAGATAGGCAGTCGCTCCATGTAAAATATTGGTATTCAGCTGCATCAGATTACACTGGTAACCAATCCCAACATAGTTGGAAAAAGGCTAGGCAGATGATGATTATCGTGACCGTCTTGCGATTATATTTAAGTGGCATTGTTTAATTTTCCTACAGCGGAGAGATCTAGGATAGGTACGAGCATTAACCTTTAAGTTCCACAATGTGGATTCAAAGTGCATTTGTATTCAGAGCATGTGGGAGTTGGAAGTCTTGGTGTTAACACAATTCAAGTAGAATAGTTGAAGTCGGATTGTGTAGATCGGATTTAGAACTTATTGATGGTACGTGTAAACAACTGCATTCAAAAAGATTTTGTAGATGCGTTGAGAAATCGAATTAGGAGATGTAAGTAGACGAAATACGAATCGATTTACTATTTTGTAAATTTTTGAAGTGAAAACTTCTTTTGGTGCGTTAGGAATTTTTGAGATGGGACTAAACCATTGATTTCGTGACACCATGACGACACCTCATTTTTGTAAACGCGATTGTGCTCTTTATTTATATTGTGTTACGGATCAATATTCTATACAAGTATTTTTCTTCTACCAAGGCGATCTTGTTCAAGTTTTCACTTCTGTCGGCACTCCCGGAGTGCCACTACTTTATTTTTTTATAGTCTAAAATAGCAATAATAATTTAGATACTAATATCTAAATACTAATAGATATCATACGCATTTAGGAACGTATGTAACTTGACCTTAGAGGCCCGTTTGGTACCTGCGGATACTAGCAAAACTACTGTATCTCCAAGATCTTATTCAATATCAAAAGAATTTTCTAATATAATTATTGATCCACGCCAAGGTTTGTTATACACCAAAGGGACCTCCTTTCTATTTTCTTGCAAACTAAGAAAAATATCTAGCCTTCTTTATGTTCACTCTAACAATATCCTTTAGGTCCATAGGGATGTTTTGATATCAAATATTTATTATCCTTTCTCTTTACTTTCCTGTCAAAGATCTTTTTGTTACATCTTTTGTGAAAGTAAATGTTTAAAGTTTTAGAGATTTAATTGCTTGCTCATCTGTCAAAATTGAATACCAATCAAAGGATTGTTAGAGAAAATTGGTTTGTTTTAGTAGAGTTTGATGATAAACGATGTTTGAATAGCCGATTAAGGGATATTATCTTTAAATTAAAAATACCTTGAGGGTAATTAAACAGTCTGATTGTAAGGTTTATTTTAGGGTCTCATGGCTGAATAATAAAAGCTGCACGGGTTGATCGATCAGGTTAAGCTACGCTTGCCACGGTCAGTCCGTGGATGGGTGACCATCTTAACAAACCGAGACCCCTCCGTGCCTCGGAAAGCACGTTAAGCCGTTGGTCCCAGCTGTCGTTCTGGGATTTTTGACAGTCGTTACGGGACGTCAGAAGCCCGAAATTTTTGACAACCAGTCTTACCAAGGGGTATCGTGTTACCCAGTAACTGGGTTATGGAGGTCAGATAGGCAATCGCTCCAGGTAAAATACTAATATTCAGCTGCATCCGGTTAGACTGGAAGCCGACCCCAATATAGTTGGGAAAAGGTTAGGCAGACTGATTTTGATTTGTAAGGTTTATTTTAGGTCTACAAATAAATTGTGGTAGCTTAGGCCTGTAGAGATGACAATTATTCTGAGACAGAGATGAATCATAAAAAAAACTTCCATTAATTGTGAAAAGTTAGACTACATATGAAGTTAAAGTTTGTTGATGCGAAATAACGTGATTTTTATTTGCTGCAGAAAACATTTGTTAGAAGTTACTTCCGTTTTTTTTTATTATGTAATGAAGAAAATTAAATAGAAAAAGATTACCTACAAATCCTTTAAATTCGATTTATCAGTGGAGTTTTGATATTCTTTGTTTTGATATTCTTTGTTTTGATATACTTAAAAGCGCAACTAAGCGAATAAGTGTTTTTAAAATATGTCTGTGTCCATAAATCGTAAAAATAGAAAGAACAACATAAAAATATCATAGGAAACATTCATAAAAGCCTGCTGTGAGAAAATAAAAGTGCAGTTTACGAGTTATGCCACGTACAAAGGCTGGTCATTTATTTATATTTTATTGGTAAACTATCACTTATGTATAAAATAGTGCCGTAACGTTTATATGGGTTTCATAACACTGTGAACATTACGCAGGAATCATCTAGTACCTATAATGAAAATACGAAGTTAAGATACAATAGACGTGGATATATTTAGTAACCTGTTCCGCTTAGCTATTTCTAAAGAGCCATAAAAAACTCAGCGAGGTCTGAACGCTCAGCGTTCAGCACTCGGTGTGGCAAAACGCCGTGTTCGGTTTCGCGACAAGTCAATCGTCATCTTGAGGATGCCTCGTTGAGAGGTGAAACACGTGTCGTGACTTTCAGGAGTTTTTTATGGCTCTTTCGAAATAGCTAAGCGGAACAGGTTACTAAATACATCCACGTCTATTCCATTTTATAACGGATTTCCGCAAGGTCACGCCTGACTCAATTAACTATCTTGAAGTTAAGATCTTCTTTAAAAGTTGAAATATCACACAAAAAACCTATAATTTCAATAATTACAAATCAGCACCTAAATATATTATGAAGCACAATTTTTCAAAATGAAAGACAATGGAGACAATGGAAGACATAATTTGACGTATGTAGACTTTAGATGTGACAACGAAACTGCAGTTTACAAGCTACACAACTATGAGAACTATACTATTATGTGGAAATAACTTCAATAACTATCAAGTAACCTATTATGCGCTTAGAAAATAAAAGTAAGCGCATCACATAACATAAAATAAAGGTTTGTGTTATGATATTCTCATTCTAAAAACAGTGCAATAAAATGTATTTTTCTGTGGGAATCTTCTGTAAAATACCGCCAAGAGGCATGAATTTATTATATATAAGCCTTTTATGATTATAATTATTCTTAAAGCGCTTTTTTCTTTTTATAGGCTTTTGAAAGCTGTTTCGTTGTTCGTTATTTAAGTACTGAGGGCTAAGTAGGGTCTTGTCAGCGCCTAAACCTTATATTTATAGATCAACTAATGGGCTTTCTCTTCATTTTGTAAGAAAAAGGTACCCTCTCATCTTTTATTATCACTATCCCAATTGTATGGTGGGCGGTCTTGCCGTTATTTACCTTCATCTCTAAAAAAAACATATTTTTAGTTACTTTCATCAAAGCTAATTCGTATATTTATTTGTTCAAATTTGTGCAAGGTACAAAGGCGGACTTAATTCCATAGGTATTCTCTACCAGTCAACCAACGCTATATCATCTCATAACCAATTGGGAGAAGCTCGTGGCTAAGTAATAACAGCCGCACGGGTTGATCCGACAGGTTAAACTACGCTTGCTGGGGTTGGTCCGTAGATGAGTGACCTTCTTTACATACTGAGACTCCTCCGTACCTCGGAAAGCACGTTAAGCCGTTGATCCCGGCTGTCATTCGTGGATCATTGACAGTCGTTAGAGGTCGTCAGAAGCCCGAAAGTCTGACAACTAGTCTTACCAAGGGATATCGTATTACCCAGTTACTGGGTTGTGGAGGTCAGAAAGGTTCCATGTAAAATACTGGTATTCAGTTGCATCAGGTTAGACTGGAAGCCGACTCCAACATAGTTGAGAAAAGGCTAGGCAGATTGATTGAACTAATTAGTATTTCTTTCCATTCCATAAACGTAAGCACATGAAAATATTGCATAAAAGTTTTTACAAAAAAAAAACAACCGACTTCCAAAAAAACACTACTAAGTGAAAAATAACTAAGTTCGGAAGTCGGTGTCTTTGGTTTTGAATTTTTTGCATTCGTTTTTTGCCACTGATTTCCGAAATTAAAGTTATTTTTCACTTTGTAGTGTTTTTTTGGAAGTCGGTTGTTTTTTTTTCTTGTATAATGTTTTTATTTTTCACTTTTTAGTTGTGGTATTTACCCCACACAAATTCGAATACCACTACTTGCTATGTAAATAACAGTGAGAAGAACTTAAAATATCATCCACATACTAAGTGGGAAAAAATACGTATTATTGAAGCTAACTCAAAAACTACCCAAGCTAAGTTATTAAAATTTGTATGGGACCACCTCTGAAGTATTACCTACTAAAAAAAAAAAGAATCATTAAAATCAATTCATAATTGACCGAGTTATCGAGTAAAAAACATTAAAAAAACACACAGTTGAATCCTCCTCCTTTTGGAAGTCGGTTAAAAATATTGTTCATCATAATGTACAACTAAAGCATAATTTGTACTTTCTCACTTTCTTTAACGTCTGTCTTTTATTATTTGCTCGAGCATATTTCAAAAATAACAATCGCTATAAAATCTTTTAAATGTTCTCACAAAAATTTATTGAAAATCTTGCTTAAACCGGACAACTAAGATTTGAAAGACAAAAATGCTAAAATGAGAAAGTAAAAATGTATATGACCGAATTCTGTCCGACGACAAAATGCGTCAATATGAGTAAGACTTTAAACTTAGATTGCTCTTAATATTTATCCCTTCGTTAGTCAAACACTGCGACAGCGAGACGGGAGAGGTAAGCTAATCTTCTAATTAAACTACGGATTAATGTAATTACGCGAGGATAGAGGCTTTGCAGGCGACAGATTTTAAATTGACTTGATTTCCTCCTTAATAATGACGTAATTTAGTTAAGAAGACTGGAACAAATTATTAATTAATTTTCAATCGCTTAAATAATTTGTTTAGAGAGTTAAATAATGAATAGTATTTTAGCAAGCTGTCAAATTAATTCCTCCGAGTTCTTGAAAATCGATAGATTATAAAAAATCTGACGTTTTAGTTTCATTGAGTTCCTGTCTTAGATTAAAATAATATAATACATATTATGATTGGTCTTCATAAAAACCGTTGCCGAATTTCCCAGATCAGAAATAAATCATTTCTCACCCCTCACCCGGAAAGATAATCCATTTTGCGGTCTTCATTATATTTTTCTCCAATAAACACTTTATTTTACAAGATTCCGTTGTCTCTTAATTTTCTCGGAATAAGCAGAATTCCGAGGGTTGGATGAGTGCTCGATTAATATACAATGGGACATTATGCAAGGTTGGCGTCCCCCATGAACACCATAATAAAATCTTATCTTGGTAGCTTATGATCCGGTTAGTCTAACGGGTCGTTTAGTTATGGTGTGTTCACCTAATGATTTATGCAGAAACTAATTCTTATTCGATAGAATAGGGACAACTGGTTCAAAAAAATACTATCTAGTCCGTCATTAAGATAATAAAAAAATATTAAACACATATTTTTTGCTTTTTCATATTAACAAAAAATTACTTAGGTAGATAAAACGCATTAAAGTTGGGGAGTGGAGGTCGCTACGTCACAAGTAAGTATATAAAATCTACATACTCGTGACATCATGGCACATTTTAACTCAATGCTATCTTTTGATTACGTAAAAAAAGAAAAAATACGTATCCAAAATTTTTAATAATCTACAAGACGAACAATATTTTTAGTCATCGTCGCTATTGAATGATTACTGACACTACGTAATGAGTTCAATAGGTATCACGGTGTTGATTTAAGCTATTTTTGAAGTGAAAACTTCTTTAAGCGCGTTGGGCATTTTTAATATGGGACTAAACCATTGATTTCGCGACACTGTAACGACACCAGCGTTGATAACTGCAGTGCCGATTTTTTTCAAGTTTTCACTTCTGTCGGCACTGCCGGAGTGCCACTGTTAAAAGCTTTTTTTTTGTAGAAGACCCAGGCGTAGATGGTGGAACGAACTTGACGCTTATATTAGGGACTGGTTCATATTGGCTCAGGATCGAGTTGAGTGGAAAAAGGAAAGGGAGGCCTTTGCCCTGCAGTAGGACGATACGGGCTAATAATAATTATTATTATTATGCACGTTTCTGTGATAAATAAATATTATTTCTTTCTTTCTTTCTAGGATTATTGGATGAATATTGGAGAGCAGTGGTGGCCTAGTGGTAACGGTCACGACTTACGATTTGCAGGTCGTAGGTTCGAACCCAGACAGGCGCTTTACTTTGTGTAAATTATTTCATCACCACTGCTCTCAAAACGGTGAAGGAAAACATCGTGAGGAAACCGGCATGTCATAGAATCGAAAATTCGAAGACATGTGACATCTACCAACCCGCACTGGGCCCGCGTGGTGGATTACGGCCCACTCCCTCTCACAGAGAAGAGGCCTGTGTCCCAGCAGTGGGAACATTTATAGGCTGATGATGATGATGAGGAATATTGGGTCCGGTTACATCCAAAACGAATCAAACCACCCCGATATAAGAACATAAAGACCCGAAACACTTTAGTTTAATAAAATAATAATACACGATATTATTATTGTATAACCATTTTTGACATTAATAATTCCAACGAGGTTTTTAAACGATACTTTAAATCACTATACAAATATAACCAAGGTAGCATCTTTATAAAGACTAGGAAACATCAATTAACATTAAATGGACGACCCAAATAGTGCCACAAACTTTCCACTAAGTATCTGGGTCAATCAGGTTATTAACACTGTCCTTGGTCGGCGTTTATTTTGAGTTTGAACCGGTGAAAAATTTATGGGACAGATATTTTCAAACTTTCCAGCTATTATAATAAAGATTTCGTCAACGTTACTGCTCAAAGATTTCAATGAAATAATATCAAAATCAACAATTTATATAGCTCGTAAAACTCAAAATATTTTACGCATGTATAGAAAGGTTTTGTGAACGTTAGAAAATAACTTGGTCCTCACATCTTAACAAAAAATATTGGTTAGGTAGGTACGCCATAACGTTTGTATTTTCCGAAAAAATAGACACAGTTACATGACATAACCATACTTCAATCATCGCCTTTACCTCGAGAATAACCAAACCAAAGTAACAGTTTCAGTTTAGTTCAACCAAAATTTATTAATTAATTCAAGCCGGTTAATACATAATTGCATGTTAATCATAGCCAAACAGACACTAAAGCTCTAGAAACAATACAATCTCCTAGTTTCAACGTCAATGTACTCAAGCACTATCCACTGTAGGTACTAACAATGTAGTTTTTGCTAACAAAACAATACACAGACTTGGCCTTTCCTGTTTATCGCACTGTCAACACTAATGCACTCCAAAATTACTGCCTAGGGTTGCCAGGCTAAAGATAAGTCTATGTTTTATAGAGGAAAAAATCTGCAATTAAATTAGGAACAGAATGCAACTCACGCGTCATATAACATCTAGTAGTCTTACGGGGTAACTGCGTAACACACTTACTATAACATAACATTATCGCAATAACTTTACTTTTGACAGTTCAACAACATTCAATGCGTTATTAACGTTGTTGAGCAGAAAAATTGGTATCTACCAGCAGAACTGTACTACCGGAGCCAGTTCTGGTAGTGAAATGAGACTGGAAACTATCCCAGAAAGAATTATGAGACGAATTTTATTTTCATTATGAAGAAGTAATGAAAACTGACTGATAGGTAGAAACAGTAAATTATTCCAGTAACTTTATAACTTAGGTGAAGAAAAATATAAATTACATTTTAATTCTGGGAATAATTTTCTCAAAATGTATAAAATATATTTACGAGTAAACAATATAAAAGTAAAAACCTAAAGTAACTTCTCAATTTACTTCCATTTTCATTTCCACAACAACACCGAACAAAACACTAATTCTTTGGACATTATTATATTTATCATAAAACTCGGCTATTTGATGACCCTAGAGGGAGGGGAGTTAAGGGGGAGGTGTCGTGTTGCAAGGCTATTATCTTGTACACCTTACAACGTTGTTAAAGCGAAGACACGTAATAGGAATTCCTGTTCCCGTTAAGACGAGTAATTTTTTTGTTTCTCACTTTCAAAACGTGCCTTGTAAGACCTTTCAAAGAATGAAAAACGTTCGAGGAACTCATTAGTCTCGCAAAAGATTGTCGAGTTTTGTGGTTCAAAAAAAAAAAATCAAAATATTTTATTTCACATAAACCTACAAGGGCACTTATGAAACGTCAGAAGCTAAGTTGCTAAGCAAGACATGGAGGTAATGGAGGTAAAGGTTAACTTTAGAAAATCCGTTAGTAGTAGCTAGTACCTACATCTTACATCTCTTTTGCTTCTCTTTCATCATCATCATCATCATTATTTCAATCAAAAGTGGTCCATTGCCAGACATAGGCCTCCAACAAGCACCGCCACTTCGACTGATTCTGTACTTCCCGCATCCAACGGATTCTTGCGTCCTTCACCAGATCATCGGTCCACCTTGTGGGGCCTTCCAACGCTATGTCTTTCGGTACGCTGTCGCCACTCCAGAATCTTTTAGTCCCATGGGCTATCTGTTCAGAAATGTGCCCTGCCCACCTATCACATAAGTTGGCGATTCTTCGGTATGTCGGTTACCTTGGTTCTCTTCATTTCTGATTCGTTCACGTAGGGAAAGTCCAAGCATAGCCCTTTGGGTGAATTTCACCCTTCTTATGAAACCCATTGTGAGCGACTACATTTCAGTACCATAGGTCATCATTGACAACACGCACTGGTCAAAGACTTTCGTCTCGAAACACTGCGGTATGTGAGATGAGAAGATATTGCGTACAAAAAAGAGGTAAGTATGTATACCGATATTTACCTACTTCTTTATTTTTGTGTAGCTTTTTGTGCAATACTAGCGTCTGGCTGCAACTTGCAAAAAAAAATCGAATCCGACTGGTAGTTTCGTAGATTACCCCCTACACACAAACTTACAAACAAACAAAAAAAAAACTCTTTATAATCTTTATATATATAATTCTTCTGTGAGTGTGTATGTCACTGAACTCCTCCTAAACGGCTGAACCGATTTTGATGAAATTTTTGGTGTGTGTTTGAATGAGTCCCTGGGTGGTTTAGATTCACAATTGGACCCGGTAGGTGGCGCTGCGATCGAGTTATAGGAAACAGGACAACGTCTGTTCGGTCAGCTAGTATTAGTATAGATAAGCAACAAAATACTAGGTTCTTTATAAAACAACTAATTTTATGAAAGCGGAAGCGGTAATTAGCAAAATATGCTAAGATGCAAAGCTATGTTATCAATTAAACCTTCATTAATTTATGAAAAGAAAAAGCACGCCTTACACCAAAACTACCTATCTAGTGGCAAAAAAAATTGCAACAATAATTTTACAAAGGAATTCCACTTTTGGCGTAAGATTGACGAAAAAAGAATATTTTTCTTTCGATTTGACAGTCCCGAAGAATCGAACAAAACAAACAATTCTGTGCAAAAAAAAAACAGAGAAATCGGTCCCATTGTCCTTTTTTCGAACTCTAATGTTCCTGTTTTATTATTAAACAATTTACCCGTTTTCTCGTAAGTACAGGTACATAAGGACCTGTTTAATAGATAAGGAGTCCTTTCAACCTGAGTTCCATTCTTTAAAGCTTTTCAATGGAAGAAATCCAATTTACCTAACTCAAGCGCTTTATTGCCACTTATTAAATTGATAATCTGAAGTACTTGACGATTTGAGTTAGGTTTTATTTTTCTAGAAACTTGATGCTAAAATTGGTTTTAATTAAGATCTGAAATAATAGATAGATAGGATGGAAGTGAAAACTAACGTAACGTAAAGGTAACGGGTTATAAGGAATTATGGAAAAATTATGCAATTATAGGTTAAAACAACAAATCTACTACCCCAAATAAATAATTACGAATAGCCTATTGAAAATGACCTCGTTGAATCAAACAAATTCCGAAAAGTCAAAGAAATCGTGCACCCATCAAATCATTTATCCATTTTTGTTTTCGTTGGTGCCGGCTGCCGAAAATTGTTCTCTAAGTCCAAATAAATTATTATTAGTGGGCTCCGAATGAAATTCTCGAAGCTCGTAACTCGCATTTCCTGAGCACCAGGAATTTCACTCAAGACGAGATTAATTGTCCGCTAGGGCTAACAAACCCACATTCACGTCACCACTTGCTCGGGCCCGTCAAACTGACGAATGTGTCCAATAAAGCCTCCTCGCAGTCATTTTTCATGAAAGACTGTGCAGCTGGGTTCCGGTTCATATGCCATACATATTTTACCTCTTTTGACTCACAATGATGATGCTTTTTCGAAACATTTATCACTAGTGACCCGCCCCACTGCTTCGCACAGTTTTAACGACACGTCAAAACATCGAGATTTCTTTATATACAGTGTGAGTTTTTATAATGAGCACATGTCGAAATGAGGGATCTATGCTTAATACTAACGACGGATTTTTTTTTTTTAACTAAGCATTTCATTATGGAATTTTAAACAAATTGTATTGTAAACGATGTAACTTTTAAACTAAATGATCTATCGCGATGAAACAAACTCCATAATAATTGAAAGTAATTAGGCGTCCTTATAAAATGAGTATTATAGAAAAAAACTACCCTCAATTGAAAACAAACATGTTTTTTTAGCAAAAAACTGTTTTCTTTTTTTCATAAATTTTTACAATAATCGTAAAATTTCTCAAAAAGACGTACCTTTAAAAATATAAACATGTATATGACGGAGAGGGTATGTGTCTCTTCCATTATTATCAACCATATTTTAACTACAGTAGGCGTACTATGGGTAGTTTTAGTTATTGAGCAAGAGAAAAACCGTATACAGTTCAGATCACATTAATTTACCATCAAATTAATCACAGTAGCAATTCACACGTACACGACACAATTATTCGGAACGCGCGACAGTTTCTAAACTTCTTCACTGCACGACCGCCACAGGCAAACTCTGCACAGCTCCGGCTGGTCCAAGCGTTATGTTGTAGACTCTGTCGAACGCCACTACGCGGCGCTGCCGTCCCGATTAGTCATAAAAAATTAAAACAAATAGATTTTTTTAAATATTTTTTTCCGTCGATAAAATTAAGCATAAATTCCCTCATTCCGATATGTGCATATTATAAAGACTCGTACTGTATACATAATAAACATAAACATATTCAGTAATTTAGAAGAACAACACGGTCAGATAGACAGACTTGAAAAGTGAGTTTAATTTATACATCCTCTTGAAAAGTTTATACACTATCGATAGAGACGTAGGTAGATATTAAAATTGGTAATCGCGCCTTACAAAGAGAAACCTCGTAGATTGATATTTCTCTTATAACATATTCCATTTTCTGGACAATGAGACTACCCGCGAAGCCTCTGTCGTTACAAGTAAATTAGAAAAAGCTAATCCCGTCTTATCTTCCTGTTGTCGCGAAAAAATATGCCAGTCAACGACAAAGCCGTTACGACATTTTGTTAACATTGCGAAAAATAAAAATGTTTCCGTAAAGCTTCTTGAAAAATAAATGATTTTAAAACACGCAAGGTTTGGACAATCAGCACCAGATTTTTTTCGCGATCCAAACTTTTCGAAACGTTGAATACCTAGTTTTTGGATGTTTACACAAACAATTTGAGGAAAAGTTCCACTATATTCACGTTCTTATGGATATTCTTTAAGGATCAAAATTGCTTAAAACTTTGATACTTTAAAATTGGGAAAGTTACACCATGCCTGTCTCATTTTGCTCGGTTAAAACTTTTAAACTACGCATAGCGGTGGAAAAATAACTTCGGAAGCGTTACGATTGTGCGTCAGGAAACACTTTGTCGGAAATGTATTGTGAAATTGATCCGCATTCATTCAAAACAAATGGGAAAAGTTTTTGTGAGGAAATAGAATGACATGCAGGTTTCGTGTTTTATTTGGTTCCCTTGGCGAAAATAAAAGTAGGCGAAATTAACACGCCGAATGAAATGTACTGTTATGAAAAAAAAAAACTTCCTTGGGGAATTTAAATAACTGGATAAGGAAAAACGTTCGTGGTTTCTTTCAGGTTTTACGACAGAGTCAAACTGATTAACTATCTCGCTGCGAGGTAAGCTCGTAATCAAACCTAGTTGTAGCACTGAGAACAAAATAGTAAACAAAGACACAATAAAAGCATTGTCGGAATTTTCCTGTCGCAGCAACTAAATATTTTGCCACCATCACAGAAAGAACTTGTACGAATTAGCAACTTTTTAGGGTTCCGTAGTAAACAAGGAACCCTTATAGTTTCGTCATGTCCGTCTGTCTGTCTGTCTGTCTGTCCGCGGTCTAGCTCCGAGACCCTTAGTACTAGAAAACTGTAATTTGGCATAGGTATATATTTTTATAACGCCAACAAAGTGGTAAAATAAAATTATGAAAAACATTTTTTTAGGGTACCTCTCATACACGTAAAGTGGTGATGTTATTTTTTTTCTTTTTTAACCCATAGTAAGGGGTATCATTGGAAAGGTCCTTTAAAAACATTGTGAGTTTGTGACAACCATTTTTGGATTCAGGGATCCGTTTGCGAAATATTAAGCTTTAAAGTGCTAATATTTTTTTTTTCTTTCTTTTTTTAACTCCCCCTGCCGGCTAAATGGTTAGTTTTGGGTGTGTGAAAAAAATCACAACAGTAGTTTATATAACGAAATTAAAAGGAAAACTATCACAGCTAAGTAGGCTTTACAAGTTAACGAGTAATAATCGACCAACTTACTTTGCAGTTGCAAAAACATGTTTTCCCATACATTCCGTATGGGAGAACATATTTTAAACTACAAAGTTTATTTTTAAAAAAAAAAAAACGTTGCCCCACACTAGGAATTTCTCCTGTATTGTGGGTGCGTTTACAAACATTTAAACTCACATACACAAACAGCCAGACCCGGAACAACTACTTGTAGGTCATACAAATATTTGTTCCGTGCGGGAATCGAACCCGCGACACGCAGCGCAGCAGTCAATCGCTTAACCACTGCGCCAACCGTGCCGTTAACGTTAAGTTTGTTTTTGGGATTAATTCATCCCAACTACGGAAACCTTCATTGTGCGTGGTCCGACACGCACTTGGCCGGTTTTTTATTATTCGTCGTTTGTTGACCTAGGAACAATTTAACCTTTGTCTCTACAAATAAGATTTAAATATTTAGCTTCGGTGACAGTGGAACGTTGTAGATATGTGTGTAAGTATAAATTGTAATTATATTTAGGTGGAAATTGTTGTTGTTTAAACAAAATAATTATAGCTATAGTGTTTAAATACCCTTTGTCAAATAAACGATGTAATTATTTAGCAATTATGCGGTAGAATTTGCATCATGCTGGAACATGAAAATACGAACATAATGTAATATTGCTTATCCCCCATAGCAAATAGCGTGATAGTTTACACCCTTTTTTTGGGTGGGAAATTATCAAATAACTTCTCCCGCTCTGGGCGGATCGGGAGGGGGCGTATCAGACTCTTACTGACTAAAACCCACCCGTGTTCCTTCAGTTGCCTGTATTGCCAAGGGCCACGGTATCCCTAGTCCCTAGCGGATTCCATCAGTTCTGCTGACATCCTTTTGAGGCACGCGTAGAACACAACGCGTCGTCGACCCGGGCCTGGTCCTTATTGAACGGCGAGCTACCCATTGCTCACCGTCCGCAAGCCCGCGCCTACTGTGGCCGGGAATCGGCTTGCGGTTTCCGACGCCCAGGGCGTCTCCTGCGGCGGTTAGGGGCATCGAGCGCGAAATTTGCTTCTCCCTCACGCGTTCCGCCTCCTCCTTCGCGAGCAGTACTGCTTCGCAGAAGGCGGTGACTGTCCCTCTCACTCTGTACTATGGCCTGGACCAGGGCTGGCCGCGAGAGATACCTAATTAGGAATGTCAAAAACGTATTGCACATTTTTTTGGTTGAAAATTTAAAAAAAGTGAAATAAACCTAACAAAGAATGACTTAACACATCAATACCTGTCATTCCCTAGCTATCCACAAAAAAAGGCAACAATATAAGAAAACAAATCAAATTGTCGGAGCCCTCTATTTACTTATTTACCCACCTCTCTACAAAGCTTGATCCAATAAGTGGTGACTAAAGATGAAGAAAAAAGTAATTCTGTTCGCAAACAACACGTGTCGTACACAAAACCTCTTTTTAATAGACTATAGAAAAGAGTGAATGAAGGAAGGAAAAGAAAAATAGAGAGAAGGTTTAATCCCCTATATTTTTCCGGAATTAGATTCAAAACGGATAGCTAGTTGCTATATGTTTGATAATTTAATACAGATACAAAAGCCACACTTTCTAAGAAATTATTATCGCCTATCAACAGACGCATGGCATGGCATGGCAAGTCCCCTCTGAAAATTTGTATGCTTGAATAAATAAAGCATGTACCTTATAAAGTGGTTGTTATATTTTATCTTAAATACTATCTTGCCTTGTGGCTAAGAAATAACAGCCGCAAAGGTCAATCGTTTAGGTTAAGCTACACTTGCTACGGTTGGTCCGTGGATGGGTGACCGTTTTTACATACCTAGACCCCTCCGTAACTCGGAAAGCACGTTAAGCCGTTGGTCTCGGCTGTCATTCGAAGATCTTTTGCAGTTGCTACGGCTAGTCAGAAGTCCAAAAGTCTGACAGTCTTACTAAGGGGTATCGTATTACCCAGTAACTGGGTTGTGGAGGTCAGATAGGCAGTCGCTCCATGTAAAATAGTGGTATTCAGCCGCATCCGATTAGACTAGAAGCCGACCCCAACATAGTTGGGAAAAGGCTAAACAGATGCTGAAGCTGACTATCAATAACTCATTATCTGTTACGATGCCTCATTGAGGCGGATAACAATTAAAATTCTATTGTGTCTCGTTAATGACAGTTGAAAGGTTAACTGTTATCTTTGTAACACATTGTAGACCGTATCGGTAAGGTGTATCTGTAGTGAAATACATTCACTAATTTTGAAGGTCAAAGACCTAAAGCTCTTTTTACTGCTAAGTACTCGCCTCGATGAGGCTGCTAGGTCAAGGTTGCAATTAAGTAAGGTAAGGTTCTCAAGTCAAAAGAAACTGCTTACACAAAAATCAAAGCTTTTGTATTAACTCCTACTTTGTATTGAATACGCCTTTAACGCCAAACAAATCATAAAATATCACGTTTCGATAAAATATTGAGTAATGTTACTTTTTCGTGTGAAATTCAACTTGATTTCCTTATTTTATTATTGTGTTTATTGGAGTGAGACTCAAGTTTCCTGAAATGAAAACGGTTTCGACACGAGAAGTTATCATTACTCGTGTTCTGAGAAAGTTATGAATTGCGTCGGAAAATATTATTTTAAAATATTGTTTTACTTGTAAACTGTGGATAAATAAAATGAGTTTTGGAATATTATATTTTACATATTTATATGTCGGAAATACGTCACTGAATCGACTGATCGGTGCGCTCGACAAAGTCTCCAACATAACGCTCGACCGGCGCGGCGGTTAAGCAGAATTTGTCGGTGGCGGTTAAGCAGTGAAAACGTTTAGAAACCGTCGCTCATTTCGTATAGTCGTGTCGTGTACCTACAGTGTGTGAATTGCTAGTGTGATTAATTTGATCGTAAATTATAATTTGATCTGAACTGCAAACTGTTTTTCTATTGCGCAATAACCAACACTACCCTAATATGCCCACAGTAGTTAAAATATGTCAGTTAATAACGAGAGACGCAAACCCTCTCCGTCATATATTTAAAACAACACTTTACAACGTTACATATTCTAGCTCTTAAGCATAGGTAATAAGATCCAAGCTATTGATAATAAGAGTTTCAAAGAAAGTTCTTAATGCGTCAATTCCTGGATCTTATAGGTAGGTACATTTCGTTATTATGGTAAGTGTGCTCTCGAATATGATCTACCCTACTGCATAGAGCTATAAAATTGCATCATTCTGAGATAGTAGGTAGTAAACTATCATTGGTATAAATTTCAATCTTGCAAGATACATAGAGGTGATTGATATACCTGCTACGACTGTCAAAAGTTGTATGTTTTACAGGTAATGCCTGGCCTAGCAGCATTTTATGTATTGGCTCTCGGCATAATATAATATTAATCAAAACTTGCCGAGAAACAGTTCATTTCTCTTTGAATTTTAATGAAAGATTGCGAAATCATCACCCTGGCTGGAGGCTTTGAGTGTAGAAGTTTAAGGCAGCCACAGGAAAGTCCAGTTAAATAATCATTGGAGATCAGCTATGAGATGCCCAACAGAAAAAAAAAGCAGTGACACTCCGGGAGTGCCGACAGAAGTGAAAACTAGAACAATTTTACTGTGCAGGAAATCTTATATAGAACATTGGTCCGTAACCTTATCTAAATAAAGAGCAGAATCGCGTTTACAAAAAAAAAAACCAAAACCTTTAAAGTAAAAATACTTGCATAGAACATTGATCCGTAAAATAATATAAATAAAGAGCACAATCGCGTTTACAAAAATGAGATGTCGGTAACGGTATCGCTAGTTCAATTGTTTTTTCCCATCTCATAAACGCTCAACGCGCCTAAAAAAGTTCTCAATTTAAAAAAAGAAGCAAAATCATCAATTATCATAGTTGGTTAGTTACAAACTATTACGAGTATAACTACATACTTAACAAAAAAAAGTACAAACAGAAAAAATACTCAAAAAACATCTACCTACGTAAGTCAGTCCAGTTTCTTCAGATGGGGCAGTCTAGCCTGTAGGCTAGCCTGTATGCTGTTAAAACCACCACAAAACTTGTAGGCACAGTTAAGGAAAAGCAAATTGATTTAACACAAATTACAACTTCCATATTTACTTAATAACTAACAATACAGGGTGGCCGGTACATCGACGTGAAAACTGTTACCATGGATTCAGGATATGATTCTGAACCCCCCAGCGTTGAAATTTTTCGTCGGTTATTTAGAAAAAAATCTGCTGTTCCATACATTTTGACCGCGTAAGTTTTGCTTGTCAAAATGTATGGAACAGCTGATTTTTTAGTTAAGGTTCAGAATCATGTACTGAATCCATGGTAACAGTTTTCGCGTCCCTGCCACATTGTATTTTGTTTTTTTTTAATGTTTATCTGTTTGTTTCAGTGTTCTAATATTCATCAACTAGTTTTACATTAAGTTCAAATAATTCGTCAAATCCAATACTATTTAGTATTGGATTTTGATTTTTTTACAAATATATTCTTTGATTTACACACTATTTCTCTTAACTCATCCGTCATTTGGCTGAACCATCGATATCGGCAACATTGCCCTCGAGAAAGAAAATTGGCAATGAATGACAGTTGTTTGAATGACGGCCAATTTAAGTTGGTAGTCTGGTAATTGGCTTAACAATTAATTTCCCTAGCATTGGCAAGACATTAGCAAAAACCATCCCTCTTTGCAAAACGAATGATAAATCGACGCATGATATTACTAAATCACTTAGAACCCCTCCTTGTCCTATAGTAAAATAGACGGTTTAGTAAAAGCCCGAAAAATAACTACGTTTCAGTCCACCATGACCCATCTATAAATCTTAAGGCTTGCCAATAAATCTGAGAATTACCCAGCTTTTTCGGTAAAACCCTTATTGTACCATTTTGCACATTACAACCTACTTAATGTATTAAGGGGAAGATTACTACTTGTAAAATATATATATTCTAAACAAATTTGAAGGTACTAACTATCCCTTCCTTATGTGATTGTATTTTTTCAGACCTTAAGAGGGCTTATACAAAAATTTGGCAACGTCGCAAATCGATGTCAAATATTTTGCTGTTTTGATTAATTTGGCAATATTATTGTATGGAAATATGAAATACCTATGGCTAACTAGCGCACTAGAATATTAATAATGAATTGCAATTATAACACTGAATTTGATGTTGTAACCTTTTTAGGTGTAAAAGAGGCATTTAGAAAGTTTCCAAATACTTTTTTTATATCTAAAATTAAATACTCGGTGTTACGATATTAATTATTGCATTTTATAATCAATATTTTAGTTCACTAGTTAGCCACATTTCATATTTCCATACAGTAATATTGCCAAATTAATCAAAACAAGTAAATATTTGACAGCTATTTGCGACGTTGCTAAATTTTTGTATAAGCCCTCTTAAGCAATGTCACTTTCATATTAAATTGTGTCTGTATCCAACAGATACTCACTTTTGATGTTTGTGAATAAATAAATGAGTTAAGCGTTCTAGAAGCTTCGCAATATCTTCTCGTCCCACATACCGCAGTGTCTCAAGACGAAATTCTTTGACCAGTGCGTGTTGCTAGTGATCTATGGCACTGAAACGTGCTCGCTCACTCACAAGTACAAATTCAGAGATGAAAACGTTAGGTTTATGGTACGAAAACAGTTTATTACACTAATAATTACGCACATAGCAATTTGTAAAGGTGGGTTTAGATCGGACGAACGTAGAACTAGATCAAGAACAAGAGCATTATTTTCTTGATATTCTTGAAATAGCCGCAAATAGTGCTTTATCCTTGTTTACGCAAAAGGAATTTGATCAAGTGGGGATAGAATGTGCATTCGTTCGTTTCAGAGAGGAATTAAAAAACAAAAACTTTTAAAATTAAATCTTTCCTTTAGAAAGGAACGTGTTAACATTTCAAAAAGTTTAAATTTATTATTTTTTATTTTTATTTTTTTTTTAAAAAACGATGCCCCACACTAGGAATTTCTC
Organism: Agrochola lychnidis; assembly: GCA_963680765.1. Classification (NCBI taxonomy): domain Eukaryota; kingdom Metazoa; phylum Arthropoda; class Insecta; order Lepidoptera; family Noctuidae; genus Agrochola; species Agrochola lychnidis. The sequence continues at coordinate 13,594,617 of OY796864.1, forward strand.
CTGTATCGTGGGTGCGATTACAAACATTTAAACTCACATACATAAACAGCCATACATAAATAGTTGTATTGTTGAGTTAGATGAATGTAGGCAAAAATATGATATTGATACAAAGCTTCTTTATAATGATATTCAACACAAGGAGCACTTGCAGAAGGATGTTTTTGAGAAATATGAGACTTCACAACAACAACTAAGTGAGCGCTTGTTTGAGGCTGGAGAACTACTGGATTTGGTGAAGTGGAATGCTGAGAGGTATGAGTCCCTGACTAATAATCCCTCATGCAGCTGTGCCAACCAACCATCACCTCCTCAGCCTCAGCCTGACTTGCCTCCACCGGTGTTGTCTCTTCCAGCAGAGACCTGTGTTAATACACAGAATAATAATAAATCTATATTTTTCTGTGACGAATTAGGTTCTGGCTTTGGAAAAATATTATTCAATTACCTTAGCCATAGTTTTACCAATCATAGTTATCATAACATAAGTTTCAAACAAATTATTAAAAGAATTGAAAGCACAAACCTAGATAATTATTCTACAATGGTTTTGCTATTAGGTAATAGTACTGGTATTACCAGAAAGGACATAGTGGATGGTGTGGACACCTTATTAAAGTTAAATATAGGAAAGCTAATGTTGTGTGCTTTACCTTACTCTGATACTTTATCAGATTACGAAAATAATTATATTTATAAGTTGAATAGTACTATTCACAGGCTGACATGTTGTCATAGTGACAAATTATTGTATTTTGACACTAACAAGTTTGTTAGTGGTTTTAAGTTAACTCAGAGAACTTTATCCCTGTCTTGGGAATCTAGACATATGATTGCTATGTTGATAGCACATAATATTAATGAGGTTATAGGTAATATAACAAATTGTAGTATTAGTGACGAGTCTGTGTTGTCTAGTTATACTAACAACATAGTAATTAATTCTGAATTATCTTGTTGTACGAAGGAGGATCCACCTACAATACCAGGAGGCCACTACCAGTCAGATAGGGTATTCTCTTCCTGCTGGAACTCATACGGGCATTCTAGACTCTTCAGTTGTAGTTGTTGAGTTCACTCCGGATAACTTTTTAAACTAGTTAGTAAGACAACAGAAGTTACCCCTTCAAATAACCAATTATTATTAGAGAATAATAAAAAGGTATCTTCTGGCAATATTTTACATAATAACAATAATAAAAAACCAAAAGGGGGGCAACATACTTTAAAATTATTCAATCAAAATATCCAAGGTTGCTCTTCCAAATTACTGGAAATAGAATTGTTTTTAGAAAATACCAAGTTTGATGTCATTTGTTTAACAGAACATTGGTTAAAAGATCATCAAGTAATGTCAATTCACTATGAAAATTATTGTGTAGTTAGCCATTTCAGCCGAAAACGTATGATACATGGCGGGTCATTAATATTAGTAAAAAATTCGATTCAATCGAAAGAACGAAAAGACATCATAAGACTGTCTGTTGAACACACCACTGAATTGTCCTGTGTTGAGCTTGATAAGCATGTTATAGTATGCGTATACAGACCTCCAAGTTACCAGAATCTACCTATATTTGATTCTGTAATGGAAGATGTACTAAAGAAACTTAGTGCTAGTAGTAAGTCAATAATCATATGTGGTGATTTTAATATTAATTTATTAGAAAATAACTCGAACACTATCAGATTATTAAGTCTTTTTAGGTCATTTGATTTGTCAAATGTTTTTATGGAACCAACCCGAGTGACAGCTTCTTCTGCCACTTGTATAGATAATATATTTTGTAATTGTGATTACTTACATAAACAAATTGTAAATAAGTTGCCATCTGATCACAGTGGACAAACAATAACATTTTGCACCTACATGCCTTTACAAAAAATTCAAATAAGGTTTAGGTCAATTACATGTAAAAATTTAGAGAAATTAGATAATTCTTTGGCAAGTAAATTATGTGTTCAGAGTTTTAATAATATTTTTGATCCTAATGAGTTTTACGCCGAGTTCTTTTCACTATTAAACAAGCAATTTATTGAGACTTTTCCCCTAAAGACTAAAACTATTTATACGAAGTTCTTATTTAGTGACTGGGCCACTCCAGGTATTCGTAAAAGCAGGGAAAAGCTTGTTGAACTTTATGGCCTAAAGCAACATACGAATAATACAAGCTTTCATCAGTATGTCGCAAAATATTCTAAAACTTTTAAAAGTGTGTGCAAAATAGCTAAAGCTCTTTACATTAGCAATAAAATAAAATCAGCTGATGATAAAATAAAAACTACCTGGCAAATAATAAATAATGAAACAGGTAGGAAAAAACAGCGTAATACTGAATTAAATTTAGAGACTGCACGTGGCCCCATCAACTCAGATGTAGAAATAGCTCAGGAATTTGAAAACTTTTTTGCTAATGTTCCCCTTAAAACTACCGAAAACTTAAATTCATCACCCGCGCTTTCTGTCGCCTTACTTAGAAATAATGTAAAAGCATGCCCTTTAGAGTTTAGGTTTCAGCATACAAACCCCCAGGCTGTTATAAAAGCTTTTAAAGATCTTAAAATTAAATCAACAGAAGATCTATGGGGAATGTCTGTAAAAGTCTGTAAATCTATCATCGAAACCATTGCGCCCTATTTAACTTTCATATTTAACACCAGTGTAGACCAAGGAGTCTTTCCGGATCTCATGAAACTCAGTAAAGTAGTTCCTTTGTTCAAGTCCGGTGATAGTAAGGAACCCAACAATTATAGGCCCGTGTCAATTCTGCCAGTTCTCAGTAATGTGTTTGAAAAGTTGATGCTTAATCAAATGTTACGTCACTTTAATAAAAATTCCATCTTTCATGAACAACAGTACGGTTTCACCAAAGGGCGTTGTACCACTGACGCCGGTGTCACCCTAATAAAGAACATTTTTAATGCCTGGGAAGAAGCACATGATGCCATTGGAATCTTTTGCGACCTCTCGAAGGCGTTCGATTGCGTAAACCATGAAACACTTCTGCTAAAACTAGAACACTATGGGATTAGGAATACAGCTCTTGATTTACTGAGATCATACCTGAAAGATAGAAAGATTATAGTTCAAGTGAACGGCGTAAACTTATTGGGGTCTGAAATGGCAATGGGTGTTCCTCAAGGTTCGATATTGGGTCCATTCCTCTTTTTAGTTTACATTAACGATTTACCCCAATTACTTCAAAATCAACCGAAGATGGTGTTATTTGCAGATGACACATCATTGATCTTTAAAATAGATCGACGGTCACAAAATCTTGACGACGTGAATAACTCTATTCTTCAGGTCCAAGATTGGTTTACGGTAAATAATTTGGTACTAAATGAGAAAAAAACCAAGTGCATTAGATTTAAATTACCGAATGTTAAAAGTAGCGAATGTGACATCATATTGAATGGAGAAAAACTGGAATTTATTAATCAAACAGTTTTCCTAAGAATCACGCTGGACGAGAAATTACAATGGGGACCTCATATAACATCTCTTGCGGGGCGGCTAAGCTCGGCCGCTTATGCTATTAGAAAGATAAGACAGTTAACAGATGTAGAAACCGCGAGTTTGGTATATTTTAGCTACTTTCACAGCATTATGTCATATGGCATTTTACTGTGGGGTCGGGCTGCTGACATTGAATCCGTCTTTATTTTACAAAAGAGGGCTGTCAGAGCCATTTATAACCTATGTCGTCGCGAATCTCTCAGGGAACTTTTTAAAAGGATTAATATTATGACGGTACCTTGCCAATTCATTTATGAAAATATTATGTATGTAAGGAAAAATCCACATCTCTTTAATAAAATAAGTGATAGACATAATTTTAATACTAGAAATAAAGATAAACTAGATCAACCATTTTTCAGGTTATCTAAAGTACATACATCTTTTATGGGGTACTGTGTTAAATGTTACAACAAAATACCTTGTGACATATTGCAATTAAATGAAAGAAAATTTAAAACTCATATAAAAAGTACACTTTGTAAACAAGCATATTACAAATTAGAGGATTATATCCAAGATAAGAGTGCTTGGAAACATGCTGGTCCTGCTCCATAGGACAATTTAGAATCAAGACAAAATCAAACTGGTTGCTAATGTAATTGTAAAATTTATTACTTTGTGTTTTATGACATTGATTTTACATTCTGTAATTACTTCCTTACACACTGACTTATTAATTGTAAAATTTTAGGAAAATCATCTACTTTTACAATGTTTGTAAATATGTGAGAACCATGTATCTATCACAAATTAAATTATCTCTCGTTGCTTCATTTTTAATTGTTTTTACCTATTGTGGTATAGTAATTTTATTCTAGGTGCATCGTCTTCACATATAATAATTATTTAACAAATCGCACGCTTAATCATATACTGACCGATTAGTGTTTCGGTCAAAGTTTAATTAAGTATACCAAGAAGTTTATTTTAACGCCCTCTTTCGGCCGATCTCGGAATTTTTTTGATATCTTGTTTGTAGAAGGAGTTAAACCTATATCTGTCTCTTTCATACGCAAGCGTTTCGGCAAACGCTTTTACGAGACAGAGACAGATATCAGTATGCGTCAAGGACTAGGATCGTGAACATCTCGTGTTTTTATTTAAAAGTGTCATATTAGTAGTTAAGTCGCTTTAGTGTAAAAATCAAAGGTAAGTTTTATTGAAATTATTTATAAAAATGTGACCAATTGTTAAATATGCCTATTTAGTACAAAATAGGATCGAACTATTCATGAATTATTTAGTGTTAGTTCTGTTTTATACAAAGACATGTTAACAATTCTTTGACTGATTGTGTATTATGCCTATATTTTATAAAACTGTTCCGTTTTGCCGGTAGTGTTTTGGCGGCTTTAGAAGTTAGGTCAGTTTTTTACAAAAGTGTTCTTGAAATCTAAAGTCGTACTTTGTTATGATTCTTTATTTTATAAAACACAATTGTCTGGTATAAAATTGTTGAATGCATATTCGATCTTGTGTCACTTATAGATTAAAATAATTGGTTTAAACGAAATAAGAAAGTAACTTAACTTTTTTCAGAATGTCTTCAAGGTCGAAAAAGATAATGGAATTGATTAATTCTACAAGTGACCCTTCTCGTGATGATAAGGGAGCTCAAATTAAAGATCCCATTCTGAACCCAGACCCTAGTCAATCTCCGATTCAAAATAATACGTCCGATAGCAACAAAGTGGCGTTTGACATAGATGAAGATAGTTCAGTTCAGAATGTTGCAGTTGATGTCGAGGTAAGTACCTACTCGTAATTATTATTTTATTCTTTCGAATTATTTCTTATTTTATCCCTTTTTATTGTGGTATTTTAATTTTAAACTAGATTTGCGCACGCGACCGCGTCGCGTCATTAAGTTTTGCTGTCATCCTCTATTTTAGGTAACCCTTAGGGGGTGCAATTGTCAATACTAGATGAATCATGAGTTTTTAAACCTTGTATTTCGTCATTTATTTTGTCAATGGCCATCGGTTCGAATTGCGTGAATCTTTAAATAACTATTCTTTTTTTACAGATGTTATGTGATATTACTAATAAACCTGAAAACAAGCGTTATTACAATGCTAAAGACTTTTTTGAAAGCGAGCTCAATCATGATCATAAATATTCTAGCCGTAAAAGAGACCAAGTTGACTACAATGTTTCACCCGTACATTCTGGTGAAATCAGTGCAGATATCAGCGACAATGACGATCCAACCTATGATAGTCAAATAAAAAGAAAGAAAATAGAACCAGTTCATCCTTCATCACGTCGATCATCATCTAGCTCCAGTAGCTCCTCATCCTCCAGTTCAAGCAGCTCCAGCAGTTCCAGCAGTTCCTCATCTTCTTCTTCTGATGATGATACAGTGGTAAAACCTTCTACTTCCGATCACGTGGATGATAATACTATCAATAATACAGATACTACAGCTAATGGACAGTCAACAAACGAACAACAAACAAGTGAAATTGAAAACTCTGAAATGAACGAACTCAACATAGAAGAAGAAATAGAGATTATTAAGAAGAAAGGTAGAAAGCGCACAAGCAATCCTCAAAAATGGAAACAAAACTTAAATAAAATTCTAAGAAATTCTGGACGATCTTATGAGACTTCGAAAAAGAAAACTGTTGCAGCTCGTGAAGTGAAACCACCTTGCACAGACAAGTGCAGGCTTAAATGTTATGAAAAGTTTACATCTCTTCAAAGACAGGCTATTTTTGATGCTTATTGGAATATTGGTGAACTCAATCAGCAGCGATCGTTTATTCAGTCTTGTATGTCCGATGTCACTCCTAGGTATAAATATACCAACGCCATGCGCCCGAGGCAAGCTAATAAAGCTTTTCATTTTATAGTCAATGGTGGACCAATCCGGGTCTGTAAACCATTTTTTGTTGGTACGCTGAATATATCCGATCGGGTTATTCGTACAGTAATCCAAAAGTGTCAAAACCATGGAGTTTTGGAAAATGATCGAAGAGGTAAACACGACAACCACACCACTACTGATGAAACACTGATTTCAGACATTAAAACTTTTATAGACTCAATACCAAGGGTTCCGTCACACTACACAAGGCAAACATCTACTCGCGAATACATAGACGGGGGCAAAACCATTACAGATCTCTTCAATGACTTCAAGGTAGCGCAAGAGAAGAACAGTAAGCCCTATGGTAAGTATTGCATGTTTTACCGTACATTTTCTAAGGAATATAATATTTCATTTTTTTGTCCGCGAAAAGACCAATGCGATCTATGTCTACAGTACACAAATTCAAACGCAGAGCAAAAAAGTATGATTCATGATAAGTATATAGCTCATATAAAAGAAAAAAAGCTAAGTCGTAATGAAAAACATGATGACCGTTGCAAAATAGACGACAAAAATAAAGTCTTAGTGTTCGACTTGCAGGCGGTGTTACAATCGCCACGAGGCGATACATCAGCTTTTTACTATAAATCGAAATTAAATAGTTATAACTTTACCTTTTTTTTTCATATACGCTCCGGCATCGGTCGCGAACGGTTGTGTGCTTGCGCTCTCCCGCTCTTGACTCATTGCTCTGAGTCATATATTCGTTGCATTACGTAACGATTTTCGTAGTCGCTCGACTACACCCGATCTCCGATCGTTTATCGATCGGGCATAGATCCCAAAAAGGCCTTTTTCAAGGCTATCTTATTTCTTTAACAAGAGATTTTCGTCTGTAAATTCACCAGGCCCCTTCCGGGCAAAACCACAGTTTCGTGGTCACTCGGTGGATACCATACGGTGCCAACGAAGCCGAGTGGGGTGTTGACCCAACACACCCGCCGATCCCCTTCAGGGTAAGGCAGTGAATTGGCCGGGTCCCAGTGTTTGGCCTTGGGGGATCTCCTAGTCAACACGTGGTGACAGTTTTGCTTCCACAGCAACTCACCTAGCGTGGTCGGGTATCTTCATACCCTTCACACTAGACTGGTCAGGACCCCGTTGCACATTAAGATAGGCAACGGGCCAAATCAAGCTTAGGGCTCACCATTAGGCACTCATCCTCCCTGTCTTACCCGACAGGGAGGGATTGTACACATCCCCGGCATTCCCACCGGGGAGATAGGCTTAGTTAGGCCATTCCCTCCCCCCCCCGCCATTATGGCCACCAAAAAGGTAGATCTCGAGCTTCTCTCGAAGAAATTAACCTTATTTCTCGAGTATATACTCGAATCGGAGCCTTCCCTCAGAGGGAAGTATAAGGAGGAGCTCTCCTGCCTCTTGAGCATCTCAAGGGGCGAAAACCCCGACCAAGATGTCAGCGTCGCTACGTTCAGCGACGCTCTTGATACCCCTCCGAATGTAGAGTCGCCCAGACCCCCCTCCCCCTCCCCCTCGTCGGAGTCAATGGACACCGACGCCCCCGCTGCTTCTTCAAAGCAACCCTCCTACCCTTCTGGCTCGGAGGAGGAAGACGAGCCAAAGTCCGCTGCTTCCTCTACCTCTTCCTCCCCCTCCGACGACGGCTTCATAGCCGTCCAAGGAAAGGGAAGAAAGAGGAAGAATAGGAAGCAGACCTCTGCGCAGGCCAGTAAGGTCGCCGCAATAGAGGACTCGGACTCCTCTTCATCCACCGTCACCATCAAACCAGCTGTGGTTAAACAGCGAGCTACCGTCGCGACTTGCGCTACCGTAGCTTCCCCCTCCCCCTCCACCGCCCCACCGATCTCGTTTACGTCCTCCGCGAAGGCCCCCCCCGCGCCCCTCGCCCCCCGTACCGCGTCATCCTCCGCAAAGGATGCCCCCGCGCCCTCTGCCTCCTCGTCCGCATCATCCACCGCGATGGATTGCTCCGCGCCCATTAGTTCCGGCCCTAAGAAGGTCGCGCCTCCACCTCCTGTCTTCATACAAGACAAGGAGAAGTGGACGGCTGTATCCAAGTGGTGTATGGAGATGAAAATCTCCTACACCAATGCCCGTTCTACCCAACAGGGTATCAAGGTTCTAGTCCCTACGTCGAAAGACTACAGGGACCTTACCAGAGTTCTGAGAGAGAGAGGTGTGTCATTCCACACCTACTCCCTCCCAGAAGATAGGCAGATCCGTGTGGTGATCAAAAAGATCCCCAAGGAAATCTCTCCCGCCGAAATTTTAGCCGACCTTCAGTCGAAAAATATCCCCGTAGATGAGGTGCACCGCATGCATCGTTCGCGCGGCAGGGAAGCATACGACATGGTATTAGTCGTGTGCTCCCCCACCGAGGGGCATCACCCCATATTCAATATAAAGACCTTGTGCAACCTCATGGGCTTCTCGATCGAGAAGCCCTGGAAGAACAGCGCGATCGGACAGTGTCACCGCTGTCAATTGTATGGCCATTCTCAAAAGAATTGCCATGCAAAACCCAGGTGCGTAAAGTGCCTGGGTGACCACGGTACCGCTGACTGCTCGCGTCCCAAAGACCGTAGCCAGTGCAACAGCCCGCCTAGTTGCGTGTTGTGCGGCCTCGAGGGCCACACAGCCAACTACCGCGGCTGCTCTAAAGCCCCTAAGGCTACATCCGGCAAGCTGACCAAACGTCTAGACGTGAGGCAGCAAAAACAGAGGGACTTCCATCCCCTCCCCTCCTCCCAGATTCCTGAGCGGCTAAGCCCTCAGAGGCCTAGTCCATGGACTATGCTCAATCACCAGCAGGCTTTCCCAGCCCTGGGTATTCCGCGCCCCCCCCCCCCCTCATACCCCTCTCTATACAATGATGGACCCGCGAGTCCATCACCTCCCCCCTCCCCCCGGCTTCCGCGGCCCCTCTTTCGCGCCCTCTGCGCCCCCCGCGAAACCCGCCACCGCTCTAAAACCCCCGCGCCCCGCTCCCACTCCCGTGGCCCCAATTAAACCCGTGGACGATCGTTTCGACGTAATCAGTACCGCGTTCGAACTTTTCTGTTCCCCCAGGGCTACACAGATGGCCCTGGACATCTCTACAGCCCAGAAATCGGGTAGCCTAGCGGCAATCCGTAACGCCTTCAATGCGTATCCCGAGATCACGCAAGCCCTCACCTCTTTCTCTACCCCCCATCATGTCTAACACCACTCAGGCTAGGTTTAAACCCCGATCCCTCAAGCTTGGCACCTTCAATGCCAACGGCTTAAATCAACAAAAAGATGAAATCGCGGACTTCCTCCGCGTTCATCAACTAGATATCCTCCTCATCCAGGAAACTTTTCTAAAGCCCCACAGAGGCAATCCCTCCTTAGCTAACTATCGTATCGTTCGGAACGATAGAACGCGTTGTCATGGGGGCGGCACCCTCATTTATTACAAAAAGGATCTGTACTGCATCCCAATGGATCCTCCCCCCCTCTCACGATTAGAAGTATCAGCATGCCATCTGGGCATGACCGGTCACGCACCGATCACTATAGTGTCGGTCTATATCCCTCCCATTACTATCAACGCTTCGGAAAATTTCCAAAATCTCTCGGACGATATCCAACTGTTGTTAAACATGAGTGACTCCGTCATCTTGGCGGGGGATCTCAATGCGAAACATCCCTCTTGGAATAGCTCCACCACCAACACCAGAGGTCGGCACTTGTTCGACCTCTCCTCCTCCCTAAACTTCGACATCATCGCTCCGATGAGTCCCACTCACTATCCCCATACCATCAGTCATACCCCTGACGTACTAGACGTAACGCTCCTTAAGAACGTTAATCTAAGATTAGATTCAATAGAAACGGTGCACGAGCTTACCTCTGACCACCGACCGGTAATTGTTAAACTAACCTCCCGCATAGGTCCCTCCGACCCTGACCAACCCCTCCCCACTAAAAAGGTGACGGACTGGAGGAAAGTAAGCACTCAGCTGAAATCCAACACATCCCCCTTACTAGACTCGATCCCCGACAACTTCGACTCAGTCGCTGACACGACTGCCGCGATCGACTCACTCACGGAGCACGTACAGACCGTCCTGAGCGAATGCTCCAGGGAGGTTCCAGCAACAGAACCCTGTTACTTGAATCTCCCCGACGATGTGCGTGCCCTGATGACTGAGAAGAACGCGGCTACTCGAGCCTACAGCGTCTTCCCCTGTGCCGCCAACAAAGCCCATATGCGCTACTATCAGAGATCTGTTAGGACACGTATAGCGGAGCTGCGTGAAGCGGGATGGGATAAGATGTTGAGCGATCTAGAGCCCTCTCATCTAGCCTTCTGGGAACTCCAGAGGAAACTCAGGTCCCCCCAGTCGGCCCCCGTACCCCCGTTAGTCCGCCCCGATAAAACCATTGCCTTCGACGACATCGACAAAGCCGAGTGCCTAGCCGACAGTCTAGAAGCTCAATGCTCTCCCAGCACCCTACCAGTAGACAAAGCTCACCTCGATGAGGTCGACGCCGAAGTCGAACGTAGAGCCTCCCTTCCTCCCGTAGAAGACCCTGATTTTCCCCTGCCCCCCATCGAACCAGATGAGGTGCACGAGATAATCAAAGGTCTGCATACGCGCAAAGCCCCCGGTTCAGACGGACTCACCAATAGGGTGGTCCAGCTCTTCCCAGCCCACTTAATCATGCTACTGACCACCATCTTCAATGGTGCTCTAAGCAATAACATCTTTCCCCAGACGTGGAAAGAGGCCACGGTCATAGGTATCCCAAAGCCCGGCAAGCCTAAAAACGAGCCCTCTAGTTACCGCCCAATCAGTCTGCTCAAAGTTCTCGGAAAAATCTACGAGAGGCTTATTTATAAGCGTCTCAGAGACTACGCCGAGACTAAGGGCCTCATACCCGACGAGCAGTTTGGCTTCAGAACTCAGCACTCTAGCGTGCATCAGGTCCACCGCATAGTCGAGCTGGTCAAAGGTGGTCTCACCCGCGGCTATCCGACATGCGCAGTCTTCTTCGACATAGCGAAAGCTTTCGACAAAGTCTGGCACAACGGCTTAGTATACAAGCTATACAAACTCGGAGTGCCGGATCGTCTCGTACTCATCATACGAGACTACTTGTCGAATCGCACCTTCCGCTACCGTATCGAAGGTGCCCTATCCTCCCCTCGCCCCATAAGGGCAGGAGTCCCTCAGGGCTCAGTGATAGCCCCCCTCGCGTTCACGCTGTTCACCAGCGACATCCCCAGACACAGAGGGACGCAGCTCGCTCTGTTCGCAGACGACACTGCGATCACCTGCAAAGGCAACGCCCCTTCGTCTCTCCTAAATCTACAACGGGCCGTCAATAACCTTGGCGCCTGGTTTAGACGGTGGAGGATCGAAGTTAATCCCGACAAAAGTCAAGCGGTTTCATTCTCGAAACCGAGATCTAGACCCCCCCCTCCCCCCCGAACGATCACCCTGTTCGGCAAGCCGATCCCTTGGGAGAAGCGAGCCAAGTACCTAGGTGTGATCTTAGACCAGCGTCTCTCCTTTTCAGAGCACATAAAGACGGTTCGTTCGCGAGCCGCTTTCGCTCTAGGTAGGCTTCACTGTATCCTAAATTCACGCAGCAAATTGTCACTAAAGTGCAAATTGCGTATCTACACAGCGTGTGTCCGTCCCATAATGACCTATGCGGGAGCAGTCTTCGCCCACGCCAAACCCCGTCATATCCATAGGATGCAGACCCTCCAAAACAGATTCCTTCACAAGGCCACGGGAGCCCCGTGGTACGTCAGAAACGAGACCCTCCATCTCGACTGTAAGATCCCTACGATCCACCAGTTCCTCAAACGCATGGCAAAGCGCCACTTTGAGTCCGCTCCTCGACATCGGAACCCTCTGATAGTCGAGGCAGCCAATTATGTCCCGTCCCAAATCAGTCAGATCCGCCGTCCGAGGCATGTACTCTCCGACCCAGATGACCCCATTACACTCCTCCAGGAGCAGAATAGGGCCACCAGTACAGTGCACAAACACAGACGCCTCCCGTCATTCCGACCTCGCCGCCGAGGTCCTTTACGTACGCGATCTACTCCCCGAGTAAACGAATCCCCCCCCCGACCCTTGCTCGATAACGAGGTGCCAGCAGTTGTTGCAGCTGAGCACGTAGCTTTAAATACCCCGAATAATAATCATGATATAAATATAAATTTGATCCAGCCTGTCCCCTCTTGCTGTCCTCCCGTCAGCGATGCCCTAAGCCGAGGTCCGTACCCCACAGGGGGTGCCCTTAGCGAGCATTCGCTTAATTTTAATTTAGAATAGTTGAAAAAGCTCCTGGCTGGAGGCTCTAAGTGTAGAAGCTTATGGCACCCACAGGAAAGTCCGGTTAAGCAGCCAAGACCTTAGTGGTCAAAACTGCGAGAAGCCATTATTAAAAAAAAAAAAAAAAAAAAAAAATATAACTTTACCATCACACTCTTAAACAAAAAAGTTGAAGCCCAGATGAAAGATTCCTATACTGATGTAGACTGCTATTTTTGGAATGAAACTGATGCCAAACGCGGTGCTAATGAGATAGGCTCCTGTTTATTGGATTGCTTTGAGAGACTATGTTGTGAAGCAGGGGTAACTGCTAGTAATAGTGATGGCCTGAACTTGATTCTGTATTCAGACAACTGCTGCGGTCAAAATAAGAATAAATATATAGTAGCGCTTTATCTCTATGCTGTAACCCACCTGAATATAGAATCAATCACACACAAATTTTTAATTAAAGGTCACACTCACAATGAGGGTGACAATATTCATAGCCTGATCGAAAAAGAAATTAAAAAGAATTTAAAATCAGGACCAATTTATTGCCCCCACCAATATGTAGCCATTATCAAAAATGCCAAAAAGACTGGTCAAATGTTCTGCGTACACGAACTTACATACGACTCATTTTTAGACCTAAAAAAACTGCAGGAAAATTGGGGATACAATTTTAATGAAACTGAAGATAAAAATGTTTTATCATGGAATGATATCAAAGTTATAAAAGTGATAAAAAGGGAACCTTTTTCATTCTATGTGAAAACATCATACAACAAAGATGCAGAATTTGCAAAGATAAACGTAAGAAACAAGAGAAAAAAATTGAATCCCCTATCAGAGCTGACAACAGTAAAAGCATACACGGGCAAGCAAAAGCTCGGTGAAAATAAAAAGAAGGATTTAAAAGAGTTACTTGATAAAAATTTGATACCCAATTTTTATAAAGATTTTTATGATACGATTCTGTAATCAGGGTGAATACTTGCAAGGTGCAAACAAATTGTATGTTAAGTTTAGTATTGTAATGAATGACTGATTAAGTGCCTAATATTGAGAAAATTGATCTCTTAATTAATAATAAATAAGTACAATTAGGTATTATCATGTTGTTAAAGAGATGATAAGTGTGACTGTTGCTATTTCCTTGAGAATTTTTATTCAGATTTACGGTTTTTATTAGATTATAAATAAAAAGTGCCTCCTAATATTGTAAATTTAATATTGATCTCTTCGTTAAGTTTAATTCGTTAATATTATAATCTAGGATAAGTTTTTACTGCTTTATTTTTATAAAGTTTATAAATTACATTATTAGGAGTCAAAGTTTATTTCAGAGTTGATTTTAAAGTACCTATATACAAATTGTGTACTGTGATTAGGTATCACAGTACACAATTTGTTTTTCACAGTACACAATTTGAATATTGTAAGAGTATTAAGTTCAATTCAAATAATATATCTTAAGTATTAAGATTCATTCGTGTATAAGTCAAATACTACATAAAAGTAGACATACAGTTAATTATTACTTGACTGTTGTTGTATACAAGATTTATTGTTAATTAAAGTTTGCATTGCAATAAGGTACAATACAATTCACAATTGTTTGTACAAAACAATTGTGAATTGTATTGTACCTAAAGTTCAAATAAAATGCTGACCTGTGTCAGTCCCTACCACCAATGAGGCGTTAGCCGCAAATCAAAAGTTCTCGAAAGTTCAAAGAAAATGCTGAAAAGGCTACTGTTAAGTAGCCTTTTCAGTATTTTCTTTGAACTTTACTATGTTTTTGATTCTTTTATTAATGAAAATAATAAATAAAACGAAATATTTTTATACTTATCTTTTATTTTATATACCTTAATGACTCATTATAATAACAATAAGAACTTACATTGAATAAAATACGGACTCATTTCAAAATATGTCACCAATATTAAAATTTTACTTCATAGTAAAAGGACCCATACCTTAATAATGAGTATTCTTTAGTTATATATTAAATAAAACACGGACTCATTTCAAAATGTGTCACCAGTATTAAATCAATGTAACTTTATCTTTTATATTACACTGACGCATCTTGAGGAATATTTTTTTTTACCGATTAATTTATAGTAAAAAATCTAAATTTCTTAAAAATTATATTCAAATACAATACTCACTTTATCAACTATCCCTACAATACATTATTTCATTATATAAAGCTATTTTCTTCGAGTAATAAGCCATTTTGTAAGGTAAGTCAGGTTTGCTAAATCGTTTTTTGCGATTTCTCGAAAAACGTCTTTTTTCAGTTGTGTCAGTATATGATTAAGCGTGCGAAATGTACGTACATATACAAACAATATTGTAAAACATTTTAAAAGAGTAACGGTGGAGTTTCTTGCCCATTCTTCTCCATACGAAAACTACCTTTTGGAAGGGGCGACTAGAATCAATTTTATTATTTTGTAATTTTTGACGTTCAAAAGTGCCATACATGGGCCTATTTGAAATAAATGATTTGACTTTGACTTTGTTTGGTCTAAGCCGACGTTTACAAAGGTCCTTAGCGTAAAAACAGAAATTACGCAACTTTTAACGATTTTGCTGGAAGTGAGCGCGAGCCGCGGCATGAATACAGTCGCGATTCTATAATAGGCCTGTGTCCAAATTTTTTTTTATCCGTCTTGTAGATTATTAAAAAATATTGAACACGTATTTTTTTCTTTTTTGACGTAATCAAAAGATTACGGCGATACATTAAATTAAAATGTGGCATGATGTCACTGCCTTGCTAGATTTAATACTGAGTTGTGCACACTCCACAACTTTAATGTGTGTTTTCTAAGTTATTTTTGATTAATAATTATGATAAAGCAAAAAATACGTGTCTAATATTTTTTTATTATATGACTGGCGGACTAAATATAATAAATAGTTATTCATATAATATTAGTGCTTCACACAAAAAGTTTAATAAAAAATAAATGGGTAACGCGACATTCTATTCAATTCTAGTAGTTAAGCCATCAACCTAAGGAGGTTAATAACGTTTGTTAGGAAGGCCTAACAAACGTTATTACAAACAAGAGGGACGAGAACTGTTCTCCATTAAATTGTTCGGGGACATTATGCTAACTACTCAAAGGAGTCTCCAATAGAATGTGAAACAATAGTCGACAAATACGTCACTTCCACATGGCAAGATAAACACGTTCAAACTATATCTTTAGTAGGAGAGTTATCTGTTGTAAGATTGGAATAGACTTGACAAGTCTATAGATACAATAAATCGTCTGTATTTATTTAGTTTCATCTACAAATTTGCATTCTTTTTTTTTGGTGGAAAATTATCAAATACCTTCTCCCGCTCTGGGCGGAGCGGGAGGGCGTGTCAGACTCTTACTGACTAAAACCCACCCGTGTTCCTTCAGTTGCCTGTATGTTGCCAGGGGCCACGGTAACCCTTTCGGACAAACCCGCATCTACAAATGCCCTGGTTCTTATATTCTCAGATAAATTCTCAATAGCTATTGATTCGGTAAAGCTATCAATTAAAGCAAAGTTATTCCTGAACACTCCGATAAGAAACGAAGTGTCGATTATACACAATGATCATCAACTTGTGACCCGTCCCAGTTTCGCATGATTTCACAACTAGACAAAACATCAAGTTTTTTTATTATTTATAAATTTTAACCAACGAATCAACTCAACTTTTCACACTTCACTGTTGGACAAAGGCAGGCAGTGTAGTTTCAGGCTGGCATATATAAGTTTAACCCTTCGTGGAACCGAAACAAGGATCCACGCGAGACACAATGGCTTTTTAATTGTTTCTGTAACTACGGCATTCAACCAGTTAATATTAATGTATTAACACGCACAAACCTTCCGGCATTAATTCTCTAAGCCCACGTACGCATGGACGTGAAAATATCGCGGCGGGATTATATCGCGCACTGGATTTTCAACTCTCGGTGTTGACCCGAAAGTTGAGAATCCAACAGAGTACATTTCAGTGCGTCGAAAAGACACACTGTTGAATTTTCAACTCTCCACGCTAATCAGAGTGTTAAAAAACAATCGCCGTGGAAAAAAATCACCCGTGCTTTCTGGACTAAATGATGTTCAAAACCGCATCAAAATACATTACGTAGTTTAGACGTATGTGTATGGTCACACACAGACACAAAAAGTGACTTTAATTTATAATATGTTTGTGAATATACTCGTAGATATTACTGTCGCAAAGATAAACTCTGGTTAAGAATATCTAAGAAACCGGAGTATAAGCAATTAGTGAGTGTTTCTACTGGAAAACTTTGAAATAACAGTTCATACAAAATGCTAGGAAAACCGTAGTCAGCAAGGCTATACGGTTTCCCTAGATAATTCACTACCTGAGAAGAAACGGAGAAGTTAACCGAGTTTTTCTAAGAACTTACGTTTAATATTTTTATTACCCGACTACGGCAAAGCCAAAAGGAAGGGTTATGATTTTAGTAGTCTATGTATGTATTTTATTTATTTTTATTTTATTTTTTAAGAAAACTTACAGCTAGGATACAAATAGTTGATAGTTAGTAAAAGAAGGCCAATTAAAAGTTTTCACTGACAATATTAGGGTAGCACAAGAAACAGCAGACAGGCAAGCTAAAGTAAGAGTAAATAAGTACTCAGACTACGAATAAGAAAAGTATTATTCGTAGACTCGGAATTAAGAATAGACTAAACAGGTTTTAGTGATCTTCAAAGAAGTTTTTACATAGTATTTTTTTAAGTTTAGGAACACTGGTGGAAAATAAATCAAGATCATTAACACTTTGACACATCGAGTTGTATGCCCTGCTAGCTCTTATCATATAAGAGTTTTGTCGATATATGCACCGCACAGAGGGAACATACAGAGGTTGGTGATTCCTTAAGGTGAAGGATGGAACACGCAGCCCAATTTTGCTCATCAATTCAGAACAGTCGGATGAACCATTTGCCAAATTGAACAAGAGTATATTTGTATGTATGTTTGTATAATATTTGTAAGTATGTTTGTATGTATGTATGTTTGTATGTATGTATGTATGTATGTTTGTTTTTACGTGTGTTCCACCGTAGGGCCTAAACTACTGAACCGATTTTGATGAATGAGATATCAATAGATTCGTAATAATGGTCCGGGTGACATAGGCTATATAATTTTTCCCTAAATTTAATTTGGTGGACTTTACACGTAAATTTCTAACCTCTTAAAAAATTAAAATGGGATGATCATGACATGTTTGGTATCAAAAGAAAGGTCTTGATGAGCACATTACAAATATGTATATAATATTATATTTTCAAAGTAAATAAATATGTTAAAATCGTTAAAAACAAGCAAAAGTGAGACTGCGCTACGTAGTATCGCAAGATGTTACCAACGTGCAGTTAATCAAATCTTAATAAATAGAAACGATTTGTAATTCCACTCTTATGAAGAAAAACAAGTACAACGAAATATTTATATTTTGGATTTCTTCGAAGCTCGATATCGATATATGGTGTTGGCGTCGAAATAAATCGCTCTATGGTTTCTTCCAAAGCACTATGCACTGCTATTGGAATTTAAAATAGGTTAATTACTGAACTATTGTATTACTCTTATTTACGTTTATCAAGTGTCAAAACGGAAAAGTATAAAATAAAAAATAAAGTTTAATAAAAAACTGTTACCCGACTACCTACGGGAAAATGAAAATGATCTAAAAAGTACGAAACAAGCAAATATTTCAGACAGAAATCAAGACATAGGTACAAAAATGGTCAAGGTAAAGCCGTCGTCGCATGCCATTATAATTTTGTAGGTGTTCCTGGCACCAACATGGTATATAGGCATGCGACCACGGCTTTACCTTGACCATTTTTGTACCTATGTCTTGATTTCTGTCTGAAATATTTGCTTGTTTCGTACTTTTTAGATCATTTTCATTTTCCCGTAGGTAGTCGGGTAACAGTTTTTTATTAAACTTTATTTTTTATTCATAATGGATAAGACGATTTTGTAAAGCAAATTCTAGGTTTTGTACATATTTGTGAATACTTGCTATAATGTAGCACTGTTTCGTAGAAATTCTATGAATGTACTAAATAATTGTCACTCATGTTTCTTGTTATCCGTGATTTATTGCTGAGCAAACCTTCACGACGTTGACATATTTTCCTAGTATGTTGAGTGTTATTTGCTAGTCTTGAATTGTTATCTGCTAGTACATTTCAACTTTAATCTTTTCTAGTTATGTACGTGATCTCGGAAAGCACGTTTTAAGCCGTTGGTGCCGGTTGTCATTCTTGTATCTTTGACAGTCGTACCGGGTCGTCAGAAACCCAAGTCTGACAACCAGTCTCACCAAAGAGTATCATATTACCCAGTAAATGCGTTGTGGATGTCAGACAGGCAGCCACTGTATGTACAATACTGATATTAAGCTGCATGTGGTGAGACTGGGAGCCGACCCTAACATATTTGGCAAAGGCTAGGACGATCTAGGATGGGTTACGTAATGATGTCGTGTCAGTTCGTGGAGTATTTTAATGAAATTCATTTTACCAACTCACTTTACTAAATGAAATGAAATGAAATGAAATGAAATTGTTTATTCTGTAAATAGGATATCGGAATCACTTTTACACGTCACATAATTTTTTTTTATTAAAAATAAGCTAGATGAGTTCGGCGTTTCCTATCTGACTACTCTGAGAAGAAAGGCCGAAAGAAACTCAGAGGTCGCAGTCTCTTTTAAAGTCCAGACATAATCTTGGTCAGGCCATATGAGGACCATGTAGATTAGTGTCTGAAAAGGTCTTTTGAGGAAAGAACCACACAGATTTGAGTGGACCTGTCCAGTCAGTGCAAGCATTTGTCAGTAATCGTGGAGCTCAACTTAGAACTTAAGGAGCTCAACTCGACGAGCAATACCAAAGAAAGGACATTTGGGTAGGCCGCAAAAACTACTCAAACTGCCAGACCATCACTAAAACTAGAAGAGAAATAAAAATAATATCCACATAGTCCTCACATTCACAATAGTTAAAATAATATAATACTTTACAAAGTAATCATGTCATTTTGAATATATTTTCCAACAATGTCAACGTTTTATAAAACTGGTATATGTTGATTTTACATAATAATTAAAATGTCTAGTTCTATGGTTTTATCACAAGGCTTAGCAGAGCGAGCAGTTCAATCCCAAGCTTTTTTATCTTCTAAATAATCTGAAATTGTATAGTACCCTTTTCTACAAAGTTTGGTTTTAATACAGATTTTAAATCGTTTAATGGGTAAGTTTCGAATGTCAATGGGGAGTTTGTTGTAAAAGCGTATACATTGACCCATGAATGAGTTGCCTACTTTGTGGAGACGTGTGCGATGTACAGCAAGGTTGTGTTTATTCCTGGTATTTAAACTATGAATATCGGACATTTTCTTAAAATTTGATATATTTTTGTGTACATACAATAGGTTTTCAAAAATATATTGTGAGGCTACAGTCAGAATATTTATTTCTTTGAATTTTTCTCTAAGGGAGTCTCTTGGACCTAGGTTGTAAATGGCTCGAACAGCCCTTTTCTGTAGAACAAAGATAGTATTAATGTCCGCACAGGTTCCCCAGAGAAGAATCCCATATGACATAAGACTATGAAAATAACTAAAATAAACAATTCTGGCTGTATCCACGTCAGTTATCTGTCTAATTTTTTTAACAGCATAGGCGGCCGAACTTAGCCTTCCTGACAATTTTGCTATGTGTGGGCCCCATTGTAATTTACCATCAATAGTGATTCCAAGAAAAACTGTCGACTCAACAGGGTCCAATTCTGTTCTATTAACCTGAACATTGGTAGATAGCTGCCTGACATTTGGCATTGAAAATTTAATGAGTTTAGTTTTTTTTTCGTTCAGGAGAAGATTATTTACATTAAACCAATGCACAACTTTAGAGAGTGCATCATTAACTTGTTCAAAGTTGACTAACTGACGTTTGATTTTAAAAATGAGGGAAGTATCATCTGCGAATAATACGATCTTGTGATTATCCCTTATGTGATAAGGCAAGTCATTTATATAAATTAGAAATAAAAAAGGACCAAGAATTGAACCCTGCGGAACGCCCATGGTGACCGCAGATCCTGCAGATCTCTTGCCATTAACATCGATCCTCTACGACTAGTGGAAAGCTTTTATGAATTTACAAATAGACTAGCAAACCGCCCTTGCTTTGGACGGTTTTCACATGCAGACAAAACATGAAGATTAATTAATTAATATAGTTAACTGATTCAGGCGTGACCTTGCGGAAATTCATTATAAAATACAATAGACGTTGTTGCGCTAAACTATTCTTAAAGAGCCATATAAAACCCTGTAAGAAATAGACACGTGTTTCGCCTCTCAACGAGGTATCCTCACACACACCAAGCGCTGGTCGCGTTCGGTGTGGCAACACGCCGTGTTCGGGTTCGCGACAAGTCAGTCGTCATCCTGATGATACCTCGCTGAGAGGTGAAACACGTGTCGATTTCTTACAGGGTTTTTTATGGCTCTTTAGGAATAGTTAAGCAGAACAAGTTACTAAATATAACAACGTCTATTGTATTTATAAAAATACTAATCTTTTATACACATTAAACCTTCCAGAATAAATTCTTTATATGATGTTCAAAACCGCATCAAAATCCGTTGCGTAGTTTAGAAGAACAACACGGTCAGAGAGACACATGAAAAGCGACTTCAATTAATAACATGTTTAATATAAATACTTAGTTACTAAATTCAGCCTTTTTGGACAGCGAATATTCCATTTGCTACCCGATCAATTTATTCGGAAAGCCAGTATTTACCAAAAGCTGAACAGTTAACGCCATAGTATACAGGGTGGCAAGGATATCGACGCGAAAGCTGTTACCATGGATTCAGTACATGATTCTGAACCGTCTTGCGTTGAAATTTTTCGCCGATTATTTTAAAAAAATCTGCTGTTCCATACATTAGGTATTGTGAAGGGGTTCCGCTTAGGTATTGCACTATTATATGAAACAGCTGTTTTTTTTTTAAGTGATAACTTCTTTAGGCGCGTTGGGTATTTTTTAGATGGGAAAAAACAATTGAACTCGCGACACTGTTACCGTTATCGTTACCGACATCTCATTAAAAGTATTTCCTACACAACAAAATTGTTCAAGTTATCACTTCTGTCAGCACTCCCGGAGTGCCACTGTTTTTTTTTTAAACTAGAAATTTCCACGCAGGTGGTTTCAGAATCATGTACTGAATCCATGGTAACAGTTTTCGCGTCGATGTCCCTGCCACCCTATATTGTACACAAAGTTTAGTTGACAGTTATAGAACTGAAGACGCAGATATATGACAGTGACCTTGAATGGTTAGTTTGCGTGTTCTGTACTGAGCTCACGCAACGCGTCGTACGTCCAGCCAGTAATAGGACTCGCCCATCAAGGAGCGCTGTCCCAAATTAGACGCATTATTAATTTATTACACGTAAAAAAAAGGTATTTTAATAAAACACGTATACTAAAAGATCAGTAATTTAATTATCTTTAATTTGGTAAAGTTTTCAGAAAAATACGTTTGATGGATTTTGCGTCATTCTCAGTTTTTTATCCGCGTTAGACATAACTTTACAAATTAATTTCACTATGTAATATAAACATAATAAAAAACATGCCTATATTAAAATAATTTAAAAATGCTCTAATTTAACATATATTTTTTCCAAATCAATAACACTACTCGTTCAGACGTCATCTTCAGTATAAAATCATTAAAAGTCAGCTATCGTCCCCTGAAGATCTTAAATAGTGCAACATGTAATAGGAATTTGAGACCAATGTAATTAAAATTAAATTCACAGAGTAGGATACAACTTAGTGGCAAAGTGGTAACGCAAATGTCTTGCTTGCCAAACCTGAAGCAGAAATTGAATAAGCAACTAGTTTGCACTTCGTGTACATAGCTTTAGTTGAGATGACTCTATACGGCGTAGTATTAACATATAAAGCGCTTGAGCGAACACAACCACGCTGTATTTAGCTGCTTTAAACAAGATCGTTTGTATTCGCATAGTTCTGCTTTACTAAACGACTGAAAATCATTTGTTTTGCGTTTGTTTAATTTACGTCTTTGTGGAATGTTGGAGTAACATTTTTCATAGATTTTGAAATAGTAGACTACGTATTTGATTGCGAGTTGCAAACGGCTGATCTCTGTAGGTATTTAAACTACCTGTACCTACTTACTGAAATAAAATTGTTAAAGAATAGAGAAATAGAGATTCGATAAATTGAAATCCTACATGGATTTCAATTTACCGACTCTAAACATTCATCATCATTTCCCTAGGTTTTTTTTAACTATAGCTCAGCTTCCATCCAGTCTAACCGAAAACAGAAGGATACCAGTATTTACAAGAAGCGACTGCCTATTAGACCACGACAACTTTCTGAAGATTATTTACGAAAATTACCCAGTAATCAAACCCACGAGAAAGGAGTTTTATATTGTGAATTTGTATTCACAAAGCTCAAATAGGAAAGCTTTATATTTCCCGATAAAAGTATGAAAATATAGCCTTTATACTCTTAATCGCACAATGGCTAGAGGGTCATCGCGCGGTTAATCCGCTTAGCTGGCAACAGAACCACTCTACCGCCATCGCCACAAAGTAGGAACCAATATACGACCAGACTAGAATCACATAATGTACGTGCATCGAACTGTAGATGATATTGGAACAATGAGATTAGTATTCGTGGGAAGATTATCTTGCTGAGCTTATGCCTCATTTTCATAAGTCGATAAATCGGTCGATATACAGCATGCGGGAACTCCCCGCAGGCGGGGTAATGACTACTAACAGTCATAAGTCAATAAAGCTGCCGGTACACCATCTGCGGCAAATCCCCGTAGCGGGCGTAGCGACCAATGAAATTTATCGGTCAGTAAAAAGCGTGCGGTGACTCACACCCAATAAAAATTATCAATGCAAATCTGCCTTCAAAGTAACTGCCAAACGTTCAGTGTAGGTTTTCCGGCGCAATCATTCTCTTCCCCGAAAACGGGCTCTATGCCATGCGTTAGAGAAATCTTCTGCACTTAAGAGCCCTATCGACCAATGAATTAGGTCTGGTTTTAACAAATATGTTTTGGATTTATTTGCAAGGATAGACAGATTGAAAATAGTTATCCTCGTATTGACATTTGAAACATCAACGGCGCAACGTTGCCAGCCCTCATTCAACAAAAACTAGAGGTAAAAAAACTCTAGTGCCAATTATTCGCTTCCAATCTGAACAAAGCTCCACTTGATGGCAGATAGAAGAGGTTTAGGTACACATGGCTACACATCAAGCTATACATTTCCAGTATTAACTGACCTCGCTCTGTACAGAAATTCTATACAATGCGAAATCAACTCAAACTGGAACGTATACCTTGATGTGTAGCCGTGTGTACCTAGTAGTATTGTTCCGAACAATGTCATTTACAAGCAATCTACAAGAGATATTTTAAATGGAACTCATTTTATACTCAGCTTAACTTCGTGTTTGTCCTTAATTTCCTAGATAAACCAATAACCTTCTAAAGCTCTCGCTGATGGTTCGTCGAGTATATAATCCGCTTAGTTTAACAAAACCACTTCGACACTACAGTAGAACCTTATTGTCGCTGTGGTATCACGTACGCTGTGCGCTGAAACTATGCATAATAATAATTATAGAGTGGCTTTTACTTGACTAGCGTCCTAGGAGAACTAGTTTATATACCGGGTGACTATTGAAAATCAGCGCTGTGCTGTGGGTCCCTATAGCACAGCATCAAGCCGAGTGGAAGCCTTCTTGTCACAGTCATGACGTGCCAGCAGCTGCCGCATATTTCTATTTGTGCTCTTAATTATGTATATTTAAATTTATTGTTTTATTTTATTCTAATGTTCTTTTCTATAATGCACGTGTTTCTGTGACAAATAAACATATTTTTCTTTCTTTCTTACCTTGAGAGAAAGAGTATCCTCTGTTTTAATAGTGTTAATCTAGGATATAATCTTGGGGTTGCGAAGAAGTCCGAAAAGATCGTGACCTCGACAACATGGCAACTGGAAGAACACGGGTGGGTTTTAGTCAGTAAGAGTCTGACACGCCCTCCCGCTCCGCCCAGAGCGGGAGTATTTAATAATTTCCCACACAAAAAAAAAGGATATAATCTATCTGTTCACCCATTTAAATCCGTTCAACCATTTATGCGTGATTGAGCAACATCGTCACAAACTTTTACTTTTTATAAGGTGTCGAACATATGAAAATCGAACCTTTATAATCTTATTTTCTTGTTCGTCTATCACTAAAGTTTTACTCGATAATTATTAGGGATTTGAATTTTGGCACTGAGTTAGGTTTCAGTGACGAGAATAAATATTTAAAAAAAAAAACAGCGCCACTCCGGGAGTGCCGACAGAAGTGAAAGCTCTAAATCGGCACCACGGATATCGACGCGTTGATGTCTTTTACTCCACGGTGTCGGTAAATTGCGTTATAGTGTCGCGAAATCAAAGGTTTAGTCCCATCTCAAAAATGCCCAACGCGCCGAAAGAAGTTTTCACTTAAAAAAAAATTGTTTTCTGGTCTTTGACTGGCAATCTGTTGGCACGTCACCCAGACCTGCACATAATGCTAACATTTTAATTCCTACGTTGTAAAGATCTCGAGAAAAACTCTGAGACGAACAACAAAGTGATGTTCTAAGTTTGACTGTTGGTAATTGCATTAGTACCAACCAACAAAAATTATTCGTGACTATAATCACTACATAGTATAAAACAAAGTTCCTTTCTCTGTCCCTATATCCCTATGTATGCTTAAATCTTTAAAACTACGCAACGGATTTTGATGCGGTTTTTTTTACTAGATAGAGTGATTGAAGAGGAAGGTTTATATGTATAATTATACCCGTGCAAAGCCGGGGCGGGTCGCTAGTTAGAAATAAATCAGAACAAAGTCAACCTTTAATAAAAAGTATCACTGTCACTGATCAATTACCTGGATATAGCTTATGTAATTAGTAAGTGAATAAGGTAGGTACTGTCATCCATTCAGTCCATTACCAGAGACACTATGCTAGTTCAATAGCAATTTTTTCTAGTATAAATAATGTATGAAGTCAAGTAAGTCAAGTAGTATGAAGGCATAATAAGAGATGGTAGGCATGATTATAATATGAGCGCTATTATAATTAAATTCTCAGTAATTCCATTCCTGTATTAGATTCAGTACCTACAGTAACTGAATATTATACAAGATAGCTGATATTATTATAAATGTGTCTGTTATTATTCAAGTTTTTAGTACTTAGGTACTAGATTATTAAAGTGTAACTATAGAGTTTCTAACACAGTTTGATTTATATGAAACAACAAATTCGAATCGTCCATCAACATTTTGTCTTTTCAACAGTGGCTATGTAGTTTTAGGGGCATGAGGAACAGGGTGTAAAGTTCACTTATCCACCATAGAAAATGGAGGATCCTCCGACCAGACGGGTGTTGTGTCTGGCGGGCAACTGCCCATCGGTTTGAAGTCGGAATCTTGTATATAATATGTCGATCGCTCGGTAAACTCTAACTGCGCGATACAGGATTTGTGTGACGTCATGTCTATGATGCGTATTTCGTATGTGGCGGTGTAACCGCTACATAGTGTATGGTTTACAGAAAAATTGTTTAACATTATTTTTTTCTAAAAAAACATAAAACAAAAGCAGTTGCCTTACAACGATTTGCACCACGTAAAATCTTGTGAATTTATCCTTCAGTAACTGCTTTAAAATACGTCAGCGACAATTCAATCCGTCGTGTAACAAGCAAAAAATATTTCCTCCCATGACTTATAAACGCAGGAAATCTAAAAATCATGTCCAATAATACTTTTCAACTTTTGAAATACACTTGTAATAAAAATATACGTATTCAAACGTCAGAAACAGATATTGCCGACGACATTTTAATATATTATGTCGTTTGAAGATCTTAACCGATTCGAGAGTATAATCAGTTTTGTATACATTGAATTATGTACTATCCTATGAATTGACCATAACTACCACATGTTTTGTTTTTTGATTTATGGAATGTAAATAGACTTATTATTGAAATTAAATTGGGGAACATGAAATGTCTTTAAACGACGGAACCAAAACCATTTTATGCTAATAAAGAAAACTAAAGGAAACAATTTATGCATTATCCTATGAATTGACTGTAACTTACAATATGATTTTTATTTTTGTTTTATTGAAGTAAATAGGCTGTTGTGGACTCCTACTCCATTTACGCACAACAGGGACTAAAAGCGACATCTCAAGGAGAGAAATGACACCATACGCTACGTCATACATATTACTCGACTGTGATTGGTCTTCATATAAAATATTGTTCCCACTCCCCTCTCCTTGAATGTTGTAAAAATCAAAATGGCCAATACAGAATTTGTTCGTTAAGAATAACGCACCGTTTTATTAAAATCCTCAACACAAAACTAAAAGACACCTTAAGTTTTCACAAACCTCACCGCTGCTGTTACAAGGCTTATTATATAAATTATTATGGGGTATACGGAATGTCTTCGAACGACTGAACCCAAATCCATTTTATTCAAATAAAAATATCAACAGCAAACAATTTTTCAACTTTGAATAACATCAAATATGAAGCAGTACGTTAAATAGTGAATAGACTTAATACTTTAATCAATAAATAATCATTGTATCAAAAATGTTGGTTTAGACGCTCGAACGTTGGAAACTGTGCCGAGGACAGTCACGCAAGGTTGCTATTTATTTGACATGAACTATCATGATGATAACTAAACTTTTCGATGTATTTGCGACTAAAGCCTTTAGAATATTAAACTTCTTAGTCAGCTCTTTGATAATAAAAGTGACATACCTTTTTTTTTGGGTGGGAAATTATCAAATAACTTCTCCCGCTCTGGATGGAGCGGGAGGGCGTGTCAGACTCTTACTGACTAAAACCAACCCGTGTTCCTTCGGTTGCCCTGTTACCGGGGGCCACGATTTCCCTTTCGGCCCATATTCGCAGCCCCGGCAGGCATTGGCCCTAGCGGACCCCGTCAATTCTGCTGACATCTCTTTGAGGCGCACGTGGAACTTAACGCGCCGTCGACCCGGGCTTGGTCCTTATCGGACGGTGAGCTACCCATTACTCACCGTCCGCAAGCCCGCGCCTACGGTGCCCGGAAATCGGCTCGCGATTCACGCCCCGGGCATCTCCTCCTGCGGCGATTAGGGGCTTGAGATCGCGAAATTTGCCTCTCCCTCACGCGTTCCGCCTCCACCTTCGCGAGCATTACCGCTTCGCAGAAGGAGGTGATGACCTGCCATTTCCTCTCGCTCTGTACCATGGCCTGAACCAGGGCCAGACGCGAGAGATCAACGCCGCCGATTGCCTCCCCGAGCCCCCTCTCACTTCCCTCCTCCTTCATCCTCACCTTTTACTTTTCGGATTCATGTGCGTATTGAATAATTATCACTTGCTTCAAAAACGGTTAAGGGAAACACCGTGAGGAAACCGACATGCCTGAGAGATATTTCTCGACGGCATGTCAAACCAAGTCAGAGGCCCATGGGCGGCTTTAAAACTCTGACACCAGGTTAGTCACTAACCATACGGAAAGAAAAAGAAGGAAATTGATCGTTGGTCTAGTGGTCGCTAGCGCTACTGCTGAACGTGAGGTCCTGGTTTCGATTCCCGGGTCGGGCAAAATGTTATTGGGTTTTTCTATCTGAAATTTCTCAGTAGCAGCTCGGAGTCTGGATTTGTGCCCAGTTGATGACAATAGCCTCGCCCCCTATTACATGGGACTTAAAACATAACTGGTGAAATGTGGGTGTACCTGCTACAGGGACACTTCTGCCTGAAGGATTCTTCAGGGAAACAAGGCGTGATGTTATATTATGCTATGTTGAAATACTCTGTATTAGTTTTCTTAAAGCGAAGCTACTTTTCTGAAAAATTTCATTAATTTTACTCAGATGGTTTAACCGTGATAGCGTAACAAACATGCAGCACACAAAAATAATTTTTGCATTAAATTGTAACAAATTAGCTTGAAAATTTATTAAATATACTTATTAAAAATGTACATAAATTAAAGGCAAAATTCAACCAGCCCTCGTTATTACGTATTAATACAACTGTTCATATTGTTATCTTGAATCGGTTCACATGATTTGCATGCTTCTGTGAAGTCAATTACTCTGTTGACGCGATAAGGGCTTCAAACAAATAATATTCATTATCATAGGTATGTCATTATAATACATGAGTGGCTTTAGAATTATATGAAATGAAAATGGTGTCAATTAAGGAAAATTTTGAGAGCCAAACAAAAATATATTCAGTTTATATTCTAACTAGCAGTACCCCGCGGTTTCACCCACATAGGTCTCGATTCCATGGGTATATCGCAATAAAATGTATTATATGTATTAATTCGGGTTATAACCTATCTGTGTGCCAAATTTCATCCAAATCCGTTGAGTAGTTTTTGCGTGAAAGAGTAAGCAAAGAGCAAAGAGTAATTTAATTTTACTTTGTTTTTTTATTATTTTTATTAATGTTCATATTGAAGGTGTTTAGTTAATAATTTGTGATTTCCTGTGCGAGTCTCAATAAATACTTTTTCTTTTCTTTCTTTCTTTCTGAACATTGGTTAAAGGATTACCAAATGCTAATTAATTATGAGAACTATAATGTGGGCAGTTGTTTTAACCGTAAATCTATGCTGCGTGGAGGTTCTCTAATCTTGATAAAAAATTGTTTAAAATCTAAGCAACGTAATGACATAGTTGGTTTATCAGTTGAACATTGCATCGAACTGTCCTGTGTTGAGCTGGATAAGCATGTTGTAGTGTGCGTATACAGACCCCCTAATTATCAGAACTTGTCTTTATTTGAGTCAATAATGGAAGATGTCCTAGCGAAACTTGCATCCAGTAACAAAGCCGCAATTATTTGTGGTGATTTTAATATAAATATTCTGGAAAATAATTCAAATAGCAGTAGAATATTAAGCCTTTTTAAATCGTTCAATTTATCAAATGTTTTTACAGAACCAACTAGAGTAACTTCAACTTCTGCTACTTGTATCGATAATGTCTTCTGCGGTTGTGATTATTTAGATAAAGCCATCGTAAATTATTTACCATCTGATCATAGTGGACAAACGGTAACTTTTAAATTTAGAACACCTATTCAAAAAGTGCAAATACAAATTAGACCAATAACAACTGGCAAATTAAATAGATTCAATAGTACCCTAAATAATAAGTTAAATGCTCTGGGCCCTAATATGGACGATGCAAATAAATTGTATGAGGATTTCTTTTCAGTAGTGTACACTGAATTCAACAAAACTTTTGAAAAGAGAACAAAAAATATTTGCCCTAATTTTATTTTTAGTGACTGGGCAACTAGAGGTATTAGGATAAGTAGGGAAAGACTGTTCGAGCTGTATGGCCTTAAGCCTTACATTAATACTGAAACTTTCAACAAGTATGTTGCTACATATTCCAAAATTTTTAGAAATACTTGCAAGATAGCTAAAGCTCTGTATATTAGCAACAAGATTAAATCAGCAGAAAATAAAATAAAAACAGTTTGGAAAGTTATAAATAATGAAACTAATAGGAACAAAGTACGAAACACTGAGTACACATTGGAGACTTCACGTGGTGCCATTAGCTCTAACTTAGAAGTAGCGCAAGAATTTGTACATTTCTTTACTAATATACCATCTAAAACGACAGAAGCTTTAAATTCCTCACCCGATGTCTCAATTAATTTATTAAGAGCGAACGTTCCAGGCTGCCCGGTTGAATTTCAATTTAAACATATAAACCCTATGATAGTTATAAAAGCTTTTCGGCAAATTAAAATCAAATTGACCGAAGATCTATGGGGATTATCTATCAAAGTTTGTACATCCATAATCGAGACTATAGCACCGTACTTAGCTTTAATATTTAATTTGTGTGTGGATCAAGGAGTCTTCCCGGATTTAATGAAATACAGTAAAGTTATACCACTTTTTAAATCTGGGGACAGTAAAGACACTAACAATTATAGACCAGTATCTGTGCTGCCGGTATTCAGCAAGGTTTTCGAAAAGGTAATGCTCAATCAAATGCTTAATCATTTTAACGCCAACCAAATCTTGCACGATCAGCAATATGGTTTCACCAAAGGACGTTGTACAACTGACGCTGGTGTCACCTTATTAAAACACATATTTACAGCGTGGGAGGAGGCCCAAGATGCCATAGGAATCTTTTGTGACCTCTCCAAGGCATTTGACTGCGTGAGTCATGAAACCTTGCTCTTGAAACTTGAGCATTACGGACTAGGTAAACTTGCGCTCAGTTTAGTAAAATCTTATTTAAATGATAGACAGCAGCAGGTTCAAGTAAATGGTGTCCATTCAATCGGTTTAAAAGTAAAAATGGGCGTTCCACAAGGCTCGATATTGGGTCCTTTCCTCTTTTTAGTATATATTAATGATCTACCCCATTTATTAAAAAACCAACCACAAATGGTGTTATTTGCTGACGACACTTCCTTAATTTTTAAGATAAATAGACGTGCATCAAATCTTGACGACGTAAATAACGCCCTACTGCAGGTCCAAAATTGGTTCACTGCTAATAATTTAGTATTAAATGGGAAAAAAACTAAATGCATAAGATTTGCTTTACCAAATGTTAAAAGTAGTGATTGTGACATAGTATTGAATAAGGAGAAACTAGAATTTGTCGATAAAACTGTTTTCTTGGGGATCACGCTCGATTCAAGGCTGCAATGGGGTCCTCATTTAACATCTCTAGCAGGACGGCTAAGTTCAGCAGCATACGCTGTGAGAAAAATCCGTCAATTTACTGACGTAGATACCGCGAGGCTAGTCTATTTCAGTTACTTTCATAGTATCATGTCTTACGGTATTTTACTATGGGGACGGGCTGCAGATATCGAGTCTATTTTTATTCTGCAGAAGAGAGCCATCAGAGCAATATATCGTCTCCGCAGACGCGATTCTCTAAGGGATCTGTTTAAAGATATTAACATCATGACGGTACCTTGTCAATATATCTATGAAAACATCATGTACGTAAGGAAAAATCTAAGTCTTTTCAGTAAAAGAGGTGATAGACACAATTATAGGACTAGAAATAGGGACCAATTAGTTCAACCGGGTTTCAGATTGGCTAAAGTAGACTCATCCTTCATGGGGTGCTGTTTAAAATGTTATAATAAAATACCTTCCCACATACTCCAACTGAACGAAACGAAATTTAAATCATGTATAAAACGCACACTATGCTGCCAAGCATATTATAAGTTGGGGGATTACATCGCTGATAAAAATGCTTGGCTCAGCGCTGGTCCAGCTCCACAAGGGCGCATAAACTAATTGATTAGCATTCGAAAATATTGTTGCAGCTGCTGAAGATTGTAAAACTATCTTTTCCTTGTATAAATTCAATCTCTTTGTATTGTATAATTGCATATCACATGTGTGAGCACTGTGACCATGTTGTACATTCCATAAAGCTACCATTTACTGGGTACGTCTTTCATTGACTTGAATGTGCTCTGGCAGCTGAGAGTATGTCATGCTCA
This sequence comes from Agrochola lychnidis, assembly GCA_963680765.1. Classification (NCBI taxonomy): domain Eukaryota; kingdom Metazoa; phylum Arthropoda; class Insecta; order Lepidoptera; family Noctuidae; genus Agrochola; species Agrochola lychnidis. The sequence goes on from OY796864.1 coordinate 13,627,038, forward strand.
CTCAAATGTCTCGCTGATGGTGGCGTGTGTGTTGGATCATTAAGTTCCCTTCAAAATGGTTGAGCTAAATGGTGCTGATCCATGCGTCATGTTCGTGAACGGGCGCCGTCAGTAGGGACTGGTCATCTCTTAGCTGCCACGGTTTATTTTATTTATTTAAATTTTTGAATTGTTATTATATTTTTATTACGGACGCTTTTAACGTGCACGTCTTTCTACATTGTTCTCACATGTATAAATTCAACACGAATGATGTAACCAATATTTTGTAACAATATTTTGATTTAAAAGAGTGTCCGTGGAGTTTCTTGCCCGTTCTTCTCCATAGGTACCTACTACGCTTTGGAATGGGCAACTAGCTTCATTTTTCTGACTGACCGACCCCTTGACAATTCAAAAGTACCTGTAATTGGTTTATTTGAAATAAATGCTTTGAGTTTGAGTTTGAGTTTGAGTTTTTCATCCATCCTCACAAACTTTCACATTTATAAAATTACTAGCTGCGCAACGCGGTTTCACCCGCATAGGTCTCGATCCCGTGGGAAAAAAATGTATCCTATGTTCTTTTCCAGGGCATCATCTATATATGTGCCAAATTGCATCCAAATCCGTACAGCCGTTTTAGCGTGAAGGCGTAACAAACAAACTTACTTTCGCATTTATAATGTTAAGGAATAGTAGGATAACTAGTCTGTTACTTAAATTCAACTTCAAGAATTATTTTCCATTTGCTGATTACATTTATCTACATCTTTAAATTTTCATGAAGTCAGGGAAATGAAATCGAAATGGTGTTTATTAAATTGACTAACATCTTTAATTGTCCGTATATTCAAATTACAAGTGTCATTCTTTGACAGATATATGAACTGGCTATAACACTGCAATTTGCCGTAGTACTTTTCCTAACCGTACATGGACACTCCCTCCCTCTTTCCTACTTAGTCTTTCTACGTTCAGTGGTGTCACGCATAACGGAACTATTATAAAAAAAGCGGCCAAGTGCGAGTCGTACTCGCCCATGAAGGGTTCCGTAGCAGCAAGTAACATTGAATGAAAGGTAAATTGCGGTTTACGATTTATGACGTATTAAAAAAAAACTACTTGCTAGATCTCGTTCAAACCAATTTTCGGTGGAAGTTTACATGGTAATGTACATCATATATTTTTTTTAGTTTTATCATTCTCTTATTTTAGAAGTTACAGGGGGGGGGACACACATTTTACCACTTTGGAAGTGTCTCTCGCGCAAACTATTCAGTTTAGAAAAAAATGATATTAGAAACCTCAATATCATTTTTGAAGACCTATCCATAGATACCCCACACGTATGGGATTGATGAAAAAAAAAAATTTGAGTTTCAGTTCTAAGTATCGGGAACTCCAAAATTATTTGTTTTTTTTCTATTTTTGTGTAAAAATCTTAATACGGTTCACAGAATACATCTACTTACCAAGTTTCAACAGCATAGCTCTTATAGTTTCGGAAAAAAATGGCTGTGACATACGGACGGACAGACAGACAGACAGACAGACAGACAGACAGACAGACAGACAGACAGACAGACAGCCAGACAGACAGACAGACAGACATGACGAATCTATAAGGGTTCCGTTTTTTGCCATTTGGCAACGGAACCCTAATAAAAATATAAAAAAAACCAGCCAAGTGCATGCCGGGACCACGCATAATGAAGCGTTCCGTAGTTGGGATAAATTGATCCCAAAAACAAACTTAACTTTGTAGTAGAAAAACTTGTTCGGAATGTATGGAAGAACATATTTTTGCAACTGCAAATGTAAGTTGATCTATTACTACACTTTAATTTGTAGAGCCTACTTAGCTGTGATCATGTTTCTTTTAATGTCGTTATATATACTACTGCCGTGAATTTTTTTCACATTTCCAAAACCAACCATTTAGCTGGCACTTGCTCTAACAAAAATTAGCGCTTTAAAGCTTAATATTTCGCAAACAGATGCCTGAATCCAAAATGGTTTTCAAACACTCACAATACTTTTTAAGGACCTTTTTAACGATACCCACACCATAGGATAGACGAGAAAAACTAAAACTTCCCCACTTTACGTGAAGGGGAAGAGCCTAAAAAAAAATGTTTTCCATGGTTCTGTTTTACCACTTTGTCAGCGTTATTAATATGTATAATGCCAAATTACAGCTTTTTAGTACTAAGAATCTCTGAGCTAAGCCGTGGACAGACAGACAGACGAACATGTCGAAACTATATGGGTTCTTTGTTGACTACGGAACCCTAAACGGTGCTCCAAATATTTTCTAAACAGTCTCTGTTTAACACTTCAAATCACTGCGTACTAAATCATATTGCAGGCTAGCAAGCCTACATTAGCCTCATTAGCTATACTACAAACATCAAAACTAATCTCAGTGGGCTGGTTAGTTTTCTAATCAACAAAAGCTCTTTGTACTGAACTCAGTTCCGTCTCGCTTTTGACTGCAGACGAAACTCGTATATTAAGTAGATGTGAGTAGGAACACAGTGCTACGGGTATGCAAACGTTTTGAAATGGGGCTAGATTACTGTGTTGCTAAATTTGTATTGCTGTGTTGGAAAAAGCTTTTAGATTGCACTGAATGGGTACATGAATGGAGGCAGCCGTTTTAAAAAGTGTTTAATTTAATAATTTGTGTATCTATGGCTTTTGTTGGAGATCAGTTTTATATAAATAATTAAAACAATCTAGGGAAAATACTTTGAGACAGACACGTATACGTATACTCACAAAATAATGTAGGTATTTTTTTAAAGTTACTTTATGTTGTAGGTATTTCATTATTGAAGTGCCTTCAAAAGATCTCATTTTCTTTATCCAACTCCTCAAAGGAGTAGAATAATACAGTAGCTATTTTTTTTTTCCCTCGTATTCTGCCCAAAAAGTTGAACTTTATTTACCTACCTAATAGGTAAAATAAGAAAACTAAAATCTATAGTTGACAAACTGATAAATGATGAATGAGCATATTGCAAATTCAATCAGGTTTGTGTAATGATAACCTAATGGTTATCAACATCTATTATCATTACACAAATCAAAATGTTAGTAATGGTCTCAGGTAATCCTGAGACGATTACTAACATTTTGTTAACATACACATAACATAACATCACGCCTTGTTTCCCCGAAGGGTTGGGCAGAGGTGTCCCTGTAGCAGGTACACCCACATTTCGTCAGTTATGTTGTTGTTGTTGTATGTACCACAAAATTAATTTGTGACAACGTTAATAAATTGTTTGATTGTTGAATAAGATACAATATATGAAAAGTTGTAATATTGATTTAGATGAGTCTCATTTGTTGTTGTGTATAATTTTTTACGTTTAATAATTTACTAGATGATTTGTAACTGGGTTTTAGAGGTCAGATAGTCAGTTACTCCATATAAAATAATGACATTCGGCTGTATCCGGTAATACTGAAAGTCAACCACAATTATTAGGGAAAAGACTAGGCAGAGGAATGAATGATGAATGATTTTTTGAGACTTTAAATTTTACCTAAAAAAAAGCTAGAATGAGTGAACGTCCTAATACTAATACCATAATTATGATAAGAACAACTTTCAGGAACGTGTAAATTTCTATTAGATCGTTATACAAGGATGGAAAGGAAACAATTCCCATATGAGCTATAGTGCGAGTAGTAATTGATGACTTTCACCCGTGTTAAACACTCTACTTTACATTTCGAATATAAGAAAAGTCCAAAATAGTAGTTTTTTTTTAAATATTTATTGATAATAATAACATGAGTAGTACCTATTTAAATATGGAACACACCGCGTCACCGCCGCGGGTCGTCCCGCTTAATTGTTGTTTTTTTTTATTTAAATTCACACTGGCTGTTTACTTAATCACAAGACCGCAACATTTTTTACTTATTTTAATCGATATTTTTCTTAAGTAGGTAACATTTTTCGTAGCCGAGTACCTAATCTAATTTAGTTCTATTTTTAAAATTCATTTCCGCTCTAGCGAGGGAAGCAATTACTATGAGTCTTTTCCGCCCAAAGATGGGGAGCAGCGTGTTCCACCCGCTACTCGGATCAAACAAAGACTACTTTCCGAGTATAAGAAATGAAAAAAAAAACTCAACTCTACAAACAATCTTTTTATATCAAAATCCCGTGGTACAAATAAATCTCTCGCACATAACTGTTATTGCAATAATAAAAACAGAGCAGATACTTAGTATCGCGTCTTAATACATTACCCGTTACACTGTGCTATAAAAACCAAGTGTACGGTCGGCATAAAACAGGATCTGTCAGTTTTGACAACATTTTCATGCAAATGAAAGTATCGTTGGTTATCCGAAACGATCAGAAGGGTAATTCCCGTGTTTTTAAGAATGTTCACAATCTCAAAAAAAAACAATCAATCAATCAATAAACAATCATCATCATTTCTCTCAATTTGTAAAAAAAAGTTTTAATTTGGTACGGGAATCGGCCTTCAGGTCCGTCTGACACGTCAATTTATACTAGGAATGCGTGACGTCACTAACATATAGCATAAATATAGCTTTGACTCGGTTTCTGAAAGGCTGAACCAGACAAATTAGTACAATGTCAAATCTTGTTTACTGCTGAGATTTGTTGACCGAAATATCAAAAGCCAATCAAATCACTTCACAAAAGATTTTACAACATATTAAATTCAGAGAAATCATGGGTTAGCAAGCGCTACTGCTGAGCATGAGGTCCTGGATTCGATTCCCTGGTCGAGAAAAGTGTTATTAGGTTTTTCCGTCAGGGATTTCTCAGTAGCAGCCTGGAGTCTGGATTTGTGCCCGGTTGATAGCAACAGGCACGCCCCCTATTACAAGGGACTATATGATACAATATATAACTTGTGAAATTTTAATGTGAGTGTTTCTCGGGGATTCCAGGCGTAATGTTATAGTATCGTATATTGCAAGTGAAAATGGTTAAACCGTATTATTTCGTCACATAAAAACGAATTTTAATCACAAAGTTGCAGACCACCTTCTTTGCCGACAGTACAGTCATAAACTGCACTCAGTTTACGAGAACCCGACAAAATAATAGTATCAATCGTAAAACATGTCCAGATAGAAAATTGTTCCGTGAATTTTATGTTCTGGCCGCGACTGTACGGGACAGCCGTTTCTTTGAGTCGTTTTCCATGTTGTTAATCTTCATGTTTCTCAGATGATAATAATAAGCCACAGAAACAAGCAAATCATGGAAGATTTATTTTTGTGTTTCTAAAATTATTATTGTGACTTAGGATGAGTGTTGCTCACATTTAAAAACGACGTAAAATCTTCATAATATTGGGAATTAAAAAAAACGCTAATTAAATCAAGTCTATCAAATTCAAATACTATTATTGAAATTGTAATTAGGTACTTGATCCGGCACTGGAAAAATCTGTCGAAACTGCTTAAAAAAAGTCGATGTAGGATTATTTAAAAATAATGTAAAGAAATAAGTTATAATTAATAATAACGAGAAAGGTAATTTAATAATATCAAATCAAAGAATAGTTATTTAATTAAAACAATTTTTCAGCAATATTATTTCTAATGAGAATACCAACACGATTCTATTTAACGAATATTAAACATTTACCTCATCTAATAAATTAAACTAGCTGTCTTCTTCTTTTCGTATGTTTAATGACTAACCTGGTGTCAGAGTTTTAAAGCCACCCATGGGTCTCTGACTTGGCTTCACATGCCGTCGAGAAATATCTCTCAGGCTTGCCGGTTTCCTCACGATGTTTTCCATCACCGTTTTAGAAGCAAATGATAATTATACAATACGCACATGAATCCGAAAAGTCAGAGGTTTATGAATGCTTTGGGTTCGAACTCCAGACCTATGACTTGCCAGTCCGACGGTCACACCATTAGGCTGCCTGTCTACTAGAGCGGAATGAGGCAGCGGAGAGGAGAAATGTGCCAATATTAATAACCAATAGAATCTAATCTCCACTTCAGAGCTCCGCTCCTACTGGTTAATATTGGCCTATTTCTCCACTCCGCTGCCTCACGCCGCTCCAGTGGATAGGCAGCTTTAGGCTATCATTGCAGAACTAGCTGTTACATATTACTAATTCATCATAACATAACCTCCTTTCCCATTTTACCTTAAAAAATCGACCGTGCCATACAAAATCCCGCATCTTTATTTCCATTGACCCTCCATGTATTGTGTACGAATACACTCGTTAATGTCTATATAATGGGCTCTGTAGCTGTGTATGGAATAAGTAAACAAGCCCTTTCAGTATACTTGAAAAAATATGAAATATTCCATATGGAGTTTACAAATAACAAAGGAAGATAGTCGAATTGGATTCTTTGAACTCACTTTGTTTAGAGAACAAACATGACAAAATGTCACATAAGACTTTGTGCTGACCTTACTCAAGATTGTCTTTAGAGACTATCGGTTAAGCAAACAAAGATGTCGAGCACATCCTCAACAAAACAAATATTTTTCATAGACAATGGTTTCAAAAATCTACTGAAAAAGATATTTTGTCACGAAAGAAAACTGGGAGACCATATACTCTCAACAGGTCAATGTTAGATAAAAAGTGAATTGTCATGCAAAATGTCAAGCGAGTTTTACCACGTGCAGCATGTACATTTTAACTGTCACCTTGGACTTGCCTTGCACATGAACTACCCTATAAATTATTATGGTAGGTCCGTGTTCTGTCTTACACAGGGGACACCAGCACTACGCCCTTGCCTGTTAGGGTAAAACTTAAAGGAGCCGATGACGTGTCCCGCGTCGCAATGATTAGATCAAGTAACTTGATTTGGTAAAATACAGATCACTGCTATCACATGGTTGTTGGCATCAAGACTTTTTATCTAACCCAGAAAATAGTAGATATATAGTACAGTGTTTTTATATGTTTACATATCTCGGGATCATGGGGTCCCGGTCCTTTGGAAGGCGTACGAGGGGCCGAAGCCAACCCGCAGAGGCCCCTTGGACAATTTTAAATAGAATGAGGCACCAACCGACGATTATGCACTATGCAATTGCACCCAAGGACAACCCCCAGTTGGTGCAGGGCTATTGCAAAACATGGAAACAAAACATGTTGAGCTATGGGTTTGGGTGGCTATAGTGGATTGGTTACTTAAAACTATAACAACTATAATAATCTTTTGTCTATAATTAACTAATGTAATTGGCCTTGGCCGTTTTATGTTAAAAAAATAAATAAATGGAAAGCCTATGTCCCCTACCTGATCAATGTTGTGGTATACACGGATAAAATGGCAGGGGATGACTTGCACTCAATAATGGGCCCCCGATTAGTAGTACAGTGTTTATTATTACGTTGATTTTTGGAGCCTCTGCGCCCCCCTTTCCCCGTAATTCACTCTACGCGCCCCACTGATTGGGAACTCATGGTCTTACAGCAGACCAAACGGTTAGACTCTGATGTGCGCACTATCTAACCAGCAGTGACCATAATTTTCGGTTATGTAGTTGTCTATATAGTCACAGCTGCAATATGTTTGCATACAAACAAAGGCGGTTGAAGCCAGCTTCGGACAGCCTGCAGTATTTCGACATACTGTTCGCAATAACGTACGTCGTGTTGGGAATGTTGGCCTATTTAATTATGTCAAGTTGACAGTAACGCAAACAGCGTAAATTATTATTATTATTTACTGTACTGTAAAAGTTGAATTTAAAGTGTCTGTTAACTTGTTAACTGTGTGTAAAAGTGACGTTTAATGGAAGATTTATGACAAAAGATAATTTTATGGCATCTCATGAGTTTTGAATATAATCAAATTATCGGCATTGTCATACAACGTGGCAATGCCGCCAGTTTCTTGAGTGTATTACCAGTCGACAGCGATGAAGAGGAATTTTCGACGTTATATTCTACTAAATAATTTAAAGCACACCTAGTTTGCCTACATGTTCTACAAGAAAGGTTTATTAAGTTACCTACACAATACAACTGCAATAATAATTGAAGTACCATTTTTTTTTTCCAATAATAGCTAGCGAAACAGAACAAGTTTAAATAATGAGTGAAATTGAAAACATTTTAGCTTGGTCTTTCCGTATTTTGTTCATAAAGTAATCATTTATAATCTGTCATTTTATTTTTATCAAAGAACATAGGTACTTACAGGACTTTTTCATTAAAAATAATACAATGTGTCGGAGTTTTTCATTAAGAGCATTTATACTGAAAGTGGGCAACGTCGCAAATGTCAAATATTTTGCTGTCTTGATTAATTTGGCAATATTACTGTATGGAAATAAGAAATGTGGCTCCAGGACCAAACCTCGAAACCTATCCTTCTGCAGCGAGGTGTGAGACAGGGAGACGTTATCTCTCTGAAACTGTTCACCGCTGCACTGGAGGATGTCTTCAAGGTTCTGGATTGGAAAGGGCTAGGCATCAACATCAATGGCGAGTATATCACTAACCTTCGGTTTGCCGACGACATAGTTATCATGGCTGAGACCATGGAGAAACTAAGTACAATGCTCGATGACCTCAGTAGAGCTTCCGAAAGAGTGGGTCTTAAAATGAACATGGACAGGACAAAAGTCATGTCAAATGCCCATGTGACACCCACTCCCATGAAGATCGGAGACGCTACGCTCGAAGTTGTGGACGAGTATGTTTACCTAGGACAAATTGTCCAGCTATGTAGGTCCAACTTCGAGAAAGAGGTCAATCGTCGAATCCGACTCGGCTGGGCAGCGTTCGGGAAGCTACGCAATATCTTTTCGTCCCACATACCACAGTGTCTCAAGACGAAAGTCTTTGACCAGTGCGTGTTGCCAGTGATGACCTATGGTCCTGAAACGTGGTCGCTCACAATGGGCCTTATCAGAAGGCTAAAAGTCACCCAAAGGGCAATGGAGAGGGCTATGCTTGGAGTTTCCCTACGTGATCAAATCAGAAATGAAGAGATCCGCAGAAGAACCAAGGTAACCGACATAGCCCGAAGAATTGCCAAACTTAAGTGGCAATGGGGAAGGTATGAATGTTGGAAGGCCTCCCACAAGATGGACCGATGACCTTGTGAAGGCCGCAGGAATCCACTGGATGCGGAAAGCACAGAATCGGTCGAAGTGGCGGTGCTTGGGGGAGGCCTATGTCCAGCAGTGGACGTCTTTCGGCTGAAATGATGATGATGATGTCTAGTTAGAATGTTGCACAAGAACTAAAACAAACAGGCCAACTTTTTATACCAGTGTGCGTGACAGCTATGTTCTACACTCGCGCCATGTCATTGTGCTTTTCTAGTTTACGTGCAGTTAGCGGCCAATAGTTGGACTCTATTTTTTTCGACAAGTTCACAGCTTTGACTGTCTATTTAGACATATTTATATCTTTGTTGGATATATTAGATGGTGGAGTCGAGTGGACTTCTTGTATGTACTCAACGTGAAATGCTCTCTAATCGTAGCTAACATTAATTACAGTGCAGAAAATGTAAAGTACACTACTCAAGATAGGTAATTGCAATGTATAGTCAGTCTGTGTGTTTTAATCTTTTTGTTTCCAGCGTATTGCTAATTGCATGTGTAGTTTATTTTACTTTTTTGTTCCAGAACTGTTTGTGACTGACAAAAAAGCAAAATAATAATACTAATGTTAACGTCTATGATCTATAACGACGCTAAAACATACAAACATACAAAAATTAAATAAAACCAGTATTTGACTCGAAAATTGGGAGCTTGATGCCTGAATTTTTCTAGTAAGCTTTGGGATAGAAGATCCCAATTTTAAATGTGAATGCAGGTAAAAATACATTTAGTGGTTTTAATTATACTGAGAAATAAGGTCACACTGATTTGGAATCTGATTGAAGAAACTAAGACTACTCAAGTATCATTTACGATTAGCTTTGAAACTACCCAAAAACATTTCTCCACTAATTCAGTTTTAATTTAACTGAGCTAAAACATTATAAAAGTGCACCCATCCTAACCTAATGTCTGGTCCAGTTTGGCCAGACATTCAGCACTACACTTTATTACTCATACAGTATTAGATTTGCATTTCAAATGGTCGCTTCAAAGCAATAAGCGAGTAATATTGCTATAATGTCCACGCAATTGCACGGGACCATATCTGATGAAATTACTCGACCCATTTATTCGAATTATACTTATGACATTAAACTTCGTAATTGAAGAGGTTATGCTTTGTTATTTGGCGCGTAAGAATATTTTTGGAAGCACGACGTAAAAACATAAGCAAATGATAAATTCCTAAAAACCAAAGAAAACTTTCTTAGTATCTACGATTTCGGCTAGGATAAAAAAGATAGCTTTTTCCCAACTATATTGGGGTCGGCTTCCAGTCTACCCGGATGCAGCTGAATACCAGTATTTTACATAGAGCGACTGCCTATCTGACCTCCACAACCCAGTAACTGGGTAATATGATACCCTTAGTAGGACTGGTTGTCAGACTTTCGGGCTTCTGACGACCCGTAACGACTGTCAAAGATCCACGAATGACAGCCGGGACCAACGGGTTAACGTGCTTTCTGATGCATGGAACCAACTCAGGTGATTTTTTTAAATCTTCAGACTGAAACATAATTTATGGCTACTAAGTTCTAATTTAATCGAAAGAAACGACAAATTTTTACGTATTTCTATCGTGTAAAAGTGCTTGTCTATACAAATTTATATTACAATCCATTAATTTAATCTACAACTCATCATATCATAACTCATAACCCGATGAAATAATGAAAATCAATAATACGCAATACATTAAAAAATATTGTAAATACAAAGTCATTCTATTATACAAAGTGAGCAAATAAAAAAAAAAACAACCGACCTCCAAAAAAAACACTACAAAGTGAAAAATAACTTTAATTTCGGAAGTCGGTGTCTTGGGTTTTGTATTTTCGTTTTTTGCCACCGACTTCCGAAATTAAAGTTATTTTTCACTTTGTAGTGTTTTTTTTGGAGGTCGGTTGTTTTTTTTTTTGTAAAAAGTTTTTATTTTTCACTTTTTAGTTGTGGTACCTACCCCACACACATTCGAATACCACTACCTGCTACCAGTGACAGAAACTTATCATATCATCTACATACTAAGTGGGGAAAAAAAAACGTATTTTGTAGCTAACTCAAAAACTATACAAGTAAAGTTAATAAAATTTATATGGGACCAATTCCAGAGCACACCCTTTCAAACAAAAAAAGAATTTTCAAAATCGGTCCACAATTGACGGAGAAATCGGTGGACATACATAAAAAAAAAAAAAAACAAACATACGCGACGAACATATAACCTCCTCCTTTTTGGAAGTCGGTTAAAAATAGGTGAACGATCAGTCTTGTAAACATGACAATAACATAAATGAAGTGCCGTATGGAAACGTATTCTGGTAGCAATTATATTATTATTTTCATATAATATTTTACTACCCAAATCCTCGTTTTGCGAGTTTTCTCAGAACGGTATATATAAGCTTGATGTTTACCGTGTAATGAAAATGAAATGTTTTAGTAATAAATTGAACCTTTGTAACATTGCGTAGTCAATCAAATTACTGTACCTATTTCAATAACAATTTTATTTGATTCGGTAGTTGTGTAACTTTCAAAATGGAATAAATAAAATTTATGAAAACTAGGAAAAGTGTTTTTTATTGAACTGGGATAAGAGTTACAGGGAATTAAGATTCTTTAACAAAAAAGTTTCCAATCGGTAATTGGAACAGTCATCATAATCATCATTATTTCAGCCGAAAGACGTCCACTGCTGGACATTGGGGGAGCTCAAGCATTGCTACTTTAACCGGTTTTGTGCTTCTTGCATCCAGCGAATTCCTGCGGCCTTCACCAAGTCATTGTCCACCTTGTGGGAAACGTTTTCCGGTATACAGTCGTCAATCCAGAACCTTCGGCCTTCCGGCCCCATCGGCCACCTGTTTTGCGAGCAATGTGCCCTGTCCACTACCACTTACGTAATATCTTCTCGTCTCATGTACTGCAGCGTTTCAAGAACAAGTTGCCAGTGATGGCACTGAAACGTGGTCGCTCCCAATGGGCCTCATTAGAAGGCTGAAAGTCACCTAAAGGGCAATGGAGAGGGCTATGCTTGGAGGACAGTCATACTTTGTGAGTTTATAATAATAATTTCGTTTCACCTGTAGACAAAAAGCTACATAAGTAACTTCAGAGGTCATTCAATCCAAAAGGACAATTGGTTCTACTGTGTTGAAATAGTTGGAAAAGAGATAACTAAATCTTAAATGAATTTAAATTTAGTCAAATCCATGCAAAATTCAAGTAAACTAATATTTACAATGTTGGAATTTTCAATCTAAAATTGCTTTAATGTGGAATATTGTGGATCCAGTTTAATACTAAACTTAGTACTTAGACTTTGTCTTTTAAAAGTCCTTTATCAGTTGGATTACAATGTAATTTGTTTATAATTTACTTCGTATAAAGTTAGATTTAAACATGTGAATAATACATTACTGTCGCTGTTGTTAAAATTAATTTGTGACAACGTTAATAAATTGTTTGATTGTTGAATAAGATACAATATATGAAAAGTTGTAATATTGATTTAGATGAGTCTCATTTGTTGTTGTGTATAATTTTTTACGTTTAATAATTTACTAGATGATTTGTAACTGGGTTTTAGAGGTCAGATAGTCAGTTACTCCATATAAAATAATGACATTCGGCTGTATCCGGTAATACTGAAAGTCAACCACAATTATTAGGGAAAAGACTAGGCAGAGGAATGAATGATGAATGATTTTTTGAGACTTTAAATTTTACCTAAAAAAAAGCTAGAATGAGTGAACGTCCTAATACTAATACCATAATTATGATAAGAACAACTTTCAGGAACGTGTAAATTTCTATTAGATCGTTATACAAGGATGGAAAGGAAACAATTCCCATATGAGCTATAGTGCGAGTAGTAATTGATGACTTTCACCCGTGTTAAACACTCTACTTTACATTTCGAATATAAGAAAAGTCCAAAATAGTAGTTTTTTTTTAAATATTTATTGATAATAATAACATGAGTAGTACCTATTTAAATATGGAACACACCGCGTCACCGCCGCGGGTCGTCCCGCTTAATTGTTGTTTTTTTTTATTTAAATTCACACTGGCTGTTTACTTAATCACAAGACCGCAACATTTTTTACTTATTTTAATCGATATTTTTCTTAAGTAGGTAACATTTTTCGTAGCCGAGTACCTAATCTAATTTAGTTCTATTTTTAAAATTCATTTCCGCTCTAGCGAGGGAAGCAATTACTATGAGTCTTTTCCGCCCAAAGATGGGGAGCAGCGTGTTCCACCCGCTACTCGGATCAAACAAAGACTACTTTCCGAGTATAAGAAATGAAAAAAAAAACTCAACTCTACAAACAATCTTTTTATATCAAAATCCCGTGGTACAAATAAATCTCTCGCACATAACTGTTATTGCAATAATAAAAACAGAGCAGATACTTAGTATCGCGTCTTAATACATTACCCGTTACACTGTGCTATAAAAACCAAGTGTACGGTCGGCATAAAACAGGATCTGTCAGTTTTGACAACATTTTCATGCAAATGAAAGTATCGTTGGTTATCCGAAACGATCAGAAGGGTAATTCCCGTGTTTTTAAGAATGTTCACAATCTCAAAAAAAAACAATCAATCAATCAATAAACAATCATCATCATTTCTCTCAATTTGTAAAAAAAAGTTTTAATTTGGTACGGGAATCGGCCTTCAGGTCCGTCTGACACGTCAATTTATACTAGGAATGCGTGACGTCACTAACATATAGCATAAATATAGCTTTGACTCGGTTTCTGAAAGGCTGAACCAGACAAATTAGTACAATGTCAAATCTTGTTTACTGCTGAGATTTGTTGACCGAAATATCAAAAGCCAATCAAATCACTTCACAAAAGATTTTACAACATATTAAATTCAGAGAAATCATGGGTTAGCAAGCGCTACTGCTGAGCATGAGGTCCTGGATTCGATTCCCTGGTCGAGAAAAGTGTTATTAGGTTTTTCCGTCAGGGATTTCTCAGTAGCAGCCTGGAGTCTGGATTTGTGCCCGGTTGATAGCAACAGGCACGCCCCCTATTACAAGGGACTATATGATACAATATATAACTTGTGAAATTTTAATGTGAGTGTTTCTCGGGGATTCCAGGCGTGATGTTATAGTATCGTATATTGCAAGTGAAAATGGTTAAACCGTATTATTTCGTCACATAAAAACGAATTTTAATCACAAAGTTGCAGACCACCTTCTTTGCCGACAGTACAGTCATAAACTGCACTCAGTTTACGAGAACCCGACAAAATAATAGTATCAATCGTAAAACATGTCCAGATAGAAAATTGTTCCGTGAATTTTATGTTCTGGCCGCGACTGTACGGGACAGCCGTTTCTTTGAGTCGTTTTCCATGTTGTTAATCTTCATGTTTCTCAGATGATAATAATAAGCCACAGAAACAAGCAAATCATGGAAGATTTATTTTTGTGTTTCTAAAATTATTATTGTGACTTAGGATGAGTGTTGCTCACATTTAAAAACGACGTAAAATCTTCATAATATTGGGAATTAAAAAAAACGCTAATTAAATCAAGTCTATCAAATTCAAATACTATTATTGAAATTGTAATTAGGTACTTGATCCGGCACTGGAAAAATCTGTCGAAACTGCTTAAAAAAAGTCGATGTAGGATTATTTAAAAATAATGTAAAGAAATAAGTTATAATTAATAATAACGAGAAAGGTAATTTAATAATATCAAATCAAAGAATAGTTATTTAATTAAAACAATTTTTCAGCAATATTATTTCTAATGAGAATACCAACACGATTCTATTTAACGAATATTAAACATTTACCTCATCTAATAAATTAAACTAGCTGTCTTCTTCTTTTCGTATGTTTAATGACTAACCTGGTGTCAGAGTTTTAAAGCCACCCATGGGTCTCTGACTTGGCTTCACATGCCGTCGAGAAATATCTCTCAGGCTTGCCGGTTTCCTCACGATGTTTTCCATCACCGTTTTAGAAGCAAATGATAATTATACAATACGCACATGAATCCGAAAAGTCAGAGGTTTATGAATGCTTTGGGTTCGAACTCCAGACCTATGACTTGCCAGTCCGACGGTCACACCATTAGGCTGCCTGTCTACTAGAGCGGAATGAGGCAGCGGAGAGGAGAAATGTGCCAATATTAATAACCAATAGAATCTAATCTCCACTTCAGAGCTCCGCTCCTACTGGTTAATATTGGCCTATTTCTCCACTCCGCTGCCTCACGCCGCTCCAGTGGATAGGCAGCTTTAGGCTATCATTGCAGAACTAGCTGTTACATATTACTAATTCATCATAACATAACCTCCTTTCCCATTTTACCTTAAAAAATCGACCGTGCCATACAAAATCCCGCATCTTTATTTCCATTGACCCTCCATGTATTGTGTACGAATACACTCGTTAATGTCTATATAATGGGCTCTGTAGCTGTGTATGGAATAAGTAAACAAGCCCTTTCAGTATACTTGAAAAAATATGAAATATTCCATATGGAGTTTACAAATAACAAAGGAAGATAGTCGAATTGGATTCTTTGAACTCACTTTGTTTAGAGAACAAACATGACAAAATGTCACATAAGACTTTGTGCTGACCTTACTCAAGATTGTCTTTAGAGACTATCGGTTAAGCAAACAAAGATGTCGAGCACATCCTCAACAAAACAAATATTTTTCATAGACAATGGTTTCAAAAATCTACTGAAAAAGATATTTTGTCACGAAAGAAAACTGGGAGACCATATACTCTCAACAGGTCAATGTTAGATAAAAAGTGAATTGTCATGCAAAATGTCAAGCGAGTTTTACCACGTGCAGCATGTACATTTTAACTGTCACCTTGGACTTGCCTTGCACATGAACTACCCTATAAATTATTATGGTAGGTCCGTGTTCTGTCTTACACAGGGGACACCAGCACTACGCCCTTGCCTGTTAGGGTAAAACTTAAAGGAGCCGATGACGTGTCCCGCGTCGCAATGATTAGATCAAGTAACTTGATTTGGTAAAATACAGATCACTGCTATCACATGGTTGTTGGCATCAAGACTTTTTATCTAACCCAGAAAATAGTAGATATATAGTACAGTGTTTTTATATGTTTACATATCTCGGGATCATGGGGTCCCGGTCCTTTGGAAGGCGTACGAGGGGCCGAAGCCAACCCGCAGAGGCCCCTTGGACAATTTTAAATAGAATGAGGCACCAACCGACGATTATGCACTATGCAATTGCACCCAAGGACAACCCCCAGTTGGTGCAGGGCTATTGCAAAACATGGAAACAAAACATGTTGAGCTATGGGTTTGGGTGGCTATAGTGGATTGGTTACTTAAAACTATAACAACTATAATAATCTTTTGTCTATAATTAACTAATGTAATTGGCCTTGGCCGTTTTATGTTAAAAAAATAAATAAATGGAAAGCCTATGTCCCCTACCTGATCAATGTTGTGGTATACTCGGATAAAATGGCAGGGGATGACTTGCACTCAATAATGGGCCCCCGATTAGTAGTACAGTGTTTATTATTACGTTGATTTTTGGAGCCTCTGCGCCCCCCTTTCCCCGTAATTCACTCTACGCGCCCCACTGATTGGGAACTCATGGTCTTACAGCAGACCAAACGGTTAGACTCTGATGTGCGCACTATCTAACCAGCAGTGACCATAATTTTCGGTTATGTAGTTGTCTATATAGTCACAGCTGCAATATGTTTGCATACAAACAAAGGCGGTTGAAGCCAGCTTCGGACAGCCTGCAGTATTTCGACATACTGTTCGCAATAACGTACGTCGTGTTGGGAATGTTGGCCTATTTAATTATGTCAAGTTGACAGTAACGCAAACAGCGTAAATTATTATTATTATTTACTGTACTGTAAAAGTTGAATTTAAAGTGTCTGTTAACTTGTTAACTGTGTGTAAAAGTGACGTTTAATGGAAGATTTATGACAAAAGATAATTTTATGGCATCTCATGAGTTTTGAATATAATCAAATTATCGGCATTGTCATACAACGTGGCAATGCCGCCAGTTTCTTGAGTGTATTACCAGTCGACAGCGATGAAGAGGAATTTTCGACGTTATATTCTACTAAATAATTTAAAGCACACCTAGTTTGCCTACATGTTCTACAAGAAAGGTTTATTAAGTTACCTACACAATACAACTGCAATAATAATTGAAGTACCATTTTTTTTTTCCAATAATAGCTAGCGAAACAGAACAAGTTTAAATAATGAGTGAAATTGAAAACATTTTAGCTTGGTCTTTCCGTATTTTGTTCATAAAGTAATCATTTATAATCTGTCATTTTATTTTTATCAAAGAACATAGGTACTTACAGGACTTTTTCATTAAAAATAATACAATGTGTCGGAGTTTTTCATTAAGAGCATTTATACTGAAAGTGGGCAACGTCGCAAATGTCAAATATTTTGCTGTCTTGATTAATTTGGCAATATTACTGTATGGAAATAAGAAATGTGGCTCCAGGACCAAACCTCGAAACCTATCCTTCTGCAGCGAGGTGTGAGACAGGGAGACGTTATCTCTCTGAAACTGTTCACCGCTGCACTGGAGGATGTCTTCAAGGTTCTGGATTGGAAAGGGCTAGGCATCAACATCAATGGCGAGTATATCACTAACCTTCGGTTTGCCGACGACATAGTTATCATGGCTGAGACCATGGAGAAACTAAGTACAATGCTCGATGACCTCAGTAGAGCTTCCGAAAGAGTGGGTCTTAAAATGAACATGGACAGGACAAAAGTCATGTCAAATGCCCATGTGACACCCACTCCCATGAAGATCGGAGACGCTACGCTCGAAGTTGTGGACGAGTATGTTTACCTAGGACAAATTGTCCAGCTATGTAGGTCCAACTTCGAGAAAGAGGTCAATCGTCGAATCCGACTCGGCTGGGCAGCGTTCGGGAAGCTACGCAATATCTTTTCGTCCCACATACCACAGTGTCTCAAGACGAAAGTCTTTGACCAGTGCGTGTTGCCAGTGATGACCTATGGTCCTGAAACGTGGTCGCTCACAATGGGCCTTATCAGAAGGCTAAAAGTCACCCAAAGGGCAATGGAGAGGGCTATGCTTGGAGTTTCCCTACGTGATCAAATCAGAAATGAAGAGATCCGCAGAAGAACCAAGGTAACCGACATAGCCCGAAGAATTGCCAAACTTAAGTGGCAATGGGGAAGGTATGAATGTTGGAAGGCCTCCCACAAGATGGACCGATGACCTTGTGAAGGCCGCAGGAATCCACTGGATGCGGAAAGCACAGAATCGGTCGAAGTGGCGGTGCTTGGGGGAGGCCTATGTCCAGCAGTGGACGTCTTTCGGCTGAAATGATGATGATGATGTCTAGTTAGAATGTTGCACAAGAACTAAAACAAACAGGCCAACTTTTTATACCAGTGTGCGTGACAGCTATGTTCTACACTCGCGCCATGTCATTGTGCTTTTCTAGTTTACGTGCAGTTAGCGGCCAATAGTTGGACTCTATTTTTTTCGACAAGTTCACAGCTTTGACTGTCTATTTAGACATATTTATATCTTTGTTGGATATATTAGATGGTGGAGTCGAGTGGACTTCTTGTATGTACTCAACGTGAAATGCTCTCTAATCGTAGCTAACATTAATTACAGTGCAGAAAATGTAAAGTACACTACTCAAGATAGGTAATTGCAATGTATAGTCAGTCTGTGTGTTTTAATCTTTTTGTTTCCAGCGTATTGCTAATTGCATGTGTAGTTTATTTTACTTTTTTGTTCCAGAACTGTTTGTGACTGACAAAAAAGCAAAATAATAATACTAATGTTAACGTCTATGATCTATAACGACGCTAAAACATACAAACATACAAAAATTAAATAAAACCAGTATTTGACTCGAAAATTGGGAGCTTGATGCCTGAATTTTTCTAGTAAGCTTTGGGATAGAAGATCCCAATTTTAAATGTGAATGCAGGTAAAAATACATTTAGTGGTTTTAATTATACTGAGAAATAAGGTCACACTGATTTGGAATCTGATTGAAGAAACTAAGACTACTCAAGTATCATTTACGATTAGCTTTGAAACTACCCAAAAACATTTCTCCACTAATTCAGTTTTAATTTAACTGAGCTAAAACATTATAAAAGTGCACCCATCCTAACCTAATGTCTGGTCCAGTTTGGCCAGACATTCAGCACTACACTTTATTACTCATACAGTATTAGATTTGCATTTCAAATGGTCGCTTCAAAGCAATAAGCGAGTAATATTGCTATAATGTCCACGCAATTGCACGGGACCATATCTGATGAAATTACTCGACCCATTTATTCGAATTATACTTATGACATTAAACTTCGTAATTGAAGAGGTTATGCTTTGTTATTTGGCGCGTAAGAATATTTTTGGAAGCACGACGTAAAAA
The DNA here is from genome assembly GCA_963680765.1 of Agrochola lychnidis. NCBI lineage: Eukaryota > Metazoa > Arthropoda > Insecta > Lepidoptera > Noctuidae > Agrochola > Agrochola lychnidis. The sequence goes on from OY796864.1 coordinate 13,646,608, forward strand.
CATAAGCAAATGATAAATTCCTAAAAACCAAAGAAAACTTTCTCAGTATCTACGATTTCGGCTAGGATAAAAAAGATAGCTTTTTCCCAACTATATTGGGGTCGGCTTCCAGTCTACCCGGATGCAGCTGAATACCAGTATTTTACATAGAGCGACTGCCTATCTGACCTCCACAACCCAGTAACTGGGTAATATGATACCCTTAGTAGGACTGGTTGTCAGACTTTCGGGCTTCTGACGACCCGTAACGACTGTCAAAGATCCACGAATGACAGCCGGGACCAACGGGTTAACGTGCTTTCTGATGCATGGAACCAACTCAGGTGATTTTTTTAAATCTTCAGACTGAAACATAATTTATGGCTACTAAGTTCTAATTTAATCGAAAGAAACGACAAATTTTTACGTATTTCTATCGTGTAAAAGTGCTTGTCTATACAAATTTATATTACAATCCATTAATTTAATCTACAACTCATCATATCATAACTCATAACCCGATGAAATAATGAAAATCAATAATACGCAATACATTAAAAAATATTGTAAATACAAAGTCATTCTATTATACAAAGTGAGCAAATAAAAAAAAAAACAACCGACCTCCAAAAAAAACACTACAAAGTGAAAAATAACTTTAATTTCGGAAGTCGGTGTCTTGGGTTTTGTATTTTCGTTTTTTGCCACCGACTTCCGAAATTAAAGTTATTTTTCACTTTGTAGTGTTTTTTTTGGAGGTCGGTTGTTTTTTTTTTTGTAAAAAGTTTTTATTTTTCACTTTTTAGTTGTGGTACCTACCCCACACACATTCGAATACCACTACCTGCTACCAGTGACAGAAACTTATCATATCATCTACATACTAAGTGGGGAAAAAAAAACGTATTTTGTAGCTAACTCAAAAACTATACAAGTAAAGTTAATAAAATTTATATGGGACCAATTCCAGAGCACACCCTTTCAAACAAAAAAAGAATTTTCAAAATCGGTCCACAATTGACGGAGAAATCGGTGGACATACATAAAAAAAAAAAAAAACAAACATACGCGACGAACATATAACCTCCTCCTTTTTGGAAGTCGGTTAAAAATAGGTGAACGATCAGTCTTGTAAACATGACAATAACATAAATGAAGTGCCGTATGGAAACGTATTCTGGTAGCAATTATATTATTATTTTCATATAATATTTTACTACCCAAATCCTCGTTTTGCGAGTTTTCTCAGAACGGTATATATAAGCTTGATGTTTACCGTGTAATGAAAATGAAATGTTTTAGTAATAAATTGAACCTTTGTAACATTGCGTAGTCAATCAAATTACTGTACCTATTTCAATAACAATTTTATTTGATTCGGTAGTTGTGTAACTTTCAAAATGGAATAAATAAAATTTATGAAAACTAGGAAAAGTGTTTTTTATTGAACTGGGATAAGAGTTACAGGGAATTAAGATTCTTTAACAAAAAAGTTTCCAATCGGTAATTGGAACAGTCATCATAATCATCATTATTTCAGCCGAAAGACGTCCACTGCTGGACATTGGGGGAGCTCAAGCATTGCTACTTTAACCGGTTTTGTGCTTCTTGCATCCAGCGAATTCCTGCGGCCTTCACCAAGTCATTGTCCACCTTGTGGGAAACGTTTTCCGGTATACAGTCGTCAATCCAGAACCTTCGGCCTTCCGGCCCCATCGGCCACCTGTTTTGCGAGCAATGTGCCCTGTCCACTACCACTTACGTAATATCTTCTCGTCTCATGTACTGCAGCGTTTCAAGAACAAGTTGCCAGTGATGGCACTGAAACGTGGTCGCTCCCAATGGGCCTCATTAGAAGGCTGAAAGTCACCTAAAGGGCAATGGAGAGGGCTATGCTTGGAGGACAGTCATACTTTGTGAGTTTATAATAATAATTTCGTTTCACCTGTAGACAAAAAGCTACATAAGTAACTTCAGAGGTCATTCAATCCAAAAGGACAATTGGTTCTACTGTGTTGAAATAGTTGGAAAAGAGATAACTAAATCTTAAATGAATTTAAATTTAGTCAAATCCATGCAAAATTCAAGTAAACTAATATTTACAATGTTGGAATTTTCAATCTAAAATTGCTTTAATGTGGAATATTGTGGATCCAGTTTAATACTAAACTTAGTACTTAGACTTTGTCTTTTAAAAGTCCTTTATCAGTTGGATTACAATGTAATTTGTTTATAATTTACTTCGTATAAAGTTAGATTTAAACATGTGAATAATACATTACTGTCGCAGCCTGCAACAAGCGCTTTGATGGTCGATCACCGAGGTACACACACGTGAGTCCATTAATGCCTGCTTGTGGCCAAAGCTTTTATAGTACTTTTCTCAAATAATGCACAGAAATTCAAATTAAGTAAATTAAAAATAAATTCCAGAATCAATCACGATCTACAATCATTTGTCACACGCCATTATGTTCATTTGTTTCTTCTTTATTTTAGATAACTCTATTTGCAAGCTAAATCGAAATTTAAATAAAATCTTTGATAAGTTACCTCCTTGATTGCCATGTATTGAAGTAAAAAGTTCATTCCATTTTTAAATAACACGACAGATATGAGTTTTCATACTAATTTATTCGGCCGATAAACACGACAGTTATGCATTTTCATACAAACATTGCCGGCCGGCCGCTCGCAAGTAGCTTTATCTCAGCCCATAACTGTAGCTTTCTTTAAGCAGACCCAATAATATTTTTAGCAGTAAATAACATCCTGTAGACTGGAAGTGAAGAGTCTTCCGACAAGAATTATGTCATAAGCCATTACTAACTGCTATCTGTCAACAGTCCGTTCATACATCAAAGATTAAGATGTCAATCATAAATTAAATTGTTTAATGACTAATTGACTGGCAACTTGCCAAATAAATAAATTGATTTATAGATTATTATTTATTCTACAGTTTCCTTTACACTTTAAATATCTTTTCATCCTTAAATTTCCGAGAGTTTATTAAATGTCATCAATTTGATATGCTTTGATGAATTGTTGTTATTTTGTGAGAAAGAGATAATAATTATCATTTAAATTTGAATAGTGGGTGGCTTTTTCGTTAATATGTCGATATTCAATCATAGCTTTACTGTTTTATTAATTAATAACAAAGGCAAATTGTTTATGTGATTACAACCACGTAATTGTAATATTATTTAGGAGTAGCATACATGATATTTCGCCTTTCGGTATGATGGCTTGATTTGGTATAAACTTCTGAATTGACATAAAAGAAAAACGGACTTAAAATATTTAAATTAGAATCTATTAAAACAACCGTAAAAGTTATTTTTCGAAACCTCATTTAAAATCAGCCATCAACTAGTAGGGACAGTCGAGATAAAATGTTTCATGTTTCAATTTGCATAAAACTCGAATCTGATTTATTTTCCACGCCACAGTACTATACCACGAAAAGATTACCTACAGAAGATTAACACATAATCGTATTTTTATGTATGTTCCCCGATTACTCGAAGACGGTTGGACCGATTTGAAAAATTCTTTTTTTGTTTGAAAGGGTATACTTTCAAGTTGGTCCCATTGTCATATGGTCACGATCTGATGATGGGATCTTGGAGAAATCGAGGAAACTCTTCAAATATTAAAGGCACATCTATAGCGATTTGGGTATTTTTGATGAGCAGTTGACATAAGGCTATTGTAACTTAGATAAATTACAAACCAACCCACTAAAAAGTGAAAAAAACAACTTTTTTACAAAAAACACAACCGACTTCCAAACTACAAAGTGAAAAATAACTTTAATTTCGGAAGTCGGTGTCAAAAAACTAAAATACTGATCTGATCCAAAGACACCGACTTCCGAAATTAAAGTTATTTTTCACTTTGTAGTTTGGAAGTCGGTTGTGTTTTTTGTAAAAAAGTTTTTTATAATATTAGTGTAGATAAAAATTAAATATTGTCATAGCCTAATACAAAATAATCTGAACAAAAAACACTGCAATAAAAATATAACACACTAGATTCTAACATAGTTTAGCAGAGTCAGCATGTAGGTCACCGCTGTCCGTTTTTTGAGAAAACCAGTCTTGACTCTTCATTGTACATAAATTGCGTGAAAATCGTTTAACTTGTGTAGAGTGACAATTCTGTTCCACTGCTGTGTCGTGTCACAGTGTCAATCTTCGGTTTATTTCTGTCAGACGACACTTTAGAACGGGAACCTATTTCCAATGCAAGTGCGATGCACTTTGAATAAAGGCACGAAACGTCTGACTGGCGAAGTTAAAAATATCTGTAATGACACCGCGGAAGTTGTTTCTATTTTAGAAATAGATGACTCAGTGGTATACTTGGCTGTAAAGGAATTTGTAGCTCAGCTGTTAGGATAGCTTTCTGGATTCCGTTGATTGATTCAAAGATGGAAACGTGGAGGGATTCTATGCCATTCTAAGAGGTAACAGGAATAAAACTGCAAATTGACTTCAGAAGACCATTGATAGATAAAATATAAGCAAAAGAAATCTAACAAAACATAACGTAACAGCAACAATCTTAATTTACTGGCAAAATGTGGATGTACCATATACACTTCTGCCTAAACCTTGGGGGAACAGGCGTGACGTCGTTATGTACCTATGAATTGTACTAAATAAACTAAAACCCAACTACGACAAAAAAATCCACGTCCGAAGTAAAAATCCGCAGTCACACGTAGTCTGTTAGATTTATGCCCTAGCACGTGTGACTCCGGATTTTTAATTAGTCTGTCTGTGATGTCTTGCTTATACCTTTTTAGTTGACTTTTTTGTCGTAGTTGGGTTTTGGTTTTTATAACTTTAATTTTTGTTTAAATTATTTTGGGGTTATAATTTACATATACTCGTTACATATACCGTCTCGAAATTTTTACAGGGTGGTAAAAAAATCATCCGGTATATTTGAAATGTGCTAATTAAGCCCTTTCATTTGATATCCAACACGAAGTCACAAAATAATAGTAAAAAAACCATAATTTTTCAATTTAATGTGACGTCACGTAGTCTATAACCAGCGGAAGATACGCTTCCAACGATACCTTATTTGTCAAATTAGTTTAGAACAATTGACCAAACACCTAATCTGTTTTCGCAATCTATTTGCCAAACATGTAAACAAACACGAGTTAGGAAAAACAACTGCAACATTTAAGGTTCAGTTTGCGCTTCAACTTAGTATTTTTTATTACTTTTTCAAGAGTACTAGTCAGTCTTAAATCAACTTTATTTTCCATCCCTTGGCCAAATCAAATTTTAAGAAAATGTCCGATATTCATAGTTTAAATACCAGGAATAAACACAACCTTGCTGTACATCGCACACGTCTCCACAAAGTAGGCAACTCATTCATGGGTCAATGTATACGCTTTTACAACAAACTCCCCATTGACATTCGAAACTTACCCATTAAACGATTTAAAATCTGTATTAAAACCTGTATTAAAACCTAACTTTGTAAAAAGGGTACTATACAATTTCAGATTATTTAGAAGATAAAAAAGCTTGGGATTGAACTGCTCGCTCTGCTAAGCCTTGTGATAAAACCATAAAACTAGACATTTTAATTATTATGTAAAATCAAAATATACCAGTTTTATAAACACGTTGACATTGTTGAAAATAATATTCAAAATGACATGATTACTTTGTAAAGTATTATATTATTTTAGCTATTGTGAATGTGAGGACTATGTGGATATTATTTTTATTTTTATTTCTCTTCTAGTTTTAGTGATGGTCTGGCAGTTTGAGTAGTTTTTGCGGCCTACCCAAATGTCCTTTGTTTGGTATTGCTCGTCGAGTTGAGCTCCTTAAGTTCTAAGTTGAGCTCCACGATTACTGACAAATGCTTGCACTGACTGGACAGGTCCACTCAAATCTGTGTGGTTCTTTCCTCAAAAGACCTTTTCAGACACTAATCTACATGGTCCTCATATGGCTTGACCAAGATTATGTCTGGACTTTAAAAGAGACTGCGACCTCTGAGTTTGTTTCGACCTTTCTTCTCAGAGTAGTCAGATAGGAAACGCCGAACTCATCTAGCTTATTTTTAATATTTTTTATATGACGTGTAAAAGTGATTCCGATATCCTATTTACAGAATAAACAATTTCATTTCATTTCAAATACCTACATGATGACTATCAAATCAAACACGCCAAAACTGTAGAAAATAGCACGGAAAACCATTTTCATCGCTGCGTTTTCATCATTTTATTCAGCATTCCATTTCTCATTGTAACAGATACAGGTTAATGGACTGTTAAACACGAAATGCCTTGAACATACTCTTGTCGTTTTGTTGCTACAGCTGTCACTCAACGATTTGACAAACCATAATATTAATTTTAGCTAGAACACGCAAGTTTCAATGCTAAACATATTATTTGACAAATGAACACGTTGTAAATTCCTGTTTATGAGTTTGCAAGACTTCAATACTGAGCTTTCTTGGAATTCTATGGAAATTTTAGCAAATAATCAAAGTTACCTTTATTATTGGTAGAGTAATAGTTTTGGCACAAGTTTTAATATATAAGATTTAAGATACCATTCTTTCAGTTACAGGAGCTCGTGGCTAAGTACTAACAGCCACTCATCTGTTAAGTTAAGCTACGCTTGCCGGGGTTGGTCCGTGGATGAGTTACCATTTCTACATACCGAGACTCCTCCATGCAAGCACGTTAAGCCCTTGGTCCCGGCTGTCATTCGTGGATCTTTGACATCGTTACGGGTCGTCAGAAGCCCGAAAGTTTGACAACCAGTCTTACCAAGGGGTATCGTATTACCCAGTTATTGGGTTGTGGAGGTCAGATAGGCAGTCCATGTAAAGTACTGGTATTCAGCTGCATCCGGTTAGACTGGAAGCCGACCCCATATTATAAAGGCTAGGCAGATTGATAGATTGATCTTTCAGATACAGTTAAATTATGATACAGATAATACCGAGGCGTGATGACGTAGATTCGTGAGGGTGTTGTAAAATATCTAGTACTGACAGTATTTATTTGGAAATTTTCAAGTTTTTTTTTTCCTTTATAAAGTTTCACAATTGGTGATACTTTATTCACATTACAATCTAGCTTATTAGTTAATAAGTAATTTAAATATAACTTAAACTGCTACGTAACTATAAAATTAAGAAGTCGTCCAATAACGTCTTTCTTATTCACGATAAGTTAAGGGGAAGACAATTGATTCACGTATTCTTTGTAAAAGTCAGCACTTGCACCACAGTTTAAGTTCACTTACTCTGCACTAAACTAACTCAAAAGGTTTAACCCTTTTTAGTCTTCGCACTAATTCAGTGTTGTCAAGGAGTTGGATCGCCTCAACATTCACGTGATGATAAAGTCTGTGTTCATGAGCTTCTGCATATTTTTGTATAACTATATTTACGACATCCATCTTGAGGTCCCGGTGGAGGTCACTATTTCTAATGTACCAGGGCGCGTTGACTATATCCCTTAGTACTTTATTTTGAAAACGTTGTATGATTTGACGATTGCTTTGGCTGGTGCAGCCCCACAGCTGAATACCGTAGTTCCATACAGGCTTTAAAACTTGTTTGTATAACAACAATTTGTTAGGTATTGACAATGGTGACTGTCTACCAAGTAGCCAATACATTTTTTTGTACCGAATATCTAATTCTGCTCTTTTCTTTTTGACATGCTCTTTCCAGCGCTATAATACCGAGGGGTGATGATGTAGATTCGTGAGGGTGTTGTAAAATATCTAGTACTGACAGTATTTATATGGAAATTTTCAAGAAAAAGAAAAAAAATCGCCAAATTTTTTTCAATGGGGAATTTTACTGGCTACATGAGACGTGGGCGGCCGTCGTTTAGCGGGTGTCTAAAAGTCTTATGACTTGTTGTTGTGTTGTTTTTTTTTTTTAATGTATTTGCGTTTTATGGTATTCAAAATGTGAATTTTAAATAGCAATAACATTTTTATTTTCTATTGTAATAAGATTTTTATTGCTTTTTGGTAATATTATTGCAGTACCTATGTATCCCTTTTTTTTTGGGTGGGAAATTATCAAATAACGTCTCCCGCTCTGGGCGGGCGTGTCAGACTCTTACTGACTAAAACCCACCCGTGTTCCTTCGGTTACCCCTGTTGCCGGGGGCCACGATTTCCCTATCGGTTTTCTTCGAACACCCGGCAGGCATTGGCCCTAGCGGACCCCGTCAATTCTGCTGACATCTCTTTGAGGCGCGCGTGGAACACAACGCGCCGTCGACCCGGGCTTGGTCCTTGTCGGACGGCGAGCTACCCATTGCTCACCGTCCGCAAGCCCGCGCCTACGGTGGCCGGAAATCGGCTCACCTCCAATCGGGCAGACCTCCACCGTATGCTCCACCGTGTATGAAAGATCATCACTTGAGGACGGCTCGACCGTCCATGGCCCTTTACGGGGCGCCGGTGTGGGCGCGTTCATTGAGGCCTCCTTGCCGGATTACCGCCATGGGATCTGGAGGCAAAGGTCCTCGCGCACGTCTGGGTGTGTCGCGAGGAGGCGAAATGCCGGGGCTTAACTCCGATGCCGCAAGAAATTGCGGCACAGCGGACAGAGCTCCGGCGGGATCTCATGGCGTCATGGAGGGTGCGATTGTCGCAACCCCGCGCTGGGCACGCCACAATCGCGGCGATAAGACCCCTCTTTGAGGAGTGGCTGGAGAGACGCCACGGCGTTCTCACCTTCCGCCTGACGCAGATCCTCACCGGACACGGCTGCTTCGGGAGGTTCCTGTTCAGGATAAGGCGGGAGGAAACACCCGGGTGTCACCATTGTGTGGATCGGCCTGAGGACACGGTGGGGCATACGGTGGAAGTCTGCCCGGCTTGGGCGGAGTAACGCCGTGTTCTCGTAGAGGCGATTGGCGGCGGTGATCTCTCGCGTCCGGCCCTGGTTCAGGCCATGGTACGGAGCGAGAGGAAATGGCAGGCCGTCACCTCCTTCTGCGAAGCGGTAATGCTCGCGAAGGAGGAGGCGGAACGCGTGAGGGAGAGGCAAATTTCGCGCCCTCACGCCCCTAACCGCCGCAGGAGGAGACGCCCGGGGCGGGAATCGCGAGCCGATTTCCGGCCACCGTAGGCGCGGGCTTGCGGACGGTGAGCAATGGGTAGCTGGCCGTCCGATAAGGACCAAGCCCGGGTCGACGGCGCGTTGTGTTCCACGCGCGCCTCAAAGAGATGTCAGCAGAATTGACGGGGTCCGCTAGGGCCAATGCCTGCCGGGGGTTCGAAGAAAACCGATCGGGAAATCGTGGCCCCCGGCAACAGGGCAACCGAAGGAACACGGGTGGGTTTTAGTCAGTAAGAGTCTGACACGCCCTCCCGCTCCGCCCAGAGCGGGAGAAGTTATTTGATAATTTCCCACCCAAAAAAAAAAAAAAAAGGACGGCTCGACCGATTCGAACGTTTTTTTTTTTTTTTCTTGTTCTGACAAGATTTATATGAAAGATTTTATTCGGAAAATTCACCAGAAAAACCCCGGCGACACCAGGCACAAACCCTTTATATGTAATATAAATATGATTATGTATGTTTCTTGGTAATATCGCAGCAACCGCGACATATAATATGCGGGTAGCTGCAGCGTATTGTGTATGCATGATATTATAACCACAGACCGCATAGACTGAAGTAATTACACAGTACAGTTACAAGTCTACCCAGAACATTCCGGACTAAGTAATGTTACCTACACAATGTACTATGCAAACATTAAGAAATAAGTCATGAATATTGAACGTGAACTTTTGATTGAAAGGTCGAAAGTTCAAGCTGTGCCACATTGAACTATTTGTGTTGAACTTGCTCGGTAAATGTTATATGTTGAATATGGCAGGCTTCAATCATTTTAGACTACGATTCAGGCTCAATAGAAAAGTATATCGTAATTTTTACTTGATGTATGTAGCAAGTCAAAAATTTAAAAAAATAATTATGTCCTGCATCCAGTGTTAACTGCCTCCATGCTACTGTAAACAATTCGTCTGCCAGGAATGTTAACATTGGGCTGCGAATATGGGCCGAAAGGGAAATCGTGGCCCTCGGCAACAGGGCAACCGAAGGAACAAGGGTGGGTTTTAGTCAGTAAGAGTCTGGCACGCCCTCCCGCTCCACCCAGAGCGAACGAAGTTATTTGATAATTTCCCACCAAAAAAAAAGGAATGTTAACATTATCTGTACAAGTGTCCATGATAGTTTATTGACGCGATTTACGGACTGTAACTTATTTTCAGCAAAATACATGATCTATAAATTAATTATGACTTGTTATGAGACAAGTAAAAGCACTAAAGTGCAACGACACACATGCAGCCGGCTTTTGGTGACTTAATTTCAACCTAATATGTTATTATTAGGTAATTTATAACGGCATAAACATGCTAAACTTTCCGTCGCGTATTTTTCATTCATTTGTCGTAACTAAGGCCAATATTGTCATAGGTAATTTATCACATTATCTAACGGGATTAACTAAGTCACAGTATAATAAAGTAACAGTATTATGTCTCGGCAGTGACCTCGAAATAATTACCTACGGCCGCTCGGTAGATGAACCTTCCGAGTCCATGCATAACTGCCGTGCACTCGATATTGTTGCGTACCTACTGATTTACACTGAGATTTCGAAGGCGTCGTTTCGGCCGTTTTCTATGAAGATATAATACTTTTTTTTTACGTTAGCCTACACTGTCTCACTGCTGAGCAAAGGCCTCCTCCAACTCCTTTCATGCATCATTTTCCAGGGCCACCTCCATCCAACCCTTGCAGTACGCGTCTAGGTCGTCTCGCCACCTCTTTCTGGGCCGACCTCGGCGCCGCCGTCCATCCTCAGACACCCACCGTGTGGAGACTGTTGCCCAACGATCACGATGCATGAGGCTGTCATGACCCGCCCAATCCCATTTTAGCTTGGCAGCCTTTCTGCCTATATAATATTGTTACTTATTTATACTGTGACTAAGCTTTAGGCTTTGCTAAGGCCTTTGCGATACTAAAAATACATCCTTATTATAACACGAACAAAACATCAAATAATTAACACATTTCTCCTTAGTTCTAGTATAATTAGAGGCATAATGAGCACCTGCCACGCTTCATGTTACCTCCATTCCTATTCAGACGTATATAATACGGTTACAGGTAGAAATAAGTAACAGTTGCTAATTAGTATGTGCATTCATTACTTACCTACTTATTACTATGAAACCTGTAGGTTCTGAAAATAAAAGTGAGTGAATAGAATTATCTGGTTCGTGGCACACAAAGGGATTAATGAGCTCCCAGAATTTCAGCAAATAATTAAAACGTTACTCCACGCGTTCGATGAATGTTGGTTTTGACGGATATTTCAGTAGAAAGTCGATTATTTCGTAGAAGGAACCATCGATAAAGAATGTTTCGAAAACGTTCCACCGGCAAATGATTATATCGTAGAACCGACTATTGAGAAAGATTTTCAGTAAAGGTTACAGCCGTAGACAAGGAATTCGGAAAGGCACTCTCAATTCGTGGTCGAGGTAACGGAATAAGAAAATGGAAAAACAATTGTTCATAAAAATGTTATAAATTCATTTACAATGTATGTGGTCGAAAAAAGCGTTTTTCAAGTGTCACTTTTTTGACTAGTGCTTTTTACTTTTTTTAAATTTTTAACTACGTCATCAACGCGACGCAAAGAGTTTTTATTATTTGAGAAATGTTTTACAAATTAGATGATGAGTCAAATTCAAAGTCAAAGTAAAGTCATGACGATGGCGATGATGATAATGAAGAATATTGTATATATTATTTATGTACCTACGTCAGCCAAGATCTCGAATCATAGATCATATGCGACTACTGTAAGGTTCGTTCTTTTTTTTCTTTTTTTCATACTATGAATAGTAAAACGTTGTATGATACACGTGCGTAAGATGATTTCCGAGTCGTGTCGACTTACACACTCGTCGGAAATCATCCACTTTTCGCACTTGTAGCATTAATAACTATTTAACATCTGTAAGTCCAGTGGGTACACTAGGCTAACCAAGAAACTGCCTGCCTGATACACATTCCATTGAAAATAGGTATGTTTTTTTTTATCTTATATGAAGTCACCAAACAAACATAAGGTCAAGATACCTACCACAAAAGTTTACAACTTACGACATACCTACATTATGAATCAAACTTTCGTTTTACGATGTTACTCGAACAAGAAACAGCTTTGACCTTCGAAGAATCTTTTGTACTTCGAAAATGACCAGCATTTTCCGTAAGGCAATATCCTTCTGAATTCAAGGGTCTGATTGAATGAGAAAGGGTCCAGTCCTAACATAAAATTATTTTGATTTTACGATGCCTTTAAAACGCCAAGAAATATTTCAATCGGAAATGCTTATTAGAACTGAAGTTTTGGCAAAATTAAATCTTTTATTAGGGTAATAACGGATAATATTACAGTTGGAAATATCGAGTTTTGGGACAATAATTTTATTTATTTATTTTAGTGTAATGTGAGCTGCCATCGAAACTTTGATAACAGAATCTAAATACTGCAAAATAGCAAAATCAGGCTAATGTACTTCTTTTGTCGGTTTGTATGCTAAAATAATACATCATAACTGATTCAAACCAAACAAAAATGTAAATTGTATATTTTGAATTTTTCCCTGAATAGCATGGACGCAACTCATCAATAAAAGCTACCGTGAACTTATTAGCATTTCAAATAGGACGAAAGGTTTGCTTATGAATGAATAATTTTGTTTAGTTTTGCAATGGATCCACAACCATGAAAAGTTAACTGACTTAATTGTTTTCAGATTTCGCCCACGATTATAATAATTCCTTTTTCTAAAAATGCTTATCTAAGACATTTGGTAAGTGGAAAATTGAATGACTACATAATTAATTTACTACATAGGCAACAACTTACAATGCTTCAATTGTATACACCTTATAATCAGCCTACAATGTTCCCACTGCTGGGACACAGGCCTCCTCTCGGCTAGTGGGATCGGGCCGTAATCCACCATGCAGGACCAGTGCGGGTTGGTAGCGTTACATGTCTTCGAATTTTTGGTTATACACCTAATCTTCCGTATTTGATAGTACCTAAATCTACTTTATTTTTGCACAAAATTCTAGGTACTAGATTCTAATTAAGTAGATCATAATTATATCAACATAACATCACATGTGTTATCTTCTAATGACTAGATAAACGTAAAAAAACAAAAATTATGACATTTATCTATGACATTAAATATGACATTAAATTATGACAAAAATATAACATTAAACATCACTTAAAACAAAAACTCATATTACCAAATGCAAGTGCGGTTCATTTTCACCGTAAAGATGAAAACCGCATTTAATGCTTTCCATTCTAAGTTACACAGAGAGGGTTTTCCCACCTTAGCTAACTTAATACTCAAACTTTTCGACTCATTGTCACACTCAGTGTGTCAACACCAAAACTTCCGAACACAAGAACTTTGTTACACTGTGTTTGTTATTGTCACCCCAGTCATTTAAGGATAGTTTGTTCTACGGGCTGTATTTATAAGTACATAATACAAGTATGGCCGGATTTTTCTTGTTGATTTCAACGAAACAATAATATTAAAGTCATTGGAAGGATTGTAAGCCTCACAAGATTGTAGGTTTCAACAGAAATGTGCTTTTGTTACCTGGTAGCACAGTTTCGGCAGATAAAAAGGCATAGCAAACAAAATTCAAGTCGCTAGATTTTTCTTCGCAGGTTATGACATCACATGAAATTAATATTATAATTAAGTAATTGTGGAAACTTATCTAGATATCATATTATTGACTTAAGTTTTCAGAATAAACGCTTATGTTTCCGCAGTCGGGTTTAAGTTCAAAACTATTTACTTAAACCGTATTGTTGAAACAGAAACTAACAGCATTTAGAATAATTTACACTCTGACTGTGGAATCAGTATTCATCGCTCGTCCGTAAGTAATAAGAGAACAACAACCGTCTAAAATCACAGTTTTTTTTACCGATGGCGATTTTTTAATTGAAATACAGAAACACAAATAGGATTTAATAAATATGTTTTAGGACCAATTTCATTGAAACTGTTTAAGTTGTTACAGTTCGATTCAAACTTAATGGCGGCTCGGAAGTTAGCTACTCGCTGCGCAGTACCCCACCCCTCACCACCGCTGACACATGTTTTCGTTACCGCGCAGCGACTCGCCTCATGTTCAGAACCGCCATTCAGTCTGAATCGGGGTGTATTAAACTTACTGTATGGCAGACCTCGTCCACCGCTTGCCAAAACAAAACTGAATTAATTAAATAAACATACCTACGCATTAGAAGACGTTCGTGAATAACTCCATGAAAAGAACACACTCCACTTCTACACATAAAAGAAAAAATACATATGGTTAAATATATTTTTTGCATAATTCACTTCCACCAAAATAATAACGCAACAACAAGGGTCCGAGCAGTGGTAACCCGGTGGTAACAGCCGCGGCTCATGAATTGTAGGTCGTCCTGACAGGCGTTTTACTTTGTATAAATTATTTCATCACCACTGCTCTCAAAATGGTGAAGGAAAACATAGTGAGGAAACCGAAAAGTCCAATAGCCAAAAACTTCGAAGACATCATGTGACATCTGTCAACCCGCACTGGGCCCGCGTGGTGAATTACGGCACACTCCCTCTCATAGAGAAGAGGCCTGTGTCTTAGCAGTGGGAACATTATAGGCTGATTATACAAGGGTCCTAAAATCATCATACACAAAAACAGAACAATACCTAGTAATAAAACCGAAATCACTCTTGTTTGTACTACTTAGTATTCACAGCACGAAGACAGAGCAAACTGTTCGCTCCACCTACTGCTTCGACCGATGGTGGCATCCATTTAAATCCGGGATTTGTCCCGAATTCGAGCATACTCGCGCAAAACATGCAGGTAAACAGAAGGTCAACTCCATACAATGAGCGAAAACACAGATCTCTTTAGGCACACGTTGTTTTCGCCCGCTATACGGTGCCGACCTTCTGCACCTTCGGTGTATTTTGTGACACCCGTTTCCACGTTTCCCCCGTGTAACTTCGAAATTCAATTAACGAAGTTCCCATGCAAAAATAATTAATATTCTTTTATTCGACGGAATATTTTGTTTTCATTGTTTTCATTCGGATGGTAAAGTTTTTTTTTTGTTTTTCGTAAAACATTTACGTGCATTTTCTTGGGAAAGAATTTAAATGACAGCAGTACAACAGTGTCTACCTACTGTGGCCGTACTAGGATGATTATGTTATGGTCGGTATACACCAAATTCGCGAATGCACATTCTATCCCCACTCTACTCTACCACTCATTATGTTTGATTATTTTCTTTCATCCATACTAAAATGTCAAGAATATCAATAAAAGAATGTTCTGGTCCTATGTTCGTTTGGTCAAACCTTTAGTCGATAGCTTTTGATGGATCAGTATTGTGTATCCCGTAAGGTATTTTAGTTCCAGTCTTGTAGCAGTCTTGAATCTACTTTGTTTAGCTAATGTAAATTAATTTAAGCAGTGGACTCATTGCAAAATAAGGATAATTCATAAAAATGTAACGTGAAATTTTTCAGAATTTTTAAACGTCAAAAGGCCCACTTCATTCTGGAATCAAAACTGAAACCTGTAAAACACAAGCGAGGTTTATTCGAGGAAGCCTGTCCGAATATAATAATCAACTTTACGAAATATCTAGCAGCAAAAGAGGAGTAGTTCGGTCCTAAATACACTACCTATTAATCCAATTTATTGATTCTTTATTCGCTATCTGGCTTTGTAAACATCATTATAATTTCTGTAGGTATGTAATATTGGTTGGGCGCCATTATTTATGCCAATCATTTTGAATGAAACAACCAAATACAATCACGGAATCATTCAAAGTCAGCAATGCATATAATTTAATTCTGTTTTTTTCATCAAAGTGAATCAGTTTAGTTGAAACGTGTAACATTTCGGTTACGGCACATTTTAAGTGGCAGCGGAAACTGTGTCTTGTCGCTGCAACAAGACGCAGAGTTGTCATGCATCTGCGTCCCCAATCAT
Organism: Agrochola lychnidis; assembly: GCA_963680765.1. Taxonomy (NCBI): domain Eukaryota; kingdom Metazoa; phylum Arthropoda; class Insecta; order Lepidoptera; family Noctuidae; genus Agrochola; species Agrochola lychnidis. Next base: position 13,662,753 of record OY796864.1, read on the forward strand.
GACTTATGCGGATTCCGTCTTTGCTCATGCAAAACCCCATCATATCCATAGGTTACAAACCCTTCAAAATCGATTCCTCCGTAGAGCTACCGGCTCCCCTTGGTTTGTGAGGAACGAGAGCCTCCATATCGATCTTAAAATCCCTACCATCCATCAGTTCCTCAAACGCGCTTCGAAGCGTTTCTTTGAGTCCGCGGCCAAACATCGCAACCCTCTGATTGTCGAGGCCGCAAATTATGTCCCCAGTAAAATCAGTCATGTTCGCCGACCAAGGCATATTCTTACCGACCCAGACGACACGACTACCATCCATCAGGAGTCTAGTAGGGAAACGAGTACGTTAGGACACAAGTACAGACGCTTCCCGTCATTCCGACCTCGCCGTCGAGGTCCTTTGCGATCGCGACCGCCGCGCCCCCGAGTAAATGTTACTCCCCCCCTACCCTTGCTCGAAAACGAGGTGCCAGCAGTTGTTGCAGCTGTGCACGTAGCTTTAAATTCCCCGATTAATAATCATGATCAAAACTTTGATCCAGCCCGTCCCATCTCTGATGTCCTCCCTCCGGTAAACGCCCTAAGCCGAGGCTCGTACCCCACAGGGGGTGCCCTTAGCGAGCGTTCACCTAGTTTATAAGTTTAGTTTGTAAGTCCCTGGCTGGAGGCGTTGAGTGTAGCAGCTTAAGGCACCCACAGGTTTGCTCGGTTAAATAGTCATGGCCTCAGAGGCCAGCTATGAGATGCCCAACAGAAAAAAAAAAAAAAAGCATCTGCGTCTTGTCGCTGCGACTAGACGCAGAACTACTGTTTGCGTCTGTAACTAGGCGTTACGATAGACTTCGTGGTGAAAGCAATCATTTTCTTTTAGTATTCGACGCGCTTCGACATCCGATGTTAAAACATCGATATCAAACGTATCCATGTTGAGATTTGTAATACAAAAACATGTGCACCTTCTTCAGCGTTTACAGCAAAACTGCTGACCTGTCGCATGCGACTGTCGTCAGGTGGGTGCGAGCACCGTGCGTCAAGTCGCTGCGACAAGTAGCTTTAGCGTTCGACTCCCATAGCCAGTCGCTCTGCAACTCGACGCCAAGTGTGCGGAGGTTTGAACAATGTATATTAAAATCGTCAGCCGTAACCTGTCGTTGCGTCTAGTTGCCGAGTTGTCGCAGTCGCGTGTCGCATAGTCTGCGCCATGTCTAGGTATATGACCTTACCAAATTTGTTTTAAACAAGCACTTAATTTTACAAAATTAACCACAAATTTTACAAGTTAATTGCAACAAGTTGGCTTGGCCCCAAAGTCCTAACCTTACTTTGTAAGTCCGCACGCTGGAATTACTCTACATTTTAAACTCTACTACCTCAAGGAGGCTTCTAGTAAGTCCAAAAATGTGAAAAGGCGGTACATTTTGTAAAGGTTGCACGCTTCTAAGGATAGAATGACAAACAGAGATACCTACAGTTGGGTTTTAGTAAGATTGAATTTTCAGAAAAAAAGGATGTTGTAAACTTTCATGTTGAACCACGATAGATTTGAGGGCTCCCGCTGACAGGCGCGAGGCGACTCTGGTGGAACAAATTCTATAAACTCAAATTCAAAGCATTTATTTCAAATAAACCAATTACAGGTACTTTTGAATTGTCAAGGGGTCGGTCAGTCAGAAAGATGAAGCTAGTTGCCCATTCCAAAGCGTAGTAGGTACCTATGGAGAAGAACGGGCAAGAAACTCCACGGACACTCTTTTAAATCAAAATATTGTTACAAAATATTAGTTACATCATTCATGTTGAAATTATACATGTGAGAACAATGTAGAAAGACGTGCACGTTAAAAGCGTCCGTAATAAAAACATAAAAATAATTTAAAATAAATTAAAAATAAACCGTGGCAGCTCAGAGATAACCAGTCCCTACTGACGGCGCCCGTTCAAAAAACAGTGGCATTCCGGGAGTTCCAACAGAAGTGAAAACTTGAAAAAAAATCGGCACCGCTTTAATCAACGCGTTGATGTCTTTTACTCTACGGTGTCGGTAAATTGCTTTACAGTGTCGCGAAATCAATGGTTTAGTCCCATCTCAAAAATTCCCAACGCGTCTTAAGAAGTTTTCACTTCAAAAACTTCACGGAAATTGTTACGCCAGTCTGCCTTTAATAAAGTTCATATTTCTAACGAGGGTTATTTCGATACTCGATTATTTTATTCTGTGTTTATTAACCATTCATGAAATAATACAAAGTCATGACGATAATTGCAAAAATTTCGCAAAATACAGTTTGAGTCTTCATAATGTGCACATATCGAAATGAGGGGAATCTATGCTTAATTTTAACGGCAGAAAAAATATTTAAAAAAATTTAAACATGTTTTTTAATATTTTTTAGGGAATTAAAAAAAATTGTAACAAAACTGTGTTACTTTTAAACTGAATCAGCTATCGCGATGAAACAAACTCCACATAAAATTAAAATTGAGAAAAAAAACTACCCTCAATTGAAAATAAACATGTTTTTTTAGTAAAAATCAAAAAAGAAAATTATAAATAAGATGCCCAAGAGAATAAAAAAAAATTGATACAAAAAAAAAAACATTTTTTCCGTCGATAAAATTAAGCATAGATTCCCTCATTTCGATATGTGCACATTATGAAGACTCACACTGTATATGCGATCGTAACAACTGAAACAATAATGAAATTAAACGATTCATCTGGACCCAAGCCGGCAATATTCATTAAGCTACAATAAATTAATAGAACTGCCATAGTAATTATCTAGTCCCTTGCTAACGTGGGTATAATTTAGTTAGTTTAGTTCCAAGTTATTATTAAATACCTCCCTGAATAATATTAGGACAACTTTAAGACTTTCTTAATGCATGTTACAACAGAAATTAAAATTATTGAAATATTTAATTCAAACTAGACTTCATCATCATCTGCCTAGCCTTTTCCCAACCATGTTGGGGTCGGCTTCCAGTCTAACCGGATGCAGCTGAATACCAGTATTTTACAAGGAGCGACTGCCTATCGGACCTCCACAACCCAGTTACTGGGTAATACGATACCCCTTGGTAAGACTGGTTGTCAGACTTTCGGGCTTGTGACGACCCGTAACAGCCGGGACCAACGACTTAACGTGCTTTCCGAGGCACGGAGAAGTCTTGGTATGTAAAGATGGTCACCAATCCACGGAGCAACCCCGGCAAGCATAGCTTAACCTGTCGGATCGACCCGTGCGGCTGTTATCACTTAGCGACGAGCTCCTCCTCCTTTTTAGGACTATGATTATGAACTATAATGACTGTAAATATCCCGTAACGTTAATAATTCATAACATCACGCCTTGTTTCCCTGAAGGGTTAGGCAGAGGTGCACCTATAGTACACCCACATTTCGCCAGTTATGTTTAAGTCCTATGTAATAGGGGGCGAGCCTATTGCTATCAACGGGGCACAAATCCAGACTCCGGGCTGGAACTGAGAAATTCTAGATAAAAACCCAAACTTTGCGCGACCTGGGAATCGAACGCCGGACCTCATGCTCAGCAGTAGCGCTTGCAACCAGTAGACTAACCGACTGAAAGTTAGACTAGAAACCAACCCCAACATAGTTGGAAAAGGCTAGGCAGATTGATTGAATCACAGTCCTAAAAACTTGATGATACACAAATGATTAAAGTGGTTAAAAAAAATCCTTCGATTTCAATTTCCCTACGAACTGGAGATAAGGCATCTTCGGAAATACGCTATCATGGGAAATTTGCGCTTCGTTGAAAACTTGATGGGCAGGTAATTGAGCATTTCGGAGCTCTAAATTGGTTATTTTTATCTCAATGCTTCGTTAACGAAGCTGATTTCGTTAAGGTTCATGTTTTGTTCGAGATTTTGTCGACTGGAAGATCTTATTACGATCATCTTTCTTTATTAAATTGACTTTTGAGACTTGGTTACCTTAGTTACTTACTTGGTTTTTTATGTAGATTTAACTGTCAAAATATTAAACACCGGATCAGCTGATAAAAAAATAAAGCAATTACTCTAATTTAAGATACCTACATGAGCTACCCATTTTCTATTAAAATATGCAAAGTATGGCAGGTAATATAATATGTATATAGTATAATAGTAGGTAGAACAGTCAAAACAAAGTTGTATTCGTGCCAAGAAGCATTTGCATGTTACAGAGGTGTTCAAAAGTTGGACATTTTATATTTGTTGCACCGCTACACTACTACCTCGAACCGACACCGACGGAGCTTCGTTCAAATAAAATAAGCAATGACATGTAAATAAAGATGGCGCAATTTTATGTGTCATGTGTTGCAGAATATTCAATGTATGGAAAATATTTTTTTAGAAAAAATCTGATTGTCATCTCTCGACAAAGGAATATTTTACCAGGTAGATTCAAAATCATATTCGTTCACGTTACAATGCAATTCATTGCATGTGTGACATTAAATTGTTGACAAAATTTGTGTCGAAACTCACCAAACAGCAAGCATGGTGAATGTTATTAAGAAAAATAACTGCCCCGTATAATTTGATTGTTTCCCCACACAACCTGAATAAGGAAAAGGGTGCTGTATTTACATAGTAAAATATAGCAACATATGCGGTATTATTATTATTTTACCAAACATACCTAGTATTTTTGGGGTACTGTGTGATTTTGTTTTTTTTTTTTATTTGTTATTTCGAAGTCTTGTATCTCTGTTGACCTTAAGACGCAGATATATGCCAGTGACCTTGAGTGGTTAGCTTGCGTGTTATGTAGAGCTCACGCAACGCGTCGTTCGTCGAGCCAGTAATAGGACTCCCCAATCAAGGAGCACTGTCCCAAATTAGACGCATTATTAATTTATTAGACATAAAAAAGGTGTTTTAATAAAATACGAATACTAAAAGATTAATAGTTAAATTATCTTTAAAATGATGAAGGTTTCAGAAAAATACGCTTGATATATTTTGCGTAATTCTCAGTTTTTATTCGCGTTAGACATAACTTTACAAATTAATTTCACTATGTAATATAAACTTAATCTTAAATATTCCTATATCAAATTATTAAGAAAATGCTCTTATTTAACATATATATTTTTTCCTAATCATTAACACTGCTCGTTTAGACATGATCTTCAGTATAAAATCATTAAAAGTCGGTTATCGTCGCCTTAACTATCTAAGAGAGTTCACGTCGAAAGTACAAAAGCGATGGATCAAAGATAGAACTATTGCTTGCCCGTCCAAGCCATTTTACAAAAACAAATGTTCAACATTCTAGTGAGGTTGATTTTTATTTAACAAAATCTATTACAACTAAAAGCAATAAAAGAAAATTATTTCAATCACAACAAATGAAGTTCGCTTATCTAATTAATCAACACCACTCAGTGCACGGCGGGTGGTCAATAGATCTTATTGAATTAGAGAGATATATACAGCCAAGTAATAAATCTGAGTGAAAGCAAAGAAAATAAGTCCAGTATGGACATAGTAATCTCTCTAAGTGAACTAAAGTGGGATTTTATGATCCTTTACAAAGGTTTGTAGCTCATATAGTGAAATCAGGAAATTTTCTCCTTGTGTTTATTCAAAGCAGAAAGAAAATTTTGTGGCGAGAGTAAAATTTTTGTGACTTATATTCTGGAGGGAAAAATATCAGGCAAAAGAGGGATACATTTTGTGACAGCTAAGGATAGTAGTGTGAAAGTAGTAAGAAAGTAGCTTTTTCGTGTTTAAAAAAATTTAGGTATGCCTTAATAGATCGTAGTGTAGAACACAAAAGAAAAATTTGTTACTAAGGGTAACAAATTTTTCTTTTGTGTACTACGCTTGCATCCTTCATATCCATTTTGTAAAACAAGACGTGACTTCCGAAAATAAAGAGTCTAACTGCCTACATAAAAAGGATAGACTAAAAAGAAATTTTCACCCACAACAACGTCAATAGATTCCTTCATCAATATACCACCTTTCAACTATCCCTTTCTTCTTTGATCGTCCCTGACTGAATATGTAAATGTAACATTTCCCGCCTCCAATATTTTCAAGGTTCGATCCATAGAGCTCGGAGTCGTCACTGTTAGAGGTGTCATGTCAACAATTTCCATACAAACCATGCATGTCACCGTCATACATAAATGAAAAAAATTGTTTAGAGCATTCCATGAGTCACCGCGACGCGACTTGCGGATCGATGACGGACGGAAACAGGTCAGCGCGACACTTGACGCAAGTCGCATCGCTCTAGGCCGTGAACGGAGCCTTAGAGTGAGGACACACGTGCGTTGCCGGTGCGTGTAATTTCAACGCACCGAGTGCCACACGGGCAATGCGGTATCGCAACGCAACGCCCTTTACTACGACGTCGCAGCATATCGGTGTTGTGTGTGTCAGTTTTCTTTAGTACAAGCAACACTGTGCTGCGCTATGATGCCGGTCCGACACTCGGCATCGTCCCGAAATATCCTTCCCCGCTTCGTTTCTCTGGTCTCTTATCCGTCAAGCGTGAATTGCGGCTTTGCACGTTTTCGCAACGCACAGTATGTCACCGTGATTCGTATGTAGGATGACGCAGCGTTACCACTCAGGCGTCATAACGCACCGGCAACGCATCGTGTGGCTTTGCTCTTAGAGTGAGGCCCCATTAGTGCGTTTCGTTGCGTCGTCGTAACGGATCAACGTATTGTATGCCACACCTGCGTTGCGACAACTCATGTCGTCACAACCCAAGAGAGCGACGCAGGACGCCGCAATGCAAGAGGTGTTTGCTTGTTTGTCCTAGTTTGCCCCTCTAGCAGTAGAACACTGTCCGTCGTCGTACCGGAGCTCCGACAGTGCAGCACAACACCCTCCTCTCGCTTCGTCTCTCGTTCGTCGATCCGTTGAAACGTCGCGTGCGACGACGCAACGCATAATGTGGCATGTCACTAAAAAAAAAGTAAAACGACTCAGCGTTGATGCTACGACGACACAACGCAACGCAAAGCACTAATGAAGTCAAAGTCAAATAATTTATTTCAATTAGGCACAAAAAGGCACTTTTGAACGTCAAAATTTAAAAAAAATAGAATTGATTTTAGTTGCCCCTTTCAAAAGGTAGTTTTCGTATGCAGAAGAATGGGCAAGAAACTCCACCGTTACTCTTTTAAAATGAGACCTCACTCTTACTCGAACTACGACACAAATGACGTATGATGTATGAACTGACGGCTTCGAAGGCGGTCCGTTACAGAAGTAATGTGCTCAACGCAGTTGCAGTACCACCAACTGTATTAGTACTGCCGCCTCTAGACGCTACCTGCGCGGCGATTCCATGCTCTATGGTTCGATCCATAAAGTCCATTGTGGTCGTAAATGTATGTAAATGGGTGTCCGACAGTTAAATCACTTGATGACATTCGATTGAAAGACAGCTCTGTTGGACAGCCTGATAAAAGAATTAAATACCCTATGAATAATGTAAAATGGTAATGCATCAAAATGTTGGAAGAATATTTTATGGTATGACTTAGTTCGTTTTTGTTGAAGAATGCCAGATTTTTCTCGTGGAAAACTAGTAAAATAATAGTAAGCACATTAATTTTATCGAAGGTTAGTTTTATTTCTGTTTTTATTTTAGTTTTTAGAAACTACACATTTAAGAGATTAAATAAAATTATGGCTCCAAGTTAAAAAGATTCTATTGACGGTGAAGTTTGGAAAGAAAAATAATACCTACCGTACCCAAAAGAATCGTAATCTTGAAATAATTCGACGGAAACTTACAACAAGCCAAGGAATAAATCACTGCCTGAAGCCAACAAAGAATTCGCGCAATTGAAAAAGATCGTACCCAATTGAATTACACAACGTACTCAAGACACTCGAGACTAGATTATCTCAATATTTTCACGACTCAGTGATCCATCTCTTCGTCTAAGGTATTTTCTGAAAAAGCTAACTCTGAGTAATCTTTCTTTTGATAAAATAGTTATTTTCTTGAGAGACTTAAAAGTGGAAGTTGCGAAGAAAATACACATCGCTAGGGAAAAGAAAAACATGATAATTTTACAATTTCTAGAAAAATCTCTTCGTAAACTTTGTTTCTTTATATAATAAAAAATAGCAAAGACTTGTTGCAGAGATAAATGACGTATTATAGAAAGAGACTCATTTATCAGATAGAAATAAAATAATATGAATATTTAGACAGGTTATAAACTGTATTTAATCACTGAAGACATAAATGCTACTATGTCACTGAATTCAGACAGTGTTACTGAATACATAAATAACTCAGCGAAGAAATAATGTAAATTCAAAGAATTCTAGCAATTTGAGAAGTATGTAAATATCACATTACAATAACTAATAAAATTACTGAAAACGTAAGGTCATTTGTTGAAATAACAAACTTGGTTTTCAACAACGTCCTGTCATATGCAATTTTTTGACCAAGACACAAAATAAAACAACATTAGACCATCCATTGGTTTGCAACTCACGCAGAAAGTGAAAATGACATTCCCATTACATTGCTGAGAGAAGTTGAACGATTGCAATCTGAGCCACCATACAAATCTTATGATAGAATTCCTGATATTTTCAGTGTATTGAATGTTGCATCGAACCATCAGTGTGTGCTTTTATATTTTCTAACGTGCCGATAAAATCGAGGATGTCCAAGTCTACGTCACGGCATCGCGCTCTAACACAGGTAAGTGAAATGTATGGAAATATTATAATATGAAAGACGATTTTAAATTTCCGTTCACGATAACGTTATAACGTGCACGTTATATATTTTATGGACGTGAACATAACGTCCACGATACTATCGTCATGTTCGAAATTATAAAAGCGCAATTAGTGATGATTCGGTGCAACGTACAATACACTGAAAGTATTAAAAGTATTAGGTTGATGGTGATGAACCTGTCTCCTAATTATTAAGAACGTTCACATTATAATTTCAATAGCAATCTGTCAAAAATACAATTAATTTACCAAAATTTTTGACAACTTTGAAAGATTGCGACTTGAATGTGAACGTTTGAGCCAGTTCGAGAATTGGCGTTCTGAAAGCCTGCGGTGATATTCTATAAATATCTCATTGTCGAGCTGTCATTTTATCTGATGCTAGAGATTGCGATTATTGACAAGTCACTATTCAAGCTAATTTCATCCTAATTTGCACGTTAAGTTTTTTACAGAATAGATCGACTTTTCTCGTACTTTGAAATATCGCAAATCTACTATCAATCTAATCAATACAGGTACCTAATGTATTTTTAATTTAGCTTTTAAATCAGATGTCATTTTACACTTCTTGTATAAATGAAACTTGAAATGTTATTTTGGTAAAATAATCAGTGTTTTGGAAAAAAAAAAATAGGTAGGGTTTTGGTAAAATTTCAACATTTCATCTATTTTTGTCATTAACATTTTAAATATTTTAACCAAAAATAAAAAAAAACATTTAAAATATAAAAAAAAAAACCCACCGGTATCGGGAACAGGGTCCAAGACACCGGTGGTCAGGGCTCCTGAGAGAGGAACCTTCTTACAATATGCGCCGTGTCCAGGAGTACTGCTGGTTACATTATTATTATAAGCAAAAAAAAAAAACTAAAACCAGCCAGCGTTATACAAATGAAAATCAAAATGAAACCGAATTGCAGATGCAGTGATAATATTGCTCTCTAAAGCCACATCGTTGCAATAAAATTTATTCAAATGTCCAATAACAGCTGAGGGACTTTCGGAGATTACTATGTAAACAGCGTTGCATTTGGTTACTCGACTTAGCTTTCTTTGCATAAACAGTTTCTCGCATTATGGTTAAAGAAAAACGTTCTAGTTTGTATTTAGCTTTTTTTTTTTGTTATCTAGTTAGTCAGGCGTGAAAAAAACAAATTCAAATTGTTTTGGTTAAATACGTCAGAAAAAAATATGGCGCTTACTCTCCATGTTGATATAAGTTTTCTTTTTTTGAGTGTAGAGTACAAGTCTTCAACTCAGCCTATTGCATCCAATTTCTCCACCTTCTGCGTCCAGGGTTATTCCGGGCTGATAAAACAAAATTTTATTTTTAATTTTAATGTCATACCTCTTTGCTATATAAATTAAATGTTGACATTGATAACACGAAACTAACTTGGAATTTACAACTTTGTTGTTCAAGCATTGATAGTTTAGTTAGTAGAAGTTATGATGAATCAAATTAACGTAATTGATTAATGCTCGAATGGAATTCAATGGAAATCAAATCAAATCAAAATGCCAAAGAAATTTGATATTTGCTCTTAATTAACATGCTGTGTACAGAAATTCAGTTGCCTAAACCAAATAAAATAAAATAATGAAAACTCTTAATCTAAAAGGAGTAGCATTGTCAGAATAACAGTGTTTTCCTTGAAAATTTCTCTTAGGCCATTAACTTCGTAACGGTTCGTAAATTTAACCAGACGGTAATCCTAATTTTCAGGTGTAATAACGCAGTCCTGTCTGTCGCTAATAACCAGTTTCCTAAATATTACTTACAAAACCGTTGTTAAATCACTTAACTCTTTTGCATTTTCTCCAATACCGAAGAGCGTTCTTAAAATCTTCTGAATCTATCAATCCGGTATTGTTAAAAAGTATATATTGTCAAAAAATATCAAATTAACACGACGTTATAATAGCCTCGTTGGTCTAGTGGTCGCAAGCGCTACTGCTGAGCATGAGGTCTTGGGTTCGATTCCCGAGTCGGGCAAAGTGTTATTGGGTTTTTCTATCTGGAATTTCTCAGTAGCAGTCCGGAGTCTGGATTTGTGCCTGGTTAATGGCAATAGGCTCGTCCCCTATTACATGGCGAAATGTGGGTATACCTACTACAGGTACACCTCTGCCCAATCCTTCAGAGAAACAAGGCGTGATGTTATGTGTATGTGTGTGTTATAATATCGAACAACTAAACAATTTTTTGGGATAATTAATCTTCCGGAATGTCACATTCACGGATAAAATAATCTCTAAATCTGTTACTCAAACAATCTAAACCGAAACAGAACAGATTCTTCATATATCACACGTCCTTTGAGTGAGATAAGTCGCGTCTTGTCCAATTTTCCGTCCCGCTGGACTGAAGACAGGGCTCCACGTACTCTTTCATTTTACGATAGTATCGACCGCCCGCAGCTGTTTCCGCAGATTTCTTTATCATCTACAATTCACTAGTGTCTCGCTATAATTGTATCGCTTTCGTGAAACTAAGTTCTTTTATTTAATTTATAGATTTAAAAAAAACTTGCTAGTAAGTTTGAAATAGTTTAAGGTTGGGCCGTATCTTGAAGAAAGGTATCTATTTAGTTTGGATTTACGCTGTTTTTTAGTTGCTGTAGTGGCATATCATCGATATTTTATTTTATTTTTTTATTTTATTTAATATAGGAAATCAAATATAAATATGAATAAGTGGGGCTTGTGGCTAAATAATAACAGCCGCACGGGTCGATCGATCAGGTTAAGCTACGCTTGCCGCGGTTGGTCCGTGGATGGGTGACCATCTTTACATACCAAGACCCCTCCGTGCCTCGGAAAGCACGTTAAGCCGTTGGTCCCGGCTGTCATTTGTAGATCTTCGACAGTCGTTACGGGTAGTTAGAAGCCCAAAAAGTCTGACAACCAGTCTTACCAAGGGGTATCGTGTTTCCTAGTTACCAGGTTATGGAGGTCAGATAGGCAGTCGCTCCATGTAAAATACTGGTATTCAGCGGCATCCGGTTAGACTGGAAGCCGACCCCAACATAGTTGGGAAAAGGCTAGGTAGATGATGAAATATAAATATGAATACATAAATAATAACATGATTTAATAATAATGAAAATACTTTTAAGAATTTAAATAATAATTACCTATTATTCTTATGCAATACATCAATTAAAATCCCTAATATACTATACCCATATACACAAACCTAATAATACACAATATATACATAATTATACACCCAATTAAACACATCTAATAATTTATAACAATATTAAATTGCTACTTAGCCCTCTTCCTCTCTCCTAATTTTGCTGTGCCCGACAGGGTCCATATTGATCTTTTACTTTGTTATACCATCTCAGAGAGCTTGCTATCATTAGAGGGCTTGTGGCTAAATAATAACAGCCGCACGGGTCGATCGATCAGGATAAGCTACGCTTGCCGCGGTTGGTCCGTGGATGGGTGACCATCTTTACATACCAAGACCCCTCCGTGCCTCGGAAAGCACGTTAAGCCGTTGGTCCCGGCTGTCATTTGTAGATCTTTGACAGTTGTTACGGGTAGTTAGAAGCCCAAAAAGTCTGACAACCAGTCTTACCAAGGGGTATCGTGTTACCTAGTTACTAGGTTGTGGAGGTCAGATAGGCAGTCGCTCCATGTAAAATACTGGTATTCACCTGCATCCGGTTAGACTGGAAGCCGACCCCAACATAGTTGGGAAAAGGCTAGGTAGATGATGACTTTGTTATACCATCTATGTGATACATATGGAATGCAATAAAGAATTGAGTATTGAGTAGATGCAATAACTTAATTGGTCACCACATTTCGTTTGTGAACTAGGCGACCATAGGGAACGAAAGAGCAAGACGAGATCGTGGCTACATAATAACAGCTGCACGGGCTCATCTTCATGGTAGAGGGTGGCCATCCATTACATAACCGATACCCTCCGTGCTTCCGAAAACACGTTAAAAGCAGCTGATCAATCTTAGATCTTTGACAGTCGTCACGGGTAGTCAGAAGCCCGAAAGTTTGACAACCAGTCGTACCAACGGGTATCGTATTACCCAGTAACTGGGTTGTGGAGGTCAGATAGGCAGTCGCTACTTATAAAATACTGGTAAACATATTTGGGAAAAAGCTAGGCAGATGATGAGGGAAAGAAATAGCACATGATTGTTTCCGTATAGCTAAAATTGAGTGACAAATTTATCCAACTTACGTATGTTTTCCTGCCAATTTAGCCAAGTCCTACTTTTAACTATGTGTGAACTAAGTTTAAACTAATTAAATAGACTTAGTCGCGAACATCGAGGTCTGCTATTCATAGCAGAAGGCAGCCATTCGTTAAAGCTTTCGAAAATATTCCACCATATCGCATTACTTTTTAAGTGTTTCTAAATGTATCTTACTAGCCTTCCCTACAGACTTTGTCTTGTCCTTCATACAAAACTCCCATAAAAAATAGGACGTTCACATTTTCTCGAATTTGAATCCGGGAAACTTTTCCAAATTTTTCTTTCCACAAATACCTAATTCTGACTGTATCGAACATGCTAAAACAAAACATAGGCAAATCAGTCCAGGCGTTCTCAAGTGATGCGCTTACCGAACAGCATTTCATTTTCATTAATATAGATAGATAGATTTGCGATGTTTGCCATAAGTTGATTCCTACCTTTCTAAATTTGCACCATAAGCGTGAAAGTTGGAAAAGTTTTTGAACACAAATAATACGGGGAAAGAAGTCGGAATGTTTGCAAAGTGAGAATTCTGGGTTATAACTTTTTCAATAAGAAAACCTAGTAACTTCATTTGAGAAGTGGCAATTGAAAAATCTGAACTTTTTCTTGACGCGCACGCAGCCAATATTGTTACAGTATTAAGCGTCAATTTAAGTTCAAGTTTTCTATCAGGAACTTCAGAACGTCTAATTTTACTATAGCTGACGTTTTATTCCCACCAAAGTAGCCTAGCAAATTCAATTAAATAGATAATTTATTACACTAAAGTATTGACGGATTTCCAAAACAAATATACGTAGGTTTGGTAATAAGGTACAAGAAAGCTCTCTATATTTCTAGATTTATATACAACAGTGACGTCAAGTGATAATTACGCATCCGCAAATTACATCACGTAATTTCAGTCACGAAACAAATCATAAGCGATGGTGCTGATACAGAAATAGAATTGGGCAAATCGAAATAACTCGTGCGTGATATTGAATTGTGGAGTATTATTTTCATTTCTTTTGTAACTAATATAACATTACGCCTGTATTCCCCAGTGGGATAGACAGATATGTGTACCTACACTCACATTCATTTTGCTAGTTATGTTTAAGTACATTTATTTATTTAAGTATACACCTTAACAGACTCATCCAAGGCGATGTTACAGTCACGTGTCGACACACATGTCTACACAAATTTACAAAAAAAAATAGAACGACCTGTCAGCAAAATTTCAAAGAATTATATGCCAAGTACATATATAATTATTAGAAACATGACAACGTTTATAAATATTAGACCCTTTTCAATTATTATTTGTGCCATTTAAATGAAAATTTACCTGTAATAGGGGGTGAGTCTATTGCCATCTAACAAGTGTCAACCATTGATACTGATATATAATGCGTCTATTTATGAACTACAATGTCAATGTCAGCTTCTAGGTAAAGCGAATGAAATTAACGACTAGGTACTATAATATGCCTTCCACCAACTAATAATTACTTGCCAATACAGATGTTTTATTAATGCATACGTTTGCTTTGAAGTAACTTATTTACTCGTGCTTTAATTACAAAGTTCTTGAAAATACATATTCCACGTATAAGTTTTAGACGTAAGAATTCAAAACAAAATATGAATTTTAGGCATGACCTCCAAAACTATGAGAGAACTTCCAAAGCACTGATATTTACGAAACACCCAAGTTTAAACTACGCGAAACAGTGAGATGCAGGCTTTCTCGGCGTGAAATACATTTATTATTTAAAACGAGGACGCTCAACCCCTTTTTAGTCCGCCTTGCCATATAGCTTAGTAAAGAGACCCAATATTTCTTTGAGGCAAACGAGTTCTATCTGGTAATTTACACCTTACACTTTACGTTGAGAGGGAATGCAAATCAGTTACATTTTTCTACGTCCGTATCTAATTTGAAGTTAATGTAGTAGGAGAATCTCGTATGCGGATTTCAAGATGCTTTTTTTTAGAATAAGAACGATTTATTTGGATTAGCCTGCACATGACATGGGGCTATGAGATATCCAATTTGGACAAAAGAGAACTAGCCATTCATTCCACACTTGCATACAGATTAAACAATAGGTTATGGAAGGTATTTGGGACTTTTAACAACATACATAACATATAACTTATACTCACACCTTCCTCAGTCCTCATTCCGCCGCCAACTCATTCAAATTTCAAATTCAGAATATTTTATTTCACATACACCTACAAGGGCACTTATGAAACGTCAGAAGCTAGGTGCATTCCTAGTTTGAATTCAAGTAAAGATGGAATTGACGGCTTGAATCAAGTGTTAGGTTTCAATTTGTTAGTATATAATTGTTGGATATTGTACTGGCAACACCCAAAGATTCGATATGTCAAAATGGGGAAATAACGGTCTTCTGGGTTGGGCGCTCGTGACGGTAAGACGTGCTTAGTGGCGGTGTCGGTAAAAAGATAGATTGGCAGAGTATTGGTTGGAGATCTACTGTAAATTAAAGTAACCTATTAGTTTTATTGTAAATATTAGAATACTGATTAAATTGTGATATTATTGTGATGGTATAGTGTAGAATATTGAATTTGATGTTGGCAAAGAAATATAAATGATTGACAAAATATCTTGGTGTTTCATATTATTTTCCTTATACCTGAAATATTGTAAATATGTAGTTTTATTAAATAGTTTTAGATTATGATGTTGGGGTAGCGACTTTAAGATTCATTTGGGGATTAGTATCTATTTTGAGGTTAAATAATTATATTCGGAATTAAATCAGTTATTTTAGAGTCAGGATGGTTCTTATTATACAAGAAATCAGATATCGGAAAGAGCGCTCATGCAGATTTAATAAATAATAATCCTTTAGTTGTTCCGGGGCAGGCCTAAAAAGCACTGGCGTGACGATTTGGACTCGTTCCTGACCGACTGGCCGGAGAAGGTATAACATAAGGAAGACTGGAAAATTATGGGGGAGACCTTTGCCCAGCAGTGGGACAAAATAGGTTAACAAAAAAAAAAGTTGTTCCTAAAAATCTCAAGATAAATCTAGATCTTCCATCCTACTAGTCTTCAATTACTAAGAAACGGGAAGAAACCACTCCTAAATAATTAAATGTCTTTAAACATTAAGCTGTTTAACGTATCTTTCTTGTGTAATAAAATCAATTACGATTAACATCTTGAATCAAACGGAACAAATGGTACATCTTAATACATTGTTTGAAACGGGATCTGGGCTGCAATAAAGCTTTAATACTCAAATAAACTACTTGGTATTATGTTTATTGCCTACAAAGACGTAAATTAGGAGAGAGTTAGTACTGGCATTCATCCTTTCAGTGATTTAAATGTTTAAATTACAAATCGGCTCAGATTATTTGTACGTTGATGTTGTTAACTGATGTTTACGGAAGGCCTATGTCCAGCAGTGGACGTCTTTCAATTAAATGATGATGATGATTATAAACAGAATTAGTTAGGAAGGTATAAGAAGTAATATCTGCCTAACCCTTCAGCGATTACTGGCGTGATGTTATGTATGAGAATTATCGTTGATTAATGTCTTATTAAGACTAAAGTCTTTGACCAGTGCGTATTGTCAGTGATGACCTATGGTACTGAAACGTGGTCGCTCAAAATGGGCCCTATTAGAAGGCTAAAAGTCACCCAAAGGGCAATGGAGAGGGCTGTGCTTGGAGTTTCCCTACGTAATCGAATCAGAAATGAAGAGATCCGCAGGAGAACCAAGGTAACCGACATAGCCCGAAGAATTGCCAAACTTAAGTGGCAATGGGCACGGCACATTGCTTGCAGAATGGATGGTCGATGGGGCCGAAAGGTTCTGGAGTGGCGACCGCGTACCGGAAGACGTAGCATTGGAACGCCTCCTTCAAGATGGACCGATGACCTTGTGAAGGTCGCAGGAATCCGCTGGATGCAGAAAGCACAGAAGAATCGGTCGAAGTGGCGGTGCTCGGGGGAGCCCTGTGTCCAGCAGTGGACGTCTTTCGGCTGAAATGATGATAATGAATATCTTATTCAAACTAAAATCGAAATGTAACGTCTATCTATACCCGTTCTACCGTTATAATAATATTTACTTTAATTATAATTCACAGTTATCTGTGTAATTATATCTAAATTTATTAGTAACAGAGTCAAATTAATCTCGAAATATTATATCTTCAACTCAGATTGCTTAAGTAATTAATTCATTTTCAGGTTACAAACTGAATTCATTATTCTATTATACCTAGCAGATTTTTTTTTATTAGATTAATACAGAATTACAGACATCTAAGCCCTATTAGAAGCTTAATGAAAATTGTAATTTAGCTTCTAAACGAAGCTAAATAAAAAACAAAACATTTTTTAAATTTAATTTATTAACTCGTGTCAACTAACTCTGCACTGACAATGGTGCCGATTCTCTTGTGCACATACTAAACTAAATTTAAGTTCAGTGCATCTTTTTCTTTCTATTTCATTAAGAAGAGGACAGAAGATACATTTTAGTTTAGTCCTGTCAAATTAATCAGCGCTTGACGTAAATTGACGTAATTTTACCTGAAAGATAGAAAGGTTAAAGTTCAGGTAAACGGCGTAAACTCATTAGGGTCTGAAATGGCAATGGGCGTTCCTCAAGGTTCGATATTGGGTCCATTCCTCTTTTTAGTTTACATTAATGATTTACCCCAATTACTTCAAAATCAACCGAAGATGGTGTTATTTGCAGATGACACATCATTAATCTTTAAAATAAACCGACGGTCACAAAATCTTGACGACGTGAATAGCTCTATTCTGCAAGTCCAAGATTGGTTTACGGTAAATAATCTGGTACTTAATAAAAAAAAAAACAAATGCATTAGATTTAAATTACCTAATGTTAAAAGTAGCGAATGTGACATCATATTGAATGGAGAAAAACTGGAATTTATTAATCAAACGGTTTTCCTGGGAATCACGCTAGACGAGAAATTACAATGGGGACCTCATATAACATCTCTTGCGGGGCGGTTAAGCTCGGCCGCTTATGCTGTTAGAAAGATAAGACAGTTAACAGATGTAGAAACCGCGCGTTTGGTCTATTTTAGCTACTTCCACAGCATTATGTCATATGGCATTTTACTGTGGGGTCGGGCTGCTGACATTGAATCCATCTTTATTTTGCAAAAGAGAGCTGTCAGAGCCATTTATAATCTACGTCGCCGCGAATCTCTCAGGGAACTTTTTAAAAGGATTAATATTATGACGGTACCTTGCCAATTCATTTATGAAAATATTATGTATGTAAGGAAAAATCCACATCTCTTTAATAAAATAAGTGATAGACATAATTTTAATACTAGAAATAAAGATAAACTAGATCAACCATTTTTCAGGTTATCTAAAGTACATACATCTTTTATGGGGTACTGTGTTAAATGTTACAACAAAATACCTTGTGACATATTGCAATTAAATGAAAGAAAATTTAAAACTCATATAAAAAGTACACTTTGTAAACAAGCATATTACAAATTAGAGGATTATATCCAAGATAAGAGTGCTTGGAAACATGCTGGTCCTGCTCCATAGGACAATTTAGAATCAAGACAAAATCAAACTGGTTGCTAATTTAATTGTAAAATTTATTACTTTGTGTTTTAAGTATGACATTGATTTTACATTCTGTGATTACTTCCTTACACACTGACTTATTAATTGTAACATTTTAGGAAAATCGTCTACTTTTACAATGTTTGTAAATATGTGAGAACCATGTATCTGTCACAAATTAAATTATCTATCGTTGCTTCATTTTTAATTTTTTTACCTATTGTGGTATAGTAATTTTATTCTAGGTGCATCGTCTTCACATATAATAATTATTTAACAAATGTACGTAGATATACAAACAATATTGTAAAAGATTTTAAAAGAGTAACGGTGGAGTTTCTTGCCCATTCTTCTCCATACGAAAACTACCTTTTGGAAGGGGCGACTAGAATCAATTTTATTATTTTGTAATTTTTGACGTTCAAAAGTGCCATACATGGGCCTATTTGAAATAAATGATTTGACTTTGACTTTGACTTTGACTTTAGTCGGCAAGTTTTTAATCACGTCTAAACTTGTATGGAGAGTGACAAGCGCTGATTAATTTGACAGGACTAAACTAAAATTTATCTTCTGTCCTTTTCTTAATGAAATAGAAAGAAAAAGATGCACTGAACTTAAATTTAGTTTAGTTTGTGAACAAGGGAATCGGCACCATTGACTAATCATTTTTAGTTAGTAGATCGTTCTTTATCCTAGAATACAAATCTTATTTTATCACCACTTATTACGAATGAAATCGTTCTACAAATTATTGTTCAGTAAAAAAATTATCATATTAACCATATAATGCTTACCTCCCAGGCGATTAAATAGCCATTGTGTCACCTAATGTAAAATTTCTAAATTAATGTCTGTAATTTTTATGGTGTACATACTAAAGAATATTCTATCTATCTATCTATCTCGGTAACGGTGAAAGCTAGCTGAACCGGGATCACCCTCTAACGCGTTGCGGGTCACCCTGAGTTGTTACGAACACACAACCTGATGCTTCCCCACATATTCAAATTAAGCAATAAAATCGACTACATGCGGCCTCACGGGAGATGATTAGTACTCTTGGGAAGAAGTAATGATCACCAGATTCAATTACAAAAATAATGTTGACTTAGATTTTAAAAAAAAACATGATATCTTCAGGCTTTCGTTTATCCAAAACGTTTAAAATTTTATTCCATCTTTTACAGTTTAAAATACTTAATAGGTACTAATTAGATAATGTTTTCCTTTCAGGTTTTAAATTATAACAACGAAATAATTCCCATAAATAAAGAAAAACTCGTACAAAAATAAAAATAAAATCAACCACGTTCAAGTATTAAAGCGCACTTCAACAAAAGTTTCCTAACTCCGAGGTTTCATAAAATAACGATGTGAAAACTCTCTCACCTCCGTAATTAGAACATTCGAGTTGAACTGTTTTTAAATTTTGTTCAAAACTTTCTTATTGATGTATTCAGTCGAGAGAGACTTTTAAAATAATAAGTGGACTTGGGGAACAAACTGAATTAGTTAACAAATTCTCGATTCGTTGAACAATGAACATCCAAATTGATTTCGAAACGGATTTCATTGTATTAGTCTTTTATTGTGTTCAGTCATTCTATGATTGGATAGTCAAAGTATTTTGTGTTTTATGAGGCGAATATTATATCTCTAAAAGATAGACAGAAATTTTATACAATCTAGTCTAGGACAACGAGTTTCAATAAGCTCCGAATAAAATCAGACGAATCCATAAAACTTAGAAGTCTTATAATTACAGAAATTTCCTATCATTAAAACAATGAAATGAAAACTACTTTAATTTCAAAATTTAGAATTTACGAGCACATTTTCTAAAAGCAGGCAAAGAAGTTAATGTTAAATACTAAGCTTGGAGTCAATTTCAAATTCTAGTCTCAAGTTCTAAGAATTAAGAGAGTCTAGTTAGTTTTAGTCCTATTTGAATTTGCTTTGTTATTCAGTATTTGCTTTATGAACCCTAGGAACAATAAGTAGATAGGTACGATCATTTCCCGTTGAACTGCTAATAACTTAGAGAATCGAGGGCTTTGCGAAATCTTTTGTTTGGAACTCACGAATAGTCGTTGAATCTGCTGGTTCAGGCCATGTTACGGAGTGAGAGGAAATGAAAGGCTGTCACCTCCTTCTGCGAAGCGGTAATGCTCGCGAAGGAGGAGGCGGAACGCGTGAGGGAGAGGCAAATTTCACGCCCTCACGCCCCTAACCGCTGCAAGAGGAGACGCCCGGGGCGGGAATCGCGAGCCGATTTCCAGCCACCGTAGGCGTGGGCTTGCGGACGGTGAGCAATGGGTAGCTCGCCGTCTGATAAAAACCAAGCCCAGGTCGACGGCGCGTTGTGTTCCACGCGCGCCTCAAAGAGATGTCAGCAGAATTGATAGGGTCCGCTAGGGCTAATGCCTGCCGGGGCTGCGAATATGGGCCGAAAGGGAAATCGTGGCCCCCCGGCAACAGGGCAACCGAAGGAACACGGGTGGGTTTTAGTCAGTAAGAGTCTGACACTCCCTCCCGCTCCACCCAGAGCGGAAAAAGTTATTTGATAATATCCAACCCAAAAAAAAAAAAAAACTCCGCAGATGTGATGAATATCGATAGCTAAATAAGATTAAAAAACAATATTTGATGATAAAAAAAAATATGTGGTACTACGGGTGTGCCGACAGAAGTGAAAACTTGAACAAGATCGCCTTGGTGGAAGAAAAGTACTTGTATAGAACATTGGTCCGTAACCTTATCTAAATGAAGAGCACAATCGCGTTTACAAAAAAATAATACTTCCGAAACCTACCAAGTAAAAATACTTGCATGGAACATTGATCCGTAACGAAATATAAATAAAGAGCACAATCGCGTTTACAAAACCAGTAAAGTAAAAATACTTGCATAGAACATTGATCCGTAACGTAATATAAATAAAGAGCACAATCGCGTTTACAAAATGAGGTGTCGTCATGGTGTCGGGAAATCAATGGCTTAGTCCCATCTCAAAAATGCCCAATGTGCCTAAAGAATTTTACTTCTTACAATATAAAAGATGAAGAAGTTGGTGCTTACCCATGCCGTTTGCATAGTCGCACTAGCTAATTTAACATTATGACTCTGTATAGAAACCAACATAACTGACAGAGCACTAGCTTGATAAAGACAATATTAAGGCAAAGTTTCTTCGAATCCGTCGCCACATTTTGATTTTATTTTCACGCCATTTTCTTCATAGTCACAGAATATTTGAAAATGTCTTTGACGTGATACATATGAAGCAATATATTTCCGTTTGTGGTAGGATATTAGTTTGTTGCTTCCCCTCTTACGATTCATCCGTCGTATCCGAAGATTACATCCTGGTACTTTAGTGTTTTATTTATTATTTTTATGCTGTTTATTTTTAACATACATACATCGGGTCCCAAAGGTACATATTATATCAGGTCTGTTATACCCGAAGGTACAGGTATAAATAGTGCACCCACATTTGCCAGTTATGTTCAAGTCGGCTGAGCATCTATCCTATTCAATTTTTCAATAATAATGGCATGCATAGCCGGTGTCAACCCTTCTGCCAATACTTTAGGTAAATTAGAAAAATAAGGGCGCATATTTTTTTAAATGATTACGTCTTGTTTTAATAACTATGTCACTAAAATAGAGTTTCTTGTACTGACAATACAGTTCTAATTAAATAACAACAATGGTTTCATTGTCAAGAACTTTGACCATCACCTGAAGAGTCTCTCGTTAGGAAGTTGGGTCAAGGGCTTGATGCAGACTGCGGAACTCTTGAAAACGACTCGTATTGTTGGAACGCTCTTCTGTAAGCCCTGACCACCCCTGTCTTCGCACAGTTTTTACGATTTGACAAATATTCGAGATTTCTTTAGTTTAATATTAATGTATTATACACATAAACCTTCCGGAATACATTCTCTGAATGATCTCGAAACCCGCTTTAAAATCTGCATAGTTTAGAAGAACAACGCGGTCACTAAGAGACACGAAAATTGACTTAATTTATAATGGGTATCCATATATATAGAATAGATATAGATAACATACCAATAACACATCGTGACATTTTAGTCCTCTTACAAAACCGGCCCAAATCATGTATCCAATGATTACTAAACATTCATTAAAAAAAAAGCGGCCAAGTGCGAGTCGTACTCGCCCATGAAGGGTTCCGTAGCAGCAAGTAACATTGAATGAAAGGTAAATTGCGGTTTACGATTTATGACGTATTAAAAAAAAAACTACTTGCTAGATCTCGTTCAAACCAATTTTCGGTGGAAGTTTACATGGTAATGTACATCATATATTTTTTTTTAGTTTTATCATTCTCTTATTTTAGAAGTTACAGGGGGGGGACACACATTTTACCACTTTGGAAGTGTCTCTCGCGCAAACTATTCAGTTTAGAAAAAAATGATATTAAAAACCTCAACATCATTTTTGAAGACCTATCCATAAATACCCCACACGTATGGGATTGATGAAAAATTTTTTTTTGAGTTTCTGTTCTAAGTATGGGGAACTCCAAAATTATTTGTTTTTTTTTCTATTTTTGTGTGAAAATCTTAATGCGGTTCACAGAATACATCTACTTACCAAGTTTCAACAGCATAGCTCTTATAGTTTCGGAAAAAAGTGGCTGTGACATACGGACGGACAGACAGACAGACAGACATGACGAATCTATAAGGGTTCCGTTTTTTGCCATTTGGCAACGGAACCCTAAAAATGATATACACCGTGACATTTTAATCGCCTTACAAAGGGCCACTCAATGTACTCGATATAAAATACCTCTAGGAGCAATTAAAAATTGTTACATTTATTTTTTATGAATGTTTTGCAGTGATTGGATACATGAAGTAGGCTGCTTTTGTAAGTCGACTAAAATGTCACGGTGTATAACACGCATACTACATAAATACCTACCTATCTACGATATATATAATATGACTCAATACTGTCTGTAAAACCTGCAGGGTAGAAAATTAAAAATTCTCTATTGAAATACAGCCATTTGAATTTTCTAAAAAAACATATTTTACGATTGATGTTTTGATCACAGAATGCTCCAAAATACAGAGAGAAATAAATGTTAATAATTACATTTCGGAAACATCAATCACAATCGTCTTATACCACAAACAGTTGTGGTTACCTAATTGCTCATTCAAAGTGTTTGAACGTCACTCAAATGTTCCTGAGCAAACGATTTCTTATCTGCATTTATATTAAAAAGGGGTATTATATAGTGGGTATTCTTTTGAGTGATTTTTGGAAGCTGACATTATACAGTTGAGTGATTCCATTGTCAAGAAATTTGTTAAATATCATTGATGAATTCTTTGAAAGATAGTTTGCGTTGTCGTTAGTTAAGGTTGAGTTGTAACCATAGTGTTTATTCATTTAAGTGACTTTTGAAACCTGACATTTATACAGATGAGTTATTTATTTGTGAAGAAATTGTTAAATATCATTAATGAATTCTTTGAAGGCAAGTTTGCGCTATCTTAAATAAATTTAATATTTAAACGTTGAATATGGCTTATCCATAAAAAACTTCATGTAAAATACTGGTATACAACTGCAGCTGGTTAGATTGGAAACCGGCCCTTAAATGACTGGAAAAAGGCTAGCCAGATGATGATGATGATGATGAAGGAATGAAACTGGTGTATTATTTTGTAAAATTTACCTACGTTGAAAAAACTCCATACAATAATTATGATAAAAACAGAAGCAATTTCTCTTTCGGAGTGATTACAATAATGAAATCACGCCTCAAGTAGGTAAAAGTGTTTATGACGCAAATTTTCTCTATGGCGCTCATAAAAACAGCTGAGTGTACGACGAAAAAATAATAATAAATCACGAAAATAAGCCTTACGTACTTCAGAAACAGTAAATAAAACACCTCATGTAATATTTCACCCAAACAAGTGGGCCTTTTATACATATTTGATGATGATTCCATACGTTTCTAGAAGCAGAGCAGTTTTTATACGAAGCAGTCTAAATAGAGTTTTTTTTTTTGTATATTTGTATCTTAAATAAGAGAAACCACTTAAGTAAGGAGGATAAGTGCTTAGAGTAGGTGCTGATGCTATTAGCTCTAGGTCTTATCTTTTACGTAGCAAGTAAAAGAAAATAGTGTTTGTAAAACTTTAAAATAGGTTTTAGTACACAGTAAAAACCTTTATGGACTGGATGCACAAGGCGGAAGATAGGGTGTTATGGCACTACCTGGGAGAGGCCTATGTCCAGCATTGGACTGCGATAGACTTAGTTGATTGATTAAAAATGAAAAACCATTATAAACAGGGTGACTAGTGACCGATACTTAAACACGTAACTTTACTCAATATTATGAACAACTTTTACTATGGGTCCAAACCTGAAATCACGAAAAATGTTGGCATAATTTGTCAAAATGTAGGGAACATTAGATTTTTTTTTTTTTTGCGGTTTCAGGTTTGGTCCCATAGTAAAAGTTGTTCATAATGATGAGTAAAGTCACGTGTTTAAGTATCAGTCACTAATTAAAAGTCACCCTATATGCACCATATTCTAGTTATTTACTGATTATTAAAATGGTCTCTCATCAACTTTATTGAGAGTCGATCGAAAGGATGTTATTTATTCTGGAGAACACGAATCTAAACCATTCGTAATGTGTCCTGATCCTTTCAGGCTCTCAGTAACCTCTATAAATTCATCCCTTGTCCGTCACAGTCAGTATAATCCTGAAATCTATTCTATAGAAATTATGTTGCTTAGTACTTCATATTGTTTTGTATTATAATTTGGTACAATACGTACCTACGTTTTGTTTAGATTCTCATTCTTATATAATTGAATCGAATATATTTATTTGCTACATGGTACATTAGAGTTTTATTAAAATAATTATGATCTTACATGTTTCGCCATGAACTGGCATATATAATCAGCTTATAATTAGCATAAAAATATTTAAATATATTAAATATAAAAATTTCAAATGACATATTAGTTTGTTGTTTGAGGAGCTCGTGGCTAAATAATAAAAGCCCCACGGGTCGATTTATCAGGTTAAACTACGCTTGCCGGGATTGGTCCGTGGATGGGTGAACATCTTTACGTACCAAGACTCCTCCGTGCCTCGGAAACTACGTTAAGCCGTTGGTCCCGGCTGTCATTCGTGAATCTTTGACAGTTGTTACGGGTCGTCAGAAGCATGAAAGTCTGATAACCAGTCTTACCAAGGGGTATTGTATTACCCAGTTAATGGGTTGTGGAGGTCAGATAGGCAGTCGCTCCATATAAAGATTATTATTCAAACATGTCTCTCTCTCATATTTTCTGTTTGTTTCTTATCAATTAATTCTTTGACACTATAACAACAATTATTAGTAAGTCATATTATGTAGTTTAGATTTAAAGTGTTTGAGACCCCTCTCATACACTTTAAATCCAAACTATATAATATGACTTACTAATATTTGTTTCCAAAAGAAATAAGGGTCCCCACCATTATTTCTTTTGGAATTTTGTTAAACGTTTTAATTACTGTCATAAAGCAATTTTTATGGCATAATGTGCACTGTATGCACTGTTGTTGTAAAGCTGGTAGGTAGGTAAATCGTTGTTGTAAATGAGGAAAAGTAATGGGCCAAGTATACTTCCTAGCGGTACTCCTGATTTGGGTTTACTATATTCAGAACTACATGATGTTGAGTCGTTATTTTCGTTTATTGTGCTCATTTCTACTTTTTGTTGACGGTTAGATAAATATCTAGTAATCCAATCAATAACTATTCCTCTACTTCCGTAATTATTGCATTTTTGTATTAGTAATATATGGTTGACAAAGTCAAAAGCTTCGCTCATGTCAAAGAAGATGACAGATACTGGAATGCGAACAAAATCATCAATACTTTTTTTATCAGTTTGAATGCTGCTAAAGTCGATCCCCTTTGAAAGCCGTTTTGTTCCTCTTTTATAATCAGAATTTTTCTAAATAGTTTGTGATGCATGACTTTCCCAAAGATTTTTGATACGTTAGATATTAATGTTATAGGGCGGTAATTAGATAAGTCTTTTGTTTCACCTTTCTTAAATAAGGGTGTCTCCTCGTGTCCAATGACTTATATTGTCATTATTTAAGGCAGATTCGTAAGACCTCTTTGGAAAGACAATTAATATGTGTGTACCTACATACTTTCATTTAAGAGCCACAATTAATGTCTATTGCATTATTTTTTCATTAGTCTTTGATCACTTTCAAGTTAGGTACGACAATCATATGGAATTACACAGCTTGCAAGTAACGACAATGGTTACCGCGTTTTATAATAAACCATTTGCCAAAGTCAGAAGTCGCCGTAGTACTAAATATAATTTATACGTCTATATTTCACACATGGTGCCTATAATGTACCGTTACCTGCTCATTAGTTCTCAGCACGAAATAATTTACTCCGAACCATACTTTGAAAACTACCTTCCAATATTCGAAGTAAATTTTAAATTAATCGTCACTTACATTACTGTACAGGTGCCGCTACTAACTTTGACTACATTTTGCTAAATATTTCCGAGTGAAATCGTCAAACAATGTTTATGTGAGTAAGTTTATAAATTAAATATGACTGCCAATTTAAATTCGAAGCAAACAGTGTAATGTGTTAACTTATTGTTCAAACTGTTTTAGCCGAGCTGAAATTGGGGTTTAGAAATCAAAGAGAAGTTTGCTCAAAACCGCGAAGCGTCAGAAGAAATATTTCTCACACCGTTTTCTTCATTATGAGTCTATAATACCTCAAAATCCTTAGCATGATCCTCCGTCATATTGAAAATACTGCAGCATTAATTTTGTAATAAATATAAATGGCAAAGTTGAGGATTAATGTTAACTACTATGTTTGACGAAAACACGATTCCATAAAATTTTCTCTATAGAAAAAAAATCAAAGTTACCTCCAAACTGAACAATAAATCGCTGGTATTAAAAAAATACTTCAAGGTAGATCATGAAACTTTGCATAATAACTGAACTAACTATAAAGCAGATACTACGATTTTTTTCATTTTTAAATTAACATAGTTTCGCCGTAAAAAGAAATTACCTAAACTATTGGCGCCTTGGAGCCTACTCCCCGTCGCTAAGTCTCGCTTTCACTCAGTCCGCGAGCAGTATCGTGCAAGCGAGATAAGGAGTGAATTTGAGCTGAGGTAATATGGACTCTTAAATCTAGGTTTCCCTAAGACTGCAGTAGCCACAACATAGTGTCCTCAGTTTGCCGTCAAATGACGTCACTGAAACGTTATTTATGAAAATAAGTTGATGTGTTTCCCTATTCCCCGGTGCCATGTTTTTTTTTCCATTGTCAGCCATTACTGCGGCTGTTATGTGGCAGCCACCGCTTTCCTAGAAAACCATAGCTTAAAAGGTGTCGAATTGCCAGCAATTGCTGGAAATTGCCACTTCTAAGGTTTACCATTAAAGCTTTCAATCGTCTACTATCTACACTGTGATGTTATTGTCTTAATTCATTATTATTAATACGTATTCTTATACGATCTAAATGTTTCTTAGTTACATGAAATACCAGCAACTATTGTATATAGACACGTAGACGAGCTTTGCGGTTGAAGGACACTGTAAAACCGCTGACTTACTACAAAGCTCTAACTAACCCACTTGAATGCAGAACTAGGCTTAAAACTTACTATACGACAGGCGATGAATAACTTCACATAATTAATGGAATATGATTATTCATCTATATTATTAATATGTGAAGCAAAAACTTTTACGAAAATTACGCGGACTTAATAACCATCACGAAAATAAATAAATCTCGACTGAGCCCGTTAGAATAATGACATGGCAGCATGGAATTAATATGTACTATACAACTTAAAATTTAAATTAAATATAGTCGAATTTCGGCCACTGGGCGACCACTAGTCATTATGTACGATACAACTTAAAATTTAAATTAAATATAGTCGAATTTCGACCACTGGGCGACCACTAGTCATTATAAAATATACAATGTGTAACTGATTAAACACATATGAAAGCAATGTTGTTCAAAATGGGAGTGATATGACGATAACAGTTTACTGAATAGATTACTGTCATTTTTAATATAGGTAATTTATTATCCCAAAAATAATTAAAACTACGTTAATTAGGTACAATCACACTTCTGCTTTACAGTCAAAACCAACCAAAATGGACGAAGTACTTACTACGTTAAACGCTCACGTATACAACTGTGTGCGCACGTGGATTTATGATGTGACCACAATTTTCTCCCACGATCAGTATATCTAATTTAATAAATAACAACGTTTTATACATTCTAATAGTAAAAATGCAGTGTATGTATTATGATTATTTAATTGAACATAATATTCTAATTGAGGTGTTTGGTGGTGTGCGTTGATTCTGGAACATGAATTCAAATTCAAATTCAAAAGTCATTTTTTCAAACTAGGCTGAGAATCAGCACTTTTCGAACGTCAAAATTACATAAGACTGTCCCCCAAAAAAGCCCACCCTTCACCACTTCCTAGTGCCTTTAGCTAGGAAGAGGAAGTGGCGCAACAAACTCCCCAGCAGCACAGCTGTCTGTTCAAGTTAGAAAAATGATTCTATACAATAGTATGCAAAATAAATGCATGTTAAATAGTAAGCATCTTCTTCACCTTTACTTTCTTTAATAATCTAAGTCATCACATTTTTGAATTTTGATGTATGTGATTTATAAGTATTTACACCTAATTTAGCACGGAAGAGCACTGATTTCCAAGATACAGGTTTTTACCTAGTTTAGAATTCAGAGTTCATATAGTTTTATCCGTCTACTCACTTTCATTACTACCCTAGTTCTTAGGAATATAACTGTGTATTAGGCTATATTTTATTGTGTCCAAACGTCCAACGGTCCAACGTTTATTATTTCATCTACACACAAATTACATAGCGCTACTATATCAAGGTCGCTGATGTTGCATCCACGCTGACCTTATTAATTTCTATAATCGCTGATGCACCTATGACGACAATCGATTCCGCAAGTTATGGTTGTTCAATAAATTGTAAGGATGATCACTCCATATTCATACTTCGAATAGGTAGTCGCTTAGGCTAATTTAGTTTATAATTAATGTAATTCTTTTAATTTTAAATAAATTAAGTTAAATCATTTTTGGTTTTTTTTAATTCGTAATTCACATATAATTTTACATTTTTTAATATTTAAATAAAAACAAAAGTAAACATTTAAAAATAGAAAAATTGTAGCCCACCGGTATCGGAAGAGGGTCCAAGCTACCAGTGGTCAAGGCTATGGTTATTATTATTATAATTATTTATTTAAATCTGTAAATATTGAATTTATAAATGGCTAATCAGTGGATACTGAAATCGTTAGGTAGTTACAGTTACTTTAAAAATCCGTTCAAAAATATTTAAAGTTACTGATACAGATTAAGGGTAAAACAATAAATAAACATTCGTGAAGTTAACCATGAGGTCTCTGTCTTTCTATCTTCCAACAAATACCTACAAAAAGTACTTGCAACTAAACAAGCCCACCTTATTTTACTCGACACAACTGCTCACGTCTCTAAATTTTCTCTCGAGCAACTGAAAAAAAGGAAAAAAAAAACATTAGATACACAATTCAATGTATATTATTTTTGTTGAAATACATTGTCTTCAGATACAATCTACAAAAAACATCAGGACCACGCTATTACGTGAAATAAAATATTAACAATGAATCGAATTCTGAGAAAAACTGTACGTTTACCCATGTAGCAAAAAATTTAATCTTTGTATTTTAAGAATAGAAAAGATGAGGCTAAAACATAAAAAAATGCTCATTCATCAAAAATGATTTAAAAGGGTTAAAAAAAACTCGTCTTCCTTTTTTCTTGTTATTTTACGATTAAGAAGGAAAAAAATACCGTTATTTCGGAACAAATTTTCTCTAAATCACCTTTAAGACGTAAAAAACTTATTTTAATCATACTGTACAAAACAATAAAAAAACATTGCAGACTGCAGATGCCACGAAATTGATCGCAAAAAGTTTGCATAGGAAGCTATTTTTAGTATTTTATAAGCCACAAAATCGCAAAAGTACCACATGTCCATCATATAAACAATACTGTAATCGTTTTATAGCAGATAAAATAAAAATAAAAATTCTTCTTTTACTCGCAGAACGACGACGCGACGATAGTATAATACATACTATGCAGATAGATAGGTATAAGACTATGTACAGGATACATATTGAGATCTATAGTCAGAGTTGATTGCGAACGAAGCTCCTGGTCTATTTTCTTCTTTTTTAACCTGATATAGACCGTTTGATGAGCAGTTCGTTAAGGGAAATTCAATACAGTCTACCGAGTTTAAAATCCATCATTTTATTACAAACACGATAAAAATTCATAGTCCCAATGGTCCCTAATTGTATCTATTTCCCGGTACCCGCTACAGCGCTATAACAAAATTAGAAAAGCGGTCGCAGCGCTATTTTTAAGCACTATAAAGTTACTCGAGTAATGAATCTTTTTTTCTGAAAACATTCCGGGTTCCACTTCAGCTGTTCATTAGACGCATCATGTGCTGCTTTGTATGTGGTTCAAGTTCGGAGAGGAAAGAGGAAACGGTTATATCATATGATTTTATCCTTATTACTTTCCAAGTATATTTTTCCGTCACTTCGTTTGACGTTGCGTGGTATTCCTTTTTATTATTATCAAAATCAATATTTTTTTCGATAGGTATATGCGAGTGCCCCATTAATGCGGGTGTCTACGTTCCCTATGAGTTTTTTTTGGTTCCGTTATAAAAGCAAAGAAGACGAATCAAGCAGACAAAAGACTTGTTAGCAATAATAATGCCAATAACAACATAAGTACAGTCTTGTAAAACTTCGGATTTAATTCGGTAAAGAAATAAAAAATACCTTTAAGATCGTCTCTACGAAAAAGAAGTTGAGGACGCAGGTACTTCAGTAAAAATTGAGAATTTGTGAGTTGGCGATTCTATCAAGAGACTATATTTAGGATTACTTTACTGTTAACAGAGTGCCACTAGAGAACCAGAGAATTCGACATAGCCCACAGAATAAGCAAGCTGAAGTGGCAATGAGGCGGCAATATTAACCGTAGAATCAATGATCGTAGGGGTTCTTGTTCTTGAGTGAAAAGCACGGATCGGTAAACGTAATGTGGAACGCCCAGGCTAGGTGGAGCAACGATTTTTTAGGCTGGTGACAGCTTGATGACAATATTTACGAAGATCGAGATATGTGCTTTGTGATTTGAGAGGCTTTTGTTCAGCTATGAACTAATGCAGCGCAGTAATTGTAATATCTTTTATTTTGACCGTTTAACAACATTTTACGATGTTGAGCAGACATATTTTTCAAACATTGAAGTAGTGGATTAACAATTTCCTTCAAAATCTTTTGCATTGTATTTAAATTAAGGTGGAGGTAAGCCAACGATGAAAAGTGTTTGCAATTATTGTAGGTACCTCATCTAAGGGTTTTTTCTTGACTAAAAGTCTTAAGAAAAATCTTCTGATGCGGGAGAAACACTATTTTAATCCTATACCTAGTTGAGTCGAATTAACGATTCCCATAATATTTGT
The DNA here is from genome assembly GCA_963680765.1 of Agrochola lychnidis. Lineage (NCBI taxonomy): Eukaryota > Metazoa > Arthropoda > Insecta > Lepidoptera > Noctuidae > Agrochola > Agrochola lychnidis. The sequence goes on from OY796864.1 coordinate 13,695,049, forward strand.
CAGAAATACGTCATTGATTTGACTAATCGGGGCGCCAGCGCCGTCTAGCGGTGCTCGACAGAGTGTACAAAATAACGCTCGGCCAGAGTTAAGTGGAGTTTGTCGGTGGCGGTCAAGCAGTGAACACCTTTAGAAACTGACTTGCATTCCGTATACTTGTGTCGTGCACATATGTTACAGTGAGTGAATTGCTAGTGCGATTAATTTGATCGTAAATTATAATTTGATCTGAATTCCAAACGGTTTTTCTATTGCGCAATAACCAATACCTACTTCTCATAGTACGTAAAAATATGGCGGATAATAATGAGAGAGACGTACCTTCTCCATCATATACATACAACATCTGCCAAGCCTTTTCGACTGGAAGCCGATCTGAATGCTGCTGAATACCCATATTTTATATAGAGCCTCTGCCTATCTGACCTCAACAACCCAGTTACTGAGCAATACCCCTCGGTAAGACTGGTTGTCAGATTTTCAGACTTCTATCTATCCGTAACGACTGTCAAAGATTTACAAATGACAGCCCGAATCAACGGTCCTCCTTTGGTCAACCCGACACGATTTCCTTAAAATACAAAACGAAAAAATATGTGGAAGAACGACGTACTCCAAAATATTTATACAAATAGCACATACCACAATAGTTATAATAATATACCAACAATCTGAAGAGATAGCGGATGTGTGAAGAGCCCCATAAAAGGGGGCTCGTTTCCGGAACACATGAAACTGTGCTCAGTGTTGTTAGAAGGAAAATTATTAGTAAAGGGTTGATCAGTTTTATCTTCTCCCGACTTTCCGTTATTGAGGGTTGTGCCAATATTGAGGACGTTATTAAAACCGGTGGGATGTAAGATATAGTTCTATTTCAAATTGTGAAATACAATATCATAAAGGCACGTCAAACTTTGAGTAAGAAGCTATCTCAATCAATGTGCTTTTTGGGCATTAAGACTCACTCGATAACATTAATTGTACTTTTTTTCGCGTAACCTTTTCGAGTACATAATTTAATAAGAAAAGTACAGTGGATAAAAAACTGTGTTTAAAAAATAATATGTAATAGAAGGTATACATGTTTATTTAACTCAATAGCAAAATAAATACACACCACAGTCTCTTGAGTTTCACAATACATTGAGTTGAGAATAATTAATATTTTCCACACGGTTTCGAATTGAACCCAACTGGATTGGGGTAGGTCACAGTAAAAAGGTCAGTCGAGGTATACGACACTGAGTTTGTCAACCGTCTAGCTTCATTATAAACACTAAATTTAAAAACTTTTTATATAAATAATAAATTGCGCTAGCAAAATATTATTAGTCTTACTCACGTGTCATTTAAGTAAATATTGATAAACTAGACCAGGGATGACCAATTAGTTTCATTCGGGGGTTCCATTAAAAAAAAGATAATCGCGGTCCGTTTAGTAGACGACTAATAGCAACCAAGATTAAAAATATCAATTAATAAAACAAAAAGAGACATTTTTTATGAAATAATTAACAAAAATATCAACGTAATGAACAAAAATAATAAAGTAATTAATATTAATGTGAAAAATGTTTACACTATCTGTCTGAAGTCTGGAGTGAAGTTGATGCAAGCTAAAAACTCAAAAAAAATATTAAAGTGAAAACTTCTTTAGGCGCGTTGGGCATTTTTGAGATGGGATAAAACAATTGAACTCGCAACACCGTTACCAACACCTCATTTTTGTAAACGCGATTGTAGTCTTTATTTATATTATACGTTACGGATCAATGTACTTTGCAAGCATTTTTACTTTAAAGGTTTTGCAAGTATTTTTTTTTTTGTAAACGCCATTGTGCTCTTTATTTAGATAAGTTTACGGACCAATGTTCTAAAGTATTTTTCTTCCACCAAGGCGACCTCGTTCAAGTTTTCACTTCTGTCAGCACTCCCGGAGTGCCACTGTTTTTTTTTTTTTTTTTGATAAATCTCTAGGGACTGTCTGTTTGTTGTTCATGTAGTGATTCAAAGACTACTTAAATTAACCAGCGGAGTAATTGCATATCACACTATAGCAATGATTTTCATTTTGACAGTTCAGCCACGTTCACTGCGTTATTACGTTGTCGAGCAGAACAATTTTTCAAACCTATGAAGCAATGGATTAGGAATTTCCTTCAAAATCCTCGGATTGTGATTGAAAGTGTATTACGTTATTAGGGTGCAGGTCTTTAAAGTCCCAAAAAAAAGATGTGGTGCTTCATGAGGTTGTATGGGGGTGTAGCAGTGATAACCTAGTGGTGTGAACGTCCGACGACCAAGTCATGAGTCTCATGTTCATACCCAAGGCACGCACCTCTGACTTTTTGGATTCATGTGCGTGTTGTATAATTATCACTTGCTTCAAAAACGGTGAAGGAAAAAAACATCGTGAGAAAATTGGCATGCCTGAAAGATATTTCTCGACGGCATGTGAATCCAAGTCAGAGGCCCATGGGCGACTTTAAAACTCTGACACCAGGTTAGTCACTAACCACACAAAAAGAAGAAGAGGGTCTATGTCAGCATTGGATGCTTTTTTAAGTTTTATAAGCTTTAATCAAGTTTCTAAACTCTAGTAAATTGTGTTGCTGCTTAATTCCTCCATTTTCCTGAGTGGGTAGTGGATGCGCTTGGGATAAGTTTTATGATGGATTATTTCAGTTTTTATCATAACTTAAAAATGTATGATGATATAACTTAATAAGTACGGTAACTTTGAAATTAACGATAACTAATTTTGATTCTAAACATGACTCAGTTTAAATTGAAATCCAAGGGAGATACCTACAGATCAAATTAGAAAACTGAGAATTTGATTTGATTTACGTGAGGAAAATTTTAACAAGTCTCTTTCTGCCACATAATTCAGTTTTCTTTACTTATGAATTGGCAGGTAGCTTTTCTCTCGTGCTGAAATTAATGAAGGTTAACAAGAACAAGTTTCGGATCATTTACACAAAAAGAGTTTCTAAACTGTCGAGATGCGACAATATTCATGCGAGACTCGCCAGGCAATGTTCTCGAAAACTAGAAAAATGACTTTTTGATCACACAGATGTCAAGTCAGAAAGGTGAAGAATTGCTCATCTTTCAACATGTGAGTGTCTACCTACTATTTATAGGAGTATTTTTATTTTTTTATTATTGTCTACTCGAGGTGAGGAACTCGCCTCGTGTAACTGAGCCATAACTTGCTTAGTTCCTTTAATATAATGATAATTTGCTGCTCCAAACACACTTGAATGTAACATGGATCTCTGGAACATTCCCAATGGAATTCAAGTTGTGGCTCCATCCTAATAATTAAGTAGGTACAGAGAAATGAGGTCAGTTAGAGATTATATACATATCTAATTGTGTAGTAAACTTCAGGGAGATTTCATGCAAGGGTTTAAAGGCGTGATGAGCAGTTTTTACGTGATGTGAATAACATAATGAGTTAGTTGTAATGTCTACCTACAATGGAAAAATTATACGGTTCAATCAAATTGAATCATTTTAATTGAAAAGCTCAGAAACAAAGGTATCCTCGATATCGTATGATACACTTTTATTATAATTACATGATTCAATTTGGTTGTCAAAATTAAAAGGCAAAAGTGAACTCTGAAATTCAGGGTGGGAGAAAAAGCAGGTGTTTTAATTTTTCTAGTGTGGAACTCTGTTTGAAAACTTTCGCTGCTGCCATCTAGGATTTAAATTTTGACCTCACTATCAGCTTTAACACCCTCGAAAACCATGAAAACGATACCCATGATATAAAATTTAAAAAAATTCAGAGCGACCATTTTGGATATTAAATTTGACCTCACTATCGGCTTTTGCACCCTTGAAAACCATGAAAACAATACCCATGATGAAAATTTTTTAATATATACTCGGGCCGATATGTACAATTTTATCCCACGACACTGTGATCACTTTACTCTTTTTTTAAGCTATTGCATAGCTTTTATCGCGGGCTTTGAGCGCGGCGACCGAATCAAGAAATTCCGTAACGAAAAAACCTAACACCCCCCACTCCGCCTACCATGTAATGACGGATGATGACATAAAACAAACATGTTGTCATGGGAACGTAATTTTTGTTTTATGTCATCATCCGTCATGATCCCAAGTGTAGCGTTGACAAATAGGAAGTATGGAGCTTACAAATGCTATGCAATAGCTTTACCGCGGCAGTCCCCGAGCCACACGTTTTTTTTTTGTTTTTTTTTTTCTGCCCGCGTTCTCTCTCTCTTTCTTTCTCTTTGAATTAGAAGAAGACAGTCGCAAGTATTAACACCTTTTAGCGTGACGATTTCTGAAAGTACAAGCCGCGTTAAAGAACTTCGTTCCAAAAATACACCCAGTATAATTTTCCGGTATAAATTGTATTAAAACAAAGAAAAAAATAGTACACGCTTTAGTATAATATGTTTACCTATAATTTTCTATTTTCGTGCCCGTTCAGGAGTTGAAGTATGCGCTACTACGTCCGTATGTAAAGCCAACGAGCGGTAAAAAGCAGTTCTATTTTTACCGTTTTATTTTTCCTTTCAATGTGTGTTGTAATGAGATAAGCACTAAGCGAGGTCACGGTTCTATTTATATTGCATACATAGTAATGTTGAAAGCCTTCTTCTATAATGACGTCAATGATAAAATGGTGTCAGCTGTCGGCGATATCTTTTCTTTTTATTTCATGCATGCATAATCAGCTTATTTTGTTCCCACTGCTGGGACACAAGCCACCTCTCTGTGAGAGGAAGTGTACCGTAAACCACCACGCGGGCCCGGTGCGGGTTATTAGATGTCACATGTCTTCGAATTTTTAGTTCACCGTTTTGAGAGCAGTGGCGATGAAATAATTTACACAAAGTAAAGCGCCTCTTAGGGTTCGAAACTACGACCTACAACTCGTAAGTCACGGCCGTTACCACTGGGCTATACTGCTCTCTCTTTTCATTACTTATCGGAAAATATTGTGATTTTATTTTATACTTAAAAAAATATTCTACGGATGTTGAATAATTTTGTTTGTTTTCAATATTATAGAAACGTAATTAAATGATGTCCCATACAGTACTAATAAACCATACACAATAACGAAAATACAGTTAGCCACAAAAGTCATAATTCTAGACTATTGATTACTTTATAGGTAACTAGTACCTGGGCGACCCAGTTCTGCTCTGGTGAAAATAGAGAATGCTCATTTAATAGTATAGGATAGTATCTACTAATTCCATACTGCCATGAACATTATTCTAATGTCAATAATGTATGTCATTATTCATTATCTTGTTCTAAGCTTTGGGCGATCGAGCTCTACTCGGGTGAAAATACGGAGAAAACATATTTTTTCAGATATGAGACCTAGCTAGATCGATTTTTCACCCCGTAAACCCCTGTATTGCAATTTTCATCGAAATCGTTAGAGCCGATTTCGAGAAAGCGAGTAGAAATCTATATACAAACAAATATGTATACAAATATTGCTCGTTTAATAGTATAGGATTATTATAGAATCTATTAATAATATAATTATAAAACTAGGTTATTATAATCTTAAACGTTTTTCGATTACATCAGCTTTGAAATTGCTTTGACATTTTCATCAGATTTTAATGTTTAGTCATCACTTACTCGATAACACTTATTAGGATATCGCCTATCAGTCAAGCGAAAGGAAAATCAATATCTGTTTTAGTAGGGTGCTAAATATCGAAGTCAAAGTTCATGTTAATTTAAATCTTTATGGAATGAGATGGAATGGAATGAGAGAAATAGAGTTTACAATTGCATGCTAATTGTAACGTCAATACAGCGATTAACGGTTGATGGTAGTGACGTATCAGAGAGCTAGATTTAATAGACAGATGAGATTATGAGACATGGCTGCGCTATTTGCAGCGCAATTTGAAAATAGAAAAGACAGTGCGCGATTTTTTTTAAGCTTGAACAATTTGTATATTTACACACTCATTTGTAACAAATATGTTTAGGACTTATTTTAGAAAATTTATTTTTATTACATGACTGTTCCGACGACACGTCCCGAGCGAAGACTCAGTGGTCAGAGCAATGACACGGTAGACCTGAGGTCAAAAATTCTAACCCCAACATGTATTTTTTTAAATTCTATCCTACTAAATGAGCAATATTTGTATATTTATATATATAATATATTTGTAATCACGTTCTCGAAAACGGCTCTAACAATTTCGATGAAAGTTGCAATACAGGGGTTTACGGGGGCGAAAAATCGATCTAGGGTCTCATATCTGGGAAAATTGGTTTTTTCTATTTTCACTCGAGCAGAGCTATGTCGCCCTGGTATCTAAATTAATACCTAGAATCTACTTTTATATCGGCTTGATGTCGTTAAAATATCAATTCATTATTTTAATTGACTTGCATCATCGTTAATTTCTTTCACAGAACGCAAACAACCGCACAATGATTGCATTTCGATTGTAAAACAAACTATGAATTCATCGATTGTTAGAAAACCACTTCAATTCTAAATATACAATACCCGTGTTCGTTTAGTATTTCATACGAATTTAATTTATGCATCCTAAAAATGGATTGTAATGAAACAGAAATAAGTCGGAGTAATGCCAAAGAAATTACTCGCTTTTGTGAAAGCTTTACGTGATCATCGTGCCCAAGTGAGTTTTTTTATTAAGGCGTATGTAATTAGGGTTTGATCAGGCGGTTGTTCCCATTCACACTGTATTATTATTTTCCTCATCTATTAATACTGAAACTTCGTTAACCCAAATATAAGCGTTGTTTACGTCTTGGATAATAGTAGGTAATTAAAAAGATAGAAAAAAGGGTGGAATTAAAGTGGTTAAAGTATTATCCTTTCATTAATACTAAACTGTAGCATTTATAATGAGTACACCAACAAAAGAAATAGTTTGTATTATATTCATGAAAAATATTGTAAGTAAATATTCCCTAAAATAACACCAATTTGCAAAATGTTCTTCAAATAATATGAAAGAAAAATATTAGGTATAACAATATAATATCAGTACTTATTTAATATTTAATAAAAATCGTTGTTAACATCTGGTACCGCACACCATACATAAATCATGTCGTTCTTACATATAATAAAATATTCTAGTTTGTTGTTTTAAACGAAGTTTTCTCTATTCGAGATACATGTATTTTATTTGTTCAAGTATTCAGAGATTGTAAGAGAAATTATATCTTTATTTTACTGAATCTATAGATCATTTACAAACGATAAATTTTCAAAGTAAACGAAATTATTATTAAGAAAGCTACGAGTAACTCGCGAAATCACGTTTCCTCAATCTCGAATTCTTACCGTATCTCTGTTGAAATCGAGATTTCTATTTATAGCATTTCCTACAAGCTACAAGGCATAAATCATAACGTCACTCACGGTGACAGAACAATATAATTTAGGCAGAAGTGTCTGCAAAGGTCGGAGCCATCGATATACGTTGTTTGATCAATAATGTTTGCACGACGACGTTTAGTTACGTCACGCGGCTCTTCAATTAGACCGTTTGGTTTTTGGGTTCGGTACATGGCGAAACTTGATACCTGGTAATGAAGCAAAGGGCGGTTGATTGGTCAAAGCTGTTGTACGTTTTACAGGGTAGAAAGAACCAATGGGCTTTGAAGAGAAATACTTTGACTGCAATATTTAAAGGCCGTTGGTTTTTTCTCTTCAAAAGCGCGGCCAAATTCATGGATTTAAATGAAAAATGAGAGTCCCTTTTAGAAAGTTAAAAGAATCATTCGCCTATTTTAAAAACTGACCAAGAGCAGATCAAGCACAGTGAAGGGTTGCGCAGTTGAGATGAACTTATCCCAAAGACAAACTTAACATTGTAGTTAAAAAACATGTTCTCTCATACATTTCAACTGCAAATGTAAGTTTGTACGCACAATATTGGGAGATTCACCATGTTATTTTAAGACCATATACTTCTTATAGGTTTTCCTGTAATCTATAAGTAATAGAACTATTTTCTCTTTCTTTTTCAAAATTTTAGACTCAGTAGTTTCGGAGATAAGGGAATGGTCAATTAATATATATTTTCTTAAATATCTCTGAAAGTGTTTTTTTGAAATGTTAAAAAAATCCTCACAACAAGCCCTTTTATTTGATACGTCACACGGTACAGTTTGCAAAACTTTTTTTTAAATTTTCCAATTTACCTCCGAAAAGTGCTCCGAAAACTCCCATATTCAAAATTCATTTATTTACGTTATGCGCCCGTGTTTGGGGTCACATAAATTCATGTGTTCCAAATGTCAACTATTGGTCAAGTAGATTCGGAGCAAATTGGCTGTGACAGACGGACAGACAGACACCCAGCCAGACACACGAGTGATCCTATAAGGGTTCCGTTTTTTCCTTTTGAGGTACGGAACCCAAAAAGTAAATGAAATATGTTTTTTTCTTTGGCTGCATGCATTTTTCCACCAACACAAATGCAAAAAATAGCAACCTGTATAATTATTGCAAACTATAGTTAGAAGAAGCTACGTGTGAATGAAAACCTAAACAATGGTTAGAACCCTGTCACAATAAAAATTAAGCATCAACGATGAAATACACTTAAGTGATGACAGCTGACTACACATGACAAGTTGAATGTGACAAAGTACAAAAGTGATCAAGGTTTTCGTAACCTGATTGTAACCAAGTTACGCCTACAATCAGTTACGAAGACAATATGAGGTGGCAACGAAATGAACCCTTTTCTATCTTTATGACCTTACTACGTCCGTAACTGCGTGGGGTTAAATTAATTAGAGAAACGTCCAGTGTTAATGAATCCTTGAAATTTATTTTCTTCCACTTATTTGAAGCTATATTTTAGTTGGCAAGTATTTGAAGGTGCAGTATTCTGTGATTTGTTAGGTGTTTAAATAATTATTGAGTTGCTGTTGATTGAATTAGAGGATAATAACATTTATACAAAGTGTAGTAAATATTTAGCTTGAATAGCAAATTAAATTCTTAAGTACCATTAAAGTTGATTAAATATGGATAGATTAGTCTACCTCTATAGGGATAATAAAATAAAAATTTATATGCAATGCTAAACCCTATCACCATGTAAGATTAACAGACGATAAAAGAAAGGAGAGTCAACTTGTTATTCAAATTACTAAATATTAGTAGTATATTAGTAGTTCGTAAAGTATTTAATTATTGTGAATATGAGGACTATGTGGATATTATTATTATTTTTATTTCTCAGCTAGTTTTAACAATGGTCTGGCAGTTTGAGTAGTTTATGCGGCCTACCCAAATGTCCTTTCTCTGGTGTTGTTCGTCGAGTTGAGCTCCACGATGTAGCGTTGTGAGCGGTCTCAACTATATTAGTCGAGTGATCAATTAGTAAGTAACTAACCACATCACTACGAATGTGGCACAACACTAATTTCCTAAGGACACTCTGGCATTTTGACTGCTGCTTGTCTCCCTGAAGGGAGTGCCCCTCAGGACTGTGTGCCCCGACTTAGGGGCTCTTTGTACGGGCTCAGGCTGCACGCGGACAAAGGCCTGCCTGCCTGCGGCCTACCGCCGCGCGCCTGTGCTGACAGGCGACCTTCCACGTGTGGCCAATGCCTGCCTACCTGCGGCCTACCGCCGCGCGCCTGTGCTGATAGGCGATCTCCACACAGTCGCGGCTACTGACATGTACTACCACGTGCTAGGGCCGGCGACCTACTACGGTGCCTGTGCTGACCAGGCGCCCACATCTACCATGTGCTACCAAGGACAGTACCCTTCCTGTCTATCCTAAGTGTGTGAGTGCTCAGACTCAGGTCAGGATCTTACCCACGACCTAGCGGTGTTCTTTTTACTATCTATAATATATTATATCTATAAACCTATCTAACTGTTATTATCTACAACTACTACCTAATCGTTAACGGCCTGCGCAGCCTACCCTGCGCAGCCCTAGCCGTTACAACGATTACTGACAAATGCTTGCACTGACAGGACAGTTCCACTCAAATCTGTGTCGTTCTTTCCTCAAAAGACCATTTCAAACACTAATCTATATGGTCCTTATATGGCCTGACCAAGATTATGTCGGGACTTTAAAAGAGATTGCGACCTCTGAGTTTGTTTCGGCCTTTCTTCTCAGAGTAGTCAGATAGGAAACGCCGAAACCATCTAGCTTATTTTTTTTAAAATATGACGTGTAAAAGTGATTCTGATATCCTCGCTACAGAATAAACAATTTCATTTCATTTAATTTAATTAAGCGTCTTGCAATGATTTCCATGAAGTTATTGAACCCAATGAAAAGTTGAAACTGAAAATTGAAACTAAGGCCCAAGCTAAGTAATTCTAGGATCCTTCACTTGTTGCTTTCCACTACGTGGCCTCGAAATCAGGCCAAATAATAATATCAAAGTTAAGAAGCAAATAGCCTTCGCATTTGTTACAAGCTCATGGCCTTATGAACCCAAGGTCAAATATTATACTATTTAAGTGTCAAGAATTTCATACATAAAATTACGTTTATGATACAATCTTGTGCGTGGCATGTTGTTTTGGTTTCATGAAAAATTACCACCTCGTTCCTTTACTATAGATCTATCAAGTCAAATAAGGGGTTATAAGCTTCAAAACCTGTTTTACAAGGATAAGCAGTTTTTTGTCTACGTTTTCATTTGGAGAATCTTCACTTAATTTTGTGGTGTTTGCGTTTCAGTCCGTCCGATAAAAAATTCTTAATTTAGAACCAATTTCTGAACAATCGATCAAGATGACGTGTCCAAATGGCGTCATAACATAACACCCCTTGACCTCAAAAACACCCCAATGTACCTCACCCTTATAACCGGGTTAAACCGAAATAAACGAAGGCGGAAAACAAGTGTATAAAAGAAAGCAGCTCTTCTCACAAGGTTGCGGAACAGTAGCAGATGCCTCCTGAAAGCTATTGCTGATGGGCCTGACGAAAGCCCCATAATGAGGCATTTTGTAAAAACCATCCTATCGGTAGTAGAATTTAAGTACTAACATAGCAAATAAGTTAAATTATTTACTAACTATCTAGTTGTCTGTTTAATAAATATTATTATAGTATATGTTGTATTTAAACTAGAAAATAGGAAGACAAACAGCTTGTAATTTGGGAATTTTAAAAAAAAAAACATGGAACTACGCACTGCACCAGATCCACTGCCTGATCCAATTTCTGCTTGCCATCCATCGTTTCAGTCTGATAAAGAAAAAACTGGCCAAGTGCGTGTCGGACCACGCACAATGAAGGGTTCCGTAGTTGGGATGAATTTATCCCAAAAACAAACTTAACTTTGTAGTTGATAAACATCTTCTCCCATACGGAATGTATGGGAAAACATGTTTTTGCAACTGCAAAGTTAAGTTGGTCGATTATTACTCGATAACTAGTAAAGCCTACATAGCTGTGATAGTTTTCCTTTTAATTTCGTTATATAAACTACTGCTGTGATTTTTTTCACACATCCAAAACCAACCATTTAGCTGGCAGGGGGACGACACTTGACTCTAACAAAAATTAGCACTTTAAAGCTTAATATTTTTCAAACGGATCCCTAAATCCAAAAGTGGTTTTTACAAACTCATAATGTTTTTATAAGACCTTTCCAATGATACTCCACACTATGGGATAAAAAAATAAAAAATAAAACATCACCACTTTACGTGTATGGGAGGTACCCTAAAAAAAATGTTTTTAATAATTTTGTTTTACAACTTTGTTGGCGTAATTAATATGTATACCTATGTCAAATTACAGCTTTCTAGTACTAAGGGTCTCGGAGCTAGACCGCGGACAGACAGACATGACGAAACTATAAGGGTTCCTTGTTTACTACGGAACCCTAAAAATCAGTAATATGTTTAAACTATCACCCTAAACAATTATTTACTTATGCAAATTGAATGCTGATAAAGTCAAATAATACATTACCATATTATTATTCAGCAACACACGTCAGTTTGGATGCGTATTCAGATTTATTGGATAATAAATAGAGAATTATTATTCCGTGAATACAAATAGACAGAGTCAATAGAAGCCAGTGCAGACAGATTATTGCAACTATGCGCTCTATTAGTGATGTGGATAAATAAACAAGAGGAGTGAGCGTAAAACAATCGATTAAAAGATATTATATGGTCTGAAATCGATTCTCAGAAAAGTAACGATTCAATACCTCTCGGTTTATCAGAAGGTGGATGTGAACGATTTTTTCGAATAAATTAAATTTTCCATGATTTAGAAATCTTGTAAAGTTAGGGAAAAAAGCAAATTGACTACCAACTTAAATTGTACGTAAATTCAAATTACTTCTGTCATTCTTTGATAGTATTATGAAATGGCTATAAATCAGTAAACTGGCGCCAGCGGTTTCGCCCGCGTGATATCTTTATAAATTATAGCCACTTGTTACTCAGTGATAATATAGCAATTTACTGGAGGAAGAATTTTTAAAATCAGTCCAGTAGTTTATGAGTTTATTCATTGTAAACAAAAATACAAATCTTCTTTCTTTTTAATAATTATTAGTATTAATAAAGACTATTTTCCCTCAAACTCAAACCCAAATTTTATTTGAAATAAACCAATTACAGGCACTTTTGAATTGTCAAGGGGTCGATCAGTCAGAAAGATGAAGCTAGTTGCCCATTCCAAAGCGTAGTAGGTACCTATGGAGAAGAACGGGCAAGAAACTCCACAGAAACGCTTTTAAATCAAAATATGGTTACAAAAAATTGGTTACATCATACATGTGAGAACGATGCAGAACGTTAAAAGCGTCCGTAATAAAAAATAAAACAATACAAAAATTAAATTAAAACTAGCCATGGCAGCTAAGAAATGACCAGTCCCTATTGACAGCGCCCGTTCACGATTACGACACATGGATGGTTTTTCAAAATGGTTGAGGTCAACCATTTTGAAACACTAAAACCCTGATTGTAAAACTATTTCTAACCATGATTTTGCAATTCATCCTAGATTATCAGTATTTCTTTCAATTAAGTAATGAAGCATCTTATTAACCTTATAAAATTAAATATTAGGAATTTATTATGTTCTAAGAAATAATTACAGCATTGTGCAACTGTTGTTTACAATGTAAACGAGGCTATATTCTACAATGCGGTCAAATGTCTGACCGACCCTTGTTATATATAATCCGGCAGACACTGAAATATCTCGAGTGGGCCCAAGTTACGTGTGATCCTATGCTCTCGGGCGTTTTTATCTTTAGACAAACTGTCGGATTACCCTGTAATTTTGGAAGTAAACGTTGCAATCTTAGTTTAGTAAGAGTAAGTTGTTTGTAGTTTGCAGGGCCGCGCCGACCCTTGGCAGCGCCTGTGTGCGAAACCTATGAAGCGCCTCTGTTTGACGTCGAGATTTGCGCTTACTCATCGATACTCAACTATGATGAATGTTATGTTATTAATACTCATAATCTAAGCCAAAGGAAAAGGATTAAAAAAAAAAAAACAGTAATTGGCGCTGAATTTTTTTAAATTAAGTTACGGGCGCCAGATCGCCTCTGGCGCCTAAGACTAAGCCTAAGACTTAATTTTAAAAAATTAGTAAGTAATAGTGCCCTGGCGCCTGTGTGCGCCGCACACTTAGCACATACGGGCGGCGCGGCCCTGGTAGTTTGTTAGCCCAATTTGTTAAGATATAACGTTATCCATCATTTAAATAATTATGATTTTACTTGACTACGGCAGTTAGAAAGGGGTTCAGAATTTGATAAGTCGTAATTATACAGGGTGAGTTCTTATACAAAGGTCACACATGATATAATACATACCGAACTAAGTCAAGTGTGTGATGTCATCATCGAAACTATTCATTATTACAATATACCTATCACGTAATGTTGGGACAACATGGTTGTTTACAGATTATGACATCATTTTGACGTCAAACGTTATCAGGAGTTGACGTCATGGTTTTCTTTGATACCTTCCTTCTGATTCCGAAAATGATTAAACGATAAAATTCATAAACTTAGTAGAGAAAGCTGCTGCCTTACCTACTTTTGTATAATTCGTGACTACGTATAAATTGGTTTAAAAAAAACTAGCGAATTTATTTTGTTATTGGATATTTTATTAATAGTTTGTTACCAAACCCTCACACTACGTGTATAAAATAATTTCAATATCCCAAGCCTTAAGCCGGGGTTCGTACCCCACAGGGGTACCCTTAGCAAGCAGTCACCTAGTATACAAATTAGAATTATGCCCTGGCTGGAGGCTATAAGTTAATAGCATAATGCAACCACAGGATAGCCCGATTAAGTAGTCACGACCTCATAAGTCAACTACGAAATGCTAATACAAAAAATAAAAAAACCTCATTTTTATTTGAAAAATAAACTATATAGGTGCCGTGCCCGCGATGCCAAAAGCGCAATTTAAAAAAAGTTGCTGCATAAAAACCCAACGAAGTATAAAAGAAAAATAATGAAATTGCATTCCCGATCCCTAGAGAACTGTCCAGTAGTGACTAAAAAGTCTATAGACTCTCCTTTACGTAAAGTTTTTCCAAGGAAAGTTCTTTCAACATTCTCTGTTGTTCCGTTGAGATGTGAATAACAAACAAGCAAACTTTGCCACTTACAACATTAGTTAGAGATTTTTCTTGGCAAAGTATTAGTAGTTTTGTTATTGCACCTCACATGTGAAATAAAGTTTGGGGTCAATGTTTGCGAACATAATTATTCTATTATTTATTTATACTCGTAATAACGTACAATCGTGGAATAAAAGCACCTTTTGGTCAAATTTTACTAGCACCTTGTTTAGTGCATGACACAAAAATAAGGAAATTGAATTTGAGACTTATTAGTTTTCAGACTACATCTGGCAACGTTGTGATAAGGCTAGAAGAAACATAGTGGTATATATTAACTTAACATTTTTCAGAATGTAATCTTTTTCACGTTATTGAAGTTCTGTACACACTGTTGCTTTTATATGATTTAGGTACTAAGAAAAAGGTTCATCGCAAACACAATATTGTAAAAACCCTTCTTGTAATATTCTTTGAAAAAGGCCATCAATTGTGTAAAGGATCGGCTAAAAAAGTCTGCAAGAAAATTCCAGTAAAAGTTTTCTCAAAGAAAACATGAAATATTACTATTTTGCATGCTCTTTTATGTTTTTTTTTTTTAATCTATACCTATGCGGTCTATGAGATAGTGAACACCTTAGTGTTTTTAACTTCTGAATAAAGCCTTGGGAAATCTTGTAAAATGTTGTTTAAAAAGCTTGTAGCAGAAGGAAAACGTTTCTAACCTGATGCTTGTATTTTCAATTTAGGTTCAAATAGTAGTAAGCGGAGTTTTTCCCCCCGACCCTTGCTCAACAATGAAGTGCCAGCACGCGTTGAAGCTGAGCCTGTAGCTTTAAATTCTCCGATTAATTATGATGATCTAAATTTGATCCAGCCTGTCCCATCTTGCTGTCCTCTCCCCAGCGACGACGCCCTAAGCCGAGGTTCGTACCCCACAGGGGGTGCCCTTAGCGAACGCTCGCCTAGTTTTATTAGCATAGTTTTTTGCCCCTGGCTGGAGACTTTGAGTGTAGAAGCTTAAGGCAGCCACAGGAAAGCCCGGTTAAGCAGCAACGACCTTAGTGGTCAACTGCAAGATGACCTAGTTAAGAAAAGGTAGATTTGGGTGTTTTTAACTATAACAACAGTTTGATATAGGTCACCTATCAAATGTTTATTAAAATTGTGTCCTATAATATAAAAAAAAAACGTGTGGCACTCGGGGACTGCCGCGGTAAAGCTATTGCATAGCATTTGTAACCTCCATACTTCCTATTTGTCAACGCTACACTTGGGATGATGACGTGATGACATAAAACAAAAATTACGTTCCCATGACAACATCACGTTTCCCATGACAACATCACGTTGTCATGGGAACCATCATTATATGGTAGGCGGAGTGGGGGGTGTTAGTTTTTATTTTCGTTACGGAATTTCTTGATTCGATCGCCGCGCTTAAAGCCCGCGATAAAAGCTATGCAATAGCTTAAAAAAAAATTAATGGGCCTATTACATATATGAATATTTTATTTATAGTGGAGTGTCAATGATTATTCGTTATAAGAAAAAGTGAATTTCTAGCCTAACTTATCAGTAAAACAGTATCATTCCCTAGAACAAGTAGGTACTACGTTAATTTACCAGTTAAATGCCAAATTACAATACTCTTCATATAACTTTCAACTTTTGTTAACATCAGCTTTGTCAGTGTCCACATTTTTAATAGTTTTTCTTAATAATTTGTAAATCGACGCACAAAGAAATAAATAAACAAAAAAAATTGGTTGCCTGTAAAGTCGGTATACGGGCGAAAGTTTTACGTGACAACGACTTTGAGTGGTAAAATAATTTTAATGTGAATATTCATTCGTATAGTAGGAAGAAGGATGAAATAATAGTAACAATTTAAAACATTTATTTATACAAAGAATTATATTTAAAACATTAATTTATACAAAGAATCTCGCACTGAATTTCATATTAACAAAATTTTATTTTTACCTTTACACATACATACGTATTTATATACAAATATACATACAATAACTTGCAATACATTTGCGTACAATGAAACAGCGTTTACTACAACTTAACTTGTTCCTATCTGAGTGATTTTGTTGAGGATAGGGCGATGATGAGGATGGGCTCTCACTCTCTCTCTCTCGCTCTGTCTCTCTCTCTCGCTCTGTCTCTCTCGCTCTTAGGCGGGCTAACTGTGCTAGAGTGGAAGGGACGCGTGCCTTTCACTTTTTATGTCTGTCTCTCTCGCTCTTAGGCGGGCTAACCATGCCCGAGTGGAAGGGACGCGTGCCTCTCACTCGCTCTCATTGTGAGCGCATAACGTGAGCGGAGCGTAACGCAGTTTCTTGAAGTGTCACCCGGCAAACCAATTTATAAGACGTTGTCACGTCAAAAACAAAATAATCAAAAACCGTGAGCCCCTTATTATAGTTTTTATTATCATAAAAGGTCGGGTATCATAAAAAAGACGTAACAGCTGGACCTAAAAGAAATTCAGGCAATATAATTTCTTACGAATATTTTGAGTCCCTATTATTCCTTCCCCTCCTTTTTTATATATTTGTACACATTGCTTAATATTTAAGTTCAAAAGAAAATAAAATAAAAAGAATACTTATTGTAGTCTAGTCCAGGAAATATACACATTTTCTCGTAATTTTTTATCATATTTTGGGAATATTTCCTTATCTTGAAATAAAGTTTTCGCAGTAAAAATGCTTGTTTTAAAATGTTTTAACTAGTATTATATGACTAGTTGACAATGATTGATTTTAAGTACACTTTAAATATTAAAGACATATTGAAGGTGGAAAAATTATTTCTAGAAAATTGTATTCAGAATAAAACATTGAAAGAATAAAATGTGAAAGTTTTAAAGTTAAATTAGGATATAGAACTGACTAATTCTATTGCTGTGCCTTACTCACCTAAGTCGTAATTGTATCTTGAATGTGGTCATTTACTTAATTTCCAAACAAAATATGTTTTAGATATTATATTTTTAATTCAAGCTACATATTACAGCTAAGCTGCATATTTTTATCTTGTTCCATTTTGTTTCCAGGTTAACTTGAAGCCGCAGCTGCGAGTCCTGGATTACAGGAATTACAATGACCCTGGAGGGGAGATCCCTTTATTGTTTCGTTAAGGCATGGTCTAACTTAATGGAGCCACCCAACGAAATGCTATCTAAGAAAGTGAACTAGTCAAATCATTATATCCAGTGAACTGCTGCCCAAAATAACTTGGACCTTAAAGTCTGTTACATAGCGTTGTTGATATTGCAATACGTTATATATTATGTCACCATTTTATGTTTTTTTTTTTTCTGCTGAATGACTATTTTAATCGTGAACGCATCCGTAAAACGTTCTATGTCAACAGCCAGTCAGATCACTGGATTCGAAACTGATGCAATAGGTCACGTGACAAAAAACACTCATTTGATACAATTTGATATTGCAATGTTACCTATTACTCCATAGAAGATTTCTGAAATGTTATTAGGTATTGGCTATTGTTTTTTTTTTTACATTATCGACATTATAATATGTTAGTAACTGACTTAGACTTTTGAAATCATTTATTTAAATCTTTTTAAGTTCTTTTGATTATTATCATTGCATGTTTCCGAATCATTTATATTATATTTTTATTTGTACTTATTAAAATTATATAACAAATTATTTGTATACCATTGCATTGGTAGAACATTGAGATCTCTCCAAAATGTATATTTTTAACACCTTTTACGTACCTATGTTCATAAATGAAGTTTGATTTGATTTGTTCTGTGTCGGATCTTGAACAGCAACGGTTTTTCTTATTATGAAAAATTTGTGATTGTTTTGTTTCTTTGACAAATAATTGGTAAGTTTTAATAGAAATGTTTAAATTTTGACTGAAATTTTTCGGATAACCAGTATTAATTTATTACAAAAATGTCCTATGTTGTTACTGAAATATGATTAATAGACTAAAACTGACATGCAGGTTCTATGTCACTGAATCTTTGAACTGAAGGATAACTATTACTATTTAATTGTCAAATGTCATGAAAACATCTTTATAGAAAATGTAGTAAAAAAAATTACTATAAGTAATCGTTAGGACACTAAAATTTTATGTCTCTCCTGAAAAATCTGCAATATCAACGACAATAGTATGCTTGATGTATTTCAATTTGAACGGTGAGTCTTTCAATAGCATGCAGGTTGAAATTGTCGGTCCGTTGTATTGAATTTTGAATATCTTTGTACTATTTCTATTACAATCTATAACGTTTCCGAACTTTATAACTTATGAAATGCTGCATTGAAGATCCTTTGTTATGAATTTTCTATTTTAGTTGTATTATTTTCTAATATGAATAATGGAGTTTTGATTTTTTTATTCTTTATTAATAAGGGGTTTTATCCACACGTATACGTCAACGACATTGTACCTTATACTCTATTTACACACAACCATACACTTGTAATTATATTATATTTTACTACATTACTATCCACCACCACTATAGACAAAAAAAAATGAAAAAAAAAAATATAAAAATTTTAAAAATTTAATTTGTTGAATTTGAGTTTTCTTGGATCTACGTTTCTTAGAGCTGGAAACTTTTTAGTGACAAAAATTATTTTCGAAATGTGTTTCGTGCCTCTTGAGAATACCTTTAATAGAAACTTAGTCTATCACTCTTGAACTTTTACAGTTCTGAGGTTTCGCTTGTGCAAAAATAAACATTGGAGGAAGATTATATCGCTTTTTAGGCTTTATCCCTAGCTGAAAAGTGGATAGCTTTGCAACTGTTTATGGTTTTTATTACCGTGGTCTAAACCTCATGACGTGATTATTTTAATCTAATATCTTTAAATGAGCAGTCTTACCAAGGGGTATCGTGTTACCTAATAACTAGGTTGTGGAGGTCAGATAGGCAGTCGCTCCATGTAAAATACTGGTATTCAGCTGCATTCGGTTAGACTGGAAGCCGACCCCAACATAGTTGGGAAAAAGCTAGGCAGATGATGATGACCTTTAAATGAGCAATTCTTGTATACCTACATATATATAATCTGAATCTCGGAAACAGCTCCAACTATTTTCATGAAATTTAGTATGCGGGGGGTTCCCGAAACCACCTTTTTTTTGCGTGGGATGTTTCAAATTACTTCTTCCGCTCTGGGCGGAGCGGGAGGGCGTGTCTGACTCTTGCTGACTAAAACCCACCCGTGTTCTTTCAATTGCCATGTTGCCAGGGGCCACGATTTCCCTTTCGGTATTCTTCGCAACCCCGGCAGGCATCGACCCTAGCGGAGCCCGTCAATTCCCCGAAACCCCTTACTACGTTTACGTTGAATGAGCAAAGCTCAGTCATCCAGATATTATACATAAAATCTACAATACAGTTGTAATATTTTACCTGTAGCTCCTGTTAGTTTATTCTTAATAAATTATAATCGTTTATATTACAAGTGCAAGTGCGTTGGTTCATATAAAATGTACGAAAGTAATGAAGGAAGATTTTTGCAATGCGTTGCGGTCTGCCCTAATCTGCGCCAGCCTTAAAACTTTTTTTTACCACAACGGGGAAGCTCTTGGCCTGCATTGCACTTGAAGATAAGTGATGATCAGGTCGAAGGTACGAGCTTCAGCCGAAATACTCAACCACAGAGGAACTGGCTATCTTACCTCTTAACTGCCAAAACACAACAATGCTGTTAACATTGTTGTTATGGCGACAGCCTTACACCCGTATTTATAGACAAGTAAAAATAATTACTTGAGTAAAAGCAATTACTCAAGTAATGATTTTTATTCTATAGTTTAGTAATTGCTTGAAGTTAGAACTCATAAAAGTTAAAATTCTTAGCTAAGTAATAGTCACCATTTTCTTTACTTTTAAGCATTAAGAACTCGACCATTTTGCGGTTATACCTACCAATAGAAAGTATCGAAGCGACTTTTGGGTTTATAGATATATCGATAACAATATACTACCGAAGACTGAAGTTGTTGAGCCTAGAAATCGCAAAGTTTACTTTCGTGATGTGGGCTCCATATCACGAAAGTAAACTTTGCGATTTCATGATTGTTCAGAAGATTGCTTTAAAAAAAGATTTCGCTTTTCCAGAAGGGTTGTAATGAATGTAATTTTATCAAGAACTAGCAGCGGACGTCACGGGGTTTCACCCGCGTAGTTCCCGTTTCCATGGGAGTACGGGGATAAAATATAGCCTATGTTACTCGCTGATAATGTAGCTATCCATTGCTGAAAGAATTTTTCAAATCGGTCCAAGTAATTTTTAAGTTTATTCGTTACATATAAAAATACAAATCTTTCCTCTTTATAATATTATATTATATATTGGTAAATATAGATTATGGACTCTTTACAGTCAGAGACACAAAGAGGACTTCCTGTAACTCCACGATGATAGTTACTAACGGCCTTAAGATTTTATGCCATTGTCAGCTTCTAGATTGTATGTGGAGACTGGAGACATTATGTATATTTCACAATCGACAGTGTGTCATATAGTGAAGAGACTTACTCGTACATTGGTTTTGCTAATGCATCATTAAGTTTCCAGCAAATTTAAGATATCTAAAAAAAACATGATCATTTAAAAAAAATTTGTACTTTCTAACGTCTTGATTCTCCCAACAATCACATATTTGCTTTAGTCATAATTAAATGAAAAAAAAATGATTAAGTATTAATTAAAATTTGTTTTTTAATGATAATTGCATCAGAATTAAAAGTAAAATAAAATTAAAGTAATATTATAGATATTAAATTATTATTATTACGTCTTTGACATTTCTCGGGACCCTAGGGTCCCGGACCTTTGGAAGGCGTACGAGGGGCCGAAACCAACTCGCAGAGGCCCCTTAGACGTTTTTAATGAAATGAGGTACCAACCGACGATTATCCCTGTTCGTACTATGCAAGTGCAGCCAAGGACAACCCCCGGTTGGTGTAGGACTATTGTAATTAAGGAAACAAAGATATTGGACTATGGGTTTGGCTGGCTAAAGTAGACTGATCATCTGAAACTATAGAAGGACTATGGCCCCTGCCTGATCAATGTTTTATATGCACACGGATAAAATGGCAGGGGGTGACTTGCACACTCATTAATGGGCCCCCGAAAACGGTCGCTAGCACAAAGTGTCGTAGTAACAAGGGGGCAACATGTCTTGAGGTGCTTGAGGAGTGGAGAGGTATTCCACGGCTTTCAGAACAATCCCAGAGCCCGGAAGATGGTCAAGATCCCTACGAGCACTTACTGAAATACTTCCTTCCTCCGAGCACGTTTGCTCTTGCGAATCTCCACTCAAGCCGGCCAATAAAGGCGAGAATGAGGTGGGAGCTCTGTTCCTCGTCAGTGCTCACTCCAACCGGCCAATTAAGGCAAGCCAGAGGTGAGGAACAAGATTTCTCCAGGGAGATAGGGTCCGTGGGGTCGCTACTGCCCAACAGCTCGCCACATGCTGCCCTGCGGGTTTTTGTATCTCTCTTGGTCTGGCTCCTCATCCTAGACCTGTTCCGGCAAAATAAACTACCGGCACAGACCCAGAATTCGGAGCGCGCAAGCCCCACCACGACGTCAACGTAGAGATACGGCGGTGGGGAAATTATTATTATTATTATTATTCCTCACATCGTGAGGAAACCGGCATGTCCTAGAACCGAAAATTCGAAGACATTTGACATCTACCAACCCGCACTGCGCCCGCGTGGTAGATTACAGCCCACTCCCTCTCACAAAAAGGAGGCCTGTGTCCCAGCAGTGGAAACATTTATAGGCTTTTTTTTTTGGGTGGGAAATCATCAAATAACTTCTTCCGCTCTGGGCGGAGCGGGAGGGCGTGCCAGACTCTTACTGACTAAAACCCACCCGTGTTTCTTCAGTTGCCGTGTTACTAGGGGGGCCACGATTTCCTTATCGGTTTTCTTCGAACCCCCGGCAGGCATTGGCCCTAGCGGACCCCGTCAATTCTGCTGACATCTCTTTGAGGCGCGCGTGGAACACAACGCGCCGTCGACCCGGGCTTGGTCCTTATCGGACAGCGAGCTACCCATTGCTCACCGTCCGCAAGCCCGCGCCTACGGTGGCCGGAAATCTTCCTGTGATTCCCGACGCCCAGGGCGTCTCCTCCTGCGGCGGTTCGGGGCGCGAGGGCGCGATATTTGCCTCTACCTCACGCGCTCCGTCTCCTCCTTCGCGAGCATTCTTGCTTCGCAGAAGGAGGTGACGGCCTCCCATTTCCTCTCGCTCCGTAGCATGGCCCGAATCAGGGCCGGCCGCGAGAGATCACTGCCGCTGATCGCTTCCACGAGAACACGGCGATGCCCTGCCCAAGCCGGGCAGACCTCCACCGTATGCTCTATCCTGAACAGGTACCTCCCGAAACAGCCGTGTCCGGTGAGCACCTGTGTCAGGCGGAAGGTGGGGACGCCGTGGCGCGTCTCTAGTCACTCCTCAAAGAGGGGTCTTATCGCCGCAATTGTGGCGTGCCCAAACATTTATAGGCTGAGGATGATGATGATAGATATTAAAGTTAAATAATCTACATCTCAGGTATGCCTTCTAATGAAAATAAACGCAGTAACTGAGTGTTACGAGAAGGAAACAACTATCGATGATAGATTCTTACTCAAGCATTTACTCAAGTAAGTAACGTACATTACTAGACTATAGAATAAGATTATCTAATGAAGCATTCTATCCTCAAGTTATGACTTCATTAAGTTATTACTTAGCAGCAAGTAATTGCTTGTTTATAAATACGAGTGTTAGGTAAGATAGTGGTTGGGTGTCGGGAATCGCGAGCCCATTTCCGGCCACCGTAGGCGCGGGCTTGCGGACGGTGAGCAATGGGTAGCTCGCCGTCCGATAAGGACCACGCCCGGGTCGATGGTGCGTTGTGTTCCACGCGCGCCTCAAAGAGATGACAGCAGAATTGACGGGGTCCGCTAAGGCCGATGCCTGCCAGGATTGCGAAGAAAACCAAAAAGGCGATCGTGGCCCCCGGCAACAGGGCAACCGATGGAACACGGGTGAGTTTTAGTCAGTAAGAGTCTGACACGCCCTCTCGTGCCGCCCAAAACCGGAGAAGTTATGAAGTTATTTGATAATTACCGTATAAAATAGAAGTTATTCGATAATTTTACACACAAAAAAAAAACAGGTATGCCTTCTAATGAAACAAAACGCAGGAACTGAGTGTTACCAGAAGAAAACAACAATCGAGGGTTTATTCAAGCATTTATTCAAGTAAGTAATGTATTACTCGACTATAGAATAAGATTTTCTAATGAAGCATTCTATCCTCAAGTAATGGTGTTAGGTAAGATAGTATTAGGTAAGATAGTGATAGTTAGACAGGCGGACTTAGAACAAACCCTAACATTTAACAAACTGAGCAGAACATTTTTGCCCCCACTGGGAATTGAACCCGGGACTAATCGAACTGGGGATCAAACGGGTTATACCACTCCTCGCGTTAATGAGATGTCAATATGAAATTATTAATACTAATATTTTAACGTTATAAGTAGTTATAACGATGAAGCACTGAAATAGCCGCTGAAGATACTATAAGTAGGTACACTTACTTTGTCATTGCTGAGATATTCCGTGATATTTTGTTGAAAAGAGCTCCCGATATTTTATTGCTTTCACAAGATCACGGGGCAACTTTATTATACCAATTAATTTGAAATTAACAATCTAAGATTCTCCAGACTCAAGAAGTAATGAAGATTTCAATGATTTTGAAAGTTCTCATTATTAACTTGTCTTTGTAACGACAACATCAGTCCACTGAAGCGAAACTCCTTCAGTACCTATAAATAAGTTACTCTCGATATCAATTAATTAGTCTTTCTTAATTTATTTCTAACTAGCTGAACCGGCAGACTTTGTCCTATCCAAACAATAGTTCATATAAAAATCTCATAGTTAAAAGGACTTTCAGATTTTCCTATTTTCCCTAATTTTAGTTTCCTTTTTCATTTCTATTTCCTTAAATTCTTTATTCAGACTATTACGAATATAATAAATTAAAACAGAAATACGTGGCACTCCAGGAGTGCCGACAGAAGTGAAAACTAAAAAAAAAATTTTTCCGAAACCTTTAAAGTAAAAATACTTGCATAGAACAATGGTCCGTAACGTAACATAAATAAAGAGCACAATTGCGTTTGCAAAAATGAGGTGTTGGTAACGGTGTCGCGAGTTCAATTGTTTTTTCCCATCTCAAAAATGCCCAACGCGCCTAAAGAAGTTTTCACTTCAAAAACAAAAAATAGCTAAATCGGTCCAGCCCTTCTCAAGTGACGCGCTTACCAACGAATAGCATTTTATTTTTATTTATATAATATAGATTATTGTTTCCGACATCGGTCACGACAAAATACGTGGCTTCTTAGTCAGGGCTATTCAATGGTTTCCATTAGTCGTAATTTAGGTTCGATCCGGTAGTATAAACGGCTCGAATCCGGTCATTAGGGTTGAGCAGCAAGCCACCTAATCATGTGGTCCACCTCTAGTCCATCCGTTAAACCGCAGTCCTCTCTAATGTTGAATAGAATATTATATACTCTTTATTAAGTACACCATAAAAATTACAGATATAAATGTAGAAATTATACATAGGGTGACAAAATGGGCTGTTTTATTGCGAAAAGCGATTTTTGAAGTGAAAACTTCTTTAGGTGGGCATTTTTGAGATGGGACTAAACCATTGATTTCGCGATACTGTAACACAATTTACCGACACCGAGGAGTAAAAGACATCAACGCAATATTTGACACGGTGCGTGGAGTTAAAGACTTCAATGCATTGATTATCGCAGTGCCAATTTTTTTTCAAGTTTTCACTTCTGTCGGCACTCCCGGTGTGCCACTGTTTTTTAAGACTCCCATTGGATGGTATGCCAACCTATTTCAAGTTTCTCTAATTAATCATGTACAGTATATATTATAGTAAACATGTATGCATTTTATAAGTTTATAACCTATTTATGTAGTAAATAGGTGGTACAACAATTTTATTTATAATTCAAAATATTTTTTATTATTATTATTTTCTCTCAATCAGAGCACTTGCCATCTTATCTCTTCACCACCCTCGGTTGACTGGTAGAGAATGCCTAAGGCATTAAGTCCGTCTTTGTACCTTATTGTGTGCGAGAAGTTTAAATAAATAAATAATACATACAGAACGCCACCTGCTACGATCAAACACACTTCTTTTGCCTCGTTTAATATATAGTAATGTAAAAGCTTTAAAGTACATTGACAACTTGACATAGGTCATAGTTTGAAAAATAACCAAATATAGATTTTTAGTTTTGAGAGCGAATTTACCTAAATAATTTAACGTTCTCTAATGTTAAGGGTAGATTTAATCAAAATGTTGTGCTTATTGTTTTCGATATTGAAACATGTCGCTTCAAGCTTACTAAAAAAATATTATTCGAATTCAATCTGTCTAGCCTTTTCCCAACTATGTTGTGGTCGGCTTCCAGTCTAACTGGATGCAGCTGAATACCAGTATTTTATATGGAGCGACTGTCTATCTGACCTCCACAACCCAGTAACTGGGTAATACGATACTCCTTGGTAAAACTGGTTGTCAGACTTTCGGGCTTCTGACGACCCGTAACGACTGTCAAAGATCCATGAATGACAGCCGGGAGCAATGGCTTAACGTGCTTTCCAAGACACGGAGGAGTCTCGGTATGTAAAAATGGTAGAGCGTAGATTAACCTGATGTATCGACCTGTGCGGCTATTATTATTTGAATTCACATAGTAAATATATATTGACTTTAAAAGACCGATTTCCAATTCAACAAAGCATTATCTATAAAAAAATCGTTATGGAAAAATCAATTTAAAGAATTTATAGATTCTTACAATCTTTACCAATTTTTCACGTCAAACTTTCGATTCACTGATCGTTTCTTTGATTCATTGTCTTTGAACTGTTACTTAAGTTGAGCAAAGTTGAACGGATTCCCTTTTAAAAGCTTTTAGTCACGCTATCAAACATTCGTCTGTATTGACGACTTGTCTTAACTTTGTTTTTTAAGTGCTGAAACGGAGTTTCGAAAACCTTGTAGACGACATGTAAAATACGTGGACAAAGAAATTGTGTGAGTGATTCAGTGGGCATGTTTCGAAGATTGTTTGTGGAGGGATTTTTCATACCATTATCCTTCCCAAACAAAACCTTGAATTATTCAAAATTAAAATAAAATGTACATAAATAACAAATTAATCATCATTTCAGCCGAAAGACGTCCACTGCTGGACATAGGCTTCCCCCAAGCACCGACACTTCAACCGGTTCTGTGCTTCCCGCATCCAGCGGATTCCTACGGCCTTCACAAGTTATAAATATCAAATAATAAGTTATACCTAATTATTAAATAAAATAAAAGTATAATATCCTAACCTAACTAAAACCATTGTTAACAAACTAAAATAAGTCGTCGAAAAATTCCTCCCCATCCTTACCAAATTACGTACACCTAATTCACCAACAGATGTTCATTACCAGTTGTTAAATTCAAAGCAAAATGAAAATAAGAATCCCGAAAGTATAATTTTGCTTCATCATTATGTACAGACACATGCCTTTGTAAATACGCTACTTTACAATATTTGTCTGAGAGAAGGAAACCTCTCACCACCTGACATGTTCTTGAAACCAAACAAAACAACTTTTCCCCAAAACTAGAACGTAGCTCAAAGAAAGAAAAAAATAAAGAGTAACTATAAAAGAAAAAAAATAAGAATCGAACGCTTTTACAATGCAGCATTTTACGGCTGTAGATATAGAGGAGCGATAAAGTGCTGCATTGTGATGTTTCGCAGACTTTTATTATAAACACCAAGTAATATATGTGTTGACGTATTTACAAGTGTGACTGAAAATATAAATTGTGACGTGAAGACGAGTTTAGTGCAGATTTATACAACGTGCACCTTACCGTGAAATGCTATGAAAAATATGGAATGAATAGTATGCGGGCATTTTTAATTTATGATAATTAAAGTGTAATTTGTTTATATATTTTATGCTAAAAAATGTGGCGGTAAACGTGAAATATATAATTTTATGTTGCTTGTTAGTAGGTAGGTAGTTAAGGCATATTTTTGTGAGTGATAAAGTTATTAACACATATTGTTATATTTTAACTTTTGACAGTACAATGCGGTTCTCGTAGATGCCGTTTAGACGCGCAGTGTAAAGACTTTCATATGAACATAGCTTTACCTACAAGCTTAAATAATTCTAATGAAATGCTAATTTGTCACCGACAAAATTCTCAACGCTCAATATTCGCGACGATTAAACGCACTTAATCCCACGATTCAGAATTCCGTTCACGACACACAAACACAGCATTGATTCGGTATACGATATCAATCTCCCTCGTCACGATTAATCCATGTAATACGTTCTCATTTAAAGGATACGTTAACTTAGAGCGAGCTCAATACACCGTGACATTTTTGCCGTCTAGCAAAGGCAAATCAGTCAATGTATAAATGTAACATACGTAATCAATTTCGAGGTAAAAGATTGAAGTTAAACCAAGACAAAAATAAGAATCGATTGACCTCATTATTTATTTAAAACTTTATATAATATGCCAACAAATTATTCATAACTCTCAAAGGTTAATATGAAACAATATGGTTACAAATGGGTTACAACAGGGTTACAAACAGCAAACCAGTCGATGTATTAATCTATATATTGATTTTTGAGGTATAAGATTTGACCTCATTATTTATTTAAAACTTTGAATAATATGCCAACAAATTATTCATTGCTCTAAAAGGTTAATATGATACACTAGGGTTATAAATGGGTTACAACAGGGTTTCAATTTTATCAATGGGGGTGTGGTAACAACAAAAAATTAAAACCTGTTTTATGGTAATCTGACCACATTTTGAAAATTGCCTAAATATATTTATTTATTTATTTATTTAATACTTCAAGCACAGAAATGTACAGAGGCGGACTTAATGCCACAGGCATTTTCTACCAGTCAACCTTTGGGTGATGCAGAGACAAACTGTGGTAGGTGCAATTACGAAAATGGAGGGAAAAAAAAAAACTCAAATATAAGGATACACATATACTTATTACAAACTATAAATATAATAAATAGGCCTAATTATATATATAAAATAAGCACAAATAAATACCGCCGCCGCCGCTTATAGACCGCCGTAAAATGGCAGGATGTAGGTATACTAGCTAATTTAGGTCCCATGAAATATTCAGCTGTGTTTAGTTAAATATAGAAGTAGATACAATAGATGGTGGACTGACGTCAAAGGCCTCGTAAAGTGGGTATAGCTAAGGCCGTTACTATTTGGCTTGTTCTAAGTTTAACTTGGTAGCCATGGCGTTGCTGGCCCGAATATAATATGATGGACGTAAATTGTTTTCCATTATTCTAGAATTTGCCTAAACGTTGGGGCAAAAGAAAAAAGATTGTGGAAAACATTTTTCATGTTATCCTTTCATTGGCTGATTGCTGTCCATCATCGTATTGCCCCTATATCAATTTATTTGGAATCGGCGGAGATCGTCCTTTTCTTCCATACTTCACTATCAGACGTGATCTCAGAGCTTACTTCCTACCTAGCCATATCATCTCTCACACAATCCATATCCTTTCTTTGATCATGGCTTTTTTCTCGCAATCTTCTACATTGATGCTTAATTTTACTTATCCTATCCTATTAAACGATCAATATTTGTATATAAGTAAATGTATTTGTAATCACGTTCTCGAAAACGGTTATAACGATCTCGATGAAAGTTGCAATATAGGTGTTTAAAGGGGTGAAAAATCGATTAAAGTTCAGAACAAGATGGCTACCTTAGAATAATGACATGGCAGCATGGAATTAGTAAGTCCCTACTATCATAACAGCATGGAGTTAGTAAGTACCTGCTATCATGGCAGCATGGAATTAGTATGAACTATCCTATACTATTAAACGAGCATTCTCTATATTCACCTGAGCAGAGTTCGGTCGACTAGGTACTTTGATTGTAATGATTATAATTGAGTAAAGCCATATTTGTTACGATCGCGAATCATATTTTAATCAACGTAAAACCTGACACTGACCTGCAAAATGCAAAAAACGTAAGAAAATTTGAATTTCGCGGGCTACCCTGACTCTTCTCCCTTAATATTTTCAGATCATTTTTATTTCTCAAAAACTAAGCATTATTTGCATTGACATGTCACAACCATAGTGACACGACAAATTAATTACTAATACAATCAAAATCTCATTATAATGTCTCAAACGTATGGGTATCTACCATAAATCCTTGTTAACAAAAGTATATAATTTTTAGGAACAATAGTTACAATCAGCGTCAAATATGTAAAAAAACGAACAGACAGTTCAAAATGATCAGAACAAGTAAAAATATCTTTATCGTAATTAACTATTGTCACGTAATTCCTGTGTTAATTATGAAACACCACATGTATTGAGACATTTTTTGTTTCTGCAGTTCTCATCATTTTGAACCGTCTGCTCCTCCCTATATTTGAAGCCATATATACGATTACAAATGATGTTATTAGCCGACAGGTGTGCCCACAGCCCTGTGTAATCGCTTAGTTGATTCTTACGACGCCCTTGGGAGGGCACAGGGTGTGTGCCTCGACGTAATTCGATGGTGCCCCGAAAAGTGAAATAAGGACTCGCATTTATATTCCTTTATCCTGCCCAATTTGGAAACAAATAGCTGTGTAGGTTGACATGATACAGATGGCCGCATTTCAACTTAAAAAATCAATTAATTAAAAAAATCTCTAAAATCGATTTAGTTTATTACTGAACAAACTGGACTTGCGCTTATGCTGTTACGAGTTGGTGAAACGGTTACCATAGATTCAAGACAAACTCAAAACTCAAACTCAAAGCATTTATTTAAAATAAATCAATTAAAAATAACCAAATACCAATTAATTATTATTTAATAGAAAAATCACTGAACCTGACTTGATTTCCGTACATCTTTTTTTTTTCGGGTGACCACTGAAAATCAGCACTATGTTGTGGGTCCCCTATAGCACTGCATCATGGTGAGTGAAAGCCTTCTTGTCACAGTCATGTCATGCAGCTGCCGCCAAAGTAATTTCTGTTTTATGCTCGTGATTTGTTATGTACCTACTTTGTGTTGTTGTCTGATTACTCTTGTCTTTTATGTATGCACGTGTTTTTGTGACAAATAAACCTACTTTTCTTTCTTTTTCTTTCAATTACAGGTACTTTTGAATTGTCAAGGGGTCGGTCAGTCAGAAAGATGAAGCGAGTTGCCCATTCCAAAGCGTAGTAGGTACCTATGGAGAAGAACGGGCAAGAAACTCCTCGGACACTCTTTTAAATCAAAATATTGGTTACATCATTCGCGTTGAAATTATACATGTGAGAACAATATAGAAAGACGTGCACGTTAAAAGCGTCCGTAATAAAAATATAAAAACAAAAACAATTCAAAAATTAAAATAAACCGTGGCAGCTAAGAGATGACCAGTCCTAGACCCTGACCAGACATGATTATGATTTCGTCGGTTATTTAAAAAAAAATCTGCTGTTCCATACATTTTGACCGCGTAAGTATTGCACTTTTCTTTGAAACAGCAGATTTAAAAAAAATAACTGACGAATAATTTCAACGCAGGGGGGTTCGGAATCATATCCTGAATCCATGGTAATCGTTTTTGCGTCGATGTCCCTGCCACCCTGTGTGTTTATAATTATTAAGTTGTAACCTAACCTTAAACTTGCATCAAGAAAACCCAAGTCATGGCTAGATTCAACATAAATCCATGATCAGGGCTAGTACCACTCGACACAATCATCTCTTATTTCGCACAATCTCTTACTCTGTTCAAACAACGTTATTTAGGGATGACCTCAAAACACTGCGATAAAAAACACAATGGAATGTGTACGTGTATGTAAGTACGTATTGTAAATTTTTTGTTCTCCAGAGCAGGCGGAATTCTACGATTCTGTCGATGTGAAGCTTCCGATTGGTTTACAGCGTTTTGTTTTCAGCTAAAAATAGATATTCAACAACTTTATTTCTTGAGATTTATTTTTAGAAGACAAGGGTATTTTCGTATGGCTTCAGTTTTACAATGAAATAACAGAGGATAAAATCTTTGGACAAACATGAACAGTAAGTTGGAACAAGCTCAGAAAAAACCAAGACATAACGCTGCGAACAATACAGTGAAGCATGCCAAAACTACACCTCCTCTCTGTGCCACGCACACATTTACAACCATTTACAATCAAATTACACCTCACTTAGTGCACACATGTTTACGAAATCGGCCTTAAGTCACTGGTTGACAGCTGTCTTGATTTTTATTTGGTCTGAGGGTATATTTACTTTGTCTCCATATTGCCTCTGTAAGACTTACTTGGGACAGCTATCATATTATTTTACTCTCTGCCATACTCCTTTGGGGAAACAGGCGTGATATTATGTTATTCCTTACCCACATCAAAGTAAATTCAAAGTTTTGTTTGAAATACCTTGCAACATTCAGTACTATTCCTATCTGACAGATTTTACTTATGTACTTATTCTGACAGATTTTATATGTTGTGTGAAGTTCGAAGCTTCGCTGTTTCTGCTAAACTCTCTGAGGGCTTGGTGTGAAATATGACTTTTCCTTATCTTTACACTATGGCATATAATTTTGTACAAAAACTTTGAATGTCTATATCCTTTGGCGTAACTTTATTGAAGTGAAAACTTCTTTAGGCGCGTTGGGTACTTTTGAAATGGGACTAAACCATTGATTTCGCGACACTGTGACGACACCTCTTTTTGTAAACGCCATTGTGCTCTTTATTTATATTACGTTACGGATCAATGTTCTATGCAAGTATTTTTACATTAAAGGTTTTGTAAACGCGATTGTGCACTTTATTTATATTTAGTTATGGATCAATGTTCTATACCAGTATTTTTCTTCCACCAAGACGATCTTGTTCAAGTTTTCACTTCTGTCGGCACTCCCGTAGTGCCACAATTTCTTTTTTATTCCTCTTTATACTTTCATTCATGTGTAAATATGTCACCAAATAACGAAAATCACTATTTACATTACCAAACGCAACAAACTAAAGTTTGGTAAACAGGTGTTTAGAAAGACCATTATTGTACGTTGAAAAGTTGCAAATCTACGGCCCACTCATGAACGCCACCAGTGGTTATAGCCACTTTTGCATCGTGGCGGTATCTATAACGCCACACGCGCACATCACACCTTTTTTTTTGGGTGGGAAATTATCGTCTGACTCTTACTGACTAAAACCCACCCGTGTTCCTTCGGTTGCCCTGTTGCCGGGGGCCACGATGTCCCTATCGGTTTTCTTCGAACCCCCGACAGGCATTGGCCCTAGCGGACCCCGTCAATTTTGCTGACATCTCTTTGAGGCGCGCGTGGAACACAACGCGCCATCGACCCGGGCTTGGTCCTTATCGGACGGCGAGCTACCCATTGCTCACCGTCCGCAAGCCCGCGCCTGCGGTGACCGGAAATCGGCCGCACATCACACCAGAGGGGCAATTCCCGTATTTTTATAAGAACATTCGCATCTCAATCGTAATCTGCCAAAAATACAATCAATTTACCAAAATTTTTTACAAGTTTGACAGATCACGATTTGAATGTAAAAGTTTTTATATACCTACGAGACTTAACCTTCTGATGTCACGGGAATCTTACATCGTGCTAGCAGAGTTATACATGCGGTTTACACGATATACAACGGCCCGGTAACCAGCAACACCCGCCTGGTCGGTGGATCCTTCTTTTTCCATCAGCAATACGATTTTTTTCATTCCAGTTTAATTCCGTTACTGCACGTCGAATTTCGCAACATCCACTGAGACCTTGTGTCGACAACATGTGCCGTTAATAAATGGCGCTCGTGAACTCGCCTCGTTTTATGTTTCCCACAACGGATACCAGAAAATACTGAGAAAACGATAGAAGTACAGTAATAGCTTGTTTTCACAAACTTCAGTGCGAAAATTTCAACGCCTTCTAGCAATTACTTCCAATTCAAATCCGTCTTATTCCAGCACTTGTAGTTAATAACCATAGACATTTATTTGTGTTGTAAATGGACTAAGATTTATAGCAAACGTTTTGTTGAGCATTATTTGATGAAAACCAGCCTGTCTGTTTAAATACAAACGCCCATTCTAGACTTTTTACGACTATTTATATTGTATTTATATGCTAAATATAACTGAGTAAGTATGGGATTATTATTGGGATTATTTGGAAAGTCTGCTCTTTCTATTTAGGTCAGATTAGCACAGCATGAGTGTGGCTGATGCATAAGGATGTTGGTAAAAGCTGATTTTAGAACAACATCTACTACATAATCTATTAGATTTCATAACATTTACAACTAAATAAACAGAAACTGACATTCCATCTGCCTATTCCGTTTTCTATCTTATCCTATACTGTTAAACGAGCTATTTTTGTATGTTTATATATATATATTTGTAATCACGTTCTCGAAAACGGCTTTAAGATTTCGATAAATGTTGCAATACTATAGGGGTTGCGAATTTAGGAATATTCGTTTTCTCCGTATTTTCACCCAAGCAAAGCTCGGACGCCCAAAGTTTATAACAAGACTGAATAATCAAATTAAAATAATGTCATTAGAATAATGACATGACAGCATGGAATAAGTAAATACCTACTATCATGGCAGCATAGAATCAGTATGTACTATACATGGGATTAGTATGAACTATCCTATACTATTAAATGAGCATTCTCTATTTTCACCAGAGCAAAGCTCGGTCACCCAGGTACTAAATTATTATCGAAGCTACATATCCGCTACTAGTATCCGAGCGGTAGGATAACACTAACTTGTAACTACTGATGCAATATCCGAACGCGAACTTGCTTAAAGTTGAGAAGTTCTAACATCAATTGGGTGGGGATGGGATACCCGATAGTTTCCCCACATTCCATCACGATGTAAAATTACTTTTGAAGGGAATCGTTTTAGTAACAAAATCGATTGTGATGTGATCCTTACTTATTTGTAAATGTAACGGTGCAGAATAGCCTTTACCAGAAGTGATCATCGTATTAGTGGTTCAGCAGCTTCAATATCATCAGGATTTTTCCGTAATAGAGGGTTTTTATTTGGTCTGAGAAGTATAGCAGTTTGTCGTTGACGTGGTACGACAGCGGCTCCCCCTTTTTTTTGGGTTGGAAATTATCAAATAACTTTTCCCGCTATGGGCGGAGCGGGAAGGCATGTCAGACTCTTACTGACCAAAACTCACCCGTGTTTCTCCAGTTGCTATGTTGCCGGGGGCCACGGTATCTCTTTCGGACTTCCCTGCAACCCCGGCAGGTATCGGCCCTAGCGGACCCCGTCAGTTCTGCTGACATCTCTTTGAGGCGTGCTTGGAATCCAACGCACCGTCGATCCGGGCCTGGGCCTTGCCAGATGGCGAGGTACTCATTGCTCACCATCCGCAAGCCCACGCCTACGGTGGTCGGGAATCGGCCTGCGATTTCCGACGCCCAGGGGGTCTCCTGCGGCAGTTAGGGGCGTGAAAGCACGAAATTTTCCTCTCCCTCACGCGTTCTGCTTCCTCCTTCGCGAGCATTATTGCTTCGCAGAAGAAATTAATGGCCTCCCATGCACTTTCGCTCCATACCATGGCCTGAACAAGGGCCGGACGCGAGTGATCACCGCTGCCGATCGCCTCCACGAGGACACAGCGATGCTCCGCCCAAGCCGGACAGACCTCCACCGTATGCTCCATTGTGTCCTCCGGGCGATTCACACAATGCTGATACCCGGGCGTTACCTCCCGCCTTATCTTGAATAGGAACCTCCCGAAACAGCCGTATCCAGTGAGAACCTGCGTCAGGCGGAAGGTGAGGACGCCGTGGTGCCTCTCTAGCCACTCCTCAAAGAGGGGACTTATCGCCGCAATTGTGGCGTGCCCAGCGCTGAGTTGCGACAATCGCACTTTCCATGACGCCATGAGATTCCGCCGGAACTCTGTCCGCTGTGCCGTGAATTATCGCGGCAGCGGAGTTAAGCCCCGGTGTTGTGCCTCTTCGCGCCACTGCCAGATATGCGCGAGGACATTCGCCTCCAGATCCCATGGCGGTAATCCGACAAGGAGGCTCGCCGCCTCACAGGAGAACAGCGGCTCCCCCTGACATCATCTTCTGTCATCAGAAGACAGCCGCCACGCAACCATCGATGCAACGCTCTGCTAGAGTGAATGTCAGCAGCCAGTTTCACTCTTATCCGACCTTTTCGGTGATTCCAATAACTTTCCAACAAAACAGGGAGGTGCCACTTGCTGCGCTGTCAAATGCAAAACTTTGTGTATGTTTGTTCCTTCATTACAAATAAATGGCTTAACGGATTTAGATGAAGTTTGGTATGCTAATAGAGCATGTCTTGGATTTAAATAAAGAATATTTATTCATCCGGTTTAAAAATATTTCCCCTAAAATATAGTTGAAACTGCGGGCAATAGCTAGTAGTCTATGTACAGATAATTATGTCAACTTTTACAACTTTATTAAACTGGAAGTTTAAGAAGACCTATATTTTATACTGTCATGGACTAATGAGCTTACGTACTCACCTAACTCTCATAACATAAAAATTAGGACGTTTTGATCAAGGTCAATCTTTTTTAGCACTAACGTTGCTACGCCGAGCGCCTTCATTATGTCGGTCAACAACGTACTTGATGCGACCCGAGATGTAAAAAATATTTTTCTAGGTACCTATAGTCTACCGTATGCTGATATTAAAGGGATAAGATGAGCCATAGAAAGATAAACGCAAGACAGAATGAAAACTTAGACACAATTTATAGAAATGAAGAACAGGGGGCCTAAAACGGCCGCATTGGCAGAACACAACAAACTGTCACAAACTGACAATTCATAATATTATCTGCGTTTAATTCAATCAATTCAATATAACGCAATTCATCTGTTTGACAGTTTTGTATTATAATGAAATAACATCTAAACTGTAGAAATAAAAAATAAAAATCTCAGTTAATTAATAAAAACTGTAAAGAATAATTATCCGGTAAAATTACGGTCTTGATTTTTTCATGCGGCAATATACCAAATATGATTCTGATATGAATTGAATATGATTCAGCTAAAATATGTGTCACCATAGAGGAATTGCTGGGAATTCAGAAAATAAATTGATTTTAGAGGAATTGCTTAATGTAGCCATTTTAGACCCACTGGAAGTGATAATTGCAATTCCCAGATAAGTAAGTACAAAAGAACAATAATGATTAGCAGATCAATAAAGCCAGAAGATAGAGCTAAATATTCAAAAAAGTCAAAAGTCAAATCATTTATTTCAAATAGGCCCATGTGTGGCACTTTTCAACGTCAATTACTTGGATTTCAATACACATTTCAAAACATAAGTTTCTTTGTCACCATTTAGATTTACTTTGACACATTTTAAGGGGGATAATCGATCGATCAGCTGTGACCTTATAACAAATGCTACCAATTGTACCTACTGACTGTCATTTATTTATCGTCAGCTATAAAGTTCAGTGGAACACAGGCTGGTTCAATACTCGTTGTATGTTAACGACTTCTTTGACCCAAGGGCACACGTCTATCGATGTAAATAGAAAATACTTCAACTGAACAGTAAACCGTTCATGTGTTATAAAAAGGAGAATTTGTTTCGAGGTTTCTAAACGAACGGTTTTGTGAAAAACTTTTAAAGAATTAAATTGCTCGTAAAATACTCTATGGTTTGAATTTTATTTTGTATTTTATTATTGCAGTACGAAGCAACTTTCTTGGCCGTAAAAAGAAAATACCAACTGCCAATTTGCTAAATTCCTCTGTTTTATTTAATACTAGCTGCGCCCCACGGTTTCACCCGCATAAGTCTCGACCCCGTGGGAAAAAAAAAGTATCCTATGTTCTTTTCCAGGGCATCATCTATATATGTGCCAAATTTCATCCAAATCCATTCAGCCGTTTTAGCGTGAAGGCGTAACAAACAAACTTACTTTCGCATTTATAATATTAAGGATTTTTTTAAAGTTACGCTATTTCTAATAATTAAAAAAACAAGTTTTGTTTTAAAAAAATACATGTAAAAGTAGTCCTAACTTTTTCGAGCATCATAAATAAGGTGACTAAACAATATTTTATTTCTCCTTCATTGACCTTTTCACATAAAGACAAGACACCATGAAAAGGTTTAAACAGGAGAATAGGTACGTCGAAGGCAAGGGCATTTGAACAAACATAATTCTATATTCATGTAACACAAAATAATTGAAAACTTCTTCAGGCGCGTTGGGCATTTTTGAGATGGGAAAAACATTTGAACTCGCGACACCGTTACCGTCACATCATTTTTGTAAACGCGATTGTGCTCTTTATTTATACTAAGTTACGGATCAATGTTCTATGCAAGTATTTTTACTTTAAAGGTGTTGGATTTTTTATTTTTGTAAACTCAATTGTGCTCTTTATTTAGTTAAGGTTACAAACCAATGTTCTATACAAGTATTTTTCTGCCACCAAAGCGATCTTGTTCAAGTTTTCACTTCTGTCGGCACTCCCAGAGTACCACTGTTTTTTTTTTTTTAATAAAGGGGCTGTAAATCACTGTTGAGATGCCCCAGATAGATAAATCGGAACATTAAAAGTAAAATAAACTTTATTCTTTGAGTAACAGAAACGTATCCTCAAATAAGCTTATAAATATATTTGTGCGTGTTTTAATTATACGTAACTAGCTGCGCCCTGCGGTTTCACCCGCATCAGTCTCGATACCATGAGAATATCGGGATTCAAGTCATGGTCTATCCATGTGTCAAATGTCATCCAAATCCATTCAGCCGTTTTAGTGTGAAAGCGTAAGAAACAAACTCACTTTCGCATTTATAATAGTACTAGCTTTTTCCCGCGGCTTCGCCCGCGTGGATGTCAGAAAATATCCCACAGCAACATGCTACCGGAATTCAGAGTATCCTATGTCCTAACCCAGCTTATGGCCTATCCGTATGCCTTTTATCTAAATACGTTCAGCCGTTACGGCATGAAAAGGTAACTGGCAGATAATAAATCTGTTTTAGGGTTCGGTAATCAAAATGAAAAATTTAAACCGTTAAAGGACGACTTCGTTGTCTGTCAAGACCCTTTTTCTCAGAAACGCCTGGAGGCATCAAGTTGAAATAGATATCAAAAACTTAGATCTACGGTCCCTTAAGGCTGTAAAGAAAATCAAACTTCTGAGACAACGCAATAAATAAATACGGCCATTTAATTATGCCACATATTTATGTTGATACTCGTAAATAAAACTAAATAAAATTAATTTAATTTTCATTTTTGCCCTTAAAAATAATACATATTTTGACACGTGCCACAGTCAAAAAATATACGACCACTATAAACTATTGAGTCAGTATTAATTATGAATAATAATTATTATTAATTTATTTCATCGAGTTACAATGACTCATACACAATATACAATACATCACACATAATATCCACATTATACTCGCCGATAATAAGAAACACCCCAAGTTTAAATCATGGCAGTCTGCCATACCCAGTTGTCATGTTGACTGACGAATCGTTCATCAAAGTATGATGTCAATGCTGCAACGCATTGCTTTCTAGCAGACAAATACTCCCGATCTCCGGCAGACTGCAATCGGCAAGATACCAAGTCTGGTAAATATAACTAACTTTTATCTTTCCGAGGAAAACACAATTTGGCTTATCAAGGTAATTAACATAGGTACTAGCTGAGAAAGTGAAGTCAAAAAGGTATTAAAAGGTGGCTCGGAACGTGTAAGCTAAGCAGTTAAGTGATTAGTATTTAGTCAAATGGCTAAGCCACTATATTGGATTAGGAAGACCATTCTGGCAGTTATTAAGCTTCGAAAATAAACATTTAATTAAAATTGAGAAATTCTAATTGATAATGGCTAGGCAGACACTGATTTTGATTTTAGTTAAATCGCCATTTAAACACGATTAAAATGCATAGACAAAAACTATCTTACAAAAATATCTGTACTTGATACTTTAAAAAAATTTACAAAAAAAAAAACAACCGACTTTCAAAAGAAATTTATTTCTCGCTTTGTAGAGGTTCAGTTTGTAATTTATCTAAGTTACAATGGTCTAATGCCAATTGCTCATCATCTTTTACAAAATATTGCTTTTCCCGATGTAGGGACGTTCATCGTTGAGGAGTTCTCCTGGTACTTTACCATCAGCTCCACTTCTCCATATGCGTTGTGACGAGCATAAATTGCTTGGCAACCGTATTAAAGTAATCGAATAGCAACCCGTGAAATACTTATTATTGAGTAGTTACGGTGGCCATTTGTGGTCTTCATCATAAGTTCTACTTCACCAAATGGTGCTTTCCGAGAGAAACTGCACGAGTTACTATAAAAAATACCCAAATCGCTATTGGTGTGCCTATAATATTTGAAGAGTTCCCTCGATTTCTCCAGGATCCCATCATCAGATCCTGACTTGATGACAATGGAACCACCTTAGAAGTACACCCTTTCAAAAAAAAAAAATTGAAAGTCCGTCTATATTAAATATGACGGAGTTATGCCCGAACATTCTGTAAAAAAAACTTTTGAATTGATAATCTCCTCCTTTTAGAAGTCGATTAAAAAGGAACATTTTTGTGCCTAATACCTGATAACAAAACATAAAAAACCATTAAAAAAACTTTTTAGGTTTCTTGTTGTTGTATGTAATTTCAGGTTTATCTTTCATTTCACGAGATGGACGCGTGGTGATTAAATGAATTACAGTTCATTTGTGATCATTTCGTCGGTAGCGGTTTTTGCAGAACACTAATATAAGCCTGTTAATGTAATAGCTATTATCATCATTTGCTTTTCGCGAGAAACACCATGTTAAGTTAACCTTGACATAGTAAACTATGGAAAATAGGAGGTAAACAGTTTATTGGTCACTGATCGGAAAATTACAAGAATATAAAAAAATTTATGGCTATTCTATGCATATAAATAACCATCTTATAATGGCTAAATTGAGTCGCAGATAGATGGATGACAAGATATGTCAACGATAAAATTAAGATAAGAAATATAATGGCGAGACGGGTCGACCATTAAATTAAGCTAAAATTGAATCAGGGAAGAATGACGAACAAGGAAGAAGATTTATGGCCCAAAGTTATACGAAAATAATGTGGATGATGATAGACAAAAATTGGATTCGTTTTATTGATTTAGCAATGACGGAACTTAAAGTTTAGAGTAGCAGAAGATCTACGTTGCACTAACGAAATTAAATTTCAACAGATGATCGAGTCTTTTTTCAGTTTCGAAAACAATTCGCTAAAACTAGCATGAAAAATTATTGAATAAATACATTAATTTAACAAGTGAGGCTAATAAAATTAGAACCAAGATAAATCATTATTATTTTATTAAGGATGTCAAGCATCTAACTATTAACACAGGAAAATGTCACTGTGAACCTTTACCGTCTAATTACAAAAACTGCTTAGGTACTGGTTTAAGAATTGTTACGGTAATAAAGCTAGTACTAGGCTCAAAATGTGTTCCGATTACAAAATGAAGACTTTTCGAGGATCATTTAGTACTTCGTAGGTTGGTACCAAAGAAGGTTCATTGTTTAAATAATATCCCAGATAAGAAACAAAAATGGCATTCTTTCATTCGTTCATGCAGGCTTTATTTGAACCAATGTTCTGCTTCTCTAAATATTGATTTTATTATAATAACACTTGAAATGCATAAACAATTATTTAACAATACAAAAATATGTCAAATTTTTTTCTTTGTTTAAGTTACAGTAAAGTTTTATACTCATTCACAGAAGTTGTACCTAGCAGTCCATACGTTTTATAGGTGAAATTGTACAAAACACTTCCAATAATATATTACCATTCACAAACTTTAATTTATAAATTGGTAGACAGAAGCAAAAATATAAAAACTGACTAGTAACCGGGTACCGGGACACTACCGAGAATACGTATTTTCTACATTACCCGTTTGTTTTGTATTACCTATACAAAACAAACTTTCTTGAGCCACATTAATTACGGTTAGACACACGTTCTAGTTGCGTGTAAATGCTCCATTCTAGTACGAAAATATTCGGGCAATCCCGAAAACGATAAAATTAGGGTTGTTAAACAAAGTGACCGTGCATAACTCAATAATATGTACCGTATGGTTTCCTTTCTCCAAATACACATTTTGCGGGGTGTGTCATCTGCTAAGAATAACCGATCTACAGCGTACGTGTCATATGAAGCGATTGACGGATTAATTCTGGTTTGTGCTCGTACTTGTGTGCTTTTACCTGTTCATCATTACTGACATTCCAAAGTTTTGTCTGCTATTAATTATTGCGACACCTAGTAAAGGTGATTGGATCTTTAATTATTGTTTGCAATACGTACCTAGTACTTACTACTTACACAATTTGATTATTATTCATAACTAGCTGACTCGTCAGACATTATCCTGTGAAAATTTCAATTTCGGTTTTTGGCTGTTCCTTTGCGTTTTTACTAAACCACTCTAGGATTCAGGCAAACAAAAAAAAAAACAACAAAAAATCAAATCGGTCGAGCCATTTTCGAGTTTCTGCGAGACTAATGCACTGCAATTGATTTTTATATAATACATATAGAAGATAGATAGATTAAATGTACCTACACAAGATTAGAAAGCAGTGGTGGTCCAATATTAACGGCCGCGACTTACGAGTTGTAGGTCGTAGGTTCGAACCCAGGCAGGCCGCTTTACTTTGTGTAAATTGTTTTATCATCACTGCTCTCAAAATGGTGTAGGAAAACATCGTTAGGAAACTGGCATGTCCTAAAACCAAAAATTCGAAGACGTGTGACATCTACCAAACCGCACTGGGCCCGCGTGGTGGATTACGGCCCACTCCCTCTCACTGAGAAGAGTCATGTGGCCTAGTAGTGAGAACATTATAGGCTGATTATGATGACACAAGATTATGCGTACCGTTTAATTTATAGAAAAGTTTAAACATCATTTTCTTTCTACTAAAAAGTATACAATACATTTATTTATAATAATGCAATCTCGCTTTAAAGCAGCGGTCAGCAACTTTTTGGCAGGCAAGGGTCACAAAGGTGGCAAAATAAAATAAAGGCGGGCCGCACTTGTGATATTAACCCTAGAAGCCCAATATACCTACGTCTAATTGGTCATATCCCATAGAAAAATAAAAATGCTATTAAAAATTGTTAAACCATACGGAATTTAATTCGTACACGTTATACCTACTTACATTATGTTTATATGTTTGGGCTTTATAGCTAGAAAAATAACCACCGTAAATCATTCAGAAATGAAACCTACAAAATACTTAAATAGGTAACCGATTTTATACAAATTTCAGTGAGATGTCGAGGTTGCATTTGGGAGGCTATTTCTTGTATGTTAGCTGTCAAATTTGTAGTTGCAATTCGTAGAACGGCTCTCAAGTGCTCATCTGTGAGACGAGAAGCATATTTATTTTTTCTATAATTTACAATTGAAAAATTTTGCGCGTTATTTATAACTTATTTACAAAACATTCACGGTCAGCAATACGCGGGCCGCGTGTTGCTGACCGCTGCTTTAAAGGAAGAAAAATACATATATGGGCAATATGCATCTATTCAAAACAGCATCCTGTATTGAATAGGCAATCAATTAGACAGCCTACTGGTGTGGAGCCTCACCCAGAGGACCAAGACTCTCTTAGTTATTAGGTACTAACATAGTTTTTAAGTTCATACTAACAATATAAATGTAAATGTAATTGGATCAATGTTGTCTGAGTAAATATATTATACGAGTATTATTATTATTCTGCCCATAAAAGTTAC
This sequence comes from Agrochola lychnidis, assembly GCA_963680765.1. Classification (NCBI taxonomy): domain Eukaryota; kingdom Metazoa; phylum Arthropoda; class Insecta; order Lepidoptera; family Noctuidae; genus Agrochola; species Agrochola lychnidis. Next base: position 13,738,738 of record OY796864.1, read on the forward strand.
ATTTGTAAAGACGAGGCTTATTTTTAGAGTGCTTTTAAAAACAAAGAACTATGCATTATTAACTGTTTACGATAAATAAATCTGATTAAATGAAATAAGTAAACTTAACTTCGTTTGATATATTGGTATACTGACATTATAATGGCAGATAGGTATATTTAGATATATTGGCTCTACCTTTGTTATTTTATTAACTTTGCCCTCAACCCCTGTCTTTCGCAGAGATTCCATCGATATCGTTCGTAAGCTGTCAGTCTAAAACCAATTTAATTTCTTCGAGACAAGTCGTAAACGATAAGCCGGGGTTAAGAGGTCGAGGTACGTACTGCATAAATTAGGTAAAAATAAAATAGTTGTTTTTAACCCAAAAACGGCGAAGAAAAAAGAAAGGTAACGTGTTTTACGCTAGTTTGTATTTTTATTTAAGTTTTCAGTTAAAGCCTAAACACTATAACAACAGAAGTTTCATGATGAATAAGAACATCACAGGGTAATTTTTAAGGCTAAATTTAGTCACAAAAATATTGCAAAGTCGGGGAACTTTCAAATGGCTCTGATTTAAAGCAGCAGTTGTTTATTGTAGTTTTGGTAAAGCAAAAATTACATCATCATCATCATCAGCCTATAAATGTTCCCACTGCTGGGACACAGGCCTCCTCTCTGTGAGAGGGAGTGGGCCATAATCCACCACGCGGGCCCAGTGCGGGTTGGTAGATGTCACATGTCTTCGAATTTCCGGTTCTAGGACAGGCCGGTTTCCTCACGATGTTTTCCTTCACCGTTTTGAGAGCAGTGGTGATGAAATAATTTACACAAAGTAAAGCGCCTGTCTGGGTTCAAACCTACGACCTACAACTCGTAAGTCATAGTAAAAATGACATAATGCATGTTTATGAACAAGTTTGGTAGTCAAAAACTGAGCAGTAAACTAAATAAAAATGAGTCATAACAAATATTTAAATGGGTAATTAAATAAATAATTAAGCAGTAAAATGACTGAGCCGGCGGCAGTTACGTGAGGGCAGTTAATCTAAATTATTCCGTAAGAAAACTAACTTGCAAGTAGCGCTTGCCGGCCGCTGCCGAGGCACTGCTCGCTTCACTCGCTCGGCTCACGCGTGGTTGGTTACAGTTCGAACTTAACCTATGAACTGCCGAACTATTTATCTTACTGCCCATTTCAACATTTTTCCTGGCCTCTCATTTATTACACTACCTGAATATTGTTTGTACTGACATTGTAGGATGAAATAACCGACCAATGTTATTTTTATTGTTATTACTGTTCATGTTTTACTGTCACACTAATTTACCAACCACTGAAAAATTTAATTACTGCCCGTTAATTTTTTCAACTGATCTTAATTACCTCCCTAATGTTAAAATAAAAGTTGTAAAAATTACAACTGTGAAAAAGAAAAAGTTTATATTTTTTTATTTTTTTATGTGAACATTATGCTAGAAAATATACCATAATATGGATGTTGCATTGTAGAATGGTTTTGAGCTAAAAATATCAAAAATCAACTTAATTTTGTAAATGATTTTAGATTAATTTACACTTTTGAGAAATAAATTGCGTAAACATAAAATCATTGATCACGTGACATTGAACGCGAATCAGAACACGACACGTCACGACTTTCAGACAACAGTTTCAAATTGTAATAAATAGAAACAAACTTTATACGACAAACATAAAGTTTATTTTGTAGTACCAATTAAATAGACGTACGAAAGGAATGGTGTTGAAAGGAACAACTCTGATCGGTAGTGTGTCCCTCTCACATAATGTGGCAATGTTCATTATTCATCTACTAAATTAGTAGTATTTAGTCATATTTTGTGTGGGCACATAAAAAATTCGGAAATTTAAAACGTAAACCTACGGCTGTCAAAGTAGACATAAACACAAATAATAATTTGTCTGCTTTGGTTTTTTTTTTTTTAATTTCTACCTAATAATTAAATATTCCGACAGAAGCAATAAATAAAGTTGTATGCGAGCAACACTGCTAAAACAACTCGCAGATTTGACAGAATGAAAGTCTTGAAGTCTCTTTGAGCCGCCATAGCAGAATGCCCTGTTTTGACAATCTAAATTTAATTACGTTAGAAAAAATTAAAGTTCTGTTGATGGGAATATTTCAGTTAGGTAATGAAATGAAATATTCATATTTTGAGGTAAATAAACCACACTGAATATTTTTTTTAAATCCGTCAACTAGCTTATTTTTGCCTTGTTTCCTACTGTCCTAGTAAAAAATAACTATGTTGCAGAAATCAATATTCGATCATAATTAAACATAATGTAACTTGTAATCCGCCTCGTTAGTCTAGTCGGTCGGGTCGATTCCAAGGTCAAGCAAAATGTTCTTGGGCGAAATTTGGGTGTACTAATTGGTACACTTCTGCCTAACCCTTCGAGAATTACAGGTGTATTTTGTAACTTACGAGTATAATCTTGAGCCAGTTCATAACAACTATCTTTTTCAAATTGAATTATCAGTGGCTCGCATGCATGACCCACTTAGCGATGGCTAACTCATCAAGTTTAAGGGCCATCCTTCAGCGGAATTAAGTTCAAGTCTTACTTCTAAGCCGATCTTACCTAGCCATCTGACAATGATAACCAAAGGTAATCCAAGAAAGGATAGAGGTTATTTCTTGAATCTAAAATAGGGATATTATCCCCAAGAAAATAAGTATTGGTTGAATTACCTATTAATTTTATCGATAAGGCCACCTCTTCTAAGGACTCTTCTAACCTAACCTACCTATTTACATACTTTGTTAAATTCAAAATATTTTATTTCACATAAACCTACATGGGCACTTATGAAACGTCAAAAGCTAAGTGCACGGTTCCAATTGGTCATTTCCTATGGAGAACAGCCGACAAGAAACTCTACGGTTACTTTTTAAAAAATAATTGGCTTTTACAATACTTTCAAATAACAGTGTTACTAGGTATAGGAAAACAGTGTAGGTCTTTCAATAAGTACCAGGTACTTAACAAAATAGAATGGTCAACAGGTCTACAATCCACTAAGCCTACAGCGTTCTCACGTTCACAAAATAGAAAAGAATCTATACAAAAGATAAATAAATTAATAAAAGTAAAAACCTATTTTAATAAAACGCAATTACATGATTGCTATTACAACTGTAATAAATCTGAATAATTATCATGTAATTCATTTTCAACCCGACTGGGCCCGCGTGGTGGATTACGGCCCGCTCCCTCTCACAGAGAGGAGGCCTGTGTCCCAGCAGTGGGAACATTTATAGGCTGATGATGATGATGATGAATTCATTTTCAATGTTTTCTTGTGGTAAAAAGTTGAGTACAAATAATTTTGTCCCTGTCTTGTTTGTTGGTCACTAAATTACTATCGAAATTACAAGTTAAAACTGCTAATTTAACGATAAAAAATATGGTGTAATATTTGTTGTCAAACGATAACAATATATCAAATTAATAGTAGAACCTTTATAACCAAATTAATGAACAAAAAATAATTTACCAAATAACTCACCTATCACGCGAACGTTAGCTGTATGCTATGGGAATCCGTCATGTATAAAACATTCATTTTCATACCTACGTATTTTCTTTTATTTATCAAGAGTTGTTTCGAATAGACGAATAGTGTTATTACGGATACAGCCTTATTATTTTACTGTACATTGTATATTATCCAGTAGGTAGGTACAGAACATTTTAGTAAAAACTCAGTGAAATGTTTTTCATTTTTGTGGCATTCCGTGAGTGCCGATAGAAGTGAAAACTTAAACTATTAAAAAAAAGACTTCCAAAACCTTTAAAGTAAAAATACCTGCATAGAACATTGATCCGTAACATAATATAAATAAAGAGCACAATCACGTTTACAAAAAGAGGTGTCGGTAATGGTGTCGCGAGTTCAATTGTTTTTCCCATCTCAAAAATGCCCAACGCGCCTAAAGAAGTTTTCACTTTAAAAAACATTTTTTTAAATGCTTGACGTCTACACAAACTCACTTCCACCGAAATAATATCACATCAAGAAACGTAAGGCGTGTTACTGACAGGCTACCCTTACAGATGGTTCCAGAAGCTTCGTGTCCTAAACGGCTTTGAGTAATCGACCTAGAAATTGTACCAGAAAAGGTTAGGCAAATGCTAACTCCCTTTCAAGCTTTTCAAGCATTGGAAAATTTGGCATTTTAGCACAACACTGCCACGAGTAACCTTCACGATATTTTGAAACGGTCTCACAGAATGGACACGAAAATATGGCGTAATAATGGATATGGGAATTCAAGGTTATTGTGGTGATATTATCTGGAACATCACTTTTTTGTGTAAACAATATTGGTAATAGCAAAGATACCTCAACGTAGGTTAAATTCCTGATTTTTATCTACTACAATAATTTGGTTGCCAATGCTTATTATTATGCTTAACCAACTGTTCTTTTTCTAATGCATGTATATGCAGAGTAAAAGTCCAAGTTCTAGAAAAACAACAAGAAAAATCTAACTAAAAACACCACCACTGTATTGTTTGAATTGGTATTATGCAGATTCGAGGTGAGTACACTCACATTACGCCAATTCTAAGTTTTTTTATTTGTTTTAATATAAATATATATTAAATTCCATATAATAGAAGGTGAACCTTTTGCTATTGGGCACTTGGGCACGTGAAAACTTTCTTTTTCTCAGTTTTCTGAACTTTTAGACTCGTGAAACTTTTTTATACCTAAACTATAGAATACAACAATTGCAAAAATAAAACAATATTTGCTGCACATTGATTTAGACACAAAGGCAGGCGCCTATAGCCCCACTGTTCATGTCCTTTTAGACTAAGGGATGCCAGTGAAACCAATAAATAATAAACTTCACTTGTCAAGGAACATAGTAATGTTTTGTTGCCATTTTTATCAATGAGTGTCATTTAAAAAGCATTATACTTTCACCTCTAATATCATGTAACGTGTTCGTCAAAATATTATAATCCGTTGTAATCCATGATAAGCGATTTCGCGCTCTATTACCAGAGCAATAACCGTGAATAACCTTTATATAATTGAAGATCAAAGAGATAAAATTGTAAACAACTAAAAATATCGAATACGTTTCTAGAACAAAAAGTTACTAACAAAACAGTTTTTGGTAATTATCTGAAGTTCCAGTTATCGAATGAAATAATAGCACCAATCAAGATAATTGACCTACTTGATTACAATTCAACAGACCAGCTGTTAATTCATAAAAGAACTTACTAAGTACCCGCTGTAAGTAAGAGAAAAAATTCAGAAAATTTCCGAAGTTTTCAACTTATTTCTTAAACACATAATATTTAGTCCTTGTAAGTAATGTACCTGCCGAAACTTCGACGACCTTTAACTATAACCCTGAATAATGTAATAACTTGGCACAACCTGTCAATTTTCATTAACTGTAACATGAAACTCAGCTCAAGGAACACATACGTGGGTGTAATGGAAAGTTCAACTATTTTTTTATTAATTTTATCCGTTTAATGTAAACATGGGAAGCCGTAGTATAATATAAATGTAAAAATAGTCTTACCTTGTGTTGGTATGTGAAAAATCAATATCAATTAGTCTTCGTTGTAGTTAACTTGAACAGGAGAACCACTCACTGCATAGATATGTTCGCGTTACAAATGTATTATTTACACAAAGCACTACACTTAAGCCTTTAAGTATATCATCCAGAACTTTGGTCCTCGAACACGATACACAATACTCTTACAAAATATATTTACAATAAGTAAGGATATGAAGGATTGATATCAGCAGTTGCTAATAAGTCACTTTTTTGGACCAAAGGGTTATAGTCTAGTGCAGGAAACTAAGCGTTTACTCTAATATTTGGCTATGTTTGGAATTATGAATACACACATACGGTTCAGGCGACGAAAATAAACTTTGTACATCGAATAAATCACAAACGCATTCACTTACGACCGAGCGATCAACGTATAAGTTTAATTTTATTAGAGTAACAAAAGTTGGATGCCGTCACCGGCAATGATGGGGTAATATTCAAATATACACTCGTAACTCCAATTCAGCAAGCAAAATAAAACGTCCGTACGAAATACGGTTCAAGTATCGCGGCAAGTAGCTGCGCGGCGTGGCCTTACGTCCGCGCGCCCTGCCGCTCAAACGCGGACTGAAAGCTTTCCCGACGTTCCTGAAGCCGGTGCACGATTGAAAAAGCTCACCATATTTTCAATATTCCCATAAGTGTGAAAGAGATGGTGGGATATTTCTTGGTTTGGTGACGAACGCCATGCTCGAGTAGCATCTATCAAAAGGAAATGTGAAGGTGTTCGTATCAAAATAAACATGCAACTGCTGTCTGCTTTTGGTAGGTCAGACGTGCAGGAAATGTTTCGAAGACAATGCTTACGGAGCTAATTCGGTAACATGATGTAATATCCTACAAGCAAAGTGATAAGAAGAGAGAGCTTTACATTTTCACAATGAAATGCAAAATGAAAGTTACAAAGTCATGATTAAGTTTAAGATAAAATAGAAGAAAGAGAAAATGTAACACTTAAAAATCCTAACTACAATAAATACGAAACTGAATTTGATTGTTTGTTAGTTTGTTACGCTTTCACTTTAAAACGGCTGAACGAATTTGAATGAAATTTGGGACATAGCTAGGACCATGACCTGGGTTAGGACATAGGATACTTTTTATCGCGATATTCTCACGAAATCAAGACTTATGCAGATGACCAAAATAATTTAAAACACTGAAACATAAATAATTTTCGTGAGTGTTATACATAGTTTAGACTATTTTAGTTTACTACTATCGGACCAAAATAAGTCGGGTTACGACCCTACAATACGATACGAAGCTCTAATCAATCTATCACCAGAACAATCAGGCTCATTAGCAACAACTAGTCAGGCGATAAAATACACAGGGTAAGGTAGGCCACACGTCCACGTCAGTGGTAACAAAACCAGTATAAGGTGGCCTCTTATTCTATTGAAACTTCTTATTACGCAGGCCAACTCAAGGTCTAAGGTTACCATCGCCGACTCGCAACGTGCAGCCTCTGAACGTAAGCATCATCATTCATCATTTCAGCCGAAAGACGTCCACTGCTGGACATAGGCCTCCCCCAAGCACCGCCAGTTCGACCGATTCTGTGCTTTCCACATCCAGCGGATTCCTGCGGCCTGCAGCAGTGGGAATATTTATAGGCTGATGATAATGATGATGATGATGAACAAGCTGAAAACCAGCATTACAGATTTTTTTATATTTAGTCCACAGCACGAATATGAAAAAAGAGGTTAACGCTAACAAAGCAGCACAAAAATAATTATGAAATATTCCTAGTCTGTGGCTAAATAAACCAACCATTGGCACCGAGGAACGGGACCACAGAGACCTTCTAATCCTGTCTCGCTAAGACCTCGCGTGACCATTGGACTACGTTTCTCTAATAACGTGGAATTCTAGCCAAAATCATCATAATCAGCTTGTAATGTTCCCATTGCTGGGACATAAATGTTTCCTCTCAGTGAGAAGAAGTTTTTGCTTCATGGCTGTAATTTACCACGCGGGCCCAGTGAGGGTTGGTAGATGCCACATGTCTTCGATTTTTTTTTGTTCTAGGACATGCCGGTTTCCTCACGATGTTTTTCTTCACCATTTTGAGAGCAGTGGTGATGAAATTATTTACACAAAGTGAAGCGCCTGCCTGGGTTTGAACCCACGACCTACAACTCGTAAGTCGGGGCCGTTACCACTGGGTCACTACTACTCAGTGTACGTAAGTTAGCTGTTAATCATAAGAATTATAAAATAAAAAAAAACGTGTGGCACTCGGGGACTGCCGCGGTAAAGCTATTGCATAGCATTTGTAACCTCCATACTTCCTATTTGTCAACGCTACACTTGGGATGATGACGTGATGACATAAAACAAAAATTACGTTCCCATGACAACATCACGTTGTCATGGGAACCGTCATTACATGGTAGGCGAAGTGGGGGGTGTTAGGTTTTATTTTCGTTACGTTACGGAATTTCTTGATTCGGTCGCCGCGCTCAATGCCCGCGATAAAAGCTATGCAATAGTTTAATAAATTGTTTATTTTTCAAGTAACTAAACACGGAAGTGATAAAGACAACTAATAGTATTAGTACATTAATCTTTACAATCGCATTAAAGTACACGCTAGCCTCAATTTCAAGGGAGTAAACCAATTATTTAAGTAGGCCATTGCTTACATGTAAACGAACACTATAAATGGATTAAAATACTTTTGAACATAAATTTGGGAAGTGAAGGTCTTTTAGTTTTCCGTAAAGTGGTAATTTAATTTATGACCTATGAAAAGTATGAATTATGAAAGAAGTCATTACGCGTGGAAGAATATTATGCGACTTCAGAGAATAGTGGAATAGAATAATTTTCTTCGTAAAAATTGCCTCACCCCTCATTCTTTCTGTTACTATTTAAAAAAAAAAATGCGCTATTCGCAATAATAGGCCTGTGTCCAAAATTTTTGTGTGTCCGTCTTGTATATTATTAAAAAATATTGAACAGGTATTTTTTCTTTTTTGACGTAATCAAAAGATTACGGTGATACATTGAGTTAAAATGTGGCATGACGTCACGCTTTGCTAGATGTAATACGACGTTGTGACGTAGCGAGCCCCCACTCCCCAACTTTAATGCGTGTTTTATAAGTTATTTTTGGTTAATATTATGATAAAGCAAAAAATACGTGTCTAATATTTTTTATTATCTGAAAGACGGACTAAATAGAATTTCTTTTTTTTTTACCTAGGCAACTCCCGTATTATCCTATCCTATCTTAACTATGGCGAAAGTGAGTTTGTTTGTTTATTTGTTACGCTATTCACGCTAAAACGACTGAATGGATTTGGATTAAATTTGACAAATAAGTAGCCTGGAATCTGTAAAAGAATTTAGGCTACTTTTTATCCTGGATCGCAGACAAAGTCGCGGGCGACAGCCAGTTAGAAAATAAAAACGAAAAAAAACAACCGACTTCCAAAAAACACTACAAAGTAAAAAATAACTTTAATTTCGGAAGTCGGTGTCTTTGGTTTTGATTTTTCGTTTTTTGTCACCGACTTCCGAAATTAAAGTTATTTTTCACTTTGTAGTGTTTTTTGGAAGTCACTTGTTTTTTTTTTTTGTAAAAAGTTTTATTTTTCACTTTCTAGTTGTGGTACCTACCCCACACAAATTCGAAAACTACTACCTGCTATGTAAATAACAGTATCAGGAACTTATCATATCATCCACATACTAAGTGGGAAAAAGTACGTATTTTGAAGAAATCGGTGAAAATACATAAAAAAGAAACATTCGCGACGAACATATAACCTCCTCCTTTTTGGAAGTCGATTAAAAATAGAGTACATACCCCGTCCAAATTCCATGGAAGTTGATGGAACAACCAAATTGACAACGTCCAAAATTAATATGAAATCCCATCCCATTTTGGGGCCATGGTACCTATTATGATGTATGACTATTCAAATGATGAATATGTCATAGAACCTGTGTCTATCCTTTTAAGTTCTGTTTACCAGATAAACAGAGCTCAGTTCTTTAGAATAAAAAACAAAAAAGTAACTGATTTATATCTTACTCCCCGTTCCGCTCCATTCCCACGTCCTCGGCTCTACTGGGAGCTTCACTAATTATCCTAATGAAAATGAAGATTAAAAGCTTTTAGAACACTTGTATCTCGATCTAACCCCAAGGTGATCTGATCACCCTTAATGTTATAGTCTCTATTTCGTAATTTTATGTTTGTTTACTAAATGATGAAATTAAATGAAGTGATGTTTTTTTAGACCAGTGGTGGCCCAGTGGTAACGGCCGCGACTTACGAGGACTAACGCGGTCGTAGGTTCGAACCCAGACAGGCGCTTTACTTTGTGTAAATTATTTCATCACCACTACTCTCAAAACGGTGAAGGAAAACATCGTGACGAAACCAGCATGTCCTAGAACCGAAAATTCGAAGACATGTGACATCTACCAACCCGCACTGGGCCCACGTGGTGGATTACGGCCCACTCCCTCTCACAGAGAGGAGGCCTGTGTCCCAGCAGTGGGAACATTAATAGGCTGATGATGATGATGATTATGTTTATTTCTGTAAGTAGATCTTTTAAGACACATTTACACGTCAAATTTTTTGTGAATGTTTTTAAACTAGCTAGCGTCGGCCTTTCCTAGCTGACTGATCCAAGTAAAATAATTAGAACTTCGTAAAGATCATTTTATTCAATATTTTGGATATTTTTGTAAGTGTGTGTGTTTGTTTGTCTGATGCTTAGGCCGATCGTCTACGACACTACCCAAAAATAACGACGATATAAGACGCAACCAATCACAAACTAGATAATAACGTGTAAAAGTAAGTAGCGTCGTGCGCAGACCGCCTTAGAAATACTAGTGCATTGGCATTCCGGCTACTCACCGCCCCGACTTTTGCTCGAGCTAACTGCTGAGCCACCGCTGAACCTGTAGCTTTAAATTCGTCCCTAATTAAGCTAAATCCGATTCAGCCTGTCCCTTGCTATCCTCCCCTAGCGACGCCCTAAGCCGAGGTCTATACCCCAGAGGGGGTACATTTAGCGTGTAGTCGCTAAGTTTGTAAGTTTTAGGAGGCCTTAATTTATTGAGACACCCACAGGAAAGTCCGGTTAAGCAGTCGACAACCTCCTAGGTTGACCTGCGAGATGCCATAAACACATAAAAAAAAAACAAATAAAACTGGGTACTCATTGGTGATTTGAGTTTGTAACTGGTTACGTAATTTTGAATAGCGTCATGGACGATCGGTTTAATTGAGTATTAAGTTTTATTTTGAGAGAAAACAAAAACTAAAAATGTAGCTGAATTTTTTTAAGCATTATTTATCGTACTTAAGGTCCATTTAGGCAATGAATTTTATATGATTGTTACTCAAATAAAATAAAGTGTGTAGATGTTGTTTTTGTCTATCTAAACCAGGATTGACAGACACTATGATTGATGTGTATCAATTACCTTCAGTTTATCGTGAGAACGTAAAACAGGTGCACATTGCGTTCATCAATCAAACCTTTTATTTTAGAATAACCAAGTTTTTATAGGTATCAAGCATTTTATAGAAACGTGTCTTTAAAATTAACTTTAACAGCATAGCTGTACTACCCGAGGCGTAAGGCAGAAATAGATCAAAAATACAGCCATATTTTTCCAGTTTTATTTAAGTCCCATGTAATAGGGAGCGAGCCCATTGCTAACAACTGGCCACAAATCCAGACTTCAGGCTGCTACTGAAAAATTCCAGATGGAAAAACCGAATAACACTTTGTCCGACCCGGGAATTGAACCCAGGACCTCATACTCAGCAGTAGAACTTGCGACCACTAGACCAACGAGGCAGTTTAGTCCTTAAACGATTTATATTAAAATCGTAAAAGTCGAAGACGTTATTGGATAGGCTATTCGAACAAACAAACTCAATAAACATTTTATGTGAGAACTGGTTCCTCAAGTCCTATAAGGCCTGTCAAAAATATTGTAACTTTTCAAAATCACAGAGTAAAGCGATAAAATCCAAAAAATTCCCGTGATAAGCAAGAAATCTGCACGTGGGATCAACTTTTTTCATTTACTCACGTAATAGCGACCACTTAAAATGAGTTTACATAATTTGAGTTTTATGTTAATGTGAATAAAGTTTCGTTTCGTTGATTAAGTTGCTTTTGTTCCAAATATTGTATAATGTAGATAACCCTGGGCAGTGGAGGATTAACTTTGTTACGTTTTATACCAGTGAGGACAGGACAGATTGACATGACAAAATGGGCTCCTTTATAAATAATTAGGGGTTCGTTGGAAATTTTATAAACTCGGTGTATTACGATAGTATTAAAACATGAAACCGGCCAAGTGCGTGTCGGACCACGCACAATGAAGGGTTCCGTAGTTGGGATGAAATTTATCCCAAGAACAAACAAACTTTGTAGTTGAAAAACAGCAACATGTTGAACATGTTTTTGCAACCGTAAATGTAAGTTGGTCGATTATTACTCGTTAACTTGTAAAGCCTAATTAGTTGTGATAGTTTTCCTTTTAATTTCGTTATATATGCTACTTCTGTGAATTTTTTTACATTCCCAAAACCAACCATTAAACTTGCAGGGGGGGGGACACTTGACTCTAACAAAAGTGAGCACTTTAAAGCTTTTAATATTTCGAAAACGGATTCCTAAATCCAAAAATGGTCTTCGCAAACTCACAATATTTTTGAACGAGCTTTCCAACGACATCCCACACTATGGGATTATTAAGAGAAAAAGAAATCATCCTCACTTTACGTCAAGGGGAGGTACCTGAAAAAAATATATTTTTCATGATTTTATTTTACCACTTTGCCGGCGTAATTAATATGTATACCTATGCCAAATTACAGCTTTCTAGTACTAGTGTCTCTGAGCTAATCCGTGGACAGACAAACAGATAGACAGACAGACGGACAGACGGACAGACAGACAGACAGACAGACATTCGGACATGACGAAACTAAAAGGGTTCCTTGTTTACTACGTAACCCTAAAAAAGTGATTTCACTGCCGACGAAATTTTCTGGTTTTTTCACTTTTCCGTGGGAATACTTTAGCGTAGTATTTTAAGAATTTGGAGTTTACTTAATGTTTTTCAGTTTTCTTGGACTTTCTTGGGAATATTAAAAATACTATAAATTGACTTGAATGTGGTAGAAGTTATACAGTATGATTCTTCATAATGTGCACATATCGAAATGTTGTTAAAATTAAGCATAGATTCCCATGCTTAATTTTAACAACAGAAAAAATTTTAAAAAAAATCTATATATTTTTTTATCCATTTCTGGAATTAAAAAAAAAATTGTAACAAAAACTGTGTAACTTTTAAACTAAATCATCTTTCGCGATGAAACAAACTCCATAATGATTGGAAGTAATTAGGCGTCCACATAAAAAAATTGAGAAAAAATATACCCTCAATTGAAAATGAACGTTTTTTTGCAAAGATCTGTATTTTCTTCATAAATTTTTACAATAATTGTAAAATTTATAAATAAGATGCCAAAGAGATTTTTTTATACTAATAAATTTAAAAAAACATTTTTTTTTATTTAATATTTTTCCGATCTTTAAAATTAAGAATAGACTCATTTCGATATGTGCACATTATGAAGAATCACACTGTATTTGCAAGTAGGTATGTGAAATACGTGAAAAGTTTATTGCGAAGTTAACTCACATAGTTAGTTAATTGATTCAGAATTGACCTTGCGGAAATCCATTGTAAAATACAATAGACGTGGATATTACTATCGTGTTGCCACACCGAGCGCTGAACGCAGGGCACAGTATGGCAACATGCTGTGTTCGGGTTCGCGACAAGTCAATCGTCATCCCGAGAATGCCTCGTTGAGAGGTAAAACACGTGTCGATTTCTTTCAGGGTTTTTTATAGCTCTTTAGGAATAGCTAAGCGAAATAGGTTATTACATATATCTACGTCTATTGTATTTTTTAACTCACTTAATTATGTATTTCTTGTGAATTCTGATATCAGTTTATAAATATTTGTTTAATGAGGTATAAAAGTAGTGTAATAGGCGGGTGATCTTTTTTAGGACCATTTTCTCGTAAGACGATTTGTTAATAGGACATTTTGCTAAAGCATCGTTTTGATTATGGGTCGTTTTGCTATTAGGACCATTTGATACGGAGGGATTTATTTTACCTTATCTTGGCCCTGGACGCTGAATATTCAGTTAACAAAAATATAGGATCATAGGGCCTATTACAATAACTACTACCATTATTACTTTTACTAGTAACATCGATGGTTATAATCTATTTATTTGTATGAAAATGCTTCAGTAACACCCCTTTTATTCGTACTATGCTTAGGGAGCACAAAATGCTCCTACCAAACAACCCCTAAAGCTATATTTCATTGTGATACGATCACCACTAGTTGCACCACCAAATAAAATACAGGCAATTTAAAACTGTTGGAACCAACTAACTTCCTCTTGACAGTGAAACGTTTTGGCTCCGGTGCCAACATTAAAAATGTCACCTGTGGTAGGTAGGTACACTGGAAACATATTTACAAGTATGGCGCCGTAAATGGTATAAGTTGCGGTTGATTTGAATATGTCCTTGAGTTTTATTGTGTTGATAAAGGCTACTTAAATGAATTTGGTAAGAATTTAGCTTTCGTATAGGTTACCTACGAATATTTATTGGTGCTTAATGAAATGCATAGGAATGTTAATTGATAGTAATCTAGCTAAACCAAATAATTATCGCCAAATGCGATAAAACCACTCACTGCATATTATTAATCCTTATCTAATATTGTGGCCTGTTTACTATAAACCACAATAATAGATAAGGTAGTAAGTAAGTTTGTAAATAAATAACACGCCCCTATGGCTATGCGGGCCCCCCTACCTACCTGCCTAACCCTTTCACTCGAAAGGGGTATATAATAGGGGTAAAGTATAGTTACTTAAATAGATGTGGGTAGATACGTACGTACGTCTGGTTAGGTTTTCAAACGAAAAAGTAGTGTCATAATATCGATCATAGGTTATTTTTGTTGTTAACTAGAAAATCGATGTAACGCTGAAAGCATAGTTTATGTTATAATGATAATAATACTTTTTTTTTGGGTGGAAATTATCAAATAACTTCTCCCGCTCTGAGTGGAGCGGGAGGGCGTGTCAGACTCTTACTGACTAAAACCCACCCGTGTTCCTTCAGTTGCCATGTTGCCGGGGGCCACGATTTCTCTATCGGTTTTCTTTGAACCCCCGGCAGGCATTGGCCCTAGCGGACCCCGTCAATTCTGCTGACATCTCTTTCAGGCGCGCGTGGAACACAACACGCCGTCGACCTGGGCTTGGTCCTTATCGGATGGCGAGCTACCCATTGCTCACCGTCTGCATGATAATAATACTAGGGTGATAAAAAAGTAATGATAATCGGTTATTTTCTTTTTGCTCGGCGCCTATGGGTCCTATCGTGATGTTAAATAGCCTGTAGCCTTCCTCAAGAATTGAGCTATCAAATGCAATAAGATTTTTTTAAATCCGGCTAATATTTTCAGAGATTAGCACGTTCAAACATACAAAATATTAAAAAAGAAAACTCTTCAGCTTTATTATTAGTTTAGAAAATATGAACCGATTATCATTACTTTTTGATCAGCCTTAGTAAAATATTTATTTGTACACTTAGAAAAACATACATAAGTGACACCAGTGATCGGAGTAGGTAGATTGATTTTACGAACTCGCATCATGAATAGTCATAGAAATCATAAGATACACAAGCCTTTTTTCCGGGATTTCATTTTGGTACTTACGGGATTGAATAAAATATTATTAAAGTAAGGACTTTTAAACTACTACATTAGAAATTTATAGAATGCGATAGATAAACATTTAAAATATATTATATTATTTTATTGTTTTTATAGTATAACTATCCTTTTCTTGGAGTCCGATCACCTGTATACTATTAAAAAGACAGCAAAAGGGTTAAACATGTCTTATTCATATTGATTTAGTTTTTATTCTACACATTTGAAATTCCTTAAATAATCTTAACAATTTCAAAATCCCGGAATTCCGGCGGCATATCCATACAAATATATACGTGCCAGTTCATTGACCCCAAATCAATCTACCTACTCCGATCACTGATAAGTACACAAGGATTAAAGAAATATTATACAATAGAGTTACATTAAAAACGAATTAATTCCTTCTAAACTAGACAATAGCCTGTGTTTGAGGAGCCAATGTTTCTCCAGGTATACTGGCATACAACTGATACTGAGTGTCATGCAAGTACTTAAAGAAAATAACAAATTAAACAAACAATGCATTAATTGAAATACAGTATTCATTAGTTCTATAAAGAGACAATTGTAATAAGATTCTCGGTTTCGACAGACAGATAAGACAACATGGCTACAAAAATAATATAATTGAAAATGTGTTACAAAATTATTTCAATAATTTATATCTATTGGAAAAACTGTGAAATAAAAAAATCAAGGATCATTTGTCATTTCATCAATCTGAATGAATAAAGACACCTTCCGTTGAATATAACTCATCTTTTATTCCAATATTAAGATATTAAAAAGTTATCATTGAATATTGTTTTATCCAGGTATAAGTCGGATCACAGACGTTTGATTGGTTTTTTTGAAGCGAGCAACAGTTTTATATATTTTTTTTTTTCATTTATTTCTATAAAAAAAGCCCTCATTTTTAAAGAACATGCTTTTAGGGGTATGAGGAACAGGGTGTAAAGTTCACTCATCCACCATAGAAAAGGGAGGATTTTCCGACCAGACGGGTGTTGTGTCTGGCGGGCAACTGCCCATCGGTTTGAAGTCGAAATCTTGTATGTATGTCGATCGCTCGGTAAACTCTAACTGCGCGATGCAAGATTTGTATGACGTCATGTCTTTGATGCATAGTTCGTATGTGGCGGTGTAACCGCTACATCACTCCCCTCCGGAGACCGGAGGTCGATAGTGGGCTGAATCTTGCGATGCTTCACGGTGCCAGCTGTGGTTCCAGTGAGTCGGAACCGGGTACCACATAGTTCGCGGTGAGTCGGAACTGTCTGTGACGATTGCGGTGATTCCCCAGTGAGTCGCGGTGATTGAGGTGATTCCCCAGTGAGTCGGGGTGATTGACGTGATTCCCCAGTGAGTCGGGGTGATTGAGGTTGATTGCGTTGATTCTCCAGTGAGTCGGGGTGATGAGGCTGATTGCGTTGATTCCCCAGTGAGTCGGGGTGATGACCAGGAATGCGCGTTCGCTGCATGCTGGTGGTCAGGATAGCCGTTGAAGCCGTGGGTGCTGGCCGGCTGTGTGAGTCGCCTCACGAAAGCTTGCGGGAGTGATGATGATGATGACGTCACGCCGAAGTAATTGCTCGAAGGCTGCGCTGACGTTCATACTCGGGGTCACCAATTTAGGTGTATGAGGAACAGGGTGTAAAGTTCACTCATCCACCATAGAAAAGGGAGGATCCTTCGACCAGACGAGTGTTGTGTCTGGCGGGCAACTGCCCATCGGTTTGAAGTTGAAATCTTGTATGTATGTCGATCGCTCGGTAAACTCTAACTGCGCGATGCAGGATTTGTATGACGTCATGTCTTTGTTGCATAGTTCGTATGTGGCGGTGTAACCGCTACATGCTTTTTTACAGACATTTTCATTTAATCAGTGAGAGACAAACAAATTTTTGTTATAAGTTATAACACGATAAAAAAAAAAATATCAATAAGGTTATGGTCTAGGTACTTAAATATGCTTATTAATATCGTATGGTCATCTTTAATCGTTATAATAAAAATAAAAATTACCTTTATTACTAAAAAAGTTGTTACAATGATGTTTACCAATGATCATATTCTATTTGTACACTTACACTCTAAAACTAAATTAAATGACTAACTATACAAATAAATACATCGATTTAAGGACACTTAGGCGTCGAAGTATTCGTCCGCATCACTGTCATTCGGAAACGTGCCCAAACGACTGGCAGCATTGCCACGTTGAATGGCAATGCTAATTCTTTGGCCAAAGAAAGAGCTAGGCCCGCTGATCACGTGAAGTGTCGACCAGTCGACGAGAAAGTTCCTTAAAAAGGAGACGCGCACTCGGGCCCCATGACCCAAGCGTGTTAATTATATTAGTACTACTAATACTACCTTAATTATATTAATAAAACCTTTTTTAATTATATTAGTCAGGATTTATCATCATCATCATTCACCTGATCCCAATTTATTTGTGTCGGCGCAATATTTATTTTGTGGCTATGAACTTCTTAAATGTTTTTGTTTATTAGGAAAAGGGGAAAGACTGTTATAATAATAATAATATATTTATTTCAGACCAAATTACACGATCCATAAATTGTTAGTAAAGGTCTTAACCTAATGTTAGTAAAAAACCACACTATATACAAAATTGAAACGACTGACACCTACGTGTGCAGTCGTATCCAGTGAGCCAGCATGGGGCTGTCCCATTTATCACACAGTACACTCTGGATGCTGTAGAAGCTAGCACGTTATGCCTACTAATCCTAATACTAACTTAGAATATTATAAATGCGAAAGTGAGTTTATTTATTTGTTTTGCTTTCACACTAAAACTGTTGAACGGATTTGGATGAAATTTTGCACATGAAATTCAAAATTCAAACGTCATTTATTCAAACTAGGCTGAGAATCAGCACTTTTCGAACGTCAAAGTTACATAAGACAGTTCCCCAAAAACGCCCACCCTTCATGGGTAGACCATGACCTGGATTCTGACATACTTTTTATCCCGATATTCCCACTGGATCGAGATTTATGCGGGTGAAACTACGGGGCGCAGCTAGTTGTACATATATATGATCATTATTAAAATCTTTAATAAAATACACGTTACGTCGCTGTTTTCTTTTTAAAAAATTTATTAGAAATCAAACGTGGCAGCAGATTTTTTAACACTTTTTCTATCGTACCTAAACGGAATTTAAAAGCCTAGTCCTGAAAAATTTAATGGTTTTAATTTACTTACTAACTAACAGTACCTACTTCAAGTCAATTGGCGCGTCAGTGACGTCAAAATATTAATTAAAATAAAGCTGAGGTATTTTTAAAGTGGAACGATATTAGATTAGGATATTTTAATATTACCACGCGTAGGCGGCATTGAATTTATTTATAAACTGTTCTATTTTTAAACGATGTTACTAAATTGGACCTACTACAAATATACAGGCAATTAAGGAGCTTATAAAATATTTTTTAACTATTTATGTCCCATCACAAATTTGAAACACTATATAATCAATCAATCTCCCTTTTCCCAACTATGTTGGGGTCGGCTTCCAGTCTAACCAGATGCAGCAGAATACCGTTATTTTACATAGAGCTGGAGTAACTGGGTCATACTATACCCCTTGGTAAGACTGGTTGTCAGACTTTCGGGCTTCTGGCAACCCGTAACGACTGTCAAAGATCCACGAATGACAGCCGGGACCAACGGCTTAACGTGCTTTCCGAGCTGTACAGATGGGCACTCATCCACGGACCAACCCTGGCAAGCTTAGCTTAACCTGATAGAACAACCTTTGCGGTTATTATTACTTAGCCAGGAGCTACATAAAAAAAAAACTCTACGTCCTTACCTTTTCATTTTAATAATGTAGTGCCTATTTCGGTATTTGAAAAGACGTAAATATCTGATCCAATGTCAAGTGTTTCTACGTCTTTTCAAACGGGTACATCTCACAGTTGTCCTTTCCTGGAATCACAATGATATCTTATGGTTAAGTAATTTTATTTTATTTTATGTACTTAGCTTTATTTAATGAAAGTACCTTTCCAACCCGTTGACTTGAAATTAATACTCCAATTACCAAATTAATGATGTCACGACATGACGTAATTAAAACTAAATAATTTCTAACACATTCAAGCGTGTTCGTCACGCAATGTTTACAAAGCTACAATATAAAGCACAGTGTATCAACTACCTACTTCCCTACAGTGGTTCAACGTCGACATAACAAGCAATAGACAAGTTCAATCACTGCGCCACGACACTCTGTCCTCTACTTTCTGCATCCTGTTTGTCCCAAGCCATCTTTTTAAGGTCGTCGGTGCATCTAGCTGGGGGGTGTCCCACACTACGCTTGCCGACAAGTAATATAGATAAGTGACTAAACAATAATAAAAATGAGACAAGGACACAATAGATCCAATAGTAAGATTAAACGAATTAGACATATATTTTCTCTATCTCCTTGTCGTATGCAAACTTTTTGTCTAACCCCAGATGTTAGTCGAAAACGGCTGTCACGGTACGTTTTCTTTGGAAAGTACTACCTGACTAACTTAGATAGTGCCAGTTTACAATTGACTGTCAAAGACTATCACTATCTCATAAAGTGTACAATACAATATTGTATCGGCGGTTATCGGACATAATATGTGTATTTGATTGGACTCGAGAAATGTCAACATAAAATGACATGACTGTGTCTAAATCATTTATCATATAACTGATAGATACTCTGCAATTTGGGACAAAAACTGTGCCTCTTACCCACTCAACACCCCGCACGATTTATCTACGAAAACGCTCGCGTTGATCGACTGTTTAGAGTTTAATATTGGTAGACTGTGGTGAGGCTTTAATAAAATAATAAATCCAAAGGAGACAGACCGTAAAATTGAGACTGACATAAGAATTAATAAAATTAAAAATATGTCCGAAGTTGTCTGAAAATTTAAGTGATTTCTATTGGAATATTATTTTCCTTTTAGCCATGCAACCGTGTTTCTCTTTACCAAAAATTGACAGCTTAATATCTTAACGCATACTAATGCCAGAAAAGCCATTTTTAATTAAGTTCTGTTTTCCATGTTTAGTTATGTTATCGTTAACAAAAAAATTGCAAAGACAACAGGATTATCTTTAAAAAAACATACTCACGGGGAATTTCAAAAATAAATTTTCCAGTGTAACTTAACCTTTCTGAACCCCACGTATATTTTCATTTATACCTCCAAAAATACTTTCGAGGTATGCCACCGCAGACAAAATATTTACACGCTTGTTGAAAATAAAAGTTATTTCCTTCCCTCGGTTCCTATTATTTATTAAATACAGCAGAATCTTCCCTGTGGCAAATAGTCGTAACTTATCGAATGTATAAGGTGCAGTAAACTATATTATGGAGGTAAAGTTTCACACCGCTCTCTTAGACTTCTTTTGAATTATGTTAGGAAGTTGTGGAGCTAATGGCACACAGTGTCTGAATTCTATTCTTAATTTATTATTGTTGGTCCGAATCCTCTGTTTTCTCGTAAACTATTCGTATGTGAAAAAACTCGGTTGAATTACATGGCATTACAATAATTTAACTCCTTGTCGTATTAAACATAGCTTTAAAGTTAATCTATATTGAAAAAGCTTGAAACACGTAAAATATTAACAGTTTCATGACTGTATTCAAAACTAATTAAAACAACCTCGTTGGGGGTGTGTTTTATTGCCATTTAAATAGCCAATAATCTTCTGTAATTGGTGCATTTAAAATTAAAAGCAAGGTACCTCACGCTTTTATTGTAATAACTTTAACCTTGGATCAGGCACTTAAAGGACGAAAACAAAGGTCATAGATATTGATGATCCGTAATAAATAGAAAAATAATGAGAGCACTACAAAGGTTAGTAAAGTAGGTAGAAGCCCCACAAAAACCAATACCTAAATGCACGCCCAGGTCCAGCGAACCATGTGCACCCTACCCTTCGGTACTCGTCACTGACAATCAATGACGAAATGCTGAATTATTTATTCTTATTTTAAAACCGGCCATGTTGAGTTGGTGCGTCAACAATCAAACAAGACGTTCATAAAGTCAGACTGGTTTATTGGGTCCTCAGAGACAATATTTACATGTCATCATCATCATCATTATCATCATTTCAGCTGAAAGACGTCCACTGCTGGACATAGGCACCCCCAAGCACCGCCACTTCGACCGATTCTGTGTTTCCCACATCCAGCGGATTCCTGCGGCCTTCACAAGGTCATCGGTCCATCTTGTGGGAGGCCTTCCAACGCTACGTCTTCCGGTACGTGATTGCTACTCCAAAACCTATCGACCCCATCAGCCATCCATTCTGCGAATAATGTGCCCTGCCCATTGCCACTTAAGTTTGGCAATTCTTCGGGCTATGTCGGTTACCTTGGTTCTCCTGCGGATCTCTTCATTTTTGATTCGATCACGTAGGGAAACTCCAAGCATAGCCCTCTCCATTGCCCTTTGAGTGACTTTTAGCCTTATCAGACGGCGCATTGTGAGCGACCACATTTCAGTACCATAGGTCATCACTGGCAATACGCACTGGACAAAGACTTTCGTCTTGAGACACTGTATATATATTATATTTACATGTAATCTGATACAATTACACAATTATTATATTACTAGCTTCTGCCCGCGACTTCGTTCGCGTGGAAGTCGTAAAACATCACAATATACTACAATAATAGCCACATTTTTATAAAACTTCCCTGTATACTACGTTTGTAGTTTTATTCTCAGCAGCCAAAATATACAGTCAGGAATGGTGACTCGGGAGCAAGCGACGTAACAGTTGTCCGTATGAGAAGCAGCTTGTCCTGAGGTCGACACCCGCAGCCTTCAGCCTTCGATGTCGGTCCCTGTGACTTGTTGATCGCAAAGCATACGCTCACAGGGAACTGCACGCGCTTAAACTGGTAATGGTGGGGAATTAGTGGTATACGCGCCATAAATACTGTCTCGCCATCGCCACAACCTGTTAGAATTTCCGTCTCGATGACGTTTCTCTGTAAAGACATGACTTTGACCCGGTTTCCGTTACACAGATATACAACCGGAAAAGATACTTGCCATTTGCGAATTGAGAAATTCTACGGGGTAATATGTGGCATTAATAGAGGTGTATATCACTTCCCTCCCTTCAATTTGTGAGAGAATACTGTGGTTGATCGCTGCAGCTTGATCATTTTCGGAGTTAAAATGGAAACACACCCAAGAATTTTCTTGGTACGGTATTTGACTGACGTCCTCGTATATCAGAACGAATAAGATATTCTAAAGTGGGATCTACTCTACCAAGAGTCTCTGGTAGAGTGCCTTCACCAACTTTTAGAAGAACATCGGAGAATTCTTGAGCATTTGAATTCACGCCAAACCGAGCTCGTATGATGATGGTCAAGCGCAGTTTATGAACTCTCGACCATAGAGTCGACCTTTTCAACGAATTCACTTTGTTTGTCAGAACTGTGACACCACCCATCATATCTTGGTTCCTGCGGATGTCCTCCAGGGTTCTGTTTACAGCTTCCACTGCTTTTCTATTGGCCATAATGCATTCATACTATACGATGAAGCGCAATCCCTATGCACACATCTCTTGTTCTGTTGCGTGACACCCCACAAACAGGCGTTTCGTTGCTCTCTAAATCGATGGGAATCTTAAACATGGCGTGCGCTGTTTTGTCACCAGGAAGCAGTGTGGCAGCGATTCCAGAAGATCCACACACATACATATTTTAAAATTGCTGGGACAAATCTGCTGTCAAAATCTGTAAAAAATAATTTTATTCCTACAGTCTTTAGCTCTAAAATGATCAGAATACAACCTTGAATGTTTTGTGACTGTAAAGTACTTGTGACGTAGTAGGTTCCCATAGCTTACGAATTTTCCTTTTTTTGTGAATTAATAGGTACATTAATAAAAAAATACCGTTTTACAAAATGTAAAAAAATTGTTTTAAAAAAACAGATGGAAATCGAACTTACTACCCCAGGACTTCAAATCATTCGTCCAACCGCTTACTTATTCGCTTTGTTGAAGTTAGCTAAAATAGCCGTTCCTATATAATTATGTCATGATTGACTGCATAGTTCCATAAATGTATAGCTTGATGATAATCATTTAAAAAGTTAAATCGGTAACCATCTACAATATGGCGCGACCTTTTACAATTTGCAAAGAAAAATAAGAAAATAATGTAATATTGCTCTTCCCCCATAGCAAATAGCGTGATAGTCTATACCCTACAATTGGAACAGACAAACATTCTAAAAACTATATTTTCCGCATAAGAATCGATCCCAGACCTCGTAGCAATAACTTTCTTTCAAAAAATTTAATTTCGCTACGATTTTATTATAATATATTAAAGGGACATTATAAAAAAAAAAATCGTGTAACAAAATGTGAAAAAAAAAGAAAAACCGTAGTTGGGAATCGAACTTACAACCCCATGTTTGCAAAGCAATCGTCCAACCGCTGAGCTAATTGCTTCGTTGAAGTATATCTTAAATAGCCGTTCCTATATATTTCATGATTGACTGCACAGTTCCATAAAGATATAGCGTGATGATAATCATTCTAAAAGTTAAATCGATAACCATCACAATATCCTAAAATTTTGGCACGTTTTTTTTCAAAAAATACGAACATAATATAATATTGCTCGTCCCCCATAGTAAATAGCGTGATAGTTTATACCCTACAGTTTGACCAGACTTATAGGGAACACCTACGCAAAATTTGAACAGAATCTATCCGGTAGAATTTGCGTCATGCTAGAACATAAAAATACGACATAATGTAATACTGCTTATGCCCCATAGCAAATAGCGTGATAATTTATACCCTATAACTTGACCAGATACACAGGGAATATCTATGCAAAATTTTAACAGAATCTGTCTGGTAGAATTTGCGCCATGCTGGAACATACATACAGACAAACAGACAAAAATTCTAAAAAAAATATTTTCGGCATTAGAATCGATCCTAGACCTCGTAGCAATTACTTTTTTTCAAAAATATTCAATGTACAGTTTTGACTTCGCTACGATTTTATTATATGTATAGATACCAATCTACCGGCAGAAGAGAGAAGGAGTACTTATTTTAGGGATGTTGCGGATGCGGATTTTTTGTGGCTCATATCCGCCGATGCGGATGCGGATCTCAAGCTTTTTAAGGGATCTGTCAAGGCGGCAAGGAAGAAGAAAATTTAAAATTTCTTACGTTTTTTGCAAATTTCAGCGTGTTTCATTGTATGTTGATCATTATTCAATTCGCGGCAATTATAATAAAATATATAATAATCATTGAAAAATCTAAGCTCTCAAATTGTATATGTTTGATGGATTTAAGACAATTTTGTAAAAATGTGACGATTTAGAGCTATATTGATGAAAATAATTTCCATTTTGTTGATTATAATTTTACTTATCCTTTCAACTGTCATTAACGAGACACAATAGAATTTTAATTGTTATTCACCTCAATGAGGCGTTGTAACAGATGATGAGTTATATACACCCTTTATCACCCATCATCTGCATTTGCACGAGACTCGCATTGTTGAAATGCGGAAGCTCCGCAATTGCGGATGCGGATGCCAATATCCGCAACATACCTTTAAAAAAACCCCTACCGCGCCTATAGTTCTGAGATTTACCAAACTCCTCTCAGTTAACTAGATGGTGTCAATAAACTCAATAAACTGGTGACGTGTGCTGCCTTCGTTAGGAAGTTCCAAGTTTCGTCACCAAAGTTAACAACTTTCGCAACCTGCATTTTAAGTAGGAAGGCTTTAGTACCTTGATTGGTACGACAGCCATTTCTGTTAAAAGTTTGCACGTTTAGTTATAAATTGAAGCTGTTCTGATAATGCTCTAGTTTATTAAATACCTAGGCTTATAAATATACTTTGAAAGTTTATTAAAAGCCTGGTATAAGAGCTTCATTTAATGGGCACCATCATTGGGAACATAGCCTAAATTTCAAAGATCGGTCTCTAAAGATTTCTATTTTTCCAAAGAATTTTATCAAAATATTCCACCCTCTTATTTTGACTCAGCAATATTGTAAACACTTAAACTATGTATAAGAAGAACGTTAAAAACCTTCCTGACCTCAAACTAACTGGTTTTGAAGCGGGAAATGTTATTTTCTCAAACATGCTTGGAAATTCGAACATTATTTTGACAACCTTCTTCGAGATAAATCCAAATTGTTGTACTGGTCAAGAATAAGCGAATATGCGGCCAAATAAATTACTATGAAAACTCATCTCTGTCGTGTTATTTAAAAATGGAACTGACTTTTTACTTCAACACAAATTGGCAACCAAGGAGGTAACTTATCAAAGATTTTATTTAAATTTCGAACTGGCTTAGCAAAAAGAGTTGTTTAAAATAAAGAAGAAACAAATGAACATTGTAGCCACGCGAAAAAATTTCTTTGTTCGTCATTGATTCTGGAATTTATAATTAATTTACTTAGTTTGAATTTCTGCGCATTGTTTGAGAAAATTACTATACAAGCCTTGGCCGCAACCAAGAATTGATGGACTCAATTATGTGTGCCTCGGTTTTGCCTCGGCTAGTTTGTAAACATCCTGATGAAATTGGCACAAATGACGTTAAGAAAAATAAAGATGGTTATTTGGAACGAAAATATATGTCAGTGACGAAGGGTCTGCATAAGATCTAATTTGTATTGGTTTTCGTTGTCAATAAATAACCTATCAGCTACAAGAGTGAATATATTTTAATCGTTTTTAAACCAAAATGAAAACTGTCACCCTTTGTCACCCCTGTCTACTATACAGTGTGAGTCTTCATAATGTGCACATATCGAAATGAGGGAGTCTATGCTTAATTTTATCGACGGAAAAAATGGTAATTTTTTTTTTTAGTTTAAAAAAAAAAAAATTTTACAAAAAAAATTTTTTTAAAAAAATTTTTTTTTGCTCTCTTTTTATTATTATCTTATTTATAAATTTTACAATTAAAAATTGAAGAAAAAAATACAGATTTTTACTAAAAAAACATGTTTATTTTCAATTGAGGGTAGTTTTTTTCTCAATTTTAATTTTATGTGGACGGCTACTTACTTTCAATCATTATGGAGTTTGTTTCATCGCGATAGCTGATTCAGTTTAAAAGTTACACAGTTTTGTTACAATTTTTTTTTTAATTTCATAAAAAGTATAAAAAACAATATTTAGATTTTTTAAATATTTTTTCTGTCGTTAAAATTAAGCATAGATTTCCTCATTTCGATATGTGCACATTATGAAGACTCACACTGTATATTGACCAAGTAACTGTCATCTTTTTGCAGGTTTTTTGCTGTTATTTATAGACTACAAAAAGCGACTTTGTGAACTATTTGCGCACATATTTTCTTCCGGCTATTTGCACTTTTGCTCTCACACTTTTCTGTGAAATAAAACGCGTTTTAAAATGTGTTTTTTATCACTAAAGTATCCCTCAGTAAACGGACTATACGGATTTATACTTACACATATTTTTACACAGCAAAAACAGTAGCTGTACAGGCAGTTTCTCGAAGGAGCAAAAATATACAAACAGTTTGTCCGTACACTGAGATGTAGTATGTAGATTGTTGATGGGTACGAATCACACGGGATGTTTACAGAAAATAAAATTACAGTTTTTTATCCGTTATTTATTGACGGATTTATTAGAAAAAACATTAAAATATTTACACATAAAGTAGGTGACTTGTGGTGGGCGCAATAGCTTATTCAGCTAATGTAAACAAGTAGTTGGCGAATAAGCAAATGCGTGTTAAGGTAAAAACTAAAACAAAACATTTCATCCGCTGTCCAAGGCATATTCTCACCGACCCAGACGACCCCATCAGGAGTCTAGTAGGGAAACGAGTACAGTGCACATACGTATATGCTTCCCGTCATTCCAACCTCGCAGACGAGGTCCTTTGCGATCGCGACCGCGACCCCAAGTAAATGATACTCCCCCCCGACCCTTGCTTGAAAACGAGGTGCCAGCAGTGGTTGCAGCTGAGCACGTAGCTTTAAATTCCACGGCTAATAATCATGATCAAAACTTTGATCCAGCCCGACCCATCTTTGATGTCCTCCCTCCGGTAAACGCCCTAAGCCAAGGTTCGTACCCTACAAGGGTTGCCCTTAGCGAGCGTTCACCTAGTTTATAAGTTTAGTTTGTACGCGCCTGGCTGGAGGCTTTTAGTTTACAAGCTTAAGGCACCCACAGAATTGACAGGTTAAATAGTCATGACCTCAGAGGTCAGCTATGAGATGCCCTAAAGAAAAAAAAGAAAATATTTCATGTGGTGATGCTCATACAGTAGCCAGTCAGTCATTCTTCTTTTGTCATTCCAGCTCAGAATGCAAGCATGAAATAATAAAGTGCATGAAAAATTATATATTTAGGACCATCGCTCAGATAATTCAGTAATTTTGTTTCACTCATTCGACGACCATACCTACACATTTAGAGAGAAGTGTGCATTTCGTATTTTTCTTACACATTGGTTCATTTTATAACTTTTATTTCTCGAGCGAACTTTGATCATTTCAAACTGATACCTAACTAAATTTACTGCGAAATTTTTACAGATAATAATTTGTGCTTAAAGCTCGGAGAGTTCTATTAATATTTTACTTATAAATCTCTCGAAAAAGAGAAGTGTTTCTAAACTGTAGGAACAAAGTATGGTTTACAGGGCCTGGAGGGGATGGATGATGAATTTGTTTGGTTCAGAGTATGGGAACTGATTATGTGAGTTCCTCTGTCTAAACTGTCAAAATTCATCATCTCGTTTAAGAGCGTTTATTCTGAAAGTTGGCAACGTCGCAAATAGATGTCAAATATTTCGCTGTTTTGATTAATTTGGCAATACTACTGTATGGAAATAAGAAATGTGGCTAACTGGCGAACTAGAATATTAATAATGCAATTATAACACTGAATTTGATGTTTTAACCGTTTTAACATTTTTGCATCTAAAACTAAATATTCGGTGTTACGATATTAATTATTACATTTCATAATCAATATTTTAGTTCGCTAGTTAGCCACATTTCATATTTCCATACAGTAATATTGCCAAATTAATCAAAACAGGTAAATATTTGATAACTATTTGCAACGTTGCTAACTTTTAGGATAAACGTTCTTAAATTCAAATTGATTGTGTACCATTATATTGTTGGTTTTCATTTGAAAACTATTTCTAGTTTATTTTGTAAGTACTGTTACAGTTTTTCCTCACAGCATTTTCCGAGAAAGGCCACTTTTATTTCCAAGCGAAGCCTAAGTGACTGGCAGGTCATTAGTTACCAATATAAGATGCCAAATGAAGTAACAGAGCCGCGGTTTCAGACTAATTTTCCTTTGAAAATTGCAAACTGGAGTGTTAGTCAAAACCATACCACGTCTAGGAGAGAAATAAGATTTCTGCTACGTTGTTTTTTGTGGGAATAAAAACGTGCTATTGCATCGGAAAAGCAATAAAAGTGGTAAAACTCGTTATGTTCGCTTACATACGATAGTCGCTTTTTTCTAATCTTTTTTTGTCGTATTATTCCGCGCTTTTTATTCCGCTATATTTTCTTTTAGATCCGTATAAATTTCTATCATATTATTAGGTAAGAAAGGTACAAGTTACTGAAGTAACGTTTAAACTCTCGCCGTGACAGTTTTACAATTGAATTATTTGCGTAGAAGAGATTTACATTCAGACATTTGGACCGCAACACCTGTTGTTACAGTATTTAGAACCACAATTCAAAGCATCATGGTTTAAATTGCTTTGAAATGTAAGAAAACGGTAGCAAATTAAGAAATTCCTGGAGTTTGAAACATTAATCAAAATATGAATAGGTAATTATTGTTTCAAGAGATATTGAATTTGAAGCAGTGTTGTGCCTATAGCCATATTCTAAGCAACTATGTCTTAAAGTATACACAATCTTTTAAAATCATAATTATATTTACTTCACGAAAAGAAAATCCATTAGGTTCTTACCTACATCTTAAATGAGATAGCTTCCAGTTTTACCAGATCTAGCTGAATATCAGTATTTTACTTTACATAGAGTGACTGTCTAGCCAATCCATGTAAAATACTGGTATTCAGCCATATCTAGTAAGACTAGAAGCTGACCCCAACATAGTTGAGAAAAGGCTAGGGCTAATTATGACTTTGAAATGAAATTTGATTTATCTGTAGGTCCCGACCTAAGTTTTCAAGAGAAGACAGAATAATATTAATCCTATTGCAAGAGTCGAGAGATTCCAAATGATATGGATTGACAGATTCGTGCCACAAGGTATATTCGGAATACTTCACTGCAGTTTAAAGATGGTCACAGATTTCTTTTGTATCGAACATCTTTGCAAATTTTTGGTTTTATCAAGTCTTTGATCAGTGATTTTATTGTCAAAGCAAATACATACCTAATGCTAGCTGTTGTATTTGCTTGAACAAAAAAATAAAGAACCTATTTATTAGTGCTCATGATTTCGCATATCGGATTTGTCTTTAAGCTTCTAAAAACCTTAATTGTGTGACTTATTAACAGGGCCGGCCCGTTCATATAGGTGAACTAGGCGTTGGCCTAGGGCGCTTGTATTAGGGGGGTGGCAATCGGCGGCATCGAAATTAAAAATAATACTGTACATTAATTTTTATTTACCTGCAACTTGAAAATACTCCCAATCTTTTACCAAAATGCGCTCATGGACATTTACGAAACCATCGGTAAGGAAATCAAAAGCGAGTTTAGTTGATAGCCTCAACTCGGTCCATTGCTAAAAAAACAATCACGATTTCAAATTTATTGCTTCTCTTGTTGTTGTATGTTATAATGTTTTGTTCAAAATTGATTTGACTATTATAGTTTGACCGCGATCGTTGTGCCGATCGCGCCTGAGAGATATTTCTCGACGGCATGTGAAGCCAAGTCAGAGGCCCATGGGCGGCTTTAAAACTCTGACACCAGATTAGTCACTAACCACACGAAAAAGAAAGAACATAGTTTTATTTTGTCACGAATTTTCTTAAAAGGGCGCCGTTCCAGCCTTTCGCCTAGGGCGCCAGGAATTCTCGGGCCGGCGCTGCTTATTAAATAATTAAACGTACTACTCAACTTTAAAAAAATAAATAAATTAGCCCTCTAGGTAAAATACTAGCACGAGCGATCAAAAAAATTTCTACATTACTACGGAATTCATGGTTTGGCATAGAATTTTCCTTTTCATCAAAGAACATTTTCACCCCCGACAACATCCTTCCACACAGCAAAATTTGCCACTCAACCTTAATAGCATAGGCTATGGGTTCCGTAAAACCTCAAACCCAAAGATAGCCTTACATATCTTCCGTAGCGGGTGTAAAGTTGGCCTTAAACCCTTCCCTTACGAAAATATATTTTATAAGCGTTCGGGTAAATTATGGTTACAATACAAGTTACGTTTGGCTGAAGAACCTTGTTGTTTACGTAAAATATTTGCAAGTTGAGTTGTTGAGCTATGGCCAAATCAAATTCAAATCAAATTCTTAAATGCACCCTGCATTTAAGAATTTGATTTGATTTGGGATGGTCTCATGACACTCGTTGACTGATACCGCTGAGTATAGTGTGGTTGTAGAATCTATGGTTGTGTGGGTAACTACTCTGTATTCACACACGGAGTGTTTGCCTACAGAACTATAGTCTAGTCTTAGTTTTAACTTAGAATTAATTTGTATGTTTATTTAAACAAAGATTCGTGCAAAATCCATGATAACCTACTGCCGACAAATTGCTTTGCAGTTTGGCAAATGTTATGTAAAAATAAAACTCTGTAACGTTATGGTTTAGTTTTTTTTTTTTTTTTAGCCTATATTGTGTCCCACTGCTGGGCAAAGGCCTCCCCTATTTCCTTCCAAACCTCTCTGCTTTGTGCGATTTCAGGCCATGTTGACCCCGCAAACATAACTAGATCGTCACACCATCTTCGCCGCGGTGGTTTAGATCATCATCATCATTTCAGCCGAAAGACGTCCACTGCTGGACATAGGCCTCCCCCAAGCACCGCCACTTCGACCGATTCGGTGGTTTAGATAAAATATAAAAAAGAAAGTAAATAGTTCTTTCGTGTGAGTCATAAATGGCTAACCATAGAATTTGAAAGTTATTTATTTTTAAATCATAAATCATTTATTTGCATAAAACATGGTATACAATGATGTTAAAAT
This sequence comes from Agrochola lychnidis, assembly GCA_963680765.1. Lineage (NCBI taxonomy): Eukaryota > Metazoa > Arthropoda > Insecta > Lepidoptera > Noctuidae > Agrochola > Agrochola lychnidis. The sequence continues at coordinate 13,770,481 of OY796864.1, forward strand.
ATAATTATAATAGCCCAACTGATCTATATACCTATATATTCAGCCCTAATGTTCCACTGCTGGGCAAAGACCTCTCTTTTCCCTTTTTAGGGTTCCGTACCCAAAGGGTGTCAAACGGAACCCTATTACTTAGTCTTCGCTGTCCGTCCATCCATCCGTCTGTCTGTCAGCGGTCTGTATCTCATGAACCGTAATAGGTAGACAATTGAAATTTTCGCAGATTGTGTACCACTATAACTAAAAACAATAAAAATTAAAGGGGGTATACCATACAATAAAATCATAATTCTTTTTTTGTATTGTTTTTACCCTGGCAGGTCATAATTTTTTTATCTTCAAAAATAAAATGAAAGGGGCCGTAAAAGTTGTCAGTTTTAGACCATTTTTGGACGAGCTCCATCGCAACAACTGAACGAGTTAGGAATTTGAAGCTTCTGTATATCTGTGTACATGATATACAGAAGCTTCAAATTTCTAACTTGTATATACTGTATTTAATCAACAAATAGTAAAAACGCCGATTCATAAGGTATTTTATTTAAATATGGGCGATTTTTTGAACTGCAAAAAATAACTATGTAATTCAAAGTATCACTATGAAATACAAATTTTTCTTTGCGATTAAAATTTAAGATTAAAAATATTTCTGAATAAACATAGCCGGCAAAAGGCCGCAAAGGATTTAAATCCGGTCTACAAGTTACAGCATCCCGCATAATCCATGTAACTCGATGCTCAAAACTTTTGACGTTTCGTAAGGCCTTTCAAACACTTCTCCAAGTAAAGTACCTAGAAACATTACAAATGTTAGTATGTAATTGTGTAAAAACCAAGGACCGAATTAAGCCCAATTGTTCCCGTTTCTTGCCACTCAAACAAAATGCCCTCTTCGAGGGCGTAATTTGTAGGCACTCAGCTGTTCAAATTTTATTCACAATGTCAAGCCATTTAACTTACTTAACACAATTACATATACAAAAGTTTACCTTTACCAGTATTAATGTAGAGTGATTTACAAGACAAGTATATATAGAGGAACATTTTTCAAAAAGCTAAGTGAAGAGTCACTTAGGCTTATTATACATATTATTATTTCTTTGTTTTAGAAACTCACTTAAATTAAATTAAAGCCCATCGTACACAACGCTAAAAGTATCGTATTATATTATAATATTACCTGAAATCACCAATGATTTACTAGTATTTCAATGGTGGTCCGTACACGACTCGAATTACATAACATCAAGCCTGTAATCCCCAAAGGGTTAGGCAGAGGTGTACTTATAGTACCTACACCCACATTTCGTCAGTTATGTTACACGTAATTTGTTAGCGTTGCGTACGGACAGCGATTGAAATACTAGTGCTAGTGTGTTCTGAAGTGTAACGGACTTATAGTGGCTATGGCTTTCATTTTAACAGTTCAACAACATTGGGAGCATTTGGGAGCCTTCTAATACAGGCATTGTTTGCCTAAAAGTAGGCTCCAAACACGTTTAAATGTAATGTAATTTTCTATTTATCACAATAAAGGTAAGGTTTCTCATTTCGACCGTAAATTTATATATTTTGTTATGTATGTTCACGGATAACTTCGTCGTTCATGAACCGATTTTGATGATTCTTTTTTGTTGGAAGGGAAATATCTCAAGGGTGGTACCATGATAAGGAAACCAGGATGTGATGATAGCATCCCAGAGAAATCGAGGGAACTCTTTAAATATTATAGGCAAACTTATAGCGATTTAGATATTTTTTATAGTAACTCGTACAGTTGCTCTTGGAAAGCACCATTTGGTTAAGTGGAACTGATGATGAAGACCAGAAATAGCCATCGGAACTACTCAATAATAAGTATTTCACGGGTTGCGATTCGATTACTTTAATATTGTCGCAATGCAATTTATGCTCATCACAACGCATATAAAGAAGTGGAGCTGATGGTGAAGTACTTGGAGAACTCCTCAACGATGAACGTCCCTGCATCGGGAAAAGCAATATTTTGTAAAAGGTGATGAGCAGTTGGCATTAGGCTAATGTAACTTAGATAAATTACAAATTGACCCACTAAAAAGCGAAAAATAAAAACTTTTTACAAGAAAAAAACAACCGACTTCCAAAAAACCTGAAAAATAACTTAAATTTCGGAAGTCGGTGTCTTTGGTTTTGTATTTTCGTTATTTACCACCGACTTCAGAAATTTAAGTTATTTTTCACTTTGTAGTGGTTTTTAGGAATTCGGTTGTTTCTTTTGTATTTTTTTTTTTTTGTATTCTTTGCGATAATTACGTTGTTGATCAGACAAGTTTTTCGAACATATGGATTGGCAACATCCTTCAAAATCATTCAGACTGATTGAAAGTGTATTACGCAATTAGGGTACTGATTGGTGATTTGAGTTTGTAACACGTTACTTTTGAGTAGCATCGTGGACGATGGGCCTAACCTAGACATCACAAAAACACACAATGTTTTTTTTTTCATATTTGAGGTAAATGAAAATGAAAGTAACTAAATATTAACATTGGATGATCTTATTAAGAGCGTATACACATGGCGCCGTAGCGGCAGCGTTTTCCCCACCACGGTACAAGACTCGCCACCGCTGCGGCAGCGCCATGTGTAAGGGTCCATATAAATCCAAGGGTGAGTAATACAGCGGCACTGCAACGGCGACGGTGCCGCTGTCGCTGCGGCGCCATGTGTAACAGTCTTTAAGGTATTTAGAACCCACAGATATCTACGTGCTACGATTCCTACACACACAAACAGTGATATTGGTGGAATATTAAAGAATCTTATACTTATAAGGTACAGCATCGGTTCGGGAGTCGCAGGCCGATTCCCGGCCACCGTAGGCGCGGGCTTGCAGACGGTGAGAAATGGGTAGCTCGCCGTCCGATAAGGACTAAGCCCGGATCGATGGTGCGTTGTGTTCCACGCCCGCCTCAAAGAGATGTCAGAAGAACTGACGGGGTCCGCTAGGGCTGATGCCTGCCGGAGTTTGCGGAAAAGTCCGAAAGGGATACCGTGGCCCCTGAACAACAACCCTCCCTGTAGCAACTAAAGAACACGGGTGGGTTTTAATCAGTAAGAGCCTGACACGCCCTCCCGCTCCACCCAGAGCGGGAGAAGTTATTTGATAATTTCCCACCCAAATAAAAAAGGGTGCTGATTGGTCATTTGAGTTCGATACTTTTGAGTAGCGTCGTGGACGATGGGCCTAACCGAGACATCACATAAACACACAATGTTTTTTTCATATTTGAGGTAAATGAAAATGAAAGAAACTAAATATTAACATCAGATTATCTTATTACGAGTATTTACACATGGCGCCGGTAACATCGTGATGTAAACAAATACTGTTGCAGTCACGCAATTATAAGCTACTGCACAGTAAATAAACTCAACGTCTATTATAAGGCTTCATGGTGGAACTAATACGGATTCAATGTTAAATCCCCTGACAGAAGCGATAGAGTTTGAAGGCTCAATAGAACTCAAACAGGAAAATTCAATTTCTATTGTTGGTAGTGATTCGTGTTCGAAAAAAAGTTGAACAAGAGAATTCAATAGTGATTGGCTGGCGCCAAACCGTAGTTGAAGTTTTTGTTACCCGAACAGCCGATAGATTGATTTTCATAGCTTTGTTTATGTAAGCGGCCAGGATATAGAACAACATCAATTTTTAAAGTCGATTATTTTCGTACCTACTGGGAAAAATACATGAAATGTTGAAACATTTAAATTATTTGGTGTTTTGATCTCAGCCTACGGAACTTTTTTTTGTTACAGACTATTTTAATAACATTATTTGTATTAATAAGAAAAAAAAAACGACTTCCAAAAAACACTACAAAGTGAAAAATAACTTTCATTTCGGAAGTCGATGTCTTTTGTTTTGAATTTTCGTTTTTAGCCACCGACTTCCGAGATTAAAGTTATTTTTCACTTTGTAGTGTTTTTTGAAAGACGGTTGTTTTTTTTTTGTAAAAAGTTTCACACACATTCGAATACTACTACCTGCTATGTAAATAACAGTCACAGGAACTTATCCTATCATCCACATACTAAGTAGGAAAAAATACGTATTATTACAGCTAACTCAAAAACTATCCAAGCAAAGTTAATAAAATTTATACGGGACCACCTCGAGAGCATAATACCCTCTCAAACGAATTCGGTCCACAATTGACGGAGAAAACGGTGGATATACATAAAAAAAAACATACGCAACGAACATATTTATAACCTCCTCCTTTTTGGAAGTCAGTTAAAAACACAAAAAGTGTCGCGAAGCGTCGTCGCGCGGAAGCGCTTGGTGGCACTCAGAGTCACGCGGAGGCGTGGCGGCTTGGTGAGGACCGCGCGTCGATAGCCTGTGCGTTGCGACCGATGCTGCTCTTGCCACACTCCGTCGGTCAGACCAGATGTGATAAGAATAAAGAGAGGTATTTGCCCAGCAATGCAGCAACGTGGGCTGATATTATTATAATTATAAAAAAAACTTTTTACAAAAAAAAAAACAACCGACCTCCAAAAAAAAACATTAAAAACTGAAAAATAACTTTAATTTCGGAAGTCGGTGTCTTGGGTTTTGTATTTTCGTTTTATGCCACCGAATTCCGAAATTAAAGTTATTTTTCAGTTTTTAATGTTTTTTTTTGGACGTCGGTTGTTTTTTTTTTTTTTTGTAAAAAGTTTTTATTTTTCACTTTTTAGTTGTGGTATCTACCCCACACACATTCGAATACCACTACCTGCTACCAGTGACAGAAACTTATCAGATCATCTACATACTAAGTGGGAAAAAAATACGTATTTTGTAGCTAGCTCAAAAACTATCCAAGCAAAGTTAATAAAATTTATATGGGACCAATTCGAGAGCACACCCTTTCAAACAAAAAAAGAATTTTCAAAACCGGTCCACAATTGACGGAGAAATCGGTGGACATACATAAAAAAAAAAAAAAAACAAACATACGCGACGAACATATAACCTCCTCTTTTTTGGAAGTCGGTTAAATAGCATGTCCAATTGAATGTAATTAAAGGCTCCCGCAGAGAGGCACGACAGCGCGACGCGACTCTGATGAAACTATTTCTATGAAAACTTCTCAGAAATTGTTTAATCGGTTTCGCGTCACACCTGTTTCTGGGAGCCTTTAAACCGAGCTATTTTGAATAAATGGACTTTATTTTAGCAGAACATATTGCCGTCCTTCCCGACCTTTACTCACCTTCATTTATTACAAGGCATTAGTAAAACATCATTTTCAAGCCACTCCTTCAACGACCTTTAATGAATAATATGGTAATTTCAGTTTTAGGTTCACCGCTGTCTTGTCAGTTTGTGGGAGTTAGTTGCGTGGGCTATTTTGAAGGCAATGGCATTTATCATAGTTTTATAATAGCAACTACAAACAACAATAAACACACACACTTTAAATGATCAAAAAGCTTATAATGCCTACACCTAACCAAATACAACGGCGATTCAAGATTATCAATCAATCTACCTAGCTTTGTCTCAACTATGTTGGGGTCGGTTTCCAGCCTAACCGGATGCAACTGAATATCAGTATTTTACGTGGAGCGACTGCCTATCTGACCTCCACAACCCAGTAACTGGGTAATACTATACCCCTTGGTAAGTTAAACTGTTGCAGTATTTAAAAGTAGAGTGAAAGAATACTATCTTTCCACTTCGTCATAGTTGCGTAGGTATTTATTTTTTATTTTATAAAATATATATTACATTATAATTAATAATATTTTAGTGATATTTATTTTAGAAGTATGTATGTTTGTATGTATGTAAGTATATTCTCTTAATATTAAGTGAATTGTTTTGATTTTGTGTATTTTACTTTCTCTCTACTCTTACACACGGTGTCTACATCTCTTTTTATCCTCTGTCCTATCGCAGGTACGCTGGAAGAGATTTCATTAGAAATAAGCATCTGTTCTTTTCGTCTTGTCTGTTTATATATATTATATGTGTACATAAATCCTTACATATTATAAAACAAAGTCACCCGCCGCGTCTGTCTGTCTGAACGCAAAATTCGTTGTTTAAATAGAGCATTTAATTTAGATTAAAATAGGCCTTGACATCATATCATTTAAATAAATGGTTTAAAAGATATCACAGATTCAAAATTACGCGTAACAAATAATTATGGTTGGAGCGCAGCGGTAGGAGTCAATAACCTTTTCCTGGACTATCAGGTATGTAATCCCGGTAGTACGTTTCCGTGGAATATGTTCCGACATCTACGAGGGCGAAGCCGCGGGCAAAAGCTAGTGGTTAAATATATAAGATTCAAGTCAGATAATATGAACCATATTAATAACGAAATTACAACAAAATATTTTAGGCAAAATATACTAAGTGAGGCCAATGTATTCGTTCATGATTAATCCTAGCCAGAAAACATTGATCTACATGTTATGTGTATGACTTCGAAACTCGAAAATCGGATAAGTGGATAACAAGCACACAAACAAAGTTGTAAGGACGTACGACAAATAGGTACCCACGTAAAAAGTTAAAAAACCAAATATCTTTTACAGTCACGTAAAAGGATATGACTAGGAAATAAAATATGTACAGAACACTTTTCATCCATATTCCGTATGAGAAGACTTTCAAAGAACATCTAACAAGTGCTGGCTCAAGTTTCTACAAACATACTGAACATTTTCATCCTTAAAGCTCCTTGCGAATGGGCGACAAGTTTGCATCGTGTCGCTTGCAAGAATTCGCGCAAATTTCTTGTAATTTATTGCCCTATAAGGTCGTCCTTTAATTTATTACATAATAACTGTGCGCGATATATTAGAAACGCAAGAAGGTATATTATTAATAGACTTATATAAGTAAATGAAAAGCAGAATGTGGATAAAAATATTTAGGACATTATTTATTTGTTTAATAATGAAACAATTCATTCAACTAAACCAAGATAATTTAGTCCCATAGAAGACGTATACATAAAGTCATAAAAAAACCATTTAAGATCAGGCAAGATTAGCAAAGTATAAATTGATGAAGAGTCTCAAGAAATACGTCACTGTGGGCGAGTAAACCTAACTCAAGATTAGAACCGCAGATAACTTTAATGTGAAAATGTATATCTTCATCAGATCTTTCTTGCTTTAATATCAAAAATATGTTGTTATGCTGAGCGCAGACTTAATCATCAAGTCTCTCTAAGATAAACTCTTGCTCTGTGAAAGCCAAGATGGCACGCACTTGAAAAAAAAAAGATTCATAGACGTAGTTGTCCAAAATGCACTGAAATACACCGCAAGACAAAACTTTCTTGATCCCAGTGTGCGCACTGTCGAATAATGAAATAATATAACATAACATCACGCCTTGTTTCCCCGAAGGGTTGGGCAGAGGTGTCCCTGTAGCAGGTACACCCACATTTCGCCAGTTATGTTTAAGTCCCATGTAATAGGGGGCGAGTTTATTGCCATCAACCGGGCACAAATCCAGACTCCAAGCTGCTACTGAGAAATTTCAGATTGAAAAACCCAATAACACTTTGCTCAACCCGGGAATCGAACCCAAGACCTCATGCTCAGCAGTAGCGCTTGCGACCACTAGACCAACGAGGCAGTAACAATGAAATATGTAGGCAAATTCAAAATCAAAACTTGACAGCACGTGTAAGAGCAGAACTTCTTCACTTAAACATTATGTAAAAGCGTATAAATAATAAGGAAGACGAGATCTTTCATCACTCAGTGACTATAAAATGACATCGTAATATGGACATTAAAAATTCAAACCCAGCTGGAGCAAAACTCTTCGTAAATCTTAGAGATTCGAGTTACCCTGAAGTGACTTGGCGTTATGAACGGAGCAAGATTGAGCAACATGAATTTACAATTGGAGTTGACGTTACGAAGCAAGGAGCCGCCAACTTTATATACTTTTCATTGCATTACACAAAATACTTTGCTACTTGAATTTTCTGTAACATCTGCAAGGTTAAAACATTGACTTTTTCTAGAGAAATCTTGTTTTAGTTCGTAATTATATGAAAGATAGAATTAAATAAAAAAGACCATAATACAACCGGCTTCTTTGAGACAAAGAAGAATTGTTCAGATTACAGATACAAAGAATGACAGAAAAAAAATTGTCACAGAAACTCGTGCATATAAAAAAAAATAAGTTACAAATCATATAGATCATAGTGTTACGTGTGACAGTGATAGCCTAGTGGTGTGACCGTCAGACTGCCAAGTCATAGGTCTTGAGTTCGAACCCAAGGCACGCACCTCTGACTTTTCGGATTCATGTGCGTATTGTATAATTATCACTTGCTTCAAAAACGGTGAAGGAAAACTTCATGAGGAAACCGGCATGCCTGAGAGATATTTCTCGATGGCATGTGAACCTAAGTCAGAGGCCTATGGGCGGCTTTAAAACTCTCCAGGTTAATCACTAACCACACGAAAAGAAGAAAAAGATAGTGTTACGATATTTATTAACGAGAATAAGTTACTATTGTTGAGAGGATGAATGAAAGGCGACTAACAAAATGTATTTACAAGGCTGATGTAAAGGGAAAGGCCGGGAGGGGACGCCCTAGGAAGACATATACTGACCTTATTGGTGATGTTCTTCAGAAAGGCCAGGTGCGTAGTACTCGCAACCGGCGTGCGTGTATGACCAGATGTATGGACGTAAATGAGGTAAAAGGAGTATGTAAGAATCGTAGCAGGTGGCGTTCTGTAGTTTCTGCGTACCCCCATGGGAAGAAGGCGTGAGTTTATGTATGTATGTATGTAATAAGTTACTTTCCTTCATCAAATAGCCGATTTGTTTGTTACTACACCGTTGGGAAATTATATCAGTGTCTATTTGTAGATGAAATACATATGGTTCATAAACCATTTAAATTTATAATTTTCACCAATACGGTTACGTTAAAATCGACTACGTTTCACAAAGAGTCATCAATTTAGTTTCTCTAACGATTTTAATTCAATTAATTTGATTTTTGTTGAATAGATGGTTTCGTAATTTCACTAATAAATTGATTAGGCATTATTAGCGTTCTAGATTCCACTAACAGCTTAATTGAGACTCAAATCTGATCTGAGCCATAATCCAATATAGCATTCCATAATAGCACTTCTATGAGCCATTAAATTACATATGATCAAAATAGTTATTGGATATTATTTCTCGTATAATTTATGACGTAAACGTAGTGTTTCTAACTTATTGGTGCGTTACTAATTAACTCACTCGTTTATTTTTATAACCTGACCTCGGGAAAATCATTACTAGTAAACTCATTACTTATAATAATTATTAAATGCTATTATATCCAATTTATCCGTAGCCAAAGCTCAGTCTTCATTAGGTAATGAAAAAAAAAGACTAACAAATATTAAGTTTTAATTTTGCTTCATGAATTTATCTAGAAGTTGTTCTGTTGATCATCTCCACTAAAATTAAGATCACGCCTGTAAACCCCGAAAAGTTAAGCAGAGGCATACCCATAATAGACCCTCGTTTCGCCAGTTATGTTTAAGTCCCAGGTAATGGGGGGGCGAGTCTATTGCCATCAGCCGGACACAAATCCAGACTTCGGACTACTAATAAGAAATTCTAGATGGAAAAACCCAATAACACTTTGCCCGACCTGGAAATCGATTCTAGGACCTTTATATTCAACAGCAGCGCTTGCGAAATAGTTACTTAAAAATTCAAACGAAAATATTGTCGCAAAAAATTTTAATTCACAACCCGGCCATTCGACCACAAGTCATAAACAAAATACGGTTACAATTTACACGCAAAAGTGGGGTAATACCGTATATGCCATTACCCTAAATAATTATGTGGACCGCGAACCAGACTGGTCCTAAGGGAAATTACAGACAGACCAGGGGTTACAGTCTTCACTCTTTGCCGCCTCAAATTGATTCTGTTATGATGATGGCGATACCTACCTGGACACTAGGGAAGTGGTTATAACAATATGATAAATATTTGAGCAGACAGTGCCCTGTTGTATTAACGCTAGTAGGAAAGCGTGATTGCAATGGCTCTGTTATTCTAGTAAAATGATCCGTTGGTACAATCCAGAAAGTGGTTATCATAACTACGATGAATATTTCGGGAATGCCTCTACTGTGTGTGTTAATGTGGGTAGAGAACCGTGATTGAATTAACCTCTTGTGGACCTAATAGATAATCTGGTGATAGGATCCAATCTGAGAATAGAATTGATGAAATCATGTTCATTATCAGTTTTGGTTATGGAGGAAGGAGCTCGTGGCTAAGTAGCAACAGCCGCACGTGTCGATCCATCAGGATAAGCTACGCTTGACGGGGTTGGTCCGTAGATAGGTGACCATCTTTATATACCAAGACTCCTCCGTGCCTCAGAAAGTACGTTAAGCCGTTCGTCCCGGCTGTCATTTGTGGATCTTTGACAGTCGTTACGGGTCGTCAGAAACCCGAAACTCTGTCAACCAGTCTTACCAAGAGGTATCGTATTATCCAGTTACTGGTTGAGGAGGTCAAATAGGTAGTCAACATAGTTCGGAAAAGACTAGTCAAGTTGTTTTTTTTTTGTTTCATGTCATTTAGACTGTAATCATAAATCCTTTTGAAGCTTATTCAAATGGAGAAATAAAAGCAGTTAATTTCTCATCGTCCTAAAAGTTAATTTCAATACTTAATCACCGTAAAGAAATAATTTAAAGACACAACGATAAAAATGTTATAACAAAATGGATTCTTTGAAATCCAATAAATGTTATAGCTTTCTCGCAATAAAACAGTAGGTGTGTTTTCACGGCGTAATAAAAATCTAACTAGACTAGTCCATTACCAAATGCTTAGCTATACGTTAACGTCACGTTTAAAGCCCTTGACATAGAATTTGTATTCAGTCAAACTTAGACTTTATGGACAAATAGATGCAGGTGAAAGTTGCTTGAAATACTGTACATAGTGTTCAAATTTCCCCGTTTACGTATACAGGTTATGCTCAGGCGGGAATTCACAGTCGGCTTAGCACGGCATTTTTACCAAATTCGTTGAGAGAATTTATTTGTAGTTCGTCCAGTGAAAATTCCGTCTAGTTTTAATATTTTATTCTAGCTTTTTAGCCTACAAGAACAAACTTTACAAAAGCTGTGGGACAGATAACATTAAATAATCACCAGCCTCACCAAAAAAAGTTTCATATACCGTAAAATCTTAACAACTATTGTAATTAAGGCTGAATTTATATGTTGACTTTACTTATCAGAATGTAGATGTTCATAAACGTTTTCCTTCTATCATCATTTTCCGAAATTCAATTTATTTGACTTTATCAAAATAAAATACAATAGAAGTGGATATATTTAGTAACCTGTTTCGCTTATCTACTTCTAAAGAGCCATAAAAAACTCCTGAAATAAATCGCTGAGTGCAGACTGCACTCAGCGCTCGATGTGGCAACACGCCGTGTTCGAGTTCGCAACAAGTCCATCGTCATCCTGAGGATGCCTCGTTGAGAGGTGAAACACGTGTCGATTTATTTCAGGAGTTTTTTATGGCTCTTTAGAAGTAGATAAGCGGAACAGGTTACTAAATATATCCACGTCTATTGTATTTTATAATGGATTTCCGCAAGGTCACGCCTGAATCAATTAACTATATTTATCAAAATAAGTTTACTGCAATTGTATATGTTATAATTAATATCTTGGTTTGAAATTAAAATAAACTAAAATATATTATCATTTTAAAGATATACGTGATGTTTCATGGTTGACTCACGTCTGAATGTTTCGTTTTATTTATCATTCTCGAAATTCACGTCAATGGTTCACCAAAGACAATAAATTTGTAGTAATTTTTTTTTTTAATTAGTTCAAGATTGAAATTTGAAAGCAGCAAATAACATTACCCGCTTTTGATTTTACATTACATATTTCTATTTGTTCAAAAAACATTTACGTATTTATTTTACAATTTTTTTTTCTATTGAATACAACCCAGCGACGGACTTTATTCTGCAAGAAGATTGTTTAGATACCATAGTTTCTCTATGTAAAATGAGACTTTTTCTCGAATATTTGGTTAGGTGTCCATGTATGTAAAACTTCATACTGTGCACAAAGTGACTTCCTCGTCACCATATTCTTGAAACAAGACAGGGCTGCACAGATTTCTATACCCTACTATAATTAAAACGATTCTTAGATTTTCAAGCTTCTAATATTACGTGACAAAGATCGCCAATCGAAAACCTTTAATTAAAAATAGATTTAGTATCTATCAGTTAGTTAATTGATTCAGGCGTGACCTTGCGAAAATCCAATATAAAATCATCTCATTCTCTGCGTTCAGCGCTCGGTGTGGCAGCACGCCGTGTTCGAGTTCGCGACAAGTCAATCGTCATCCTGAGCATGCCTCGTTGAGAGGTGAAACACGTGTCGATTTCTTTCATTGTTTTTATGGCTCTTTAGAAATAGCTAAGCGGAACAGGTTACTAAATAATCCACGTCTATTGTATTTTTAACCGACTTCCAAAAGGAGGAAGTTCTCAATTCGACTGTATGTTGTTTTTTTTTGTATGTTTGTTACGCGATTACTCCGTCATTTATGAATTGATTTTGATGGTTCTTTTTTTGTTTGGCAGATCATACTTCAGAGTTGGTCCCATATAAATTTTATTAACTTTGCTTGGGTAGATTTTGAGTTAGCTTCAATAATACGTATTTTTGCCTCACTTAGTATGTGGATGATATTATGATAACTTCCTGTCACTGTTATTTACATAGCAGGTAGTGGTATTCGAATTTGTGTGGGGTAGGTATCACAACTAAAAAGTGAAAAATAAAAACTTTTTACAAAAAAAAACAACCGACTTAAAAAAAACACTACAAAGCGAAAAATAACTTTAATTTCGGAAGTCGGTGACAAAGAACGAAAATTAAAAACCAAAGACACCGACTTCCGAAATTAAAGTTATTTTTCACTTTGTAGTGTTTTTTTTGAAGTCGGTTGTTTTTTTTTTGTAATCAATCAGTTAAGTGATAGTGTTAAAAATTCATCAAGTTACAAAGCAGAGGAAAGTGAGGGTTTCAAACTTTATTGGATTTACGAAGCTTTCAGTTTGACAGCGGTGACTTTGAGATGGATACAACGGCACTTGGATTAAATTGGCTTAACTATTTAATTTTAGTGTAATATTAAGTAAATTCAGTGTCTGCTTTTGTATTCAATGCAACATTATTTCACTCTAAGATAATATTGTTTGGTCTTGATACAGATGAAAACAATAGGTATAATGGATACTTATATAGAGGTTTGAGGTACTATAAAGTTCACTCATCCTCTATAGAAAGGGAGGATCCTCCGACCAAACGGGTGTAGTGTCTGGAGGGCTACAGCCCGACGATGGACGTCGGTACGTTGTATACATGTATGCCAGTCACACAGTAAACACTACATGCGCTATTCAGAAATTTACGTGACGTCAGGATTTTACGTGATGTCAGTGTAATGTGACGTCAGTGTGATGTGACGTCAGTGTGATGTGACGTGACGTCAGTATGATTCGCATGTGGCGATGTAGATGTCGCCACACATACTTGTTTTACTTGGATTTAGGTACCTAATGTCTTTATGTAAGATCTAGAGTTGAATGTATTGGAGACCAAACAGTTTAATGCTTAATTATTTTTGGCAATACATACGTATAGGTTACGTTCATAAAACCGGCATGAAACTATTCCACTACTAAAAGAATAATGATCTCACATAATTAAGTATGATCGAGATTAAAAATAATCTAAACAGAATCAAGGGATACTAATGAACATATCGCGGGTCTCAAACCATAGGGGCGTACATGCAAAAATGCGATTTTTCTTTTTTAGTACCATTGGATTCTACTATATGCGACACGTAACCTCAATTTTTCTTATAATTTAATATTAATTACTTTTGGAATTAATTACAAAACATTATTTATCGTAAGCTTGACAATCTGAAATTATTTTTAGGCCATATAGCCGTATAGTGGACGTAAGAGCAATAATTATTCCTTTTTGGGGCAGTTTTAACGTTCCACAAAGACGTATGCACGTACGACCTTCAATTTTATTATGATCTAAGGGAATTGTGTCGGGCCATAGGGACTTATGCGCATCGACTGTCCATTTCAACATGATCCTGAAGATATTTAGTAATCACTTGCAGACGTAGGTACACACATCTACACATTTTAGTATTGCTGTCTCAAGATTTTGTCAAAATGTGGACGTATAGTCATATCAAGAATACCCAACACGGTCATTCTGCAATGAGCTGCCATATGGAGTAGACGTCAATTTTAATGCTGAATTAATTATCTTTCGTGGGTCCTATCGGCCATCAGTTCTGCGCGCAATATGCCTGCCCACTGCCACTTAAGTTTGGCAATTTTGCAGGCTATGTCGGTTACCTTGGTTCTCCTACAGATTTCTTCATTTCTGATTCGATCACGTAGGGAAACTCCAAGCATAGCTTACTCCTTTGCTCTTAGGATGATTTTCAGCCTTCTATTGAGGCCCATTTTGAGCGTCACGTTTCAGTGCCATAAGTCATCACTAGCAACACGCACTGGTCTAAGACTTTCATCTTGAGACACTGTGGTATGTGAAACGAGAAAATATAACGCAGCTTCCCGAACGCTCCCCAGCCGAGTCGGACAACAGAGTCGGAGTCGACGATTGACCTCTTTCTCGAAGATCTTCATGAGCTGGCTCTCCCTAATATACAGATCTCTTGCAAAGAACTTGAAGCTTGTTCTTGTTCCGCTCTTTATCGCGTCTTTAATACGGTCAGTATTAAAGTACCAAAGGTCGCTTTTCAAGAACTTACAGATCCGTCCATTGAGCTACCGATAGATGCACGCAACGTCTGAAGACTGCAGGATCATCTCACGTCTCTCCTCCATGAGCTGTAAAGTAGATTCAGAGAGCTTCTTGTTTCTATTTTTACGACGGGTCTTGAAAGTCTTAGACCCAACCGTATGAACAGTTTTCACGAACCCATCGTTATAATCGTCCATGGAGCTCCCTAAGCACTTGAAACGATTCTGAAGTTTGAGCTGAAAGCTCTCGGGGATTTGGATTTGGATCGGTGCTGGACGGAACGTAGACTTCATCAGTCGAGATCTTTCCAGCTTGATATTTAGATTCAATGTACTATTTGCAATTCTTACTATGTGGTGATTTCTTCCGGTTTTCAGCGCATTGATGACAGAGACATTATTAAATGTTTGCTTCTTCGTCGACATAATGATGTATCTGTCTTCTTTCTTCTTCTTCGTTGCATCATACTTTCTGAAGAAGGAGTTTCTTATGAAGAGGCCTTCATTCTCCATAAAATTGGCTAGTAGGTGACCCCGGTGGTTCCGATGTCCAACTCCAAATTGACCCACTCGTAGTTCATAATTATCTCGTTTGCCCAGTTTCGCATTGAAGTCCCCCATAACAACGGTGAAGTGAGTTTTAGAGGCAAACATGGCTCTGAATTTTTTTTCATACATGGTCTCCACCTCTCCGCGGGGTGTGACGAGGTCGGGGCTAAAACCTGTATTACCTTCAACGAATATCTTGCTAATATTCTGAGTATAAAGTACGCCACCCTGGTCGACACAATCCCTATCTTCAGCACGTTGCTTACAAAGGACTTATGAATGATAAACCCGACATCACCTTGAAACTGCTGATCGCCCTCCCGGAAATAGAGTAGGTTCCCGGATTTGAGGATCATCGAGTCCTCCCCCTCTCTTCGGACATCAGATAACCCAAAAACCCGATCGTAACCTGCTCAATTCTTCCTCGAGTTCGGTGATCTTCTCGTCCGTCCAGTGTTTATGCGTTTTGTATGTTGCCACGGCCAATTTTCGGTGATTGTGATAATGTATCAATCAATAATGACTAATGAGCTCAATTTTGAATGTTCGTGTTTTTATATAATTTTAAATAATTTTGTTCAGATTTATGATTTTTTACATTTTTATATGCTTATTTTTTGTTCTTATTCACACCGAAAAAAATTGTAATTACTACCATTTGTTCTTTTTTTTCTACATTGTAGAACATGATGGTCTATACTTCCACTTAGAATTCAAACACCTCTCAGTATTAATGACAAGCCAGACAGGCGTATAAATTATTAAAATCACAGAAATAACATTAATTTTGATGGTTTCTCATTCTTTAATTACAATATTTTAAATCACCAACTAAGTTCAAATAAATATTGGTATAATTATTAATAATTTAAGGAAAAAAGTTTTACGTCCATAAATTCCATGAATTTTTGGGGGAATTTTG
Organism: Agrochola lychnidis; assembly: GCA_963680765.1. NCBI lineage: Eukaryota > Metazoa > Arthropoda > Insecta > Lepidoptera > Noctuidae > Agrochola > Agrochola lychnidis. The sequence continues at coordinate 13,786,849 of OY796864.1, forward strand.
ATGGAGTTTTACCGTATTTCCGTCATGCCAAATATACGTAAGAACCAAAAGCTGGTGTTATAGAGGAAATACCTTAAAATCAAGCATCCCATATGAACTGAACTGTAAATATATGGCCACATGCAAAAACACAATAAGCTGGCTCAATCACAAAAAAAGTTATTCAGTTTTTTGTCTCTCCTGAAAAGTAACGGTTTTGTGGATACGCCCCTATGGTTTGAGACCCGCGATATAATACGAACATGCTTAATTTATTTATCAGCCCATGAATATAAATTATAATTTGTATTCATGGGCTGATTTATTATTGTGATTATATGCCTGTGTAGCGCGCTTGATTGCATTCGAAAAACAAATGGATTTCCAAAACAATTATTATTTGTCACCACCGTTACCATGGCAACACGATCAAAAATATCACACTCGACTTGCGTCTCGCAATTAGTGATGGTTCACTGAACGTTAATTAAACGTAATGGCTTGATATTTAATCTGTGTAGACTAAATTGCTCGTTTTATCGAAGATAAATACTGTTTAGGCTGTCAAGGGCGATCGATTTGTCGGCAATATATACTTGAATACTCATCATACATTTTTATCTACAATGTTTTTATCAATCGACTTCACATCACTCTTCAAAATTCAAATGTTTTTGAAGTTCGAATTCGGTCATTTCCTTTTTTAAACAAATAAGTGCGTTTTCGAACGTTTTTTTCAGTCACAGTATAATAAAGTAGCAGTATTATGTCTCGGCAGTGACCTTGTAATTACCTACGGCCGCTCGGTAGATAAACCTTCCATGTCCGTACGTAACTGCCACTCACTCGAAACTGTTGCGTACTCATATACACTGAGATTTCAAAGCGCGTCGTTTCGGTCATTTTCTATGAACACTATTATTACTTATCTATACTGCGCTTCAGTTAAGGTATGAAGTTAATAACACTCCATTTAGTTAAAACTGTGCTAGCATAAGTCTAAAAATGTTATCACACAAACATAAACATAACATCACGCCTTGTTTCCCCGAAGGGTTGGGCAGAGGTGTCCCTGTAGCAGGTACACCCATATTTCGCCAGTTATGTTTAAGTCCCATGTAATAGGGGGCGAGCCTATTGCCATCAACCGGGCACAAATCCAGACTCCGAACTGCTACTGAGAAATTTCAGATAGAAAAAACCAATAATACTTTTTCCGACCCGGGAATCGAACCCATGCTCAGCGGTAGCGCTTGCGACCACTAGACCAACAAGGCAAAATGTTTTCATTATCTAATTTTGCAAAGTAAGATCTTCATAGCTTCATAGCTTAGTAGCTCGGGTAAAAACACCTACAAACGAGTGATTCTTTTTATCAGATCTACTTTTGCAGGTTAAATTAACTATTTCGTCGTGAATTACATTGTATGGGCTATAGGTACACATAACTTTTACATAACACTGCTTCAAACAACAACTCAAACTGACATTACTTACTTACATTGACTGCTATATGCTGCACCGGTTGACGTCATCACGTCAGCGCCGGCTGTCGATGAAAACCAGTGCTGAGGCTCTGTCTCGCATGGGGTCGCAGCATTATGCTGAGCGATGGCCGTTTTGCGTGGATGTGACGCATATTTTCCCCCCATTTGTTTTTTACGTGTTTTGAGGGTTCCGTACCTCAAAAATAAAAATTGGAACACTTATAGGATCACTCGTGTGTCTGTCTGTCTGTCTGTGCATCTCTCACAGCCAATTTGCTCTGAATCTAACGGACCGAAAAAGTTAAAATTTGGTACATGTATGTATTTTTGTGACCCAAATACGAACATGTAACGTAAATAAATAAATTTTGAATATAGGCGTCACTTTTGGGGGCCAAACAAGAAAATTAAAAAAAATTGTTTTGCCAACAGTACCGTGTGACATATCAAATGAAAGGACTTGTTGCGAGGATTTTAAACGTATTTTTTATATAATTTTTAAATAAATGCTTTTAAAGATATTTAAGGAATTCGATGAAAATTTACCATTCCCACCCTTATCTCCGAAACTACTGGACCAAAATTTTTGAAAAACCTACATAGTATGGCTCTTTACTCATAGATTACAGGAAAACCTATAAGAAGTCTATGGTATTAAAATAACATGGTAAATCTCTCAAAATTGTGCGTACAAACTTACATTTGCAGTTGGAATGTATGGGAGAACATGTATTTCAACTACAATGTTAAGTTTGTATTTGGGATAAATTCATCCTAACTACGAAACCCTTCATTGTGCGTAGTCAGACACGCACTTGACCGGTTTTTTTATCTTCCTTTGCGTAATGTTTACTGCAAATAAACGAATTTTCTTTCTTTCTTTTCTTACATTTATCTATAACATAAACCTAGTCAGGCTTTCAGTAGAAGTTGTATCGACTATCGAAAATGTTTTCGTTCCCACCACTGGAGTTTCACTTCGCAGCCAAAGCACGATCGGGGTATGTTGGCATAACCAAGGAAGACAGGGGCCACAAACATACAGTCTCCCATGTTTGATTTCTACCATTTCAGATTCAATATTCACTTTATGGTTATAAGTTATAACAATATATGGTACATGTACATTGTTATCAATGTTGTTAAGTTGGAAAACCGGCCAAGTACGTGTCGGACTACGCACAATGAAGGTTTCCGTAGTTGGGATGAATTTATCCCAAAACCAAAATTAACATTGTAGTTGAAAAACATGTTCTCCCATACATTCCAACTGTAAATGTAAGTTTGTACGTACAATATTGAGAGATTTAACATGTTATTTTAAGATCATAGACTTCTTATAAATTTTCTTGTAATCTATGAGTGAAGAACAATACTGTGCCTTTTTTTCAAAATTTTTGGCTCAGTAGAATCGGAGATGGGAATGCTCAATTTTTATCAATTTTCTTTAATATCTCTAAAATTATTTATTTTGAAATTATAAAAAAATTTGTGAGGTCCTCACAATAAACCCTTTCATTTGATATGTCACACAGTACAATATGCAAAACTTTTTTAAGTCTCCCACTTTTCCCCCGAAAAGTGACCCCATATTCAAAATTAATTTATTAAAGTTACATGTCCATAAAAATATATGTATTAAAGTTACATGACCAGAAATACATACGTGTACCAAATTTCAACATAATCGGTTCATTAGATTCGGAGTAAATTGGCTGTGACAGACGGACAGACAGACGACAGACAGACACACGAGTGATCCTATAAGGGTTCCGTTTTTTCTTTTTGAGGTACGGAACCCTAAAAAGCTCCACCGATATACAATAATAAAATGATTCCTTAATATTTTCAAAAAAAGTAGGTCTCGAATTAATTTATCAATTTACGATCATAACTATACAATTAAGTACTACTCTTGGGGATTTAGATGTTAATACCTATATAAATTTATTAGTAAGTACCTATGTGGAAGTCTCTTACAATGAAATACCTAGTAGATACCTACTGTCATTGACATAACAAATCCTTTGTGAAAGTAGGTATGGTAATTGTAAGAAACTTCTCACGCAATGCCTTACTCTAAAACAATATACTAAGTTACCCTGAAATTATTTGACTTTAGACTTTAAAGCGACCTGAAACCAATTCTAGGCTTTCTGCAGAACATATTATAGTTCGCTTTTGAACAAACGCCACTGTACATACATACATTACATCACATCTGTATTCCCCGAAGGGTAACGCAGTCACTCAGTCGTCAGTTATGTTTAAATCCCATATAATCCAAATGGACGAACCTATTGCATCTGTATACCTACTTATATCAATACCGTTTCTGACACTAATCTACATAGACTCCACTTCGTTCTGAATACACGCAGCAAATTGTCACTCAAGTGCAAATTGCGTATCTATACAGAGTGCATTCGTCCCATCATGACCTATGCGGGCGCTCTTTGCTCACGCCAAACCCCATTCCATCCATAGGATGCAGACCCTACAGAACCGTTTCCTTTGCAAAGCCACGGGAGCCCCCTTATATGTCAGAAATGAGATCGTCTATCTCGACTGTAAGATTCCCACAATCCATCAGTTCATAAAACGTATGTACTTTGACTGCGCTCCAAAACATCGCAACCCCCTGGTTGTCGATGCAGCTATGTCCTCTCTAGAATCAGTAAGATCCGCCGTCCCAGGCAACCTTATCCTTTCCTACCCAGATGATCCCATAACACTTCTCCAGGAGAAGAATAGGGCCACCAGTACAGTGCACAAACACAGACGCCTCCCGTCATTCCGACCTCGCCGCCGAGGTCCTTTGCAGTTGCCACCGAGTCCCCGAGTAAATGATACTCCCCCCTGACCCTTGCTGTTGTAGCTTTAAATACCCCGCATAATAATCATGATAAAAAAAAATCTGTTTGATTAAGCCTGTCCCTTCTTGCAGTCCTCCCCTCAGTGACACTGTAAGCCGAGGTTCGTACCCCACAGGGGGTGCCCTTAGCGAGCGTTCGCTTAGTTTTAATTTAGAATAGTTTCTGCCCCTGGCTGGATGGAGGTTTTAAGTGTAGCGGCACCCACAGGAAAGTCCGGTTAAGCAGCCATGACCTTAGTGGTCAAAACTGCGAGTCTACTAAGTCAAAAAAAAAACTACATGGTCCGTATTTATGACCTGACCAAGGTTATTACTTTAAAAGAGACCTCTGAGTTTGTTCCCAGCTGAAGCACTAGGAAGTGGTGAAGGGTGGGCGTTTTGGGGGACTGTCTTTTATAACTTTAACGTTCGAAAAATGCTGATTCTCAGCCTAGTTAGAATAAATGACTATTGAATTTTGAGTTATTTTTTCTTCTCAGAGTAGTCAGATAGGAAACGCCGACCTCATCTAGCTAATTTTTAATTTTTTTTTTTTAATATGACGTGTAAAAGTGATTCCGATATCCTAGTCACAGAATAAACAATTTCATTTAATTCTAAATCCTTCAATAAAAAGATTAAAATCTAATTTAAGTAATACAGATTACATAGGTAACTGTTTCTGGAACATCTCCGTAACTTAATTTATCTCAAATCTCTGTCCCCTATCCCTATCCCTTTACCTAACTACTATCATTATCATAGTTTAGTGGATGATCTGATATATAAAGCAAGATAATATAGACCCATGTAGGCTGCTCGAATAACTTAATAAACATGTTCTTATAGTTATAACGAGCTACCTCATTTACGGAACAGATTGAAGTCATCTAAACTAATTTTATGAAGAGGTCTTCCTTCTTCTTTTCGTTTGGTTAATGACTAAATTGTTGTCAGAGTTTTAAAGCCGCCTATGGGCCTCTGACTTGGCTTCAAATGCCATCGAGAAATATCTCTCAAGCAGATTTACTCACGATGTTTTCCTTCACCGTTTTAGAAGCAAGTGATAATTATACAATACGCACATGAATCCGAAAAGTCAGAAATGCGTGCCTTGGGTTCGAACTCGAGACCTATGACTTGGCAGTCTGACGATCACACCACTAGGCTATCACTGCTCTTTTTTAGAGCTACTCTATTTACGATTGCTATACAGCGTTTATCAGAGAGGTGTGCTCATATTTAAGGATCCACATCCTTAAATACAGTCCATCAAATTGAACAACTTTCTCCATGAAACCACACAACATCGTATCGCGAAAAAATAATTAGCCATCATACATTTGGGTCGAGTAGGTGCTGAAGTGTTTATGCGACAATTGCGATTTTTTTTTTTTTTGCGATTACGATGTAGTTTAAATAATTTTTGCAATAAAATCAGTAGGTTGTTTCGCTGATTTATCCAGTTAATACAGCAACTTACAGCTTAAAAATATTTTCATGATTTATTTAACATTTTAAAGTAAAAACTTCTTTAGGCGCGTTAGGTGTTTTTGAGATGGGAAAAACAATTTAATTCGCGAAAAGTGATTCTTGCACAATAAAATTGTTCAAGTTTTCACTTCAGTCGGTACTCCCGGAGTGCCACTCTTTTTTTTTTTTTTTGGAGTTTAAGCTAGCTGGAGCTTTTATTTTAATCGGGTGTATTCTTAAGTGAAAAAAAAATACAAAACGAAATATTCAATATCCATAAATATTATCACGGTTCCTCCACTTTCAATATTAATCTATCCCAAAATATTTTGATCAACAAATCCACATTACTGCTGCTGCGGACTGAATTTTTCTAGATTGAATTTTCCTGATTTTCAGTCCACAGCAGCACGAACATGAAAAAGAGGAGGAGAAAACGGCCAACAAAGCGGCACAATGTTATGAAATATTCCTAGCCTGTGGCTTGCCCGTATAAACCAACCATTGGCACCGAGGAACGGGACCACAGGGACCCACTAATCCTGCTCGCTGAGACCTCGCGTGACCACTGGACTATGTATTCCTAATAACGTAGAATTCTAGCCAAAATAAAGAGGGTACATTTTTCAGTAGTCTCGCTATAAATTGGAGAGATTATTTTGATAAACTCGTCTTTCGTTTATTTAATTTTCGTTTATGTAACATTATGTAAATTAATTTAAACAAAATTTCGGAATCTGGCAGTTAATTTTAAACAAGTTAAAGGCCCATGGGCGGCATAAAAACTCTGACACCAGGTTAATCACCATAGATAGATAGATAGATAGAATATTCTTTATTATGTGCACCATAAAAATTACAGACATTAATTTAGAAAATTTACATTGGGTGACACAATGGGTGGTCTAATCGCTAAAAGCGATCTTTTACAGACAACCTAATACCAAATGAAAAAGAAAAAAAAACAGTGGCACTCCAGGAGTGCCGACAGAAGTGAAAACTTGAAAAAAATCGGCACCGCGGTAATCACGCGTTGATGTCTTTTACTCCACGCACCGCGGGAATCAACGCGTTGATGTCTTTTATAGTCAAAAGCTGATTTCGTCACAATGTCGTGAAATCAATGGTTTAGTCCCATCTCAAAAATGCCCAACGCGCCTAAAGAAGTTTTCACTTCAAAAATAAACACTACAGTTTTGCGATATAGACTTGTCGGATCCGGTCATTAGTACAGACACGAAACAAATCGCAAGCGCGCCACTGGCGACATCAAGAGTGATCTACCTACACCAAAAAAGGCGCGCTTCTACAGAGTCGTGATGTTTTAAGGCCACGGCGAGGAGGGCATTCAGCTTCTGGTCGCATTGGAGTCAAGACGTCGCGGAACTGTTCTCGATTCATGGTGCTCAGTTAATTTGTTAGTTGTAATTTGTGATCATATTGCTAATTGGTGATTTTAATAAACGCCGTCGCACCCAATGTGAGTATAATTTAGCTAGTGTGATTAATTTGATAATAAATTATAATGTTGTCTGAACTGCAAACTGTTTTTCTATAGCGCATTAACCAACACTACCCACACTACGCCCACAGTAGTAAAAAAAATATCGCTGAAAATAACGAGAGTCACATACCCGTCTCCGACAGACTTAATAGTAGGAAAACACACTGAACTAATGTTTTGAATATTTTCAATATTAAACTAATGTTATACGGGACTGACATAAAAATAAAAACTAATTTATCAGATCCATCATGCTGCCTTTTTTGCACATTCAGACAAATTACGATACACTACAATAATGCGCAATACCATTAATGTAGCATACGTTTTTCGGCTGACATGGATGGATGGATCTCTGTAATGGTAAATAATGGAAAAACGGTTGGAAATACGAATGGTTCTACGCGACATTTAAACACCCGGTCAAATAACTCAGTAGTTATTTGTCAGGGTGGTAGTTATTTTGTGAAAGTGAAGTTCCAATGTTCACAAAATAGCAAGCAATTACGAGCATTAGTAGCACTTTCTGGGCTTCAATTACTAAAAAATACTATAAAGCCAATCGCAGATCTAAATCTGATTGCTAAAATGTTTTTAGTCTAATTATATCGCTCTGTGAAAATAATTTAAACAAAAACTTCAAAGTCAAAGTTGTTGCTAATTCACTGTAAAAATTGTTTTGACTAAGGTGTGCTCTTTTTCTAAATGCATGAGCGATATTATTTCAAAATATTATTAAGTATTAATGTGTCGCTAAAGCACTTTACATATGTTTTTATATTTTTTTTAAATTATATTACCAAGTGGTTAGAAAGACTTGACAACAGTGCTGTTTAAGAGTACACTACGTAATTTTTTAAAGGATAAGATGTACTACAGTGTAACTGAGTTTTTAGGACAATTTGTTTTTGCAGAAATGTTGCATGATTTTGAAATTCTTTATTGAAATTTTTATTTAATTTATTATTGTATACGAGATTGTGACTAACACTACTATTTGTTTAAATAGGCTGTCTTAATTTATTGACATTTTACTATTAATATTAACAATTATTGTTTAGCATGAAATTGTGACATGTACTTAACTTGAATTAATATTTTTATTTTCATTTTGTTAATGTGTCATTTGATTATCTACCTAAAAAAAATTGTATGCCTTCTGGCGGGACGTAATATGAACCGACATTTATTTGTAAAACATCTGTATAACGTTTACCCTTTGTTCACAAAATTAATAAATGAATTGAAATGAATTAGTACACAAAAATATTTGGGCAAAGCAAAAACAAAAGCCACATTAACATTTAAAACTAAATCGGACAAAGGCGATTACAACTTAAGCTGCTCAGCATAAGCTGCATAAACATACACAACATTTCCAGAATCATATTTAAAGTCAGCTTAAATTAATGCACCGTATAAAGTTAAAATATTAGTTTTATTGTCAAATATAACACTCGTTTTTACTCAACATTATTTAATTTTACGCTTCAGACGTAAACAATAAGAGTTGACTACGCTGAAATTGAATTTATACGAAAATAACGAAATTAAATTTCGATCCAGACGCTTCAGAATTTATTTTACAGAAAATTGCTGTCAGCTTCATCCATGAAATTCATAATTTCGTATTTTTATTAAGAATGATTAATTTTTAACGAGGTTTTAAACTCGACTAACTGTTGCCTGCGACTTCGTCTGCAATCAAGGATGAGAAGTACCCTATGTCCTTCTCCTGAGGGCCTACCACCAGCTCATAAACAGTATTATTTTAGTATTACTTCAGTGGAAGAAAGAGATGGAGCTATACGTCCTGTAGAGCTTCATCTCTTTCCCACACTGAAGTAATATTAAAATAATACTGCTTTATGAGCTGGTGGTAGGCCCGGGGTCATGATCTACCCAACAAATAAACTCATTTTCGCATTTATTTAAGATTATAATGGCAATACTGTAAATATGCATTAGTTTTAATCAAATATTAAATGTAATGTAGGTATGCGAGATAACAACCTGTGGTTGATTAGGTATAATAAAAAATAATAATTTGTTTATACGAAAAGCTGTACATGACAGTTCCTATTATATATTGACTTTAGTATCATTATATTAAAACTAAAATGTTCATTTATAGAATAGATAGACTATAAATAATACTTACTACTAAAAGTACCTACGATATAAGAAGTTAAGAAATTGTATATGGGAGCTAAATCTGCCAACAAACTGCTTTGCAGTTTGGCAGAAGTAAACTTTATTGTAACCTGATGTCACCACAAAATAAACGCTTTTTCATTTTTCATACTATTCACAAAGTCACAGAAAGCACTAACCACTTATTTTGCTAATGTTTTATATTAAAAGTTTAGTTAAAATAAATTAGGGTTCAGTCTTGCTCCTTACCTACAAACGGGACTCAAATTACGACCGGTCAATAATCTATACTAACCTGTATTTACCTGTAAAACAAGCATAAATAAAAAGGTCACACGAGTTCCGTGTCATATCACACATATTACCGATTTTTCGGTTTCTAATACTTACGCCGTGTAACATGAATTATTCATGTACAGCTCGGGTGACGCTTATCGATAGAGTTGGGTCGAATGTAGAGTGATTTACGAGAGTGCAAGATTCGTCATCGGGTTTCAGAGTTCGAAGGAGGTTGTTAACTACGGGTTTGCAATTTGGTAAGTAAAAATATAGGTATATAATAGGTTTATATTTGAGAAGCTAATAATAACAGCCGCACGGGTCGATCAATCAGGTTAAGCCACGCTTGCCGGAGTTGGTCTGTGGATGGGTGACCATCTTTACATTTATTTATAGTTAATTAAAACGGCACAACACCAATTACATTAATTAACATAGAAACAATTACAATCTTGACATTAATTTAATTTAAAACTAACATGGAACAGTGGACTCCCTAGCATACTTTCTCTCACAGAACACCAGACATATACGCATAATTTTACTCCATTCATCCGCAAACACATCACATTCAGGGTTGGCAGTCAGAAGGGCATTTAGCATTTTTAGGGTACGACAGACTACATACCGAGTACCGGTATACCGGTACATACCGAGACCCCTCCGTACCTCGGAAAGTATGTTAAGCCATGTTAAGCCGTTGGTCCGGGCTGTCATTCGTGGCTCTTTGGCAGTCGTTACGGGTCGTCAGAAGCCCCAAAGTCTGACAACCAGTCTTACCAAGGGGTATTGTAATACCTAGGTCAGATAGGCAGTCGTTCCATATAAAATACTAATATTCAGCTGCATCAGGTTAGATTGAAAGCCGACCCCAACATAGTTGCGAAAAGGCTAGGCAGATTGATTGAATTGAGATTGATAAAAGCTTTTAGAGTTTTTAGGTTAGACTTTAATCAACGTTTAGATGACTAACGGTTATTTGAGTGATTGTTAAGAAGAGTAACTAATATGAATGTAAAAATTCTTGCTGGCTCATTTTCTATCTATTTTTCATTTCATTTTCTTATCTTTGTCACCTAGTTTTGACAGTACTACCTTGTTCGGTAAAAATTAAATGTTTTAGTCACTACTAGACAAAATTGTTTAGTGACTAAAAAATTTAATGGCAAACCGCTTACAATGTCGTAGATCCGGACTGACATCTGCTCTGACCTCTATGTGAGTACATTACTTAGTTATTTAGTTCTTACAACGTTATGGAAGCGAAAGTGAAGACACAGTATTTTGGTAAGAAATTAATGCAGTGACATTTGTTTTTGTTAACATAATATATTATAATATACTTGCTACTACTTCCTTGGTTTAAATTTATAAACATTAAAAAAGAAACTCTTATCAGTATCGGTCCGAAACATGGCTATCAATTACTTTTTTTCAAAAGTATTCAATGCACAGTTTTGACTTCACTATGATTTTATTATAAGTATTCTGCATACGGAACCTGTCATAACTCTATTCACTTATAAAAAACACAATCATAAATACCATATCAAACACAAAATACTCGTAAATGATGCGCATCCATCGCGTGTTTCCACGGCAATGCGATCCAGATTTCCTGAAATACTCGAAATATCTCGTGATCTAGCCTCGTCGGTTATGCTGGCTACTGGTTAGGCTTTAGTAAATTCACGGCTGAAAATGAGAATCCATTATCGTCGCGTGTACTGTAGATTTTGAGAGTAATAAATTAGAAAGTAATAAGGGTTATGATGCCTTGTGGAGATTTATTTTTGATTGGGTGTATGGAAAGACTGTTTAGTTGGTCAGTGTGCTATACGCATGGTATTTTCGTATAGTCAGAAGTTTAATATAGGACATAATCTGATTGGTTTAATATTTTTGGACTTCATCATCTTGTATCGTTGGATATTTCCAGAACTGCACGCAGCCACAAATCAACTGAAAAATAATTGTTGTATTTGAAGTACCTACCAAAACTCTAAAAGTAACCAATATAAAAAAATGGGTTAGACGATGAAAATACTAACATGATAGAAAGCATATTTTACAAAATATAGCCTAAAATATTGGCGACATTTTGCGCCCAGATTTTGTCGCGAATAATACCAGTAATTTTACGTGGAAAACACGTCTCCCATAAGATAATAAATATAAGTTTTAAAGTTTACATAATCCTGTTTCAACTTTCTGAAACTTTACAATTTATGCATAAAGAAATTCTTTTAGTTTAACACTATTTTAAGTTTGCATATTTTCTAAGTTTTATTTTTGCAGAAGGTAATTAAGAATTTCTACGTTGCTAAAAGCGTGCACTACTTAATCTATGTGAGATTTCTTTGAATTGTTATTATTCAGAGTAATATTTTTAAATAAGCAAAGAAGGTACAAGAGCGGGGTAGGTAAAAGGGCACTAAATAAAATATTAACAGAAAAAAGTTATTACACAATTGACGAATTTCTTAATGATGAATCACTGACTAATTGACATGCTAATAATCCATTTGACTTTTGACTTTTTTATTTTTTTATTACTGCTACCTTTTTGACATTTGACATTTTTTGTATTAATTTGACATTTACTGCAATTTGAACGATTTGACATTAACTTTTATAATGTATTGTTAAAATTTCCTACTTGTTATTTAAATTTTATATGTCTTTAAATTTGTGTAAATTAACATAATTTGCATGCCCATGTGACAGTAGAACATGGAGGACTTTCTTAATAAAACATCAATGTAATAATTACCCATGTTTGCAAAGTAATAAATGATTTGATTTTGATTTGATTTGATTTTGAAGGTAAGTACAATTCTACAGCAAAAATTACTCTGACATTTTGCCTTATTTATCGTTATTAAAGCTCAGAACTTTAAACCTTATATTCTATTTCAATAAACTAAAGAAGAAAACATGTTTAATTTTGTAGTAAAATTACCTAACAAATCCTTTCAAAGAACTATTAAAGTTTAAATTGCGCGGCGACACTTTGAACTCGTTTAGGTACGAACACTATTGGGGACCTACCAAAAACAGTTACGTACAATTTATTTACAAAACCTTTAAATGCCTTTTGCCAGACACTAAAAACTTAAAAGAGCCTATTTAATTTGTCTCCGTCGCTTCATAATTATCAATGTTCCTACCTAACTCTATTATGGAGGGAAGTATGTTTCTGAGTGAAGCGAACAAAATAAAACTAGGAGTGTCAAAGGAAACACGAATCACGGTCGCCATTAAACGAACAATTCGTTTAGTCACTTCGGAATAATTAATTGTCAGGGATTTTTTTTAGGCTATTGAATATTTTTTCAAGTATTTTTTAGCAAGCATTCTAATCTATTTTTATTCACAACCTTGATGTATTTTGTAACCAGCTACCCCCAAGGTACGCCTTGGGGGTAGCTGGTTACAAAATGTTGCAGAGACATAGTTCTTAATTTTGATCTACTTTATTTTTTAAATACCTATAGGAAAAATAAATTATATTCTTTTATTAGTTTGCAGGGTGCGGGGGAGCATCAAAGGCATTCTGAAGGTCATAAGTGATAAGCCGTATTGCGCCATTATGGCGCATTGGGTACATTTACATGTGCATGTACCAGGTACGTTTGGTGAGTGCAAAATTTTGTTTTACATTTGTTACTAAGATAGCTTATAAGTAGTGTGTATTACGATGGAAAGGTCTGATATGTTTAATATTAAGGAAAATAAATAAGCTAGCTTTTTGTAGTTGTAATTAGCCCAATTCTTTCGTTATATTATCACTCAACGTTCAAGTTTCTGTCACCACTCTACGAAAATTACGTATTATTCTCCGTGGATGTCATTTTAATTTTCATTAAAACCACCGGAACATTTCAAACGAAAAACATGTTATACAACTTTTCAACATTCACCAGGATAAAAAGATATAAAAAATTCTCATAACACAAAACAATAACCAACTTAATACTTTCCAAAAAGAGCCCAATTCAATAGAAAACACAATATTTGTTACACTAACATCAAATAGTCTAGGGATTGTAAACAGTGGAGTGACATAGGTCAATCTAATCCAATCGATGTACGCTGTCGACATAGCTAGGGGAAAGCCAACATAAGTCCCTGTCTACGTGGGTATGCATGTAATGAAGTGATGTCACGTATACTGAACTGATTAAATTATCTACTGCTCTAGACTTATGACAGCCTAGTACTTTTTAGAAAAAACATGTGATCTTGTATATGACACGGTTCTATGGTATACAGCGAAGGTGCCGTACCGGCCCGCTAGGGCCGATGCCTGCCGGGGTTGCGAAGAAATCCGAAATGGAGATCGTGGCCTCAGCAACATGGCAACTGAAGGAACACGGGTGGATTTTAGTCAGTAAGAGTCTGACTCCCACTCTGCCCAAAGTGGGAGAAGTTATATAATAACTTCCCACCCAAAAAGAAAACGGCGCCGTGCCGTAGTGCCACCATGTCGTCAACAAACTTCCATTGATAGTGATCCATACAACACTGACAACCATACCTACACACGACAAATAAACCGTAGTTTTTCACGGCAAGAAAAACATGTGTGTTAAAAGGCCATTAGAGGGTTAATAGTTAGCGATAAGTAATGTAGGTACAAACTTACACATTTCGCCTCCCCTGCCACAATAGTATTTGTTAATCAACAATCTATACCTATCTATAAAACGAAGTCGGGATAGTTACACCATTTAAAACTCAGGAACGGCTGGACCGATTTTTATGATCTTTGTTTTCTTGGATTTATCTTGGCTCCGAATAGCAAAATAAGTGTCAAAACAACGGAAAAATTCACGTTTTTTTTTTTAAGTGAAAACTTCTTTAGGCGCGTTGGGCATTTTTGAAATGGGACTAAACCATTGATTTCGCGACACTGTAACGACACCTCATTTTTGTAAACACGATTGTGCTCTTTATTTATATTACAGTGCGGATCAATGTTCTACGCGAGTATTTTTACTTTAAAGGTTTTGTAAACGCGATTGTTGTCTTTATTTATATTACGTTACGGATCAATGTTCTATGCAAGTATTTTTACTTTAAAGGTTTTGTAAACGCGATTGTGCTCTTTATTTAGATAAGGTTATGGACCAATGTTCTATACGCGTATTTTTCTTCCACCAAGGCGATCTTGTTCAAGTTTTCACTTCTGTCGGCACTCCCGGAGTGCCACTTTTTTTTTATAATTATTTAATTAGATAGGTAGGGAGATAGGTCGGTAGGTGCACCGTAGATAATAAGTACTTAGTGCTACCTATGCAAAGCCGGGCCGGGTGAAGCTAGTTATTATTAAAGTAAACAATATTAGTTTATCAACATTGATGCAATTCAACGTACTTACATAAATTTTTAAAATGGCTACATTAATTCCGACATTAATGAGATGCGAGCCTATAATTATAGACATTATTTTATAATAATTATCTTCCCGTAGATAATACTTGTACTTACTGACGCCTACAGAAAGTAGTTAAGAATAATGAAGGCGTTAAAGATATTTTCTCATATAACGTTTTATATTTATGATATCATGAAACGTTTTAATACCTTCAATAACAGTTACACTTCCTACGCATAACAATTATTATAGTCTTTTTTGTACATGAAAAATCATTTTCTAAATTTTAGAACATGATTTTTCGTTAGTTTTTTTTTATATTTTTTTGTATCATACTTTTTAGAATCTAAAAAGTATGAAACAAAAAAATATTTTAGACAGAAATCAAGACATATGTACAAAAATGGTCAAGGTGCACCATGGTGGGGCATGTACACCTACAAAATTACAATGGCATGCGACCACGGCATTCAGCGCTCGGTGTGGCAACACGCCGTGTTCGAGTTCGCGACAAGTCAATCGTCATCCCGAGGATGCCTCGTTGAGAGGTGAAACACGTGTCTATTTCTTTCAGGGTTTTTTATGGCTCTTTAGAAATAGCTAAGCGGAACAGGTTACTAAATATATTCACGTCTATTGTATTTTATAATGGATTTCCACAAGATTACGCCTGAATCAATTAACTATCGCTAAATTTAGTTAAATCTGCCAAATCTTTAACTGAATTTACTTTAAAAAGAAATGCCTCGGCGACCGAGCTCTGCTCGGGTGAAAATAGAGAATGCTCATTTAATAGTAGGTCTAGGAAAGTACATACTAATTCCATGCTGTTATTAAAGTAGGCACTTACTAGTTCCATGCTGCCATGTCATTATTCTAAGGTAGCCATCTTGTTCTTAACTATGGGCGATCAAGCTCTGCTCGGGTGAAAATATGTAGAAAACGATTTTTTTCAGATATGGGACCTAGCTAGATCGATTTTTCGCCACCGTAACGCCACCCCTATATTACAACTTTCATCGAAATCGTTAGAGCCATTTTCCAGAACGTGATTACAAATATATAAATACACAAATATTGCTCATTTAATAGTATAGGATACACCTAGACGAATATATTTGAATATATTTCCTATAATATTAATTATGTTTGCAATAAGTCTGCTTTGGAAACATCACAGGACGAACCTTCATTTTCGTAACTTCTCTGACGATACAATGACGACATTGCGAGCTGCTCTTGTAGTTTGACCCAACCTTCAGACTGCCTAATATGAATATTGGCAGGCTGTGAAAAATGCAGATCAGCCCTTTGTTATAGTAGGTAATCTTACATTAATCTGCCTAGCCTTTTCCCAACTATGTTGGGGTCGGCCTCCAGTCTAACCGGATGCAGCTGAATACCAGTATTTTACATGGAGCGACTGCCTATCTGACCACCACAACCCACTAACTAGGTAATACGATACCCCTTGGTAAGACTGCTGGTTGTCAGACTTTCGGGCTTCTGACGACCCGTTACGACTGTCAAAGATCCACGAAAAACAGCCGGGACCAACGGCTTAATCTTAATCGGCAGTAATCTTATATACTTAACAATAATAGGTAATAGAAAGAATACTAAAACAAATTAAAACGAATTGAACGAATTCAGTGAACGCTATAAAAGCGGTCAAGTGCGATTAAACCTCACACACGAAGGATTCCGTACCACCGTGCAATATTTAACACTACCTATATATTTTTTGATATGGCAGCCACAGTAGTAGCGTGAGTCGCCGACGGCACAAAATGTTGCCATTTTAAATATTATATTTGTATAAACATTTAGGACTAGTATTGTATTTATCTTATTTTTGATTTGTTATTTCACTATATGCTGCACCGGTTGTCGTCATCACGTCAGCGCCGGCTATCGCTGAAAACCAGCGCTGGGGTTCTGTCTCGCATGGGGTCGCAGCTTTATGCTGAGCGATGGCCGTTTTGCGTGGATGTGACGCATATTTTCCCCCAATTTGTTATTTACGTGTTTTTTATCTTTCTTTGCGTCATGTTTACCGCAAATAAACGAATTTTCTTTCTTTCTTTCTTCTTTCTAGTACACACTCTGTATAAATTTCTAGTAACTAACTATTACGGTTTAAAAGATACAGCCCTGTGACAGACGGATGGACAGCGCAATTTTAAAATAAAATAAATAAATAGTGTTTTATTTTAGGCAAAATACCCATATACTTTAGTAATTGGGTTGGCACTATTTGAGTATGGAACCCTCAAAACGTGCCATTCTCTACGGCTATTTTCACGTCCCTGGGTGTAAAGGCAGACAAAAGCAACTGCAGTTTATAAAGCAATGTAATAAGCGTTCAATTTTATATGAAACGTGCCTCAACGTATCATGATCGCATGAGATAGTTTGCGAATGCAGTTTTTATCAAATTGCTTTTCAGTCTAACGACCAGATTGCGTTAGTTCAAGGATTTAGTATCAAATTAAATACAAAGGGGATTTGACACATCAATTTTACTTTTATCGTTTTCTTTCTTAATACGATATGAAAGATCAAAATCGCCAGATAAGCTTAACTTCATAATAGGGATGAAGACTAAAAAAAATTTTGTCCGACTTGTAGATTATTAAAAATATTGGACACGTATTTTTTTCTTTTTTACGCGATCAAAAGATAACGAGTGTGTAGATTTTATACTTACTTGTGATGTAGCGACTTTAATGCGTTTTATCTACCTAAGTATTTTTTATGAAGCAAAAACTACATTTCTAATAAAAAAAAATATTATCTGACTGACTGACGATATAGTTTTTATTTATTTTTTGACCCAGGCATCATCCCTATTCTGCTCTGCTAACCTTTTTTAGGGTTCCGTTGCCAAATGGCAAAAAACGGAACCCTTATAGATTCGTCATGTCAGTCTGTCTGTCTGTCTGTCTGTCTGTCTGTCCGTCCGTATGTCACAGCCACTTTTTTCCGAAACTATAAGAGCTACGCTGTTGAAACTTGGTAAGTAGATGTATTCTGTGAACCGCATTAAGATTTTCACATAAAAATAGAAAAAAAACAAATAATTTTGGAGTTCCCCATACTTAGAACTGAAACTCAAAAAATTTTTTTTCATCAATCCCATACGTGTGGGGTATCTATGGATAGGTCTTCAAAAATAATATTGAGGTTTCTAATATCATTTTTTTGCTAAACTGAATAGTTTGCGCGAGAGACACTTCCAAAGTGGTAAAATGTGTGTCCCCCCCCCTGTAACTTCTAAAATAAGAGAATGATAAAACTAAAAAAAATATATGATGTACATTACCATGTAAACTTCTACCAAAAATTGGTTTGAACGAGATCTAACAAGTAGTTTTTTTTTAATACGTCATAAATCGTAAACCGCAATTTACCTTTCATTCAATGTTACTTGCTGCTACGGAACCCTTCATGGGCGAGTACGACTCGCACTTGGCCGGTTTTTATTTTTGGGTGGGAAATTATCAAATAACTTCTCCCGCTCTGGGTGGAGCAGGAGTCAGACTCTTCCTGACTAAAACCCACCCGTATTCCTTCAGTTGCCATGTTGCCGGGGGGCCACGATTTCCCTATCGGCCCATATTCGCAGCCCCGGCAGGCATTGGCCCTAGCGCGGACCCCGTCAATTCTGCTGACATCTCTTTGAGGCGCGCGTGGAACACAACGCGCCGTCGACCCGGGCTTGGTCCTTATCGGACGATGACCTACCCATTGCTCACTGTCCGCAAGCCCGCGCCTACGGTGGCCGGAAATCTGTCTGTGATTCCCGACGCCCAGGGCGTCTCCTCCTGCGGCGGTTAGGGGCGCGAGGGCGTGAAATTTGCCTCTCCCTCACGCGCTCCATCTCCTCCTTTGCGAGCATTACTGTTTCGTAGAAGGAGGTGACGGCCTCCCATTTCCTCTCGCTCCGTAGCATGGCCCGAATCAGGGCCGGACGCGAGAGATCACCGCCGCCGATCGCCTCCACGAGGACACGGCGATGCCCTGCCCAAGCAGGCAGACCTCCACCGTATGCTCCACCGTGTCTTCCGGGCGATCCACACAGTGACGATACCCGTGCTCTGCTAAGCCTAAAGGCACTATCTCTGAGATACGCCCTTTTCGTTTTTTTATACCATTCAATAGCTTTAACGATTTCACATCTAATGGAATAAGCGAAATAGCGCTAACTTATTTTTTTTTTTTTAAACCACTAAGAAATTTTTTATACCTACCTCCATTTTTCCATAAATTACAATTTACAAAAAGTAAATTTTCTTAAACTTACTTTGGTTGAGATACCGCCTTTGGGCTTTGCAGGGCTGCATTTATGGTATTTTTTTTTCAATCTGCAAATACTTTTATGACTGCAAAAAAATAGTGAAAGTTCTATACCTAAATAACCAAGTAAACAAATAAAAATAATATTAATAAAAATAAAAAAAATGCAGGCAGACATAACATAACATCACGCCTGTATTTCCTCGAAAGATTCGGCAGAGGTGTACCTATAGTACCTACACCATCATTTCACCATTCAAGTTTAAGTCTCATGTAATAAGGGGGCGAGCCTACTGCCATCAACCAGGCACAATCCAGACTCCAAGGTGCCACTGTGAAACATCTGATGGAAAAACCCAATAACACTTTGTTCGACCTGGGAATCGAAACCAGGACCTCATGTTCAGCAGTAAATCTTGCAACCACTAGACCATCGAAGCAGACATTTTTAATATTGGTGACGTTCCAACTGCTTTTATTTATTTAAGATTCATCATCTACCTAGCCTTTTCCCAACTATGTTGGGGTCGGCTTCCAGTCTAACCAGATGCAACTGAATACTAGTATTTTACATGGAGTGACTGCCTATCTGACCTCCACAACCTAGTTACTTGGTAAGACTGGTTGTCAGACTTTTGGGCTTCTAACTACCCGTAACGACTGTTAAAAATCTACAAATAACAGCCGGGACCAACGGCTTAACGTGCTTTCCGTGGCACGGAGGGGTCTTGGTATGTAAAGATGGTCACCCATCCACGGACCAACCGCGGCAAGCGTAGCTTTATCTGGTCGATCGATCCGTGTGGCTGTTATTGCTTAGCCACAAACCCCTATTTATTTAAGATTCAAAGACTGAAAATGCTTTTAAACTCGTACAAAAAAAAAAACTCAACGCAGAGAAAATGAATATGTATATTTCAAAGAAACGTTTTGAATGCAGATTCAGATTTTATAGTTGAAACTAAAAAATATACGTTCAAATACCGTTCGTTGAAAAACATGAAATGAACAACATTTACCTTCGTTATTTATTCATACGAGATTGTGAGTTCAAATCCGGGCAAGTACCAATGTGACTTTTTCAATTCATATGACGTACTTTCCGAGTTTATCTTGGAGATTACTAACATCGGTGAAAAACATCGTGAGGAAACCTGGACTTTATCTATATGTCGGAGACGGGTATGTGACTCTCGTTATTTTCAGCGATATTTTAACTACTGTGGGCGTAGTGTGGGTAGTGTTGGTTAATGCGCAATAGAAAAATAGTTTGCAGTTCATATCACATTATAATTTACTATCAAAAGAATCACACTAGCTAAATTATACACACACTGTGCGCGACGGCGTTTATTAAAATCACCAATTAACAAAATGATCACAAATTACAACTAACACAATAACTGAGCACCACGAACCGAGAACAGTTCCGCGACGTCTTGACTCCAATGCGACCAGAGGCTGAATGCTCCTCGCCGTGGCCTTAAAACATCACGACTCTGTAGAAGCGCGCCTTTTTTGGTGTAGGTAGATCACTCTTGATGTCGCCAGTGGCGCGCTTGCAATTCGTTTCGTGTCCGTAATAATGACCGGATCCGACATATATATACATACTAGCTGCGCCCCGCGGTTTCACCCGCATAAGTCTCGATCCTGTGGGAAAAAAAAAGTATCCTATGTTCTTTTCCAGGGCATCATCTATATACGTGCCAAATTTCATCCAAATCCGTTCAGCCGTTTTAGCGTGAAGGCGTAACAAACAAACTTACTTTCGCATTTATAATATTACTAGCTTCTGCCCGCGACTTCGTTCACGTGGAAGTCGTAAGATACCACAATTTACTACAATAACAGCCACATTTTTATAAAACATCCCTGTATACCTACTACATTTGTAGTTTTATTCTCAGCAGTCAAAATATGCAGAGTCAGGAATGGTGACTCGGGAGCAAGCGACGTACAGTTGTCCGTGTGAGAAGCAGCTTATCCTGAGGTTGATACCCGCAGCTTTCAGCCTTCGGTGTCGGACCCTGTGACTTGTTGATTGCAAAGCATACGTTCCCAGAGAACTGCATGCGCTTGAACTGATAATTTTGGGGAATTAGTGATATACGCGCTATAAACACTGTCTTACCATCGCCATAACCTGTTAGAATTTCCACCTCGATGACGTTTCTCTGCAAAGACGTGACTTTGAGCCGGGTTCTGTTACACAGATGTACAACCGGAAGTCCACTTGCCATTTGCGAATTGAGAAAATCTACGGGGTAATGTGCGGCATCATCTTCATCCACATCAGTATTAATGGAGGTGTATATCACTTCACTCAATTTGTGAGAGAATACTGTGGTTGATCGCTGCAGCTTGATCATTTTCGGAGTTAAAATGGAAACACGCCCAAGAATTCTCTTGGTACGGTATTTGACTGATGTCCCCGTATACCAGACGAATAAGATCTTCTTAAGTGGGATCTACTTTACCAAGAGTCTCTGGTAGAGTGCCTCAAACAACTTTTAGAAGAATTGAGCATTTGAATTCCCGCCAAGCCGAGCTCGTATGATGATGGTCAAGCGCAGTCTATGAACTCTCGACCGTAGAGTCGACCTTTTCAACGAAGTATTCACTTTGTCAGTCAGGACTGTAACACCACCCATTATGTCTTGGTTCCTGCGGATGTCCTGCAGGGTTCTGTTTACAGCTTCCACTGCTTTCCTTTTTGCCATAATGCATTCATCCCATACGATGAAGCGCAATCCCTAAGCACACATCCCTTGTTACTGTTGCGTAACACCCCACAAACAAGCGTTTCGTTGCTCTTTAAATTGATGGGAATCTTAAACATGGCGTGCGCTGTTTTGTCACCAGAAAGCAGTGTGGCAACGATTCCAGAAGATCCACACACAGATTTTAAAATCGCTAGGACAAATCTGCTGTCAAAATCTGTAAAATTCCTTTTATTCCTATAGTCTTCAGCTCTAAAATGATCAGAACACAACCTTGAATGTTTTGTGACTGTAAAGTACTTGTAACGTAGCAGTTTCCCATAGCTTACGAAGTTTTTCTTTTTAACCAACTTCAAAAAAAGGAGGTTTCTCAATTCGACCGTATATATATATTTTTTTATGTGTGTTCGCGGATAAATTCGTCGTTTATGAACCGATTTTGATGATTCTTTTTTTGTTGGAAAAGAAATATTTCAAAAGTGGTACCATGATAAGGAAACCAGGATCTGATGATGGCATCCCAGAGAAATAGAGGGAACTCTTCAAATATTATAGGCAAACCTATAGCAATTTGGGTATTTTTTATAGTAACTCGTGCAGTTGCTCTTGGAAAGCACTATTTGGTTAAGTGGAACTGATGATGATGACCACAAATAGCCACCGGAACTACTAAATAATAAGTATTTCACGGGTTGCGATTCGATTACTTTAATAGGTTGCAATGTAATTTATGCTCGTCACAATGCATATGGAGAAGTGGAGTTGATGGTGAAGTACCAGGAGAACTTTCAATGATGAACGTCCCTGCATTGGGAAAAGCAATATTTTGTAAAAGGTGATGAGCAGTTGGCATTAAGCTAATGTAACTTAGACAAATTACAAATTGACCCACTAAAAAGCGAGAAATAAAAACTTTTTACAAAAAAAAAAACAATCGACTCGTATTACAAAATGTAAAAAAAAAACAAAAACAAAAAAAACCGTAGTTGGGAATCGATCTTACAACTCCATGTTTACAAAGCAATCGTCCAACCGCTGAGTTAATTGCTTCGTTGAAATTTACTTAAAATAGCCGTTCCTATATATTTCATGATTGACTGCTTAGTTCCATAAAGGTATAGTGTGATGATAATCATTTAAAAAGTTAAATCGAAAACCATCTACAGTATCCTAATCTTTTGGCGCGTTTTTTTCCAAAAATACGAACATCTATACATATAATAAAATCGTAGCGATGTCAAAACTGTACATTGAATATTTTTGAAAAAAAGTAATTGCTACGAGGTCGGGGATCGATTCTAATGCCGAAAATATTTTTTTTAGAATTTTTGTCTGTTTGTCTGTATGTATGTTCCAGCATGGCGCAAATTCTACCGGACAGATTCTGATAAAATTTTACATAGATATTCCCTGTGTGTCTGGTCAAACTATAGGGTATAAACTATCACGCTATTTACTATGGGGGACAAGCAATATTACATTATGACGTATTTGTATGTTCCAGCATGACGCAAATTCTACCGGATAGATTCTGTTAAAATTTTACATAGGTATTCCCTATAAGTCTGGTCAAACTATAGGGTATAAACTATCACGCTATTTACTATGGGGGACGAGCAATATTATATTATGTTCGTATTTTTGGAAAAAAACGCGCCGAAATATTATAATAGGATATTGCAGATGATTATCGATTTAACTTTTTAAATGATTATCATCACGCTATACCTTTATGGAACTAAGCAGTCAATCGTGAAATATATAGGAATGGCTATTTTAGGGAAGTTTCAACGAAGCAATTAACTCAGCGGTTGGACGATTGCTTTGCAAACACGGGGTTGTAAGTTCGATTCCCAACTGCGGTTTTTTGTTTTTCTTTTTTTTTCACGTTGTACTTATATTTTTTTTTTTTGATTATGTATCCATACATATAATAAAATCGTAGCGAAGTTAAAATTGTACATTGAATATTTTGAAAGAAAGTTATTGCTACGAGGTCTGGGATCGATTCTTATGCAGAAAATTTAGTTTTCAGAATGTTTGTCTATTTCAACTGTAGGGTATAGACTATCACGCTATTTTCTATGGGGATGAGCAATATTACATTATATCGAATTTGTATGTTCTAACGTGACGCAAATTGTACCGGATAGATTATGTTAAAATTTTGCATAGGTATTCCCTATAAGTCTGGTCAAATTGTACGGTATAAACGATCACGCTATTTACTATGGGGGACGAGCAATATTATATTATGTTCGTATTTTTGGAAAAAAACGCGCCAAAAGATTAGGATACTGTAGATGGTTTTCGATTTAACTTTTTAAATGATTATCATCACACTATACCTTTATGGAACTAAGCAGTCAATCATGAAATATATAGGAACGGCTATTTTAAGTAAATTTCCACGAAGCAATTAACTCAGCGGTTGGACGATTGCTTTGTAAACATGGAGTTGTAAGATCGATTCCCAACTACGGTTTTTTTTTGTTTTTGTTTTTTTTTTACATTTTGTAATACGAGTCGATTGTTTTTTTTTTGTAAAAAGTTTTTATTTCTCGCTTTTTAGTGGGTCAATTTGTAATTTGTCTAAGTTACATTAGCTTAATGCCAACTGCTCATCACCTTTTACAAAATATTGCTTTTCCCAATGCAGGGACGTTCATCATTGAAAGTTCTCCTGGTACTTCACCATCAACTCCACTTCTCCATATGCATTGTGACGAGCATAAATTACATTGCAACCTATTAAAGTAATCGAATCGCAACCCGTGAAATACTTATTATTTAGTAGTTCCGGTGGCTATTTGTGGTCATCATCATCAGTTCCACTTAACCAAATAGTGCTTTCCAAGAGCAACTGCACGAGTTACTATAAAAAATACCCAAATTGCTATAGGTTTGCCTATAATATTTGAAGAGTTCCCTCTATTTCTCTGGGATGCCATCATCAGATCCTGGTTTCCTTATCATGGTACCACTTTTGAAATATTTCTTTTCCAACAAAAAAAGAATCATCAAAATCGGTTCATAAACGACGAATTTATCCGCGAACACACATAAAAAAATATATATATACGGTCGAATTGAGAAACCTCCTTTTTTTGAAGTTGGTTAAAAAGAAAAACTTCGTAAGCTATGGGAAACTGCTACGTTACAAGTACTTTACAGTCACAAAACATTCAAGGTTGTGTTCTGATCATTTTAGAGCTGAAGACTATAGGAATAAAAGGAATTTTACAGATTTTGACAGCAGATTTGTCCTAGCGATTTTAAAATCTGTGTGTGGATCTTCTGGAATCGTTGCCACACTGCTTTCTGGTGACAAAACAGCGCACGCCATGTTTAAGATTCCCATCAATTTAAAGAGCAACGAAACGCCTGTTTGTGGGGTGTTACGCAACAGTAACAAGGGATGTGTGCTTAGGGATTGCGCTTCATCGTATGGGATGAATGCATTATGGCAAAAAGGAAAGCAGTGGAAGCTGTAAACAGAACCCTGCAGGACATCCGCAGGAACCAAGACATGATGGGTGGTGTTACAGTCCTGACTGACAAAGTGAATACTTCGTTGAAAAGGAGTTCAAAGACTGCGCTTGACCATCATCATACGAGCTCGGCTTGGCGGGAATTCAAATGCTCAAGAATTCTCCGATGTTCTTCTAAAAGTTGTTCGAGGCACTCTACCAGAGACTCTTGGTAAAGTAGATCTCACTTAAGAAGATCTTATTCGTCTGGTATACGGGGACATCAGTCAAATACCGTACCAAGAGAATTCTTGGGCGTGTTTCCATTTTAACTCCGAAAATGATCAAGCTGCAGCGATCAACCACAGTATTCTCTCACAAATTGAGTGAAGTGATATACACCTCCATTAATACTGATGTGGACGAAGATGATGCCGCACATTACCCCGTAGAATTTCTCAATTCGCAAATGGCAAGTGGACTTCCGGTTGTACATCTGTGTAACGGAACCCGGCTCAAAGTCACGTCTTTGCAGAGAAACGTCATCGAGGTGGAAATTCTAACAGGTTATGGCGATGGTAAGACAGTGTTTATAGCGCGTATATCACTAATTCCCCAAAATTATCAGTTCAAGCGCATGCAGTTCTCTGGGAACGTATGCTTTGCGATCAACAAGTCACAGGGACCGACACCGAAGGCTGAAAGCTGCGGGTATCAACCTCAGGATAAGCTGCTTCTCACACGGACAACTGTACGTCGCTTGCTCCCGAGTCACCATTCCTGACTCTGCATATTTTGACTGCTGAGAATAAAACTACAAATGTAGTAGGTATACAGGGATGTTTTATGAAAATGTGGCTGTTATTGTAGTAAATTGTGGTATCTTACGACTTCCACGTGAACGAAGTCGCGGGCAGAAGCTAGTAATATAATATTGCTCGTCCCCCATAGTAAATAGCGTGATCGTTTATACCGTACAATTTGACCAGACTTATAGGGAATACCTATGCAAAATTTTAACATAATCTATCCGGTACAATTTGCGTCACGTTAGAACATACAAATTCGATATAATGTAATATTGCTCATCCCCATAGAAAATAGCGTGATAGTCTATACCCTACAGTTGAAATAGACAAACATTCTGAAAACTAAATTTTCTGCATAAGAATCGATCCCAGACCTCGTAGCAATAACTTTCTTTCAAAATATTCAATGTACAATTTTAACTTCGCTACGATTTTATTATATGTATGGATACATAATAAAAAAAAAAATATTAGTACGAAATGTGAAAAAAAAAGAAAAACAAAAACCGCAGTTGGGAATCGAACTTACAACCCCATGTTTACAAAGCAATCGTCCAACCGCTGAGTTAATTGCTTCGTTGAAACTTCCCTAAAATAGCCATTCCTATATATTTCACGATTGACTGCTTAGTTCTATAAAGGTATAGCGTGATGATAATCATTTAAAAAGTTAAATCGATAATCATCTGCAATATCCTAATATTTCGGCGCGTTTTTTTCAAAAAATACGAACATAATATAATATTGCTCGTCCCCCATAGTAAATAGCGTGATAGTTTATACCCTATAGTTTGACCAGACTTATAGGGAATATCTATGTAAAATTTTAACAGAATATATCCGGTAGAATTTGCGTCATGCTGGAACATACAAATACGTCATAATGTAATATTACTCGTCCCCCATAGTAAATAGCGTGATAGTTTATACCCTATAGTTTGACCAGACACACAGGGAATATCTATGTAAAATTTTATCAGAATCTGTCCGGTAGAATTTGCGCCATGCTGGAACATACATACAGACAAACAGACAAACAGACAAAAATTCTAAAAAAAATATTTTCGGCATTAGAATCGATCCCCGACCTCGTAGCAATTACTTTTTTTCAAAAATATTCAATGTACAGTTTTGACATCGCTACGATTTTATTATATGTATAGATAAGGATAAAATGCTCTGTCCTGAATGACTGACTGACGGATCAACGCACAGCCTAAACCACTGATCGTAGAGACCTGAAACTTGGAGGATATATTCTTTGTATGACGTACACATCCGATAAGAAAGGATTTTCCGAAATTTTCTCCCTAAGGGGGTGAAAAAGGGGGGCAAAGTTTGTATGGTACAACGTGATTCCTTGGTCCAATCTACTTCAAATTTTGCATAAAAGTACAAGGCTTTCATGAATTCAAGATAGTATTTCAATCATTATGTTATGGTAGTGCGTTTCCATGGGATAATTTCCGACTTTCACGCGAGCTAAGCCGCGGGAAAAAGCTAGTAGTTAATATAAGTCTCAAATCGCCAACCCGTCTTGAGCAAGCCTGGTGATCAATGCTCGTGCCTTCTCTGCATGAGAAGAGGCCTTTGCCCTGCAGGGGGACAGTAATAGGCTGGTATATTTATTCATACGTGTTTCATGCCAATGTAAACAGTCGTTTAGCCATGTAGGAGCTTTCTAAAATGCTAAAATGAAAAACTTTACGTAGGTCCTAAATAAAATCTATTGATAAAAACTGTGCTGTACTGTGCATTTTGTGAGCACATTTTAGATTTACACGTTTTAGTAGTTTATCGCTTGCAATATTGAAAAAAAAATCGGACTCCAAAACAAATCCAATTCCGCCAAATTATTATTATTTATTTTTTTCAAGAAAGAAATCATTTGCTCTTGTCTAAGTAAGAAAATACTTTTTTTTCTCATGTCGATGTCCTCTCGTATTCTCTTTATCTGTGAAGAGCGGAGTGTATTATCAAAGTTAAATAGTATGCTATAAAATGTCTCAATTTTCAATATAATTATGGCTTTGTATCACGCTGGAAATAAATAATGATAAATACCCTGATATTAATCATTGTTACCACATGTCCAACGATATTTTTCTGCCCATGCCCATTAATTACTGTCTAGACCGGTCAAGTATTAATACTATGTTTGTGGTTTGAGTTTATTCTGGGTTAAACATACGCACCTACCTAAAATCTAAGTTATTTTTCCCTTTGACGGCTTGCCATTTACTTTCCGTAATAATGTTGTGTTTACAACGTAAGTCCCGGAGAAGCTGAAAGCTAAAGTAATAACTTAAGACCCAAATCCAGTCTTAGTCGGATTTGCGGTCCTAAGTTCGGTACGAGGCTTAAATATCTTTATTCTGAGTAGATATTCTATCGAAAACTCTTTCTGTTCCGGAGAAGTAGAATTACGTGGGACACACTGTAAGTTCTTAGAAAATAAAAAACTAAATTAAGCATTAAGTTGCTAATACCTTTACTGTTTTCAAAATACTCTCCATTCCTTTCAAAGCAACGTCGTATTCGATGCAACCATTGAGTTACGGACCAAACGTTCACGCCTCTTCGAGGCTTTTTGGGCTTTGGTCAAATTATGGGGTATACATCTAGTACATATCTTACTGACGCTTAAATTCTCATGTTAGCGTTTTTGCACTTGACTCATACCAACGCTTAAGGTAGCCCGAATCTATTGGTAGGTCACTCTCTTATCAGTCTCTATCATGCGCCGTACGATAATGATATTATCGTCAGTTCTTGCCGTTGCAGGACGTCCCTCGCGCTGGTCATCAGTAAGATTCCTACGATCACGCTTAAATTCATTGAGCCAGTTGTAAATAGTGGCACGCGATGGGGCTTCATCATGGAAGGCTAATCAAAGTCTATCATAACTTTTTTGTTGATTAAGACTACAACGAAAGTCGTAATAAATCATAGAGTGAAAATTTTCTCGCATTAAATTCATTTTGACGCGCTACACCACGCACTTTTCAAATTTCAGCCAATTTATAGGAATAAATGAAAGATACAACATCAGCTACCTAATTGCGCAACGTATTTTGATTACCATTCAAGTAGAATTTATTTCAATTTGAATCGAATTGCTTTTATTTTACGACTTTGGAATTGCAAAACTCCAATATTTTTTAAACAAACTGCGGTCTGTTTGATACTCCATTGAGTGAACGAAATGCGTCTAAAAAGGCTATTAATCGAATTGCGTAACCATTTTGACAGTTGTAATTTTGTTTCAAGCTTTATAGTAATTTGTTTTGTCTGTCAAATGAAATAGAAGCCACTGTAGTGGTCGCAATAGATTTTACTTAGCAATCTTTTTGGGATTAACTCATGAAATCTCCATAATTATTAAGAAAAAAATTAAGTAATAGTCTTCCTGATAAATTGTGAATGTGTTTTTATGTAAAACCTCAATGATAAATCAATTTTATTGGTATGTTAAATATCAAAGCAGCGAGGTCGATTTTTAATAATAATTGTGAAAGTTTTCTTGTGAGTTTAGTGCCTACAACCTAAACTAAAAACAAATATTATGATATTCCAGAAACGAGGTATTTTGGTGGCATTTTAACGAAAGACAAATTCGTACCTCATACCGTAACAAACTTGAGCCACAAGCTTAGCAACCCAGTCGAGCTTGTAATACATTGGAAAAGCAAAAACTTATAATTGAGGAAGAACAAAAAAAAGCAGTTTGAATCATTTTATATTAATGGATTATGTAAGGACATTGATGAACATACCACTATTGCCACATCATTGTCTGTTTAAGGTATGTACTTACTTATTATTTTCTTTCTAAGTGTTGAACATTGAATGTGTGTTAAGTACAGCAACAATGTTACACACATAGGGATGTATTTATAAACATTGCTTATAGTTAAGTGACGTTAAAACCTCAAAAATGTATGATTAAACAGTTGCTCATCATTACATAACTTTATGCAACGTTTATAAATAAACCCCATATTGTTTATTGGTGAATACGAAATGCACCATCAAACGTAAACTTACCATACATTTAAATACCATACATATATTTTCAGTTGCCTAACCTACTACTTGTATGAATTTTTACTTAGCAATTATAACAACAAAGTAAAGAAAGTAGGTAGGCAACTGAAAATATATCTAAGTACCTATCTTAAATGT
Organism: Agrochola lychnidis; assembly: GCA_963680765.1. Classification (NCBI taxonomy): domain Eukaryota; kingdom Metazoa; phylum Arthropoda; class Insecta; order Lepidoptera; family Noctuidae; genus Agrochola; species Agrochola lychnidis. Next base: position 13,817,445 of record OY796864.1, read on the forward strand.
TTTTCACTTATTGTTAATATTATTAAAAAAATCGATCTGCCCAGCCTTTTCCCAACTATGTTGGGGTCGGCTTCCAGTCTAACCGGATGCAGCTGAATACAAGTATTTTACATGGAGTGACTGCCTATCTAACCTCCACAACCCAATAACTAGGTAATACGATACCCCTTGGTAAGACTAATTGTCACTTTCGGGCTTCTGATGACCCATAACGACTGTCAAAGATCCACAAATGACATCCGGGACCAACGGTTTAATATGCTTTTCGAGGCATGAAGGAGTCTCGGTATGTAGAAATGGTCACCCATCCACGGACCAACCCTGGCAAGCGTAGCTTAACCTGATGGATTGCCCCGTGCGGCTGTTAGTACTTAGCCTATTAATATTATTAGTAGGTAAGAATATTTAAGTCAATTGTTGCTTATAATTGACCCAATTGTTGTTTATAGCAGAATATTGCTATTCTGTGGAATATATTGAAGATTTACTATTCTTTTTTTTTCAGGTGTCAGGCTCAACTACATTATTCAAGATTTTTTTTAACTGTCTCTCATACACTTACAACAAGCAGTACATACATAATCCATGATGATTTCCACAGGAAGACATTAGATTCCAAATTCCACTAATCCTTACAGTATGTTTGTTCCAATTCCTTTTTGCTCTATGTCCAAATATTTCATATTAATGTGAATAGATGGTAATGGTGCCGATTCTCTTGTCCAGTGTTGAGTTAAGGTTGTAACAATTTAATAAAACAGTTTTATTTGTTTACCATAATTTATTTCTCTCTATTTCCTTTAAATCTAATGAATGACAGTTAATTTAGGTAAACACCTTTAAATAGTATCATTATAATTATAAAATTGTCTGTTTGTATAAAACAAATAGTATGCCATTCTTAATTATTTCATTTAAAGTTATTTTTATTTGTCCCTCTATAGTTCATAATTAAAACACTTTATTAAAGTTTACACTGTTATCAATTAACACAATAGTTTATATCACTGTCGTACAAGACTATAATCAAGTTTTCTAAAAAAAATATTTCATGAAGGATCTTCAGTTTCTACTTTTGTACTTAAGAAGCTTGAAATCTGAAGTAGCAGAGCAGCAGTGCAGCACAGCAGGGGCAGTATCATTCATGCTGCCTTCATGTCTTCGTAGGTGAAATTCCCCAGGAACTCTACATTTTAAAACAAAGTCATATTACTTTCTGCTCAAATAAAGTACTCATGTGGCAAAGTAGACATATCAACTAGGCCCATGGCTAGATGAAAGCCATCTATTATCATCATCGTCATGCTGGTTGTATAATTTCTTCTTTATTTAGGGCTGATTTTTCAGTCTCCAGATATTTTATAATACTAAATTATAATGGTAATTGGATAAACATAAAATATATATTATGATGTGTCTGTCAAAAGTTCAGCCAAGGAAATATATTCATAATTGAGTTGCTATGCTTAATTCTTAATGATGTGTCAAAAAGCTTACCTTCAATGATTAATACATAAGATTCTTAATCCAATCCATGTTTGCCACCTTGCCACCAATTTCTTTGTTAGGAAGTCAACAATATTGATATTTGGTAGTGTTCCATTCTTGTGTTTTCAGCACGTCTGTGAAAATATTATGAATATGTTTTGTAGTTATCTGTTATTTGGTTAGGTAGTGGATATTATAGTTTATTTCAGCATCTACTTATGTACAAAAATATCAATTAACAATTTTAGTTAGAATGTGAGACATAGTACGTAACTATTATTTTAACCACAATAAATAGTTAACCTCGCGTAAGATGCCTGTGTCTACGCAACAAAAGAATGATTGTCCGTATACGTAGACTCACCAATAATGTACCTACAGCTACAATAATCTAATGAGATACGAAGGTACTCTCATTTTTTTTTTTTTTTTTTCTGTTGGGCATCTCACAGCTGGTTCCGAAAACCGTAGCTGTTTAACCGGTAAATCCTGTGGTTGCCTTAAGCTACTACACTCAAAGCCTCCAGCCAGGGCACAAATACTAAGCTAAAAATTTAAGGATGAACGCTCACTAAGGGCACCCCCTGCGGGGTTCGAGCCTCGGCTTAGGGCGTTATCCGGAGGGAGGACATCAAAAGATGGGACGGGCTGGATCAAAAGGTTTTGATCATTATTATTAGTCGGGGAATTTAAAGCTACGTGCACAGCTGCAACAACTGCTGGCACCTCGTTTTCGAGCAAGGGTCGGGGGGGGGTACTCTCACACACGTTATTCCTATTTATATTGGTTTACTTACTTGTAGTGATAATATCGACTTAGATACTTTTCGCTATGGAGCAAAACAGCCTAAGTCTTAGTCCATGTACTTAATTGTAGTCTGTGATCTTGGTGAAGCTAGTACAAAACGAAGGCGGTGTCTCGAACGAGAGAATTTTCCAAAGTTCTTCCGACTTCCACAAGCCACAAGAATAATGTTCCAAAACTGCTTATTACAGGCCCATGTTTCTGTACGTGAATAGTAAATATAATTTTGTATGTTGAAAAATATAAAACAACTATTAATTTAAAACAAAAACTTTACCGAAATCAACAAAAATAAAATGTAAACAGATGCGTCGCCATGATTGATATCGTATTCTCCACAGAATTCAAAGAATATTCATTCCAGCCCAAATTATTGTCAAAGGTTTAACATGTGATGTCATATGCCTTTCCTTTTCTTTTCCCTACACTCTGATAAAGTTAGAGCAGCAAAGGTATACTTTAGACAGGCAGTAGTTTGCATTAAATCGTCAACGCATAACGCAATGAGGGCAGATCATTCAACTTTTACTCTCAGTGTTGCAATTTTTTTCCCCTAAGTCCACTATAGACTTGCGTCTAGATACATCGAAACGAATCAAAAATCCGATTTCAATCAGAAACGGAATCGTATCGATAATCCGAACTAGACAAACCGATTTCACAAAACCACGGAAGTGTGGTTTTGCCTAAGCAAGTTTTTGTTTATTTTTGAATAGTTTTGATCGATGCACTTACAACCGAATAATATTACTAGAGACGATCGAAACTGCGAGCCGGAGCCTCTCCTGAAATCGGTTTTCTGTTACCGACATTCGGCCGCTGTTTTGGGAGTCCATTTGAAGATTTGAGTATGAAAATAAAACATAACTTATGTAATCATAGTATTTTTAGGGTTCCGTACCTCAAAAGGAAAAACGGAACCCTTACAGGATCACTTCGTTATCAGTCTGTCAAGACCCTTTTTCTCAGGAACGTACGGAGGTATCAAGTTGAAATTAATATCAAATACGTCTGTGGTCCCTTAGAGCTCTAAAAAATCAAGCTTCTAAGTCAACACAATAAAAAATTACGGCTATTTAAGCGACATATTTTGGTACTCACAAATAAATCAAAAACTACCGGGTACTTCGTTGACCTAGACTCATAAAATTTGGCACAAAGCCCGTCTCATTGCACAAGTAAAGGAAAATGACAGAAAATTGTAAATTTTCAGTTTTATCACATACAAAAAGAAAAAACCATTACAAACTTACATTTGCAGTTGGAGAATTGACCGTGACATATATCAATATAGGGGAGATGTTTTTCAACTACAAAGTTGTTTGTTTTTGGGATAAAAACTCCCAGGTTTAGTGGAAATCCCTCTAAGTTGACAACACTGCTTTTCTACGATTTTGTCATAGGCCACAGATAGCAAAGACGTGAAAAGAAAAACGTTTTATTACGTAGTTCAATTGTGGTAGAAAGTATTTTAAAAATTGGTTTTTCATTTTTCGGCAATCATTGTACATTTTTATTTATAAGCACTAGTAGATCATCAGTTGTAATTAAAACAAAATTACATTATAGCACAATAATTTGAATATTAACCATTCATAGATGCTGTAACTAAACATATAAATTTAACAATTATAGACAATTGTATTGAACATCCCTATACAATTTCAGTCGTATGGTAAAAAATGTACATCGCAATTCCAATTATGGCATGCGATTAAGATTGGACTTGCTTTCGATTCAGAATTGCAATCAAAAATAAAATATGTTACGCAATTAGGCTGCAGGTTACCAAAGAGTTCTAAATTCGAAATTTTGAATAAATTTTTCATTGGATTTGTTTCTAACCAGCCAGTTCAAAAAACTTTCAGTGTTACCCTTGCATTTATTTTGGGAAACTATATGTCTATTGTTGTGTTTAGTTGACGTTGAAAAAACTGTTTTGAATTTCTGCTATGACCAGCATATTTTATTTTAAGACTGAATAAGAGTAATTTAAAACCTACTCTGTAGTAATTTTGGAGATATTCACAAAATATGTTTATTATACAGGGTGTTTGGCAGAACGTTGAACATACGAAAATGGTGGACAGGTGGGGTCATCTGCTACTTACTCAGCCCTAATTTATTTGGCCCTGGTCTACTGGATATTTAAAAAAAAATTGCTTTCTTCTAGTTTCACCACTTTCTTAACTTTAAAGTGTAATTTTTTATTAAAAATGGGTAAAACAGGTTGCTTTATGATGGCTGGAAAAAAGTTATGAGTCCTCAAACTTACAGAAAGATGTAAAAATACTTAAATCTTAACTACAACTTGCATTAAAAAAAAAAATGACAAGGCCAAATAAATTAGGGTTGAGTAAGTAGCAGATGACCCCACCTATCCACCATTTTTGTATGTTCAACGTTCTGCCAAACACCCTGTAGAATCGACCTGAAATAGTCTCGTTCAGCAAAGCTATTTGTTGGCTTAGCGTGACGGTCATTCACCGTCTGCCATAGTTAATTAAATCGATTGTCTCTGCAGCTGCGGTCGAGTACCATCCTGCAGCCATTCCATAGATTTATCGAATTATTGGCCTAACAAATTGTTCGTATCGAGTTGCAGAGTTATTAAGAAGCTCGTTGAGATGATGATCGTTCAATTTATTTGAAATGCGTATCAACGGATTTACATAAACGATTGAGATAATATTATACTTAGATAAATCAGAACACTATGTTGACTTAATGGTGCCTTTTCAAAAAATAACTTTATTAATTAATAAACTTAATTAACGAATGATAAGATAAAGTTACAATTTTTTTTTAAATCTTTCTTATTCATGCAATGGTGCCGATTCTCTTGTCACAAATGCCTCTAAACTAAACTAAAAATCACCAAAATTTAGTTTATTCCTGTCAAACGACGATTTCCTATTCTGAAATAGACTAAAGTGACACAACTTAACTATATTTTAGTTTGACAGCACTAAGATGGCACTGAGATATTAGTTTAGTGAAAATGGCAATTTTGCTATTCTGAATTTGACGTTTTTAACCTAAAATTTAGATTTTCTAACTAAATATGACTATTTTTAATCGCGACTAAAAACATGTGGAATAAAATTGGTTGTCATGAACTAAAATTCACACCAACACCTCGACTTCAGATGAAAAAACAGTTCTGAATATTTTTTTTTTCTTTTGCTTATATCTCGAAAACGGTGTGTCCAATCGCAAAAATAATGAAAATTTCGACACCCTTTATAAGACCCTTAAACCCCTAACATTCTACATGTAGGTAATATTTTTTCTTATTTTCCACACAAAAAGTGAAAAATCCATATAAAACACGTCGAGGCTGCCCCCCCCTGCGCGCCTCCGTCTCTAAAAAGATTCACGTGGTTAGGTATCACGTGTGGAGTCGCGGTTGTCAAATTCGATTTAGATGTGTCAAAATTATTTTTAAATTTAGAGAATTTATTTTGCAGAATAGCTTTGAGATTCTCATAATCAAAAATAAGGAATTTTAGTGATAGTTTAGTTAGTTTAGTTCGGTGTACAAGAGAATCGACACCATTGTCACGAGAACCAAACACGTATGCCAAATTTCAGCCCGATAGCTTCAGTGGAAGTGGTTGAAATATTGATTGCAATATTCCAGGAAATTTATAAAAAAAGTGAAGTTAAATAAAAGCTTTTAATAAAAACCGGCCAAGTGCGTGTCGGACCACGCACAATGAAGGGTTCTGTAGTTGGGATGAATTTATCCCAAAAACAAACTTAACTTTGTAGTTGAAAAATATGTTCTCCCATACGGAATGTATGGGAAAACATGTTTTTGCAACTGTAAAGTTAAGTTGGTCAATTATTACTCGTTAACCTGTAGAGCCTACTTAGCTGTGATAGTTTTTCTTTTAATTTCGTTATATCAGCTACTGTTGTGATTTTTTTCACACACCCAAAACCAACCATTTAGCCGGCAGGGGGGGGGACACTTGATTCTAACAAAAATTAGCACTTTAAAGCTTAATATTTCGCAAACGAATCCCTGAATCCAAAAATGGATTTCACAAACTCCCAATATTTTTGAAGGACCTTTCCAATGATACCCCTCACTATGGGGTAAAAAAATAAAAAAAATAAAAATTACCACTTTACGTGTATGAGAGGTACCCTAAAAAGAAATTTTTTTCATAATATTGTTTTACCACTTTGTCGATGTAATTAATATGTATATATATGCCAAATTACAACTTTCTAGTACTAAGGGCCTCGGAGCTAGACCGCGGACAGACAGACAGACAGACAGACGGACATGACGAAACTATAAGGGTTCCTTGTTTACTACGGAACCCTAAAAAGGAAAGACCTTTATTTTGTGCTATTACGTGCCACATAAAAAACAAAAATAAATAACAAAAAAGATGGGGAAAATTATAGGGAATATATTTTGGTTTATAAGCTTCAAACATGCATTTTCAAATCACAAAAAAAACTGCAGAGTACCGAAAATATAGTTAAGTGTCCTATGCCTATGACCTATTTTTCACTTGACCTAAATTACCGCTCATAGTAGGCATAACCGAATATGTCCTTGAACTACATTGAAGGATGATTAGCAAAGCCATTAATATGTTAGCCTTAGTAATGAAGTTAAAACATTGAAACCCTAAAAGGTGCAGTAAAATTTATAAAAACCCTGCGTCTACTTTCCTGTTTATTTGCCCACATTTACACCTTCACAACGCACTTACATTTACATAATCGCTTGTTCGAGCGCGCTATAAATATTTGAATATCATGCAAATGGGAAAATTTGACTTCTTGGCCCAACAAAAATAATTCTGTTGTGGATCGTTCACGACACTTGTCCCCGTTGACAGACGGCCCACTCAAGCTTCAAGTAGTTGCAAAACTCGATGTTAAAAATAAATGAGAAACATAATATTTTTGGAGAAGATATTCTCTCCAGTTTTGCAAATTTTCTTATGATAATTTTAATAATGATGACATTGAGATGACATCTTGTAATCGAATGCTAAAAATGTCAAAAACCCTTAAAAAACATTGCTTAACAATGACTACGTTCATTGAATAATGTTTATTTTAGAAGTACCAGAGTATACTGGTAAAGTGCTTCTCATTGTTAAACCATTCCAATTATTCAAAACGACACAAGCTATTTTTTACTTTGCACCGCTGAAATTAAAACCGACTTTCCCACGACCCTAACTTTTTTAAACAATTGAAGACCGTGTACCTACATACGGGAAAACCATTACGAAGCGTGTTTCTCTTGTTTTCAGTCCGTTTTAAATTGGTTTCATTCCAAAAGAAGAAATAAAAAAAAATGGAATGGGATCTTGCTAATAATCAGGCTGAAAACACACTCACTGTGTGACATTTTCATTTACCCTCCCTACAAACCCTGGGCGTACGAAGTTTTGAGTTTAATGGTGGTCGTTATTCTATATAAAATACTGGTATTCAGCTGCATCCGGTTAGACTATAAGCCAACCCCAACAAAGTTGAGAAAAGGCTAGGCAGATGATGAGTGCCAGCACCAATTCCGCTTCGTCAAATGAAATCTGACATCATCTCGCAAAATCGTCGATAGTCGCACATCGAAATTATGATGTTTGCTAGGCATGTTTATTTTGCGAGGGCTTTGTGTCAACAAAGATGATTCATTATGTACGCGCACGCTCATTACGCGGTAACGTTTCAAGTGATGTTAAAGCTAAGCGCACATTACAGCCGCATCGGGCTGCAGTGCATCGCATTTCAATACAAAAAACGCGGTGCCCCTAGGGTTACCAACTAATGAAGATTTGACCAAACACGTCCGGCTTTTAGGTCCTCCGTCCGGACTTTGTCATTTGTGTAGAATTTTCGAGATAAGGGGATTTCTTTTAGAAAATGGAATAAACGTGTGCGGACGGGGTACAGGAACAAAGTTCCTTACATGATACTCGCACGCACACACACACTCGTATATAATAGAAAGAGACAGAGAGATAGAGAGAGAAAGTCGCATGGTCGCATAACGCTTTTTCCTTACGTGACGATTTTTACCAGTCAACCACCGCAACCCGCGCACTCCAAAGACAATTTCCCACATGCTGCTGATGTTTGCCCCCATGCACCCCACCACTCCACTATGTGCTAAACGTCAGTAATAAAGTTGAATATCGCGTGCGCTCTTTGGTCGTGTTCGAACACGGAACTAAATATCGTAAGTCTCAATTCTTATTTCGTTTATAATTAAAGTAATAATTGATCTAGAGAAAAAATGTCTTACATCTGGATAATAAACTATATTTTCTTACTGTCAATAATTATTTTAGATATAAAAGCCGAGTAATCTTGTTTTTGTTTCAAATAATCTTTAAAAAAGGCAACATTTTCGAATAAAAAATGAATCGAGCGAAAATGTTCCAATTACGTAACTGTTTTATATATGAAAAGAAAAATATCCAATAAATCATATACCTACTAAAATTACATTTTGATTCGATACGTAACTTTTTCAGAATATTAATGCAAATTAACATACAATTTAGGGAGCCTCCTCTTCAGGAACATTGTTCCTATATTTAATGAATACTTAAAAGTTAAATATCCGTACTTTTTTGCATATGTCCGGCTTTTTGGCGGAATTTTTCAAAAATTTTACCCTAGCTGCGGCCCGCTTGTAGTGTGCGATGGTTCATACAAGGTGTGTCCCACTCAAATGTGCGTCAGCCTTAACAATTCATAGTCAGTCGAAACGATAATAATGATTGATTTTATGCTGAAGCAAAAACTGTGACAAATATTTACATTTGTGAAATAATTTTAGCGATTAATGCAGTTCGTTTTGATCGATGAGTTTATACGAAAATTATTGTTTAATTTTTGATGTTTGCATTTTCATACTTCAGTGATGTATAGTAAATAAATATATTTCGTTGTTGTCAGTAATGTCTACATTTAATGATACATATAAAACTGTTGATAAACATCATTTATTTAATAAAAAATCGACCAAATTAGAATTTGATTTGAGCTTATGTAGTGAACTGTGTTGCAGTTAAAAAGGTATTCCTTAGTTGTCACCTCTAAATTCAATCCAAAAAGTATTTCCTAAAAAATACATCACAAATCTGAAAATACTAAAACGCCTTCAAAGATTTATGGACAAGCACAGACAAACAAAATTTGTCGTAAAATTTTTACGGGATCATCAAGCTCCTATGCCAATAACTTAAGAGGGAACGGTCAATAAAATGAGATTGGTTCGCAGGATTGTGAGAATGAATTCAAATAGGAATGAAGGAAGTGCATTTTTTCTCTTTTATTCATCGTAGTTAAAGAAAGAAAAGTTGATTTTCTTTAAGTTATCGGATTGCAGACAAACGATAGTTTAACAATTGATTTCAACTTTAACTTTTATTTCATTAGATGTTTGCAAACTGACTGATGCACGTATCGATGAAAAATGGTTATAACCACTTAATGAAAATATCAACTCCAGTCGGGAAGCCTTTTCAGAACTAATTTTGTATCATTTTAGAAAGTTCAGACTCGTGGTTCATGATTCGAAAATCGAATCTAAGACGTGCTACGCATTTGTTCGCGTCGGCATGATTCGGCTCGATTCGGCACAGCAGGGTGACAAAATATACATTAATCCATTTTGCCGCCAGACACTCGAACCCACCCTTCACGTAGCAGACTGCGAAAACTAAACTAAATGTTTGAAAAAGTATCGCGTTTCGCAGTGGTAAGTAAGTGTACTACACGGGAATACGGTGAAAAGCTTCCTTTGAATCACATGAGAACTTAATTTTCATTCTATATGTAGCGGTTACACCGCCACATACGAACTACTCATCAAAAAGACATGACGTCACATAAATTCTGCATCGAAATTATGAAGAGTATTAAATATGACCACTCCCTAACAGGCATCTTTAATTTATCGAGCGCTTGAATAGACTCTCGAAGTGGGTCATATAAATCCTTCCTTAGGGTCAATGACTGAGGCGGGAGGAAACACCCGGGTGTCACCATTGTGTGGATCGGCCTGAGGACGCGGTGGAGCATACGGTGGAAATCTGCCCGGCTTGGGCGGAGCAACGCCGTGTCCTCGTAGAGGCGATCGGCGGCGGTGATCTCTCGCGTCCGGCCCTGGTTCAGGCCATGGTACGGAGCGAGAGGAAATGGCAGGCCGTCACCTCCTTCTGCGAAGCGGTAATGCTCGCGAAGGAGGAGACGGAACGCGTGAGGGAGAGGCAAATTTCGCGCCCTCACGCCCCTAACCGCCGCAATAGGAGGAAACGCCCGGGGCGGGAATTGCAAGCCCATTTCCGGCCACCGTAGGCGCGGGCTTGCGGACGGTGAGCAATGGGTAGCTCGCCGTCCGATAAGGACCAAGCCCGGGTCGACGGCGCGTTGTGTTCCACGCGCGCCTCAAAGAGATGTCAGCAGAATTGACGGGGTCCGCTAGGGCCAATGCCTGCCGGGTGTTCGAAGAAAACCGATAGGGACATCGTGGCCCCCGGCAACAGGGCAACCGAAGGAACACGGGTGGGTTTTAGTCAGTAAGAGTCTGACACGCCCTCCCGCTCCGCCCAAAGCGGGAGAAGTTATTTGATAATTTCCCACACAAAAAAAAAAAGTGTCAATGACTGAGGTTGAATAATAGGTAAATTGAGGATTCTATCAATATAGGTACCTTGTATTATGATACCTTCCCTTAAGTAAATTAAGTGCTACCTCATAATTGGCATCATCCATGGGTAACTGTCTGATCAATGACAGTGCCTCCCCTACCAGTGATGCACGGAGATAATAATGCTTTTCGGCATCTGATAAATTTTCACGCTCATGAACAGATCGAAGATTGAAACAGATCGAAGAATGGAATCCAATCCATAATACCACCTGAAAACTTGGGTAGCTCAATGAATGGTAACTTTGCATGTAAATCTGCATGATTACCTTTGATTTTAGGTATCTGATTACCTTCTGAATGGGCCTGCTCCACCTTTAGCAGGTACTCGTTGATTTGAACCTCGACAGTAAGTTGAACCTCTTCCATTTGGAGTAATGTCTCATAGGCTGAAATGAACTCACCATAATACTTATCAAATTGGCGTTTAGCTTCATGTGCCGAAATCGATGACCTATTTGGATCAATAGTATTATAAAAATCTGTTAACATTCGATATTTAGATTTGAACTGCGCCTTGCACTTATTATATTCGGCGGACGGCATCGTTTTGATGTACTTAAACTGCTTAAAATACTAAAACAACAATAAAACTTCAAAAGTCAAAAGTTTAAAGACACTGTCACTTAGATGTCACTGACACGTGAATGACACCGACACTTGAATGACACTGACAGTTTGACGTAACTGGCGATGTAGGTACTTGGCGTTGGCGCCAAATTACTCCAATGATTCTTGAGCCGATGAGATAATAATTCAAATTCAAAACATTTATTTCAGACGTAGTCCATATACTGTTAGTAATACAAAAAAACCTTATAAAGCTATTGTTAGTATAAACGAAAACAAAACCACATGAAGAAATAAAAATTAAAACAAAAAAATTAAAACCACGAAGTGACACCGCACAGAAGTGCCAAGCCCTGGACGCGTCCACCCACAGTGTGTAGTCGCATCCAGTGCTGCCACATCGGCGAGTCCCAGCGGCCCACGAACACCAATAATAATTATCACCAATGATGAAACCTCCAATGAATAGTAGTTATACCGATGAACTGTAGTAGTACCCGATGGTTGACGAAAATAGTGAACTGAATACTTGCACGCGCCACGCTGCCACAACAATGGAGTCCTTCGTTGTATTGCGTTGTGTTGAAACCCGTTGATACTTGTTGATGAGATGACCACTATCGCGCAGACATTGCGATAACGCCTTTGGTCAACTTTGAATCAATAATTTCTTGTTGATTCCTCTCATGGTCCACCAAATAATGATTACTCCGGCTGGCGGATTCGAATCGCAACTGGAGTGTTGAATATGAACAATGGTGGCGAAATGAAAACTGATAACTTTGCTGTGGTATTTTGATATAATGTATGAACAATCACAATCGACAGTAACTTGAACACTGTTAATGAGAACTTCTTCGTGAAAGTTGAATAAATGAATTAATTTTAGTGAAGTTTTAATGACCAGTAGTGCTATTCTGTAAAAATCTCACCGTGATAACTTAGGTGAAGTGAGCTGCCAATAGAGTCAATCCTTAGCAACTGACAGCTCACTCCACGCTCACTTCACCTAAGTTACACGGTGAGATGGTTACAGAATAGTACTACAGTTCGCTCCTTGATTCCCGAGCGATAGACAAGTGACAGAGTGCAATCATAGAGTTTTTCTCAAAATCTATAAACTAGTGTTGCAAGTAGTGAGTTAAGTTTCGACACAACATACAGATAATATTTTATATGATTAGGTTATTGAATTCAGAACTTACATCTAACAATGTCTCGACGAGTCTTCTTCTGACTGGTGTTCTCTTATCGCAGGTGTGCCTCAGGGTGGCGTTCTCTCTCCTCTTCTCTTTTCTATTTTCATTAACTTTGTCACCAGAGTCATTTCTTCCCACTTCCATCTCTATGCCGACGATCTGCAGCTTTACACACACTTTTTAATACAAGATGCGGAAGCAGCGGTGTCTGCCATGAACAGTGACCTGGATTTGATTAGCGAGTGGTCGCGGTCTTTCGGATTGCAAATCAACCCTAAGAAATCCCAGGCCATAATTATTGGCGGGAGGTATATGCGTAATAAGCTCGATGTTGTGTCGCTGTCTCCACTCTGTTTGAATGGAGTTCAGATTGAATACGCAAATACTGTTAAAAACTTGGGGGTGACCATGGACTCCTACCTATCGTGGACTGCCCATGTTGGTCAAGTCAGTCGTAAAGTGCACTACACGTTCCATTCTCTGAAATGCCTCCAGAGCTTCTTGCCTTTGAGTACCAAAATCTCCCTTGCTCAAACTCTCATTCAGCCCATCATAGACTACGCTGATGCCTGTTATTTGGATGCCACCGAGGAGCTTTTAAATAAACTTGAACGTTTGCAAAACATCGGTATTCGTTTTGTTTTTAACCTCAAAAAGTATGATCACGTTTCCAACTTTCGCAAGATACTCAAGTGGCTCCCTATTCGTCTTCGCAGGAACTCTCGGATATTGTGTCTGTTATTTAACATCCTTCACAACCCTAAAACGCCATCCTATCTGCGGGAACGCTTTTCCTACGCCCGTCCCTCTGATGCACTTTGCAGGTCGCATCTTAGAAATCTCCTTAAATCCCCTCCCCACTCAACCGACTTCTACTCCTACTCCTTCAGTGTGCATGCGGTTCGGTTATGGAATTCACTTCCGCCTGACATTAGGGACTGCCAAACTGTTGCGGTTTTTAAAAGAAGAGTGAAAGAACACTATCTTTCCACTTCGTCATTGTTGCATAATATGTATTTATTATTGTAGAAAGTAATTTTATTTAAGTATTTTAGTGATATGTATTTTAGAAGTATGTATTTAAGTATATTTAAATTAGTGTATAGTTAAGTTTTAGTAATAGTTAAGTTTTATTTTATGTATTCTGTTTTCTCTTTTACTCTTACACACGTTGTCTACATCTCTTTAATTACTTTCCTATCGCAGGTATGCTGGAAGAGATTTCTATAGAAATAAGCATCACCTTTGTACGTATTTTTCTGTTCCTTTCTTCTTGTCTGTTTATATGTGTGTACATAAACGGTTAAATAAATAAATAAATAAAATAAATTATTAAAAATATAAAACATATTAATTTGCGTTAATACAAAGAATAAAATTTATATGGGACCACTTTGAGAGCATGGCCTTTCAAACAAAAAAAAAAAAAAAATTCAAAATCGGTCCATAATTGACGGAAAAATCGGTGGACATTCACAAAAAAAAAACAAACATACGCTACGAACATATCTCCTCTACTCCGCCTTAAAAAAGAGAATAATAACATCAAACCAGCCAGAACCTACTTAAACCTTTTCGATAACTCTGACCAAGACCTTTACAAATCAAATATCGGTTCTGTGTACAGCGTCGTGAATAAATTATGCTTCCGGTGAATATTTCACGAGACATTGTTAGTAACAGAAACAGAAAATAATACTGAACAGCGGTACGTGTTCTATAATCGCCTTGTATTTTCGTTCTAGTTTTTCTTATCTCACCTTTTGCCGACGGTTATTTTATAATAAGGTCAGTTGCATATGGAACAGTTTTCCTTTTCCGAAACGAAGTTAGTTTCTTATTAGTAAAAATTAACACTCAGACTGAATATGCACTTAATTATGTAGATTGATCTATAGTCATATCTCTTTTCAACGTGTATTTAAAGTGGATCTGCAAAGGTAGCCGGCGAAATTTAAATTTTCTTACGTTTTTTTGCAATTTGCAGGTCATTGTCAGGTTGTATCTTGATCAAAATATGATTTGCGACCATAATAAGTATGTATTTAAAGAATAAAAGAACACTGGCACTCTGAGAGTGCCGACAGAAGTGAAAACTTGAACAAGATCGCCATGGTGGAAGAAAAATACTTGTATACAATATTTGTCCGTAACCTTATCTAAATAAAGAGCACAATCGCGTTAACAAAAAAAATACTTCCAAAACTTTTAAAGTAAAAATACTTGCACAGAACATTGATCCGTAACGTAATATAAATAAAGATCGCGTTTACAAAAATGAGGTGTCGGTAACGGTGTCGCGAGTTTAATAGTATTTTCCCATCTCAAAAATGCCCAACGCGCCTAAAGAAGGTTTCACTTCAATAATTATTAGATTCATCAATACATCTCTCTAATTTAGATTTGTTTTCAAATCTCATGATGTCATAAAAAAGTCATTCAATGAACAAAGTCAGTCATTTCATGAATTTCGGAAAGATGTCATGGAAAACAGTTGCAATATTTGTCAAGTCTTTTTACACTTCGGGTGTGAACAATTCAGGGTCGCTGGCAGCTGTAGAAGAGTTGCCGAGAATCGAGTTGACTGACGTGCGATTGGAGAAAACTATGTCCAGTAGACTGATGAAGGTTTATGAAGATGATGATGACTCAGCCTAAATGTAGACTTGGAGCTAATAAGTACTAAAATGCTATAACCATCAAAACTCGTTATATTATGACAAAATATTTTCATACGTGTATAAATTAAATCCATTACATGACAACTGAATACTCAGGTCGTTAAATTAATTATTTAAATTACTCCCAGTTCTGAACACTTCATTATTAAAAGTGGTGGTGTGTTTAAGTTAATTGAAATTTTGTAGGTGTGCTAATTTGTTTGGATCATAGTGTACTCGTATATTCTATCATTAATGTATTTGCTAATTCGTACCTAGGACTGGTAAGTTATTGGCTGAGTAAGCAAAATAAATTATAGTAATTTGTCAATTCTTAGCAGAATGTTATTCTATGAAATAAATATATATAAAGATTATTTTGTGTAAACGAGCTTAGCATATATGGTGTACATAATAAAGAGTATTCTATTTTAGCATAATGTTTCTGGTTACCATTCACATAATTATTAGCCCCCTTATTTCAAAACTGCTTATTATTGAGAATAATATGGTTTGGTAGTCTAAAACATTTCCACACACACACACATTTTTTTTTTTCTGAAATTTCTCACCTCGGAGTCTGGATTTGTGCCCGGTTGATGGCAATAGGCTCGCCCCCTATTACATGCGACTTAAACATAACTGGCGAAATGTGGGTGTACCTGCTACAGGGACACCTCTGCCCTACCCTTCGGGGAAACAAGGCGTGATGTTATGTTATGTGTGTTATATTTTTTTCACACCATTACAAACAATATTCGTATTTCTTTTAAATACGAATAATGGTTATGAAAAACTCATATCATCGCATTTTTTTTTTCTGTATGGCTGTATGTTTGAAATATGAGTTAGTTAAATGCGGACTTGAATAGTTAAAAATATTCTTTCTAACGTTGTGACGCCGCCCGCGCCGCCGTCTCCAAAATGTGATGTTCATCCAAATATCTTCATCCATCCGTGTTCGCTCACAACGATGGCTGACGACCGTCAATTTTTAATTGGAGACATTTCCTTTCAGCCGGTTTTTAGGTCACGTGCCGTATCATGGAGGCCTCTAAAATATGTATCGTGGAACTTTCACACGACCTCCCATACGTATTGTGGAAGACGTTACTATTGGATACTGTTTATAAAACTTATGTTTTGTACGCCTCTGAAGTTCAAGGGTTTGTTTGAATATGTTCACGATATTGTAGATTTTTGTTACGAAATCTTTTTGGTCATATTTTCAAAATTATTTTGTTCAGATAGCTTTTTTTTTTGGGTGGGAAATCGCCGATCGCCTCCACGAAAACACGGTGATGCTCCGCCCAAGCCGGGCAGACCTCCATCGTATGCTCCACCGTGTCCTCCGGGCGATCCACACAATGGTGACACCCGGATGTTTCCTCTCGCCTTATCCTGAACAGAAACCTCCCGAAACAGCCGTGTCCGGTGAGGACATGCGTCAGGCGGAAGGTGAGGACGCCGTGGCGCCTCTCTAGCCACTCCTTAAAGAGGGAAATTATCGCCGCAAATGTGGCGTGCCCATTGTTCAAGTATCTTCTTAAGATTGATATTAAATTCTAACGAAATTAAGTAAAGTATTTTATTGTTAAAATACTTGACACTTTTAAAATCACAAGGTTTTCTTAAGATGCACAATCATTCAATAAGCTTATGTATGGAAAAAAGTGTGCACGTGTAAAAGCTGATTACAACTGTACTCGAAAACTCATTTTCACATAATGTTCAAAATATACACTTTAAGCAGAACAATAAAACGATTTCATTACAAAAACTATTTTAAATTAGAATAGAACTAACCTCAAATCAGCTCATTATGGAGAACAAAAATAAAATTACATGCACATGAAGTACGTATTTGGCAGCAATAAAACGGCATACCACAACCAGTAAAATTACTCGGTTCTTTTTTTTTCTTTTTAATGCAACAAGAGAAAGGAATTTAATGCGAACCTCAGAAAGAATTGGGTCAGCCGTACGTTCAAATGCAAATATATTTTATTTGTTGAATAATTTAATATTCTTAAGACACGCTATGTATTTGAGGATATTTTGTTACGACTTTACCGAGTTAAAGAAGAAATTATTCAGTTAACACGAATACCTATGCAAGCGAAGTATGCGAAGCTTTTTTATTCATATAAATTAGCAAGGAAGACACATTAGCACATGGTTGCATGGCAGTAATAGGCCTAGTAGTACCAACAGGTCTATAAGTACCTACATAGATGACACATCAGAAATTAACTGAACCATGTGAAAAGGGTTACCATTATGTTGAAGTAAAGATAATAACTAAAGAGCTCTTCTCATGACGTTCAATTAATTTTCATCATACGTTTTACATAATTATACATATAAAACACAAAGACGTGGATATATTTAGTAACCTGTTCCACTTAGTTATTTCTAAAGAAACATAAAAAACCCTGAAAGAAATCGACACGTGTTTCATCTCTCAACGAGGCATCCTCAGGATGACGATTGACTTCTCACCTTTCGCCTGATGCAGGTCCTCACCGGAAACGGCTGCTTTGGGAGGTTCCTGTTCAGGATAAGGCGAGAAGAAACGCCCGGGTGTCGCCACTGTGTGGATCGCCCGGAGGACACGGTGGAGCATACAGTGGAGGTCTGCCCGACTTGGAGAATTGGCTAGGCTAAAAAAGTTGTTGGAGAGCAGTGGTAGCCCAGTGGTAACGGAGAGCAGTGGTGACCCAGTGGTAACGACCGTGACTCACGAGTTGCACATCGTAGGTTCGTACCCAGACAGGCGCTTTACTTTCTGTAAATTATTTCATCACCACTGCTCTCAAAACGGTGAAGGAAAACATCGTGAGGAAACCGGCATGTCCTAGAACCGAAGAATCGAAGACATGTGACATCTACCAACCGACACTGGGCCCGCGTGGTGGATTACGGCCCTCTCACAGAGAGGAGGCCTCTGTCCCAGCAGTGGGAACATTTTAGGCTGATGATGATGATGAATTGTTAAAATAATTAATTATAAGTCTCAATTATATTGCCTAATCCAAACTAATATTGAAATTCGAAATTGAGTTTGTTTGTTTATTTGTTTGTTATGCTTTTACGCTAAAACGGCTGAACGGATTTGGATAAAATTAGACACATGGATAGACCATGACCTGGGTTAGGACATAGGATACTATTTTATCTCGATATTTTTACGGAATCGAGACTTATGCGGGTGAAACAACGGGCGCACTTAGTAGCAAATAATTACTGAAGAAAAATTGGATCATTGAAATTACGCATAAGCACAATACCGTTGCTTGTACCAAAGTTTTAAAAGCCTTTATTATCCCAAACCTCCTGAAAAGGGACGAAAATAAAAATAATCCCAAGGGTTTTGGCATAAGAGTTTAAGTATAGGGGTTAAGTTAAATATTTTCACGAAAGGTCAAGAACTTTCCCAAAAACATTTTTTCATATGAAAGAAATTCCAAAAAGTTCTCACACTTAAGTTAAATGAGCAAAATTATTGCAAAACTTTCACAAATAACTATAAAAATAAAACAGTGGCACTCCGAGAGTGTCGATAGAAGTGAAAACTTGAAAAAAAATCGGCACGAGGTAATCAACGCGTTGATGTCTTTTTAACGGTCAAAAGCTGGTGTCGTCACCGTGTCGCGAAATCAATGGCTTAGTTCCATCTCAAAAATGCCCAACACGCCTAAAGAAGTTTTCACTTCAAAAATAAATTGAAGCACATTATTCCCCGAAAGTTAAACTTTTCACAAAGATTCTTGTCACACATTTCAACAATAATTCTCAAGAAATAATGCTAGCTTTGAACTCCACTTTATTGGAATTCGTAAGTATTATGCAGTGTGCAACTACAATACAATAGTAGCTTCTAGAGCAGCAGTATATACTATCAAATATTCTGTACCACTGTGGCTTGTGGGTACAATTAATTTTTGCAAGTACTGGTCTTATATGTTTGAGGAATGAGAAATCTAAAGTGTATTAGACGTTGTACTATGCAAATTGGTCAAAGATTAACTTAGTATTATGCGTTCTGTTTAAGCAATTTTTTGGTTACTGACTGTTACATTTTTGTGGGAGTTAGAACCGAGTTTACAACTTAGAAAACTTTACCTCTACTGCAACTTACACAACTTTTCTCTATGTGAAAAAAAGTCTAAAACTAAATAACAGTTTTCTAACGATAAAAAAGCTGTCATCAATCTTGTAACATCATAAACGTTTACGTGAGGAATTTAAACAAGCAAATAAATGTGTGGTGCGTGTCGTAGCACTATCGTAGCTCGTAGCGCTACGCTGTAGCGCATGATAATATTTACAAACATAAATCGTAGCACACTTTTAACACGCACTGAAATCACTTCGGATGATTAATGGTGACACATTGTGTCGAGTTGATTCTGAGACGTGTGGAAAATCATAATGAAGTTGTGATTTAAAGACACTTGAGCCCGAAAAGGCAGAGATCTATTAATATGCCTTTGAAAAAAGTTATAATGCCTATTATAAGGGACTAGCTTCAGCCAGCGGCTTCGCCTTCATGTTATTTTTATAAATTATTGCCTATGTTACTCAGCGATAATATAGCACTCCAACGGTGTTTTTTTTTTTTTTTCAAATCGGTTCTGTAGTTTTTGAGTTTATTCATTTTAAACAGAAATTCAAATATTTCTCTTTATAATATTATGTACTAGCTTCTGCCCACGACTTTGTTCGCGTGGAACTTGATAAAATATAGCCCATATTACTCGCTGATACTCTAGCTTTCTATAAGCGAAATAATATTTAAATTGGTTAAGTAATTTTTAAGTTTATCCATTACAAACAAACAAACACAAAACTTCAAATCTTTTCTCTTTATAATATTATTATTATGTCAGATAATATTAAATTAGATAGATTAGTGTAGATAACTTTATGGATGCTGTATTCCTTTCTCATTGTGAATTAACTAAATAAGGTGATTTAAAAATATATTCTCTCGACTAGTAAATAATACATTGTCGTTAAATCCCATTCTTCGGCCGCAAATGGGTTCGAGCGATACCACCGCACAATATTGACACTCTAAAGCCCTCACTTTGTACAAAGTAATTACTACCAGTATTTACTCGGTTCATGTTTTAATCGAACCAAGGCACTACTAGGAAATACAAACTATTTATAAACATTGTCTCAATAACGATCAAATAATACATTCTGTAATGAACAACAAAATTTATAGGTTTATCTACACCCATGCTATAAAACCTCTATAAAAGTTTCAGAAACAGCTCATTGCCAACATCAAAACAGCCAGTGTCATAGTAACCATAATATCATCCAAATGAGTGTTATAATGTTGTACTAAATTTCATTATGCAACTCGTTTCAACGTTTAAGCGGGGGACAGCAGCACTCGCTGCACGCATGTGTGTGTGATGTGCTGCTGCAGGCGACATACATAACGTGCAGTTGTACTGAATTTTGTGGGTATTTTTTTTATTCTTGATCTTGAATTACAAACACCCAATGGTTTCAGAACCTTTAATAGAGGATTCATATCATGGGTGTAAATAAAGTCTTGTATGCAACTGTTTATAATTAGGTATTAAAACACTCATATAATTATATTCACTCATATATTATACAACAGTTGCATGAATAACAAATAATTATCATATTTGCCTCTGGAGTGTTGGTGACGTTATAGGGTTACATACATGTTTCTTAAGATTTGTTTTAAATATGTTTATACTATCACACTACTATCATAGCAGTGATAGCCTAGTGGTGTAACCACCGGACTGCCAAGTCTCGAATTCAAACCCAAGGTACGCACCTCTGAATTTTCGGATTCATGTGCGTATTGTATATCACTTGCTTCAAAACCAGTGAAGGAAAACATCGTGAGAAAACCGGCATGTATGAGAGATATTTCTCGACGGCATGTGAAGCCAACTCAGAGGTGGGTTTAAAACTCTGACACCAGGTCAGTCACTAACCACACGAAAAGAAGAAGACTTCTTTAAATCCTCCGGTAATTTCATAATTAATTATATTATTAAAAAACAAAACATAATTATTTCATACAATTTAGCAGAGCATTAGCTCTGCTCAATCCAATGTTATAATGTAAACACAATCCTTGACAACGTATTTTCTCGCTGTCTTATCTTTCGTCAATTTAAATTCTGCTTGCCGACGCCACATTCGCATATTATTAAAATTACCAACTCAAGCCTTTCTCAAACATTCACGTGTAAGAATGTCTCTTCAAATATGTCAAAGGATTGCTCATTCCATATCCATCTTTTCTCCGCCTCGTAAATCGTAACAATATTATTTAATCCGAATCGCAAAAAGGCCAAATATAAGCAGATGTTAATAATAGAATGATTATGTATAAGTATTTGAGTTGTTTTTTTAAGGGACTTCACAAACTCTGCAACAAAATTTTGGATCGGGCAGTTACTAGTGGCCACCAAGTTGCACTACTATCCAACCAGCAGCTTCATTTGCAGCCTCAATGTATAACAGACCTCGTAATTGCTTTTAATTTTTAACCGACTTCCAAAAGGAGGAAGTTCTCAATTCGACTGTATGTTGTTTTTTTTTTTTTTGTATGTTTGTTACGCGATTACTCCGTCAATTATGAATTGATTTTGATGATTCTTTTTTTATTTGGTAGATCATACTTCAGAGGTGGTCTCATATAAATTTTATTAACTTTACTTGAGTAGTTTTTGAGTTAGCTTCAATAATACGTATTTTTACCTCACTTAGTATGTGGATGATATTATGATAACTTCCTGTCACTGTTATTTACATAGCAGGTAGTGGTTTTCGAATTTGTGTGGGGTAGGTATCACAACTAAAAAGTGAAAAATAAAAACTTTTTACAAAAAAAAAAACAACCGACTTCAAAGAAAACACTACAAAGTGAAAAATAACTTTAATTGCGGAAGTCGGTTTCAAAGAACGAAAATTCAAAACCAAAGACACCGACTTCCGCAA
The DNA here is from genome assembly GCA_963680765.1 of Agrochola lychnidis. Classification (NCBI taxonomy): domain Eukaryota; kingdom Metazoa; phylum Arthropoda; class Insecta; order Lepidoptera; family Noctuidae; genus Agrochola; species Agrochola lychnidis. Next base: position 13,839,873 of record OY796864.1, read on the forward strand.
TTAAAGTTATTTTTCACTTTGTAGTGTTTTCTTTGAAGTCGGTTGTTTTTTTTTTTTGTAAAAAGTTTTTTTTTACAGCAATTCACATTTAATTGAAACTTCACTAAGGTTGAAACTTTCTAACTGTCACATAAATAAATACACCTTGTTATTTTATGACTTGCAAGTGACATTCAACCTTAGGGTCGTAGAGCAATTACGAAGTTGACTTTAACTAAGTCGCGGCTGCTTTTTACCCGACTGCCCCAGAAGGAGGGTAATATTTTACTAAAAGTGAATGCATAAAAAAGTGACGATTGCAAGTTTTTGCAAATAATGGCGGCCTTTAGACGCTGTGATCAATAACGAGAGTGCCTGCAAAGCCAGTGATTAGATAATAGCCACACAGCTACTGTCCTAGCTTGTAGTTTGTGTCGAGAGTAGAACAATGGCATAGAAAATTTAAGCAATATCACTTAGTTGTAGACACTAGACAACGATCTGTGTTAGCCACTAGTCGCCTAATGTGCGGCGGCACTTAGTGTTACGCCGAGGTCTGTTTGTGCACGTTCCATTTTGTACACAATACTATTTTCGTCTCGAAAAGCTTGCTTGGACCCAAATTTTCTTTTTATCCAGTCATATCTAGTTTGATTAAGATCTTTTGTAGACTGTGCTCTTATGTACTTCGATGAAGTTTGTTTAAAAACTAAGTTAAATCTCCAAAGAGTTTTAATTTGCAAAAGCTTTTTACTTTAAGATAGACTAAGAGCTAACTTTTATCATATCTTACTGCAAATTTAAATATTGATGTAGTTATTAGTTTGTTGAAGATGTTTGAACGGGGTTAAACATAAGTTAATAATAGCCACGATTTACCAATTTTCTTAGAAAAATATGTTTATGCTTATCGAAATCTGTTGCTTGAAATTTGCTTCCCGAAATGTGAAAGGTGAGCCTCGAGAATAAAGCAGGTTGGTTAATCTTCACTTTTACATCAGTGTTATTATTGCAATATGAGAAAAATATATAAATGTTTGGCTTCGAACATTATACTATAAACACTGTAGTTTGTTATAAAAACAATTCCAATCAACTAGAATAAGAAAAAGACACCACCCGCTTCATGAAAAATACTTATATTTAGTTGTATCTGGTTAGACTGGAAGCCGACCCCAAAATAGTTGGGAAAAACTTTCAGTTCAAAACGGGAAAAAGACAAATAGAAATGGCCTTTTAATAAGGAAATCCACATACTGAATGCAGGATATGGCTGGTTCCCATCGATTTACATCGAAGGATACGCCTTACCATGTCAAAAGATGACCGCATTTGTGCATAAGTTGTCATCTGTCACACAATGACGTAGAGAATTGTCGCTGTACCGTCAGCATACTAGTTTCGAAAAGGGTACCTACTTATTTTAAAGGAGGTTTTTTTGAAATAATAAAATGTTTGTTTTTATAGTCTTTATTCAATCAATCTGCCTTGAGATGCCTTATAAAAATTTTGGTTTTTTAAAACCACTTTCATAAGTTCTTGAATTAAATATGTCGAATAATTGATCAAAAATTGTTACAAATTGTATAATAGCTTTAGTATCTTGCTGATTCCACCCAGTCAACATTAATTTGAGAACACAGTTCCAATGCTTTTGCTGTACTCCTACTTAAAATCTGCGCCGCTAAATTAACTTTCATAATTTGGTTTCGAAAGTTAATATGCCGTTTCGAAATTTTTGTGGATTTTTTTAAATATTCTCAGATCAACTTGTGTCAAGTAGTAGAACAACATGTCATCATTAAAATGTACTGAACAAATGCAGCTGTATTCGGTTGGCAACCATTCATCGTCCCTTTGTTCTTCTTGAATTATTTTTATCCATTTTTCTTTAAGAACCGGGTCTTGTGGGAACCTAACAGTTAAATATAAATAGTGATTAAGTGCATCTATTATATCAAGTAACTGTCTGTCTGTCTGTTACCTTTCACGACTTAAGGCTGAACGATGAAATTTTGCACTGCGCCTTTATTCGCGCTATTTCCCCTGGATTCCCTCGACGTGCTTGAGCAAGTGACATCTCTATTGCCTCACTCTCATAGTCTGACGGGATGGCAACCTACCACGAGCGAAGAGAGATCAGGCAAAGGATCCACACTTTATGTGCTTTCGAAACACGTAGCGTTTTTTAAATTGTTTATGTACCTATAATTTTGTATTCGAAAACATAGTTGCAAAGAAAAGTTAATATAAAAAAAGAAAGACATTAAAAAAATCCGGCCTTTAAAATATTTTGAGATCATATGTAACCTCCATACTTCCTACATTCAAATTTTGAACTTTTTTGTCAACGCTACACTTAACCTATCATTCGTTGTCATGGGAACGTAATTTTTGTTTTATGTCATCATCCGTCATATTATTTATTTTAGAAATCTTAATAAATTTGAAAAAATGTACTTACACATGGAAAGTAATATCTTTAGTTTTATTTGAATTTTTGGAGTTGTTGGTACATTTCCTGAAGGCACAAGAAGGCATCTTCGTACAGCTATGTGTATTAAAAACGAGAAAGTTGCTCCGATGTGTTACGAACTGTGACGAATGAGGAAATAATTCGCAAGTGAGCCACGTCGCACAATTTAGGGAGTGACAGTTTTCGCGCGACGTAAGTATGGCGAGGGCGAATCCTTGATTTACATCAATGCTGGTTCCAGCAAAGAAGCAATTCTATAAGTCCCTTTCACATGTCTGTTCTTGTGGTTTAAAATTTTACCTTACTAAGTTGTCATAAGGTTTAAAATACAATATAATAATATACATAGTTACTTCTAGTGACTTGCAGTGTTTCCGACACGTACGGCGGAATATGGAGCGCAAAACAAAAAAGGTAGGTAAGTCTGCACAAACATTTATGTAGAATTGAAAGACGGAAAAATATCTGCCTCGTTGGTCTAGTGGTAGCAAGCGCTACTGCTGAGCATGAAGTCTTGGGTTCGACTCCCGAGTCGGGCAAAGTGTTATTGGGTTTTTCTATCAGAAATTTCTCAGTAGCAGCTCGAAGTCTGGATTTATGCCCGGTTGATGGCAATAGGCAAGCCCCCTATTACACGGGACTTAAAACATAACTGGCGAAATGTGGGTGTACCTGCTACAGAGACACCTCTGCCCAACCCTTCGGGAAAACAAGGCGTGATGTTATGATGTTTATGTAAAAATATCTGCATTGTCGCGTGCAACAATGAAATGACTAAAGATTTGCATTGTCACGTGAACAGAACATGAGTAGGTAGTAGGTAGCGAAATTAAATTAAGCTCGGAAAAAATAGAATCAATAAAAATGTGCGTTCTAGTATGTAATCCTCTATTTCTCACTGACGAAACCAACCACTGGTATCAATCGTCCGTATGTGAAAACATTAATTCCAATTTGGTTCAGCAACTTGATCTACTGCCCAATTAGATTTCAGAGGTTACGTTAAATCTGTGTCAAAGTCGAAGATAGAGTAATTTGATCTTCAACTTTTAAATTTTTTGTTTGTTTTGCTTACTAGAAGTTTGCCCTGAGTTATGTGTGTATTAAGAAGTTAATAAACAAAAGACTTCTGTAAAATCATAACGCATTTGTCTTGAAATCAACTACATTGTACCTGTTGTCCCCCCTGTCTGTCCGCGGTCTAGCTCCGAGACTCTTAGTACTAGAAAGCTGTAATTTGGCATGGGTATACATATTAATTACGCCGATAAAGTGGTAAAACAAAAAAAAAATTGGGGTACCTCCCCTACACGTAAAGAGATGAATTTTTTTTTCTATACCATGGTGTGGGGTATCATTGGAAAGGTCCTTTAAAAACATTGTGAGTGTGTGAAACCAATTTTGGATTCAGGGATCCGTTTGCGAAATATTAAGCATTAAAGTGCAAATTTTTGCTAGAGTCAAGTGTCCCCCCCGCCAGCTAAATGATTTTGGATGTGTGAAAAAAATCACAGCAGTAGTTTACATATCGAAATTAAAAGGAAAACTATCACAGCTAAGTAGGCTCTACAAGTTAATGAGTAATAATCGACCAACTTATATTTGCAGTTGCAAAAACATGTTTTCCCATACATTCCGTATGGGAGAACATGTTTCTTAACTAATTCATCCCATTTACGAAACCTTTATTGTGCGTGGTCCGACAAGCACTTGGCCGGTTTTTTAACTTTTTTATCCTATCACTAAATAAAAATGTTCTTTCATTAGCCACAATTGAATGTAATTTTTTATGGAAGTGTCCCCAACATTTTCGTTAGAAGTACAGTCATAAAATAACATAAGAAATCATTGACAGCTTCAAGATGAAAAATAACGCCTGGAAAATCAATTTTACTGAACTGGATGATAAATCAAAGCTGCTAACAGGCTTTAGATGTCAAGAGTCACACTTGAGGCTCGGAGACTGTGGCTCTTGTCATTGGTGATGGTTCATCAATTTCTTAGGAATCAATCATTTTTCGAGTATCTTTTCCAGAAGTATGCCTATGTTTTAAAGTGTAATTTTTTGTTAAGATTTTATCATGGATAGACTATCTGGATATATCTATCCATAAAGATGACTATAATTTAATTGGGAACAAATAAAATATTTGCTTTTCTTTTTCGGGTGGTTGGTGACTAACCTGGTGTCAGAGTTTTTATGCCACCCATGGGCCTCTGACTTGGCTTCACAAGCCGTTGAGAATAAAATATTTAAATTAATATCATAATTGGTAGACTTATCCCAATTTCAATGTAAGAATATCTGCTACTTAGACAATCGAAACACAAAAATATGATAGCAATTTATTTGATATTACTATTGACTGGTAAAAAGTAAAAGTACACTTTTTCATCCCGGTAAACGTCGAAAATCCCTGCTTTAACCACAATAAGATTATTAAACGAAGCCTGTCAAGATAAATGAAGAAGGTACCGTTAGCTAATCTTGATTAAGAGTTATAATTTCCCACTGAATAGAATTGCGGAATCATTTCCAACACCGTTCGTTTTATTCTGACCATAAAACAGTGTTAATCCAAAAATGTTTAATTTTACTGGTAATAAATGAACCTCTTTTAATGTTCAATCTAAAGGATATTTAAACCACGTTTTATGAACTAAAACACTTCATTAAATAAGTAAGTACCCATCTTCATTAAAACCGCAATATTTTGATGAAATAAAACTGTGGATGGATCTCGTTTACACTACGCTCATTATAATGATACTAACGAAGAATGAAATTTAAAACTAATAACTATGTTTTATTAAATTTTAATTGAGGGTAAAATTATACTTGTACGTTTGCATTTTAAACCATTTGCACATTTTTTATTATATAAAATGAACAAAATGGTTGAGGAAATTAACATTTTCATACAATAATAATAACTTCTGGCGTGTTTAAAACTAATCATAAATGCATTACGTAAGTAATATTTCTGTACATTTTATTTACTCAAAAATGCATGTAATGTGGTCATTATTTTGACAACCTTGTTTGAGCAAAGTCGACCTTGCCGGCAAAGTATTGCCGGCCGCTATTTTGACGTTTCAACGTTTTAAAAAATCAAATGCAAAAATATTTTATTTAAAACACAGCTGTTTGTATTTATAGGGATAGGTACAAAAAGATTTTATTCCATATTTGGCTGTATAGTTCCAACTACTTACCATTGTTAAAAAAAAAAACAAAGAAGTAACAAAAGCGCGGTTCAGCGAAAATTTTATTTTTATTTAGTGACTTTTTTTGGTAAAAATGAGCTCTCAAAGCGAAAATTCTTCCGATTCAATGTGTTTAACACCGCCAGACATAGATGAAGCTAATTTAGTGGTTGAAAATTTAATACTGCCAAACTCAAAGAATGAAATTACTTGCTGGTTTTATTTAGATTAGGTACTTGCATTTTTGAGTAAAGCACTATACAAGCCTTGGCCCACTATGACTGCTTCGCTGGTCACGCTATGATTGCCTCGAGCTAGCCTAGCTACGCTCTAGGCCTTCCAGCTTGGCCATCATTGGAGCCCTTGCTGTCCTCGCTGTAAAGGCTTCGACCTACGGCCTCGGCCTTTATCTCAGCTCGTCCATCAAGTGCTGCACGCTGACCGCGCTGTGTCGGCCTGGAGATGCGCTACGCTGCGCTGTCGGCCATCATCAGCGCGACCAGCAAAGTAGTCATTATAGACCGCGGCAGTAATGTACTATAGCAGCTGTAAAGAAAGTTACAAAAATAGCTTTGACAAATAATGAGTTGACATTTCAATTATATTTATTGCACTACTTACTTTTATAACAGCGCTAAAAAAAATGCTAGTTGTTTTCTGCGACTTTATTTGCATACAACATTTTATTTGTTTAATTAAAAATATTTAAAATCTTTTCTTTACTAAGAAAAGATTGGAACAAATTGATGACCATCATCCGTATTTTCAAATCACAACAGTCATTCTTTGACAGTTGTATGAAATGTCTATAACATGGCAAATTGACGTAGGGTGCCAATTTGCTCCACAATTAATTTCCCTGACAGTACATACTTCAATATTTAAACCATGTTTCTTGCAAATAAATTACTTTGAATTTTACTTTATATGGCATTCTAATTACCATAAGAATGACTAGGTATTCGAACACCGTCAAATCCGAACAAAATAATATCGTAAGGCTTAAAGGTATTGTAGGCATTATAAAGAACTTAAAACATTTGTAGTAAAAATACAACATAGTAGTGTCGAGACTGTAAATTAGTCGGCTAGACACCACTATCTTGCGGATATCCGTTGTCTATAAATTAAGGAACGCTTGTGTAAAGTTGGTTCGGAGCTACGAATTTGAATGTGCACTGTTTGTAAAATGTTTACAATAGTTCACTGGTAGTTTTTTGCGTTAGAATTTTGATTGATACAGTAGCCTTTAAAATTGCAGACTACCGACTGTGAGTGTTCATAGAAAGGTTTCCTACGCTGCAAAAATAATGATAATGAAATAAAAGGGCATGAAAAATCAAACTCTCGGTTTTAGTTAATTCACTAATTGCCTAAACCTAAAAAAATCTTAGCGATATTGATATTTTGGTACGATTCCGTAGCCAACCGTAGGCAGCACCAGACGATGTATCGCCACGACATGACTGGTTTCTATGAATTTCTATAAATTCCTTCCGTATGAAATTTATGGATTTTTATGAGAATTCAAAGCATTGTAGCGATCTCAAATTCAACCGTACAAAATTCATTTTTTGTGTGCAGATTATGAATAAACATTACTAAATCCTACCAAATTTAAAAAAATATCTGTTGGCTAGTTTTCGAGTTCTAAGGTGGCTCCTCAATTCAGACGTCTGAATTGCAAAAAATTCCAGGATTGAGCCTACAAAATCGGCTAATTTACTACTAAATATTTTTGGTACTCGCGTTTAAATATGAGAATGGCTCCTCAATCCAAACGGACACAAATTTTCGCTTTAGCGAATTCACAAAAAGTTCGGAAGAATGACGAAGGTATCACCATCTGCTTAGCCTTTTCCCAACTATGTTGGGGTCGGCTTGCAGTCTAACCGGATGTAACTGAATACCAGTACTTTACATGGAGCGACTGCCTATCTGACCTCCGCAACCTAGTTACTAGGTAACACGATACCCCTTGGTAAGACTAGTTGTCAGACTTTTGGGCTTCTAACTACCCGTAACGACCGTCAAAGATCTACAAATGATAGCCGGGACCAACAGCTTGTGTTGGTACAACAAATGACGAAGGTAAAATTTCTATATCTTTTCCGTATTCGGCACAATAGACGTTCATTTACCAAAACTCTGTATGGAGGTGACATATTGACGAAGGGTAAATTTGTAAGATAACTATTCGGATGAATTAACATCTTTCTAAAAAGAAAGTTAAATTGCGGTTGCTTAAATCGGCTTTAATGTATTTCGGATATATCTTAGCGATTTATGGGAGTAATATGGGTAAATGTAGAAAATAAATAGGCTGTTTCCATTAGGAATTTCTTAGTAACAGCCCGAAGTTTGGAAGTTGGTGGTGTGATACCCCCGTGCCTCGGAAAGCACGTTAAGCCGTTGGTGTTGCGCCTGATCTCTCTCTGGTCGTGTGGGATTACCGTCCCATCGGACTATGAGAGTGACGGAAGAGAGAGTGCACCTGTGTCTACGCACACACTTGTGCACTATAATATCTCCCGCGCTGAAGGCTAGTCTCCGTTGAGATTGGCCGCCATGGCCGAAATCGGTCTGGAGGAATGTAGGTATATAAACGTAGAAAATATCATTATTATCGTGATCATTCAGCTGGAAGGCACTCGAAACTGACAGGCGACAGCTGGTCAATCAATCAACTTAGCCTATCATAGTCCTGGACATAGGCCGCCCCCAGCCTTCCGCGTCCAGTCTGTGCCAGCCACTTTCTTAAGGTGTTGGTCCATCTAGCTGGGAAGCGTCCCACGCTACGCCCGCAGCCGCGACAGCTGGTGTGTGAGACGACAATCCAAAAATTTTACACGATTCTTTCGTAGTTGTCTGACTGCACCTGTCGCGAAAATGTGACAAATATGTAGCATTTTCAATTATATTAAACAGTCCTACGGTTCCCACATCCAGCAGATTACCGCAACCCTTACTTTTCTTAGAAAAATGTGTCTTAATTTGAATCTAATTGTCTACTATGAGACATACATCCAAAATCTACTTTAGCGTACGCAAAACACACGCTTTGACGTGGAATTGCGGACACCAGCCCGTATTACCTAGCAATATTTAAGGTGTAAGCCCGCAAAATTCAAAATTTCTTTGCAAAAAAACGTAAAAAAATTCGCGGGCTACATTGAAGATCCTTATTAAGTCTTCTTCTCTTCAGAGGGAAAAAGAAGATCACCTTAAGTTATATTAAAGTAGTTTTTGACAAGTTCTCAAATTGAATTTCTCAATTCAGACACGTTTTATGAAACTGAGCCCAAGATATAGATCTGTCCTTTTTAATCTTGGTAGGCGACAAAAATATGGCTCATTCTATTTATTATTTTCTCTCATAATGTCTTCTTAAGTTACAGTAACATAGTGTTGCCTGACTATAATAGCTCATTAAGTATTCAAGTCCCTTCGGCTAACACTAAGTTAGTATTGTAGATATCACTTACTTGATTCTGGGCACGTACTATGAGGGATCGTAACTTGGGCCCACATAAATAGTTAGGTCACAACTAATCAACTTTCATTACGCAGATGGTCGTTTAGATAAATAGGACAGGACGAGTTCATGGCTTTTATTTGATTGATAGGTTCAATATTTATTAATTGTTCGTTACTATGCATACGCAAGATTCAAGTTTTTGCGCAGTATGTTTTGTAAAGAATTTGTGTGTATACATGGCGTTTATTTCACTCATTTTTCTCCTTTTTTATAATTTTTTCTATCCTAAATCGTGGTTGTAATTTAAAAGGAATAATGATTAAATGTCTTGCAAATATGACGGACGTTTACAGTAAGTACCGGTTTTTTTGAAAAAAGAAATGTAATTTCTCTTGTTCTCCTGTCATAAATCCAACAAAGTTGTCCTATATTTATTTAGGAGATCATTTGTGAAGAGATTTATGATATCAAATTACGAATGAAATGTCACGGGAACCTTCCTCGGTTATTTGCATTCATAACAGCTACCAGTCTCAAATGGCTTTTATATTTTTCCAAACAGAAAATGTGATTATTACTTTTTTAATAAAAAGCACTTGGGTATGGATTTCACAATGTAACAATCTATTGAATACCCTCAAATTTTGCATGCAATGTTTTATCCTAGCTAAACATGTATGTGCCATCATAATTATATTTTAACCATAAATGTAAACCATGTTTTATGCAAATAAATGATTTATTTATTTCATAAATTATTATTATTATTGAAAAACTTTTAAGCGAACTATAGGCGCCACCATATTGGCCTTAGCTGCTCTGTCGAGCGCCTTTCACTTTATCCCTACTCCGCGGCCGACCGTCACGCGACATGCAACACACATACGAAAAAGTTTGAGACGATGTAATAAAAGTTTCACTTTAAAAAGGAAAATATTAGTTGACACTTCAAGCCAAAGGTTGGATTTGTGTCTGGCATAAAATAACTTCACTATCCGCATGGATGAGCGAAATCGTACGTAAAATATAACGCTTCGCTGGAACGATAGCGTTTAGTTCACAAGGTGTGTATCTGAACTCAAAGAAGCATTCACGAGGGTAAGCGTCACCTTGCAAATTTATAACACCGTATCGCGATCAACAATCCGATTACTTAATGTGTACTTTATGGTATTATTTTTAAACAGCTTATATAAACTCACACTTTCTGGTAGATCCAAAAGCTTATTTCCAGAGGCTGGCGTATCGTTTGACCAAATTAATAAGCTAGATGCAATTGTAGTCACTTAGTTCCGAAATTAAGTATCTTATTAAATTAAAGTCTACTGATATTTATGGGATGAGATAATTTGACTGCTAAAAATAAAAGAGGCAAAATGTGCACACAAAAATGACACATAAATTAATTTACTGTACTCTCCTGCTAGGCTATTGCAGTAAGAGTACTAAATCTTTCTTTCTTCGCACCAAGTTTGCCTCAACTTCTTTCTTGAGTTAGTCTGTCTATTCAGCTACAGGATGTTCCTTGCGCTGAGTTTTCCGACTTACGAATTGTAGCTCGTGGGTTCGAACCTAGGCAGGCGCTTTACTTTGTGTATTTAATTTCATCACCACTGCTCTCAAAACGATAAAGGAAAACATCGTGAGGAAACCGGCATGTCCTAGAATAAAAAAATTAGAAGACATGTGACATTTACCAATCCGCGCTGGGCCCGCGTGGTGGATTACAGCCCACTCCCTCTCACCGAGAAGAGGCATGTGTCCCAGTAGTGGGAATATTATTATAATCTTATGGTGAAGTTTTCCGCACTATATATGAACTCTACTTAAGACGTCATTTTTTCCAACAGCTGCCTCATCAGTCTACAAACCAAGCTTCAATGTAATGCCTCCTCCACCACATTTTCCACACAGTTCTTACTTCAACGTCTATGCAGTCTGAGTCGCAACACAGCCGATCACGCAAGAGTTCCTTCACCTCTGACCCGACAAACAAATCCAATCCAAGTCATTATATTGTAGTCCATTTTAGTAGGCTGCGGTTGAATGCACTTTGCGCCATTACAGACTTGCTTGCATGCCATTCAGTTACTTGTATTACGTTTATGCATTCATTTATTATAGTTCGTATAAGGTTTTTTGTGGTTTATGTGTTCTGATTATACGAATTGTTTGGTTTCGTGATTTTTGTTTAATTCCGTGGTAGGTAGTAAAAAATATTGTGGGATTTTTAGGAAGGGTGTTTTTCCAAATATAAGAACTTACACTATACTACTCCACGACTACCACCACTTCTACCACTTTACTTTTAGTTTGATACTTTGGTTAACTTATGTATACCTAATACATTAAAAGTACCTAATAAATCAATCAATAATGTAGTGATTGCTTCAGTTTACAATTCTTTTTTTTTGTTCCAATCCTCATGATTGAAGAACTAAAGCAAAACTGAACCTAAGTACTGTAATCGAAATATAATCGATATAACATGTACAAATTCAAAAATTCAAATTCAACATATTTTATAGCACATAAACATACATGGGCAATTATGAAACGTCAGAAGCTAGGTTCACGGTTCCAATTGGTCGTTTCCTATGAAGAAGAGCTGGTAAGAAACTCCACGGTTACTCTTTTAAAAATAATTGGCTCTTACAATATTTTCAACGAACAGTTTTAATAGGTATGGGATAGTGTAGGTCGGTGTAGTGTAGGTCTTTCAACAATACCTATACCTACTCAAATTAAAACACCCAAAATATATTCAATTCTTCATGTAAGTATAAAAAACACTTTATACTTTACTCGAACAACTCCTCACTGACCTCATATTATAGCTTTATAATAAAGAGCTTCATAAACCATCCCACGATTAGGTAACACGACACACTGGCTACATTCCCAATTAAAGGCAACGTCACTATAATGACGTCACAGTTATTAACTTGATTAAATCTAACAAGGCGGGCTCTACCCACTAACGTGGCCTTTCCGAACCAATTTACCTACGAAAATCTAAGGCTCTAGACAGACGGACTGCATTCCAGTGGACTGCGCAGTCGGTTGGCAGTTTCGATGCAGTTATGTCAACTCACAAGCATTCAAACTGCATTTTTACAGCTGGCGTGCAATTCAAATGCAAGCCATCTGTTTAGACCTTTAGGCGTTCACCAGACTTACTGACAGAAAACTTTTAGAAAAATTGTCAATGCAGGATCTTTTTGTGTTATAGAAATTATTTGGAATTAAGACCACTGTTATTATTGCAACAGCATCTTACTTTTTACTAAATGCCCTTTAAAAATTAAGAGGTTTAAAAAATGTGTTGTTTATCCTGAAAGTACTCGTGGCGCTTTCTTTTCTGCTCGCTTTGATCGCTTGGACCAAGGCAAACTAAACCCGAGAGGTCAAATCACTCTTTAAGAAAAAAAAAACGTCTGGTCGGGGAACTCCCGTCAGGAACGCAGTTCCTTCTCACGTATGATTTAAAAGAAAAACATAATTTTCGCAGCCGCCATCCCGGATTTTCATTTTGTTTTCTCTATTGGCATGAGCACTGAGCACCCTCGAAATTCCATGAAAACGATGCTAATGATTTAAAAAATAAACTTTTTACAAAAATAAAACAACCGACTTCCAAAAAACATTACAAAGTGAAAAATAACTTTAATTTCGGAAGTCGGTGTCTTTGGTTTTGAATGTTTCTTTTTTGTCACCGACTTCCGAAATTAAAGTTATTTTTCACTTTGTAGTGTTTTTTGGAAGTCGGTTGTTTTTTTTTTTTATTTTGTTAAAAGTTTTTATTTTTCACTTTTTAGTTATGGTATCTACCCCACACAAATTCGAAAACCACTACCTGCTATGTAAATAACAGTGACAGGAATTTATCATATCATCCACATACTAAGTGGGAAAAAGTACGTATTAGCTAATTATAGCTAACTCAAAAACTCTCGAAGCAAAGTTAATAAAATTTATATGGGACCACCTCGAAAGCATAGCCTTTCAAACAAAAAAAGAATTTCCAAAATGGGTCCATAATTACCGGAGAAATCGGTGGACATACAAAAAAAAAAACAAAAAAAAAACCCTCCAAAAACCTCCTCCTTTTTGGAAGTCGGTTACAAAAGAAATGTTCACAGCCGCCATCTTGGATTTACATTTTAAAGTCACTATCGGCTTTAACATCCTCGAAAACCATGAAAAAAACACCCAAGATGAAAAATTTTCGCAATCATCATCTTGGGATTGAAATTTTGACCAAGTTCACACTTTCACTTGAGAGAGTGAGACAGTCGCATGACGTTTTTTCGTTACGTGACGATTTCTACCAGTTTTACTCCATTACCGCAAAGAACTTCGTTTAAATAAATAAATAAGATTATGGTAAGCTACGAGCTTCACGGGCAAGTAGGTATCAATCTAAACCGATTCGTTTTGCTCAAAATGAATAACTGTATTTATATCAACCAGTCTATTCGCAGCCTTATCATCGAAACGACCGATAGTTTGTGGACCAATTTTCTTGCGTTTGTGGTGTGAAGTTCCACCTTTGAAGTTTCGAACAGTGTTATTAAGTTTCAAGGACCTCTTATGAAGTCTCTAGTAATTTTCAGTATTTCTGATAAAATATCGAACAATATATCGTGCCAATAGATTTTTTATTTGAAACTTTCTATGAAGATATCAACAACTGTCAGAATAATAGATAATATGCAGGAGAAATAACTTAAGAAATGCCTATGTCAGTGATTGTGTGCAATAAGCTGATTCGATTGACTCGTGTCTTAATGGACTGATGAATAACCATAACGAACCTTCTAACTTCTAAGGATGAAGTAGGGTTGAGATGAAGTGATGAATATTTCACGATTCATTTTACAATCCTATCCTACTAAATTAAAAACGCGAAAGTTTGTGAGCGTGGATAAATAGATGGATGTTTGTAACTCTTTCACGAAAAAACTGGTACTCAACGGATTTGAATGAAATTTAAACCACTTGGGTTTTTAATTTTGACCGAATTGACACTTTCACTTGAGAGAGAGAGAGAGAAAGTTACATGGCAGGGGCAAACCGCATTTTCGTTACGTGACGTTTTCTACTAGTTTACTCCTACCGTAAAGAACTTCGTTTATAAAAAGAAATAACTAAGATTATGGTAAGCTACGAGCTTCACGGGTAGGTATTAATCTAAACCGATGCGACTGATTCGTTTTGCTCAAAATGAATAACTGTATTTAAATCAACCAGTCTATTCGCAGCCTTATAATCGAAACGACCGATAGTTTGTGGACCAATTTTCTTGCGTTTGTGGTGTGAAGTTCCACCTTTGAAGTTTCGAACAGTGTTATTAAGTTTCAAGGACCTCTTATGAAGTCTCTAGTAATTTTCCATATTCCTGATAAAATTCCGATCAATATGTCGTGCCAATAGATTTTTTATTCGAAACTTTGTATGAAGATTTATTATTATTAACAATTAACTGTCAGAATAATAGATAATAGTATAATATTATGAAAATGTAGGTATGTACCTAATATTTGCACGCCACACTTGGCAGAATATGATGACCCCAATGACTAATCTTAAGACCATATTAATGTACCATATACTGACAAATAAATAATTATGATTAAGAAATCCTTATGTCAGTGAACAGCAGTAGATGGATTTGATTGACTCGTGTCTTCGTAGACTGACATTCGTCACATCGTGACATTGGTTATGTGGGACATCGCGTCATCGAGCGCATGATATCCTACCTGCATCAGGCGGACCGGCACTGGTTATAGTGAATTTATGATGACAACCTCGATGCCACAAAAATGTCAAACTAATGAACGTCAATAAGATACAATTAAAATAAGAGAATTTAGTGTAAAATATAATCTATATTCGCAATCTGTTATTTCACTAAACACACACAATAAGTACCTACCTATAGATAGAGCAATGCACGAAGACGCGCCCCACTCCGCTCCGCACCGTACTGGAGTTCAGCTTACAGTACAGTAATTGTGGAGTGGGGCACGTCTTCGTGGATTGCACTATCTATACCCATAGATGAATAACCATAACGAAACTTCTAAGGATGAAGTAGGGTTTGGAAGAAGTGATGAATGTTTGTTACTTTTTCACGCAAAAACTACTGAACGGATTTGGATAAAATTTGGCACACAGATAGTTTATAACTTGAATTAACACATAGAATACTCTTTAGTCTGATATTTCCACGGGATCGAGATTTATGCTGGTGAAACCGCGGTGCCCTGCTAGTTCATCTATATCCCAGCTACAAGCTACTGATTGCCGACTGCACCACAAAAGCCTCTATGAAACTTATCAGCAGGCGCACATTGTTTTGTTTAATAATCCTGGCCGGGACTTGTCTTTGAAAACTTGTTCAATTGCCTCGCTTAACTTTTGAGTTCGCCTATTGTGTGAAACATTGAAACTTGTGTCGCTTTGCCTTTATCTAAATGTAGAACAAGTTTAACACGATAAAATCAATGGCCCGATTGTTCGGCGCCGGCTAAACTAAACATCTTTTAGTTGCAGAATAACTGAAGCAGAAACTTTAAAGCAGAAGGACAAGCCCCGTTTACACGATGCCTGTACGAGGCAAGTTTTTCGCCTGTGGGAGGGGTACCATAAAACAAACGATTTGCACTGTCTAAATACTATTCGAAGTGGCGATGTTTGGGGGAGGCCTATGTCCAACAATGGACGTCTTTCGGCTGAAATGATGATGATGAAACACTGTTCAGACGGAGCAACTTTTATAGTTTCTTCAACTTATGGTATAAATAAAAAAGCCTTTTATTTCTTGTAGAGTATACAGTTTCTATACATATCTCTACTTAATACAAATCTATACTATTGCTTATCTATTATAATAGTAGCAGTATCTTACCTGTCTATTTTAAGTAACTTTTTATATAAAACGGTTTCTTATTTCTAATATCATTATTCTTAATTTAGTTTTGTTAGTTTTACATTTCATATATTTAAGTATTAGTAGTAGTTGTTAAATATTAATTATTATAATTTTGCTTAATCTGCAAGAACCCCGGTATGGGTGAAGGCCTCCTCCTAAGATCTCCATTTATCTCTGTCCTGTGCTACTTGTCTCCAAAGTGGGCCGGCTGTTCTTTTAATTTCGTCTTCCCAGCACGGTAAAGGTCTCCCTTTATTCCTTTTATATATGGGGCAACTTATGGTATGCCAAAGGCTAATAAAGCGCACCGTGTAAAATGCAATCCCTTTCATTTTGACAATTCGACAAAATTCATTGCGTTATTCATGTTGTCGAGCAGACGAATTTTTCAAACATATCAAGCAATGGATTAGGAAAGAGTATTTCGCAATAATTGGGGTGCATGCTTTAAGTGCAGGTCACACCGGGAACGAAGTTAAGTTCGTTTAGTTTCGATCATGTAGCTATCGCGTCTTTTTAACCGACTTCAAAAAAGGAGGAGGTTCTCAATTCGACTGTTTTTTTTATATTTTTTTAATATTTGTTACCTTAGAACTTTCTACTGGGTGAACCGATTTTGATGATTCTTTTTTATTTGAAAGCTGGTGCTTTCCGTGTGGTCCCATATAAATTGTATTAACTTTGCTTGGACGGTTTTTGAGTTAGCTTCAATAATACGTATTTTTTTCCCACTTAGTATGTGGATGATATGTTAAGTGCCTCTCACTGTTATTTACGTAGTAGGTAGTGGTATTCGAATTTGTGTGGGGGTAAATACCACAACTGAAAAGTGAAAAATAAAAACTTTTTACAAAAAAAAACCACCGACTTCCAAAAAAAAAAAACACTACAACGTGAAAAATAACTTTAATTTCGTAAAAAACAAAAATTCAAAACAAAAAACACCGACTTCCGAAATCAAAGTTATTTTTCACTTTGTAGTATTTTTTTTTGGAAGTCGCTTGTTTGTTTTTTTTTTTCTTCATTCGGTTCATAGTTCGCGGTGTGAACCGAAGTATGCAAACACGCATTAGCTACATTAGCGAAGCTAAACGAACTTAGCTACGTTCTCAGTGTGACCTGCGCTTTACTCTGTGCAGCTAACTTTAAACCGCTCAGGCGCGGTGGGTGGTCTGCGCCGTGACAGATTTACGACCGCACTTGAATAAACAAAAGCATCGGGTTTCATAATAACGTCTATAGTGTTTTGTTTATGTTTTTTGCTACTCGAATAGATTAGAGATACATTGTAAATGGTTACAGTCTTTGTTATCAACGTTTACTAATCTTTATTACCCGTTTTTTTTTTGTTTTCCATGTTCTAATGTTTTTACGATTTCTAATAAAACTACCGTACCAATTCACACGAAATTTTTCAGGGTACATTATGGATAGATAAGTTATCTAATAAAAGCGTTTTCAGAGACCTAATTTTTTTCAAAAAATTTCAAAAAATCTAGGTTTTTGCTGATCTAGAATTTCTAGTGCTTTCATAACTTTCTCCGTACCAAAAAAATATTTTTTATTTATATTTTTGTCTAATTTTTTTCTAAAACGCTGAAATATTTATTCTATATAATAAATAAAACACTTACCGATCAGATCCATACAGAAAACTCACAAAATATCACAACTTTCACTTTCACGAGAACTTTCACTTTCACGTTTGTTTACACTTTTTTTGGTTGGGTCAAAATAGGTATAATCTAATGTTATTTAGTGCGAATATTATCTAAAACGATGTAATATTTACTTCAAAATGAAAATATCACCACTTTCCGACGATTTACACACTAAAACCATTAAAAAACGAATTATTACTGCGAACGCGCGCATCCCGGGAGTGACTTTTTACTGTCATTTTGACCGCGCGGGAATGTCATTTTCAACATTTTTTTATAGTGTTGCCCATTTATATTTTTGCTTTTAGTCGATTTATTTGACAAGAATATCTATCTGACCATAGACTGCAAAAAATTTCAAACAAAAATATTGATTACAGCGAATACAAATGGAGTTGTAAGTCGTGTGGTGACTTTGTAGCGTATTGGATACGATGGTCCCCGAACGGATCTGGCTCAAGTGACCCAAAAATTCGACTGACTTCTTTTGTTTTTACCCGACTACGGCAAAGCCAAAAGGAAGGGTTATGATTTTAGCAGTCTATGTATGTATGTTTGTATGTATGTATGTTTGTATGTATGTATGTATGTATGTATGTTTGTTTTTACGTGTGTTCCACCGTAGCGCCTAAACTACTAAACCGATTTTGATGAATGAGGTATCAATAGATTCGTAATAATGGTCCGGGTGACATAGGCTATATAATTTTTCCCTAAATTTAATTTGGTGGACTTTACACGTAAATTTCTAACCTCGAAAAAAATTAAAATGGGATGATCATGACATGTTTGGTATCAAAAGAAAGGTCTTGACAAGCACATTACAAATATGTATATAATATTATATTTTCAAAGTAAATAAATATGTAAAAATCGTTAAAAACAAGCAAAAGTGAGACTGCGTTACGTAGTATTGGAAGATGTTACCAACGTGCAGTTAATCAAATCTTAATAAATAGTAACGATTTGTAATTCCACTCTTATGAAGAAAAACAAGTACAACGAAATATTTGTATTTTGGATTTCTTCGAAGCTCGATATCGATATATGGTGTTGGCGTCGAAATAAATCGCTCTATGGTTTCGTCCAAAGCACTATGCACTGCTATTGGAATTTAAAATAGGTTTAATTACTGAACAATTGTATTACTCTACTCTTATTTACGTTTATCAAGTGTAAAAACGGAAAAGTATAAAATAAAAAATAAAGTTTAATAAAAAACTGTAACCCGACTACCTACGGGAAAATGAAAATGATCTAAAAAGTACGAAACAAGCAAATATTTCAGACAGAAATCAAGACATAGGTACAAAAATGGTCAAGGTAAAGCCGTCGTCGCATGCCATTATAATTTTGTAGGTGTTCCTGGCACCCACATGCCATACAGGCATGCGACCACGGCTTTACCTGGACCATTTTTGTACCTATGTCTTGATTTCTGTCTGAAATATTTGCTTGTTTCGTACTTTTTAGATCATTTTCATTTTCCCGTAGGTAGTCGGGTTACAGTTTTTTATTAAACTTTATTTTTTAAAGCAAATTATTGAGGCCACACATACAGGAAGTAATGTTGATCTAATTTCACAGCTCTGAACTGCTTTGTTTCTTTTCCGATGTCCCTTGTTAAAAAAAGAAACCAATGTTTTTAATGAAGCTTAGTCGGTAGCCAACAGAATTTGCGCTAATGTTTAAAACTAACAGAACTCGCATAAAGTTTTCTTCAGAAGATTGGATTGTCTACTCATTACTTTATTAGTTTGAAGGAAATCCAATTAAAATGAGGACTTTAGTGATGTGGTTTTTGGGATTTACTTTTCTTAGGCTGTTTAAATTGGAAAATTACATTTTAGCACGAAATTAAATCCTGCTATCCTACTTCCTACTAATATTATAAATGTGAAAGTTTGTGAGGATGAATGGATGTTTGTTACTCTTTCACGCAAAAACTACTGAACGGATTTGGATGAAATTTGGCACACAGATAGTTTATAACCCGGATTAACACATAAAATACTTGTATCCCGATATTCTCAAGGGGTCAAGACTTATGCGGGTAAAACCGCGGGGCGCTGCTAGTCATCATCTGCCTAGTCTTTTCCCAACTATGTTGGGGTCGGCTTCCAGTCTAACCGGATGCAGCTGAATACCAGTATTTTACATGGAGCGACTACCTATCTGACCTCCACAACCTAGAGACTAGGTAACACGGTACCCCTTGGTAAGACTGGTTGTCAGACTTTTTGGGCTTCTAACTACCCGTAACGACTGTCAAAGATCTACAAATGACAGCCGGGACCAACGGCTTAACGTGCTTTCCGAGGCACGGAGGGGACTTGGTATTAAAGATGCACACCCATCCACGGACCAACCGCGGCAAGCGTAGCTCGCTAGCGTGGGGCGCTGCTAGTAATCCTACTAATATTATAAACGCAAAAGTTTGTGAGGATGGATAGACGTTTGTTACTCTTTCACGCAAAAACTACTGAACGGATTTGAATGAAATTTGGCGCACAGATAGTTTGTAATCTGGATTAACTTTTTATTTCGATATTCTTAGGGAATCGAGACTTATGCGGGTGAAACCGCGGGGCGCTTCTAGTCTTTTATAATTATAATCTGTTAGTCTTGACATTTCATGATTATTCGCTTAGTACCTCAAAAAACAACGATACGTTTTTACTTAACTCACCACCATAATCAGCCTATAATATTCCCACTGCTGAGACACAGGCCTCCTCTCAGTGAGAGGGAGTGGGCCGTAATCCACCACGCGGGCCCAGTGCGGGTTGGTAGATGTCACATGTCTTCGAATTTTTGGTTCTAGGACATGCCAGTTTCCTCACGATGTTTTCCTTCACCGTTTTGAGAGCATTGGTGATGAAATAATTTACACAAAGTAAAGCGCCTGCCCGGGTTTGAACCTACGACCTACAACTCGAAGTCGCGGCCGATACCACTGGGCCACCACTGCTCACACATTAACACTATAACTCGCACATTATTTCAATTTCGAAAAAAAACACTTTATTGAAATAAAGAAAGGTATAAGTTTAGATAAAAGATCGATTATCGCCAAAATTCTCCCGAAACCGAATAAGCATTCGGTATAATAATGTCTTGCCAAAGCTCTCAAAGTAGCATTTGGCACGTGTCGTGCAATTCATCCTGCCTGAAAAGATTGTAAGGCTATTCAAGCACCTTTTGACCTTTACTTGTAGGTATTGAATACAAGCAAATGTACCTTTAAATAAATCGTTTAAAGTTCATAATGGCATGCACATTCATGCATTTATTTCATTCATTCTGAACGTGAACTTTTAACATAAGCGGGAGTATAATTCACATAATATTCATCAAGATAAAACTAAACGTTGGTGGTTTTCTAATACGGTGAGCAATGGGTAGCTCGCCGTCCGATAAGGACCTGTAGTGCTATTCTGTAATCATCTCACCGTGTTATCTTAGGTGAAGTGAGCGTGGAGTGAGCTGTCAGTTGCTAAGGATTGACACTATTGGCAGCTCACTTCACCTAAGATATCACGGTGAGATTTTTACAGAATAGCACTACAGGCCCGAGTCGACGGCGCGTTGTGTTCCACGCGCGCCTCAAAGAGATGTCAGCAGAACTGACGGGGTCCGCCAGGGCCGATGCCTGCCGGGGTCGCGAAGAAGTCCGAAAGGGAGATCGTGGCCCCCGGCAACATGGCAACCGAAGGAACACGGGTGGGTTTTAGTCAGTGAGAGTCTGATATGCCCTCCCGCTCCGCCCAGAGCGGGAGAAGTTATTTGAGAAAATCCGACATAAAAAAGGTGGTTTTCTAATAACGTAAAAACAAATACCTACCCACACCTCAATTTTTCCTTTGAAAATTAAATTCACTTCCATATTAGATATCTGGAAAGAGTTTAAGTTGGATGAAAGTCGTGTTATTAAATCTGGTTTATCTTTTTCCTCAGAATTACTAGTGGGTTTTTTTTTATTGGAATGTGAAACACAAAAAACGTTTAAGAAATTCTTGAACTTTTTCAGTGTTTACTGCGCTTTGCCAAGAATTAAGAAGCACTGACTCTAAAGTCATATCTTCTGTGAATGTCTACGAAGAGGACAAACCAATTCAATACACGGCAGCAAAGGAAGAGTATATTTAATCTGTCAATGAACTTAGTGGCAGCGACGATGACATTGTGCTTTGGTCATCATATTCTGACAGACATATCATGCGAAAAAATTAAATATTTTTAAGCTATTGCATAGCTTTTATCGCGGGCTTTGAGCGCGGCGACCGAATCAAGAAATTCCGTAACGTAACGAAAATAAAACCTAACACCCCCCACTCCGCCTACCATGTAATGACGGTTCCCATGACAACATCACGTTGTCACGGTTCCTATGACAACGTGATGTTGTCATGGGAACCGTGATGTTGTCATGGAGGTTACAAATGCTATGCAATAGCTTTTACCGCGGCAGTCCCCGAGTGCCACACGTTTTTTATTTTTAAGTGTTCCTATAACGTGGTGCCACTGATGATAAGGTTGATTGATCTGTATGATAATTATACTAAGCCTATTAATGATTAAAACTAGGAAAGAAAATTACGTTTTTTTTTTTTTTTTGTTATGTTGATGAATAACGATGTTTTGTGACATATGAGTAAAAAATTGAGTTTTCGTAGAATGTTTACCTCAATCGATAAAATCAATATGCCTAGCTTTTTCCCAACTAGGCTTTCAGTCTAACCGGATGCAGCTAAATACCAGTATTTTACATGGAGCGACTACCTATCTGACCTCCACAACCCAGGAACTGGGTAATACGATACTCCTTGGTAAGACCGGTTGTCAGACTTTCGGGCTTCTGACGACCAGTAACGACTGTCAAAGATCCACGAATGACAGCCAGGCCCAACGTGCCTTCCGAGGTACGGAGGAGTCTCGACTGTAAAGATGGTCACCCATCTATGAACCAACCCCGGCAAAAATAGCTTAACCTGATGGATCGACCCGTGCGGCTATTATTACTTAGCCACGAGCTCCTCAGACAGAATGTTTAACTATTAAGTACAAATATATATATATTTTTAAAAATAATGTTATTTCACTGCTCTCAAAACGGTGAAGGAAAATATCGTGAGGAAACCGGCATGTCCTAGAACCGAAAATTCAAAGACATGTGACATCTACCAACCCGCACTGGGCCCGCGTGGTGGATTACGGCCCACTCCCTCTCATAGAGAGGAGGCCTGTGTCCCAGTAGTGGGAACATTTATAGGCTGATGATGATGATGATGATGAATGTTATTTCAACTTTTACTCAACATTATTTACATAGATTTATTTTTATTATGTGCTATACAATGTCAAGAAATATTCATTCGTCTTCTCAAACTAGACGTAAAGTTGCGGAATCACAGACCGCGCGGGACTGTTTATGTTCGGCGCAAGGGTGCGACTGTACGACCACTGGAAGGTTAAAATTAAATCAAATCAAAAAGCCATACATCATCTAGAATTAACAATCTCTTAATTTCCACCACCGAATTAAGGGTTTTCACACGATTAAATAATTATAATTTAATTCGTATTGAAACAAAGCAGGGGAACGGTTACACAATTTACCTCCGTTATATAAACCGACAGATTATGATGTCATTTGTTCCTTGGTATTAATTAAATTAATCTCGCATGGGTTGAGCATTTTAGGCCTCTGTATTACGTTTATTGCGTTTGTGATTATGTCTACCTTAACCCGTTATGGTTTGCTGGTGCAATTATTATTGTGGAACCGACATCTATTTACCTGAATGTACCCATGGCTGACGCAATTGGTGACCAAATAATTATTTCAGGTATTAAAATTCCGAGGTCGCGATTTCTAACCGATATACAAAAAAATCAATCTGTCTAGCCTTTTCCCAACTATATTGGGGTCAGCTTCCAGTCTAACCGGATGCAGCTGAATACCAGTATTTTACATGGAGCGACTGCTTCTCTGACCTCCACAACCCAGTAACCGGGTAATACGATACCCCTTTGTAAGACTGGTTGTCAGACTTTCGGGCTTCTGACGACCCGTAACGACGCAAAGATCCACGAATGACAGCCGGGACTAACGGCTTTCCGAGGCACGGAGGAGTCTTAGTATGTAAAGATGGTCACCCATCCAACCCCGGCAAACGTAGCTTAACCTGATGAATCGACACCAAATCGATATACATATTTTTTAAATAAATTGATAATGTAATTGTGTCTATAGAAAGGGCGAGCATGACACTAGAAAAAGACAGAATTGTGTGGAAATGGGAGTGAGAGGCATTTGCCATGCAGGCTAGTTAGATTATAAGAGAATGATATCACTGACACGGTGACGAAAGCATAGTGAGGAAATCTGGACCGACGTGGTAGTTCATATCCACTTTTTCTGTTCCTTATCTGTATAAGTAGAAGCCTGTATCCTGCAGTAGAACAATATTACAGGCCACTTTCATTATTTATGAGGGAGTGCCTCCACTGCCGGCGCTGGCTCCCAAAAATAACGCCATTGGGAACCGGCATGACATTACTGCCGGCAGCCGAGTTTAAAAAAATCGGCTGTCGGCACCGCCGGCTCCCATAATGGACACCAGCGGTGCGGCGTTTACCCTTCCAGTATTCAGAACTCCAACTAACTAACCTTAACAAAAGTATTTTTTTCTATATATTCTAGTCATTTTTGGCACCGCTGGCGTCGCTCGCTCGGCTCGTGAGTAGGGGATCACAGTTCTAACGAGATTTTTGCGAGTCAAAATATTTAACCTAATCTAACTAGTTCGGTTCTGGGTAGTAGTACTTGATTACTAGAATATGGAAATTATTGATTACGGAAATATATATGTAGGAATATATGTATGTGCCTGCCTCGTTGGTCTAGTGGTCGCAAGCGCTATTGCTGAGCTGGTCCTGGGTTCGATTCCCAGGTCGGGCAAAGAGTGTTATTGGGTTTTTCTATCTGAAATTTCTCAGTAGCAGCTCGGAGTCTGGATTTGTGCCCGGTTGATGGCAATAGGCTCGCCCCATATTACATGGGACTTAAACATAACTGGCGAAATGTAGGTGTACCTGCTACAGGGACACCTCTGCCCAACCCTACGGGGAAACAAGGCGTGATGTTATGTTATGTATATGTGGGAAAAAAAATTGGTTGCCTGTAAAGTCGGTATACGGGCGAAAGTTTTACGTGACAACGACGAAGGGACGCGTGCCTTTCACTTTTTATGTCTGTCTCTCTCGCTCTTAGGCGGGCTAACCATGCCCGAGTGGAAGGGACGCGTGCCTCTCACTCGCTCTCATTGTGAGCGCATAACGTGAGCGGAGCGTAACGCAGTTTCTTGAAGTGTCACCCGGCAAACCAATTTATAAGACGTTGTCACGTCAAAAAATGCTTTATTACATGTTTTTAATCATGTTTTTAATAATCCCATCTATCTTCTCCATTATGCCAAATTACCAACCCCATTTTCCGCTTTTTCTGTCAAACTCAGCGATAGCAGCCAATTCAGCAACCGGCGCCGGCAGCCAATTCGGTAGCCGGCGCCGGCAGCCAGTTCGGAAGCCGGCGGCGGCAGCAGAGGCACTTCCTAATTATTAACTTGGTGTGAAACAAAAAAACTCCTTATGTCACTAATTAGAACCTAGTTATGAATGTCATTACTTCTTGCATAATTAGGTTTTTACGGTCCGGTTAGTATTTTTATGGTGCAAAGTTAACGACCAGCACTAACAGTATTGCATTTTTTAATTAATACTAATGGTCTTACTAGTCGGGTGTAAACTGTAACTATTAAACCAAGTTTCAAGTAAAAGCAGTAAAATTAACTTTGAAAAGGTTTTTTTTATTAAATCTGCTATCTTCCCCACTGTAAGGCAAATGTCTTTTTTTCCCTTAAATTACCTATTGAAAAAAAATACATACAACAAAAATTTACGTAAACCGAAACCTGTTAAAAAAAACCACCTACCCATACAAAACTAGTTCGATATTGTCTTCTTATAAATTACTCTAAAAATCCCTTCCATAACTTACAAAGTGACAACTTAAACGGCCTATAAATCCATAAAAATTATCCCTGCTTGTCTCAAACTAGATAGCAGCTATTTAGTATTTTTTTGTGGAAATTAACATAAAAAAATCATATCCTCCTGCAAGCTTGCTTTGCTCGTGTAGGATCGAACGTGTCGTTTCAATGGCTTCAGGGATCGGCCTTGTTGAACTATGGGCTATGAATAATGCCTCGTCAAAGGTAAAGGCTATAAAGTTATGTGTACTTAGGTCTGTGTGTCTGTGTTTGTATAAAACTTTGTCCGAACTAAGTTTTGTTGATGTACAACCGTATCTCTTGGATATCGATTAGAACTTCAATTGATTTCAGCACCACAAGTGGTTTACATTTAAATTTTGAAATGCCTACTTGAAAATCAAAATCATCATAGAATCTGCATGAAATCATCGAAAACTTTTGAATGAAGAACTAACACTTTTGTCAAGTAACTGAACTTTCTTAACTCGCGTTTGTATACATTGAGTACAAGAATATTGTTATCGGCATGCCGAATGAAAAACATCCTAACCTAATGATCCAAAGTTACCATAACGCCGTAAGTAGGTATCCTACGGTGATCAATGCCTGCTCTCAAATTCCCAGCGGTAGGAAGTGTCCACTTCAAGGAAAAGTCTCTTCATCTCACTAACAATATAAAAAGAAAGGGTTTCCTGTTTTTCCTTTCTCAGGCGGGTAGCACACCTACGCCGCGAAACCATAACAGCGAAACCGCAGTATTTCAATTCAACAGATTCGCGTCATGTTTCACTACTCGAATCGAATTCGAGTAGCGGAACATGACGTCAGTACACTGGGATATCTCCTAGGTTTAGCGGAAAAGAAAGTTGTAAGGTGATTCGTGACAATTCCCCGGGTGTATTAGCACACCTTCGCCGCGAAACTATAACAGACTCAGTCAGTTGAATTGAACTACTGCGGTTTTGCTGCTATGGTTTCGCGGCGGAAGTTTGCTAAGACCGAAAAATGAAATGTCACGAATCACCTTTCTTTTTTTTCCGCTACATACACATAAACATAACATCACGCCTTTTTTCCCCGATAGGTTGGGCAGAGGTGTCCCTGTGGCAGGTAAATTTCGCCAGTTATGCTTAAGTCCCATGTAATTGGGGGCGAGCCTATTTCCATCAACCGGGCACAAATCCAAACTCCGAGCTGCTACTAAGAAATTTCAGATAGAAAAACCCAATAACACTTTGTTCGACCCGGGAATCGAATCCAGGACCTCATGCTCAGCAGTAACACTTGCGACCACTAGACCAACGAGGTAGTACGAGGTAGTTCTTTTCCGCTAAACCTAGAAAAATCCTAGTAAGATTAACGTTTAACGCTGCCATCCTCCAAAATCCTCATGACCGTGAGAATATTCGCCATGTTTTCATAAAACAATAATGTTTGTTATCACACTTGCGTCCGGGTCGGCAATAAATCCTTCCCTCGTTGCTAATCCTCGGCTTTCCGGTAAAAAGCGGCCAGATATATTATTCATGTTACCGACTTTGTTTTGTTTTATTGTGGAATTATATACATGTGTTTGAACATCATAATAATGTTGCCAATTTATTATGCACAGATTTCTTCGGAACAAAATCATTAATTTGCCTACCACATTTGTAAGTTTATGACATGTATGTAAAATCATTAATTCGGTTATTATATGCTCTAAATTGAGATTTGTCTAGAATGAATTTTCTGGCAACTAAGGAGATGTAGAAGAGAAAGGAGGATGGTGATAGCCCGTGAAGACTAATAACGTGTGAATAAAGGAATGAAAAAGAAGATAATTAAAAATACTCTTTTTTCTTTTACTCTGCAGACTACATTATTAACATGCGAGTATTCCGAGAAGAGCATTAAAAAAAAATATACGGACACAAATCGAGACTTTGCTACTGACATATTCTTAGTGGTAGCCGATCCAACCTTTTTTACAGTCCTGTCAATCGAATTTGACTTCTATAGCATAGGCATAAGAATGGCGTTAAAATCAAAAAAGTGGTTACAATACCAACTGTTTACTGCAGCTGCCATTTGCCATGCCACCAACGCAATAGAAGTCAAAATCGGTTGAACGGACTGTAAAAAGGGTTTATTTAAATGTCTAATCGTATTTTAAATGGAGTATAGATAGTTACTGACCGTATAACATCAAAATCAGAAAGTATTCAATAAGGAATTCAAGATCAGTATAAAAAGTGTTTTTGGTTTACCTAAGATCACGTGCCAATAGTCGTGTATTCTGTACCTTTTTATTAAAAGGAAATCGTTATCAGCTTTAGACTTCCCAAGGCCACTGGCTATCCAAACGACTCATCCACTCTAAAAATTCTTTCATTAAGAGGAATGCACTTAGCTGCACTCACACTGAAAGCATCCAGCTTTGAAAATACTAATATATCAGGTTTATTTTTCTTTTTATATTTCCTAACGGTTCAAGCAGTTTTCGCTTACGGTAGCAAGCTTTTACCTTAACCTACTTCAAAATACTCATAGGTATTATTAGAATAACCTAACTTAATTCTACTATTCCTCAGAAATTGGTCTTCTTTTCTTGAACTATCGTCAAGAAGCGAATTCATTAACCTCTAAGCACCTCCGAGCCATAATTACTAACACAAATTATTAGTACTTAATATGTAATCATGCCAACTGGATCCTAATCCCTCTTTACCATCATAAAAATTTACAACAGCAGCAGTCTACATTATAATTTTAATTAGTAAGAAGTATACCTAACTTCGGTCCTAAGTTTTGTACATAAACAATTTGACGAAGCGAATTGTTGAAACGTTAGTTCCTTATTTGTTTTTGTGAGAATAATTGTGCAGCTGGTCGAAAGAGGAAGGTTGTGAAAATACTACACAGATTTTAAAATTAGCGACCGAAAGCATTTTAACGATATTTACAGAGCAAGAAATGGTTTCTTCAATAGTATCTGCTATTGAAGAAACCATTTATAAATTTACTAGCTTTCGCCCGCGTGGATGTCGGAAATTATCCCACAGGAACGTACTATCTTATCATTATTAAAGTGAAACTTTTATTACATCGTCTCAAACTTTTTCGTCTGTGTGTTGCATGTCGCGTGACGGTCGGCCGCAGAGTAGGGATAAAGTGAAAGGCGCTCGTCAGAGCAGCCAAGGCCAATATGGCGGCGCCTATAGAAGTTTCACTTTTATCGTGGTTTCATAAAACCACACAATCCTTTTTTAATCAGGTTATAAACTATCTGTGTGCCAAATTTCTTTTAAATCCGTTCAGCCGTTTTTGCGTGATTGAGTAACAAACATACAAACTTTCACATTTATAATATTAAGAAAGATAATAAAATCTGATCAGTGGAACAAACTCGGGGCCCTTTGCTCATCTAGAGCACTGGGTCAAAAAGGTAATCTAAAACTATCATCATCTGCCTAGCCTTATTCCCAACTGTGTTGGGGTCAGCTTCCAGTCTAACCGGATGCAGCTGAATACCAGTATTTTACATGGATCGACTGCCTATCTGACCTCCACAACCTAGTTACTAGGTAACCCGATACCCCTTGGTAAGACTGGTTGTCAGACTTTTGGGCTTCTGACTACCCGTAACGACTGTCAAAGATCTACAAATGACAGCCGGGACCAACGGTTTAACGTGCTTTCCGAGGCATGGAGGGGTCTTGGTGTGTAAAGATGATCACCCACACACGGACCAACCGCAGCAAGCGTAGCTTAACCTGATCGATCGACCCGTGCGGCTGTTATTACTTAGCCACAAGCCCCTCCAGCAGTCTAAAACTATAATCAATTATATTTCATCAATTTACAGCGCTTCAGAAATTCTAGCACAACATTTTATACTTGGTAGCAGTAAATATTTCTAACATTCTTAGACCATGTAAACGCAATTTGAAAATAGAGGAACATTTCTTGCCTCCATTTCTACGGTTCGTCGCGTTTTTCAGGCACTCCGAACTGTCAAGGTGATAATGTATGTGGTACAACTGAAATTCCGCTTGTCAACAGCACACAACACATGATGAAAATACGACTAGGAGTACTCTAAAGGCTTTGTATTTTATAAACTGTATTTCTCGCTAACATTGTGATTATTTTGAATAGGATTTGTTTCTTGTAATTCTATCTTTTAATTGAGATTAAACGATGAAGCAACAACACTGACTGACATTGAATAAACTATACACCGTTTGAAATAAGATTAGACTTTGCCGATTTTGACTTCTATACCGTAGGCATAAGGATGGCATTAAAAGCAAAAAAAGTGGTTATAAACCAACTGTTTACTGCAGCTGCCATTTGTCATGCGACCAACGCAATAGAAGTCAAAATCGGTTGAACGGACTGTAAAAAAGGTTTAGTTAAATGTCTAATCTTATTTCAAACGGAGTATAGGTGCCTACAGAACCGTTACGCTTATTTTTACGAAAGTATTATTCCGAATAATTAGAAACTTAAGACACCCGGAAGTAGTGGGCACAGATAGATTACAAATAATTACTTCATAGCACTTTTTTCTATGCGGAAAAATTATTGCTAGTAGTTAGTCGTGCAAAGGCAGCTTAATGTGACGTTGGACACTCTTCAAAATTAGATAGTACCAAGCTATTCGCTATTTATTAGGGGTGCCACGTTTGTTCAGGTCGGCAGAGTCTGGCAGTAAAATTGAATATAATAAGTAAATATATATGTTAAAACCACCTCTATGGTCTTGTCGTTAGACTACCTGTCTCAAAACCAGTAGAAGTTCGATGCCCAGTGGGGGCAAAATTTTCTTCTCAGTTTGGTTGGTGATAGGGCTTGTTCTAAGTCCGCTTGGCTAACTACCGCCATATTATCTAAGTCTGTCGTCATAACAACAATGTTAACAGCATTGCTGTGTTTCGGCAGTAAGAGGTAAGATGGCCAGGTCCTCTGTGGTTGAGCATTCCGGGTGAAGCTCACTTCCTTGTTCGGCTTGATCATCACTTACAGATGAGATGTAAGCCAAGAGCTTCCCTGTAGTGGACAAAAAAAGAAATATACATAATGTACAAATCTTAAAAGTAGCCCGAATAAGCGTGTTAGACATGCTAAAAACATTTATATTAGAGCTCACGCAGCAACCTCCCTTATTTATATTTCAACACACAAAAAATAAAAAACAAACAAGCTTTATTACATCTACCTTATCTTTAAACTGTATAATCCATCCGCTGTATTTTCTAAGTACGTTGTAAAAATGAAACGTGTCCCGGCTCCGTATGTACTTCCTCTGTTGACACATTGTATTTAACGGAGGAGATTCCGCTTTGTATATTAAAAAAAAATATCTGTTGCTATGAAATTATGGTATGATGCTGATATCGTTAGAGCTGTCCATTAGAGTAGTCCATAAAGGAAAAGATGATGTTATAATATTTTTTTACTTTGTAGGTGAAGGAAAACATTGTGAGGAAACCGGCATGTCCTAGAACCGAAAATTCGAAGACATGTGACATCTACCAACCCGCACTGGGCCCGCGTGGTGGATTACGGCCTACTCCCTCTCACAGAGAGGAGGCCTGTGTCCCAGCAGTGGGAACATTTATAGGCTGATGATGATGATGATGATGATGACTTTGTAGGTATGCTATCCTATACTATTAAACGAGCAATATTTTTAACCACGTTCTCGAAAACGGCTCTAACGATTTCGATGAAAGTTGCAATATAGGGCTTTTTTTTTGGGTGGTAAATTATCAAATAACTTCTCCCGCTCTGGGCGGAGCGGGAGGGAGTGTCAGACTCTTACTGACTAAAACCCACCCGTGTTCCTTCGGTTGCCCTGTTACCGGGGGCCACGATTTCCCTATCGGTTTTCTTCGAACCCCCAGCAGGCATTGGCCCTAGCGGACCCCGTCAATTCGGCTGACATCTCTTTGAGGCGCGCGTGGAACACAACGCGCCGTCTACTCGGGCTTGGTCCTTATCGGACGGCGAGCTACCCATTGCTCACCTTCCGCAAGAGCAATATAGGGCTTACGGGGGGCGATAAATCGATCTAGCCAGGTCTCATATCTGGGAAAATTTGTTTTCTCCGTATTTTCACCCGAGCAGAGCTTAGTTGCCTAAAGTTTAGATCAAAATGGCTACCTTAGAATAACGACATGGCAGTATGGAATTAGTATGAACTATTCTATACTATTAAATGAGCATTCTCTATATTCACCAGAGCAGAGCTCGGTCGCCTAGGTACTATTTATTAATACTTACTAGTTAACAGAGAACTGTTCTTTTTTCTGAAAGAGTACCAATTTAGCGGTAACAACAGGCAATCATTCAGCTTTCTGCAACTGTCCCTTTCCACCAAATTGAAATGATTAGCATCATAATCAAATCAACAATAGTAATTGTCACCAGCATCATGGACAACCTCGTTTGTCACAATTGTTCCGTACCAAATTCCAAAAGACATTTTCGGGTGTAGAAAAGGACTTACTTTTCACCGTAACAAAACCCAAATCGTTTCATAATCCTTAACGCTCTCAATTAAACAAAACCTCTTGTTTACGCCGTGATTTAGGGAGTACAAGCGGCAAAGAACTCACATTCATCCTTGTTTAGACGAAAAACAAAAATAAATGTCGGAATAGGTTACTTAAACCTTGTAAAGGTGAAGAAGGTTTAAGATAACGAACCCAGTGGAGGTCTAAAGGAACGCTTGGGGCTATCCGTGTCGCAACTTTAGGGTTCACAGCCAATTCACGTGATAAGACGAGAAATATAGTTGTTTGGTGAATAAATAGTTCGTCTTATTTTACGTTACTATGACTTTGATCGGATTATTGAGCTGAAAAATGCGATCTTAAAAAGGGTCGTGGGATATAACTTTGTCAAAAAGATATTAAAATATGGAACCCTAATGTCTTTTAAGCTTAGGGCAAAATCTTGCGGACAGTAGAAACGCTTTCCCGCGAATATAATGTAGTGTGAATTTTAAGTATTACAGATGTAATACGTGGCTAAGTAATAACAGCTGCACGGGTCTATCGATCAGGTTAAGCTACGCTTGCCGCGGTTGGTCCGTGGATGGGTGACCATCTTTACATACCAAGTCCCCTCCGTGCCTCGGAAAGCACGTTAAGCCGTTGGTCCCGGCTGTCATTTGTGGATCTTTGACAGTCGTTACGGGTAGTTGGAAGCCCAAAAAGTCTGACAACCAGTCTTACCAAGGGGTATCGTGTTACCTAGTCACTAGGTCGTGGAGGTCAGATAGGCAGTCGCTCCATGTAAAATACTGGTATTCAGCTGCATCCGGTTAGACTGGAAGCCGACCCCAACATAGTTGGGAAAAGGCTAGGCAGATGATGATGACAGATGTATATCTAAGCTTTGTAGTTTTTGATGTGTAACATCATTCGAGTGATTTCTTGATAACGGACGGAAAAGTGTAACAGGAAGCTTTGGAAGCGCGCACTATTTGATTTAACCAACGAGCGCGCAGGGTGCTAGAGTTGTCCGTAAGATGAACAAAATGAACGATGTTGATGGACGACGATGGATGAAAAATCATTTCAAATAACACCTAAATCATTTTTTTCAGGATATAATGTTATTGTTGCTTATTAGCAAGGTGAGACGTCAGATGTGTAACATCATATGCGACTATAGTATTTTGTTTTTAATAGCTTTCTTACCACACGAAAACTTAAAAGTTTAGTCAAGCATGTGGGCAAGTTACGAGGACAATTGTTTTGGATTTGTTTCTGATTCAAAATAAAATCTGCACGCAATTTAATTTTATAATAATATTTACAGCATCCCGATAGTCATCAATAATTACTGAAAAACCGAACCGAACCCAAAAATCGAGTTCGCTCCATACAATATATAGTGTAGTGCTGGCATTGTATTTACAATTCGCGCAAAAGAACCGCAAGCCTTTGACCACTAAATTGTCAAAACAAAATTGGAACCTTTAACCCAAAATAACGGAGTTTTTTTATATGTTTTATTTTTGTGTTTGACACTTAATAAAATTCTAATTGTAACCGGGTAATATCAGCAATAAAGTTGTCTCTTTTTCATACCATGCCAGATGAAAAAAAAAACAATGAAACCAAAGTAAAAAAAATGTTGAAACTTATTTTATATTGCTTTGCGGTAGGACGCTTGTGATATTTAACTACTGTCTTTTATTAAACACCAAACGAAAAGTGAGCTTTTTTTGTGCCTACTACTCGTGACATTAGTAGTAGGTGTTATGAATGGAACCTGCTGGGACCGGACAGGCAAAGTTGACGAAAAGTAGAAGTTTTGAAGTAGGTACAAACTTGTCTGGATTTAGAGGAAAATAGCAGTCACACATTCGATATGACTGTGTGTGTGCTTCTTTATCCATACCTATCGTTCCATCAGCTGAAAATCTCCCACCAAACACGAGTTGCCTTAGCTAACATGGAAGTCTTAAAACTGACTCTGGACCCAGGTTGGTCGAAGCAAAGAACCTGTTCATAGATGACTGCTCTGCAGTTTTAGTGAGGTGCTGTTTCACAAACGATGGGTTACTGTCCTGCTTATTCTATTGTCTGCAAGTTACAAGAACTGATAGATGCTACTGAAGGCGCCAACCTAATAGGCGAATTCTGCTGTGTGTGTTGGATCATTTAGCTCCCTTCAAAATGGTTGAGCTGAGGAGCTTGTGGCTAAGTAACAACAGCTGCACGGGTCGATCGATCAGGTTAAGCTACGCTTGCCGCGGTTGGTCTGTGGATGGGTGACCATCTTTACATACCAAGACCCCTCCGTGCCTCGGAAAGCACGTTAAGCCGTTGGTCCCGGCTGTCATTTGTAGATCTTTGACAGTCGTTACGGGTAGTTAGAAGCCCAAAAAGTCTGACAACCAGTCTTACCAAGGGGTATCGTGTTACCTAGTAACTAGGTTGTGGAGGTCAGATAGGCAGTCGCTCCATGTAAAATACTGATATTCAGCTGCATCCGGTTAGACTGGAAGCCGACCCCAACATAGTTGGGAAAAAGCTAGGCAGATGATGATGAAAATGGTTGAGCTGAATGGCGCTAATCCATGCGTCATGTTCGTGAACGAGCGCTGTCAGCAGGGTCTGGTCATCTCTTAACTACCAATGGCCAATGCCATCTCTTAACTGGCTTATTTTAATATTTTTTTAATTGTTTTATTTTTTTATTACGGACGTTTTTAACATACTGCATCGACATGTATAACTTCAACATGAATGATGTAACCAATATTTTGTAACCATATTTTGATTTAAAAGTATGTCCGTGGAGTTTCTTGCCCGTTCTTCTCCATAGGTACTGTGAGCAACTCGCTTGGCTGCGGTAGTTGGGATCGTGTGAAGTGTAATAATTAAAAGGACTTTAGAGAACACAAGATTATATTTTAATCAATAATACAAAGCAAAAGACAATATTACGCGACCGACGCCATGGGCTCAACTCATTTTTCTTACATTGACAAATGCACACCATATAAAAAATCTAATTTAAATATATAACGTTCGAATGTTCGGCTACCATAGCGTTCTTGCCAGCCTGCATAATGTGTGAGGTTGAATTCCAATAAGTCCTCACATGAGCTACGCCCCACTTGAATAAAGGGATCAGGCAGAGACCTTTATTCAAAGTATCCGAACAATCGTACCCTTCCTGCCTATACCTAACAGAAACGTTACCTAACGATGGCAATTAAAATACAAGGTGAGGTCTTTCTCTTGCAGGAGAAGGCTTAAGTCAGAACGTACGAATCGCAAAGTCCTGATACCAGGTTAGGTATCAGCCAAGTTAAATGACAATATGTGCTAACAGTGCACAAATAATTAACATACTTCTGTTTAAACCTCACTGTACCAAAACCACCGCAAAAGATACAGCAAGCCTCTGACAACAAACAAACAGATGTGACAGTTCACATCTACCCAGAGGGGGTTTATGAAAATGAACTCTAACATCCTAAGCCTTAACTCCATCGGACATAATTGAGCCAGAGGGAACGAAGGATCAAGAAGTAAGCGCTCAACAACATTAAAAACTCACGACCATACTCCAGAGGGAAAATCTCAAAACCTCATTTTATCCTCACAAGACTCAATCTTCATCGAATGTCAGTAAGTCCTGACTAAACTGTGAGACCTCAGTCATAAGTTGAACCAATTGTGTCAACTAGACACACCTTGCAAGGGCTATGCCCCCGTTAGCGAGGCTGGTGTCAACCAAGACAGAGTACTTCCCCTCCCTCCATAAGGGATCACAGTTTCCAAAAATATTTGCCTTTTCTAACTCGCAATAATAAATTCTGGAGTACGTTCATGCTAATTTAGACGAAACGACACAACATTGAAGACGCAGACAGTGGCTCATTCCCTCCGACTTCTCAGCGATGTGAGGAGTGACAATACCTCACTCGCTCCCGGCAGCGTCCGATGATTGCTCCCCATAACATGTAACGAGAAATAAATAATCACGCATTAAAATACTATTACATATTCCTCACTAAAATAATGTGTCAAATGATGTTTACATCTAAATGACATATGACAAAAAAATAAGTGACATAAAAACTAATAATTAAATTCTACTATGAAAAGGCTTTAATCTAAACAAAGAGTATGTAACACTAAAATTGCTGAACCTCTTATTATTTAATTTTAAAAACTCGTATTCTAAAATGTAAAACTTCTTTATAAAATGTCTATAAACTTTCGACCTTCTTTTAAATTTATTGATTTTCGGTACGAAGTTTTTAATTATTCTCACATACGACTCCTTATTTTTATTTGGTGCTCTTCTTGAATTGTTTTTAGCACGTTGTTGTCGAAATGTGGCATTCAGAATTTTTATACATTTATGTTCCTTATGGGTAACATAACCTTGAACATTTGTGGTCTCGGCCATTTGAAGAATTTCAACATGTTTGACCAAGTCAACGACTACTTCACCATCACTCTCTTTCTCTATGACTGAACATGACTCCACATCATCCTCAGAAATATTTTCCTTAATTTGATCAACGACGAAGTTATGTGTAGGAGTTTCCTCATCGTGATCAATAATTTCCCTTGGCAAGGACATAATCTGATTCTCTGAAACACACATGAATGGTTTAATAAATGGACTGGACTGACCCGATTTTGTGGCTTCTTCCATGTGTTCCTTTTCGAACACCTGACTTGAGCCGTCTTCATCATCATCATAGTCATCTTCATCATCATCTCTGCCCTCTTGGCAGCTTTTCATTTCTTCCAGTGGGTCATCTTGTCTTCCACTAGAAAATAAATTGGTGTGATTATCTAAATTCATGTCGTTCTGTCCGCTTTCATCGGACATCTCTGTTTCTTGTCCCCTATATGCCGCTAATTCTTTGTGGCATTTGCATGGGAATTCTGCCCATAATTCTTTACAAAAAGATTGAAAACTCATACCCTCGTGGTATGTATATTTGTGGAAATACATTGCTGGCCCCACAAGAAATGCACGTAATATTAGAGCCAAATCATTTTCCTGCCATTCGTTTTCGGTGGCCACAAGCCGGAACTCCTTAATAAAATTCTCTAGGCACATGCCGTTGATCCCCGAGAAGGGCTGCATTTGATACGCCATCTCGCTCTATATAAAATAATAATAAAAACCACTTAGCTTCGGACTTATGCGCTTCCACTATAGCGCCTCCACCATTTGTGAGCACTAGACTTTAGAAAGGCGGCGCCTCCACCATTTGTGAGCAACTCGCTTGGCTGCGGTAGTTGGGATCGTGTGAAGTGTAATAATTAAAAGGACTTTAGAGAACACAAGATTATATTTTAATCAATAATACAAAGCAAAAGACAATATTACGCGACCGACGCCATGGGCTCAACTCATTTTTCTTACATTGACAAATGCACACCATATAAAAAATCTAATTTAAATATATAACGTTCGAATGTTCGGCTACCATAGCGTTCTTGCCAGCCTGCATAATGTGTGAGGTTGAATTCCAATAAGTCCTCACAGTACTTTGGAATGGGCAACTAGCTTCATCTTTCTGACTGACCGACCCCTTGACAATTCAAAAGTGCCTGTAATCTATTTGAAATAAATGCTTTGAGTTTGAGTTTTTGATTCTGGGCTGACTCCATTTAGATTACCATCGACACGCCAAGAAGAATATTGACTGTCAAAACTGATCGATCAATTCTCCCAGTACCCTTTCATAATATTAGGTCCACTCATACAAAATTAACCAGGTTTTACCTCAGGCACCAACAAAGAGTGAGGAGCGCATAGCACACGAACAATGCCCCACAGCCGGTATTGTTTGAGGATGAATGAGGTTTGCGAGATATGCACCTCTTTTATTTAGCTTGATGTTTTTGATTGCTAGTTACTTTTGTTAAAAGTAATTGAATTGGTGAGTAATAAACTTATTGTTTTTAGTTGACTTTTTTACTTTTGTATCGATCTTCTTTTTTTTCTTGTGGTTATTGACTAACCTAATGTCAGAGTTTTAAAGCCGCCCATGGGCCTCTGACTTGGCTTCACATGCTGTCGAGAAATATCTCTCAGGCATGCCGGTTTCCTCACGATGTTTTCCTTCATCGTTTTTGAAGCAAGTGATAATTATACAATACGCACATGAATCCGACAAGTCAGACGTGCGTGCCTTAGGTTCGAACTCGAGACCTATGAATTGGCAGTCCGACGGTCAAACCACTAGGCTATCACTGCTACTATCGTATTTGTATCGATAAAAGACACATACATACATAAACTCACGCCTTTTTCCCATGGGCAGAAACTGTAGAACGCCACCTGCCACAATAGAAGAAGTTTCTACCTACGAGAAAGTCACGATTTGCTCTGCATTTAAAATTTCGTGTTATTTTTATATATTCCCATGGAATAAAATAATCTAATAACCGCTCAGAATCTCAAGATCAGCCACACAAACTATTTATCCTAAGTAAATAGTGTAGAAGTTGTTACATACCTATACTCCGTTTGAAATAAGATTAGACATTTAACTAAACCTTTTTTACAGTCCGTTCAACCGATTTTGACTTCTATTGCGTTGGTGGCGTGACTAATGACAGCTGCAGTAAACAGTTGGTTTGTAACCACTTTTTTTGCTTTTAATGCCATCCTTATGCCTACGGTATAGAAGTCAAAATCGGTTGAACAGACAGGAGTTTAAATGTCTAATCTTATTTCAAACGGAGTATAGTTACAACCTTTTTCATTACTCATACACCTTTACGAATGCTTTAAATACCTACGTGCATTTAAGTTAATTAATGAATGAACTCTACACATGAACCTGATTAGCGTCCCGATTATGCAAAACCCTTTGCTGCGGTTATGACCACAGATTTATATCCATATTGGTTTAATATATCGTAATGGGAATCTCGTTTAAAAATGTAAGCTGAACTTTCGAACCAAGCTCGAATTCTCTGAAATCATTTTAAATGGTTTTTCATTTACTACCAAAATAGACAAATAACTTACATTCAAATAAATTAGATATCTCACTACACATCTGCGTGTTACCAACGGCTCCTAATCCCTTGAAAACCCCAACTTCTTGAAAATAAAAACTCTCTAAAGAAAGTCGCAACTACAAACAGGTTCTTGGAAAACAATTACATAATCGTTCCTTTTTCAGCACGGAAGACTAAAAAAATAAAATTAAACAATTTGCCCAGTAGCAGATTAAGGCGCTTTGCAGATGTAGCAACTTTAGTTGAGGCAACTATCAACTTTTAAACAGTTTATTTAAAAGTTGCCAGTTGCTACAACCAAATAACCTGGTTTACGGTTATCGCAATTTTATGGCAATCTGAGAACAACTTTTATAGCCGAGTTGCTCAATTTACGCTACGTACAGTGTGATGATGGATATCGAAGAAGCAGCACGTGTTCCCATTATAATACGTCGCTGCCGTCGACGGTGTCAACAACAAAACCAGCAACTAACTTAGTCATCGATTGCAGCAACTGAAAATTGTTGTCTATCACCGGAACACGCAACTTGAGTTGCTACGTGTGCGCAGTTTTCCATTGAGATATATGTACAGTTAGTTGCCAGTTGCTGCAATAGTTGCTCCATCTGCAAAGCGCCTAATAATGTAACTTTATCTCTCTCAGGAAATCTTAAAACAATTTCCGGAGCTTGTGTTAATTTCATTCTCCACTGAACTTAAGTTTTTATCGTTAATCCTCCGGGAGTATTATAATTGTAAAAACTTTTAATTTTCTCGCTTCAGAACTAGGTATGTTTTAATTATTCTGTGAAGCGTGTGACAAGGAAATCAGAAGTTTTTAACATGCATAGGACGTGTGTAATTCTGCCGGGGTCGCGGGGAAGTCCGAAAGGAATACCGTGGCCCCTGGCAACATGGCAACTGAAGGAACACGGGTGGGTTTAGTCAGTAAGTCTGACTAAACCCTCCCGTGCCGCCCAAAACCGGAGAAGTTATGAAGTTATTTGATAATTACCGTATAAAATACTTTGCATTTGAGTTTACTTCTTGGTAACAAACTTTTGGAGTTGTGTTGATAAAAACCACGGTTAGGTTTAGCTTTAGTGTTTCAATTTTAATTATTTTTATCATTCATGTATGCAATCGAGTTTAAAACCGGTTAATTAGAAGAAAAATAACATTTTAGGAGCAATTCTTCACATCTATGTACTGTCTGAGAAGTAGTGGCCCACTGGTAACGGCCCCGACTTACGAGTTGTTAGTCTTGGGTTCGAACCCAGGCGGCGCTTTATGCTTTCCTCACGCTTTCCTCGGTTTCCTCACGATGTTTCCTTCACCATTTTGAGAGCAGTCGCTCGTGATGAAATTATTTACATTTGTGTAAATAATTTCATCACCACTGCTTTCAAAACGGCGAAGGAAAACATCGTGAGGAAACCGACCCCGAACCAAAAATTTGAAGACATGTGACATCTACCAACCCGCACTGGGCCCGCGTGGCAGATTACAGCCCACTCCCTCTCGAAGAGGGAAGGCAAGTGTCCCAACAGTGGGAACATTATAGGCTGATCATGCTATTTACTATCCAGTTTAAACAGTAAGAAGCGATGAAAGGCACGGTTTTAGAATGCTATCAAATTGTTACTTTGACTTTTGAAACGTGCTGAATTTTGGCCGAAATTAATAAATGAGTCTTTGATTATCATGAACCGACCTCCTGTCTATCATAATTAAGCAGTTTTTCATCTTTGGTAAACAGCTATCTAAAACAACAGAGTGAGAACTTTTTTTTTGGGTGCGAAGTTATAAAATAACTTCTCCCGCACTGGGCGGAGCGGGAGGGCGTGACAGACTCTTACTAACTAAAATTCACCCATGTTTTTTCAGTTGCCTGTATGTTGCCAGGGGCCACGGTATCTCTTTCGGACTTTCCCACGACCCCAGTAAGCATCGGCCCTAGCGGACCCCGTCAGTAACAGAGTGAGGCCTTACGTAACAATAATTTACACAACATAATATAAGATAAAACGGGCATCTAGCGGCAGATTAAGGTAATCCCTAGTTAATCAGCTCGAAGTTTACCCGAGACCACAACCGGGCCGAGTCGATAATCAGCAACACAAACAAACAACTAAACAGTTACTAATTAACCCCTGACCGGATACAACTGAACCAATAGATCGATGTGGGAAATTCCCTGAAGGAGGCTTTATACTTAGCGCTGAGCGAGAATGGATTAGGTAAAGAAGGAGATATATTGCTTAGTCCCTTGACTGTATTTAGAATTGTAACTGTATCTTTAAGTAAAATATGCAATCAAAGCAAACGAAAAAAAAATATTATAAAAATATCATATTGGAGTGTTCTATGATATTTTTATTAATTTGCAAAAAAGGTAAACGATATGAATCCACTATTTAATATAGCATTTTTAGGGTTCCGTAGTAAACAAGGAACCCTTATAGTTTTGTCATGTCCGTCTGTCTGTCTGTCTGTCCGCGGTCTAGCTCCGAGACCCTTAGTACTAGAAAGTTGTTATTTGGCATAGATATACATATTAATTACGCCGACAAAGTGGTAAAACAAAATTATGAAAAACATTTTTTTTAGGGTACCTCTCATACACGTAAAGTGGTAATGTTTATTTTTTTATTTTTTACCCCATGGTGAGGGGTATCATCGGAAAGGTCCTTCAAAAATATTGTGAGTTTGTGAAAACCATTTTTGGATTCAGGGATTCGTTTGTGAAATATTAAGCTTTAAAGTGCTAATTTTTGTTAGAGTCAAGTGTCCCCCCCCCCCCCCTGCCGGCTAAATGGTTGGTTTTGGATGTGTGAAAAAAATTACAACAGTAGCTGATATAATGAAATTAAAAGGAAAACTATCACAGCTAAGTAGGCTCTACAGGTTAACGAGTAATAATCGACCAACTTAACTTTACAGTTGCAAAAACATGTTTTTCAACTACAAAGTTAAGTTTGTTTTTGGGATAAATTCATCCCAACTACGGAACCCTTCATTGTGCGTGGTCCGACATGCACTTGGCCGGTTTTTTTAAACTGACCAATAAGACTGACATTTTGGGGTCTCAAAAGAGTTTCAGATATACACATTTCAATACAAATGGACCTTGATACGTGATTTGAATTACAGATGTTTATACCGGACACAGGTTCCTATTTAAACGGGAAAATACGTAACCTAAGTGAACATTCACACTCGTTCTGAGAAAAAAGAAAAATTTCGACTTTGCCAATTGCAAAAGTCAGCTTTATGAAACGGGTACCAATTAGATTAGCAAATCTTTCAGTTTTTGCACGAACACGTGTGAGTGATCGTAGCTAGTAGAAAAATTCCGGTTCATATTTTGTCGTAATACAGCTAACTGACGATAAAAACCTTAGATTTCAAGTTGGTCTCTTCTGTAGGATGGTGGCAGACGTCTCATTCATCGATGCGATGATAACAACGTTCCTACTGCGCTTATCAACTAATTTGTGAAACGTGCTACCAAGCCGTTTTCCTCATTTAACAATTATCACGCTTACGACAATTCCCACTTATAGTCTACTTGGAGCAGGTACCCAACGATGATATAGATTGTTAAAATAAATGTAGGTCATGATAAATATACAGGGTGGTAGGGACGATCGACGCCCCCCGACCCTTGCTTGAAAACGAGGTGCCAGCAGTTGTTGCAGCTGAGCACGTAGCTTTAAACTCCCCGAATAATAATCAAGATGAAAATCTCTATTTGATCCAGTCTGTCCCTTCTTGCTGTCGTCCCCACAGCGACGGCCTAAGCCGAAGTTCGTACCGCACAGGGGGCGCCCTTAGCGAGCGCTCGCCTAGTTTTAATTAAAAATAGTTTTTGCCCCTGGCTGGAGGCCAGGAAAGCCCGGTTAAGCAGCCATGACCTTAGTGGTCAACTGCGAGACACCGTAGACCAAAAATAAATAAAAAATTTGGACATCGATGCGAAAACTGTTACCATGGTACATGAATTTTTTTCATCAGTTATTTTTTAAAAGTCTGCTGTTTGTATGGCACAGCAGATTTTTTTAAATAACCGACGAAAAATATCAAATCAGGGGGTCAGAATCATGTACTGAATCCATGGTAACAGTTTTCGCGTCGATGTCCCTGCCTCCCTGTATAATTAAAATACGTCTGATGTCCAGATGATGGATTTAAGCTTTTGTGTTGTATGCTCTTAAAATAACATCCTGCGCTCACCAACCGCTCTGTTTAGTATATAATAACAATCCGTTTGCGCTTATGTTAATCCCTTTGCGGCTTTGCTTTGTTGCTGCTTATTTATTTATGTTCTCCATTGCATATTTTTGAACCATGTCATCATTCATTCAAAAGTCATTTGGATAAACCAGTCCTCCGTTTTAGACAGTTCATAAGTCAGAGGCAGGTATCAAGTAAATCTTCAGCAGTGTATGTAGAGGCTTAATTTCCGTACCGTCTAGGCTGAGGCCGTCTCGGCCGTCTCTTCATTAAGGCCTTCCAGCGTCTAGGATTGCAGGCCATTGTGGCTGCCTAGATTTAATATTTAGTTTAAACTGCCCTCTAGACGTACCTGGGAGATTTAAAGAAGATATAATGTAGATATTATTGTGACTTTGTAATTTATGATTTAATAGAACATCAAAGGGTTTGTTTG
This sequence comes from Agrochola lychnidis, assembly GCA_963680765.1. Taxonomy (NCBI): domain Eukaryota; kingdom Metazoa; phylum Arthropoda; class Insecta; order Lepidoptera; family Noctuidae; genus Agrochola; species Agrochola lychnidis. Next base: position 13,883,839 of record OY796864.1, read on the forward strand.
TAACCAAACTTCTTGATGTTGCTTAAAGTTAAATAATGATAAACAGACGTTAATCATTAATTCATCATAACAAACGTTTCTAAACTTTAAGAAAAGTTTATAAATAAACCTTCAAATATCACCGTAATCACCACGTTTAACAGAAAGGTCGGTAATCACAGTTTTTTGAAAGAATCAGGATCAAGATTAGAAAGACAATTAACCTTGCTGCCATTTTCGAACTCTTAACACTTCACCACTTTTTACGACACCTACAAGTAGCGACGTATATCTAGCAGTTTATTGAAGTGAAAACTTCTTTAAGGGAGGGAGTTGGGCATTTTTAAAATGAAACTTTTATTACATTGTTTCAAACTTTTTCATCTGTGTGTTGCATGTCGCGTGACGGTCGGCCGCGGAGTGGGGATAAAGTGAAAGGCGCTCGTCAGAGCAGCCAAGGCCAATATGGCGGCGCCTATAGAAATTTCACTTTTACCGTGGTTTCATAAAACCACACAATCCTTTTTTGAGATGGGACTAAACCATTGATTTCACGACACTGTGACGGAATTTACCGACACCGTGGAGTAAAAGACATCAACGCGTTGATTACCGCGGTGCCAATTTTTTTCAAGTTTTCACTTCTGTCGACACTCCCGGAGTGCCTTTCTTCAACTTTATGGCACGGCTTGCCCTTTGTGATTTCTCATCGGCAAAAATTAGGCACTTCCACACACATTTTCTTTCTTAGTGGTCGCCTTCGCTAGACGTATATAGGGTGGCAGGGACATCGAAGCGAAAACTGTTACTGTGGATTCAGTACATGATTCTGAACCCCACGGCGTTGAAATTTTGCGTAGGTTATAAAAAAAATGTGTTGTTATATACATTTTGACCGCGTAGGTATTGCACTTTTCTATGAAACAGCTGTGTTTCAACGCAGAAGGCTGTAAGATCATGTACTGAATCCATGGTAAAAGTTATGCCACCCTGCATTGAGAACTCTTGTGCAAAATTGTATGCTTCTAGACCCAGCGTTTTATTTAGGCTGTGCGTTGTCTGCCTGTGAATAAATGAATTAAATTAATTAGAGATTTTCATTAAGTTAAGGAAACACTATGTTGCTGTAACGACACACCCTTAACATAACTGATTACCAACCAATGCAAACAAAACCAAGAATTCCGCTCCAACGAAATCAAATACCCCAACATCCATATACAACGATCTACTTCCATTCTCCCCCGTGCATTCCCGAAACCTCGCATTCACTGCTGTTGCACAAATTGAACTGTAATTAACGTAATTGAGATCTCCACAACGAGCGTCTAACCTCGACGTAGTACTTGGAACTGGCAGAACTGGGGAACTAGCGAATGCAGGGAAATAGGTGAAGAATATAGTACACTGTTAGTGTAACTAATTTTCTATGGAGAAAATTATCGAGTAAATACAAAGGTCGTATACAAATTGCACGCCTTACCGAATCGAATCAAAATGTCTATACCTAGGGCAAGTTATCCAGCTCGATAGACACAAGTTTGAGGAAGAAGCCGACAAAAGGATCCAGTTGGTTTGGGCAGCGTTTGGAAAACTTCGTCAAGTCTTCTCATCGCCTATCCCGCAGTGTTTGAAGACTAAGGTATTCAACCAGTACGTTCTGCCTATCATGATTTAAAATATGACGTCAAAACATGGACAGCCGGACTGATCCACAAATTCAAGGTCGCTCAGCGGGCTATGCTCGGAATCCCTTTGAAGGATAATATCAGGAATGAAATTATCCGGAAATGAACCGGAGTTACCGACATAGCGAGCAAAGTAAGCAAACTGAAGTGGCAGTGGGCTGGCCATTTTTATCGAAGTACCGATGGCCGGTGGAGCAGGCGACTCCTGGAGTGGAGACCGCTTACCGGCATAGTAATGTGGGACGTTGTGACTTACCTTTATCTACGTGGACCTAAACGTAATGCCGTAGTGGAGCAGCGGCCTGCTGCTCTACTAAGGCGTTACTTCTAGCAGCCAGCCTGCTATTCCTGCTTCGCATTCCTGGCTCCAGCTCGCTGCTCCACTGCTGCTGCTGGCTCCGAGCGTCTCAAGCCACTACTCCGCTGCTGATACTCCTGTTTACTTTTAATAATTCCTTGTATTCTTATCTTTTTTTATGTGTTCATGTTTTATTTTATTTGTGACTTACATTTAGATCCATGGAGCTAAATGTAACCTTACAATGCCCCCCAGTTAGATGGACCGACAACCTCAAGAAGGTGGCTGGAACAGACTGGATGTGGAAGGCGGAGGACAGGGTGTTGTGGCGCAGCCTGATAGAGGCCTATGTCCAGCAGTGGACTGCAATAGACTGAGGTGATTGATTGACTGGTAAAGAAAAAGTAAATTTTGAGAGTTAAAAAGGAAAAAACAAAACCCTTATAGGATCACTTCGTTGCCCACCCATCAGTCTGTCAACACAACGCGACAACAGGAACGCGTGGTATCAAGTTCAAATTATTTTAATGATAATTATCAAATACGTAGATCTGTGGTCCCTTAGAGTTCTAAACAAAATCAAGCTTGTAAGTCAACGCAATAAAAAATACAGCCATTTAGGCGACATATTAAATAAATCAAATAAGTCGCAAATAAATCAAAACCTACAGGGTACTTCCCGTTAACCTAGAATCATAAAATTTGGCACGAAGCAAAGTCTTACAGCACAAGTACAGGAAATTGTCCGAAAATTGAGAATTTTTAGTTACATCACATTAAAAAAAAATTGAATAAAAACTTACATTTGCAGTTGGAGAATTGACCGTGACGTATATCGATGTATGTATGGGAGAAGATGTATTTCAATTTCAACTACAAAGTTAAGTTTGTTTTTGGGATAAATTCATCCCAAATCCCTTCATTGTTGTCCGACACGCACGTGGTCGGTTTTTTTTATTTTTAAACACCTATTTTGAAAATCAACCCGACAGTGTTTTACGATGGAAGGTACAAAATGAAAATCACATACCTACGTCGCTTGCCGTTTCGCCGTTTAAATGTTGAGCGAATCAGACAAGTGACGTTACAAACGTGTTCATTCATTACAATGAAAGGTTGGCATCACATTTGAATATCTGAACAATAGTGTAATTTACGCTGATTATAATTAACGTCATATCACATGAATACTGTGAATAGTCAGATTTGCTTAGTAGGTACCTACTTAGAGGTAGGTAGGTAGGTACTGTGAGGACTTATCATTGGAATTCAACCTCACACATTATGCAGGCTGGCAAGAACACTATGGTATCCGAACATTCGAACGTTATATATTTAAATTAGGATTTTCGTATGGTGTGCATTTGTCAATGTAAGAAAAAACTAGTTTAGCCCCTGGCGTCGGTCGCGTAATATTGTCCTTTGCTTTATACTGTTGGTTTAATTATAGTCTGTTTTTTCCAAAAGTTTCTTCAATTTAAACACTATACACAATCCCGAGTATCGCAGCCAAGCGAGTTGTTTACAGTACATAGAATTACATTTATAAAAGATCTAGCAAAAGGCTCTGTAAACTTTGAAAGTGAAGAAACTTTTTGTTAATTATGGGTCTATTATTTAGCAATAGTTAGTTACCTAGCATATTTTTTTGTAGGTACACCAAATATGATTAGAGTTTTTTTTAATGCTAAATATGATTCGAGTATTTACGTGAAAATAAACTCCCTTAGTCTTTCTTAATAAAAATAACAACAGCTATTCTTACCAACGTTTATTAACATGGGCTTATTCAAAATCCTGCTAATGACGTCACACAGGAAATTCAAGCAACCTTAACAAAGATCTTAACTTCGATAACAAATTCTTAACTGTCGTGTCGCATCATACTCAGATAATAAAACCATAAAGGTAAGAGGAAACTCAACCCTCAGAACGAAGAGAAAACCACATTCCCCATGTCAGTCGTAAACGAATAAATTGAGATTTTACCCCCATTTGATATATTCGATTTTTTATAGACATGTGACTTACGACAGTTCAAACTGTTATCCAATATTTAAGACCGTTTCACGAGTATATAAAGGGTTATGAGAACAAAAGAAAGTTTTCCGACTCTTGATTTCTAGACAATTTTCCAGACATATATACTCAAGACTAAAACGAAAACTTTGTGAAATAGATAAAAGGATTTTGGAAAAGGGTTAAACCCTAAAGTTTCACTCCTTCTATTAATATAAATGGTAGAGTGTTTAGTCTGATACGGATTAACTTCTGAAATAAAATATTCCCTACACTACGAATACCTAACTGAATTTATAATCCGGTATGATTGTTCTCTTTCTGCCCACACACGTGAAACAAAAAGGTTAACTCGTTTTCAAATACATTATTATCCTGCCTTCTTTTCAAATTGTTATTTCCATTCATATCTACAGTAATATTCAATTAATCTGCCTAGCCTTTTGCCAACTATATTGGGGTCGGCTTCTAGTCTAACCAGATGCAGCTAAATACCGTATTTTACATGGAACGACTGCCTATCTAACCTCCACATCCAGTAACTGGGTAATACGATACCCCTTGGTAAGACTGGTTGTCAGACTGTCAAAGATCCACGAATGATAGCCGGGACCAACGGCTTAACGTACTTTCCGTGGCACGGAGGAGTCTCGGTATGTTAAGATGGTCACCCATCCACAGACCAACCCCGGCAAGCGTAGCTTGACCTAATGGATCGAACCGTATGGCTGTTATTACTTACCCACGAGCTCCTCTAATATCACAGACACACTTATATTACAAAGAGTAAATATTTGTATTTTTGTATGTTTTGAATGAACTCAAAAACTACTATACTTTTTTTTTTTTTTGGGTGGGAAATTATAAAATAAATTCTCCCGCTCTAGGTGAAGCGGGAGGGCGTGTCAGACTCTTACTGACTAAAACCCACCCATGTTCCTTCGGTTGCCATGTTGCCGGGGGCCACGATCTCCCTTTCGGACTTCTTCGCAGCTCCGGCAGGCATCGGCCCTAACGGACCCCGTCAATTCTGCTGACATCTCTTTGAGGCGCGCGTGGAACACAACGCGCCGTCGACCCGGGCTTGGTCCTTATCGGAAATACTGATTTTAAAAACTCTTTCACCAGTAGAATGCTATATTATCACTGAGTAACATAGGCTATAATTTATAACACCAAATATAAATTCCTTAACTAAACTGCAACCTAACAGCTCGAATTTCCCCCTGTCTCTACACGATGAGGCTCTGATGACTGACAAATTGCCGGAGAGACCATCAAGCTTGTCTGTATCCCTAATGAGATGTCCACTCAAATCGATTTAGGTGAATCCTATTTCTAACTAGGTATAGTTTGCCATTTATGTAGTCTTACTTAATACCTACCATATTATAAAACTTGTCAAGAGCCAGTCAGACTCCCGCACCGAGGGTTCCGTACCATTTAAATTTTCATCGGCGGGGCCTTTATTAGTCAGAGAATTTTAACACTGCACACTGCGGTGTAAAATATTGCAGTTTCAGGTCAGCGCCATCGCTTGACTGATAGTGGAACTAATGTAATTTTTGTTCATGATTCCTTAAAAAGTATGCTATTTAGAGACATGTTCTCATTTTTCTTGTAATCTTAACATAAACTTCTATCACATAGAAAAAATTGAGATTTTTCTCTATGCAAACTTCGGAGGTAACGGGGAGAACGGGATTTTTTTTTCACCACTTCGAATTTTTTAGACCGTTCAGACGCAGTTGCAAAAAAAAAAAAACTTTCTTATATGCAAAATAGTTGGGCAATCGTCATCTAAAACTGCTCTAAATTTCAAGTTGACAGCATTAGTAGTTCTTGAGATATCCATCTGTGACAGACAGGCGGACAGACAGACTGAGTCGCACCATAAGGTATCCTTTTTACCATTTTGGTACGGAACCCTAAAAACAGACCTTTGTAATATACAGAAAATAGTTCAGCGATGAAAAAAATATCAGCCATCCCATATATTTGGGTCGAGTAGGTGTTGAAGTTTTGTATGGGACGGTAGATATTTTTTTCGCGATTATGATATTGGTCTCACGGAGAAACTTGTTCAGTTTGATGGTTTGTACCCATAAATATGACCACACCTTTCTGATACATGCTGTATAAACACCAATGTCCCTAAAGTCTATTTATAACGTTTTCTCCAGTTGATGTTATTTCTACTTAAACAAATATCAACTTTATGGAAGTGTAAATAAAGTTGATTTTAGACTGACTAATACATATAAAAAATTCATAAAAAAAAGATAAGTTGTAGCGCAAACTGAACCTTATGTTTAGGCTTTACAGTTGTTTTTCCTAAAACTCGTGTTTGTTTACATGTTTGTGTAAACGCAGATTACATAGACTTTAGCGTTAAATATCAAAACACGATCGTCGTTCTCAAACCAATCAAACTTCAGTTAATAAATATACACACGGCAAATTAGTAAGTAATTTCAAGTAATTTGATATCGATAAAAAATAAAACGCTTCATAAAATAACAAAGCTTTTCGTGTTCTTGTTCCGTGGAGGATATAATTGACTTTATTAACATTACAAAAGATTCCGAAAATCCATTGTAATTGGTGTTTGGAAAACCGTAAGGTTTCACAAAAGCCCTTGAATATTAACGGGAAAATCACGTCTTCAGAAAGAATTTCCTTCTAACTAAAGACGCGATTTTCCTTAAAAAACAAGAAAAACACGCGAATTCAATATTTGCAACAAAAAATTGTATAATATAATGCATAATTTCAAGTACTTTGGTATAATAATGAAAGATAAAAACCGAATAGGTACCTAAGCATGTCGCATCATGGGTGGCCAAGATACGAAACATCTCTTCTTCACGATCCGACATAGTTTAGTGTAGGCACACTCGAACGAAAAGATAATTTCAATTTAAAATAACTGTAATAAACTAGCAAACGAAATAATTACGTGCTTCAGAAACAAACACGTGCGTTGGTACTGAGAGTTTGCCAAGTCTGTGCGAGCTCGACTGTTGACTGAAGACTGTCGCAACACTCGGTCTCTCCCCCAGTCATCGCTGCATCCCCTCCACCGACGATCGTCTCCAAGCGGTAGGGCTTTTTTTTTTTTGGGTACGAAATTATCAAATAACTTCTCCCGCTCTGGCCGGAGCGGGAGGGCGTGTCAGACTCATACTGACTAAAACCCACCCGTGTTCCTTCAGTTGTCATGTTGCCAGGGGCAATTTTTTTTTTCTGTACGGCATCTTATAGCTGACCTCTGAGGCCATGACTATTTAACTTGTCAATCCTGTGGGTGCCTTAAGCTGCTACACTTAAAACTTTCAGCCAGGGGTTATTCAACTAAGCCAATTAAAACTAGATAAACGCTCGCTTCGTGTAAATTATTTCATCACCACTGCTCTCAAAACGGTGAAGGAAAACATCGTGAGGAAACCGGCATGTCCTAGAACCGAAAATTCGAAGACATGTGACATCTACCAATCCGTACTGGGCCCGCGTGGTGGATTACGGCCCACTCCCTCTCACAGAGAGGAGGCCTGTGTCCCAGCAGTGGGAACATTTATAGGCTGATGATGATAATGAAACGCTCGCTAAGGGCACCCCCTTTGGGGTACAAACCTCAGCTTAGGGCGTTTACTGGAGGGAGGACATCAAGGATGGGATGGGCTGGATCGAAGTTTGATCATGATTATTAATCGGGGAATTTAAAGCTACTTGCAAAGCTGCAACAACTGCCGGGTCGGGGGGGAGTATCATTTACTCGGGGACGCGGTCGCGATCGCAAAGGACCTCGACGGCGAAGTCGGAATGACGGGAGGCGTCTGTGCTTGTATAGTGTACTTGTTTCTCTATTGCTCTCCTTGAGGAGGGTTATGGGGTCATCAGGGTCGGTGAGAGCCAGGGGCCACGATTTCCCTTTTGGTTTTATTCACAACGCACTTCCGTTTCTGATCACATGATTATTCGTTTACGAATCGAATTGTTAGATGACGCTGTCCATTGTACTGTGGCGCCATTTATCCACGATAAGCACATATTATTGACTAGCTTCTGCCTGCAACTTCATTCACGTGACATTTCTTGTTCCACTGACTCACTGCATCGCATCGCATCACCCGCCCAGGCTCTGACTTTGTTTTCGCTTAGCATTTTTTCTGACTTTTTTTTCTTTTTTATCGGCTCCTAGGAGTCGTAGCGTGATGTTAAATCTGTATATTATATAAAATGGTAAACTGACTGACTGACTGACTGGGTGATATATCAACGCACAGCTCAAACCACTGAACGGATTGGGCTGAAATTTGGCACACAGGTAGATAATATGACGTAGGCATCCACTAAGAAAGGGTTTTTGGAAAATCGACCTTTAAGTGTGTGAAAAGGGGGGATTTTGTTTGTATGAAATTTTTTATTCCTTGAGTTAATAAACTTGAAACTTGGCACGAATACTTATCTATGTAAATTATAAAGTTTGCCATTTTTAGTTTTTCTAAACTACCCCCTAAGGGAGGATTGGGGGGTGTCATAGTTTGTATGGAAGAATTTTAACGCGCGGTCTGATTAACTCAAAACTCAGTATTTATACTTAAGACTGAAAACAAATAAAAACGTATGTCAAGGTTTTTTGAAAATCTACCCCTGACGGGGTGAAAAGACGTATTTATTTTTACAGGGGAGGATTTTACTGTTTGGCTTGATTAACTTGAAAATTTGTATAAATAATCTATGTCAAATAATGGAAACGTCACAATAGACTTTTCAAAAATTATTATCACGCTATTTGCTATGGGGGATGAGCAATATTGCATTATGTTCGTATTCTTCTATAGTTTACCGCAAACTGTAAAAAGACTATCCAAAAGGTTAGAATATTGCAGATAATTACGGATTTAACCTTTTAAAACATTATCATCACGCTATACCTTTATGGAGCTAAGTAGTCAATCCTAACATATACAGGGTGGATGTTGATATGGGGCAATAAGGGCAGGTACCTTAACCGTTGTCGCTACAAGAAAACGGTCTTAGAAGACTGTCCTTAACTTTTTGATCTGCATTCACAGATTTTGAAAAAATTGTACAGTCAGCAAGAACATGGGTAATTTTCACAAAAACTTTTTTGATGCCTGTCGATCTTATTTCTTACTACTAGCGTCAAAAAAATATATCGGGCCAACGGCGGGCGAATTTTTGAATTTTCTCAAGTACGAGAAAATTCAAAAATTGCAAAAAACTTTCCATACTTTTCGTAGAAAATGAGCCTGAGAGGAGATAGAACAACACGAAATATTATCCGCAACGATCAAAATCCGTAGTGCGCGCATAGCCTAAGTTTTTAATACCTATCTATTTCAACTTGATACCTCCACGCGTTTCTGAGAAAAGTGTCTTGACAGGCAACGATGTCATCCTTTAAGGGTTTCCATTTTTCATTTTGAGATACGGAACCCTAAAACAGATTTATTACCTATCTATCTATTTGTTACCTTTTCATGCCGTAACGGCTGAACAGATTTAGATGAATGGTATACGGATAGGCCATGACCTGGGTTAGGACATTTGATAAGTACTCTGAATATCGGTAGTACGTTCCTGTGGGATATTTTCCGACCTTTGCGCGTGCGAAGCCGCGGGCAAAAGCTAGTTTTGTATAAATTCTGATTTATTCCTGATAGAGAATAGTCATTTTAGCACGATGTAGTGTGGATTTGATACAGTTTTGTCATCGTATGGAGGTAGAGCATAGGTACGACATAGTCTATTACACAAAATCTATTATGCAAAAATCAAAACCTCTCTTAGTTTTGCCCACTAAGGTCTTGGCAACTTAACCGGACTTTCCTGTGGGTGCTTTAAGCTTCTACACTTAGAGCCTCCAGCCAGGAGCAAGTAAACTATTCTAAATTAAAATTAAGCGAACGCTCGCTAAGAGCACCCCCTGTGGGGTAAGAACTTCGGCTTAGGGTATCGCTGGGGGGAGGACAGCAAGAAGGGACAGGTTGGATCAAAATTGGATTATCATCATAATTATTAGTGGGGTATTTAAAGCTACATGCTCAGTTGCAACAACTGTTGGCACCTCGTTTTCGAGCAAGGGTCGGGGGAGTTTCATTTACTTGGGGACGCGGTTGCGATCGCAAAGGACCTCGGCGGCGAGGTCGGAATGACGGGAGGCGTCTGTTTTTGTGTACTGTACTGGTGGCCCTATTCTGCTTCTGGAGGAGTGCAATGGGGTCATCTGGGTCGAAATGGAGACTTAGCGTGGCCAGACTCTAATAATAAAGCTGAAGAGTTTGTTTGTTTGAACGCGCTAATCTGGGGAACTACAATTTGAAAACATCTTTTTGCATTTGATAGCCCAATTCTTGAGGAAGGTTATAGGCTACTAGCTTTTGCCCGCGGCTTCGCACGCGCAAAGGTCGGAAAATATCCCACAGGAACGTACTACCGATATTCAGAGTACTTATCAAATGTCCTAACCCAGGTCATGGCCTATCCGTATACCATTCATCTAAATCTGTTCAGCCGTTACGGCATGAAAAGGTAACAAATAGATAGATAGGTAATAAATCTGTTTTAGGGTTCCGTATCTCAAAATGAAAAATGGAAACCCTTAAAGGATGACATCGTTGCCTGTCAAGACACTTTTCTCAGAAACGCGTGGAGGTATCAAGTTGAAATAGATAGGTATTAAAAACTTAGGCTATGCGCGCACTACGGATTTTGATCGTTGCGGATAATATTTCGTGTTGTTCTATCTCCTCTCAGGCTCATTTTCTACGAAAAGTATGGAAAGTTTTTTGCAATTTTTGAATTTTCTCGTACTTGAGAAAATTCAAAAATTCGCCCGCCGTTGGCCCGATATATTTTTTTGACGCTAGTAGTAAGAAATAAGATCGACAGGCATCAAAAAAGTTTTTGTGAAAATTACCCATGTTCTTGCTGACTGTACAATTTTTTCAAAATCTGTGAATGCAGATCAAAAAGTTAAGGACAGTCTTCTAAGACCGTTTTCTTGTAGCGACAACGGTTAAGGTACCTACCCTTATTGCCCCATATCAACATCCACCCTGTATATGTTAGGATTGACTACTTAGCTCCATAAAGGTATAGCGTGATGATAATGTTTTAAAAGGTTAAATCCGTAATTATCTGCAAAATTCTAACCTTTTGGATAGTCTTTTTACAGTTTGCGGTAAACTATAGAAGAATACGAACATAATGCAATATTGCTCATCCCCCATAGCAAATATCGTGATAATAATTTTTGAAAAGTCTATTGTGACGTTTCCATTATTTGACATAGATTATTTATACAAATTTTCAAGTTAATCAAGCCAAACAGTAAAATCCTCCCCTGTAAAAATAAATACCTCTTTTCACCCCGTCAGGGGTAGATTTTCAAAAAACCTTGACATACGTTTTTATTTGTTTTCAGTCTTAAGTATAAATACTGAGTTTTGAGTTAATCAGACCGCGCGTTAAAATTCTTCCATACAAACTATGACACCCCCCAATCCTCCCTTAGGGGGTAGTTTAGAAAAACTAAAAATGGCAAACTTTATAATTTACATAGATAAGTATTCGTGCCAAGTTTCAAGTTTATTAACTCAAGGAATAAAAAATTTCATACAAACAAAATCCCCCCTTTTCACCCCCTTAAAGGTCGATTTTCCAAAAACCCTTTCTTAGTGGATGCCTACGTCATATTATCTACCTGTGTGCCAAATTTCAGCCCAATCCGTTCAGTGGTTTGAGCTGTGCGTTGATATATCACCCAGTCAGTCAGTCAGTCAGTCAGTTTACTATTTTATATATACAGAAGAATACGAACATAATGCAATATTGCTCATCCCCCATAGCAAATAGCGTGATAATAATTTTTGAAAAGTCTATTGTGACGTTTCCATTATTTGACATAGATTATTTATACAAATTTTCAAGTTAATCAAGCCAAACAGTAAAATCCTCCCCTGTAAAAATAAATACCTCTTTTCACCCCGTCAGGGGTAGATTTTCAAAAAACCTTGACATACGTTTTTATTTGTTTTCAGTCTTAAGTATAAATACTGAGTTTTGAGTTAATCAGACCGCGCGTTAAAATTCTTCCATACAAACTATGACACCCCCCAATCCTCCCTTAGGGGGTAGTTTAGAAAAACTAAAAATGGCAAACTTTATAATTTACATAGATAAGTATTCGTGCCAAGTTTCAAGTTTATTAACTCAAGGAATAAAAAATTTCATACAAACAAAATCCCCCCTTTTCACCCCCTTAAAGGTCGATTTTCCAAAAACCCTTTCTTAGTGGATGCCTACGTCATATTATCTACCTTTATGCCAAATTTCAGCCCAATCCGTTCAGTGGTTTGAGCTGTGCGTTGATATATCACCCAGTCAGTCAGTCAGTCAGTCAGTCAGTCAGTTTACCATTTTATATATACAGATAACCTATCAAAAGCAAAGACAAAGTATCAAATTCTTTTTTCGTAGAACAGAATGGTGTTGCCGTCTATAGATTTTCAAATTCCACCTTTTTTTAACTTATGCAGAATTAGACTGGGCCAGACTCTAGTGTAGATTCTAACAGAACCAGATTACATGTTTGATATAATAATTCTTGATATAATACCACAATTGTACCCACATAAAGACGTAATCATAAACACAGATGTCGGAAAACAATTCGTAATTCGAGAACACAATACGTTTTCCGCACACAATAGAGCTAGCACAATGGTAATTGGAAAACAGTTAACATTCCCAATGGGCTGCTATACAATTGACTATGAATTTACCACTTTATTTTTAGGGCAGTTTTTAGACATTTCAATGATGATTTTCAGGAAAAAAATCGGAGTTTTTCCGAGAGCAAAAAATGTGCTTCAAACTTGAAGTAGTCTTTTTTGAATAAAACGCTGTCCATAGTTGATAATATCCCGATAAACGGTGTTTATTTTTTATTAATCGTTTAGGCATTGGCACCCATAGAATGAAAATTGAAAACTTATCCTAAAACAAAAGTTATACCAAACAAACAAACCTAAAAAATACGATAACAATACGTTTTTAGGAAGAATACTTTTGAATATACAAATAAAATTATTATATTTTGTTTACTTTTTACCGCCCATAAATATCCATAAAATAAAAACCACACAGGTAGCACAGGTAGAAACTTAGCTCATAATACAAATTGGAAGATTGCTCCAACTTCAATTTTTCGATAGGAATCCGAGCTCCTCCGATATTGGCTCATTGGAATTCAAATCTCGCGTCCGCTGGAATCGCGTGTCAGGTAATTTTGTAACTTGCCTGAAATATTGAGTCTAGGGTCTTTTCAAGTGTTAAAAAAGTGTTTGAATAAAGCGTTTGTTTACTGTCCATATTACATACAAACTATTGTAGTATTTGTGATACCTGTGGTTTTTTAACCGACTTCCAAAAGGAGGAGGTTCTCAATTCGACTGTATGTTGTTTTTTTTTTTTTGTATGTTTGTTACGCGATTACTCCGTCAATTATGAATTGATTTTGATGGTTTTTTTTTTGTTTGGTAGATCATACTTCAGAGGTGGTCCCATATAAATTTTATTAACTTTGCTTTGGTAGTTTTTGAGTTAGCTTCAATAATACGTATTTTTTCCTCACTTAGTATGTGGATGATATTATGATAACTTCCTATCACTGTTATTTACATAGCAGGTAGTGGTATTCGAATTTGTGTGGGGTAGGTATCACAACTAAAAAGTGAAAAATAAAAACTATTTACAAAAAAAAAAAACAACCGACTTAAAAAAAACACTACAAAGTGAAAAATAACTTTAATTTCGGAAGTCGGTGACAAAGAACGAAAATTAAAAACCAAAGACACCGACTTCCGAAATTAAAGTTATTTTTCACTTTGTAGTGTTTTATTTAAGTCGGTTGTTTTCTTTTGTCATAAATTGTCTTTCGCTTCTGCAAAGAGCAAAAAATTGCTTACGCAAATTACAATAATATGTAATGGTTAGGTATAAGATCTTACTTTGTAATAGTAATTAATTACTCCCTATCTTCAATTAAAAAGTAATTTAGTTTAATTTTATTCAGTTATTTGACGATAATATTCTTTTGTAGAATCGTAACCCAAAACACAAAATAAATTAAACTAGAGGTTCCTATTTCTTCAAGGAATTTCCCCTTACAAATAGTCCTGTAATTGGCAGAATTCCGGAAATTCTCAGCATTCCGTCACATTTTAATCAGAATATTTCAGTTAAATACTTTTAGTGTTTGATGTTGACCTTAGAAACACGGAAATAACGGTTTTGTTTAATAATAATAGTCTTTTGGGTACATTACCAGTCGACAGCGATACGGAAGAATTTTTCAACGCCATAATTATTTTAGTTGGTTAATAGATTTAATTGGGTTAGGTTATTACATTTTAATAGTATGATAGTTAAGTATAAGAAGTTTATCCAGTGTATATATTTTTATACTCTTTAATAAATAAACCCAATTATAGTCTTGAATAAAGCTGAAAATGTCAATAATAATAACCTATTCTGGCTTCAAATTATGTAAAACGAATTAATTTCCGGGGGTTGAATTTCGTGAATGGAACTTTGTCAATGTTTCGAACTCTGAATAATTGAATCGTTTAATATTTTAGTATGTTTTACAGCGGTTTATTATCCTATTACGTTTATATAAATAATTTATTAAAATGTTCTGACTTATTCGTAGATGTACCTAATGTTGGCAGAGAAAAAAAAACAGTGGCACTCCGGGAGTGCCGACAGAAGTGAAAACTTGATCAAGACCGCCTTGGTGGAAGAAAAATACTTGTATAGAACATTGGTCTGTAACCTTATCTAAATAAAGAGCACAATCACGTTTACAAAAGTGAGGTGTCGGTAACGGTGCCGCGAGTTCAATTGTTTTTTCCCATCTCAAAAATGCCCAACGCAACTAAAGAAGTTTTCACTTCGAAACACTTTTGTTGCTACGTAGATATAATCTTCTATCTGAGTGGGTACCGTCAATTTTGTATTGCTGAATTACTTAAACGAAGAAATAGGCAATAGACTCGCTCTATTACATGGGACTTAAACATAACTAGCGAAATGTGGGTGAACTTGCTAAATGGACACCTCTGCCCAACCCTTCGGGGAAACAAGGCGTGATGTTATGTTATGTTTATGTTAAACGAAGAAAATCAAACTTACCTCAATCAACTCCGCCTATCGTAGTCCACTGCTGGACATAGGCCTCTCCACAATACCCTGTCCTCCGCCTTCCGCATCCAGTCTGTCCTAGCCACCTTTGCACGAGACTTTAAGGTCGTCGGTCCATCTAGCTGGGGGCGTCCCATACTACGCTTGCCGATACGCGGTCTCTACTCCAGGTCTAATCTGCTCCACCAGCCATCGATCCTTCAACAGACATGGCCAACCCTCTGCCACATCAGCTTGCTTTCTCAGCTATGTCGGTTACTCCGGTTCGGTAAACATACCTAATCTCTTTCAATACCAAATATTTACAGACACCTAAAACATTTACGTCCAGTCCTCGTCGAAAAAGGACGTGCCCAAAATCGATATATTTAACCTGACCTACTTACTGACTTGATATTGATATTCAAGTATTTCCGTCCAACAATATAGCCTTATTTATTCATCCATTTTGGTCTGTTTTCCTTGCTGCAAGATTGACTAAATATGTGATGAGTTTTGAGGAATCAAAAGTAAAAATCGAAAGAACATTCAGGATTGGACAAACTTCGCGACACGAGATAAGTTTAGTTGACATCACGGCATTTAGGACCCATTTTTAGGGTTCCGTACCTCAAAAGGAAAAAAAGGAACCCTTATAGGATCACTCGTGTGTCTGTCTGTCTGTCTGTCTGTCTGTCTGTCTGTCTGTCTGTCCGTCTGTCACAGCCAATTTACTCTGAATCTAATGAACCGATTAAGTTGAAATTTGGTACACATATGTATTTTTGTGACCCAAACACGAATGTGTAACGTAAATAATTTTTTTTTGAATATAGGGGTCACTTTTGGGAGGCAAACAAGAAAATTAAAAAAAAAAGTTATGCTAACAGTACCGTGTGACATATCAAATGAAAGGACGTATTGCGAGGATCTTAAATATATTTTTTATATAATTAAAAAAAACACATTTTTAAAGATATTTAAGAAATTCAATGAAAATTGACCATTCCCCCCCCCTTATCTCCGAAACTACTGGAACAAAATTTTTCAAAAAAATACATAGTATGGCTCTTTACTCATAGATTACAGGAAAACCTATAAGAAGTCTATGGTCTTAAAATAACACGGTAAATCTCTCAATATTGTGCGTACAAACTTACATTTCGTCGCTCGGCATCCAATAGGCCCATCTCTCTAGCTACTACTATAATATCAATATCAAAAGGGTTTGTCAGTCTGCTTAATACACAAATAAATAAAACTGTAAATGTTCATGACAACCAATTCGGGTTTCGGCGTGGTTTCTCAACAGAAAGTGCAGTGTTGTGTCTTAGCGTACTGTCACATACTATACTTATACACAGCGTGGGACGCCGATTTATGCTAGCTTCCTCGACTTATTCAAGACTTGATCTGGTTGCTTATGACGTATTGTGGAGAAAGATGGAGAAGGATAGGTTGCCAATGGAGCTTAAAAACATTTTTAAGTATTGGTGCCTATGGTAACCAGATCAATAGTGTACGATGGGCTGGAACTTTTTCCAGGCCATACAGGTTGGAATGCGGGGTGAGGCAGGATTGGCGAGCTCAGCAGCACCAGAGTGGGTTGTTATACAGTGTGATTCTTCATAATGTGCACATATCGAAATGAGGGAATCTATGCTTAATTTTAACGACGTTTTTTTTTTTTAAATCTATTTTTTTTTAAATACTTTTATGGAATTAAAAAAAAAATTGTAACAAAACTGTGTAACTTTTAAACTGAATCAGCTATCGTGATGAAACAAACTTCATAATGATTGGAAGTAAGTAGGCATCCACATAAAATTAAAATTGAGAAAAAAACTACCCTCAATTGAAAATAAACATGTTTTTTTAGTAAAAATCTGTATTTTTCTCATCAATTTTTACAACAATTGTAAAATTTATGAATAAGATGCCCAAGCGAATAAAAAAAAACAAAAAAAAAAAATTTTGACCATTTTTCCGTCGGTAAAATTAAGCATAGATTCCCTCATTTCGATATGTGCACATTATGAAGACTCACACTGTATAGATGGTATTTGTGTAAATAATATTAGCTTTGCAGACGATATGGTGCTTCTGAGCGCCAGCCAGTATCCCATAGACAAAAACTGTTAGTCGCAAAACTTTCTGAGTGACCTGGTAAAATAAGCTAAAGTTCATAAGTTTACTAACACAATGAGTCCTTGTTACTTGAATAAAGAAAAATATATGGATGACTGTTTTTTTTTGAACGACGTTTTCTAAAAATGAAACCTAGCTAGATCGATTTATCGCTCCCGAAACCCCCTGCATACTAAATTTCATAAAATTCTTGGAGCCGTTTCAGAGATTCAGGTTATATAATATATACATATATACAAGAATTACTCGTTTAAAGGTGTTAGATTTTTATTTTTACTACACGTTCAAATAAGTGATCCTGCAATTAAAAAAAAACATAAAAAATTACACATTCGCGGTATTGGATGGCGAGCGACGATTTGCAGTTGGAATAAATGTTAAGTTTGTTCTTGGGATAAATAAATTCATCTCATCTACGGAACCCTTCATTGTGCGTAGTCCGACACGCACTTGGCCGGTTTTTTTAAGCTTAAGGTGGCAGGTTAAATCGTACTGAATGGACGCTCGACCAGTCAAGCCTAAAGAGCTACTGCGCAGTGTTCTATAAGCGTCGTTATGTGAGGACGTGCGGTCGTGGAAACTGGCCGCACTTGGTGATGGGGCCCACTAGGCATGGTGGGCTGATACCGGTCAGGGGTGCACGAGAATGTATGAGTATCTCTCGTGTCTCCGACTCACGGTGGTGGTTGGAACTGTAGGGCCTTAGTCTGTAGGACTCCGACAAAACCCTCCATTCTCCCTAGATGGAGGATATCCATGAGGATTGCCCCACAGCAAAGAAAACAAAATAAAGTGTTGTCAATCTGGGAGTGCCGACAGAAGTGAAAACTTGAACAAGATCGCCTTGGTGGAAGAAAAATACTTGTACAGAACATTGGTCCATAACCTTATCTAAATAAAGAGCACAATCGCGTTTACAAAAAATAATACTTCCGAAACCTTTAAAGTAAATTACTTGCATAGAACATTTATCCGTATGAGAATATAAATAAAGAGCATAATTGCGTTTACAAAACCTTTAAAGTAAAAATACTTTCAAGGAATATGCATCCGTAATGTAATATAAATAAAGAGCACAATTGCGTTTACAAAAATGAGGTGTCATCATGGTGTCGCGAAATCAATAGTCCAATCTCAAAAATTCCCATCGCGCCTAAAGAAGTTTTCACTTCAATTATGTACCTAGTGGGTTATATAATTAGTATCACGTTCTGCTTCTATTGAAATAGATTTCAATCCAGATATGAACCTGAATATGAATGGATATGTGTTTTCAATGGAGCAGGCGGCAACGTGTGGTGATTTAAGGGAGAGCGCTATTGTCATACCGAAATGGAAAATTAATTTCAGAAAATGGTGTTGGTACTCTGGTTTTTGTTCCGATATTCCATAGAAAGGGTTTTGAAATAAAATAATAACATACCATAATAATATGCACATGTATATAAAAAATGGGGGGGAAATAATCATAGGGCATCAAAAAATTCGTCCGCATCGCAATAGGAAAAATGCCCAAAAGGCTGGCAGCATTGCCAAAGCATAGGCAAGCTCTCTGGTCCCGTGAAGAGTCGACCAGCCGCTTCGCGATATCTTGAAAAACTAGGTGGGCAACTCGGACCCCATGGCCCTAGTGTTTCAACCCCAAACGGCTCAAACATATAAGTCCCAATAAGATTGGATTATTTGCGCCGTTTGAGGTTTTCTGCACTTGCAGCAGCAGCCCCAGCACAGCCCGGCGTGCTAGGAAGATGGGATGGCGCAAGGCTGTCGACACACGTTGCATCTCACACCAAAGGCCTACCTACCGTCCAAAGCATTATGGTCATTCCGTCTGGTTCTAAAACATCTGGCACTACGGCCGGCGGTGACATATTATTATTTTAAGTCAGATGGTTTTTAAATAATGTAAATACGTGTGTGTAAATAACATAACACAACAGAGGTGTACCAATAGTACACAAACATTTCGCTACTTTGAAAAAAAAAACTTTTTCTTCGAAATATCGATTGGGACAACCGCTATTAAACAAACCGCTCCTCATCAGCTGGACCTGACTTGTTTACCTACCCATACATTAAAAACAGTAAAATTCCAATACGGACTTCTTCGTAAGGACAAATTCTAACAGTTTCAATAGCTTTTACCATGTTGTGTGAATGAATACCGAATGTACATTAGAAAGACTCCAGAAAAAAAAAGAAAACTCATGAGAGTTTTCTTTTTTTAAAACGTGACTGGAATCTATGAAGATTCCAGTCACGTTTTATCTAATCTTAGAAGCAATACTTTTCCTTTTATGTCCTTTGCCAGTAAATATCATTAATTTGTACAAAAAGGTATTAGTAACCTTTTATCGAGAGCTCGGTAGAGAATTTTATCTTATTTATACAATTATTTATTGATTTTGTTCGGTAATAAGGAAAATAAATATTAATGGGAAAACATATAATTACCTCATAAAGTGTACGTACCTAATATAACTTTACAGTTTTTAACAAAACTAACTATTTTCACTAGGTACTAAATTAAAAGACTAACTAACTATCTGTATAAATAAAGTCAAAGTCAAATAATTTATTTCAATTAGGCACAAAAAGGCACTTTTGAACGTCAAAAACGAAAAATAGAATTGATTCTAGTCGCCCCTTCTAAAAGGTAGTTTTCGTATGGAGAAGAATGGGCAAGAAACTCCACCGTTAGTCTTTAAATTTTTTTTACAAAATTTTGTATACATTAATTATATAATCATATGTGAAGACTATGCACCTGAAATAAGATTACTATACCACAATAGGTAAAAATAATTAAAAATGAAGCAATGACAGAAAAAATAATTATGTAATGGATACATGGTGTTCATATATTTACAAGCATTGTAAAAGTAGGTACCTACCTATACGATATTCCTAAAAAAAATACAAGTGATACTAATTAGTCAGTGTGGGAGTTCAAGTAATCACAGAATGCAAAAAAAAATATTATAATATTTAATTACACAATTAAATTAACAACCAGTTTGATTTGTCTAGACTGCAAATTGTCCTATGGAGCTAGATCAGCATGCTTGCAAGCATTCTTATCTAGAATATAATCCTCTAATTTGTAATATGATAATAAACACAAAAACAATAGGACACTTAGGCGTCGAAGTATTCGTCCGCATCGCTGTCATCCGGAAACGTGCCCAGAATACTGGCAGCATTGCCACGTTGAATGACAATGCTAATTCTTTGGCCAAAGAACGAACCAGCCCTCTGGTCACGTGAAATGTCGACCAGTCGGCGAGAAATTTCCTTAAAAAGGAGACACGTACTCGGGCCCCATAATCCGAGCGTTTCGACCCCAAACGGCTCAAAACTGTAGTTACCCATAAGGTTACAGTATTTGCGTCATTTGAGTCTCAGCAGCCGCAGCAGCGGCGTCAGCACATCCCATAAAGTTGATTTTCGTTCTACCTTCTTATGTCATATATTATTAGGGCTAATTGGAAATCATCACTGCATGAGTTTCATTCTGGAATAACAGCTGCAGCTGCTGTAGCTGCTGCTGCTGCAATTGCTGGGTTCATTGATGTTTCAATACGTTCTTCTGAAATACAAAGTATTATCCCGTTTACTACACAACTTCGTCTGCGAGAAATTTCGGCTCCTGATCCACCACATCGCATCGCATCGCCCTCGCGCTCTATTATTACTTCGTTTTCGCTTGGCATTCTTTCTGACTTTATTCTTTTTGCTCGGCCCTTCCTTAAAAATTGTGCTACGAAATACAAAAATAATTTTTCAAATGGTAGTTCCAGAAATATAAGGAGAAGTTTAAAAGTGGTGCCAGTGAGAGAAAAGTTGAAAGGAAATCGTTTGGCCTGGTATGGGCGATGAGGAGAGAAGAAACGCATGTGACTAAAAGAGTGATGAATATAAATGTTGATGGATGGAGAGGAAGGCCAAAGAAAATATAGATGGTATGTGTGAGGAATGATATGAAAGAGGGAGTGAATGATAGCGTGACGGTTGACAGGAGAGAGTGGAAAAAGAAAACGTGTTGCACCGACCCCAAGTAACATGGGACAAGGGCAGGAAGATGATGATGATATTTCCAGAGATTGGTGCGTTCAAACAAACCAAACTCTTCAGCTTTATTATTAGTATAGATTCGCAACAGGGTTGGAAAAAAATCATGACTTTTTTAAAAACTTTAACAAATCACGATTTTTAAAAAAGTCCTAATTTATCACGATTTTTTTTTCATTTTATCATAAAGAACTTATATTTCTGCATGAAACGGAATGCGCCCTTGGGTGTCGAAAAAAAGTCCCTGCACAGTGTTTTGTAAACCTCGCATGCAATAAACCATAGTAAATTCAGAAACTGACTGAAAATTGAAAAGGCTAGAAAACTAGTTTTTTCGGTCAAGCATTATAATAATGTTAATGATATTGATTTTTCTGATGTAAAAGACATATAATTTCTAAATCAGTTTTTTATGTTGATTTCTGTGAAAGAAAGTAAAATTAATCACTTTTGATTAAATCATTATTTTTATTGAAAAAATCATTTGATTTAAATCGTGGTTTAAACATGATTTAAATCAAAATGATTTAATCGTGCCAACCCCGATTCGTAACGACCGGAAAATTCTCAAACGTATCAAATAATAACACGGATTTGTTTACCTTTGCTACTGAAGCTCGACTTCAACTGAATATTATAAGTGTTTTCAATATTTTCTTACTTACTCCTTCTACTTCCTTATGACTTTTGAACAAACTGAGCGCAACTAAACGGAAGTTTTTCGTCAAAGTTACCCGAATAAACTTAGCCATTATTTTAGGTAATCTTTTAATAAAATATACCTACTGAGAAAAGGGTACAGAAGTTATTAAGTGCTATATTTTTGTGTATCTCTGAAACTCAGTGTGAACCCAAAAACTTAAATAGAATAAAAAGCCGTTCAACTTAACCCTATTTTAAATTATAAAAAAATGTCTGTAGGCTAACATGGGTCTTACCTTATCACTAAAGAGTGGAACTCCTTGTTTTTGTGAATATAATAGTACATTACTGTCGCGGCCTGCAACTGCATTGATGGCCGACCGTGAGTCCATCAATGCCTGGTTGCGGCCAAGACTTTGTATAGTACGTTTCTCAAATAATGCGCGGAAATTCAAACTAAGTAAATTAATTATAAATTCCGGAATCAATGACGAGCAACGATAATTTTACACGCGCCAATATGTTCATTTGTTTCTTCCTTATTATAAACAGCTTCATTTGCAAGCCAAATCGAAATTTAAATATTTTTTTTGATAAGTTACTTCCTCAGTTGCCATGTGTTGAAGTAAAAAGTTCATTCCATTTTTAAATAAGACAAAAGATATAAATTTTCATAATAATTTATTTGACGGTTAAACGCGACAGATAAGGATTTTCATACAAACATTGACGGCCGGGCGCTCGCATGTATTCGACCAGTACTTACCGTAATTTCGATTTATCTCGAAGAAGGTTGTCAAATTAATGTTCGAATTTCCCAGCATGTTTGAGAACAACAAATTTTCTTTCTTTCTTTTATATTGCCAGAACCTAGGGAGTATTTAAGACTCCACTTATAGATATAACGGCTAAATGTCCAAAAAAAATTAATAGGCGTTTTTTTTTAATATTAAATCAGGATGGTTACGCACCCCAACACACCCAATTATAAATCAATACCAGATTTATGAAAACCCTGCATCCTACACCGAAACTCATTTATAACATAAAATATTTATTGGGTTTCCCTGTGAGTTAATACGTAGGTATCAAAACTTCGATAACTCTTAGTCTCGTGGGATCCATCCACCTACATTTACTCAATTCCTTAGCAAATTTTAAAACTTTTGAAACAGAGTTTGTCTCGATTTATCCTAGTTTTTCGGTTTAGCACCCAGGAGATTCTAGATACTTCAAAGAAATACATTTTCTTGAATTGAAAATGTTTTGAATTCAATCAGATACACCATTCGGGTGAGGTGTTAAGAACTTAGGTACTTTGATAACTGCAAAGTTTTTATTTCGAACCACATAGTAAAAACGAGTATACAGATTTTACAGAGGGTTACGAAATGTTGGATGAACCAATTAATGACTATAATCAGCAAAGAAATGTGAACGACCAAAAGCATTACAAAAAGCCAGTAAAAAATCTTCATAAATCCCATCCCCAAAACAGACCGAAATTTATTTTTCCAAAGAAATTGACGCTGTTTTACGCCACGTATTATGTGTGACCTAGTGACTAAAACGTAAGGACTGATTCAGACGAACAACATTCTAACAACACCACAGCCATAAAGCAGTGATTTGTTTGTGGTCACCCACACAAAACGCCAATCAGTGGATCTATACAGTATATCTGGCTAGGCATCTATGGTAACTTTTAGACAAGCTATGATAGACCAGAGCTAGGGCATCGCC
Source organism: Agrochola lychnidis (assembly GCA_963680765.1). NCBI lineage: Eukaryota > Metazoa > Arthropoda > Insecta > Lepidoptera > Noctuidae > Agrochola > Agrochola lychnidis. The sequence goes on from OY796864.1 coordinate 13,907,641, forward strand.
GTCTACTGTTTATATGATAGGTCATGTATTACAGAGAAATATAGAGATATGATACATTATTTTGCCTACACTGTCCTCTCATTCCTAGTAATAATGTGGGTAATATGCAAAAATTACAGAAGACAGTAAAAAAGAGTACCTAACCGTGGAAATTTTTGTCGGCTCTTCTCCATAGTAAATTACCAGTTGTAACCGTGCACCTAGCTTCTTACGTTTCAAAAGTGTCCATGTAGGTTTATGTGAAAAAAAATATTGGAATTAGAATTTTCGGTTAAAGTCTATGTTGCATTATTATGGCATAACATGCTTCGATTGTTGACACGTGGACAATTGCGCTAGATGGAGCTATGTAGATAGGGTTCTATAAAAATTGCATTTTACTTCTTCTTAGCGTGTCGATGGCTATCTAGATAGAGTCAGCCCAGAATCTGACTACGAGTTTGGCACCTTCAGTAGCGTCCATCAGTACCTGTAACGTGCATACAACAGGACACGCTGATCACGATATTAAAAGTGCCCCATTCTACCATACTGTAATTTTACATAGTCCACATGTTGCAACAGATAAAAAAATGGATTTAAAATGTAGAACTTCAAAGAATAAAAAGTTATAAAGTTACAACATACAGCTTTTGTGTAGCTGTAATATGGCTCAAAAGTGGTGCGTCTGAACACGCCTATAAGGCACTACATTATTCAACAGAGCAACGCTTGGCGCACACTTGTTAGTAAAATATTCTGTTATACTGATAACTTCGATAAAGACCTGGAATGTGATATTCTTTTGTTTTAGTTTTTTTGTCAAGGTAAGCGTAGTGGGATACAAATGAGGGTCAAGTACTAAAGGTATCGTAGGTATAATAAGATCACGACACGGTTTGTGAATTGAGAATATGTAGTCGAGAACTTATCAAACTGTAGCGTTACTTACATAAATGTGCAAATAAATATAAATTGTGCAAATAAAAACAAAAATTTATTTTTCTTTTTATTATTTTGCACAAAATTTACCTTGAATTGGTCGGGCTACATTGAAAGAATCACCTTAAATACTGCTAAAGTAGTATTTCCAAAGTTCTCAACTTCAAATTCAAATTTCGAATGAAGGTGCAGGCAGACGATTTTGATGTTTGTAACTAGTTCTTCTATTGAGCGTTAGTTCAAAGATTAAGGGTAAACATGCAAATCTTATTTATTAACCCAGGTACACAAAGGGCGATTTTTTTTCGCACACTGTATTTTCAACGCTCTACTTGGTGCCAAGAGTTGAAATCCAACAGTGTGTTTTTTCGACGCGCTGAGTTGCACTATCAGATTTTCAACGCTTGACTTAATACCCAGAGTTGAAAATCCAGTGCGCAATAAAATCCCGCCGCGATATTTTTACGTCCGTGCGGACGTGGGCTTAATGTACGACTTACCTACTAATTTGAAAAGCTGTATAGGTACCAGCTTTTGAATTAATTGATAATCAACAAACTTTTCAGCGCTAAGAAGTTATTAGCTATTTCAGTGTTAGAACTTAGGTAAAAGTTGTTGATACTCATGTTTAGTTTATTCTCTGGAAGTATTAATAAATTCAAAGTTAGCAGGTATAACAATGAACAGAATGCCACTTTGTCCCTACAAAGCATTGGTAATTAATGCTCTTTTAATAAGCGGTAACTTTGAAGTACTTTAAAAATAATGTTTCCGACAGGTTGTCAATTCCCTTTTATCGTGGTAATTGAAAAAATTTACGAGTTTCGAACGGAACATAGTTTTCGTTTCAGCAAATAAAATGATTTGATATATAGTAGAACTATACGCGATAGATTTCACCCGTGGGCAACAGCGCCATATTTTAGCTGCAATGCTCTGTATTGTATCGACATGCAGGTCAGAAACTGAATAAACCATAAGGAGCTGTTTGAAAATAAATTTCCAACACGAGGGTATAGTAATATACTCTGCAACTTCTTAAAAAAAACACGATCTAGGTACAGTAGGCCGCACGTCAGTGGTAACAAAACCCCGCAGGAGACGACCTGGACGTCAGGAATTCCAGGCCGATTCCCGGCCACCACAGGCGCGGGCTTGCGGACGGTGAGCAACGGGTAGCTCGTCGTTCGGTAAGGACCAAGCCCGGGTCGACGGCGCGTTGTGTCCCACGCACGCCTCAGAGATGTGAGCACAACTGACGGGGTCCGCTAGGGCTGATGCCTACCAGGGTCGCGGAAAAGTCCGAAAGGGTTACCGTGGCCTCTGGCAACACACAGGCAACTGAAGGAACACGGGTGGGTTTTAGTAAGTAAGAGTCTGATACGCCCTCTCGCTCCGCCCAGAGCGGGTGAAATTATTTAATAATTTCCCACCCAAAAAAAAAAGTAGTAACAAAACCAGTATAAGTTGGCCTCTTATTCTATTGAAATTCTGTACTACGTTAGGCCAGCTCAAAGTGAAAGATAACCACAGGCAACTCGCAACGTGCGACCTCTGAACGTAAGCATAATCAACCTTTAATGATCCCACTGCTGGAACTGATTTGTCTACAACTTAAACATTTTTACAAATACAAAATGCCTAAATCCACCCAATCTACAATCGAAATGCTAAGGCCTCGTTTACGTAGACACGGGGCGTCACCCGTCGCGTGCTGCGTGACGACTGCATGCATGCAGCAGCCTGCGTCTCCGAGCGTATTGGCGCTTGCCACGCCGCGGGCCCCGCCGCGGGTCTACGTTTTACCGTGAACGGAGAATTGCAGCAACACTGCATGCATCACCGCGATAAACGTCACGTACGACGTGGCCTTGCCATCCGCGGGCTCAGCCTACATTTCAAGCAAACGCGTCTCCATAAACGAGACCTAAAAATGTCAAAACAATGACGTAATAAAATAACCAACCTAATATAGTCTGGGGAATCAACGAAGCCGCATCTGTCTGCTATACACCATTCGCTAACCAGACAGGTAACATGCTAAGCTTATATCCGCCAAATTAGACCGGGACAAAATTGGGTTAGTCGACGATTACTGTTCATTGTTGCTTTTGAACGGGAGTTTAGTGGGTTAATTGGCAGTACTGCAATCAGTTTGGGTAGGCATACTGCCAAAATTATTAATAGAGCTTTTTGTGAAACAATTTGGTAAGGTAAAAACCTAGACAAAATCAAACTGGTTGCTAATGGTGCCGATTCCCTTGTTCACAAACTAAACTAAATTTAAGTTCAGTGCATCTTTTTCTTTCTATTTCATTAAGAAAAGGACAGAAGATAAATTTTAGTTTAGTCCTGTCAAATTAATCAGCGCCTGTCACTCTCCATACAAGTTTAGACGTGATTAAAAACATGCCGACTAAAATTACGTCAATTTACGTCAAGCGCTGAATAATTTGACAGGACTAAACTAAAATTTATCTTCTGTCCTTTTCTTAATGAATTAGAAAGAAAAAGATGCACTGAACTTAAATTTAGTTTAGTTTGTGAACAAGGGAATCGGCACCAATTTCTATGTATGATTTATTATATTTATAATATTGATTTTACATTCTGTGATTACTTAAACTCACACACTGACTTATTAGTATTACTTGTAAATTTTTTAGGAATATCGTTTACTTTTACAATGAAATGTGGCATCATGTAATTAATTTATCGGTCACTGCTTCATTTTTAATTATTTTTACCTATTGTGGTATAACAATGTTATTCCATGTGCATCTTCTTCAAATATAATTATATATTGAAAAAAAAATATTGTAAAATATTTTAAAAAGAGTAACAACGGTGGAGTTTCTTGCCCATTCTTCTCCATACGAAAACTACCTTTTGGAAAGGGCGACTAAAATCAATTCTATTTTATTGTAAATTTTGATGTTCAAAAGTGCCTTTTATGTGCGTAATTGAAATAATTTATTTGACGTTAGACTTTGACCTACTACATTATCATAATCTACATGTAGCATAGAGTGTGCTCGTGGGGGTTTCCACAAGCACACTCTGTACTTACACCCCACAGACACACACTACACTCAAATACAACACTCCCACATGCAAAACAATAAGCACTTGCCGATTTAATTTTTTACATTTTTAATTTTTACAATTTTATTTTTACAAATTTTATTTTTACTATTTTGATTTTTTACTATTTTATTTTTATTTTACTATTGTTCTTTTTTAATTAACCTCTACTGTGTTTTCATCTCTGGAATCTGGAACGCTGTCGTCTCCCTCTTGGAGGTGGGCGTTAATAGCTGCGACACAGTTTATAACTAATGTAGCTATTTACGTACGCAATAAATTTGTAAAATGTGTTTTTTTGTTCCAATAAAGATTTAAAGATTTTTAAATAAAATCTTCTTTTCGTGTGGTTAGTGACTAATCTGGTGTCAGAGTTTCAAGTCCCTGACTTGGTTTCACATGCCGTCGAGAAATATCTCTCAGACATGCCGGTTTCCTCACGTTTTCTTCCTTCACCGTTTTTTAAGCAAGTGATAATTATACAATACGCACATGAATCCAAAAAGTCAGAGGTGCGTGCCTTAGATTCGAACTCGAAACCTATGACTTTGCAGTCCGACGGTTACACCACTAGGCTATCACTACTGCTGATCATAATCATCATCATCAGCCTACAGCAGTTCACTGCTGGACATAGGCCTCTTAAATTGCACGCTATTCAGCTCGATTCTCCGCAATTCTTATCTAGCTGCTACCAGCCACTCTACGAAGATCGTCGCTTGAGGGCGTCCTACCTTACGTTGCCGATTCGCGGTCTCCACTCAAGAACACATTTACTCCAACGGTCATCGGTTCTACGGCTAATATGGCCGGACCTAAGAACCTACTTCTACTAATCTTATTGCTGGCACGAGGCAACATTGCTGTCTGAAGAGTATGGGTGCCGTTAAAGTTTCAATATAAAAATCAACTCTTTGTGGGGCAAATTAACATTAGTGGACGTGGCTTTCGAGGTGTTGCAGTCTGTTATGAAAGAAGGCTGCGCTACATACCGTAGCAATCTCTAATCCACATCACAAATACAAACTGCGAAGGCAAGTTTGTGTTGGGATCAAACAATCGTGCTGCTTGGTTCATGTTATTTAAATTTTTGTAGTACATACGCTCCCAATTTTCGTAAGCAAAAAACAAACAATGGCACTCCGGGAGTGCCAAAAGTGAAAACTTGAAAAAAATCAGTATCGCAGTAATTAACGCGTTTATGTCTTTTACTCCACGCACTGCGGTAATCAACGCGTTGATGTCTTTTTAAAGGTCCTTTTGACCATTAAAAAGACATCAACGCTTGTATCATCACAGTGTCGCGAAATCAATGGTTTAGTCCCATCTCAAAAATGCCCAACGCGTCTAAAGAAGTTTTCACATTAAAAAAATGGCTTGCAAAAGAACTCAGTGAACGCACTCTACCTGTCTAGTTAAGTCGAGGACCTCTCCAGAAGATTGAAAGCGTGAGTATCCATCTTACTTTATGTCCGTAGCATTAACCTGCGAAGTAAATGTCAAGTAGCGGTCATCGGTGATGGCCACATTCATCTTGTATCAATTTGTACGTGCGACATGACATGACGGATTGAAGATCAACGATTGTACGGAAAAGGTCTTTGCCCTTTTACGATCTTCAATTCAAATAGGTACTTCCTAATACAATAAATGACATGTAATGTAACAAATCCCGCATAAATAGTTCAATGGATCTCGATAAAATAGGCACACAAAGAGACTTTAATTATCTTGGGATATCAAATAGAATATCAAGGTACAGCTATACATTTGCAGTATAAGCTGACCTCGCATTGTACGGAGATCCAGTACAATGCGAGATCAGCAGAAACTGGAAATGTATAGCTTGATGTGTAGCCGTGTGTACGTAGGTAGTCCTTTATTTAGATAACCTCTACGTTTTGAGTGAAACCTAGGGCAATAGTTAGTCTATACATATAATAAAATCGTAGCGAAGTCAAAACTGTACATTGAATATTTTTGAAAAAAAGTAATTGCTACGAGGTCTAGGATCGATTCTAATGCCGAAAATATTTTTTTTAGAATTTTTGTCTGTTTGTCTGTTTGTCTGTATGTATGTTCCAGCATGGCGCAAATTCTACCGGACAGATTCTGTTAAAATTTTGCATAGATATTCCCTGTGTGTCTGGTCAAACTATAGGGTATAAACTATCACGCTATTTACTATGGGGGACGAGCAATATTACATTATGTTGTATTTTTATGTTCTAGCATGACGCAAATTCTACCGGATAGATTCTGTTAAAATTTTGCATAGGTGTTCCCTATAAGTCTGGTCAAACTATAGGGTATAAACTATCACGCTATTTACTATGGGGGACGAGCAATATTATATTATGTTCGTATTTTTGGAAAAAAACGCGCCAAAATTTTAGGATATTGTAGATGGTTATCGATTTAACTTTTTAAATGATTATTATCACGCTATACCTTTATGGAACTAAGCAGTCAATCATGAAATATATAGGAACGGCTATTTTAGACAAGATTCAACAAAGCAATTAGCTCAGCGGTTGGGCGGTTGCTTTGCAAACATGGGGTTGTAAGTTCGATTCCCACCTACGGTTTTTTTCTTTTTTTTTCATTTTGTTATACGATTATTATTATTTTTTATTATGTACCTATAATCTATAGATATAATAAAATCGTAGCGAAGTTAATTTTTTTTTAAAGAAAGTTATTGCTACGAGGTATGGGATCGATTCTTATGCGGAAAATAAAGTTTTTAGAATGTTTGTCTGTACCAACTGTAGGGCATAAACTATCACGCTATTTGCTATGGGGGATGAGCAATATTACATCATGTTCGTATTTTTCTCTGCAAATTGTAAAAGGACGCGCCAAAAGGTTGGGATATTGTAGATAGATAGGTAGTTACCGATTTAACTTTTTAAATGATTATCATCACGCTACCTTTTATATAGGAACGGCTATTTTAGCTAACTTTCAACAAAGCGAATAAGTAAGCGGTTGGACAAATGATTTGAAGTCCTGAGGGCCTACCACCAGCTCAAAAGCAGTATTATTTTAATATTACTTTAGTTTAATTCAGTGTGGGAAAGAGATGAAGCTCTACAGGATGTATCTCCTCTCTTTCTCCCACTGAAGTAACATTAAAATATTACTGCTTTATGAGCTGGTGGTAGGCCGCCCGGGGTAGTAAGTTCGATTTACATCTGTTTTTTTAAACTCTTAGTAATAGTTAATAGAATGTATTAATTCACAAAAAATGGAAAACTTCGTAAGCTATGGGAAACTACTAAGTTACAAGTACTTTACAGTCACAAAACATTCAAGGTTGTATTCTGATCATTTTAGAGCAAAAGACTGTAGGAATAAAATGTTTTTTTTTACAGATTTTGACAGCAGATTTGTCCCAGCGATTTTAAAATATGTATGTGTGTGGATCTTCTAGAATCGCTGCTACACTGGTTCCTGGTGGCAAAACAGCGCACGTCATGTTTAAGATTCCCATCGATTTAGTGAGCAACGAAACGCCTGTTTGTGGGGTGTCACGCAACAGTAACAAGGGATGTGTGCTTAGGGGATTGCGTTTCGTCGTATGGGATGAATGCATTATGGCAAAAAGGAAAGCAGTGGAAACTGTAAACAGAACCCTGCAGGACATCCGCAGAAACCAAGATATGATGGGTGGTGTCACAGTTTTGACAACAAAAGTGAATACTTCGTTAAAAAGGTCGACTCTATGGTCGAGAGTTCATAAACTGCGCTTGACCATCATCATACGTACGACCTCGGCTTGGCGGTAATTCAAATGCTCAAGTATTCTCCGTTGTTCTTCTAAAAGTTGGTGAAAGCACTCTACCAGAGACTCTTGGTAGAGTAGGTCCCACTTTAGAAGATCTTATTCGTCTGATATACGAGGATATCAGTCAAATACCGTACCAAGAGAATTCTTAGGCGTGTTTCCGTTTTAACTCCGAAGATGATCAAGCTGCAGCGATCAACCACAGTATTCTCTCACAAATTGAAGGGAGTAAAGTGATATACACCTCCATTAATACTGATGTGGAGAAAGATGATGCCAAATATCACCCCGTAGAATTTCTCAATTCACAAATGGCAAGTGGACTTCCGGTTGTTTATCTGTGTAACGGAAACCAGCTCAAAGTCATGTCTTTGCAGAGAAACGTCATCGAGGTGGAAATTCTAACAGGTTGTGGCGATGGTGAGACAGTGTTTATAGCGCGTATAAAGTACAAATTCCCCATAATTACCAGTTAAAGCGCGTGCAGTTCTCTGGGAGTGTATGCTTTGCGATCAACAAGTCACAGGGGCCGACACTGAAGGCTGAAGGCTGCGGGTGTCGACCTCAGGATAAGCTGCTTCTCACACGGACAACTGTTACGTCGCTTGCTCCCGAGTCACCATTCCTGGCTCTCTGTATATTTTGGTTGCTGAGAATAAAACTACAAACGTAGTATACAGGGAAGTTTTATAAAAATATGGCTATTATTGTAGTATATTGTGATGTCTTACGATTTCCATGCGAACGAAGTCGCGGGCAGAAGCTAGTTTATCATAAAAACCTTTGTTGCAAAAACATTTTAGGATAGGCTTTCCGTTATTTGAATACATCATATTTTCCATTAAAAAAATGATTGGGTAGGATAAAACAGAAAACATTTTTGCGAAAAATTTATTTAAATATTTGTGGGTTTCTTTTCACAAACAGAGATTGCTAAACTAGAAAATTCTAAAAACGTACCTACACATGGTAGCATACATAACATTGCTTATTTTCTACTGAAAACAGTAACATTCCTAGTTAATTGGCAAACTTTTCATAAACATTTGAGCGAAACCTCAAAGAGGCAAGCAAAACTAATTACGTCTAAATAGGCGTAATGATTACTTACTTCAAAACTAAAGAGCTTATGTGCACTTACTTTACACGCTGCTATACCCCTTCTGCGCTTATCTTAAAGATCAGATTGAAATAATGTAAAGTGCAAAGCTTGCGTCTATTTCTGGTACGAGTCGAAAGTTATTTTAAAGTAGTTTTGGAAACATATTTGTCGTTGGCTGCTAAAAATTTACACTATACGGTAATTAGTGCGTAAAAGGTGTAATTTATTACTTGAATTATTTACTTAATTGCTGACTTTTCGTCGTTTAATTCACTCACCCCTCTGAAAATAAGTGCTTTTAGTTTTATTAATATTTCGGATTTAGGTCATGATCGATTTTTGATCAAATAACAATTTGCTATATGGGTCAAAGAAGTAATTTTTAAATGTATTATGGTCGAATCGTGCCTTGAAATGATGCTTAATTATTATGATAGATTGTATTATTATGATAGATGCATATTTGGTTATCTTATTAGTGATGTTAACATTTTTAATGGTGATTTTGACATTATAGTTATGATTTTGACATTATAGTTATGATTTTGACATTATGGTTATGATTTTGAAATTATTATTGATTGTTTTGACATTACTAGTGACCAAAGTTTGCCAAATATTATTATGTACTAACACTAGTTGATGATGTTGTTGTTGTTTGTGGTTGATGGCTATAGGCTCACCCCCTATTACATGGGACTTAAACATAACTGGCGTAATGTGGGTGTACCTACTACAGGTACATCTCTGTACAACCCTTCGGGGAAACAAGGCGTGATGTTGTTACTAACACTAGTGTTTAAGATGTGTATATAATTACTAACAAACGAATGATCTGAAATAAAAAAAATATTTGAAAATTTGAAATGGAAAATATATTACCGACTAGCTGCTGTCCGCGGCTTCCCTCCCGTGAACCCTTATTCTTTTCTTTTTCTAAAATAAAAGAAAGCCTAACAACATCTGCCAGTGAAAGTCCCGTCAAAATCGGTCGAGCCGTTTCAGAGTTTAGCCGGAAACAAACAAACAGACAGACCAATTTTTTTTTAATTGTTTTTGTTATAAGTACCGTATATACTTTCGTTTGCGTTTAGTAAAAAGCTTTTATTTTTGACATTATAAACAGACACTTCAATTTTATTAATTTGTATGTATATGTATGTATGTATAGATATAGATCTATAGATGTATATAGAGCTTGAAGTACCTACGTTGCTACTTTCATTGTATGCCATAATCGATGAAATAGGAACTCTATGTAAAAGGTTCTTCAAATAACTAAGATCTCAAGTATACCAAGTTGTAAAATAGGACTCGTTAAAAAATGTTACGTTTTAATACTCTTTTTTTTAGTACAAAATTATGTAGATTCCGTAAACAAGGATTTTCCAACATTCAAAACGCTCATGATTTCAGGAAAATTATGCAATTTCCTCGTATTATTAAAACCATTTTCTGACTGTTTTTTTAACTCATTACAACGTTGGAAAATACATGCCTACTTAAATGTAAGATTTTTCCCGGAAATTCAAACGAATTTTTGGCAGACAATTCAGAAGTAAAAAGAAGCGTTTGATTATTATAATACTGATAGATAGAGAATAGAGGGCAAAATACCTAGAGGTCGAACTCCAAAAAGGTGCTCGGATTAATCATCCGAGCATTTGACGATACCTATCAGTGCCGTACACCACCAGCAATCTTAAGCCTTTTCCCAACTATGTTGGGGTCGGCTTCCAGTCTAACCGGATGCAGCTGAATACCAATATTTTACATGAAGCGACTGCCTATCTGACCTCCACAACCCAATAACTAGGTAATACGATACCTTTTGGTAAGACTGGTTGTCAGACTTTCGGGCTTCTGACGACCCGTAACGAATATTAAAGATCCACGAATGCAACATGCTTTCCGAGGTACGGAGGAGTCTCAGTATGTAGAAATGGTTACCCATCACGGACCAACCCCAGCAAGCGTAGCTTAACCTGATGGATCGATCCATGCGGCTGTTAGTACTTAGCTATGAACTCCTCTGTCACTTATAGTAACAGATGGAAAAAGACCTTTGACAATTTGAGAAGATAGACAGATTTTGATCAAACATCAGTAAAAGAATTAACTTGCAATAAGAACATTTTAAATTCAAAATTTTCACCGGTTCGCGGTTACTACGCTGTGAAATCTTATACATTAGGTACGTTGATTTGACAAGCAGTGAAATGCTAAACCACGTTCACATATTTTTTTGAGGTGAACATTGATCACCCAAAAATGTATACCTACATTACCTACAAACTAATGTCTAAGAGTAAAAGTATGAAAGTATGTATATAAATGTGTGTCTAAGTATGTCTAACATTAAAAGTCTTGTAGTTTATTAGCAATATTGAAATCTTACATGTTTTTCTCAGTCAAAAATAATAAAATAAAAATTATGTTTATTTATCTCCACAAATTACATTCATATAGATAACTAGCGACCCACCCCGTCTTCGCACGGGTATAAACCGGGTTATTATACATATAAACCTTCCTCTTCAATCACTCTATCTATTTAAAAAAACCGCATCAAAATCCGTTGCGTAGTTTTAAAGATTTAAACATATATAGGGATATAGGAACAGAGAAAGCGACTTTGTTTTATACTATTCAGTGATAATGATAAGTTGACGGATATTTTGACAAAATTTTATAATTTGTGGGAGATCTGAAGTCTAAACTAAGCCTAGGCCTGTGTTTTAGAACTCCAGGTCCCCCATTGTAACACATAGGTAGTAAAAAAAAAAATTGTAATATTGATGATCTTACCACCAGAACATCGATCGAAAAGCCGTATTGACATCAAAATCGAATTATAGTACATAACATAACATCACGCCTGTAATCCTCGAAGGGTTGGGCAGAGGTGTACCTATAGTATACCCACATTTCGCCAGTAATGTTTAAGTCCCATGTAATAGGGGGCGAACCTATTGCCATCAACCGGGCACAAATCCAGAGTCTACTGCTACTGATAAATTCCAGATGGAAAAACCTAATAACACTTTGCCCGACCCAGGAATCGAACCCAGGACCTCATACTCAGCAGTAGCGCTTGCGACCACTAGACTAACGAGGCAGTTTGAATTATAGTATTGTCACCATATTGCCATATTGTCGTATTGTGTCTTATAAGAAGCCATTTCCACCACAATACATAGTTTATGAACAAATTCTGAATAAAGACGGCTACGCACCAGCACAAATAAGCCGCAGTATTATCCGTTCAAGTGACTGAATTCAGTTCAGCCCGAGGGTTGAAAACCGACAAAACCACCGACAAGAACAATTAAAAATGAATATTCTTGCCTCTAACCATTCGGTATTTTTTTTAAAGACTTTTGAAAAAAAATTAACCGATCAAATGTGAAACAAGTCTCCCGGTGAGCGACGTAAGCGATCACAAAACTATTGCTGACATGTTTAAGGAACAGTTCAAAATCCCGACGTCCCTCGGTCCGTCGTCAGCATGTTATGTTCACGATACAAGTGCCGTCGTGACTGAGCGTAAGACGTTATTTTCTGCTAAAGGTATAAGGACGGACGTATTACGGACGGTGACGGTGACTCAGTCTCGGGCGCAATGGCCTCGAAAGTTATTAAATGTACGACTTGTAATATTGTCATTTGTGAACTATTAGCGTTCATTCAAAACAAAGTGAACGTGATGGACGAGGAGGGTCTAGTAAGACTATGTATTTCCGCCTTTTCGGAGGAGTACATTGAAACTGGCAAGAATTTACTTTTTGCCTCAGTGCCAACGCAACTACGGAAAATAGTTAGGAAGAATAGTGGGAAATCACAGCGGAATATATATGACATGATATCTTTATTCAATCAAATGGATCCTGAGCAGGTACCAATATTTGTAGCAAAAGATTTGCACAAACTCCCACCAGTGACATTCAATCATATTGACGCAACTAGGACACTAAGGGATATTCTGACTTTTAAAAATGAAATACGAATTATGAAGGATACATATGTTACGGAGAAACAACTAAGTGAGATTAGGAATGACTTGCAAAACTTAAAGAAAACGTCGATCGTTAATAACTTTGATTAGAATGTAAATCGAAAAAGAGGCGGTGGTGGTGGAATTGAGAGTTTTTGTTTTGACAGTGGGCCGATGGGACTACCCCACTTTATCGAAAAATCTCAACAATATAACAGTGATAGTGAGTCACAATACGTCAATATTGTGACAACAGCTGATGAGAGCGGAAAGTCTAGTCCATCAACTCGTAAACTACAAGCATCTCGCTCGCCCATACCTGTTTCTAAAATGCCTGTCTCGTTCACACCTATTAGTAACACGAGCGAACCTCGACAAGAAGATTCACAACATCACACACACATCATCTGCCAGTGAAAGTCCCGTCAAAATCGGTCGAGCCGTTTCAGAGTTTAGCCGGAAACAAACAAACAGACAGACCAATTTTTTTTTAATTGCTTTTGTTATAAGTACCGTATATACTTTCGTTTGCGTTTAGTAAAAAGCTTTTATTTTTGACACTATAAACAGACACTTCAATTTTATTAATTTGTATGTATATGTATGTATGTATAGATATAGATCTATAGATGTATATAGAGCTTGAAGTACCTACGTTGCTACTTTCATTGTATGCCATAATCGATGAAATAGGAACTCTATGTAAAAGGTTCTTCAAATAACTAAGATCTCAAGTATACCAAGTTGTAAAATAGGACTCGTTAAAAAATGTTACGTTTTAATACTCTTTTTTTTAGTACAAAATTATGTAGATTCCGTAAACAAGGATTTTCCAACATTCAAAACGCTCATGATTTCAGGAAAATTATGCAATTTCCTCGTATTATTAAAACCATTTTCTGACTGTTTTTTTAACTCATTACAACGTTGGAAAATACATGCCTACTTAAATGTAAGATTTTTCCCGGAAATTCAAACGAATTTTTGGCAGACAATTCAGAAGTAAAAAGAAGCGTTTGATTATTATAATACTGATAGATAGAGAATAGAGGGCAAAATACCTAGAGGTCGAACTCCAAAAAGGTGCTCGGATTAATCATCCGAGCATTTGACGATACCTATCAGTGCCGTACACCACCAGCAATCTTAAGCCTTTTCCCAACTATGTTGGGGTCGGCTTCCAGTCTAACCGGATGCAGCTGAATACCAATATTTTACATGAAGCGACTGCCTATCTGACCTCCACAACCCAATAACTAGGTAATACGATACCTTTTGGTAAGACTGGTTGTCAGACTTTCGGGCTTCTGACGACCCGTAACGAATATTAAAGATCCACGAATGCAACATGCTTTCCGAGGTACGGAGGAGTCTCAGTATGTAGAAATGGTTACCCATCACGGACCAACCCCAGCAAGCGTAGCTTAACCTGATGGATCGATCCATGCGGCTGTTAGTACTTAGCTATGAACTCCTCTGTCACTTATAGTAACAGATGGAAAAAGACCTTTGACAATTTGAGAAGATAGACAGATTTTGATCAAACATCAGTAAAAGAATTAACTTGCAATAAGAACATTTTAAATTCAAAATTTTCACCGGTTCGCGGTTACTACGCTGTGAAATCTTATACATTAGGTACGTTGATTTGACAAGCAGTGAAATGCTAAACCACGTTCACATATTTTTTTGAGGTGAACATTGATCACCCAAAAATGTATACCTACATTACCTACAAACTAATGTCTAAGAGTAAAAGTATGAAAGTATGTATATAAATGTGTGTCTAAGTATGTCTAACATTAAAAGTCTTGTAGTTTATTAGCAATATTGAAATCTTACATGTTTTTCTCAGTCAAAAATAATAAAATAAAAATTATGTTTATTTATCTCCACAAATTACATTCATATAGATAACTAGCGACCCACCCCGTCTTCGCACGGGTATAAACCGGGTTATTATACATATAAACCTTCCTCTTCAATCACTCTATCTATTTAAAAAAACCGCATCAAAATCCGTTGCGTAGTTTTAAAGATTTAAACATATATAGGGATATAGGAACAGAGAAAGCGACTTTGTTTTATACTATTCAGTGATAATGATAAGTTGACGGATATTTTGACAAAATTTTATAATTTGTGGGAGATCTGAAGTCTAAACTAAGCCTAGGCCTGTGTTTTAGAACTCCAGGTCCCCCATTGTAACACATAGGTAGTAAAAAAAAAAATTGTAATATTGATGATCTTACCACCAGAACATCGATCGAAAAGCCGTATTGACATCAAAATCGAATTATAGTACATAACATAACATCACGCCTGTAATCCTCGAAGGGTTGGGCAGAGGTGTACCTATAGTATACCCACATTTCGCCAGTAATGTTTAAGTCCCATGTAATAGGGGGCGAACCTATTGCCATCAACCGGGCACAAATCCAGAGTCTACTGCTACTGATAAATTCCAGATGGAAAAACCTAATAACACTTTGCCCGACCCAGGAATCGAACCCAGGACCTCATACTCAGCAGTAGCGCTTGCGACCACTAGACTAACGAGGCAGTTTGAATTATAGTATTGTCACCATATTGCCATATTGTCGTATTGTGTCTTATAAGAAGCCATTTCCACCACAATACATAGTTTATGAACAAATTCTGAATAAAGACGGCTACGCACCAGCACAAATAAGCCGCAGTATTATCCGTTCAAGTGACTGAATTCAGTTCAGCCCGAGGGTTGAAATATCACTGGGGTAACTCAACACTCGTGAATGGGATCTGTTTACGGAGGTGCTTGTAAACCTCTCGTGGCCAGGGGTACTTATGTGAGAAAATATGAACTTTTCATTTTCCATGGAAAGGTATTTGATTGAAGTGGTTGTATGGTTGAAAAATGTTGCCATTTTGGGTCTGCGTATAAATATAGGAAGAAAAGATGGATGAACTGCGTGATGATGTATGAAAAAATATACACATAAATTGGTATTGGTAAGGGTAGGACGATAATTTAAATATACGTACGATAAATTAATGAACTAGTCGCATACCGAATAATGTATTTCCATACTGTTATCGATAGCGGTTACTGCGGTACTTGGAAATGCCAGCATGTGACGTCACGTCCGCTCAGTGACGGCCCGCCGCACTGCAATCGAAAGTTTGGAGCGATCCAGTCTGCGTGCGGCTCTCAACGAGTCCACAACTGTCTACAAGTATTTACCTGCCATCTGTGAAAAGGGGTAACAAGTATCAACGTCTGTTTAAATCCCAACTATTTTGTAATTACTAAATTAGTTTGAGTGTGGCAGCTAAGTATGTAAATTAAAGGAAAATAATGAATGTGCTGAATATGATTTAAGATGTGTTTTGTATTTTGATAACATGTATGTGTTTATATTAGTATATTATATTCATCTGTGTTATTTCTCACAATAAAAAGGATAAAATAGGTCATACATAACTAAACTGTTTTTGACTTATTCTTCATCTCAAGGCTTGCAAGTTTTCAAAGAACAAGGAAAGAAGTAGGTAAATATCGTTTACCGAATTTCAGCCCAGTTTATATATCATGGCCAGATCTTAGAATTGATCATTTCATGAAATGAACATCGACCGCTGGTCACATCATGATGAGGCCTGGCCAGATCATTAAATACTCAACGTTTGACGATATGACCAGTTAAACGCACGACTACTTCATGATGTGGCCAAACATTTGTGATCATATCGTAAAATAGTTAAATTATCCAACGGTAGAGGCGTTGATGTCGCTTTGTTTTTGTTCTGCATCATGGCGGCGGCACACAACAAATCAAACAAAGTAACCCAGCCACGCAAAAAAAGTCGATGGACTTTTATTGGGTTTCCAAATATGATATTATGGAAAGCGATCAACTTGGAAGTATCGTTTGCCGGCTGCTGCCGCGGCGTGAAATGCAACGTAGTACTTAAAATTAGTTATTAAAAATTAAAAATGTACGTCGCTTATGTGGCACCCCGAGAAAATGGGTTAGGTTAGGTTAGAACTGTGACCAATCGCGTGCGAGCTGACCGAGCGGAGCAGGCGGTGCCGCGGAAGCGGCCAGTGAGCGCTACTTCTAAGTTAGTCGTAGTTACTTGGCTATTTTGAATACACACCCTACATTAAAGATATGGCCAAACGTCAACTGACATATCATTAAACGTTGACGTTTACACGATATGGCCAATTAAACTGGCCATTTCATGAAATGGTCAATTCTAAGATCTGGCCACGACATAGGTATACATACCTACTGATCAGCATTTTGAGGAGATATATTTTGTATAAATATTACAGTTTATCCTAATTCTACTTCTTGTGTAACTTGACTTTGTCTACAAACAGCTTAAGGGGACGATAGCTGACTTTTAATGATTTTATACTGAAGATGACGTCTAAACGAGTAGTGCTAGTGATTTGGAAAAAATATATGTTAAATTAAAGCATTTTTTTAATATTTTAATATAAGCATATTTTTGATTATGTTTATATTACATAGTGAAATTAATTTGCAAAGTTATGTCTAACGCGGATAAAAAACTGAGAATGACGCAAAATTCATCAAGCGTATTTTCCTGAAAACTACACTATTTTAAAGATAATTAAATTACTGATTTTTTTGTATACGTGTTTTATTAAAATACCTTTTGTTTTACGTGTAATAAATTAATAATGCGTCTAATTTGGGACAGCGCTCCTTGATGGGCGAGTCCTATTACTGGCTGGACGTACGATGCGTTGCGTGAGCTCAGTACAGAACACGCAAGCAAACCATTCAAGGTCACTGTCATATATCTGCGTCTTAATATACATGCAGTTACCTACCTACTTAGTGCCTGCAACGTTAGACTTAGCACGATGACCATCCCCTGAGGACTATTACTTACGTCTCCCAGGTTAGGATATCGATATGTTATAATACCTAACCTGAGCCTAATAGCCTGAGAGAATAAACAGATGCCTACAATTTATATAGCACAATTTATATTGCATTCTCTAGTGAATAATTAATTAATTATTATGTTCGTTACTTAGCGCCCTTCAAGTATTATAGTGGAGGCCGTAGTATTAAAACCTAGATCAGTAGAACTAAGCTCTTGGATCTGCGTTTACGGTCAAGGGATTGATAGCTAATGTATCACATATTATATGGCTTCGTCTAATGTTATTATTTGTATTAGAATCCGGATAATTATAAAAGTGCTATCGTTTGTTATGTGCGTAGTAGACACTAGACGTAAAGAAAAGGAATAGGTACGTACTGCAGCTTTAAATAGAATACGTTTAGTGGAAACTTTAATCTTAGACCACATTTTCGCTTGTAAACACGCAAAAGAGTAATCAAACGCAAGCCCTTAATAAACAAAAACCAAAGAAAGAACAATTCAATGTTTCACTAACCAACTAATTAAAAAACTCATTTTATTTCCACCAAAAACCTAATGAAATCTCATTCTTTTAAAACGATGATTGCCAGTTGTTTCTTTGGTTGGCACAAACTGATACGAAGCCATTGTTTGGCGAGTGGCTATAGTAATTAAAGACTCTTTTTGATCATTACAAATCGCACGCGATCATTTACCTAACGAAGATATTTGGGTCCATTTGGTGATGAGAAACAAAATAAAGTACAAACTCTTGATCGAACAGTAAGAATCTAAGCACAATCAGCCTATAATGCTCCTCTTCTCTGTAAGAAGCGCACGTTTGCGCGGGCCACGACTGCCTAGCCCAAAACTATGTTAGGGTCGGCTTCCAGTCTAACCAGATGCAGACGAATACCAGTATTTTTCATGAAGCGACTGCCTATCTGACTTCCACAACCCAGTAACTGGTTATAATACGATACCCCTTGGTAAAACTGGTTGTCAGACTTTTGGGCTTCTGACGACCCGTAACGACAGTTTAAGATCTACGTATGACAGCCGAGACCAACGGCTTAACGTGCTTTCCGAGGCACGGAGAAGTCTTGATATGTAAAGATGGACACCTATCCACGGACCAACCCTAACAAACGTAGCTTAACCTGATAGATCAACCCGTGCGGCTGTTATTACTTAGCCGCGAGCTCCTCTTGGGCGGACCGCGCTGCATTTCAAAAATCCTCTTGCATCACCATCATACATTCTTTATGAACCTTTCCATACAACAGGCGGGTCGCACCTCGCTTTTTTGTATCGAAATGCGTTGCGGCCCGATGCACCTCTACCATTGAAGATTACAAAGGACAAAATTAATTAGTGAGCAGGCAGCTGTCAGCCATTTGTAGCGCTTCGAGTCTCATGCAAAAAACCGGCCAAGTGCGTGTCGGACTACGCACAATGAAGGATTCCGTTGTTGAATTTATTTATCCCAAAAACAAACTTAACATTGTAGTTGAAAAACATGTTCTTCCATACATTCCAACTGCAAATGTAAGTTTGTACGTACAATATTGAGAAATTTACCATGTTACTTTAAGACCATAGACTTCTTATAGGTTTTCCTGTAATCTATGAGTAAAGAGGCATACTACTATGTATATTTTTCAAATTTTTTGGTCCAGTAGTATTGGAGATAAGGGTAAATTTTCATCGAATTTCTTAAATATCTTAAAAGCATTTATTTTAAAATTATATAAAAAATATTTTTAAGATCCTCGCAATAAGCCCTTTCATTTGATTTGTCACACGGTACTGTCAGCAAAACTTTTTTTTTCTTGTTTGCCACCAAAAGTGACCACTATATTCAAAATTCATTTATTTACGTTACACATTCGTGTTTGAGTCACAGAAATACCTGTATGTACCAAATTTTAACTTAATCGGTCCATTAAATTCGAAGCAAATTGGCTGTGACAGACAGACAGACACACGAGTGATCCTATAAGGGTTATTTTTTTTCCTTTTGAGGTACGAAACCCTAAAAAGGATTTTCTATCCCATCATCATCTGCCTAGCCTTTTCCCAACTATGTTGGGGTCGGCTTGCAGTCTAACCGAATGCAGCTGAATACCAGTATTTTACATGGAGCGACTGCCTATCTGACCTCCACAACCTAGTTACTAGGTAACACGATACCCCTTGGTAAGTGGTGGTGGTGTGGTGGTGGTTCTATCCCATCAACCATACCTAATAAAGATCCCTTCCGAATTAGGCCACGGTCAATGTCAATCAATAATACCTACCAGTGTGGTTCCCAAGCCAATACAAATAGCAAATACGAAGTTTTTGGTACTCTGATCTTCGACGCTCCCTAAATAAACGCTCATAAACAAAGTCAACTCAATCATATTTGGAAAAGGATAATTCCTACGGGTATTGGAATTACGAAAGTGCTTATGTCACGCACAAACTTTGACCTTACGTAACAGAAACTGCGAATAGTTTGGTAAGCCAGGTGAACTTTGCTGAACTTTCGTTTAAGAAGCCCGGGTAACCTGCTAAGGTAACTTTCCTAATCTTGGCTTGAGATTAGTTACGAATTGGCGTGGTTGGTTAAGATAGAAAGATAAGAGAGATTTTGCCTAAGTGCTGAAGTTCGATTCGTCAATTGAAAGGCAATGATGAAGTAGGTTAGCTACAAAAAGTACAGCATTCTATAATAGCACAATTGTCATTTTTAGGGTTCCGTTGCCAAATGGCAAAAAACGGGACCCTTATAGATTCGTCATGTCTGTCTGTCAGTCCGTATGTCACAGCCACTTTTTTCTGAAACTATAAGAGCTATGCTGTTGAAACTTGGTAAGTAAATGTATTCTGTGAACCGCATTAAGATTTTCACACAAAAATAGAAAAAAAACAAATAATTTTGGGGTTCCCCAATCCCCATACTTAGAACTGAAACTCAAATATTTTTTTTATGGATCGGTCTTTAAAAATGATATTGAGGTTTCTAACTTATTTTTTTCTAAACTGAATAGCTTACGCAAGAGACACTTCCAAAGTGGTAAAATGTGTGTAACTTTTAAAATAAGAGAATGATAAAACTAAAAAAAAATATATGATGTACATAACCATATAAACTTCCACCGAAAATTGGTTTGAACGAGATCTAGCAAGTAGTTTTTTTTAATACGTCATAAATCGTAAACCGCAATTTACCTGTGGGATAAGTATAGATGAAATAAAAGTAATGCATAAATTAGATCAATTTTATAATTATTATTAAAATAAAATATAGTAATTACACAGTTTGCACAACAAAATTATGTAGCAATATAACATTATAACAATAATAATAATCTATTTATTAATAGCCATTAAAATAAAACATACCTGACCGTTCAGAACTGTCTTGCAGAGTCTGTAGTCGAAAAAAGACTGCCCGGTAGAGCCACTTGCGCGCTCTTTTATACTATGGTCTGCTTGTCAAGTGAGTGGGGGCGAGTAGCCAACCGAACAAATTATTAAACCGGAAGTTACTCGAAAAATTACGTAAATATTTCTAAATTAATCAAAATGCAACGTTTCTCCCACACGGCCATTCTGACGAGCAGCCATTATGGCTCGTGAATATCAATTAATTACATGGCTCTTATGGTTAATCACTCATTGGAACACAATGACAATTTCTATAATCATTTACAATTAAAATACAAAAATCATAATATGGCCTCGGTAAAAGCCTTACATGAAGGCAAAGCCAATATTTATATTTAATAAATTATTGCCTCGGTAAGAAAGCCTTATGTAAGGCGCGGCATAAATATTTAATAAATTATTGCCTCGGTAAGAAAGCCTTATGTAAGGCGCGGCATAAATGATATGGCCTCGGTAAACAATCCCATAAGGACACGGCCGAATTAGCATACTCATTACCAAGCACTCATCCAACACCTGGCCAGTATGTAATGGATTCGTACTAGACAATAAGTTACTTATCTCCAGAATCTAATGATTCTGTGAGCTCAGTTCCCATATCAGGAGAAACAAGACTCAGATTTCATGAGAAACTACAAATCATTACCAGTACTATGAACTTTTACGGTGTATCGTTCATTCTCATGAATATTAGTTACAACGCATGGACCTTTAAACTTACTGTCAAGTTTCATAATAGCACGAACGGGACAATTTTGGCGTTGTTTTTGTTAAACTGTTTTTTTTTTTTGTATCGCCGCGCATTCGTCAATGCGACGGTTTGCTACTTCTCGACTAGCATTAAGGTCCAAGCGTTCAATATCATTTACAAGAGCAGAAATGGCTGGAGGAGACCGATTGCAACCCATGAGAAGCTGAAAGTTTGTCCAGTGGTTTTATTAAACGTGCAATTGATTGCAAGTTGGACTTCCCCGACAGCATCCTTCCAGCCTCTCCGGGTAGTATTCTCGACTACCGTAAAAAAAGTCAGTTAGGACTTTCATTAGCCTTTCAACCTGACCATTTGCACGACTGACACCAGTTGCGATAAAATGTAATTCGATTAACCAGTTTTGGCAAAACTTTCGCCGTTATTTTCCTGTGTAAGATGCCACTTGATGACAAATTATTCTTTTGGGAATTCCAAAACTACAGACCAGATCTTTAAGACAGTTTACGGTAGCATTTGCAGTAAGGTTAGTCACAGGTTTTAAAAAACAATAGGTACTTAGAAAATGCATCAACAAAATCTACTGCATATTATTTCTTGAGTTTGTTACCACATACATTTTCAGAGCTGCATTGATGGCCCTCTAATTCTTTAAACAGTTTTATCTGGGTTTTTAAATTTAATAGTCAGTTCTACTGTATTTATTTGTGTTACAGAATTCCCTGATGTAAAAAGGTCTAAATAGAATTTTAATAAATTAAGTAAGTGATCATTTGAAATCGAATCAACGTCAGTATCAATACAGGTTTCTAAATAATTTTTTTCAACAAAACTAATATTGTAAGAGGTTTTTAGAAATTTTGGTTTTATAATTAGATAGCACAACTTGTATGCCAGGAATGTCAAAAAGATTCTGACCCAAAAGAATGTCATATTGAATATGGTGATCGGGAACCAATACAAGCTCCAACTCCAAATTCAGGCCATCAATACAAATCCGACACGTCTTGATACGAGTAGAACAAAATGAATTTTCTCCAACTCCGCGTAATATTGTAGTTTTAAAAGATATTTTGCCACTGGTGCAATCCCCAATACTTTCGCGCATTAAGGAGCATTCAGCGCCACTGTCTATAAGACAGAAAAAGTCGCGATCATCGATTTTGCCAATCGTGGAATGGTTGTTAGCAAGTCTTAAAGAATTTACCGATTTTTCAGATTTTTCGGATTTCGGTTTTGAATTTAAGCGTTTGAAGAAATTTTCAAACTTATGACCCGACCTTTGACAAAAGGTATACTACGCAAAATTTAGGTGCTACACTAGTTGGAACAACCTCAGTTTGGTCATTTTGCCTATGGGTCTGAAGAGATTGATTGGTAGTAGGGATGTCTGAATCCTTACGGTAACGACAGTCTCTTTGCAAATAGCCCACCTTAAAGCATTTTTGACAACGATAGTCTTGTGAGTTATATTTGGTCTTTTTAGCAGGAATATTGTTATCAGCGGAATCATGAACTGGATGTTTACGTTTATAAGAATTTAGATTTTGTATCAATTGAGGCAAAGTTTTAGGCGTCAGTCGTAGCAAATCTGATCTAATACGAAAGTCCAACACACCTGATATCACGGCGTCCACTAAATGCAGCTCGGTCTCCTTAACACCAACAGCTTTTTTCGCCAGCTCCCATTTACGAGATGCGTACTCAGCCAAGCTATTAGCCTTGTCACTTGTATACTCCATGAAGGCGGTTAAATCATCGTAGTATCGAGTTTCATCTGCAAAGGTTTGAATAAGATTAGCTTTGATATCTTCCCAATTAGTCAGCGCGGTATAGTTGCGACGTGCCTAATCAGCAGCACGTCCTTTTAAGTTTTTCCTGGCTAAATTCAGAGTTTCACATTCGTTAAGCTGATATTCTGATTTCAAATCGTCGACATGTCGACGATTTGACGACACCAAACATGAATGGTATCTGTGCGATCATCTGGATCAAAAGAGGGTAGATAGATATTATCTAAATTTCTTGTACGTGGCAATGGATGTAAAACTTGTGACGTAGGAGCAGTATTTGAAGCCTGAAGAAATGTACTCATCATTTCCTTCATCATAGACTTCATAAAGTCAATAGGAACAAAGTTACCGCCCTGATTTTCTAGTCCCGGAGTAGTCGAGCTTGAAGGATGTCTGCACTGACTGGTGCTGGGGCCAGGTTGGGTTTCCAAGATCTCTTCCAGCCGCTGCCCTCTAGTCCGTGCGCCGAGGATCGGAGACATCAATTCTTCGTTAGAAGCAGCATCAAGGGTTTCAGGCACTTTGGCAGAGTCGTTGTGCTCGTAATTTGACATCGTACCTGACGCTCAAACAAACAAAAAAATATCGTATTAGAATATGGGCACTGTATCCCGCTTCTGATGTGGGATAAGTATAGATGAAATAAAAGTAATGCATAAATTAGATTAATTTTATAATTATTATTAAAATAAAATACAGTAATTACACAGTTTGCACAACAAAATTATGTAGCAATATAACATTATAATAATAATAATAATTTCTCTCTATTTTTTATATTTTTAAATGTTTTTTTAATTCTTTTATTTTAAGAAATATTTAAAAATGTAACCTAATAGGAACCAAGATGAATAAACGAAAATAATAATAATAATCTCCCCACCGCCGTATCTCTACGTTGACGTCGTGGTGGGGCTTGCGCGCTCCGAATTCTGGGTCTGTGCCGGTAGTGTATTTTGCCGGAACAGGTCTAGGATGAGGAGCCAGACCAAGAGAGATACAAAAACCCGCAGGGCAGCATGTGGCGAGCTGTTGGGCAGTAGCGACCCCACGGACCCTATCTCCCCGGAGAAATCTTGTTCCTCACCTCTGGCTTGCCTTAATTGGCCGGTTGGAGTGAGCACTGACGAGGAACAGAGCTCCCACCTCATTCTCGCCTTTGTTGGCCGGCTTGAGTGGAGATTCGCAAGAGCAAACGTGCTCAGAGGAAGGAAGTATTTCAGTAAGTGCTCGTAGGGATCTTGACCATCTTCCGGGCTCTGGGATTGTTCTGAAAGCCGTGGAATACCTCTCCACTCCTTTAGCACCTCAAGACATGTTGCCCCCTTGTTGCTACGACACTTTGTGCTAGCGACCGTTTTCGGGGGCCCATTAATGAGTATGCAAGTCACCCCCTGCCATTTTATCCGTGTGCATATAAAACATTAATCAGGCAGGGGCCATAGTCCTTCCATAGTTTCAGGTGACTAGTCCACTTTAGCCACCCAAACCCATAGTCCAATATCTTTGTTTCCTTAATTACAATAGTCCTACACCAACCGGGGGTTGTCCTTGGCTGCACTTGCATAGTACGAACAGGGATAATCGTCGGTTGGTACCTCATTTCATTAAAAACGTCTAAGGGGCCTCTGCGAGTTGGCTTCGGCCCCTCGTACGCCTTCCAAAGGTCCGGGACCCCTGGGTCCCGAGAAATGTCAAAGACGAATAAATAATAATCTATTTATTAATAGCCATTAAAATAAAACATACCTGACCGTTCAGAACTGTCTTGCAGAGTCTGTAGTCGAAAAAAGACTGCCCGGTCGAGCCACTTGCGCGCTCTTTTATACTATGGTCTGCTTGTCAGTGAGTGGGGGCGAGTAGCCAACCGAACAAATTATTAAACCGGAAGTTACTCGAAAAATTACGTACATATTTCTAAATTAATCAAAATGCAACGTTTCTCCCACATACCTTTCATTCAATGTCACTTGCTGCTACAGAACCCTTCATGGGCGAGTCCGACTCGCACTTGGCCGCTTTTTTAAGTATAGGTATCAAACTGTAAGCCGACGTCTGCACGGACGTAATGAAATCTGATTTTCAACGCTCTGCTTAGCGCCGAAAGTTGAAAATCCAACAGTGTGTTTTTTCAACGTGCTGAGATGAGAGTGCGTCCTAGCGCGTTGGATTCTCAACGCTTGGCTTAACTGCGAAAGTTGAAAATCCAGTGCGGTATAAAATCCCGCCGTGATTTTATTACGTCCGAGCGAACGTCGGCTTACATCGACATGAGGCCCATAATGTTTTTAACTGTAAATTCATGCATATAACTCATAAGTCTTTCACATCAATATCTCTGTGGCATCTACATTGCCACATACAAACTGCACATCATACTGACGTAACACAAAATCCTGCATCGCGCAAGCAGAATTTACCGCGCGACTAGCATATACCGGATGATTTTTTTACCATCTCGGAATTTTTACAGGCTGTTCTTGAACTTTTGTATAAACAGCAGATATTTTTTTCGTGATTTCAGAGTTGCTCCCATAGTGAAAGTTGTTTACATTCATGGGTAGAACAGCCTGTAAAAATTTCGAGACGGAAAAAAAAATCATTCAGTATACAACGTCCCGACTTCAATCGTCGGGCAGTAGCCCACCAGACACAACACCCGTCTGGTCGGAGGATCCTCCCTTTTCTATAGAGAATGAGTGAACTTCACAACAGTACCCTAATTTCGTAACTTATTTTTGTAAACAATTATGCCTAATTTGTTTTATTTTGACAGTTCAACAACATTCATTGCGTTATTTACGTTGTTGAGCAGTTTTTTTTCTTCCAACTTATGAAGCAATGGATTAGCAATCTGTTTCAAATCGAAACAGATTGTAATTGTGTTGTATTACGCAATTAAGGTACTGTTCCTCATACTTCTTATATCTCTTTTTAACCGACTTCTAAAAGGAGGAGGTTATCAATTCGGGTGTTTATATTTTTTTTTTATGTATGTATGGGCATAACTCCGTCATTTATGAATGGATTTGCAAAATTCTTTTTTTGTTTGAAAGGGTATGCTCTCGAAGAGGTCCCATTATCATCTGGTCACGATCTGATGATGGGATCCTGGAGAAATCGAGGGAACTCTTCAAATATTATAGGTACAACTATAGCTATTTGGGTACTTTTTATAGTAACTCTTGCAGTTGCTCTTGGAAAGCACCATTTGGTGAAATGGAACTGATAATGAAGACCACAGATGGCCATCGGGACTATTCAATAATAAGTATTTAACGGGTTGCGATTCGATTACTTTAATATGGTTGTCAAGCAATTTATGCTTGTCACAATGCATATGGATAAGTGAAGCTGATGGTGAAGTAGGTACCAGGAGAATCCCTAACGATTAACGACCCTGCATCGGGAAAAGCAATATTTTGTAAAAGGTGATAAGCAGTTGGCATTAGGCTAATGTAACAGATAAATTACAAATTGAACCACTAAAAAGCGAGAAATAAAAACATTTTTACAAAAAAAAAAAAACAACCGACTTCCAAAAAACCACTACAAAGTGAAAAATAAATTTCGGAAGTCGGTGGCAAATAACGAAAATACAAAACCAAAGACACCGACTTCCGAAATTTAAGTTATTTTTCACTTTGTAGTGGTTTTTTGGAAGTCGGGTTGTTTTTTTTTTTTTTGTAAAAAAGTTTTTTGTTTACCAGCTACGGACACAGTGGACACGAAAAAACAACATGCGAAAACGCAAAATAATTTATTGGCTTCGATCCCTGACATGTAAAACGTTTGAACGACCCTTAACACACACAAAAGCTTCGTCAACAGTCCGTGACGACGTGATATTTGTCAGTCCGCACAAATTTGTACAGTGCCCTGAATAAGGCCAGACCTTGTTTGGAAAAATATTTTTCCGGAAAAGTCTCAAAATTCCCGTTTTGTTTTTACAGCGTTAAGGACTTTGTGAAAGGGTATTTTAGAAATGGACCAGTCTGCGCCGCTTTTGCATTATTCTTTGAATTAAAAACCTTTTATGAATGACAAATTAAAAACGGATATACAAATACCCAACCCGCACTATACCGCGTGGTGGATTACGGCCCACTCCCTCTCACTGAGAGGAGGTCTGTGTCCCAGCAGTGGGAACATTAAAGGATGATTATGATACAAATTAGGAAAATGTGGTAAATACAATGGTACATTATGCAGACTAAAAAAAATGTTTTTATAAGTGTTCTAAAATTTTCGCAGACTTCTATAAATCGTCCCGTCCCGAGTATTACTCTTACATAATCTGCAACGATTTGTCAAACAAAATTAAGGTGAATTATGTCACAATGAAGATGCCATTAATAAAAATGTGTCTAGAGGTCCTTTTATAGAAACACTTAGAGGGCTTTTGGGTGAAAAACTGACGGAAGCCACCCGAAAGGGTCAAAGGGATGTTTCTTTAATTTTATCTGCGATGTGGATAGACAATTCTTTTTAAAGCTATTGTAGTCTATTGGCTACCTAAGCTAAGTTATACACAGGGGTGTATTTTCACCTCTGTACACTTTAACCTTTTTTATTTCATTATCAAGAACAAGATTAAGTGTTTTTTTTTTATTTATTTTTTATTTAATTAAGCTCTTTGTTTAACCTTACAGACTGAATGAACGAGCGTATTCAAACCCGTGTTAGTTCATATATACGTGTGTGTTCATGTGTGTGTTCGTGTGTGTGTGATTATGTCTATACTTTATAACTATATCTATAGGTATACATAAAACAAAGTCGGGTTATTTACACCATTTATAACTCTAGAACGGATGGACTTTTTATGATCTTTGATTTGTTGGATTTGTCTCCGCCCTGAATTGCTATTCAGGGCGGAGATAACTCACGAAAAATAAAATTATGAATAAACTTCACATTCTCATACGTCATAGTCTCATACAGTAGGGTAGACAGGGTGGGCAGGGTAGGCAGGGTAGGCAGGGTAGGCAGGGTAGGCAGTGTAGGCAGGGTAGGCAGGGTAGGCAGGGTAGGCAGGGTAGGCAGTGTTGAGCAGGGTGGTCAGGGTGGGCACAGTAGGTAGAGTATTGAGGGTAGGTCGCCGTAGATAAGTCCTTCTACCCGTGCGAAGTCGGGCTGGGTAAAGCTAATTAATATTATAAAGAAACTAGCGGACCCGACAGACGTTGTCCTGTCAAAACATTGTCCAGCGGACAAAATTGTGAATCTAAACCATTCCCAGATCCCCTTGAACACACACAAAAAATTTCATCAAAATCGGTCCAGTCGTTTGAGAGAAGTTCAGTGACATACACACTCACAGAAGAATTATATATATAAAGATGAAAATTTGAGAGCAAGTATGTAGTTATTTTCGAAGCTACTGATCTGATTTCGAAATTCTTTCAATAATGGGAAGCCGAGTGACATAGGATAATATATTTTATGTTAAAACAAGAAATTTCACGCGGACAAAGTCGGAGGCAGAAGCTAGTGTCTAATAAAAATCTACACAAAAAAACACCGATAAATATGATACAAATTCCAAATATTTTTATATAATAAAACTAAAAGCTTGAAAAAAAGCAAGTAATATATATTTTTTTTTTTATTGACTGCAAATAAAAATCTGCTGTTTCACAGAAAAGTCCACCTACACAGTCAAAATATAAGGAACAGCTGTTGTTTCTATTAATAACCGACGAAACATTGCAACTCAGGGTCCGCTAGGGCCAATGCCTGCCGGGGGTTCGAAGAAAACCGATAGGGAAATCGTGGCCCCCTGGCAACACGGCAACTGAAGTAACACGGGTGGGTTTTAGTCAGTAAGAGTCTGACACGCCCTCCCGCTCCGCCCAGAGCGGGAGAAGTTATTTGATGATTTCCCACCCAAAAAAAAAAAAAGCGGGGTTTAGAATCGTGTACTGAATCCATGGTACCTAACAGTTTTCAAGTCGATGTCCCTGCCATCCTGTATATATAAAAAAAAATATTGCTCATTTACCTATTGGATTATAGTGAAATAATAAGTAACAGTACATAACATCCCATAACATTCTCGCCTGTAATTGCCGAAGGGTTAAGCAGAGGTGTATCTATATTACACCCACATTTCGTCAGTTATGATTAAGTTTGTAACAATAATGTATATTAATTAAATAGATAAAACAAAAACAATTACAGCAATAAAAAAACAATTATTGTTTTCTGTATACAAAACCAAAATTATTGAATAATGTTCACAGACTCACCTAACTGCTGTTTCTACATTATCTGTGGCATAACATGATTTTTTACAGCGACATCTGTATATTTTTATTAGAATCATTCTTGAAGGCACTACCGTTTGTTTGTTACCCCTGTATCAAATACTATTTGAACCAATTTGTAGATGGCGCTCATACTAAGGCTTCGCAGCAAATAAAGCGACATCTAGTTTAAAAAAATAAACATTTCATATCTGAATATTCGTTTGCGTAGATAGATGGCATTGATATTAGGGTTTTAGAGTGAAAATGCTACTGAAGATACTATTTATTGGTTCATGATTCCTTTTAACAAATTACTCTCCGACCCAGATGACCCCATTACACTCCTCCAGGAGCAGAATAGGGCCACCAGTACAATGCACAAACACAGACGCCTCCCGTCATTCCGACCTCGCCGCCGAGGTCCTTTACGTACGCGATCTACTCCCCGAGTAAACGAATCCCCCCCCCCGACCATTGCTCGAAAACGAGGTGCCAGCAGTTGTTGCAGCTGAGCATGTAGCTTTAAATACCCCGAATAATAATCATGATGATAATATAAATTTGATCCAGCCTGTCCCCTCTTGCTGTCCTCCCGTCAGCGATGCCCTAAGCCGAGGTCCGTACCCCACAAGGGGTGCCCTTAGCGAACATTCGCTTAATTTTAATTTAGAATAGTTTAAAAAGCTCCTGGCTGGAGGCTCTAAGTGTAGAAGCTTATGGCACCCACAGGAAAATCCGGTTAAGCAGCCACGACCTTAGTGGTCAAAACTGCGAGAAGCCATTTAAAAAAACATTTTTTTTTTAACAAATTGCTTATTACTAAGTAATACATATTTGTTTTCAATGCTTCTGAATGGACAGGAAGCATCTTTTGACCACTACTACATACCTTACAGTGGAAATGAAACTGCAGATTCTTTGGTTATGCCTATCCTTTCACTTATCCCTTTGAAGATAACGGTTTTGACGTTTGTAGTTGCAGGTTAATAATTATTTTTAAGTCAGTCAGTTATAAGCTCATCAGCAAGTAGCGAATCCGCGCCCGTAGTAGCAAGTTTGACTGTCCAGAGAGCGCTTTCATCGTGGTAGCTATTTCAATGTAACCCATAGGGATTTCACCCCCGGAGAATCACTGACTCCTAAGATACAGGCACATACACCTAGTTTAGGAGTCAGGGTATTTAAATTATTGTGACCTAGTTATAAGCCTTATAATATGCTCTTAGTTCTATGGTTCTTGTACTGTGATGGCTTTTGGTGAAATAAACTTTTTTTTTTTTGCACTGTGTTGACATTGTAGAATTGTACAAAGTACCAACAACATAGTGCCAAATAATTTGGCACTATGTTGTTGGATTTATTGTTAAGACTGCCTTGTTGGTCGCCAGAGCTACTGCTGAGCGTGAGGTCCTGAGTTCGATTGCCAGGCTGGTCAGTGTTATTGGGTTTTTTCACCAGGATTTTCTCAACAGTAGCCCGGAGTCTGGATTCGTGCCCGGTTGATGGCAATAGACTCTCACACCACAAGAATAATTTTAGTCTGGTGCTCACACTATTATCAATACGGTGTTACGTCATATTCTGGTTATGGGTAAGGTAAATAAAGGAATAAAAGCAAAATGTAATTTTTATGGAATTTATTTCATCTTCAATTTCAAACTACACCTTCAAAATTACAGTTGATTATAACTACTATAAGCTATAATTTTTACCTAACTCCGTTTCGGGACCTACATCGCTCATGAAAAAAATTTTGACACGTTTTCAAAACTTCCAAATATTAGAATTTCATCCGATACCTTAAGCCTACCTTCCTTTACGCGTTTACTACATAATCATACTTCGTACAAAGTACATGAGACGGATAATTAAGAAATTATGTTTTCTACAAAATGTAGATGTTAAAAATCGTCAGTGACGATGATTCTGGACCCAAATGATTCCCCTTCTCATGTAATAAGTACCACTGCTTAATAATAAAACGGTATATTAAGTTCTATATTAAAATTAGTTGCACGCTTGCAAAAGCTGCGGTTGCGGTGGTTAAGTAATTACATACAATAATAAATGTCACATACATTCGAAAAATTCGTTCATTCCCATACATATCTACGTTAATATTATTCTAATGATCACTAAATTAATTAACAAAATAAATCTGTTAAAACGTAATTTATTTTTAAGTCTCAAACAACGTTTCTTTCAAAAAATCAGGTACAAATCAATCAAAATTAACACTAGGGTAACTGAATCATCCAGAGGAAGTATTTCATGAGATCTTGTTGTACATTATTAGACAAATGTGAACATAATTAAGCATGAATATGCGTTACACAATAAATACGATGAACTTAATTTATAATACACAACATTTTTTTGGCTTTTATTGTATTAAACACAAAATCACAGAAGAATCTATTAAATATAGCTGCTACACCTTTCATTGAGTATATCACTGGCCGTCAATCAATGTCGTTGTAAAAGTACCAAGTGATATAAAACTATGAAGAGGAACTAAAACTATCCATTATTGAGGGCCCCATAGTCCATCCCGTTACTCTACTTAAATTCTAATATAACAAAAAATATAAATAAGTCATCATGTGAAAGTTACATAACATGTGCAATCTTCATCTATGATCTTATATTATTCTGTTATGTGCCATTATTATCATGATTAGCTTAAAACTTTACTATAGTATGAAAGCTATATCAAAATTTATTTATATTTAATATCGTTTCATGTTGGCCAATGTTTTGTGCCTCAAGTGTATTTGCTTCTTTTATTTCTAGAACATGTTTAATCGCTTGACGACAATTATTGATGAAGACACTGTGCAAGCAAGAAATTTCGACAATTATTCAAAGTATTTTATAAATTAGCACACACACTTGAGGTTCCGATATAAATAAGTAATACTATTTCTACTGTTTGACAAACAGTGTATAAAAGTTCCAACTGACATCAAGTCTACTCCGTACAGTTTTGTACTAAATCGATATTATTTTCGTGTCTATTCGGCCCACGTGCTTATGACTCATGCTATTACAATCTCTACTAAATTCAACCTTGTATCTATAACATCAAGGTTCTATTTTACATGTACTCATCAATGTGACAACTGTACCCACCTATTTCATGTTTGCTACATAAATATTCCACGGTTTGCAATCTGATTTGTTTTTAACCTTGCTGAATACATTTTATAGTTTGCGTAAGCAGTTTACGCGCTTTTAATATAAAGTTGAATGTTTTCACAGTGAGTCACTTATTGTTAAAACGAATTTATATTCAGACTTGATTCTTCACACCTGTATCTACGTGATTTGTGAATCGTGGAAATATCCATCTAAATAATGACTGCAATAAAGTGGTTTTCTATTACAGTAATAAAATTAAGTATCTTCATAATGCGACAGTCATTGTGTTCGAAAATAAAGAAATTTTCCTCTACTTTCAAACTTACGTAATTAGGTAGTTGGCGGTAGCATTCTATACTTTACGGTTCAAGACAACAACAATATTTAGTTCAAAGTCTACGTAAAGCTTGACGTCTTTATCCATGACAAGACCAACAGCAGATAGGTAATTACGTTACTAATCTATTGCTTAGGCCATTAATTGCAAATGAATACAGAGGTCATGATTGTTTTGATGATTCATCGCAAATTGTTTGCAAAACGAATTATCACACAATATAACTACCTAATATCATCGTTTGCGTCAATATCAAACAAACGTACAATATACATACAGTTAACACTGATTAATAAAAGATATATGGTATCAATGCATAAGATAAACGATGAATGAGTAATACGAAGCAAGACAACATAAGTACCTATTTCGTTATACACAGTAATACATTTAAATGTGAAAATGATTATATGCGAATAAATAATATATAATATATTTTATATATGTGGCTGCGATATTCTGGACTAGCATAATTACACTGCTACCTGAGCGTATACAAATAAATGTAAGCCAGTTCGTTAGCAAAAATCATTGAATTCTAACTCTTTGGTATTATTCACTGGGTTCCTAAAGCTAGACTAATACGATAAGTAACTCCTTCACTTGTGCTTTCTTCAGCAATCTAAACAAAAAATAATCACACCTTGGATTTCCGATCGCTGTTTATGTACACCTTTCCGAACTTCGAACCGACCGACCGACTGATCGAGGTTCACTCAAAATTAAAACCCATCTTTCCTGATGGGATGTTCATAGTAGGACGGCTGGCAGAGGTGTGGACAGTGCCATGTGTTCCGCACCTCGAACTGGAAGCCTCTGGGCAGTGACGTAGTGCCGCATCAGAGCTGGCACAGTCGGGAACGCTGTCGCAGCACCACCCAAAGTGTAGCCCTCTGTAGCACGGCAAATACGCATGTGCATAAAACCACGTGTAGATCTGCAAAACAAGGAAAAAACCAAGATTAGCAAAGATGTGTTAAAAATATTCCAAAGACGTAGGTTACTGAAGTTGATAATAAACAACATGACTAATACGATGGTCTAAGTGATAGTGAATACTCACTTCAGACTTAGCGAATAGTCGTGTTTGGCCGATTCGCTGTTTCGAACCAAAAAAGCGCCCTCATCCGCATCCCTTAGCAGACTCTCAGCTTCAACGCGCGATAAAGTCCCGTGGTACCACCTGTAAGCAATAGAAGAGAAACTTATTAGTATCTCCAATTTAATTTCTGTCCCGCTGTCAATAATTCAAGATGAATGTGAAAGTGAAGATTGTGGTATTAAGAAGAAATCAACTCACCCTTGTCGGTCAAGTGGGAGAGAAGCGTCAACCAAATCTCGAGGCGGAGCTATAGGTCCCAAATTCAAACGCAGTCCCTTAGAACTGCCAGAACCACCGCTACCGCTGTCAAAATTCAACTTCAAATTCGGTTTGTGTGTGTTTTCTGAAAACAAGAAATAAGATTGAATAAGGAAATGCGTCAAGTGAATAAACTTTTGTTCTTAGCATTGATTGAATCTAAGACGCCATCACTTATTACGTCAAACCACACGCAATTCTCCGCAAAACGAACTCCTAACTCAACTGAACGGTTACAAATTGCTCCCAACATGTACAGGAAAAAGTTCCCTCAAAAAGCACTCAAGCAAATTAAATATTGGTTGGGCGTTGGACCAGAGAATTTCGTGTGGAGCAATCCGGAGTCATACGTCTTAATCGGCATAATGCGGTGGCGGTCGCTTCGAGTTAGAAAGAACCAACAATTTGAGTCGACAGACCCTTCGAGTATACTTCTTTCTGACAAGATTGACATGTAAATCTTTTTGACGTGATGGAATTATTAAAGAGCATTGGAAAGTTCTAAAGTGACTCGATATTTTGTATTTATTCGCTAATCGTAATATTTTAAAGATATGTTTAAAGTACCAACCTTGATTTAAATCTTGCACGCTTTGGCTCGAAGAGGCATTTGAGATAGCCCCTCCAAAGTCGTTATTCAGTTGAAGTGACTGCCCGCGTAACTTTCGGCGCAATTTGGGCATGTCAAATGGCAAGGTTCGCATATCGGCTTCGGCTTCAGCCCGTCGTCTCCTCAACTTGGGCATGTCGAAAGGAAGATCAGATAGATCAACATCTTCATCTTTACGTTCCTCTTCAGTATTACTATTTTTGAAATTAATGAAAGCGTTTCGTGAGTCTACGCCTTCCCTCGAGTGGATTGAGATACCGCTGTCAGAGCCTTGAATTTCAGAATCACCGGTTGTTGAGTGTCTAAATGTAAGGTTCAAAAGATTCCTGTTTTGTAACGCACGTCGTTTAGGTTTGGCAACAATTTCAACAGTCGTTTGCATCGTATTACCAGTTTCAAAGTCTTCAGGAGATACTTTCTGAGAGTTGTTGTTTTTGTTGTTGTCAGATGTTTCTGATGCTTGTTCTTGTGAAGATTTATCAGAAATGGGGCTTAGAATATGCAACTTAGCTGGATGGTGCCCAAACCCCGAAAGCTGCATATGATGATGTGACTTTGTGAAGGGCACATTTCCTGAATCAGAGCTGTGTGAACTTAGCGAAGACGAATGACGACTTTCTGAACTACTACTACTCCTGTCTCCTTCACTATTACTACTTCGCAGTGACTCCATGCTGCCTCCACTGCTGCTTGTGGCCATACTTTCTGTACTAGAGTACTTGCGACGCGGACGAATTACTCCAGGCCTTCCTTTAAACTCCATTATAGGGCCGACCCCCTTGGGCCCCGTGTACCGATTCATTTCAGGTGTGTCAGAATCGGAAGTGGGCCGACCCTTAATCTCTAAAAAAATACCGTCTTTTGATTGCCCTCCTTCATCATCACCATCGCGAGATTCGCGACTCGAATCTCTCAGACGTTGTCCAAGATCCAGTTCAGTAGATACTGAACCTTTGACGTCAGCCATGCTAGCATCGCTACTCGTGGGTGTATCCCGAGTGCGCAGTGACTTCACTGGCAACCTTAAGTCTTTAAGACGAGGGTGTGCAGGTTGTGACTGAGGCAAATTCGGAGCGCTTTTAATACTATTCATGGCAGAGCCGTCTTTCTGTTGAAATTTTGTTGGCAGAGGTGCTGTAGATGGCGGCGATGGTGTGTAACCGCGAAGTGGAAGTTGAGACGTCGACGCTGTTCGGCCGTCTTCCTCAATATGAACCTTTTCCAATTCCTCTGACAAGGCACAAGCGTTGTTCTCATTCTCCCTTTTTTGACGAATTGTGGGGATTTTAGAACGTCTAACACTGTCCGTCTTCATAGTCACCTTACGGCGACCTTTGTAGTCTGGTTCGCTACGCTCAACGGCTTCAAAAGCGGATGACGCGGAAGAAATAACTTTTCGGTCCTCAGCTTGCAAAAGAGCAGGGTGGTTACTGACCCTGTCGAAGTCATCCAAGTCATCATCTGATCGTGCAATTTTGCAGTCGAACGCTGTTTCGTAGATCTGTCTGGTGGTCATCTCTTGCGGCCAGCGGGGCAGTGGCGCCGGCACGTAAAAGACGCTGCGAGAAGACTGACGCTCCTCTACATCTTCGGGCGCGGCGCACGCGCAGCCGGCCGCGTCGCGCCCGCGACGCCTTGGCGGCATCCACGCGCTCTCGCCAGACGAAGATGATGAGCGCTCTAGCTCACGGAAACCATCTTCAGCAACTGAGAATCTTTTGGGTAGATTCGGTCTGGGAGCAACGTGAGGTGCGTCTAGACTAGCTGACTTCCTGTACCGGGGGCCACGAGAAGATGATGTTGTAGAGATGGTAGGAGCTGACGGAGTTTGCTGCTGTTGGGGAGTTTTGAACAAATCACCGTAGTAGTAAGGACTTGGGTTTCTGCGTGGCGCGTTAGCGTATCGTGGGTCGGAACGACCACTGTCTGGGGAATGTAGAGAAGGTGCTGTAGCGAATGGATCAAATTCGCCAAATTCGTCTTCTTCGCCTTCTGAAGATGTCGATCGATCCTCTGATGATGATTCTAAAACAAAACAAAAATAATATTTGAAGATTTGAACTTATCAATTTACATACGTGAATACAATTTATAGAGAATGAGTGCGCATTCAAGTGACATTGAAGTAACTTCAGAAGATAAACTGAAATCGCTAACGACCCAGACGCGGATTTACAATTTTTCTCATATTTCTGATGTGGCTTAGCTTGTCTCAAGTGATGTCGTTTAAACCCCAACGTCCGGATTGTGAATCCACATCCCCTCAAGAATGCAACCAATTGTTAAGAATTGAAAAGCATTTTTTCAAGAACGTGGAAAAGTTTAAAAAATCTTTTTTATCCAAAAGTATGTTCATAAATTCATTGATACCTGGTATACCGACTTCGTAAAGAATGCTTTTGTCGAATTTCTATGGTTATAAATTAGACATCGTTTCCAGTAGTTGTTATTTGCCCTCGAAGGGGTGAAAAAGTGACAGGACAAAGGGTGCCTTTGATAAACGTCCTGTTTTGGAGATATTCAGAATATTCATTTAACTGTTTTGCGTTGTCGTTATTCATAGTTAAAGTAATTACTGCAGAATTTGATATTTAACTGCTTTGAAGATTCAAAATTTCATATTTTGTCTCCTCGATTACTTTGCATGTTGTTAAAGCTATCATGATAAGAAATATTACTACACTAGGTAGTTATCATTATTTACATTCAGCAAGAACAATTTCATTATTAGCTATGGGTACATACTGAAAATTTACGACGCAGTTGAAACAACGCTCATTGACATTACTCCCTCGTTTTTAAACTTATTCATTTCCATTTCAATCGGATCTGGAGGACTATTACCTTAGTTAATGAATACGTTAAACCCCTCATACACGTGCCTACACGCACAGCTAATGTTATTTCAAAGGCACGACGAAATACCCTAACGAGTATTCCTTGCTTCGGGTAACAAAGGACTCCTTCTGAATGCATCATGAACATAAAAGTCTGGATTTTAAAAGCCACGACGATAGGAAAGAACTAACGAATCGTAGGCAGTCGTAGTATGCCATTTTATAATAAACTTTTTTTAATGCGCTCCCTAGAACAAGGTCTGCACTTCTTTTGTTTTAATACCGTATTTTCCGTTGCCTCATTTAGATTATTCTGTAGAGCATTGTTCTTTGTAGTTTGTAAAACTTTTAATATTTTTTTATGTTTTTAAAAACTTGCTATCGTCCAATTATCCTTTAAGCCTGATATTCTTCTATTATTATATTCTAAACAAAACTTTATCCCCATTATTTTTATACAACACTCTTTTTATTGAAACACATTGTCATAAACACAATTGCGAGCGAAATTGCCGTCATCAAATATAAGAGAAGTCCCAATACGTTCAACACGTTACGTCGATTGAACAAAACGGCGCCAAAAACTGTGCAAATTGTCTATTAGCGACGTGGAGAGTGCAGATGGGAGGGTAAGTGACGTCATTACGTGACGTAATTACTTTTCCGCGTGGATGACCAGGCCGCGTGACTCGAAATTTGTTAAATTGCCGCGATTAACGTGTTAAATGTCTTTCTGAAGCGCGTTGGCAGTGAAAGGTTAAAGGTAATCGACTCGTACGTATCGCACTTAAAGATTTTCATTGGAATCTAAACTCTATTTACAACAAAAAGAGACTCAAAAGACTCCCTCGAATTTGGGTTATAAAACCAAAATTATTCACAGTTAACTAGGTATGATTAAAAAAAAACTATCCACGAACATACCAACTTACAATTAATAAATGCCTCAGTTATTATAAAATCCCGGACATTTTTTCAGCCGTGTCTAGACGGACAGACAAACGACAAAAGGGCTGATTAAAACTTGCTATTGTTGCTTCAATACTAGCTGGTATTAGCGAATGAAAGTCCCTGGATGATAAAAAAACTGCAATCGTGTAATTAATGCTTGGTACTTGTATTTTCCGATAACGTAGACGTACTTTGATGCAAAGGCAAAAGTCGCACGCAAAAAGCATTGTATTACAAAAAGACAGAATGTTTCGTTACGTAAGTAAAGAGAAATAGGACAGAGGTAGAGTTTTTAATGCTTTACTAGATATTACGGAACATCAAATCGATGTAATTGTGGATATGTACAACATTCTAACATTTATCAACATTAACCAAAATTACTTTACAGCTATTATTTCAATGATGATTACAGCGGTATTTTACCCATAAATTCTGGAAAGTATCCAACCAGTCGGTTATTTATTACACGCGAGTATCACATACCAACACTTGTACCAGATTAAACTGACCTAATTACGAAGATTGTGGAACAAAGATCTTTTAAATCCGAGGAGACGGTTTTCATTTTTTTTATAAAGGCAGGAGTATATATCTCTAACCACAGTGAAAACAATGGCCTAACTAGGCTCTGCCACGATTGTTGCACTGGAAGAATGGACCCTTTGTCCGACCGTCCTAGACGAGGATGTTCTTAAAAAGTAAGAGCTTCCATGTAAACCGGGAAAATGAAGCACGAAATTTTGTTGTTTTTAGGAAACCATCTTGCTATTTAATGTCAAGTTTAAATTTTTCAGTAGTTTCTTTTTGCCAACCAAGTTTATTTTTACTCTGAAAAATTATATTCTTGAAGCTCTCCGAACAAGAATCTTGCCTTGAATTCTAAATATTGTAGTCTAAAATATGTGGAAATCAGTTTATTGGATTGCATAAAAATTGTTGTAAGCAAACATGCTGATTTGAATGTAATCCGAATTGTGTTGTGTTATTTCAAGGATGTTTTGCCAATCAATTGGTAACATTGAAATGCCAATTGGTTTCACATAGCTACATTGTTAAGCGTTGCTGAAATAAACGGAAGTAAAGCTTCATGTTTCTTTTTTAAAGTCGGTAGTTTCGTTTTCACCTAACCTAACATTTTTTTATTTAGAAAAGTTTGTAAATTTGCATTTGATTTTGGGAAAAAAACTTGTAATAAGATGGCGATACTGTTTTTATCAAAATTTACTTCGAAAAATAGCAGCAATCTATTTCAGCTAATCTAATCAACACCCACTTTAAGTTTTTGATCAACAGGCATGAATTGGCACATTCAAAAAATTACTATTGTTATGATTGTGATTCATCTATGTTATCTATCGGCTTGTCATTGTTTCACCTACTCTTTTGTTTTCGTCATTACAGATTTTCTTTAAAAAAAATTATATTTTTTAACTTACCAGATTCGTAGTATGGTTGAGATCTGTGTCTAGTCTGTCTCTCGTGCCTCAATGGCGCTGACGGTGCCGGTTCTGGCGGAGATTCCACTGAGCCTTCAGGGGCACTCTCAGGGCTTCGCCTCGACACACTAGGAGCCGACAAGTCAAAGTCGGTCCTCCTTGCGGACTCGTAATCCGCTCGACGTCTTGCTGACCCCGCGTCAAATTCCGCTCGTCTCCCTGAATCCCCGTCGAATTCCCGTCCGTAGTGTCTACGACTCTCGTACTCGTAAGGTTTTCGACACGAGTCAAAGTCGTAGTTTGTTCGGCGGGATTCGTAGCGCCATCTGGTGGCTTCGGGGGACCGGCGCTGCTCTCGGGAGCGCCGGCTGCGTTGTGGGGAGCGGCGGGCTGTGTCGCGAGGTGTGCAGTATGCTTCTATAAATTCGACCTGGAACAATCGGGAAAAGCACATGAATAAACAGTTCCATTTTCAATCAATTTTGATGTTGTAGGTCTTGAGACCCTCAGCTGTGGAATTTCTCCAAATTGCCCCATTAATAAGTAAAACGGGAATTTATCGAACAATTAACCCTACAAAAGCCGGCATCGAACATGTAGGACAAAGGGCATCGCATACCAACCGACTATTAGTCGGAAAGAAGCCCTTCATCATGAAGGTCGATTATGTGGCAGAGTAAAGTGGTAATAAAATGCAGCGGTCACATATTCAGCGACCGTAACGGCCGGTTAGACGTCCTCTCCCCTCAACGGGGCGTCATTACCACGACCCGTTTCTGTTTATGGGGACGGATATAAAGAATATTATGAGATATTGTGTGCATCGACGATACTATGAGGTGATAACATTTCGGGGGACGGTGCCAAATTTAGTTCGAAGACAAATTTTTATAGCGCATTGCTGGGATGTTTGTTGCTTTTATTTCATCCGGCCATGTTTGTAAGGGTAGGAAAAAATTGCATGTTGCACGTAACGTGTAAAATGAATATGACAGACAATTCTAGAATAAAAAGTGCACATTGCAGATTCCACATGTTCTACATATAAATACGCGTATGTTGGGCGCATAAGTTTCATATACTATACAAACTCACGTCAAACAAAAAACTCGCAATTAAAAATTCACGTAGGTACCAAAAATAATGGGAGAAGAATTCAGACGGAATTGCATGTTTTTATTTTTCGAATCCGTTTATAAGATGATATCTGTTTAACCCGGGGGTGGTTTCAGGCCATTAGAGACAGTGATGAGTCCCGCTTCCGCGCCTCCGGACATGAAGGGTCTCTCTCACTTCTCATTAAGGGTTAAATTAGTAGCAGCTCAGATGGATTCCGACTGAACCGTAAGTTGTT
Source organism: Agrochola lychnidis (assembly GCA_963680765.1). Lineage (NCBI taxonomy): Eukaryota > Metazoa > Arthropoda > Insecta > Lepidoptera > Noctuidae > Agrochola > Agrochola lychnidis. The sequence continues at coordinate 13,949,639 of OY796864.1, forward strand.
TACGTAAACAGTTCACCGTACGCACGTCGACTTTACGTAATCACTGTTTACGCAACACTTTTATGGCATTTGCAACGCTTTAAACCATGCAAATGTATACCGCAATACAGTAGTAGTAATGCGTGTTTATTAAATGGAATTCTGTCCGAAAGTTGGACGTAAGTACGTCAAAAAGAACAAAAGGGTGATCCGTTTTTGCCCGGGGGGCAGTTCTCTTTTAAACTTTGGCTATAGAAGGGTAGGCTCGGTTCATCTGGCGCATTGTTTAACGATTCCTTGCTATGCATGAAAATTTATTTACATAATTAAACGTCGGCCGTGCCACCCTCCAGTTTTGATTTGCGATGTCTACAGAGATTTCTACGCTCCTTATTTGCATATTTTGATGCTTAATTAAAATCTGCCATCAATTTATTGTAGCATGGGTACCTATTTGTACTTTATAATGATAAGAATTGAAATTTTCCTTTGTATTGTGATCTTTACCTGCTCTCTTGCCAAAATCGATCTTATCAAAGCATATTATCTACTATCTAATCTGCATATCATTTGCGAAGATAGATCAAGAAGCATAAGATTAAAAGTATACCTATACAGTATTTTCAAATATTATGTAAATGCTCTGTAAATTATCCATTACAACGTACTCCTAATATAAAAAATTAAAACATGTTCAACAAAACTAGCACGTCCCTTCAACATTTTATTTACAGATTCAAATCAATACTGCCATTCAAGCGTAAGGGTTAACTCTGAAAGGGATCAAATTGAATTCTGCTCAAGCACACATGCTCGCGTCTGGCCATTCATCAATTGTATCGTATAATGGGGGTAGAGTAGTCAACAGCTCACTTCCTGCTCTCGTATTACTTATAGGTAGGTAAAACGGTAGCAGTGACTGTACTATTACCATTGTAATCACCTTCCTGCTACATTGTGGTTCAGATTCTGTAATAGTATTCACGGACCAAAGTAGTAAAGAGAGTTATATTATTGAGTATTGACGTGACCATAAGTATAACCACTAAATAACTTAGGAATATCGAAAGAGAAGAGAAACCTAAGCAGACATCCAGTCATAACAGCGACTTACTACTGAATTCCCTGATTCATTGGATAATAAAAACAAATCGTACATTTGAATTAAAGAAACTTGCAACAGGTTTGACTAATCCCAACTCAAAGAGAAAATGCAAATTAGGGAACGACGGCAATGTCTATTACTCAAAGCTAATAGTAATCTAAGGAAGGAAGTCGAAATAAGATAAACAATACTGGCCTTGATTGAGATCAAGTCGCGACTCGGACAAAGAACAAACAAGGAAATAGATGAACATTCTACATTTAACACTATCGATCAATGAGGGGACTAAATGTATATCATGAACATTTTATGACTAGAAATAAAATGATTTCTCGGAAACATTGGGTAAGCCTTGTGGAATCCAGGATCTAAAAATGCGTATAATGTTTTCAAAGCACGCGTGAACTGATGTCCTTAGTTGTTGTGACTCATTGCGACCTTAAAAGTTCTTTTGCCATGTGATAAAAATCTCCTACAGACTTTTTTATATCTGACCGAGATGTTTCAGAATGTGTTGGCAACGTCGGGGATTCCTTCTTGGTTGTATTTGCCTACGTAATTGTATAATTTGTCTTGGACAATCGCGTTAATAATAAACAAGCTCTAGATACCAGCGAAGTCGTCCATATAAACGATTCCGGGTTCACCCAGTATGAGTAATACAAACAGTATGAAGGATGTGGGACAAGACGGAGCTTTCAGACGGCCAGATGAGTCACCGGCCCGGCCCGATGTATTAATATCGGAGACACGCCTCCTGGGATCCCGAACTAAAATAGCGCGGTGTCGCGTGACTTCAATATGGTAATGCGCGCTCATAGCTAAACATTTTTTCTTGGATTTTTTCCGCACCCACTAATATTTTTAGAACGTGAATCAATCGATTATCAAATAAGGATTGTTAAAGCAAACACTGCCTACGTAGTAATAAAAACAAAGAATTATTATGGATTTATGGAGGATTGATATTGTAAAGTAGGTCTATATGGTTTTTTGAAGCATTATTTTGAGCAAAATGTATGACAATCCTTTGACTCCATGACTTGGAAGAATTCAAACATTCTTGAAGTTTGTTCATTGTTTTCAAGAAACATTGTTCAGACAAAACAGTCGTTTTTCTCACATCCTTGCAGGCAAGGATTAAAGAGGTAGTGACTAATTAGTGAAGCTTTTAGCATCAGCGTCTGAAGACAAACGTGAGTCACCATCGTAATTGCCAGTTTTGTTTACAATAACAAATGATGACGACCAACAACTTACTATCGACGTAAAAATCTCCACACACAACAATTTTAATAAATTATCTTCTTGTTGCGATGGAACGTGCTGATATGAAATTGAGGATTTATCTAAAAGTCCCTGGTATTTGCCCTTTGCTTTGCGCAGATGTATAAACAGAACAGATTGCATTGCAATATAAAACAGAACAACATAAGAATTCGTTAGGTGGAATTGCATTTGCCGGCTGGCAATTGGCACGGTCATGCCTAGGCTGCCGCCAGCTACTGTCTGGTCACGTTCAGCAAACCAGAGACCGCAAACAGGTCCCATACAACTGAATTAAACAGATTGTCTTTTATTATTTTCACTTTCATGGGCTTTGACGACGCATTTCAATTTGATATTGGCGCAAAGCCCTGCGTCTGTGACATGTCTAGTCAACGAGTCATAATATTAATGTTTACTTTGGCACCAATGAAAAATGGAGAAAGATATAAAATGAAGTTTCCAAATTGGATTTGCTTTTCTGTTTTCAAATGTTCTATGTTGTGTCGAGTATTTTGGATGCATATTTGACTAGACTGAGCACATAATTGTCAGAAACAACAAAACAAGCGGAGGAAATAAGCTTAATTACTAAGTTGCGAGTCCGAGTCACCCAAAGGGCCGGGGGTCTCTTTAAGTAGACCCTTACGAATGTTTCAATGAAGGGAGCAATTATGGAAGAAATTTTCAACACCTCTTCCAAAAGGTCATCGCACCCTGAGCATTCTTGAAAATCAGCTGTGCAAATAATGATACGGAATTAACGCTGATTATTATGAAAATCTGATTAAACTTTTGAATGAACGCTTTTGTATATATTCCTCACTGCTTCAATGGCTTTGCAGGAGTAAACACAATGACCGTGACAAGTTTCTGTTGAAGTAAAAAACTTGGGTGAATAGTCCTTTATGGTCGTCATTGTGAGTACAAAAAAGGGACACAGATCAGATTTGCTTCTTTTGTAAACGTTGTTCATCTGTCACAGCCTAAGCTTTTGTAAGGCGAGAAAATTTTAATATGGGCCATAGCCATAACAATGTTCCTACAAACCGGAGTGGCGATCTGGTGATAAATCTTTTGTAATTGACAATACTGTTCATTGAGAACAATAGGACACGACTAAAACATAGCTTTGATAAATGAAGTTTGGGTACCATTTAGTCGAGTGCTAGATTCGTTACTTGTCAACAATGGAGAACAATTTATCCTTTGTGTATTGTCCTTTTAATCTCATCCTGACTCAATGTTTCCGAGTCCGTAGAAGTTTTATGGTATTTTATTAGGATTTTATTTTCGCATTTGAAAAGAGAAAAGATTGTGCCTCTCGTATCGAAGAGCAAACTTTGCTCTCTGAACTTGTAACTGAGTTAAGTCAACCCCCGGGATCGCCTGGAGGCTCCTAATCAATATTTACTTACTACTGTCTCGATTTTAGTTTATTTCCCCTTGAACACTTGAACAAATTATGTGTTTACATTGGAATCTTCTAGTTACAAAGTTTATTGGATGTACGAAATCTCATGCGTACATCATTAGCATATTATGCTTGGCTTCTCATATTTAATCAAATCTGGCTATTGTAACTGTATTAACATGCAAACATTAATAGTATCTAGTTCATCTTACTGCAAACATTAGATAATATGAATGAATAGAATGAGCCACTCACCACATGCACCACCAAGATCCACTGCGCGATCTGGCGCATTTTTGAAATCAGCTTCTTATTCGACGGCATTGTCAAATCATAAATCCAACTTATCACTAACAAATCCAAGAGTAAGTATGTAAGGAATCCACAAATAGCACAAAACGATCACCAACTTTATCGACCGTTTCACTACCGACACGCACACACACAGCTTACAAAACTAGACCTACACTTTCTTTCACACAAACTTGTTCTTGTTCAACGTACACGAAATGTTTGTTACACCAGTAGCTTATCTCGCCAATTATGTTTAAAGTCTAGGCGCTTGGCAGTAAACCCTGCAATATAACGCCTAGGACGGTTCGGTTACTTGACGAGTCCAACTGTAGACTGACAACACTACTCAAACGCTATACGCGAATGTGTAAAACGGTGACTCATCGCCCCGCATACTGTTTACCGAGGCTTGAGTCATCGCGGTCCGAAAAGCAACGCAGCGATGAAGCGCTGTAGAAAAAGAACGATAACGAACACGCTAGTAAACCGGCCGGAATTGTAAAGCGCTAGAATGCTTTGTTGTAGATAACCGACTCCATTAATACCTCCATTCCGCACGTGTACCTGATTATAGAAGACAATTATGAACTTTAACATTTACTGCATAGAGCACAAAATATTTTGAAGGCAGTTGAGTACCGAAACGTAAACTTTCGCGTTTAGATTTCGATCCGACTTGAGTTATGTTAGATTACGCTCGACTAGGTCGAATGCCGTTTTGAGGTCGTTTACGCGATAGACATGTTGAACTACCTAAGTAACAATGACAATAGAGAACTGTATAGTGATCAATGTTGTCTTTGGAATGCTGGGCTCTGGTACCCAGCACGTAATTAAAATAGATACGAACTAGATTAGAAATAGTTGCAAGCGCTTTCGAAACTAGTATACGTACTATGGTACCGCTAACACAAACAGCGATGCCAACAATAAATCAAGTTTAGTGACCAATGGTTCTTAACGTCTGACCGTTAAACTACATAGTGGTATCTAGCGAGCAAGTGATAATAACACTGGTGGAAAAATAGAAACAGTTTGAGACCTCTTGAGCTAAGTTTGGCCATTTGGCATTTATGTGGTGACCTTTTATGGACATCGTGTTTTTGCGTAACTTGATGTGAAACGCTAATTATAAACAAATATGCCAAGTTGACCTATGCTTTTAAATTTTGAATAAAGAGCCGGTGACATGGTTGTTTTGGACCAAGTAGTTTCATCTAATTAAGCATAGCCGCACCGAATAGTAGAACAATAGGCTGCTATTTGTTGATTCTCACTTTGTTATTTAAGCCAAGGATATACCATTGTTTCTGGTTCACACCTTTCACAAAAATTCTTTATCTCGGTTATCCGACCTTAGCGGCTTTGTGTTTCCAACAATAATATGGGCTATAGTGTTTCCTTTATGATTCCAAACCAGAATTTCCTGTTAATATGAGTGAGCAACACACAAAGAGGATATAACATTAAATGAACTAAATATAGCGTTTTGTAAGTTGGTTTTTCTTCTAGAATTTTATAATATTTATACGTAGTGATATCTAGCTAGAGGATATTGCATCCCATAGAAAAGGAAGAACCATCATGCCGATGATACCGATAGAGTTCTAAATTCAATCAAAAATCAAAATAAAATATTTTATTTCACATAAACCTACATGGACACTTATGAAACGTCAGAAGCTAGGTGCACGGTTCCAATTGGTCGTTTCCTATGAAGAAGAGCCGGCAAGAAACTCCTCGGTACTCTTTTAAAAATAATTGGCTTTTACAACACTTTCATATAACAGTGTTTCTAGGTATGGGAGGACAGTGTAGGTCTTTCAATAAGTACCAAGTACTTAACAAAATAGAAAATGGCCAACAGGTCTACAATCCACTAAGCCTACAGCGTTCTCACATTCACACAATTATAGATCTACATTCTGAAAGTTCCCAAATAAATTCTAGGAATAAAATCCATCAACTGTTTCTTTACAACCGACGACAAGTTTAAGCCGACACCATTTTTAAATTAGAAACTTATCGTTTGATATTCATTGCTGTTTTATTAACACATAAAAGTTCCAGAACCTTACAAAGAGAGAAATAGAAGTAAAATTTGCCTGAACATTTGTCGATCAAGACAAGTAGAGACAAATTCTAGTCATTGTTTTGTAGAAGGACAATAGCATCTGTAATTGTCATTCCGTATTCAAATATAGAATCTAAATTGATGTTCATTTGTTTAAATAACTTTTAATTGACGTCAAACTTATGTAACATCAAACAGTTTTACAACGGTGTGTCATACATAGGCGTAACATTTGTTATCGACAGACAGTTTTATCTTCCACTTAATTTGTGATGATGTTTACATATTAAATTGACATTAACTAACCATAATACCTTATGTAATTATGATATATTTTCAATTCTTCATGATGTAGATTTAGATACTGTGATATAGCAGTTGATAAATCTTCCTTAAAATTGGTCCTTCGACTCTTTTGGATACCAAAACTATCTGATAAACGTCTATGTTAAAAATTCTGGAACACTCTAACTTCCCTTTTAATTTTAATAAAACTTTATTCAACGTCGACATTGTTTTTATCATTCGATACCTAAGGACCATTTTTCAACAAGTTCCTAACGAGGAATACTGTTGAGTTGGTGTTATGCATAAGCTTTTCTTGTTATGTCAAAATAACCTTCATTCTATTTATTTATTTTCAATAGAACCTTGTTCTCAATGAACACAAATTAATCAAAAATATACGTCACTATCATCATAAAAACTTACAAGTATGGATTACCATTGACAACAAGTTTGTTTGTGTATTTGCCCACACACAAAAATGCTAAACACTATGGTGAGAATGATAATATCCAATAGAATCGTCATCCTGATGTCATGTTCAATGAAATTTATCAAACCGTTAGGGATGAGCAACATTGTAAAATGCGTAGGCGTCGGAAATAAATGGTGAAGCAATTTATATCAAAGTTCCTATTATAATGTTATGTGGGTACACAATTAGGTTGGTATAGTTGTAAACATTTTAAATATTGTATGCCTGTCTAAATTCACTTCATGATTCATCGTCATTGTCGACATATAGTCTAGTCATACGCGACTGAATGTCTGTTTTCTCGCCATCATATAATATGTGTGTATTACGGCTTAACTTTCTTATGATCTTGTTCTAGTATTCTATTTTTCATTAGATATACCTATATAAGATATAATTTGAGTCAAGAATTTTTACGGGTGGTCCGACAAGTCAGATTTTTCGCTCATGTTCGAAACTCGTACTAAATAATTTTTATGGTGGGAATTTATTATGAGAACTTTTGTTTGTTTCTATAAAGATGCGGTGTGGTCAATATTCAGATAATAATCAGCAGTGGTTATAAGAAATTGAACAGCTTTCACAATAAAAGCTGCTCCTATTACGGAGCTTTCATGGTGCGTGCGTGATGTGTGCGCGACTTTAGAGTAGACCTAAATAAGTCATCCATTACAAAGGTTTCCTTTGTCTAATCTCATCAATTGATTTATGATTAAGTAGTAGACAGCCCTGATTCTAAAGAGTCCACCCACTCGCAATTAGGTAAGTGTGAACAAAAATAAAATAGCAAACAACAGATTGTGACTATCGTTGATATAATTATATGAAAAAGGAAGCTCTGTCTTCCTGTTCAGTGCAACCCTATTTGTAATAATTCTTTTTTTATATATATTTAACTCAGACATTTGTCGGTAAGTTGTCTTCTAAATAATTGTTTCAGATGAAGAAACTAAGAAGAATTTCACTTTAATTATGGAAACAATGGTACCAACTACACGTAGTTCCTTAAAGATAGTGGTAGCAGTTTCAAGGTCTGTTCCACAAAGCACTTGTCTTGTGTTACCGCAACATTTGTAACAATCAAGTGAAGAAATAGGTTTCCACTACAACATTAAGTAACTATTTCGTTTTTCTTGTTTTCCTAACGGTTTCTTTGCTGATTTTTACTTTTTAATCTTATTTTTTGTCTTAGGGTTAAAGTATATTTTTAACTCTAACGCAAATCTTAAACACTTTTTTTTTAAAAATTTTTTACTGACAGCACTTGGTTTGCCTAAGTAAGATCGAAAATTGTAAGGAACTTTTCCTTCTAAGATATTTTGGAAATATATAGTAATTTTTACCTATTGCAGTGATTTTGCATTAAAACAGACACATAACGGAAAAAAAAAACGGAAAAAAAAACACTAAGAAAAACATTGCCACGAAACTGAATAAAATGTAATACGCAACAAATTGGCAGCCAAAGCCAAGCAACAGTACAAGCGAGCGGTGATGATCTAAGCCTGAATAAGGTGAATGTACTCGTTATTCGATGTCGAGCGACCTCTTGGCTCTTATCGATGACTTCACCACTCACTACTGAATGACAGTTGTTGAGTAACAAAACGTAGTTTATTCACGAGCTCTGTTCGTAGTTTATACTGTTTTCATGGTAATCTGAGCTTATACATTGTTTAACGGCCATTTGTAATGCATGTTCGAATTTTGAAAGAAGTAGTCTGTGTGTTGAGAGATTTTCGGCGGGTTACGTAAATTCAAAACTCATGGCTGTTCATGGTAAATTTCAAGTTATGTTTGTACCTTGAGAAGGTCGGAAAAACACAATTGCTGTGAAGAAATACTTCATTAAGAGCAATAATCGTCTGGCAAAGGATGACGTTCTTTGTGACGATCTATAAGAAGGACAGTATTCAACTGAAGACAATATGTATATGCTGATAAAATGACTCATTGGATAATCTGTGTCGTGGATGCCAATGCATGCTCGAAATACATGAACAAACATTAGTCTTGGAACTAATATCTTGAGGCCATACAAATGTTTTCCTCATGCAGAAATCCATACGGCGACCCTGAGTTCAGAACTACGTCAATGTGTCATTTAGGTCATCAGAGCATTGAAGATAATATTTTTATTATTATGATAAATTGATAAACCTAAAGTCGGAATATCTGAGAGTCATGATAATGTTTCATCCGATGCGCAAAACAGACTTAAAGCTCTAAATATAAATTCGTCACAATGCCATATATATCGCCAAAGAAATTTATCATTACACACAAAATGCAGAAATATGCACACTCGGAAATACAAAATGTTTTGTCGATGCGGAAATCTGACACAGCGCTATAATGACGCCGGCGCATCGTAATCGTGGCTTCTAAGGTCATTACTAAAAACTCCTATTCTTCATTTAAAAAATATAAACAAGAGAACATCTTCTTTTCTTCTCTGGCACTAGCCTTTAACTTTGACAAACAACAAAAGATTTGAAAATTCCAATGTTAATGAAGACGTACTCTTGATTACCTATTTTGGTAATCTCATTCTACATACCAACATTAGTCATGCATTACATTTGACTGTATTTACTGTCGTTATCAGTGAGTCACTCCGGTGGTTCCCAACCTTTCGCTGGGTCACATATGGCACAGCAACCAGTCACATGGACTTAATGAGTCATTTCGTCGCAGGTGTTGTATTTGACGCTGTCAGTGTCACATACGATGAGTGACAAGCGAATTTGATTAACAGTTTTGTATTGGACGTTGAAAGTGTCTGCAATTTTTTTCTTTTTTTACCAGTCAGTGTTTTTGTTTCTATTTTCCGTTTTAATTTTTGGCGTAATCGTATGTATCTTTACGTTGTTGCCAAAGGTTTACACAGCTGCTGATGCATTTTTAATTTTATTTTGTCTTGTGAAAAGATTTTGTTTTATTTTTGGTAATGTAAAACAACACTGTCAGTGTTTTGAATTAATCGTACATTAGCATTGATTTTTATTTCATGTTGAAGTAGATAATAGTTTGTTGCAGTTTTGGTCGGACATTAGCTATGGAAATGTGGCTTACTCTTAACTGTTAAGTCTTTTGATTTCGTGTAATTACTTTGAAAACGAATAAAAAGTTTTTGCCTCTAAAATGCTTATTGTTTTGACGTCAATATTCTTCATTTAACTTGGGACACAGTTTAAATAGTCAGTGATGCAGAACTGTGACGAACGTTAAGGGTAATGTGCTATAATGTGCTCCTAAATGTAAATTAATTTGTTATAGTTATTTATGGTAATTCGTTTCAACTTCCTGTGTTATGTAGTTAAGCAAGACATAGATATTCGGTTTTCCTATATATCGACGGTTGAAAGGCTAATTGATCTAAGCGACATTTTGTAAAACTTGCAGGAGGATTGATCGGTTGTTTTATTTTAAATCATAATAAGATCTTATTATGATTGATTGATTTAAGTAAATAAAAGTCTATTGAATAGTTGTTTTTTTATAAAAAAAAAATCAAAAAAAAATAACTGTGAACCGTCCTCCTGGACAATATGCAGGAGCAAGTTTTACAAAATGTCGCTTAGATCAATTAGCCTTTCAACCGTCGATATGTAACATACAATGTGTAAATTAAATAATAGCTACATTAATTCGAGAATATTCGACAACGAGCGAATACATATCGCAAGTGCCTACCTAAATTCAGAAATAAAAAGTGAGGTCATAACGTACATGGCAATAATGACGGCACTTTATTTAAATGTAAACATTAAATAAATTACAATATTTATTAAAATTTAAAAACCGTTGCAAAATTTCAAATTAACTACTACTTACAAAACTTACGTAAAACCGATTTAAAACATAGTTAATCTTTATGATCCTCAAATCGCCCTAACTTAAAGCTTAGAACACACAGGATGCAGGGCCCGAGCATGCCTTACTGCGCCATGCGTTAGGGGCAGCGTGACTCTGCCCTTAAATTACCAGAACGCAGCTTTCTGTGAAATTATTGCGTCAATCGGAACAGATGGATTGGTATGTCAATGAGTAATAAACAGATCATTACAAAGTATTGTGGGATGACTCAAAACATGAGTTATGGTCATCACACTCATTATTAATCAACATCATTAGCAATACTGCCTTAAACTTTTGAAAAAAATTGCTGTTTGTGAAATTGTAGCTTTATTTTGTACTAGCTCCTGCCCGCGGCTTCGCCCGAGTGGACCCTAATTTTTTTCTAAATTAAAAGTATTCTAAGTTACTCCTTATAACATCACCTATCTGTCAGTGGGAGTCTCGTCAAAATCGGTTCAGCCGTTTCGGAGATTGGCCGGAACAAACAGACAAAAATGTAAAACATTGTTTTTTTAATATTTACTTTCATATTATGCATTTTGTAAAAAGCTGTTATTTTGAAATTACAAACAGACACTTAATTTTATTATTTGTATATTTGTGGAGTGTTTATAGGTATAATAATATCAACCTCGGCCAAGCCAACAGAAGGAAAAAACAAACAAAGCAATAATTAAAAATCAAGAACCAGAAAGATGAAGAGTTTTCTTAAACGAAAAAAGAACGAGTATAATCGCTTGCTTCGGAGCTCTGTTACAGGGCCATCTTTACCCGGGGGTGCAAGGGGTGCGTAGCATCCGGGCGCAAGGCGATCGAGTCGATCGATTTATTTTAAAATCGAACGTAGATTTCAAAACAGACTGTCAGTAAGTTTGTCAACTTAAAAGCCAGATAACTCGAATTTCGTGTTTGAAAATGTACCTTATGTTATTGCAGAGTAAGTACCTACTACCTACTTACTTTAAAAAAAATGGAACACAAAAATTTGGTTTTTTTTTTTCGTTGGCACGGGGGGTGCAGACTGATTTTCGCACCCTGGCGCCCAATACAGTTAAGACGGCCCTGTCTGTTACCATTAATCTTGTCTAGGTTTATAAATACGCTTGTCAGTATTCGTTTTTATCACACCTTTATCTAAACAGTAGTTATCTAGATAAGAATATTTAGACGGTCAGACAGACTGTAGTCCATTTGATTAATTGATTTAATCTATATCTACAACAATTCTTTTAATAAAGTTTTACTATCTCAATTTCCGACGTTTCCTGAAATTGTTTAAATGGCTAAAGCAAAGTTCCGTTTCAGTTCTATTTTGAACTAGCTTTTGCCCACGACTTCGCCCGCAAGGATGTCGGAAAAAAACGTATGTGTACGTACGTGTCGGGAACGTACTACCGGGATTAAAAGTACCCTATGTGTTAAACTAGGTTATAAACTGTCTGTGTGCCAAATTTAATCTAAATCCGTTCAGCTGTTTATGCGCTAATCCAAAACATACATTCAGACAAAAAGAGAAACGAATAAAAATTATTACTTTATTTTACTTTGCTTATTTTATTACAGCCACGGCAAAAGCCCGCGACTTCGTCTGCTATCCATGTTGAAAAGTAGCTTATGTCCTTCCAGGTCATGGTCTACCCAATCTAACCTGCACCAAATTTCATCCAAATCCGTTCAGCCGCTTTAGCGTGAAAGCGTAACAAACAAATAAACTCACTTTCTCATTTAAAATTTTAGTTACGATAAATGTATAGATAAATCAAGAGAAGCTCGTGGCTAAGTAACAATAGCCGCACGGGTTGATCCACTAGGTTAAGCTACGCTTGCCGGGGTTGGGATTCTTCTCTGGGGAACCAGTGCGGACATTAATACTATCTTTGTTCTACAGAAAAGGGCTGTTCGAGCCATTTACAACCTAGGTCCAAGCGATTCCCTTAGAGAAAAATTCAAAGAAATAAATATTCTGACTGTAGCCTTTTTTTTTTGGGTGGGAAATTATCAAATAACTTCTCCCGCTCTAGGCGGAGCGGGAGGGCGTGTCAGACTGTTACTGACTAAAACCCACCCGTGTTCCTTCGGTCGCCCTGTTGCCGGGGGCCACGATTTCCCTATCGGTTTTCTTCGAACCCCCGGCAGGCATTGGCCCTAGCGGACCCCGTCAATTCTGCTGACATCTCTTTGAGGCGCGCGTGGAACACAACGCGCCGTCGACCTGGGCTTGGTCCTTATCGGACGGCGAGTTACCCATTGCTCACCGTCCGCAAGCCCGCGCCTACGGTGGCCAGAAATCGTCTCGCGATTCCCGCCCCGGGCGTCTCCTTCTATTGCGGCGGTTAGGGGCGTGAGGGCGCGAAATTTGCCTCTCCCTCACGCGTTCCGCCTCCTCCTTCGCGAGCATTACCGCTTTGCAGAAGGAGGTGACGGCCTGCCATTTCCTCTCGCTCCGTACCATGGCCTGAACCAGGGCCGGACGCGAGAGATCACCGCCGCCGATCGCCTCTACGAGGACACGGCGTTGCTCCGCCCAAGCCGGGCAGACCTCCACCGTATGCTCCACCGTGTCCTCAGGCCGATCCACACAATGGTGACACCCGGGTGTTTCCTTCCGCCTTATCCTGTACAGGAACTTCTCGAAACAGCCGTGTCCGGTGAGGACCTGCGTCAGGCGGAAGGTGAGGACGCCGTGGCGTCTCTCCAGCCACTCCTTAAAGAGGGGTCTTATCGCCGCAATTGTGGCGTGCCCAGCGCCGGGTTGCGACAATCGCACTCTCCATGACGCCATGAGATCCCGCCGGAGCTCTGTCCGCTGTGCCTCGATTTCTTGCGGCATCGGAGTTAAGCCCCGGCGTTTCGCCTCCTCGCGCCACTCCCAGATGTGCGCGAGGACTTCTGACTGTAGCCTCACAATATATTTTTGAAAACCTATTGTATGTACACAAAAATATATCAAATTTTAAGAAAATGTCCGATATTCATAGTTTAAATACCAGGAATAAACACAACCTTGCTGTACATCGCACACATCTCCACAAAGTAGGCAACTCATTCATGGGTCAATGTATACACTTTTACAACAAACTCCCCATTGACATTCGAAACTTACCCATTAAACGATTTAAAATCTGTATTAAAACCAAACTTTGTAAAAAAGGGTACTATACATATATACAATTTCAGATTATTTAGAAGATAAAAAAGCTTGGGATTGGACTGCTCGCTCTGCTAAGCCTTGTGATAAAACCATAAAACTAGACATTTTAATTATTATGTAAAATCAACATATACCAGTTTTATAAACACTTTGACATTGTTGAAAATTATATTCAAAATGACATGATTACTTTGTAAAATACTAGGTATATTATTTTAACTATTGTGAATGTGAGGACTATGTGGATATTATTTTTATTTCTCTTCTAGTTTTAGTGATGGTCTGGCAGTTTGAGTAGTTTTTGCGGCCTACCCAAATGTCCTTTCTTTGGTATTGCTCGTCGAGTTGAGCTCCTTAAGCTCTAAGTTGAGCTCCACGATTACTGACAAACGCTTGCACTGACTGGACAGGTCCACTCAAATCTGTGTGGTTCTTTCCTCAAAAGACCTTTTCAGACACTAATCTACATAGTCCTCATATGGCCTGACCAAGATTATGTCTGGACTTTAAAAGAGACTGCGACCTCTGCGTTTGTTTCGGCCTTTCTTCTCAGAGTAGTCAGATAGGAAACGCCGAACTCATCTAGCTTATTTTTAATATTTTTTTTTTAAATGACGTGTAAAAGTGATTCCGATATCCTATTTACAGAATAAACAATTTCACTTCATTTCATTTCATTTGGTCCGTGGATGGGTGACCATCTTTACATATCGAGACTCCTCCGTGCCTCGGAAAGCATGTTAAACCGTTGCTTCCGGCTTTCATTCATGGATCTTTGACAGTCGTTAGGGGTCATCAGAAGCCCGAAAGTCTGACAAGGGGTATCGTATTATCCAGTTACTGGGTTGTGGAGGTCAGATAGGCAGTCACTCCATGTAAAATACTGGTATTCAGCTGCATCCGGTTAGTCTGGAAACCGACCCCAACATAGTTGGGAAAAGGCTAGGCAAATTAATTGTAATTTTAAACTAGATATTTTTCGTAGCACTGAAAAATTCTTGCATTCGCGGGTACGCAGACTTTTGTCTAGAAGACTTGTAATGCCGACTGAAAATCTGAATACAGAGAGCACAAACACCAAACCATACCAGAAAAAAGAAACATAGGCTCTCCGAGAGTACCGACAGACGTGTAAACTTGAACAAGATCGCCTTGGCGGAAGAAAAATACTTGTATAGAACGTTGGTCCGTAACGTAATATAAATAAAGACCACAAACGCGTTTACAAAAATGAGGTGTCGGTAACGGTGTCGCGAGTTCAATTGTTTTTTCCCATCTCAAAAACGCCCAACACGCCTAAAGAAGTTTTCACTTCAAAAACAAAACATTCGTAGAGTCAACGCACCTACTAGTAATTCCCGTTTTCCTTATAAAACAGTACCTACTTAATACAACCCAAATACATATAACATTACTCATGAATGAAGAGCAAAACTTCAAAGTACAGAAAAACAAACTTTACTCTTATTCATGTAAAAACTATTTACTAGTAACACTGTTTTATTGAAAACCCTGTTACTCATGGCAAAATGTGACGTCAAAGAGGGGCCGTGTTTAGTTCAAAACGCGTCAAGGTAGGTACTATCTGACGTTGGTACACGTCACTATGTCAGGCGCATCGGGTAAGCTGTATAAATATATCCGCTTTTTTGGTATAGAGTTATGGTACAATCTATTTATGGATACTTTATTCATATGACTGCATGAGGAAATACTGAGTCAAATCAATCTGCTTAGCCTTTTCCCAACTATGTTGGGGTCGACTTCCAGTCTAACCGGATACAGCTGAATACCAGTATTTTACATGGAGCGACTGCCTATCACACCTCCATAACCCAGTAACTGGGTAATACGATACCCCTTGGTAAGACTGGTTGTCAGACTTTCGGGCTTCTGACGACCCGTAACGATTGTCAAAGATCCACGAATGCCAGCCGGGACCAACGGCTTAACGTGCTTTTCGAGGCACGGAGGATTCTAGGTATATAAAGATCAGCCATCCACGAACCAACCCCGGCAAGCGTGCGTGCGAGCCACGAGCTATAAAAATACTGAGTGTTAACTATTATTTAGTATCTTGGCAAAGGCCTGTGACCACAAATAGAGCAAGAATTAAGTTCAAGAAGATTAATTACAAGCACTTACTGACCTTAGTAAGCTGATATTAAATAAAAGAGAATTATAATAAAACTATAATATATTATATATATTAAATAGACGAAGACGTAGAAGTCATGTTTTAATGTGAATCTAAAATCCACATAATATGAAAATGTCTATTATGCCTTACATAATGTAGCAACAATTTGCCTGATTTAATCAGGAAAACGAGTCGTCGATGAAATCCTATGAAACATACATCATTCAAAGCTTGCATAACAGGCCGTAATTGCGATACTCAATTCAAAATAACGGATCTGTGTAATATTCCTGGAACTTGATATTCAATCCCGCAGTTCTGATAATACTGGCATTCGTTACAACAATATTGATTGTGAAGTTTCTACGTAAATTACTGGAATATTCCCCTGGGATAATTTTGCGTAATTTTATAAAGCCTCCTTCATGAGTATTTTCACGGAATATTCTGTTTGATAGAGCTCAATAAGCTCATTGGTTCAATAAGCCTACATACGGCAGCCTTTGAACTTGGTGTCCATGATGTTTCTATCAAAGATTACATCATTCCCTTTTACTATGTGGTGAGCGTTAAAAGAGATTAAGACCCAACATTGTAACAAGCCTTATTCGGTTTTCTCACGGGGTTTTAGTTCATTCTTTGAAGTTCGAAGATAGTCTCTAGCCAGTCCAAAGGTAAGTTTCCAGCCCTGTATAAGTATTTTCCTATTATGTGTCATACCAGACGAATCGTATCTACGCTGGGAATGCCCATCCGATCTCTGTCATTCCCGAGTCATATTTCTTCGCGGATATTATCGAGATGAATGTAATGATGATGATTCATCAAGCAGAGATTATTGACACACATATCAAGCATCCAAGTTCGAACAGTCATTCATTATTTATAAAACATTATCTTAGCCAAGATTGATGGCGTTGACTTTAATTGTTTAAGATGAAACAATTGAGTTAACGTCACTTGGTTTAATAAATAATAATGATTGAGTAATCAAAACTTTAGAAGGAACTTTGTCTATCCTTTTTCTTATTATTTCCTTATACTTTTTTATCTAACCCTTAACGTTATCAAAAGTTATTGGAGTTCAAGTATATTCACCAATTAGTTTTCATAGCTTAGTAAAATTTATCCTTTGGAAGCTTACAGGGGAAATTGTCGCCAAGAATTATTGGCTTATTAGTGATTCACCCGAATTTACTCATTAATTCACACTCACAGCACGTGGACAATCGCCGACATGTTTTCTGGTACAAAAATAAAGACATGGCTAGGCAATAGTATTAATTATCTCATTCCGCAAATAAAAAAAGTGATGCACAATTCTTCAAATACCCACGTCAAACGCCAATAACATAAAAAATACAAAAGCTATTAAAACAAGACGCGTCATGGGTCTCGAATTAAAGTAATGAAAGAGATGATCTCATGGTTAGGTGGAATAATGACCTTACTTCGGGCTATGGGAATAACCATAACTACCTTCCTGCCTGATCATTTTGACTTTGCCAAAGATATATCCTGGCAGGCATGGACTTTACTTTGTTCAATTTATTTCATCACCACTACTCTCAAAATTGTGAAGGAAAACATAGTTAGGACACCGGCATGTCTTAAAACCAAAACTTCGAAGACATGTGTCATTCACTAACCCGTAATGGATCCGCGTGGTGGATTTGGGCTCTTCCACCTCTCACAGAGAGTCCTTCTGTATCCCAGCAGTGAGAACATTATAGACTAATTATGCAAAGATGTACTCTTGATGGTAACCGTCCAGTTAATTAGACTATCCGATTCATTCGTTAATTAAACTATACCAGAAAACTAATCTTTAATCAAATTAAAACATCGTTTAATTGATAATTGTACAGATAAAAATAAATAACTTCGAGCTAAAAATAATTTGCAACAATACCGGTTTGTGCAGAAGAATTCTTGGTATGTGGACTTGTGGAGTGCAAAATGAAAGTTCTGCAGCGAAAGTCAAAAAAATTGCAATTACCAAACCAGACGAATTGGCAGACGTCAAGCGTAGTGAATATGGTATTCTTATTGGTGTCCTAACTAAAGAATCTCTATATAAATTGCATTCCAAACATTAACAATATATGAAACACATTATGATGATGTTAGATTGCCAAACATTGTTAGTTCTAGGTCGTCATTAATTAAAACTAGAGCAAAATAGATAAGGCGAATGATATCAAAAGGACGGAAACGCCCCACGGGGGCACGACTCTAAATGGAAGAATACCATGTATCGACACTACGTACGTGACGACGAGTGTATGTTACATACTGTCCATACATAGAATGTGTATGTATGTCTCGTAATAACTGCAGGCCAAAGACACTTAGTCATCCACCAACCAGACGTGTTTAGAAATCAATGCTTGTTATGAAATATAAGTATTAATAATTATAGTTCGTACTCCGATATAACAATAGGTAGTAGTCAAAACAATGACACACCCCCGGTGCAAATGGTTACACATTGCACTGCGTGTACGGGGATGGGAAGATTGACTCATTACATCGTTGGCCATTATGCAGGGCAGATTCCAAAGTAATATTTGATAAATAACATCAGCTTGTATATCTACTACTGCAGGGAAAAGGCCTCTTCTCTTAAGGTTAAGGAATGAGCAAGGCCGTCTTAGGGCAAGCCGGGAACCCTGGGCATACAAGAATTTGGGGCTCCCTTGGAAAGTAAAAAAAAGTCAACGACAAAAAAAAATCTGTTACGATTTTATACTTACTATGGGTAATTGGTACAAATCAAATATTACAAATCAAATGCTGCAGGTTTGAGTTGGTTTCGAATTTACGATAATGGTTTCTCTCGGGATTCTGTTCTTAAAAATCTTCTATTATATAATAAGTATTTTTTTTATGGATATCACGTTTTAAGCATATAATTGACAAATTAGTTAGTCGTTCTTGTAACAATGTCGTTAATAATTCATTTTTTTTTCTCTTTAGTTGTGAAAATGAGTGCTCTCCACTACAATCAAGTTAAGGAATATTCTTGTAGCGACTTCAACATTTGGAAAGTTTCTTCTAACTTATCGGATTTTGTAAGGTTATGATTTTGTGATACTCAATTCTGCTGATTCCTTTCATGAAAACATTCTGATTTGAGCTCAATATAATTGTAGTCTGTGTTTGAGCTCTTAAGCATTAATATCTTCTGCGAATTCTCGGCATTTTTTATATCTGAGAAAGAAAACTAAAACGTTTATCATAAAAATAAAAGAAAAGTTTAAAAATCTTACAACATTTCAATTTAGAAATGTTGACGGAACTTATATTTGTGAGAATCTACCTAAAAATAGAAAAAAAAATACTTGAGTGCAAGCGTTGTATCGGGCTTACGGGGCCCCCGTAAGATCGGGGCCCTGGGCACGGGCCCCCTGTGCCCTTATGGTAAAGACGGCACTGGGAATGAGTATTCATAATGTCGTGTTTTTGGAACGAAGTTTACAGTGGGAAATCGTCACGTAAGGAAAAAGTGTTATAAAGCTCCATTCCACCTTCTCTCTCTCTCTCCATCTCTTTCTGTTATATATAACTGTGTGTGCGTGCGAGTATCGCGTAAGGCACTTCGTTTCTGACGGGGTTCCCGACCACACTCGTTTTTTTATTTTAAGATTAACGCTTTGGATTAAATGGTTATACCAAAAAATACCACGATCTCTCAATAATTTTGTTAATTACGTCAAACTAGTCTTTAAAATATTGTATATAATAACTATCTAGCAAAAAAAGTGCAATATACGTCAATCATAAACGAATACTTAGAATATATTAGAATTGATCCAAAACCATTATAATAATTTCGGAAAATGGGTGATTTGGCGCGGGTAGATATGTTTTAGTATAACTGGGACTTAGGAAATTGAAAACTAACATATTTTGTCACACGTTAAACACACAATTTAGTGCAGAGGTACTTACCAACGTGTTTTGTATTTTTAATAGCACATAACCTTGATAGGTGCGATGTATTTTAATGCGAACGTATTAATAAATACTTAACACAGTGACCTCTAGTTGATTGGGTTTTAATTATATGATTGAGTACGGAAAGTAATCAAGTTTGAGTTGGTTCCTCATACCAATCTACACATTAAGTTAAAATTATTGTAACTTTTTGATGAATCCAATTTTTTCATCTGAATGTATTTTATAACGTTAAATATTTCAAAAACTAGTTCATTTAATGGCAGCCCCTGACGGATATTCTTGGTTTTTTTATTAAGTCGGGGGTTTTTAAATTATTTTATCATTTTTCAATAACTTTTTAACCGTCGTGGGTTTCTTCAAAAAAAATAATTTTAGAATAGAATAGAATTTTTCTTTATTCGTGTAACCAAGACTCAACAAGATTGTTAGTAAAACTTACGACTATGTTAGTGAGCACAGACACTAAACAAAAACAAGAAAAACAATACAATCGGTTGGTCACCGCTGCGATATCCCATGAGAGAGGGCACAACAATGACCAACGTATTCACAGTCCAGGCGACTCGCAACCATGCTTAAGACACTGTTGGAGCTGCCCCACACCCTGCGCACCAGGGAAGCGCACCTTTTACGCATTGTTGCGTAAAAGTAATCCACATGCGCATCTGCGAACATCCCTGATGCACTACAGAAACGGGGCAGCCCCACCAATATCCTAAACGCATTGTTATATTGAACGCGGAGAGCGTTATACGATCTTTGCGTATATCTAGCCCACAGGCTGCACGTGTAAAAACTAGTACAGTAGCTTTTGCTTTAACCTTTTTCATCTCAGATGTATTTTATAACGTTAAATATTTCTAACTTAAAGGTGCCTTTTTGAAGACATTATCTAAGGTTCAGAAGTTCCTGGACTATTTTGTTTCACGGTATGCAACCTACTTGATAAGTTTAAATAAATAAATCTATACAATATAATACATACACATACATACAAATAAATAAAATTGAAGTGTGTTTGTAATGTCAAAATAACAGCTTTTTACTAAATGCATATGAAAGTATATACTGCACTTATTTTTTTTTTATGTTGTCTGTCTGTTTGTTCCGGCTAATCTCTGAAACAGCTGAACCGATTTTTACGGGACTTTCACTGACAGGTAGCTGATGTTATAAGCAATAACTTTTATTTTAGAAAAAGAAATAGGGTCCAATAATTTGGATCCTATTAAATGCCTGGCAAGTTATACGGAGCTTATACCGAGTTGGAAAAACAGGCCATTATTTTTTCTACGGAGTTCCCATAACTAACTAACTACTGTTTTACTCCTTATTGGCTTCTCAGAGATGTTAATGACTGACTCACAAGTATTACTCTTGACTCATCAAGGAATCGACAGCCGGCAAAATCAATTGCATGTTTTATTAATTGGTCATCTGAATCACTTTGCCATACCGTTTGTAACTTGCATGTAATTATTAATGATTGAAATTCTATAGGAATAATTATCGTTGTGACTTGTGACTCGAAGCAGCCTAACATACTAATGAAGTATATTAGAATATACTTAGAATATTGCATAGAAATTGAACATTATTATCTGTAATTAATTGTTGTGTTGTCTTGATTATTAATAATTAATAAGATTATTAATTCATTGTTCGTGATCAACTTACGGATTTATGGTGTAGATAGAGTAGGCACTTGAACATTTATAGTGTACTAGCGGACCCGACAGACAGGACAAGTCCTGTCCGAATAGCGCCACCTACCGGATCCAATTATATTTTCAAACCATCTAAGGACCCACTCAAATATACACACAAAATTTCATCCAAATCGGTCCAGCTGTTTAGGAGGAGTTAGGTGACAAACACACATATAGAATAATTATAAATAAGACTAGCGGACCCGACAGACGTTGTCCTGTCAAAACATTGTCCAGCGGACAAAATTGTGAATCTAAACCATTCCCAGATCCCCTTGAACACACACAAAAAATTTCATCAAAATCGGTCCAGTCGTTTGAGAGAAGTTCAGTGACATACACACTCACAGAAGAATTATATATATAAAGATAAAATATTGTCTAGGATAATTAACTGTGTTGAGTGTTGGTTTCTATTTTGTGTAGCACTACTATTCAGGTAACTTGTAATTTGACGTATTCCTTCTAGGACGTGGTAGTGTGAACCATTTGCAACAATTAAGCAGCCCATAAAGCCTATGCAAAATTCATAGGATTCGAGAAGACCAAATTTTTATGTATTTCTGAAAAATTTCCAGTATTCGTCACTAAAATATCACTTTTCTATAAACTCTCAAATTGAGTGGCCTCCATTGCGATTACATTGGGTACCTACTAACTTTAATAAACCTTTCGATGCAACCAAATTTTCTAAATCTATATGCTTTTCGGACAACGTCGGTCCGATTAGGTATGTAGTATTACGCCTGGAAAATGGCTTGCCCGGATACGGAGCAGCCCGAGAACCCGTCTTCCCAGAGATAGTGGGATGATCCGCTCTGCAGGTTGGTACGGAATAACCTCTTTAATACGTCCACCAATACTGCTGAGCGTGCACGCCAACTGGCTGTGGGGGAATGGAAGTCGAGCCTCTGGCTTCAGGCGCTACCGTCACCCAACATAGGCACTATGCTGGGTGACACCACTTTCCGGCTCGCTACAAGCCTGCGTTTGGGCGCTCCTTGCGGGGCTCCGCACCGCTGTCAGTGCGGTGAAGCAGTCGACCGCCTCGGACACCATGGCCTTTCCTGCAGCAAGAGCGCTGGTCAGTTGGCACGACACGCAAGCATTAATGACATAATCCGTCGGGCTCTTGTCACCGCCGGGGTGCTAGCTGTTTTAGAACCCAATGGCTTGGCACGCGACGATAGAAAGAGGCCAGACGGACTGACCATAATGCCTTGGAAGTTGGGTAGGCCTTTGGTGTGGGACGCAACGTGTGTCGACACCCTCGCGCCATCCCATCATCCTAGCACGGCGAGTTATGCTGGGGCGGCTGCTGCAGGTGCAGAAAACCTCAAACGGCGCAAATATAACAACCTTACCGGTAGCTATATTTTTGAACCGTTTGGGGTTGAAACACTAGGGCCATGGGGTCCGAGTGCTCATCGATTATTCCGGGACATCGCCAAGCGGTTGGTCGACTCTTCACGTGACCAAAGGGTTGGCCAATTTTAAGCCAAAGAATTAGCATTGCCATACAACGTGGCAATGCTGCCAGCCTTTTGGGCACCTTTCCCACCGACAGCGATTCGGATGAATTTTTTGATGCCCAATGATTTGTTCCTATATTTTATTTTTTCCTCTGTATATAGTTAGTTCTATATAGTGCATTTAATTTAAATAAAAAACTCATATTCAACAGTGTAGGTAGGTATTAACTTATAAACCAAAGTAAAAAGCATAGGTAGTTTCCAATTGATTACTTAAGGCTTAAAACCGCACCTTAAATCAGCATTCTTCGTAATTACCACAACTTTATACAGTAGGTACCTACCCAGTTAATCAAACATGGCTGACTAATACGTAGCAATTTATTCAAATTTTTAACATACAAATTACGGTCACTTGTCACACATACCTACCTCATTACTTAAATAAACATTGTTCGTTCTCAACTTATACTGTGACTCATCAATTTAAAAAGGATAACTACGTTCAAGTCGAGTGAGCAAGTAGACTGACCGACTAACACTTCAAGTCGCTATCCCGAAAACTTGAGACGAAAAGTTTCAGTTACAAAGTTTTCATTCCATTGCTTGTCCGTTTTCTCACTTTCGGAGATGTCAAAAAAAGATTGGTAACAAAAGAAGCAGTGGATTTGAAAAAGAATACGTGTCGTTTCATACGTTCGTAGTAGAATTACAACGGAGAGTTGAATGACTGAATGAGTCACTCTTTCACAACGCTACGTTCTTGAAAAGGTCATCGCGAAGTTTGTTCATTGATTTTTTTATTCTCACGATTGTGTGGGTGTCCGTGTCAGTGTGCACTTGTGGGTGAAATTTATTTAAAGCTCATGACTAAGACGGTACACTTTCGTTTGATAAAAAGTTACGACTTTTTTCATATACCTCTTTGATACTTTAATACCTGAGTACAATATAATAGTAATGTCCCGGAATATAAAAGTTCAGAACGTTGACGCAAATTTCCACAGAATGGCTTATTTTCCTTTCAATTAAAATATGTACACGAATACAAAAATAAAAAAATTCAATACTTTTCGCCTCTATGTTAACAGCATGAAATTCAACATGGATTCAACTAAGTACATGATTCTTTCACATTCTTTCTCTTTCATCTTTCTTCTCCAGGACTCCGCTACTTAACAACTTGGTGTCAGAAATTATGACATTCGGATGCCTCAATGGGACCAAACATACAAACTCAAGCTTAGTTCTATATTGAAGATTCTGTACGGCTAATTTCTTTCCCGAAGCCGCCGGTGCCGTCCTACCGTCAGCTGGTTTTTCTGATACCTAGAGCTCCTTGAAGGTGGTTTCATACTTCAAATGCATTAAAGTGACTTCTACGAGTAGTAATACTTGAAGGCTACTCTGCCCTCTAGGCAGTTTTGGCTGAAGGTCTTAAATTATGAGAAATATCCGGCCAACAATCTCTTAGATTGACCTGCAAGATAACATTTAGAAATTGGTCGATTCGCACAAATTATAATATTGTTTAAAAGGTGACGATTCGCCCGTTTCGGGTGAGTGAATTCATGCGAATCAACCAGTAAGCCAAGAAAACGCCCCAAGTATCTACATTGCAGTCATTTGCAGGCACGAGATATTTTTCCATATTATTATACTCAAACTTTGTTTATAATACACACGCTTAGTTATTTTATAAAAGTTGAGTTTTCCTAGCGGTATGTTTTTTCCGTCTGCAAGTGTATTACGAAAGTAGATGCCATGGAAACTTGGCAACATTGACAACAACAGCAAAAAAAACTGGTTCTTAAACAGCGCTGGTTTCGATAGCTGGATTGGAATAATCTGAACTGGCACTGAAATGCCAGTCAAATTTTTCTTTCCAGCTCGTTCATTCCGGTGCTTCTGGAAAAGTGTAGACGGCCAATCCAGTGCTGGATTAAACGTTGAACAGTGAACATGTATTATTGTTTTTCTTCTAACAAAGTGAATTACTGGAATAATGTAGACGATATGATCCAGTTTAGCACTTGAATAGATTGACTCGCTGGATTACTGGACTTGGAATAATGTGAACCGAGAATTGTGTTGTTCAGATGGAACCACATATTTTCTTTAAAGGTTCTGATTCTGTGACTCAACTTTTGACAAGTTATCTAAATATGCAATTAAGTTAGTCAAGACGTCACATCGTCGCTCGGCATCCAATACCGCGAATGTGACATTTTTGACGAAATCAGATTTTTGTTATATTTCATTTTACACGTTCAAATACGTGATCCTGCATATAAAAATAATTTTCGTCAAAAATGTCACATTCGCGGTATTGGATGCCGAGCGACGATATTCAAAGTGTATAGAACTTTTTTAGGATATAATAAATGTACAATTTTTAACCTTTTGGTACTTTCAGATCAACGACCCAAATGATGACATAAATACACTGTCATGACTACCTACAGACATTTTTCAATACACGCTTATTAAGTCATTTTAATTTCGTATGCGATATTTGTGCAGGTAACTGGATATCCCCCAGCTAAGATCTCGGTTGGGACAAATTGGATGCGAAAGACGGAGAATCAGGTATTGTGAAGCTACTTGGTTAAGGCCCATATCCAGCAGTGCTGACTGCGATAGGCAAAGTTGAACTGTATGTCGTCTTTAGGAGTTGGAAAGAAGAAGCAAAAGATAACGTTGGCTGGAAGCAATGGAGCTCTATGCCCAGCAATGGAATACTACAAGCTGATATTATAATGATAAAATAAAAATAATTTACCTATACTCCATTTGAAATAAGATTAGACATTTAACTAAACCTTTTTTACAGTCCGTTCAACCGATTTTAACTTCTATTGCGTTGGTGGCACGAAAAATGGCAGCTGCAGTAAACAGTTGGTTTGTAACCACTGTTTTTGCATTTAAAGCCATCCTTATGCCTACGCAATAGAAGTCAAAATCGGTTGAACGGACTGTAAAAAAGGTTTGTTTAAATGTCTAATCTTATTTCAAACGGGGTATAGGTATGTATTATATTAATCTGATACTCTTATCAGGACATACAGGTGTCGTCAAGCGTATTATTAGTCTCACAGTATTGTTTTTATAGATTAATTCAGTTTATGCAACGTAATATGAGCTTTGCGTTTCTTTATGTAACCACATGAGCAATTTGATAGGACATTGACCAATCGGATTAAAGCGTACCGCGATCGCGTAGTAACTACTTTTAGTCATTATCATCATTAGCCTATAATGTTCCTACTGCTGGGACACAGGCCTCCTCTCTGTGAGAGGGAGTGGGCCGTAATCCACCACGCGGGCCCAGTGCGGGTTGGTAGATGTCACATGTCATCGAATTTTTGGTTCTAGGACATGCCGGTTTCCTCACGATGTTTTCCTTCACTGTTTTGGGAGCAGTGGTGATGAAATTATTTACACAAAGTAAAGCGCCTATCTGGGTTCGAACCTACGACTTATAACTCGTAAGTCACGACCGTTACCACTGGGCCACCACTGCTCTACTTTTAGTGCACACTCACAAAGAAAGATGGAATTAATATACAAAACTCTAGATAGCATAATTTTAATTATATCTACAGTATTGTTCTTCACATGTGTACACGGTATAATAACCATGTCTTTGCTGTTGCGCAGTCAGGTAATAATTGCATGTAAGTATTTAATCGATCCCCAAATTATTCCTGTTTTGATTTCCTAAAAATATAAATCGAAACGCCATTATAATAAATAAGCATCTTTTTGTGATCCTCCAAAAATTTCCAGTTTGATTTCCCAAAAATAACTCACACATTATCGCATAGAAAAAGTGTGATTAGTATTTTTACATTATTTTCTCATAACATAACATAATCAGCCTAAAATGTTCCCACTGCTGGGACACAAGCCTCCTCTCAGTGAGAGGGAAAGGGCCGTAATCCACAACGTGGGCCCAGTGCGGGTTGGTAGATGTCACATATCTTCGAGTTTCCTCACGATGTTTCCTTTCACCGTTTTGAGAGCGGTGGTGATAAAATAAGTTACATAAAGTAAAGCACCAGATAGGGTTCGAATCTACGACCTACAACTCGTAAGTCACGGCCGTTACCACTGGGCCACCACTGCTTTCTTTTTTCTCATAAATCACTTATTATTTCATATTGGGTATTGAAAATCATGAATACTTGGCCTTTGCAAGACACACTAGTATGAATTACTTATAGAATCATAATTTTAATATAAATACTTCAATTATCTATTTCTCTAAATCTCAGTAGATACTACGCCATACTAAGTAAAACAAGTAAAAAGAAAAATTTACTTTAAATCAAAATATGGTTGACCTTTTTGTCTTCAGGTTACGAACGAGACGGTCTTTCAGGTTAGGTAATATTAGGTACCGTAGAATTTGCTGACTCATCAGATTAAAGTATGTAAATACAACGCCATTCAAGGCCAATACTATTCTAACTTTAATCGCAAAACATACAATCTTTATGAATTTATAACACCTAAAATAAAAGGTGACCTAACGAGTTCAATGTCAAAAAAAAACAACAGACGCACTTTATTTTGGTCTGAATATAAAATTTGCAGAGAAAGTATGAGTTTTTATAAGATTTTATGTCAGCCATTAACATTTTATGGGCATGCCCCACTCGATGAGATCACTTCAACAAGTGGGGTTGGATTTGGTACACACTTTGGTACCTTTACTACGTTTTAAATTGAAGTACAGGATTATACAATACGTACTTCGGTACACGTTTTATGAATGCATTAAATACAGCTCTCTGCGTTTTAATTAGTAAGGGTAATCCTGTGGGGTAATCTTAGTAAAATTGTTTTAGGGTAATGTAAGAGATGTTTCAGAGTAATTTGATATTGAGCGGGTACTAAAACTGAGGCTAAATCTGAGAGAATGGTTATACTTGACGGCGCAGCAAGTGGCGCCGTCTAGATTTGTTGCAAAGTTAATAGGAACAACTGAAGAGGTCGGTTAAGAGTGACACTGGCTGGTAACTGTCACACTAGCAGACGGTCACGTCGATGGTTGAATGACAGCTGTCTTCTGATAACAGATGATGTCAGGGGAGCTGCTGTCGTACCACGTCCACGACGAACTGATATATTCCGGCACAATCCTGATGATATTGAAGCTACTGCACCACTGATACGATGACCACTTTTGATTAAGGCCTGCGCCGATATACTTTAAAAAACAGTTGGCAATCTATCAAGCATTAATTCCTTGTAAATAATCTAGGAGTTTATTGAGGTTTTACTCGAGGGCTTCTTATTCTTAAATGATTTGAGTGTAATCTATCTCATGTGTTATTGTAAACAATTTCCTTCATAATATCGTCGGCGTAGGTGGAGAACTAAATAACTGCGATTTTGGTCAAATTAACTTTTCACCATTTTCGTAACACCCAAATCATGCCACATAAATAAATCGCAATTTTCTCCAAACAAGATTTTTTTTTGTTATTTAGTTCTCCACCTACGCCAACGATATATATATTATATATATGTAATTTTTTTCTGCTTTGTAGATTTTTTTTCTTCTAATCCACGAACCATAAATAATTTGAGCAGTTTCTTTGTAAGAGAGATTCTCCTTATTTTAGTATAACTAAAGTATCTTCTAATCTATTATCAAATACTAATTGCGGCCTGCCTCATTGGTCCAGTGGTCGCCAGCGCTACTGTTCGGTTCAATTCCCGGGTCGGGCAAAGAGTTACTGGATTTTTCTATCTGGAATTTCTCAGTAGCAGCCCGGAGTCTGGATTTGAGTCCGATTGATGGACATCTGCACGCCCTCTATTACATGAGACTTAAACATGACTGGAGAAATGTGGTTGTCTGCCCAACCCTTTGGAAAAAAAAGCGTGATATTGTTTTGTTTTATGTTTTGGCCGATAGGACTATCTGCTTTTGTAACTCAGTCGGGTGATTTAAAAGTTATCACACAACTATATCACATAGCCTTGGAATAAACTCCCAGGGAGTCTTATTAATCACGTGTTTATTGCGTCAAAATATTAACAATAAATTAATGATAATAGTATCTTAGTTGACCGCTGTAGAACTTTTAAAGTAGGTTTTATCAATTTGATAAACCGATAACAATGATTCAAGAATATTGATAAACACCCGCAGGGTTGCGTCACAGGACGATGCGACATTTTTTTATCAATATATTTAGATATGGGTATATTTTTTCTGATCAGAGATTGGTTGATATCTTTTTCGTCAGATAAGATACAATGTTTTGAACAAGGGTTCGGTGCATGTGTACTTGAATATTTGGAATAGGGAAAGGCGATTAGGTACTTATACATTAATATCTATTTTAGTATTGTATTATTCCTAGTCATAATTATAAAAAATAAAAAACAGATAATAATATCCTATTAGGTACCTATTTAGCAACTGTAATTGTAAAGATTCTTTTCTCATTCACTATGGAACAAGAAGTAGACGGTTGCACGAGACCGTGTAGGTGTATGTGTGGCTTGCTTCAAGCTTTGGTGTATACTGTAAATGCAGCAAACAAGCGTTGTTATTATATAAATAAATAACTATCCGGGGTTATTTTCGTAATTATTTAGTGGTTCTCTTTCATATGAAAATTACACCAGAATGTTAACCCTACCTATCTTTGTTACTCACAGTTTTTAATCACGCGAACAAACTTTTACATAGGTACCCTTAGATGCCTCCATAAAATGGCGAATTTTCCATGGATAATCTATTTGACGTAATTCTCAATGAAAAGGGTTTTTTTCCAATCATTTTACTGTGGAAAAACTTTTTACAAAAAAAAAAAACAACCGACTTCAAAAAAAACACTACAAAGTGAAAAATAACTTTAATTTCGGAAGTCGGTGTCTTTGGTTTTGAATTTTCGTTCTTTGTCACCGACTTCCGAAATTAAAGTTATTTTTCACTTTGTAGTGTTTTTTTTTTTAAGTCGGTTGTTTTTTTTTTGTAAAAAGTTTTTATTTTTCACTTTTTAGTTGTGATACCTACCCCACACAAATTCGAATATCACTACCTGCTATGTAAATAACAGTGACAGGAAGTTATCATAATATCATCCACATACTAAGCGAGGTAAAAATACGTATTATTGAAGCTAACTCAAAAACTACCCAAGTAAAGTTAATAAAATTTATATGAGACCACCTCTGAAGTATGATCTACCAAACAAAAAAAGAATCATCAAAATCAATTCATAATTGACGGAGTAATCGCGTAACAAACATACAAAAAAAAAAAAACAACAGACAGTCGAATTGAGAACCTCCTCCTTTTGGAAGTCGGTTAAAAAAGATACTAAATTAATATTAAGGTGATTCACCAGACTATCTTTTACAGCCATCGATATGAGAAATCGATCACAGCCTATTTACCCAAAAGTTCTTTATCTAATTTTGTTTGGATTTTAGACATTACGTGATACCTGTGAACTGTTATCAAGCTGTTATCTTTCAATCTTGACAGCCAGTATATCTGTGTGTGTGTTTATTTTTGGATAAGTCGTGGGAATTTCCAAGATTAGTTAATTTATCAAGTAATTAGCCAACAAAGTTTGGTTAGTAAAAATTACACAATCAGAGTATTAAGTCCTGGTTGTGTAGGTATACACCGACATAGCCCGAAGAATTGCCAAAGTGGCAATGGGCAGGGCACATTGCTCGCAGAACGGATGGCCGATGTGGCCGAAAGGTTCTGGAGTGGCGACCGCGTACCGGAAGACGTAGCGTTGGAAGGCCTCCCACAAGATGGACCGATGACCTTGTGAAGGCCGCAGGAATCCGCTGGATGCGGAAAGCACAGAATTGGTCGAAGTGGAGGTGCTTGGAGGGGGCCTATGTCCAGCAGTGGACGTCTTTCGGCTGAAATGATGATGATGATGATGTGTAGGTACCTACCACATGTGTTCAGAGTGAAGAAAGAGAGAATGCCTCTGTGTCTGCGCATACACTTGTGCACTATAATATTTCCCGCGCCGATGGGTAGTCTCCGCTGAGATTGGCAACACTGGCTGAAATTCAGTCTGGACTATAAGAAGGACTTCATAGTATAATAGATGCGTCCCGCGATTTCATTTTACAAATTAGAGGATTATTTATCCAAGATAAGAGTGTTTAGAAACATGCTGGTCCTGCTCCATAGGACAATTTAGAATCAAGACAAAATCAAACTGGTTGCTAATTTAATTGTAAAATTTATTATTTTGTGTTATATGACATTGATTTTACATTCTGTGATTACTTCCTCACACACTGACATATTAACTAAAAAATTTTAGGAAAATCGCCAACTTTTACAATGTTTGTAAATATGTAAGCACCATGTATCTATCACATAATTAAATTATCTGTCGTTGCTTCATTTTTAATTCGTTTTACCTATTGTGGCAAAGTAATTTTATTCTAGGTGCATCGTCTTCACATATAATTATTTAACTAATGTACTGGATAGGCGAAAACGGGGCGAGGTGCGGGGAAGCGCGAGGGGAAGCGCATTCCAGCGAGGTTCGCAGATATTTCCGACGGATTGTACAAACTTTGACACCCCCCAATCTTTCTTTATCTTATATATGGGTATCTTAGAAAAAATAAAAATGGCAAACTTTATAATTTACATAAATAAGTATTTGTGCCAAGTTTCAAGTTTATATACCTACACAAACTATTGTAAATCATTTTAAAAGAGTAACGGTAGAGTTTCTTGCCCATTCTTCTTCATACGAAAACTACCTTTTGGAAGGGGAGACTAGAATCAATTCTATTATTTTGTAAATTTTGACGTTCAGAAGTGCCATACATGGGCCCATGGGCCTTTTTGAAATGAATGCTTTGACGACGACGACGACGACTGCCTCGTTAGTTTAGTGGTCGCAAGCGCTGTGATTGCCGAGGACCGGATCCTCAATCTGGTGCGGCAGGAAATGGCTGCTCTACGGAGCAAGTTTTCCGCCTTGGAGGCCTTAGTCCTGCGCCCCCCGTTGGCGGCAAGCCAGCCGGCCTCGGGCCAGCGAAAGGCGGCGTCATACACCGCCGCCGCAGCTGCCGCAGCCGGACCAGCCTCGTCGGGGCCGACCAAAAGTGGGGCGGCTGCACAGGCGGCGAGGGCCCCAGCCAAGGCGGTGGGGGTCCCGGCCAAGCCGTCGGGGGCCCCGGCCAAAGCGGCGGGTGCCCCAGTCAAGGCGGCAGGGGCTCCGGCAAGGCAGCCGGGGCCTCGGCTAAGGCGGCGAATCGGCCGCCCCCACCACCTTCTGGATCTCCTCCGGCCGACGCCGGATGGCAAGTAGCCGGGGAGAAGAAGAAGGCTGGCAAGGCGGCAAGGGCGGCCAAAAGGAAGGCGAGGCGGCAGCGGCGCAAGGAGCGAAGCGTCGCAGCTAGGCTCCGCGCCCCGAAGTCCGCAGCTGTAGTGATTACACTACAGCCGGAAGCGGCAAAGAAGGGCGTGTCCTACCAGCACGTGCTCGCCAAGGTAGATGCGGCGGTGGATCTCAAGGAGACCGCCAATGGCGTCCGGCTCAAGATAACCGCGACTGGGGCCAGGATGCTAGAGATCCCCGGTGCAAACAGCGGCCCGGCAGCGGACGCTCTGGCCAATAGGCTCAGGGCGTCCCTGGATCCGGACGAGGCCCGAGTGTCCAGGCCCACCAAACACGCTGACTTGCGCATCCGGGGCCTGGACGACTGCGTGACGGCAGAAAAGGTGGTGGCCGCGGTCGCCAGGACTGGGGGGTGCTCTGCCGAGGAGGTGAGGGCGGGCACCATCCACCCTGACTCCACGGGGATGCGAGCCGTTACGGTGAGCTGCCCCGTGTCCGCGGCCAAGCTGATAGCCGGGGAGGGCCGAAGGCTTCTGGTGGGTTGGGTCTCCGCGCAGGTCAAACTGCTAGAGCCCAGACCTCTGAGGTGCTTCCGCTGCCGGGTGGGCGACCACGTGGGAGCGAAGTGCACCTCGGAGGTAGACTGCAGCGACCACTGCTTCCGCTGTGGTCAGCCTGGTGATAAGGCCGGCTCGTGTGACGCCGCGCCGCACTGCGTCGTATGTGCGGCGGCTGGCAAGCTGGCCGATCACCGGGCTGGGAGCAAGGCCTGCACTCCACCCGCCAAGGTCAGAGGCAGGGGCAAGCCCTCTGCCACCGCCGTCACCGCCGCAGCCGCCGCCACTACTGCCGCCGCCGCTGCCGCCTCCACTGTCGTCGTCGCCGCCATTGCCGCCGCGGCGGTGCCCTCACAGGGGGCTAGGGAGGGGGTTGAAATGGAGTGTCAATAACGGCCCCATTACGCCTCCTCCAGGCGAACATCAACCACTGCGCTGCCGCTCAGGATCTGTTGCTCCAGAGCATGGCGCAGTGGTCGATTAACATCGCCGTGGTCGCTGAGCCGTACTTTGTCCCGCCCAGGGATGACTGGGTGGAGGACCTGAGCGGCTCAGTGACCCTCATTTCGTCGGCCGCCGCTGGTACCCCGTCCCTTGAGTCTGTCAAGAGAGGACGGGGTTGCGTGGCAGCACGGTTCGGGGAGTTTGTCGTGGTAGGGGTATACTTCTCCCCGAACCGAACTCTTGCCGAGTTCCACAACTCCCTTGTGGAGTTGAGAGTCGTCGTCGTCGGGTTCGGTTCCCTCCCCGTGTTCGTCCTCGGGGACTTCAATGCCAAAAATCTGGCTTGGGGTTCCCGTTTTACGGACACACGGTCAGGATGGTGGAGGACTGGGCTCTGGAGACAGGCCTGGTCGTCCTAAACCGGGGTTCTGTCCCCACGTGTGTGCGGATGCGGGGCGAATCAGTGGTGGACATTTCGTTCGCCAGCTCCGCTCTGTCGCCGCGTGTAATCGACTGGCGCGTCATAGAGGAGGTGGAGACCTATTCCGATCACCGGTACATCCGGTTTGACGTCTCCGCCCAGACCTCGAGCGCGCCGGTCCGACAGGCCCCGAGTGGTCCGCGGTGGGCGCTGAAGCAGATGGACCGGGAGCTTCTCCTGGAAGCCTCGATCGTGCAGGCCTGGGTGTCATCACCGGACAGGCCTGCCGACATCAACGACGAGGCGGAGTGGTTCCGGGAGGCCATGTCCAATATATGCGACGTGGCAATGCCCCGGGTCCATCCTGGACGTGCTTCGCGCCATCTGTACTGGTGGTCGCAAGAGCTGGAAGCTCTGCGCAGGGCGTGCGTAGCAGCGCGACCCCGGTACGCCAGGCACCGCAGGCTCCGTATCCGCCCTCCGGATACGGAAGCCATTGAGGCGGAGCTGTACGAGGGGTACAGAGCGGCGAAGACCGCCCTCCAAGCGGAGATCCTGCGGGCCAGGACACTGGCCCGCGAGGAGTTGCTGGAGACTCTGAACAGAGACCCGTGGGGACGCCCATATAAGATCCGCCCATGGGCTCCCCCGCTGACGCAGAGTCTCCTGCCCCAGCTTGTGGAGGACGTGGTGAGCGCTCTGTTCCCTTCAAGAGGGGAACATGCGCCCCCGCCCATGGCTGCGCCTATTGCGGTGCCCGATGCGGACCACACCGCCGACGACGACGACGATGCTCCGGAGGTGACCGAGGTAGAGATGAGAGTGGCGGTACGCAAGATGAGTGCGAAGAATACCGCCCCAGGACCCGATGGCATTCCCGGAAAAGCCTGGGTCCTGGCCATGGGGACTCTCGGGCCTCGACTAAGGGGCTCCTATGCGCATGCATGGAGAGGGGCCAGTTCCCACTATGTTGGAAGACTGGGAAACTGGTCCTCATCAGGAAGCCGGGGCGCCCAGCGGACTCTCCGTCCGCCTATCGGCCCATTGTGCTGCTCGACGAGGTGGGCAAGCTCTTTGAAAGAGTCATTGCAGACCGCCTCGTCGGGCAGCTGGTGCGGGTGGGGCCGGATCTGGCGGAGAGCCAGTTCGGTTTCCGCAGGGGGCGCTCTACGGTGGACGCCATCATGCGCGTGCGGGCCCTCACGACGGGGGATGCTGTGGCCCGGGGTGGGGTCGTCTTGGCGGTGTCTCTAGACATCGCCAATGCCTTTAACACCCTGCCCTGGAGTTGCATCAGGGAGGCACTTCGGTATCACCGGATGCCGACCTACCTCTGTCGTGTGGTCGAGGCCTATTTGACAGACAGGGCTGTCATCTACCCCGGTCACCAAGGAGAGTGGAACCGGCGAGAGATGTCGTGCGGTGTCCCACAGGGATCGGTCCTGGGGCCGCATCTGTGGGACATCGGATACGACTGGGTGCTGCGCGCCGATCTCCCTACTGGCGTCAGCGTCGTCTGTTACGCTGACGACACGCTGGTCCTGGCGCAGGGGAGGTCGTACCAGGCGGCGGCCGACTTAGCGACACGCGGGGTTGCGACAATCGTCGACAGAATCCGGCAGCTGGGACTCGAGGTGGCCCTGCACAAGTCCGAGGCCATGGGTTTTTATGGTCCTCGTAGTGCGCCACCGTCGGGTTCCCAGGTAATGCCGGAAGGGGTTCACATCGGCGTCGAGTCGACGATGAAGTATCTGGGACTCGTCCTCGACAGCCGGTGGAACTTCGTGGAGCATTTCCGACGTTTGGCTCCCAGACTGGACCGGGCCGGGGCTGCCTTGAAGCGGCTCCTGCCCAATCTGGGAGGTCCAAACGCCTCCTGCCGGAGGCTCTACGCGGGGGTCGTGCGGTCCATGGCCCTTTACGGGGCGCCGGTGTGGGCGCCTTCATTGAGGCGGCAGCCAGCCCGCCGGCTTAACGCGTCCCAAAAGGTCATGGCCATCCGGCTGGCCCGAGGATACCGCACGGTTTCCTGCGAGGCGGCGAGCCTCCTTGCCGGAGTACCGCCATGGGATCTGGCGGCAAAGGTCCTCGCGCACATTTGGGAGTGGCGCGAGGAGGCGAAACGCCGGGGCTTAACTCCGATGCCGCAAGAAGTCGCGGCACAGCGGACAGAGCTCCGGCGGGATCTCATGGCGTAATGGAGAGTGCGATTGTCGCAACCCAGCGCTGGGCACGCCACAATTGCGGCGATAAGACCCCTCTTTGAGGAGTGGCTAGAGAGGCGCCACGGCGTCCTCACCTTCCGCCTGACACAGGTGCTCACCGGACACGGCTGTTTCGGGAGGTACCTGTTCAGGATAAAGCGGGAGGAAACGCCCGGGTGTCATCACTGTGTGGATCGCCCGGAGGACACGGTGGAGCATACGGTGGAGGTCTGCCCGGCTTGGGCAGAGCATCGCCGTGTCCTCATGGAAGCGATCGGCGGCGGTGATCTCTCGCGTCCGGCCCTGATTCGGGCCATGCTACGGAGCGAGAGGAAATGGGAGGCCGTCACCTCGTTCTGCGAAGCAGTAATGCTCGCGAAGGAGGAGACGGAACGCGTGAGGGAGAGGCAAATTTCGCGCCCTCGCGCCCCTAATCGCCGCAGCAGGAGACGCCCTGGGCGTCGGGAATCACGAGAAGATTTCCGGCCACCGTAGGCGCGGGCTTGCGGAAGGTGAGCAATGGGTAGCTCGCCGTCCGATAAGGACCAAGCCCGGGTCGACGGCGCGTTGTGTTCCACACGCGCCTCAAAGAGATGTCAGCAGAATTGACGGGGTCCGCTAGGGCCAATGCCTGCCGGGGGTTCGAAGAAAACCGATAGGGACATCGTGGCCCCCTGGCAACACGGCAACTGAAGGAACACGGGTGGGAGAAGTTATTTGATGATTTCCCAACCAAACAAAAAAAAAAAAAAAGGTGAACAGTTATTGGGCTATTCCATCTGAAATTTCTCAGTAGTAGCCAGGAGTCTGTATTGGTGCCCGATGTTGGCAATAGGCTCGCCCTCTGTTACATGGGACTTAAACATAACTGGCGTAATGTAGGTGTACTATGGGTACACCTCTGCTTAACCCTTTGGGGGAACAAGGTGTGATGTTATGTTGACTAACCACATAAGCCTCTACTTAAGTGTAGCTGTGTCACATAAAACCTTTTAAGAGTCATAATAGTGATAAGTACCACTTAATATACTTTCACCTGAAGAGTGATAAAGTTAAGTAATATTTATCGTCACATGTTTACTTTGAAAGCTATGATTTAATCGGATGTGAATCATTATTTGCACTTAGTACTTGATAGGTCATTGTTCCCTGAACACTCGCTTGTATTCTGGAATTTAATTGGTAAGTCTCATTTCCTGCATCATAACGACACAGAAACAACCCAATAGATGAATTTTTGCTTTCTGAAAACCCTAAATCTGAAGATTTTCTAATAGGTACATCTTCAGATTTAGGCTTTTCAAAAAGCAAAATTATGTACGCAAAGGAATACTTAACAATTAAGGCATTTTCTTACCCACAATAAAGGCAAAAAGCTCTTGCTTCTTAAAATAGTTACAGATGGTGCATTACAATTTCATATGAACGCACACATACACGCACACACACACACACACCCCTACACACACTCACACCCACACACATACACCCTCCCATCACACGTACTTTTTATGTTATTTTTTCATACTTTCCTCATAAACTCTTCATGGCAATCTAATTATGTTTACGACTTTAAATATGGCTACTAAATATTCACAGTTTATATAAGGGGATCAAATGTAATCCGAGATACAGGTTTACCACCTAGTTCGGATGCAGATAGTCCTAAACTTTGTATATTACAAACTTTAAGCCATTATTTACTGTATATTGTCATTGTCAAATATTAAATTTTTGTAATACGTGTTCTTATTTTGGTGAATAAATAAAATTAAATTTGCGGGATCAACTGACTTGCTTGTCCCTCAAAACTTCACGAAAGCATGTTGCTTCACAACCTACTTGTACGGTTAACAAGAGATAAATGAGAGATTAAACTTTCAGACGCTACTGTGCAAAACAGGTTTTTGGCTATTATGAAGCAAAATACTCGGAGGAGCTCGAGGCTAAGTAATAACAGCCGAACGGGTCGATTCATCAGGTTAAGCTACGCTTGCCGGGGTTGGTCTGTGAATGAATCTTTACATACCGAAACTTTTCCGTGGCTTGGAAAGCACGTTAAGCCGTTGGTCCCGGCTGTCATTCGTGGATCTTTGACAGTCGTTACGGGTCGTCAGAAGCCCGAAACTCTGACAACCATTCTTATTAAGGGATATCGTATTATCCAGTAACTGGGTTGTGGAGGTCAGATAAGCAGTCGCTCCATGTAAAATAGTGATGTTCAGCTGCATCCGGTTAGATTGGAAGCCGACCCCAATATAGTTGGCTAGGCAGATTGATGAAGCAAAATCTTAAGCATCTGCTGTTCCTTTTAATAAACGCAATAAGGGAATTCGTCAAGAAGATCAGCAGTAGAAGCATTATATAATACATAGCATAAATCAGCCTTTAATGTTCCCACTGCAGGAACACAGGCTTCCTCTTTCTGTGAGAGGGAGTGAGCCGTAATCCACCACGCGGGCCCAGTGCAGGTTGGTGGATGTCACAAGTCTTCGAATTTTTTGTTCTAGGACATGCCGGTTTTCTCATGATGTTTTCCTTCACCGTTTTGAGAACAGTGGTGATTAAATAATTTCAAAGAAAAGTGCTTGCTTGGGTTCGAACCCACGACCTATTTACTCGTAATTTGTGGCTGTTATCACTAGGCCACCACTGCTCGCTTTATAGCAGCATTATACATAATATTCAATCTATTGAATTGGTTTGGTTCCGAAGGTAATATTGAAGTGAAAACTTCTTTAGGCGCGTTGGGCATTTTTGAAATAGGAAAAAACAACTGATTTCGAGACACTGTAACGCAATTTACCGACACCGTGTAAAAGACGTCAACGCGTTGATTAATGATTACCGCGGTGCCGATTTTTTCAAGTTTTCACTTCTGCCGGCACTCCCGGAGTGC
Organism: Agrochola lychnidis; assembly: GCA_963680765.1. Classification (NCBI taxonomy): domain Eukaryota; kingdom Metazoa; phylum Arthropoda; class Insecta; order Lepidoptera; family Noctuidae; genus Agrochola; species Agrochola lychnidis. Next base: position 13,988,711 of record OY796864.1, read on the forward strand.
CACTGTTTTTTTGAACCACAACGGGGAAGCTCTTGGCCTTCCCATCTCACCTGATGGTAAGTGATGATCAGGCCGAAGATGGATGTGAGCTTCACCCGGAAACCTCAACCACAGAGGAACTGGCTATCTTACCTCTAACTGCCGTAACACAACAATGCAGTTATCATTGTGCTAAAGGGACAGACTTAGATAAGATGGTGGTAGCTAGCCAGGCGGACTTAGAACAAGCCCTACCACCAACCAAACCGAGCAGAAAATTTTCCTCGCTGAGAATCGACCCCGGGCGGCTGGTTTGAGACAGGTGGTCTTACCACTAGACCCTGTGAGGTGGTTAAAAAATACCTATTGCAAAAGTGGAGCCAGCTATATGTAATTAATAATCCCTTCGGACGAGGTGGTCATATAATTAAAATAGGAACTAACAAGTAAGTTCATTTAATCATTAAATAATTAACTTACTTTAGGTGCGGAGATCTCGTGGAAGGAACTGGGGCGAGGAGCGGGCCCTGCTGCTACACAATCCACTGGCACACTGTAATCAGCGCAGAGAGCAGCCTGAAACAAAGGAAATTAGGTTTTAGAATAACATTACAGAGTCTGTTTTCATCTGAAAAATATTTTTAAAGTAGGTGGTCCTGTAAAGATTTAGTATAGTATTTTCAGTTGTTGTTTTGTTAGTATTAAGTATGAATAGGGGCTTATCTTCATAACGTCGATGGTGGCAAAGCTGACTCATAAATAAAGAGCTTATTGTAATCTGATATCGTCCCATAGCAACAGATTAGCGGTCATACGCTAAGAAGCTTTTGTTTTATTCTACGATTAATATTATTAGTAGGTTTTTTTTTTCGTTCTAACGTTGCTGTCGTCCAAACACTAAACTGTTGCTTCATCTTTGTGATTCATGATTTTTTTTAAAGAAGTATAGAAAATTACTAACATCATAATCCTATACTTTTATTTTATTTGTAATCACGTTCTCGAAAACGGCTCTAACGATTTCGATGAAAGTTGAAAGGTTTACGGGGGCGAAAAATCGATCTAGCTAGGTCTCATATCTGGGAAAATTCGTTTTCTTTGTATTTTCACCCGAGCAGAGCTCGGTTGCTCAAAGTTTAGAACAATAGGGCTACCTTAAAATGCTGCTGTCATTTTTGTCATGCCATCAACGCAATAGAAGTCAAAATCGGTTGAACGGACTGTAAAAAAGTTTTGTATTTAAATGTCTAATCTTATTTTAAAAGCAGTATAGTATGTTTTTAATATCTACAATAAACGGGAACATAATTTCTTTAACAAAGTATGAATAATGTGTTATTGTTTCAATATTAATTATTATCTTAAAATAGTAAAGTCACCGTGGCGTTAAAGATATTTTAATGAAAAAAACATACGATGTTTACATTAATATTGTTTCGTTCATTAAAAAAAAAAACAACTTAATCAAGTAATGTCTTATTTGATAGCCCATGACATGAGACATGTTTCCTATAATTTACGACCTTTGGCCACTGAAATTAATAAATTGTGCAATAGATAAGCGTTATCAGCTCAAAGTAACAGCTTATCTTTAATTATATTGACCATATTCTCAAGACAAAATATTTATATGTTATCATCTTATTACAAAGTTATCTCAGCGGATTACGTAGCGTTACGGAATTTTTCTGATTTATAATCTAGCTAGATGTATAAGTAAGTACACGTGCACTTAAGTGATGAATCATTTATGTAAATCTAAACTAATAATCAGTGATCGGAATAGGCTGACTATATTTGCCTAAACTTCGGAGAACGGAGACAGAAAGTGGAGACTTCCTTACGACTATTTATTTTTTCCCGGGATTCAAGAAAAATCTTCAGTAAGTTGAAAATAAGCTTTATTAAGATGTGTAAAGGCTATTTTTAAATAAACTTGCAATTATCAAATTTTCGGAATTTTCACATAAAATCCCGAAATGAGTAATCTAACATTAATTCATGTATTTGAATTATACTTACGATCCAACTAACCGTTGTATCAAATCATTGAATGCATTACATTTTGTCAATAAGTAGGTATATATTTTACTTTTTTTATGCAAAATGCACAATTTTTTTTAGTCAACAAAAAAATTATATATAAAGCTTATTTTCAACTTACTGAAGATTTTTCCCGAATCCCGGGAAAAAAAATACAGTCGTAAGGAAGTCTCCATTTTCTGTCTCTGTTCTCCGAAGTTTAGGCAAATATAGTCAGCCTATTCTGATCACTGCTAATAATATAAAGAGATAAGATTTGATTTATTGGATGTTTGTAATGAATAAACTCAAAAACTACTGGACCGATTTTAAAAATTCTTTCACCTATAGAATGCTATTTTAACACTGAGTAACATAGGCTATAATTTATTAAGATATCACGCGGACGAAGCCGCTGGCAGAAGCTAATGATAATTATATTATTATTATTTATTTAAATCCATCCAAAGGTTGTCTGTAAAAGATCGCTTTTAGCGATAAGACCGCCCATTGTGTCACCCAATGTAAAATTTCTAAATTAATATCTGTAATTTTTATGGTGTACATAATAAAGAATATTCTATCTATCTATATTTAAACTGGTCAAGGGGGAAGCCCACAACACTAGATCATCATCAACTTCATCAGTGACCAATGTCGTGATCAAATCTACATATATCAATAATCTTTCCTTAATATAAATTTGAAAGTTGAATACGGCTCTATTCTCAGCATCCTTATTTCTTAGCACCTTAAACCAATATCATAGAATACTTTCAGTCACTTCCTGAAAAAACTGTCAAGATACCTCATCCTACCAAAGTAACGCTATGTCCATTTCTACCTTCCCTTTTTAAAGTAGGCAATGCCCAAAGGTCGGCAAAGTTATCTAAAGCTGCCCCAAACATATTCAAATAATTCTATTGAACCCATACAAGCATTAATTGGTTCCTAAATGTATAACCACTGAACCAACAAAAGAACTCAACATGTTAGCACATAATAGGATCCTTAAATTTGTTAAAACGTCCATTAAGATTAATGCCCATTGTAACGGGCGGCCAGAAACCGTTCGCTAAAGAAAATTCATTACCGAGTGAAAACGTAAAACAAACAAATCGGGCAAACTAAATATCGCCTGGAACCAATAAAAGCGTAGAGGGGACATAAAAGGACCTCACCCTCATTTGCAAGGAGTCGAAATTAATTGGGCGCAATTATCTTTTTGTTTTGCCCCGAAATGAAACCGTCTGTGGCGATTAATTATAACACTGCCAAGTTTAGCAGTTAAAGTATTTCTTCATAATACAATACATTCGTAAAGCTTTCGCGCTTCGAAGTTTCATTAAACAGGACCAATTTAATGGTTTCCAGAATTTCTTCGAATAGTTCGCGATATGAAAGTTGCTTTGTTATTTAATGTACCGCACCAAGTGAAATTGAATTTCAATTAATTAAGAATAATAAATTGACTTTTCGTTACATTAATTTACGAAAATAGACTTTTAATTATTCGTTCTTCTTCAGATCCCAAGTAAACATTGGCTAAGCACTTAATGGAATCGAAAACTTTTAGATTCTACGAACACTTATGAAGTATTTCAATCTAAAAATTGTTCTTAAAATATTCGTAAGATAATGATATATTGTAACGGGGTGTGCACATAAAAGACAGACGCGTATATCGTCGCTCGGCATCCAATACCGCGAATGTGACATTTTTGACGAAAATCTGATTTTTGTCGTTCGTTTCGTTTTTTTACAAATACGTGATCCTGCATTTAAAAATGATTTTCGTCAAAAATGTCTCATTCGCGGTATTCGATGCCGAACGACGATATTGTTTTTAAGTCGGATGATTCGCGATGTTTGCCTTCTGAAAATATCGTCGGTTGTTGAGGTGAGAGAGCTCGCGAGCGGCTCGTTCGTAAATGTTTACACACCCTTAGGCTGTCGACGACATTATGGAGAAGCGCATAGTTATGTTATTGAGTTATGCAGACTGGATGACGGAGATATTGAACGTCTGGCTATTGCGCCTGATATGTCGATACTTTGGAAATACAAGTTCAGAGTCTGGAAATTTCAAAAACAATGGCGGAGAATTTAAAATTAAATGCACTAATCTTTTTATCGAGTCATCGTGTAAACAACATAATTCTGTTATTTTCCTATCTAGTTAAACTGTGAGTAATCAAACCCAACTTTCCTCGTATTTTCCTTAAAACTTGAAGGGTAAGAGTAAAAGTTGAAGTGGAAGCAAAAATCAGTGAGAGGTCCCCCTCAAATCAGATTATTATGAGTCACGAGTCAGTAGAGCGGATAGATAAAATTATCAACGACAAAGGGAGGAACATTGCCCCAGCAAATAGCTAATTATTTTATCAACTGTCCACAGTGCCGTGACGCGTTCAATTGAAAGGGAAGTTACTTTTAAGTAGAGAGGAAATTTAAATGAACTGCTGGTAAGTACTTTAGTGAAGAAAGAGTGTGAGTCATGCTTTTAGTAATAGTTAATATATTCTTTATTGCCCTAGGTAACAAACTGTATATTTTTCGGTTCTATTTCATTTATTTATAGGAGAACCAACAGCTATAACAAATGGATAACAATTATTTAAGTAACATAGAGCCAATTACAGGTTTTCACGGGTAAAAACAGAAAAAGTAGTAGAAATCTTAGGATCACTAATAAGCACGATAAAAAAGATTAAGTATACATATTTCATATACAATAAGCACAATGCACTTTTTGGAGAGCTCGTGGCTAAGTAATAATAGCCGCACGGGTCGATCCAACAGCTTAAGCTACGCTTGCCGGGGTTGGTCCGTGGATGGGTGACCGTTTTTACATACCGAGACTCCTCCGTGCCTCGGAAAGCACGTTAAGCCGTTGGTGCCGGTTGTCATTTGTAGATCTTTGACAGTTGTTATGGGTCGTCAGAAGCCCGAAAGTCTGACAACCAGTCTTACCAAGGGGTATCGTGTTACCCAGTACTTAACTGGGTTGTGGAGGTCAGATAGGCAGTCGCTCCATGTAAAATACTGGTATTCAGCTGCATCCGGTTAGACTGGAAGCCGACCCCAACATAGTTGGGAAAAGGCTAGGCAGATGATGAAGCACTATGCACTTTTTAAAAAGTCAGCGTTCAGCCGAGCGCGTGCAGAATAGGTTATGATGGTAAATGGGTCAAATGAGAACTCTTTACAAAGAATTTTAAAGTCCTTACTCGCTCGCACCTTGTATGAGTTTTGCCTGTAGTTAGAAGAGGTAAAAGGAACGGAGATGGGTGGATTCAATCAAACTGATCTCTGAGGAACATTGAAACGTAGTTTATGTACGAGATCAGGGCCGTCAATCTCATTAGATATAATTTTTAAAAGGAAAATGCAATCTGCTAGTCGACGACGATTTAAGAGTGGCTGTAAATGAAATTTCTTGCAAAGACTTATGTAATTTTATTATTTTATTAAATATCTCGGGACCCTGGGGTCCCGGACCTTTGGAAGGCATACGAGGGGTCAAAGCCAACTCACAGAGGCCCCTTAGACATTTTTAAGTATTGAGGCACCAACCGACGATTATCCCTGTTCGCACTATGCAAGGGCACCCAAGGACAACCCCCGGTTGGTGTAGGACTATTGCAGAATATGGAAACAAAGATATTGGACTATGGGTTTGGGTGGCTTAAGTGGACTGGTTACCTGAAGCTATGGAAGGACTATGGCCCCTGCCTGATCAATGTTTAAATGTACACGGATAAAATGGCAGGGGGTGACTTGCACGCTCAATAATGGGCCCCCGAAAACGGTCGCTAGCACGCAGTGTCGTAGCGACAAGGGGGCAACACGTCCTGAGGTGCTTATGAGGAGTGGAGGGGTATTCCACGGCTATCAGGACAATCCCGGAAGTACGGTCAAGATCCCTACCAGCATCTTACTGGAATGCTTCCTTCCTCCGAGCACGTTTGCTCTTGCGAATCTCCACTCAAGCCGGCCAATTAAGGCAAGAATGAGGCGGGAGCTCTGTTCCTCATCAGTGTTCACTCCAGCCGGCCAATAAAGGCAAGCCAGAGGTGAGGAACAAGACTTCTCCCGGGAGATAGGGTCCGTGGGGTCGCTACTGCCCAACAGCTCGCCACATGCTGCCCTGCGGGTTTTTGTATCTCTCTTGGTCTGGCTCCTAATCCCAGACCCGTTCCGGCAAAGTAAACTCTACTGGCACAGGCCTAGAATTCGGAGCGCGCAAGCCCCACCACGACGTCAACGTAGAGATACGGCGGTGGGGTAATTTTATTTATTATTAACCTACTGTAGTAAGGTAAAACAACCTACAGACGGGTAGATAACCTTTATTTGATAGAAGTTTTAAAGAATGACCAAACGATTACTTCCACCATACGAGTAACTAAAAAAAAAACATATGACATTGCTTCAACCAACAGCGGTTGTCACAATATAGGCACCGAGCAGCAAAATAGTACATCCCTTATCACCCCGTAGGTCCTATAATTGGCTATTACAGGATTATATCAGGCGAATGGACAGCGCCATCTATGTATGCACGTATGCACTAATATGATCTAACTGCGCAAGCCTGATTAGACGGTCCATCAGTCGGTGTAAACCCAATAATTCCCGGTAATTTTAAAGGGAAGGACTAGTCTACTCCGTTTGATATCGCACGACCAGTTTTCAAATGTTATGTTTTAGCAAAATGCCGTGGAAATAGTGCGTAGAATAAAATAAAACATTTCTTATTTGGTTTAGGACAATACTTAGTTCAATGGTCCTTTCAAAGGCCTTGACTAGGGTTGAAAAATTACGTAATTTTACGGAAAACGCTGGTAAAATACAGGTATTTTACGGTCATTTATATAAATTACGGTAAAATTACCGGCGACTTATGAAGTTTTCAATTTTAATTTGTGCTGTCCTCTGCTTTGCCTCTGCTTTGCCTCTGCACATATTATTATAATCTATGACATGGTGTGATTCATATCTTGGGATTCTTGACTTGAGAATTAAGTTTTAGGGATTGGATTTTTAGTACGCATGAGTCGCTTATATCGCTGGCAAATTTCATTCAAATACATTTATCCGTTAATAGTGAAGTAGTGACATACACATGATACACACAAACATACTCACTTCCATATTTGTAGTGTTTTAGTGGGTATGACTGTATGAGTATGTTTACGTTTTTTAACAAAAATTACCATGTGCTACCGTAAAATACCGTAAATTATGTAAATAACATTTTTTACCGTATTATACCAGGGTAATTTTACCATTTTATATCCCTAACCTTGACACAGTAATTGAATATCTGTTGCAGATGTTATAATAACTGTACTTTGCTGGTAAAGAATGAAAGCCTTAAAAGAATATAGGTAGGTAAATAATATAAATATTTCCTTGAACCTAATCCTATATATCAGGGACGGCTGGTCGATGTTGGCGGTTTCAAAACCTGTGGTTGGGGTGTCTGAGCGAAACGAGATTTCTAACCACGATCTGTTTTTGAAACATGCAAGCCTATACATATAAATACAGATTTTAGTATCAAGCAAGGATATAATGAAACGAGATATTTTACTGCATGTGTAATGTCCTAAGAATGCGAGCCTTGTACGGGAATTTCTTATAGCAATAAATATTGTACAACAGCGAAGGCTGTAATGTTTAACTTGTTGGTGAAAGTCCTCGAAATCTGTTGACCAACCTTTAATAATGGAAAGGCATTCGAAAATGTGGACAGAATATTTGAGTCAAATCGGTAGTTGTAAATGTAAACGTGTTTACACAAGACATACAGGTAGGTTGTAGTACATCATTATCTCATTAAGCAACAAAATGAGAAAGGAAAAGTGTGGGATGGACGAAACAAGAGATGGAAAATACGAAAAGTCGATTGCAGTTTCATTTAGGACTCTAGTATATCACAAGGCGAAAGTTTGTGAGTGTGTGTATGTCTGTCTCTTCTTCACGCTCAAACGGCTGGACCAATTTTTATGAAATTTGGAACACAGATAGTTTATAACCTGGATTAACACATAGAATACATTTGTGGATATGATAATTATTTAGATTGATTACAGTTGTATAATCAACAATCATATAATTGCGTTTTATTAAAATAGGTTTTTTACTTTTATTAATTTATTTATTTTTTGTATAGATTCTTTTCTACATATTTTGTGAATGTGAGAACGCTGTAGGCTTAGTGGATTGTAGACCTGTTGACCATTTTCTATTTTGTTAAGTACTTGGTACTTATTGAAAGACCTACACTGTCCTCCCATACCTAGAAACACTGTTATATGAAAGTATAGTAAAAGCCAATTATTTTTAAAAGAGTACCTAACCGTGGAGTTTCTTGCCGGCTCTTCTCCATAGGAAACGACCAATTGGAACCGTGCACCTAGCTTCTGACGTTTCATAAGTGCCCATGTAGGTTTATGTGAAATAAAATATTTTGATTTTGAATACTTTTTATCTCAATATTCCCACAGGATCGAGACTTACGCGGGCGAAACCGCGGAGCGCAGCTAGTTTTAATATAAATTATATCTGTGCTAAAATATTGTTCTACCACCAACGCAGATTCGCTTCTAATACACTATCAAAAACGCACTCGATTAAAACATTATAATCATAGCACACGCTCACAAGCTTTCATACCCATCCTATACTATTAAACGAGCAATATTTGTATAAATTATTTGTAATCACGTTCTCGAAAACAGCTCTAACGATATCGATGAAAGTTGCAATATAAGGGTTTACGGGGCAAAAAATCGATCTAGCTAGGTCTCATATCTGGAAAAATTCGTTTCTCCGTATTTTCACCCGTGCAGAGAGCTCTATCGCCCAAAATTTGGAACAAGATGGCTACCTTACATGGCATCATGGAATTAGTAAGTACCTACCTACTATCATGGCAACATAGAATTAGTATGAACTATCCTTTACTAGTAAATGAGCATTCTCTATTTTCAACCGAGCAGAGCTCGGTCGACCAGGTATTTGACATAATATAACGAACAATAGAACTTCAAGCTACTCAATACCATTACAACCATAGCACCCTGATTTATTAACCTCCAAATTCATAGGTTTAATGGCGCGAAATGAACGATAAAGATTAGCCCTCATGAATATTAACAACGTCAAGTTTCTGATCCGAACCGAATCTACATTGATAATGGAGGGTCATCGTATAAACTTGAAACAGTCGGACTCAAATTCAGGATGAATTTCAATGATAAAAGCTGGGCAACGTCGAGCGAACAAAGCGAAGGCGATAATATTATTTTTGTGAACTATTGGGATATGATTTGTAATGGTCTGGGTTTAGTGGAAATAACCTTTGATAATTATGACCGTGTATACTTCAGATTGGACCTAACTGGTGCCACGATAAAGAAAATAATGTAAACAAAAGCCAAAATGTGGTAATTAATGGAAATCAAGTTAAACAACGCAAACGGATTTTTAAAATTAACGAAAAGTGTTTTTGGTCATAATTTTATCAATTCAACATCTGTAGCTTCACCAGGATGCAAATTCAATAGCTTCAATAAACAAGCCTACCTGAATAATCTGGCATAGTTCACCAGGTGCATAATGCATGCTTATATCATGCATAAGCCTAGCCACCGTAATCCGAGATACGCCGTAAGTCATGCTCAGGGCATCCGTAACAAAGGATTTGTCGACCAACACCCCACCTGTGCTTGATATTGATCTCTGCTTAGTCCACATCAAATAAATGGGATCTATCACCCCGACATATCCTATTGTATCTATCAATGGACATCAATTTGATTCGGACCGGTAATTCAATTATTATCATTGAGTTGTGTAATACTGCGTGTAAACTATGGTACTCATGTAGCTCTAAATTCGGTATTACGTACTTATGTAGAATTTATCGCATTTAATTTACTTTATTCAAGATTTCTCTTTTCTGTAACAACTTTACAACTTGCTGCTTGTAGACTTTAAAATAAAGTAAACATCACTAATAAAAAATTATCATATTCTTCTATGTTAAAGGGTTTGGTTTCCGCACTTAGTCCGTAAGGTGGACCATTGTGCGTGTATATATCATATTCTTATAACATTACTTAATCATGAAAAATAAATGTCAATCAATCTGACTCATTTGATGTCAAAATAGGTAACACAAAAAAAGATATACCCTTACTTCAACTGAAACACCTGTTGATAAAAACAGAAGCCACGAGTACTTTACATATATGTATAATAAGCAATACTCTCATTTCATATCTAACAGCGGATAAGTAGAAAGAATATACCAACAACATGTTTCCTCTTACAACTAAACTAACACACATAACACGGTAATCATACACAGCACAGTTTATACCTAGAATCTAAAATCTGCATGAACATAGCTGAAATACTAAACTATCTGAATTAACTACAAAATGTTAAAACAAATATTTTTGATGACGCATCCGATACCAAAGCAGATAACATAAAAAAGGAAAAACCCATAGGTACTCAAACTGGGAAACTGGATGATAAAACAGTTGATAATCAAAAACCTATAGAAAAATCAGCAACAATATCATTTGATAACACGATATGACCATCTTACAATACAACGTTAAAGTAGAAAGAAAATACCAACAACATGTTGTCTCATCTGACACCCAAACTAACACACACGACACAGCAACCACACACAGTACAGTTATACCTAGAACCTCATACCTGCTCGGACATAGCTGAAATACTAGACGGTCTGAAATTTAATTAACTACCCCAAGCGGTGAAACCCTCTTGGTTGACTGTCATGGTTTAGATAACAGTAGAGACCACATGAGGATGATCGCAATTTCATTGATCGTCACTTTGATGTTGACGGTTGTAGACAACCGGAATTTACGGGGTAAACAGGTACTGATGAATTTTATGGTGTATGTACTTAGATTATACATAGTGATACAGATCATATTACTGCACACACTCTTCTGGGTATCCATTACGGAGAACAAAATTTTGTTGATTTTATAAAGCGTTTTGAATTAATAAGAAGTGAAGTAACAAGAACTAAGAAGTAGCAGGTAAAGAAGCAAATATTGCTTTGAAAAACAAATGGAAAAAAAATAGCAAAACAACTCCTGAACTAATCAAGCGTGTTTTGGTATTAAACAACAAAGTTGTAAACAATTTTCCGTGTAATACAAATGTTATTTTTTTTATCTCACAAATCCCCCAGTCAATGAAGTTACTTAACTTACTCAATAAATACAATATGGACTAACGTCGGACGGAAGCTTAATATGAAAGTTTAACTAGCTCGGCAGGACGTCGATTTACTATCTACGTAATACTATGTATATTGGTAACTGTGAATCGATTAATACCACATGTTACGTGTAGTCTGTAGGACTAACTATAGTAGGAACTCCAAAAGGGAGGTTCCGCTAGGAGTTATATTAGCTTCCAGCCTCTATACGATAGCTTCGTTTATACTATAGAAATGTTCGTTGAATTTGTCAGTGGGCCGAATTTACACTAAAATTACTATTATTAGCATATATTTTTTTTAACATACCTATTGTTTTTGTATTTTTAAGTGAAAACTTCTTTAGGCGCATTGGGCATTTTTGAGATGGGACTAAACCATTGATATCGCGACACCATGACGACACCTCATTTTTGTAAACGCGATTGTGCTCTTTATTCATATTACATTATGGATCAATGTTCTATGTAAGTATTTTTACTTTAAAGGTTTTGTGAACGCGATTATGCTCTTTATTTATATTACGTTACGGATCAGTGTTCTATGCAAATATTTTTACTTTAAAGGTTTCGGAAGTATTATAATTTGTAAACGCGATTGTGATCTTTATTAAGATAAAATTACGGACAAATGTTCTATACAAGTATTTTTCTTTCACCAGGCGATCTTGTTCAAGTTTTCACTTCTGTCGACACTCCCGGAGTGTCACCACTTTTTTATTCAGGAACCATTGTAGCTTTGATTATGTAAGTTCCAATTCTATTCTGGTTTAAATTCTATAGGAAAATCCCTTATATATTATAACCAATATTATACTCGTCTTCATTTTAACTCTACACAATTTTCTCTTCATAAAATCAAATACGTATCTAAAAGGAGACTGTATTTTAACCGAGCAATACCGATATAAAATTTTATGTCCGATATTAAACGGAATAAAATCCGTCATAAAATGCTTAGGTAAAATGCTTGGGATACACAAATCATGACTTTTATTATAACCTTGCAGAAAACTAATAATTTAGTCAAACGTGTCCTGGTAGAAAAGTATATTACGATCGAGATAATAACGTTCAAACTGTTACTTTCAGCATCAGGCCTTTTTTTTTTTTTTTTTTTTGGGTGGGAAATCATCAAATAACTTCTCCCGCTCTGGGCGGAGCGGGAGGGCGTGTCAGACTCTTACTGACTAAAACCCACCCGTGTTCCTTCAGTTGCCGTGTTGCCAGGGGGCCACGATTTCCCTATCGGTTTTCTTCGAACCCCTTCAGCATCAGGCCGCGTCTTATTTAAAAGCGATCGTTTCGCGAATACGCGATCGGTCGTGTGCAAATGTCACTTTTTATTCGGAAATGCGGAAGGCGCATTCTGTCCAGGGATGTTACGGAGTTTCGGTTCCGGTTCCGAAAGGTCGGAACTTCCGATTAATTTTACACCTCCGATTCCGACTTATGTTCCGATAATTTTAAATCGGAGTTATACCGAAGTTCGAAACGCAGCGATACACGTGACTAGAGCGCATACAAACAAGAGTGTAATTTTAGTTTATTTTGTACACGCTCGCGCTCAAAGTCTCAGTTTATTGTTTTGTTTGTGGATTTTATAATATTTGACTGATTAAAGAGACTGAATTATATTTCAATTGTTTCATTAAACCTTCCCATAACACATTTTTCTTCTACTCCCACCTTCTACTCCGGTTCCGGTTCCGGAATTCTGTCGGCAAGACCACGCGTTTAGCTTCATCGAACAAAAAGTGACATATGAGCGTGACGGTCGCTGTTAAATAAGATGCGGTTATAGACTTGATCTAAAAGTCGGACCATAGGCAATTCCATTTGCCTGCGATAAAGGTACAACTTAAGATCCCTAACCATGCATGACCTTTTCGTATATTTTTATTTAATAAACCATTCACAAGCACCTGCATTAAAAATTGCACCTTCGATATTCTTATTAACATAATTTATTATCTTCTCAAAATAATTAATTCCATCCTCGTGTCGTACTTATCCACCAGCTGCTTATTTAAGAACATGTTATACGTCAATAAAGGGAAACAAGTTATTAAATTATTGTAACGAGCTATAAAATTGTAGGTACCTATGTGCTTTGCACATCCTTCTCTCGCACGAACTATATTTTATTTTAAAGTACAAATTGTACCCTAAAGTACATTTTTTTAGTCTTGTAAGAAGTATAATTGGATTTTTTTTATCGAATTATTAAAAAAAAAGTGTTTTTTTTTTTTTTTAATAATCGTATTTTTTACACATGTGACGATGTCAATCCCATCATGCTTTTACAAATAACGATTAACTCCTCAACTAAATTACTTAATCTTAGTCACACAAAACATAACAAAAAAATTTTTTTACTCGTCTGTATGTCCTCCCCTTTACGGATCTGCATCATTGTACAACAACTATGGTATATGCGACGATCCTTCAAAGTACATCCAAGTGCATAAAGGTACATAATACACGGTCCAAACTAAATCACCTAACAATACAGGTTGCAACCATTGTGAATTACTGAAGCGATAAGATAATGGCTGACCCATCACTATCACATCATTGGATTATGGATGTGTAAATCATCTCCACTCTGATAAGTATTGATAAATTAATGGTTGTTCATTAAAATGGCTTATTTATTTTGCGGGATTGAATTTCGCTAGTACCTATTAACTTTGATGAGTCATATTTTAGGAGTGTACTCATTTGTATCGTCATTTTTAATAAGTTACTGGAAAATACCAGATCTTATAATATTGTATGTTAATAATGTGAAATTCCATTCACAACAATATGAATCACTGCTAAATTCACAGATTAATTTAATTTCTCCGCAGAAAAATACTTGGAATTATAAAAGGCTAAACTTGAATCATATTTCTCTTAAATTAAATCATGATGAAAACGAAAAACGTCGAACATATACCTACAACAGCTGTGTCGACCAGACAATAAAATTGCTTTTCACGAAAACCATTAGCCCATCCGCGACAAACCAGCAAATTCCCCCTACAAGTATGAAATCCCACAGAACTGGACCTATATTATCTACGACTGCACTATCTGAAACCGCAAACCACGAAACAAGGATACCTCATTTAATTACATGTTTTGTGCCAGCAATACCTTCACAATCATGATTTAATAATGGCACAAATGGATTAAGCCTGTATACGGTAGCACAAACGTATAGACAGCTGTTAATAATGAAATTGTTCTATCGATCTGTTCATTGTTTTGGTCTGTAAATAATCGTTTGTGAAATTAGCATTGCTGTAATGGTAGTTGTTGATACTGATTTGTTTGATGTCATAATCGGATTGCGCGATGTATTGGAATCTGATTTTATATTTGGACTGGACTGAATTGTGAACACACTGTGGATGGAAATGGTTGAGGAATTTGTTGTCTGTAATTGTTCGATTTAGAATCGAATAGGATAATGATTTTTTTAATTTGGTAAACCAGAAAAGTGTGCATCAAACCTGCAATTATTTTTAATCGTAAATCAACATTCTTGACCTCCACAACCCAATTACCTACTGGATAACACGATACCCCTTTAAAATTGGTTATCAAACTTTTGGGCTTCTGATTACCCGTAACGACTGTCAAAAATTTACGAATGACAGCCGGGACCAACGGCTTAACATGCTTTCCGAGGCACAGACGAGTCTCGATATGTAACGGATGGTCACCCATCTACGAACCAACCGCGGCAAGCGTAGCTTAACCTCCGATCGACCCATGCGGCTGTTATTAGCCACGAGCCCCTCAAAACATAAGCCATTGAAAGGAAACGTACAGCTGAAACCATTCCCCGACTAATAATCATGATCAAAACTTTGATCCAGCCCGTCCCATCCTTGATGTCCTCCCTCCGGTTGACGCCCTAAGCCGAGGTTTGTACCCCACAGGAGGTGCCCTTGGCGAGCATTCATCTAGTTTTAATTAGCATAGTTGAATAACCCCTAGCTGGAGGTTTTAAGTGTAGTAGCTTAAGGCACCCACAGGAAAGCCCGGTTAAGTAGTTATGATCTCATCAAAAACATAAATGTGAAAATGGGAGCCAAATTCCATAAATCTGGTTGTCGACTTCGCCGACAAAAGAATTGAAATCTAAATGGGTGCCAAGTTCTGTAGATAATCCTGAAATTTATTTATAAGAACATGCAACTTTCTAAAATAAAATTAAAACACAAATTCTTGTTTTTTCTGCTATAACAATGTTTGCTATTTAAAAATATAACTTCTTAAATTTGAACAGTCGAACTATTTACACAAAGCACTTAGGATAAATTGAAGCTCAAGATTTGACTTGGCTAGTTTTTACATACAAGTTATCTTATATTTGGCTAATCAATTTATCATCTTTATATTTGTCTACAGTGTCGCGGTGCAAAAGAACTAAAACAAACAGGGTAACTTTTTTATGCTGGTGTGCATTACAGCTACGTCTTACACTCGCGCCACGTCATTGTGCTGTAATTTTACTTTTTTAGTGTGCGTGCATTAAGCGGCTAACAGTTGGACGCTATTTTTTTATCGAGTTTACAGCTTTGACTGTCTACCTAGGCATATTTAATTATTACTATTTAATTTTAAGTAGGCACTCAACATCAAATAAGTAATTCATGATGTGCTTACCTGTAAGAAATTTGTACACTAGTCTATAAGTTTATTGCATGTATCTCATATCTTTGTATCGGTGTACTTAATTGTTGGTGAGCCAAATAAATAAAGTAAAATATTCATATTTTTGTTCTTTATGTTATGCGCAAGTTACTGTTTCTTATTGTAACTGTTTACAGCTTTGACTGTCTACCTAGGCGTATTTATATATTTGTTCTTTATGTTATGCGCAAGTTACTGTTTCTTATTGTAACTGTAAGGTCAAAATATCTTCTTTCTCTAAAATTTCAGCTTGCTGGTAAAAACTAGCCAAGTCAAATCTTGAGCTTCAATTTATCCTAAGTGCTTTGTGTAAATAATTCGACTGTTCAAATTTAAGAAGTTATATTTTAAATAGCAAACATTGTTATAGCAGAAAAAACAAGAATTTGTGTTTTAATTTTATTTTAGAAAGTTGCATGTTCTTATAAATAAATTTCAGGATTATCTACAGAACTTGGCACCCATTTAGATTTCAATTCTTTTGTCGGCGAAGTCGACAACCATATTTATGGAATTTGGCTCCCATTTTCACATTTATGTTTTTGATGGGATATCATTACTTTTTGTAAAGAAATTATTATTATTCGTCAATCAAACGTGATCTATTAAATTCTTTTTGTAAATATGCGTAGCAATATTGTGTAAGAATGTAGGTATTTCTTTCGTAACAATTGTTACAATTTTCCGCAATGATGTCAGATCGCTGAGCCGGCGCGGCAAGTATTATTATTAAAAAAAACGTGTACAGTCGGGGAGCCTTATGGTTATGTCGTATGGTATTTTACTGTGGGGTCGGGCTGCTGACATTGAATCCATCTTTATTTTGCAAAAGAGAGCTATCAGAGCCTTTTATAATCTACGTCGCCGCGAATCACTCAGGAAACTTTTTAAAAGGATTAATATTATGACGGTACCTTGCCAATTCATTTATGAAAATATTATGTATGTAAGGAAAAATCCACATCTCTTTGATAAAATAAGTGATAGACATAATTTTAATACTAGAAATAAAGATAAACTAGATCAACCATTTTTTAGATTATCTTAAGTACATACATCTTTTATGGGGTACTGTGTTAAATGTTACAACAAAATACCTTGTGACATTTTGCAATTAAATGAAAGAAAATTTAAAACTCATATTAAAAATACACTTTGTAAACAAGCATATTACAAATTAGAGGATTATATCCAAGATAAGAGTGCTTGGAAACATGCTGGTCCTGCTCCATAGGACAATTTAGAATCAAGACAAAATCAAACTGTTTGCTAATTTAATTGTAAAATTTATTACTTTGTGTTTTATGACATTGATTTTACATTCTGTGATTACTTCCTCACACACTGACTTATTAATTGTAAAATTTTAGGAAAATCGTCTACTTTTACAATGTTTGTAAATATGTGAGCACCATGTTTCATTTTTAATTCTTTTTACCTATTGTGGTATAGTAATTTTATTCTAGGTGCACCGTCTTCACATATAATTATTATTTAACAAATGTACGTACATATACAAACAATTGTAAAACATTTTAAAAGAGTAACGGTGGAGTTTCTTGCCTATTCTTCTCCATACGAAAACTACCTTTTGGAAGGGGCGAATAGAATCAATTTTATTATTTTGTAATTTTTGACGTTCAAAAGTGCCATACATGGGCCTATTTGAAATTAATGATTTGACTTTGACCCCGTCAGGAACAAAGTTCCTTCTCACGTATGATTTAATTATTTAATTTTTGCAGCCGCCCCTTTTTTTTTTTAAGTATCTTCTCCCGCTCTGGGCGGAGCGGGAGGGCGTATCAGACTCTTACTGACTAAAACCCACCCGTGTTCCTTCGGTTGCCCTGTTGCCGGGGGCCACGATGTCCCTATCGGTTTTCTGTGAACCCCCGGCAGGCATTGGCCCTAGCGGATCCCGTCATTTCTGCTGACATCTCTTTGAGGCGCGCGTGGAACACAACGCGCCGTCGACCCAGGCTTGGTCCTTATCGGACGGCGAGCTACCCATTGCTCACCGTTCGCAAGCCCGCGCCTACGGTGGCCGGAAATCGGCTCGCGATTCCCGCCCCGGGCGTCTCCTCCTGCAGCGGTTAGGGGCGTGAGGGTGCGAACTTTGCCTCTACCTCACGCGTTCCGCCTCCTCCTTCGCGAGCATTACCGCTTCGCAGAAGGAGGTGACGGCCTGCCATTTCCTCTCGCTCCGTACCATGGCCTGAACCAGGGCCGGACGCGAGAGATCACCGCCGCCGTTGCAGCCGCCCCTTGGATTTACATTTTGACCTCACTATGGACTTAACTATTCGTAAGTTTATATAAAAAATTAAACGACAATAGTCCCTAAAACAATAGTCATACGATCTATCAATTCAAAAACGTCTCAAGCATAGTACCAACCTACCAACTACCTTGAACATACCAACCTGACGTTTGTAACAACGTTTTTCGAGATCAGTGAATGAATGAAATGAATTCACTGCCGCCTAACATTAGGGACCAAGATTTTGACACGTGACACATCAGTTGACTCGACGGGGTGTTTTGAATTCAGTCATGAAATTCAGGAATTTACATCAACTTTTGGCATTCGAATCAAAAATGTATAGTTAGCTGTCAAATTATAAGACGCTGGAGATCAGCGCCATCTGAAGTGAGCAAGTGGTAGTTTTTAACCCCATTTGAAAATTTGTCGTCATAACTGTCATTTTCATAGTTTTCGGGAGATAGTGCTGATATCGAATTAGATGGACATTCTGGATTTTAAGATGGCGGCTATTCCAAATAATAATAATATTGTAGATTGTCATAGACATCAATTTCATGCCAATTGTAAACTTGATAATCAAAATCCGTAAAAAAACGGACCTCTTAATTTCGTCAAGTTCGTCTGTCCGTGCGTCCGGATGTCATGCAGTCATTTAACATGGAGACTATTTACACTCTATCGATGAAAATTTTGAAAAAGGTGTATTTTTTGCACCGTTAAACAATGGTGTAGTGAAATTACGATAAACATAATAGTGGGGGTGGGATTCTCCATACTTACATATAACCGAGAGATGAAAAAAATCTATGCATATAAAGCGTGTATTGTTGGATCTCATAATTAAAATGTTAAGATGTTTCTAAGTGACTTTGCTTTTGAAATCAATAATTTTTGAGATACAGTTTATTTTCGGTTACAACCGCAGAATTAACTTTGTTTGTTATAGTTTTTTCGAGAAATACAAACTTATTTTTGCAGTCGATTAAATTGATACTATGCAATGTTTATGCGTAAATATTCATCCCAATTACGGAACCCTTCACTGTGCGTAGTCCGACATACACTTGGGCAGTTTTTTTAAAATTTCGTTTTGAAACTACCTCAAAAATAAACAATTTCTATTACTCGAGTAAAATTATCCTATTAAAAACAAATACTATCAAACTCATACAACTAAAAAAAAATGATTGTTGGTTTTATGAAACCACGGTAAAAGTGAAACTTTACACGGTCAGCTGCTGCAAACTATAGGCGCCGCCATATTGGCCTTGGCTGCTCTGACGATCGCCTTTCACTTTATCCCTACTCCGCGGCCGACCGACACGCGACATGCAACACACAGACGAAAAAGTTTGAGACGATGTAATAAAAGTTTCAATTTAAAAATATAGACGTCATTTAAAAGTGTTTGCGGAATACCTACCTAATTTATATAATTAATTTAAGATCATTCCCAAACAAAATTTTCTTAAGCCTACCTAAAAAATGTATACTAGGCATTCTATATCAGAAAGTATCAAAAATAAAATCCACAGTAAATAATTGTCCAAAAAATTAAAAATAATTTTGAACAACGTTCCGAATTTAAATTCAAATAAATAGAAACAATTCGGCGCGAAATTCAATAAATGAGGTAAGTATCTATCCTCGTTCTATGTGTTGACTCGTTTTATATTGAATGTTCTAAAAACGATTAAACACTAGAAAAGTATAAATAATTATTTTAAACAATGTTTATTGTATTTAATGCTTAAAACAATTTTATTTTAATTCGACATAATTATAAATTAATCGAGACAATCAAAATTGAAAAAAAAAAAACGTTTGGCATAATCGTTTTCGCACATCATTACAATAAAAAAAAAAACAATGATCGACGATTTTTAACACAAATTGAGTAGTAGTAATGAATATTACGTGTTATTGAACATGTGTTCGTATAATAAGTAAAGATCTGGGCATTTTCTAGTTACTTATAATATTTTTAATCACATTTGTCACATTTAAAGTCGTATCAGATATGTGTATGTGTGTTAATTGTGAAAAGTTAAAATGTAAACACGCACGATTGGCGCGAATCTTCGACTTTTGATATCAAAAACTTCATTACTACTACTTATTTAACTTGAAAAATGGATGAATTCGTCAAATAATTAAATGTTGTAATAGTCGCTGTCCTTATGGTGGAGTTTGGATGTTCGCAATCCCCAATTTTTATGTTTTTTAGCCTCGACCTCGACTGTCATCAAAATGGCGATTATCGCATTTACAGACTTGAATTTTATAAAGGTAAATTAATAATCTTGCGCGCTAAATATGAAAGATTTAATGACATAAACATTATTTTAGCCAACTCTCTTAATTAAAGATGAATAATCTCATTGGCAGCAGCATTTTCAGTACTTCTATAGGAAGGTTTACTTTAACAAATAACACAACAATACCTAAATACTAAAAACATTTTATTTCTCATAGAATTTAAAACGGCTTCAGCTTCATTCTCATAACGTAGTCATGGTATGAAAGCAGCGTAGATGGTAGATGTACGCTTTCCCACAAAACAGTAATAAGCAATGATGATCTCTTAAACAATTTGTCCTATTTTGCTCACTTATCAATAATTATGTACACTAAGTCCTGCTGCTCACATGTCACGATTTGATTCTGGCCCTAACCAGATTATTGTTTTGATCTATTATGGGTAAATCTTTTACACTCTAGGGTGGCTCTGTTTTTATCATCACTTGCTTGCCTATAAACATCTCTGGTAGCAGCCTCTCTCAGTAAGCATGACAAACTTTATCCAAATGTATACCTAACCTAGAAAGTAAGAAAATACTCTTATTGTTGTTTATTTACTTTTGTATAATAATTATATCACTCATAGTAATTCTGCCATTTTAAAAACACTAACCTGATGACTTCTGTGACTTGCAATTGACATGCCACATACATAACATAATATGCTTAGATTTTCCTGAGCAAGTAATACTTGGGATAGAGTTGTAGATAATATAATCAATAATGTCAAGTCTTGCAATAACACATGTCATCGTCATACCTGAAAAAGGTAAAAAAATTCAGTGTATTTACTTATGCTATATAATTACATCATACTATAGACATTTACAGCTGACGACGCGCGACGTACCCCTGACTGAACATAGGCCTTCTACTAATAGGCTGCTAAAATCAATGAGGTTATACAATACGACGGTGTTTATAAATATTTAGAGAACATAATAAACTTACCCAGGGCCATGGAAAGATAAGCAATAGTTCCTCTGGCTTCAATTTAAATTGACAGCATTAAATCGTAACGTAATATAAGTATAAAGTAAATACGGAAAAATAAATTCAAATCAACGTAAAACAAACAGCCAACAATGCCATTGATCTGACAGATTTTTTTTGACAGTTTGACATTATGCATGGTGTCAGTGTTACCAGGTTTAATTATTTTGGTAATCGATTGACGAAATCGATTGGGTGATTATCAGTGATCGGAGTAGGTAGATTGATTTTACGTACTCGCATCATGAATAGTCATAGAAATCATAACATGGATAAGCCTTTTTTCCGGGATTTCATTTTGGTACTTACGGGATTGAATCAAATATTGTTAAAGTAAGGATTTTTAAACTACTACATTAGAAATTTATAGAATGCGATAGATAAATATTTAAAATATATTATATTGTTTTATAGTATATCTATCCTTTTCTTGGAGTCCGATCACCTATATACTATTAAACAGACAGCAAAAGGGTTGAACATTTCTTATTCATATTGATGTATTCTTTATTCTACACATTACAACATTTGAAATTCCTTAAAAAATCTTAATAATTTCAAAATCCCGGAATCCCGGAGGCGTATCCATACTAATATACGTGCCAGTTCATTGACCTCAAATCAATCTACTTACTCTGATCACTGGTAGTTTATAAAATAACATTACTGCCTCGAAACACTTTTAAGTTGTTGAGTATATTCAGACCATATAATATTTTATTTATTGTAAAATCATAATTTTACAGTATTTGAGTATAATAAATAGCATTTAAAACATACTCGTGTAGTGGATACTCCACCTACTCCATGTGGGTTAGTATCGATATTTTCAATCGATTACAAATTATTTTATTGGAATAGTCTGTCATCTGGCAACATTCAGGTTAGGATTGAATGGCGGATGTAGTTCTTTAAGTATCAACAAAATAAATATTTATTAGGTTCTCTAATGCTAGAAGAAATAAATTTTGATAAAACGACTTGAAAAAAATACGACATAATTTTTGATAAATAAGCTTTGACACAGTATCATACCATGGGCCTGCTTTCGGGAAATCTCTTTTCAACTTTCTAGGTCACCCGGAAATGGGTTAAATGTTTTTGATGTCTAGTGGCAGGTCGTTGATAAAAATGCCGATTTTTATACGTTAATATCTCAATAACCGTTTGAGTTTTATTTATGAAATTTGGAGTTCTAGTTAATCTAAAGGGTTTTTATAAATAAACCAAATTTCATGAGTCTATGTTACATAGATTTTGAGTTATTAAGGGGTCAAAAGTGGCTCCAAATGGTTCGTGTAATATAACACACTGCAGCCGTGTCTTGCCTAGAAACTTGGCTCGACACGCTGCCGCGTGTCTAGATCTCAGAGGTCAACTACGAGATGCCCAAACTAAAAAACAGCTGAAACGGTCATGGCACAAATATTCAGACCACAATGGGTGTTAGGTATTCTTTTGATAACTTATTATTGGATTAGCGAACAAATTGTTATTGCACATAACCCGTGATTAATTCCGATATCGTAATTTTGATAGTAAGTAATGACGTTAAACAAAATCGTACCATTTGATAGTAGTTTAAAGATAATCCACAATGATTTTTCATTACCTAAACAAATATGTGATAAGGAATATTGGATCACAAAGCATGAATATGCAGGATTACTGGTTATCCCTTACGGGGTAAAAGTTAAATGTGTTCCCTGAACTCTTCCTGAACTGAATGAAACCATGTTTCCATTCCTCGTTTTTCCTTACTACTCTCTGACGTGAAACCAATCACGCTTGCAGCTTTAGCATACAATCCTAAAATCAAATAAGCATCAGTATGATTCTATTGAACCAACAAAGATCTTATTTTTGTTCCTACTACGCTTTGGAATGGGCCACTAGCTTCATCTTTCTGACTGACCGACCCCTTGACAGTTCAAAAGTGCCTGTAATTGGTTTATTGAAAAAAACAGTGGCACTCCGGGAGTACCGACAGAAGTGAAAACTTGAAAAAAATCGACACCGCGGTAATCAATACGTTGATGTCTTTTACTCCACGCACCGCGGTAATCAACGCGTTGATGTCTTTTTAATGGTCAAAAGCTGGTGTCGTCACAGTGTTGTGAAATCAATAGTTTAGTCACATCTCAAAAATGCCCAACGTGCCTAAAGAAGATTTCACTTCAATAAATGCTTTGAGTTTGAGTTCTACTACCACAATAGTATTGAATTCTTTCTGAGTGAGTAGAAACTTTTTAAGTAGGAAAATAGAGTATATAAATATCCTAGATTAATTCCAAGTGAAATAAACTGTTGAAAAAAGATGAATAATTTATGAGAAAAAAATAACATGACTAATATCGTATCGTTATTTATACAACGTTTAACGATAACTAATTCCAATCCTAATCCACCAAATCCTACAAACGACATCCGCAAAAATAGCACAAAAATCTATGAGAAAAAACTCATGTTTTATTCATGTCCATACTCGCACAAATATAGGAAAAAGGAGTCATGTCCAAAGGGTAACAAGTTGAAACAACTTTAATTTCCGGTAAATTAACATTTCGACAATGTTCGGAGACAGGAAGCGAGACGTGCCCTTTGAATTAATGCGAGCCCTTTAGCGATGGAATGTTTAAACCTTTTTTGGTTCTTGCTGATTTTGTATGGTGTGTGATAACTACTGTTACTTTGGTGATACCTTCCTTGAGAGTCAGTTTGAAGTTTGTCTTATGGCTACTTAAACTACGCTTGTCTCATAAAACTTACTGTTGTTTTACACTAACTACTAGTTATAACAAGATTACTACTGATGTCTTATTATACTACTTGTGTCTTATACATACTACGTTTTTCTTATAATACTCTTGTCTTATACTACGTTTGTCTCATACTACTGTTATCTTATACTACTGTTGTCTTATACTATTGTTGACTTATACTGCTGTTTCTGTTTGTATCCTAACCGAATTACGGAAGTTGCTTTTTCTTACTTACTTATTTATTGCGTAGTATACGTACATCTAGACTTCTCTTATACTACGTTTGTCTTATACTACATTTGTCTTATACTACGTTTGTCTTATACTACGTTTGTCTTATACTACGTTTGTCTGATACTACTCTTGTCTTATACCACTATTGTCTTATACTACGTTTGACTTATACTACTCTTGTCTTATACCACTATTGTCTTATACCTCTATTGACTTATACTACTGTTTCTGCTTGCATCCTAACCGAATTACGAAAGTTGCATTTTCTTACTTACTTATTTATATAAACTTTTCGCACTCATAAAAGATACAAAGGCCTTAAGGACTTCATTAATGCCTTAGGCATATTCTGTTCCAGTCAACTAAAGGTGATGAAAAGATTAGAGACTTATCAGTAAGAGAAGAGTGTACCTACGTCAATACTGACCTATCGCATCCTCTTACGTTATTTTCGACCTCAGAGATATGAACAAAATCCTTCAGATATTCTCGATAATTTCATCAATAAAATATTAATCTTTCTGTAAAATTACGTATTCTATTTTTATTTAATTTGTTTCTCAAGGTAACTCTACATATAAAGTCATTTACATTTTTTGCTAAGGCTGATTGTATGATATTCCGCTTATCTACCGGAATCTTTTACGGATCTAAAACGGTCTTGGTAACAGCAGCGACTGATAAATTCGTTAATCACTTTTGCCTCCATGAAAATTGACCTTGAGATTAAAATTTGTTGCATCATTCTATACACACATACAGGATTCAATCGTTAATCAAAACCGACAATCTCGTCCAACCCTTTAACTATTCTGAATCATTCCATTGTACCTCTAAAACAAAAGAAGGAAGCCTACAAACTATCAATCCCCGTCAGTCTTTCATTTGCAGGATATCTAAACACAGTCTCAGTTAATCGCACCGCAGCGAAGCATTCTCCACCGACGATGTCCAGCCCCCTTCGCCACATTGACCACATTCAATCGCTAGCACCCTTCACCCCCGACCTCAGACATCGAGAACCCTTCAGGGAATTCCGAACATCCAAGGATGGTTTTTTAATTCCGCCTGTGTATTGCAGATGCACAATGTAGTGAGGAGATAAGAATGAACTCTTTTGTTGCATTCCCTTGCTACTTGATGGGTCTGTGCTTATGTAGTGCGCTTTCATTGTCGGGAGGGAGTGATCTGCCATTATGGGATAGTGTTTGGTAAGTTTTGACTTTTTTTAGGAGTTATATGGACTCAGTAAATAAAAACTCTCCATGAAACTGAGTGTTATTGGCACACAATCTAATAAACTTTTCGGAGCAATACGAAAAAGAAATGAAGGATTCAGTAAACACAGTAATTCAAGCTGAAATAAACTCTATTATAAGGCGCCGATATTTTCTTCCTCGAAATACGGGGTGTCAGGGACATCGATGCGAAAACTGAAACCATGGATTCAGTACATGATTCTGAACCCCCCTGCGTTGAAATTTAACGTCGGTTATTTTTTTTTAAATCAGCTGTTCCATACATTTTGACCGCGTAGGTATTGCACTTTCCTATGAAATAGCTGATTTTTTTTTTAATAACCGACGAAAAATTTCAACGCAAGGGGGTTCAGAATCATGTACTGAATTCATGGTTTCAGTTTTCGCGTCGATATCCCTGACACCCTGTATGATTGGATTGATAAAATTCGCGGGTAAAATGTTCAATAAAATAATCTACAATCATTGTTATAGTCTAGACCTAACTTTTAGGAGAGACTCCGCGAATTTCAAGTTAATTCCGGATGGAAATCTCGAACCTTGCCGGACTTCAAATACTTTGGATTCCCTAAAGATTTGCTCCGGAATTGAGCAGAATATTGGAATGAATACTGAATATTTGCGATAAGGTTTGTGTATCGTCGATAAATAGACTTTGAAATTATAAGGAGCTTTTGATATAATGATAGGTATAATACTCTTATAAGAAAATTTGATTTCAAATAAAAGGAAGAATACTCGTAATTGGATCTTGACCCATTTTATTTTGAGAAATGGAACCTCCGGATGTCGCGATTTTATATCGGATTAAATTATGATCGTAGAAGACTGATCACCAAAAACAATTAAACAAGATTATCGAAATCGTCCGACTGATAACCAGGATATGTTATCTGCAGCTGTATGCATAAGTCAATATATTATTTAGATATATATTTATATCGTAAGCATTTACAGTGAATAGATAGTCTTTCAGCCAACGGATTATTAATTTTGGGAAATGATTTTCAAATATTTTTCTTTACAAAAAGATACGTCTTTTTGTTACAAATACTTGAGGCTACTTGTGCCATAGATGTATTATTAAAACTAGATTTATATAATATTGTAACAACAAATCAAATACCTCTTCTTAACAAGAGAAGAAATAATTAATATGAATTGACCAGCTCTTTTATTATGGCGATTTCAGACAATTAAGGACAAGTTCCGACACGAGATTTATTATTTAATATACTGCCTGCCTGCCTAACCTTTCCCCAACTATATTGGGGTCGGCTTCCAGTCTAACCGGATGCAGCTGAGTACCAGTATTTTACAAGGATCTGACCTCCACAACCCTGTAACTGGGTAATATGATACCCCTTTGTAAGACTGGTTGTCAGAGTTTCGGTTTTCTGGTTCTGACGACCCGTAACGACTGTCAAAGATCCACGAATGACAGCTGGGACCAACGGCTTAACGTGCTTTCGAAGGCACGGAGGAGTCTCGGTATGTAAAGATGGTCACCCATCCACGGACCAACCCCGGCAAGCGTAGCTTAACTTAACTTAACTTACTAAGCCACGAACTCCTCGAAATTTATTAATTTAAATAAAATAAAATATTATATTTCAAATCTGTCACCACAGACGGAAGGTAACTTCCAAAATACAGCTTTTCTCATTATCATTTAAATGTAGCGATTGAATGTAAATAATAAATGCGACTTCAACGTGCAGTTGATTTTATTTTCGTCATGTCTTTTCAATCACGGGGTTCATACACAAAGCATTATATATATTTTTTTTTTGTGCTTATGCATTTTGCAGTACGTATCTCGAATTATTTTAGACACTCGATGGGTATGTGAACTGAATAAGGTTGCGCTGATTATATTTGGAATTAGTTGTTTAATGTAAACGGGTGCTGTAGCACAATTTAGGAGAGGTCATTTCCGTTGTCCAACAGTGAATAATGGAAATATTTCGTTAAAATTGATCAAATTAGACTATCGCTAGTCTAATTTGATCAATTTTCAGGATCATTTTCTTCTTTTTTGATTTGTCAATATGCAATATTATATATTCAGAAACAAAATATTTTATTTTATAATTATACCACGAAGCAGTGTGACCATAGGATCTGTTTCTTTATGGGACCTCAACAGCAGCTGCTTTTTTCCCCAATATTTTAAGGTAGGCACCAATTTAACACACCACCAACATAAAGAATAACAAAAAGAACAGTATAAGTGGCATCAAGACATAATATATCACCACCATTTACTCCAGTTTACCCCAACACTTAGTCGAAGGAAAAAAATCTCGCGATAAAACTGTGATAAATTATCTCTATGATAGCATCGACTTAAAGTATGGTGGCTTTATATTTCCCATAAACATTCGCGAGGGCTGCCATAAGTGTGTATGAATAGTGTTTTCTGAAGTTGTTGAAGAAAATTCTATGTATAGCTTAAAATACGAAAGTCCCTTCTAGTTTTGTTAACATCAGTGAGCTCACAAAGCTTAGACTAAAGGTAATAGAAAAAGAGAAAATGCACAGAACGAACATTAAAGAAATAAAGGTGAAATGCAGAGAACAGGGTATTGTGGCAACTTGAGACCAAAGCCCAAGAGTAAATCATGACTCACTGGCTGTTCCTGCTTTGCATGGGTGCAATAGCGACATGTCAAAACATCGAGATTTCTGTGCTATATCGTTAGACCCTCACATAGAGAGAAGGTCTATGTTCCAGCAGTGGGAACGGCTGATTATGCTTATACTTAGATCCTTTAGGTGATGGTGAAAACAGCATCAGAAGACATTGTGTAGTTAAGAAGATCTAAGCTGTCACACAGACAAACACTAAAAAAGCGGATTTATTTTATACTTTACTTACTAACTGACCCAACAGACGTCCTGTCCAATTTTCAATAATTCATACAAAAATCCTATAGAAAAGGACGTTCAGTTTTTTCAGAATTGGAAATTTCCCGGACTTTTTTTCCAATTTCTCTTTCCATCAAAACCCAACTCGGACTATTAAGAATATCTTAAAACAAAAAATTGCCAAATCGGTCCAGCCGTTCTCTAGTGATGCGCTTACCAACGAACAGCATTTCATTTTCAAATATGTATATGTGTGTGTATGTATGTATGTATTTGCATTTTTTTTTAATATGTATGTTTAGGTTAAGGTATTTATTTATGGGCCTGCGTCGCCTAAATTAAATGGATTATTATTATTTCCTTTATTTAATTATTTTATATAAATAGATGGATTGTATTGATTGATAATTACTGTGATGAGATTACCCACGTAAAAAGAAAAGGGCAGCATGAAACTTTCAGTCAACAAGAACAGATCCTTAGTAGCCAACTTTACTAAGCATAATATATAAGATTACCTACATAAAATATGGAACTTTATATGTAAACCTGATTATCTACGACAAAAATAAAGAATTTCCTTGACCGTTAATCTCTTACTTGGTCCTAGTATTTTATTGGCTTTTCGCCAGAGTCACTTTGCAAAATGGAACTGGTCACGCGTTAATTAGTAAGTGCAGCATCAGCTTTTTCATCAACAAAATTGCGGATTGCTTTTTTTAGAATTTTACAAAAATTTATTTTAAATATTTGCATAATTAAATTAAAATTTTAAATGAAATATGTTGATGCCGACTCTTATGGTCTCTAAGAGAGATTTGGGTGAGCTCTCCCTAACCTACGCTATTAAAAATAGATTCTTATAAAAAAAACGAACGCATTTTTCATAATTTGTTTGGATGTATGTTTACTGACTTTAAGACCTACTACGATTTTAATAATATTTTTTTTTTAAATTCATAGATTCTTCGGTTTTGGTGTTCCGGTGTTTTTTCTCGAAGTATTCGGTTAGGAAACATCGACCGTTGTAAAATATAATTATTTATTTTAACGTATAAAAGTATTATTACAACCAATTTACAAAAATAGAATATTATCATTTTATCATTTCCATTAAGTAAATCCTTTCTAAAAAAAAAAGTGCCACTCAGAGAGTGCCGACAGAAGTGAAAACTTGAACAATTTTTTTGTGCAGGAAATAATGTATCACGCGTTGATGTCTTTTTAATGGTCAAAAGCAGGTGTCGTAACAATGTCGCGAAATCAATTGTTTAGTCCCATCTCAAAAATGCTCAACGCGCCTAAAGAAGTTTTCACTTCAAAAATTCTCATTCACAGCATTATACAAACTCTCCAACCAAAATTTATAGGTAATAATATAACACTTTCACCAAAAATCTCTAAATTAGACTTTTCCCTTCCCGTACATATCTACCTCAGTAGCACCCCTACCCATACCATGCAAGTACTCATGTTGCATGCATTCATCAACTCGTAGGGCTATCGGCGCAAGCACTGATTTATAAAACGTCAGAAAAACCTCAACGCTCATTTGTATGGAGTTATAAATGGAGGTAAATAACGCTTGTTATGATATACGCGGTCATCCGTGTGGGGCAGATAATAAATAGATAGTAATATAAATATTGGTTGGTATAGATATGAATATAAGGATGTGGTTATAGGGTTTATAAGGATGTGGTTATAGGGTTTATAAGGATGTGGTTATAGTTACCTACTTGAATTGATAAATCGTGATCACATGTTTAATTACATCGTCATTTTTATTTTCCACGCAAATCTGGTAAAATTTCGTAGACATGTATTTTTATTTGAAACGGCTCTGACAAAATTTCCTGTTTTTCATACGGTATTTTAAACAAAATAGTAGTCGATTTGTACCAACATTTCGGGCAGCAAATTCAGAATTTACAACCAAATTCTACGAGTTACTGGACTTAAATTGTCACGAGCACTACAACCATCTTACTTGGCGGAACTTTGAATGTGGAGTATATTTAGAAATTCAGTGTCTCTACAATTTAACTACATTGAGACAAGTATTTAAGTCAACTCGGATTCTTATTTTTCCCTATTTATTTTTTTAGATAAATTGTTTCGAATTAAGTATGAATCGGCCTCTTAAATAAATTCCCATTTGTGCCTAGAGAAACACGTTCAATAAAAACTTCACACGCCTTCTTTTATTCAATATGTATTAAAGGAGTGAGTAACAAAAAGAAAAAATATAACTTCCCTTTTCGCTTTAGAAAACATCACCTGCGCACGCTTACTTTTTTTTATTAACCCTGCATATGATGTACCTTTTGCGAACACCCTCTGTTACGCAGCAGACTGTTAACCCTTCGCTGTTTGTCAGCAAACGTGTGTGTAGCGTCGGTGCTTAAAATTAGGGACGTTCAAGGGTTTTATTGTAAACATGGGCTAAACATGTTTTTATTGAAGAGCTTCGCTGAGTTCGTGTAAGTATAAAACGCAGATACGGTATTTGTTTGTTTATCGATTTCGGAAGGCGAAATATTTATGGTAATGAGCCCTATTTCGGGGTTGGGAACGCTTGCGTGAATATTTCGGGTGCCAAATATACACCGCAATTGATTTTCGTTTAGTTTAAATCTGATTCAATAGACCTAATTATTACAACGTGTTCCTTTTGATATTTCATAGTTCTGAGACCATGTCAAAAAATCAACTGGCATTTTGTTATTTTTTTTTAATTTATTCATTTAAACTAATCACACTTAAAAAGGTACAAAGGCGGACTTAATACCTTAGGCATTCTCTACCAGTCAACCAAGAGTGGTGAAAAAATTGGATGGCAGGTGCTCTATTTGAGAGGAACAAAAAAAAAATTATTAAGAATATATCATTAGAAATAAAATAACAGTACATAAATAAGTTATAACTTATAATACACATAAATACATATTTTATATCATCATCAGCCTATAAATGTTCCCACTGCTGGGACACAGGCCTCCTCTCTGTGAGAGGGAGTGGGCCGTAATCCACCACGCGGGCCCAGTGCGGGTTGGTAGATGTCACATGTCTTCGAATTTTCGGTTCTAGGACATGCCGGTTTCCTCACGATGTTTTTCTTCACCATATTTTATATAATATACATATATTTATTATATATATACAAATTCAGGGGACAGAGGTATTGAGATGACTCTACTCTATTTTGAAAAAAAAACTCTGCAATTTCCGCTTAAATGCATACCGACTGGTGGCCGTCCTGATATCAAGAGGATTTTTTTTCTTTTTTTCATACAAAATAGTTCGACAAAGTCACGATTCTTTATGGAAAACACCCTTACTTGAAATATGACAAAGTCCCATTCTCTTAGCTTTAAATATGAATGATTGGTGGAATGAAAATGATTTACTCGTACTTATCAATGAAACTTATACTCCATTTGAAATAAGATTAGACATTTAACTAAACCTTTTTTACATTCCGTTCAACCGATTTTGACTTCTATTGCGTTGGTGGCATGACAAATGGCAGCTGCAGTAAACAGTTGGTTTGTAACCACTTTTTTTGCTTTTAATGCCATCCTTATGCCTACGCAATAGAAGTCAAAATCGGTTGAACGGACTGTAAAAAAGGTTTGTTTAAATGTCTTATCTTATTTCAAACGGAGTATAGATAAATCGAGAGTCTAGTGATAAGTTGTTTTTGAAACTATGTATTTTTTTAACACTTTTTTTATTATTTTTACTTAGAGTTAAATGACATCAAAAGGACTACGTTGTATTGTTTGTTACCTAATTTTAATAATTTCTTACGTAAACCTCAAACATATTTGCTTGGCTCGAAGCTTTCTAATTCCTAATCTTTAGGTAAATTAATCCCTGTCAAGTAAGACAGCGTCTACCTAAATGTTCAATGCCCTGAGGCCATTATTCAGGTACAATTAATTTGCATGATTTACGATCTACGTGGCCGAATTTGCTTCATTTGTTTTCTATTACAAACATTATTTCGAAGTTCTATCAAAAATATACCTTTGAAATTGGTAGGTACTTTAACAGCTATTCGTATAAGTTTCAAGTGCTGTCGTTTCTAAATGATTTATAGTCAAAGAGTAAACAAACAATATGACAACAGTAAGTCAAAATTACAATCAGAGCTAAGTATATTGTGCCAAGTTTGTAGAGCTGTAGATTATTGCAGCGGGAAAACAACGAGTTTGCCAACAAAGAAGCTGGGTGTTTGAGCACACTTTGCAAACGCTACGTCATCACCAACAGTCACATCTGTGGTGCTTACTCTTTGACTACGATTTTGATGAATGTAACTGAAGTGTTTTGTGTCATATTCACAGATTCCGTTTCCCGAAAACTCATTTCGAAAAGTTTTCGAACGCTAAGTAGCTCGAACTTTTGAATTGTTCCGAATCGAGTGTTCCGAATTTGGTTTTCTATGCGAACAATGCGAGCTGATGTTTGAAGTTATTCCTTTCAAAATGACTTGAGTACCTATTTAAAAGTTAAGCAAAGAATTTAATAAATTCTGCAGTCAATCTTTGTTTTTAGTTGTAACTAACCAGCTGCTGAGAATATAAAGATACACGTTCAAACATTAATTCTGAATAATTTTCGAAACTTTTTAAAACTGTTAATAAACAGATCGTATGTTGACGCAGCTGTAAGTTTATGTATTGTGTTACCATCGAATTAAGAAATAAACTGAATAATTATTATATTGTTATGACCATACGTGCTAAATTTATTACATAACCTTATGTTACATAACGTAAGAAAAATAATTAACAAAGAAAATTAAACACATTCTTTGAATACATTAAAATTAAACTTACGCTATTATCAAAACATTTCATCCATCCGTGCATCCATCCATCCCAAAATAATAGTTCCGAACCACTTATAAACAATAAATAACAGTTCACTCAAAATAACAGTTCCCTAAAATAACAGTTCCTATAATTCACCTGATCTAACCAGTTTACCCGAATGAAGTTTCCGTGTTTCAAGCGTTCCTAGTGAACTCCTGACTGAGTAAAATAATAGCCTAGTTACTAATTGAGTCTGTCTAGACACTACTCAACAGATAATCGCATTACATCTGCCTGTCATTGCTATAGTGTTGTTCTGATTAATGCAATTATTTACGAGTTTCCATTGTTAATCTTGAATACTGGAAGGATAATGTAAAGTATATGTTAAAAAGGTTCAAAACGGTGCATACTATAGAACAGTATACTCGTAAAAGTGTTACTAAAAGAAAACAACTTTAAGGAAATTTAAGTTTTTTCATACCAAAAATGCACGTCTCATTAGTCATTAGGTATTTAGCATCGGCGCAGGTGGAGAACTAAATAACTGCGATTTTGGTCAAATTGACTGTTCACCATTTTCGTAACACCCGAATCATGCCGCATAAATAAATCGCAATTTTCTCCAAACAAGTTTTTTTTTGTTATTTAGTTCTCCACCTACGCCAAAGATATTAGATGTGGTGTTTTTTCAGTTACTTCTTACGACACAATAACGAGTTTTGACGGTTTTTTTGCATTGTTACGAAATAATATTTTTCTATTCAATTATTTTCGGAAAACTATATTTACTTACTTTTAAAATCTGTTTACATTTTGCACAGGAAGTGGCCCTAGCGACACTATTATAGCTTTTTATACTCTGCAAGTAACTTCCTTCCTAAACACGACTATGCAGGATCAATACCATACCTAAATCAAAATATATCTCGCGTAGTCATCAAGTGAATTATTGTATCCTCTTACATGCAGGGTCAATGATAGCTCAACAATGTCCATTACGAACACGAGCCTCCCTAATATCCGTTCAAGAGGGCTGCTGTAATATACACCACACTTACCTAGCTAAAGGATTTGTGATCATATTCCTATAAAATAGAAATCGGAAAATCTATTCGGAATTTTAAAAGTATTCATAGGGTTAAGTATTTAAAACTTTATCGGAACGTCCAGCTTAACAGTTTTAAATATTAGTACGCCAATATGTAATAAATAATACTGCAGTAAAAATCACAGTTCTTTTAAGTTCATAAAGTAAAACTTTATAGTTCACACTTTAGTAATAAAATATCGTGCTTGATAATAAAAATCTGAAATATTTACAAAAATATGATTCTATTATAAGATTAGTTCGTATGACTAAGTCTGGATGAAGTGGTCATAAAAACAGCTATTATATTTATGTGCAGATAAAATGTAGCTTTCAGTCATCAGTCATGATTTTGGAATTTGCAAGGGATTGACGTACTATGACGCACGAAAATTAGTAGCGAACGATTTTACCTACTATTTCCAGGTGACTGATATAGGTAGCACTAGTTTCAAATGATGGTCACATAAAACCATGCAATGACAAATAATTCACCAATAATGTTGACTAAAATAATGGTCTGTTTTTTATTGTAATTATTATATAAGCTGATTGAAGTATGTACCAATCCATATAGCATATCATATACAGCCTATAATGTTCCCACTTCTAGAACACAGGCCTCCTCTCTTTGAGTGGGCTGTTATTTACCACGCGGACCCAGTGTGGGTTGGTACATGTTACATGTCTTCGAATTTTTGTTTCTAGAACATGCCGTTTTCCTCACGATGTTTTCCTTCCCCGTTTTGAGAGCAGTGGTGATGAAATTATTTACACAAAGTAAAACGCCTGTCTGGTTTCAAACCCACGACCTTACAACTCGTAAGTCGGGGTCGTTACCACTGGGCCACTACTGCTCTATGTAGCAGTCCATCAACATATTATTATATTATAATAATATGTAGTCTAAATGTTGGAGAAGCCAAATACCTATTTCGCGAAAAGATTTTCTGACCTTCTGAGCCAGAGAGGTCGGATACTCCCATAAACAGGGTAATTGGCAATATGTCGGCAATCCATTAGGGATATAGGAGAGGTCATTTGCAACCAAATGACCTCTAAAGACCCCTATGCAAATGTCAACCATTTTCGAGTAATTTGCCATTTTAAAAGGAATGAAATAAAATGTCAAATTACTCGAAAATGGTTGATATTTGCATAGGGGTCAACATAGTCATTTGGTTGCTAATGACCTCTTCTACATCCCTTAATTATCAAAAACCCTATATAAAGTTTTATATATCTACTAGCTGTGCCCCGCGGTTTCACCCGCATAAGCCTCGATCCCGTGGGAAAAAAAAAAGTATCCTATGGTCTTTTCCAGAGCATCATCTATATATGTGCCAAATTTCATCCAAATCCTTTCAGCCGTTTTAGCGTGAAGGCGTAACAAACAAACTTACTTTCGCATTTATAATATTAAGGATTATAGTCTGTTTACAACATCAAAATATTGATTACGTCTGAGACCATCAACGCTATGTAAAGTGTTGTATCCCTACTTAACAAATTATTATACTTA
Organism: Agrochola lychnidis; assembly: GCA_963680765.1. Classification (NCBI taxonomy): domain Eukaryota; kingdom Metazoa; phylum Arthropoda; class Insecta; order Lepidoptera; family Noctuidae; genus Agrochola; species Agrochola lychnidis. The sequence continues at coordinate 14,024,807 of OY796864.1, forward strand.
GTATAAAGTTGCTTAAACTCCTGTTGAAGCTCGCGGGAGTACGGTTAACTCATCTCCGAATTATTCGAATGAATGATTTTATTAGTGCCAATAAAACAGGCGGACTCGAGTACTGTTGGACTTTCAAGTATAGGGAGGATGCCGTAAACGTATACAGATTTATATTTTTCTGGTTTTACCCGTAATTTAGAACAATATTCAGACTCAGACTTGATTTAAAACTAATTTTGTTTGAAGTCAGTTGGTTTAATCATGATAGCTCTGCTCTGGGGAAAATAGAGAATGCTTATTTAATAGTTTAGGCTAATTCATACTAATTCCATGTCTAGTAGGTACTTACTAATTCTATGCTGCCTTGATAGTATGTACTTACTAATTCCATGCTGCCATGTCATTATTTTAAGGTAGCTATCTTGTTCTAAACTTTGAGCGACTAAGCTCTGCTCGGATGAAAATACGGAGAAAACGAATTTTCCCAGATACGAGACCTAGCTAGATCGACTTTTCGCCCCCGTAAATTGCAACTTTCATCGAAGACGTTAGAGTCGTTTTCAAAAACGTGATTACAAATATTGTATATTTAAACAAATATTGTTCGTTTAATATTATAGGATACATAAGTAAGCATGCTTCTAAAATACAGGTATGAAATATAGCCATTATTATTCTTTAATACTCACTGTTTGAATCCTGTTTTTTAAGTATGAATTAATTTATCTATTTTCTTGTAGATCTTCACATTCACAAAAGCATAACAGTAGTCATAATCATCATAATTTCAGCCGAAAGACGTCCACTGCTGGACATAAGCCTCTCCCAAGCACCACCAGTTCGACCGGTTCTGTGCTTTCCGCATCCAGCGGATTCCTGCGGCCTTCACAAAGTCATCGGTCCACCTTGTGGGAGACAAGAAAGACACAGAAATGACAGAAGTGTAAAAAAGAAACTATCCAATTACCAAGATCTTGTTTTTAGAAGGACCATAGTAATTAATATTTTGTTTATATTTTATCTCTAGCTTCAATAAATTTGGAATAGCTTAATAAAACCATGTACGGAATAATCTTAAACCTAGTTAGTATCCACAACAAAGAAGTTTTCAAAATGCAGTTATGAAAAATATCCGTAGAGTGTGCGCAAGCTAAGTCTTATGGTGGCACTGGTGTGCTTAATTCTATACTGTAATATTTAAAATATTAAATCTATATGAATTCATTTTATCTTAATCTGTCGAACCTGGATAAGCGAGAGTTCAAGGGACCGCGATTCTATTTTCACTTATGGAGGTTTCTCAGTAACTTCTAGTTTCTAGCTTATTTATATAGGTACAGTTGTGGACGTTCTCACTTTTAGAGGTTTATAAAAATACACATCTGGCCATTCAAATAGAATGCGATACAAAAGCAATGTTAGTTAGTTCCTCGAAATAAAAGAATACAAAAACAATGTTAGTTCCACCGAAATTTAAGAAAGAGACATAAATACAAACCCACTTCTCCTTCTTACCTCACTTCCCATGTTCAATACCTATGCTCTGCCCATAGTAAAAATCTTCGTTCTACCAACAATCGTCTTCTACGTTGTACTTCTCACCGCTCCGGTTTTATTCACTCTTCTTTCTTTGTCCAGGCGGTATTTCTTTGGAATGCGCTCCCTCTGAACATCAGGATGGCAACCAGTCGATTATCTTTCAAAATGAAAGCACGTGAACATATTCGTAAAAAGTTGGCAGAATCTTTGAAGCACTGATTTGCTGGATTTGTTTTCTCCTCTACCTATCGTTATTTCTCCTGACAAAGTTTATTCGGTTTATATGTATGTATTTATGTATCTATGTATTAGTATGTTTTCATTTTCAAGTTATCTATCATTTATGTTGCACCTGCCATGTTTTGTCTCTGCATCACCCTAAGGTTGACTGGTAGAAAATGCCTCAGGCATTAAGTCGGCCTTTGTACAGTATTTTTTTTACTTGTGCATAAAGTTTTAATAAATAAATAAATAAATACCAGATGTTAAATTACGCTCGACTGTCGCTTGTAGAGGTACAGGTAAGTAGCAGTCTCAGTTATAGAGGTCCACGAGTGCGATACGACTTTCTCTTATAGAGGTTTTTGTTCCACACTTATAAAGGTTTTAGAGAGTCAAAATGACGGGATACAGCAATTACTCTCATTTATAGAGTTTTCTCGCTTACCCAGTTCTCACTTACTCAGGTTTGATTGTATTATATATAATATAATATATATTAATATTAATTAATTTATTAATTAATTTTTATTAATATTTATTAATATTGATTATTTGTTCTTCAGAAAGGCCAGGTGCGTAGTACTCGCAACCGGCGTGCGTGTATGACCAGATGTATGAACGTAAACGAGGCAAAAGGACTATGTAAGGATCGTAGCAGGTGGCGTTCTGTAGTTTCTGCCTACCCCCATGGGAAGAAGGCGTGAGTTTATGTATGTATGTATGTATGTATAAATTAATTGTAAACCTAATTGGACCTTACATGAACGACAAGACGGCAGTATACGATTAGTTCCGATTTCAACCGCACGCAGACTTATCTGGCGCGCAGTCAGTTATATTCTCTTATTACATATTTCGTAGAAAATATCACAATTCACAATGTTGGAATGGCAGTAAATATTATTGAATGCATTCCGATTGGTTCACATTACCAACATTATGAGTATGACAGTTGATTGAACAGTACAGTGTGCAAAACAAAGGCTTATTAATTTGTAAACACCGAATTCGATATTTGATCAATAAAAAAGAATTGTATCCGATTTAAATTGAAATATGCTATTTGTAAACAAACAATTTCAATGAAATTCCAAACACTTATGTGCGTACACATTTGAAAATAGAACCAGTGAGCAATAAATAATTGAATTTCCAGTAGCAATAATTGAATTAGGCTTCCAACTAAAATTCTCTCAGCGAGAACAGTAAATAAATACAATCCAACACCAAACGGCAAAATAATCAATCGAATTCAATTACTACTCACCTCACACAGAACACTATGTATTAAGATCTGCCGATTGAACGAACAGAGCTGGATTAGGTGGGAAAAATTCCATTTTCAATTAACGCTCGCTTGTTACCAAGGGCTAACATAGTAGGGAATTGGTGAAATTGCCCAGCACGGCTGCGACACGACTGCTAAATTGCTGGAAACTGTTTGCTCGAAAATATATTTTATTTTCGCGTTGTATTCCAGCCCGTCGTGTTAACTAGTGCAGACACTGCCTTTTTGGTACATGGCGTCGGGTTGCCTTAATTCCAGGCTTTTTGCCCAGCAATTGATTGTTTGGTTTTCGAGGGGCGAAGGGAAAAAAACAGAAGCTTTTTGAGCATGTGAAGGGGTAAATAATGTACCTTCTGTGTTTGTTGAGTTTCCGCTGTTTAAACATTTCTCACAATGTTATAGGTATAGGTAATGTAAGATTGTACATCACATTACTCTCAAGTTTAACACACAACAATGTTGTACATTTCAAAGTTTTGCTTACACACAAGAAAACATCCAAGTTTACAAACTCATAATTACTTTTCATTGCTGTTACGCAAAGTTTACTTTCCACCACATAACAGTGAAGGAGAAATTAAAAAGCCTCGCTTGTAACTTTTACTGCTATAAAAAAATAGTAGTACTCCGGGAGTGCCGACAGAAGGGAAAACTTGAACAAGATCGCCTTGGTTGAAGAAAAATACTTGTATAGAACATTGGTCCGTAACCTTATCTAAATAAATATCACAATCGCGTTTACAAAAAAAAAAAACCTTCAAAACCTTTAAAGTAAAAATACTTGCATAGAACATTAATCCGAGTCGTAATATAAATAAAGAGCACAATCGCGTTTACAAAAATGAGGTATCGGTAACGGTGTCGTGAGTTCAATTGTTTTTTCCCATCTCAAAAATGCCCAACGAGCCTAAAGAAGTTTTCACTTCAAAAAACTAAACAAATAAAAGTGGAAAAAGCTTACCACTTCGATCCCAAAAATAATCACTCAACTTCACAGTGTTAAAAAGGACATAGAAAGAGCATTATCTCCATAGTAGCTAAGTAAAAAGCTCGTATCGAAATCGTCCGGGAACCGTCACGTGGAGAATTGGCACTATGAGTATGTTTCCCTCGCTTGGGAGCTAGGGTTGCGAAAAAAAAAGTTTTGAAATGTCAATGTCATTCAACACCAGATGTTTTTGTTTGGCAAGCTGATGCTTTACAATTTGGTGGAGGAAAGTCAATGTTTTTCGATTAAGTCTGCTGAAAACCCATGTCATTTTTAAATTTAAAAACTGTTTTGGTTCAGTCAGTTAGAAATAGATATATTATGTGAATGATGTAAGAAACTTATGCCTATTCAAAACGTTGGGAGGTTTACGTTTGCCGAAACCACATGACACAAAACACCAATTTGGTCATTTGAATGACATCATATTTTAGTTATTTAGTGTCTGTCATAAAATTCTAAGAATTTGCATGGTGCTAACTAACTGACTGACTAAATTATCCCGGATATGTGTTAAGTGAGTTCTAGGAACTAAAAGCAGCATGTTATTAAAGCTTTACGTCTAATTTTATACGTCATCGGCTCGGACGGCTAGTTTAGAAGTTTGAGGCGGAAGAACGAATTTAGTTAAGGAAATAGTGACTAATCTGCGATCAGGCGTGCTTGATGCTTAATAAGATTAATAAGTACGTATATTATAACTGGCCGCTCTATTTTTACTAAACATAATTAAGACCAGGCACTTCAAAGACAATTTCCACGCATACTCCGCCCCCATGCACCCTGCCACTCCACTATGTGCTAAACGCTAACTCATCAGTAATAAAGTTGAATATCTCGTGCGCTCTTTGGTCGTGTTCGAGCACGAAACTAAATGTCGTAAGTCTCAATTCTTATTTCGTTTATAACTAAAGTAATAATTTGATCTAGAAAAAAAATATCTCATAAATATCTGGAGAATAAACTATATTTTCTTACTGTCAATAATTATTTAATCTTGTTTTTGTTTCAAATAAGCTTTAAAAAAGACATGATTTTCGAATAAAAAATGAATCGAGCGAAAATGTTCCAATTACGTAACTGTCTTATTTATGGAAAGAAAAAGATCCAATAAATCATATACTAAAGTTCCATTTTGATTTTATGCGTATTTTTTTCAGAATATTTGTGCAAATTAACATACATTTAGGGAGCCTCCTCTTAATAAATGATTAATTTCGCACTATTAGCAAACAAAACCGAACGTATTAGTTATACGCCTAGTTTCATTTCTACACGAAGAAAGAATTATTTATTTTACTGCCGCTGTGCTTTATAATTAGGCACTTTGGTAAGACGTCAAATATTTTACCAGTAAACATAAAAACTAAAAAACCGTACATGGCGCATCCCTAAAAAAAGGGTAGTATAATCGTTTTCCTGCATACCTCTTTTGTACACGGTACTCTTAAATATGGCTGCACCAGACGCAAAAAGTTTCAATTGCTTTAACGGCCACTTGCATATAATTGTCCCTGGAACGACACTACACAATGGCGAAGCACGAATCTATTGTAAACTTAGGAGTCTTCACATGGTTTGTAAGCAATTGGTTTTTAATGTAACTATATTTGAAATCTTGATAACAACTTTTTTACAAAAAATACAACCGACTTCCAAACTACAAAGTGAAAAATAACTTTAATTTCAGAAGTCGGTGTCTTTAGATCAGTGTTTTAGTTTTTTAACACCGACTTCTGAAATTAAAGTTATTTTTCACTTTGTAGTTTGGAAGTCAAAGTCGGTTGTATTTTTTGTAAAAAAGTTTTTATTTCTCGCTTTTTAGTGGGTCAATTTCTAATTTATCTAAGTGACATTAGTCTAATGCCAAATGCTCATCACCTTTTACAAAATATTGCTTTTCGCGATTCAGGGACGTTCATCGTTGAGAAGTTCTCCTGGTACTTCACCATCAGCTCCACTTCTCCATATGCATTGTGACGAGCATAAATTGCATTACAACCATATTAAAGTAATCGAATCGCAACCCATGAAATACTTATTATTGAGTCGTTCTGGTGGCTATTTGTGGTCTTCATCATCAGTTCCACTTAACTAAATGGTGCTTTCCAAGAGCAACTGCACGAGTAACTATAAAAAATACCCAAATCGCTATAGGTTTGCCTGTAATATTTGAAGAGTTCCCTCGATTTCTCTAGGTTGCCATCATCAGATACTGGTTTCTTTATTATGGTACTACCCTTGGGATATCTCCTTTCTAACAAAAAATCATAAACTTCGGTTCATAAAAGACGAAGTTATCCGGGAACACACAAAAAAGAATATACGGTCGAATTGAGTAACCTCCTTTTTTTTTGAAGTCAGTTAAAAACGAACACTTTTGAAAACTTCATAATTAGCCTATAATGTTCCTAGAGCTGGGACAGAGGCCTTCTTTCTTGGCGAGGGAGTGGGCTGTGCTATAATTTACCACGCGGGCCCAGTGCGGCTTGGTAGATGGCACATGTCTTCGAATTTTTGGTTCTAGGACATGCCGGTTTCCTCGCGATGTTTTCCTTCACCGATTTGAGAGCAGTGGTGATGAAATTATTTACAAAAAATAAAGCGATTGCGTAAGTTCGAACCCACGATCTACAACTCGTAAGTCGGGGCCGTTACCACTGGGTCACCGGCTGTTTATAAATATTTACTTTTCACAGTATGCCAACATGGGCTCTTGTCGTTTTACATTGTCCATGGTTCAATTCGTGTAAACAATGTCCATCAAAGTTTAATCAACAATAAGCAATCCATCAACCATTGTTTACGTTATCTATCACTGCTGTCAAAACATAGTGTCATGGACAAGTTTTTTTTTACAGAATTTTAACTACGTACTAGTAATTCTAGAGATGAGCGGTTTTAAGATGGTACGACTATCTTATAGGATAGAATGGTGCCGATTCCCTTGTTCACAAACTAAACTAAATTTAAGTTCAGTGCATCTTTTTCTTTCTATTTCATTAAGAAAAGGACAGAAGATAAATTTTAGTTTAGTAATGTCAAATTAATCAGCGCTTGACGTAAATTGACGTAATTTTAGTCGGCAAGTTTTTAATCACGTCTAAACTTGTATGGAGAGTGACAGGCGCTGATTATTACTATATGCTGGCATTTTCTAAATCCATAGGTGTTACAGTTAGCCTATCTTGCAGACTGTTTCAAACACGTTCTTTTGCATTTGTAATTTATCTGATAAATAGTGCCGTTCCAGACAGTTTGAAACAAGTTCTCATAGGTTTGTTTTTAAATAATAACATTCGCATAATCAGCATTCCCACGATGAAACCAAATACAAATTAAATTAAGGTTTTAATTTAACTTTCCCTATTCTCTACTGAATCCTAAAAGTAAATGATAATTTAGATGCGCTGCAGCTTTGATAGTAGAAAATTAAAAGAAAATGACGAGCATTTAAACGCTTAAATTTTAACTAACAGGTACTGATGACACGCAGTTCTGAAATGTGCTGTCGGCTTTTGTGAGGTTAATTTTTTTTTCGAGAAACATTTTAATTTTTTTAATGGTGTGGCAATGATCAGTGCAATTATTGAAGCTATGGGTAGTAGTTATTTATGTACTTTGTGTGACCAAAAATGTTTCCGGAAGTCAGTGTCTTGACCATTATAAATGGTACTAAATACTTGCTACTTAAGAGGGCGCCCACTGGTCCACTAGCGCCACTCCTTAAAAAAAAATATTATTCATCACTGAGAAGGAATCTGGAGGAATGTGGCCGCTTTTCTTTAGATCGAATTTTGCTGCTTCGTGTCTCAATATTAAACTTTATAAAAAGGTATTAGAAAATTCTAGACACACTTACCGAGGGTCCTTTCTAGCCGTTATTCATAATTCCTTCTCAGTCACGAGATAATATTTTTTTAAGAAGTGGCGCTAGCGGAATGGTCCGCTAGCGCCACTCCTTAAAAAAAATATTATTTAAAATGCGCTCTCTTAAAAAGTTTTCATTCACACTTATATTTTAAATTCAAAGTGAATATCCTCTAGTCCTTCAGTTATGCAAATAAGCACGTGATACCTAAATTACTTAGGTCATTCTATCGTTGACAGTTTATGCATGCAGGAAACACGTGCATTCATATTTAAATCAAGGAATTGATTTGTGTGTAACATTTAAATTCAAGTAATTTCCACGGGACTTAATAAAAAAGTAATTAAAGAAGACATTTACGAACCGACGATTAAGTGCGGATTGTGTCAATATTCGTGAATGTCAGGTTGGCGGGTGTATTTTTCAGAAATGGTCGAAATATATCTCAAAATTTAGTACCTAATTGGTACCAAATTGTACCACTTGTGAAATAATTTGTACCTCGTGGGATCGCAAGTTATTGCAATAGTTTCATACACCCGCCATTCTGACGTCAGCTTGGCGGGTGTATTTTTGTGTAGCCAAGATTACTGAGAAGTTGGATATAAAACATATATGGATATTTAGTACCTAATTGGTACCTCTCTAAACATACCTCAACTCAGTGAAATCTCATTGGAATTCGACAAAAAATGAAAAATTCACTTTCCAATATACAGGGTGTTATAATATTTTGCTTATTTGACACAAAGAGTCAGAGAGCCTACGACCAAAACCATGTCTCATCGTTTTACGACGAAAACCGTCTAAAATCGTTAGTTTAGACGGTTCTTAGCCCAACTCGGTAGGTAGTCCAGGGGGCTTACTACCAGCTCAAAAGCATATTAGCTTATTTTAGTATTACTTCAGTGGGAGAAAGAGATGGAGCTATACGTCTTGTAGAGCTTAATCTCTTTCCCACACTGAAGTAATATTAAAATAATACTGCTTTTGAGCTGGTGGTAAGCCCCCTGGTCTACCTACCGAGTTGGGCTAAGAACCGTCTAAACTAACGATTTTAGACGGTTTTTGTCGTAAAACGATGCGACATGGTTTGTCACAATATGTCTGATATTAAAAACGTACATTGGATTCGTTATTTTATTATGAAAAAAATAGTTTTCAGACATTTTACGCGTCACATGTGGCCTGAGCGACACTAAAAAGATGCATGTTACGTTTAACAAAAATTGCCATTTCTAAAATATACATTACCGGAAATGTTAACAGCTTTAGGGACTTAAACACTGGAAAACAGCTATCAGTCGATTTCATATCGACCTCAAACAACGTTTTTGGGCTTTGAATACCTGTTCCCGCAGGCAAGAATTTCCCCAGAAAATTATACCGTATCTCAGAATGGAAGCTACGAGACCATGGTATGCAATCAAACTTGTGGTGATGTTAACTTTATTAGTCAAATTGAATAGAACATAAGTAGTTTTGCAATTTTTTTTATATACCTCTTTCTTCTACTTGAGGTTTCCACGTCATTTGTTGTACTTGGTCTATTTTAGTTCTAATAAATTCAATTTTTAAATTTGGTAATTATGTCCGCTGATAAAAATGTATTATGTTAGTCTTTCCTAAATTAATTACTAATTTATTGTCGTCATGCCAATTCACAACGTCCACGAGTGAATTATTTATGTCCTGTTCATATTTATTTGCAGCAGAACAACTGATTAAAGCAGCTCAGGTAAGCTCTTTATTAATCGTACATATAAATACCCACGCCGCAATACGATTTTTTTTTTAATGATATAATTGCTATGTTACCGATCGGAAAAAAAAATCTATCGATTCAATACATAAGTTGCTCACATTTACTTCTGAAAAACCATTTATTCGACCAATGTTCAATTGAAAACAAGATTTTCAGACTAGGCAAATTATTTTCGCAAATGCTCTCCTGGGTACGTGTGACGCTAATGATGTCTAAAAATTGTGTTTTCGGTATCTAAAACATTTATTTAAATTCAGAATAACCAAAAGATTTTATACGGTTTTGGTCGTAAAACGATGAGGTAAAAATTTTGGTTATGAGCTCTCGTCGAATACCAGTTGAGGATACCGGGGATACTTGAATATAGGGATACTTAGCATCAGGTGGAATGACAGCTCACTTCACCTGCGTGAAAATAAGAATAAAAGAAGAATAGGGTCATTTGGTGATGGTTAGTTATTTTTGTTTTTTCAGGTATTGTTTATACTTAAGAAATACTTTTTTCTGATCTTGTAGTTTAATAGTAGTTTTACGACCACGTTTCATTTTAATTTAGATAATCATTATTTCATATTTAGAAGAAAGTAGAAAAGAAAGAGGCAGGTCGGTTATCTGCAAACAGATGTCAAAATTATGGCCACTTCGATTATGGTAAATGTAAATAAATATATATATAAGATAACATCTATGATTGCCATCCATGATTTACTTTGTAACGTGAACTAGGAACAGGTAAAAAAAAAGAAAACACGTCTGCGAATATACCTACACCTTTTTCAAATAAATTTTCATGTCATGTATTTTCAGGCAACTAAACGACATGCCAGCCGGCTGGTCTCAAACTTAAAGCATTTATTTCAAATAAACCAATTACAGGTACTTTTGAATTGTCAAGGGGTCGGTCAGTCAGAAAGATGAAGCTAGTTGCCCATTCCAAAGCGTAGTAGGTACCTATGGAGAAGAACGGGCAAGAAACTGGGGTATCGTTTACTCCATCCGGTCTATTCAGTAAAATCTAACCGTGTAAACACGGTGTAGGTGAAGTGAGCTTTAAGTAAGCTGTCAATCTCTAGCATCACATGGAATGTCATATCGGTTGATGCTAGGGGTTGACACTATTGACAGCTCTCTTTACCTTATTTTACACGGTGAGATTTTTACAGAATAGATCGGCTGCTGCGGTCTATTCTGTAAAAAATGAGCGACTGGCAGATGTGAAAAATCGAAATTATTATGTACAGACGCCAGCACATCAGGCTACTACAATCTATCAAATTTATTTAATAGATTTTCAACTTTAGTGCTGAAATATAAGGTTGAAAAATGATTGGCAAAATTTGACAGTTTCGGGTAGCTTGATGTGCTGGCGTCTGTACATAATAATTTCGATTTTTCACATCTCCATCTGCATATGCATAGGCAAGGATAGTTTACGACAGGAAATAAACATGGCAACTGTTGGCATGGCGATGCGTCGGCGACGCGTCGTCACGTTAACAGTTGGGCTGACCCGCCGCTATAGATGTTTCACATCAAAAACTCACCGTGAAAACGCAGGTGAAGCGAGCTGTCATTCCACCTGATGCTAAGTATTCCTGTAGTCAAGTGTCCCCGATTTCCTCTACTTGTATCAAACAAGCAAAATATTGTGACAGCCTGTATATGGGAAAGTGAATTTTTCATTTTTTGTCGAATTCCAATGAGATTTCACTGAGTTGAGGTATGTTTAGAGAGGTACCAATTAGGTACTAAATATCCATATATGTTTTATATCCAACTTCTCAGTAATCTTGGCTACACAAAAATACACCCGCCAAGCTGACGTCAGAATGGCGGGTGTATAAAACTATTGCAATAACTTGCGATCCCACGAGGTACAAATTATTTCACAAGTGGTACAATTTGGTACCAATTAGGTACTAAATTTTGAGATATATTTCGACCATTTCTGAAAAATACACCCGCCAACCTGACATTCACCAATATTCCATTAATAATTTTGACACTGACAGTTCTTGAACGCGGTTTAGGTGTACCCAAAGCATTGGCGTCGGGAATCACGAGCCGATTTCCGGCCAACGTAGGCGCGGGCTTGCGGACGGTGAGCAATGGGTAGCTCGCCATCCGATAAGGATCAGGCCCGGGTCAACGGCGCGTTGTGTTCCACGCGCGCCTCAAAGAGATCTCAGCAGAATTGACGGGGTTCGCTAGGGCCGATGCCTGCCGGGGTTGCGAATAAAACCGAAAGGGAAATCGTGGCCCCCGGCAACATGGCAACTGAAGAAACACTGGTGGGTTTTGTTCAGTAAGAGTCTGATATGCCCTCCCGCTCCACCCAGAGCGGGAGAAGTTATTTGATAATTTACCACAAAAAAAAATGTGCACCTAACGCATTAAGTTTCATTGGTGAAATTCCACCTTAGTTGTCAGGAACCAGTAGGTACTTCCTAGATAAACTTCGTAAACATAGAAATCAGGGTAACAAAAGCAACTAAATTTTACCTTTTTCATTCAATTGCTTTTTAACTGACGAATGAAGGAGGAGGTTCTTAGGTCGACGCGTAACTTTTGAAGTAAAAACTTCTTTAGACGCGTTGAGCATTTTTGAGATGGAAAAAAGCAATTGAACTCGCGACACCATTACCGACACCTCATTTTTGTAAACGCAATTGTGCTCTTTATTTATATTACGTTATAGATCAACGTTCTATGCAAGTATTTTTACTTTAAAAGCTTTGGAAGTATTTTTTTTAAATTGTTCATGTTTTCACTTCTGTCGGCACTCCCGGATAGTCACTGTTTTTTTTTTAACATACCGAGTTTGTAAAATAGCAATCCCCTTGATCTTGCTGTAACTACCAATTTCATGACAAAATCCTACATAAACTAAGAGAACTCTACCAACAATCCCGAAATACCAAGAAAATGCCTATTTCTCATGAAATTATAGGCATTAAACCAACCACTTACTACGTCCCAATAACAATAATCGTTCCATAAGTCTTCGTTAAAATGCGGCCTCACGAAATCGTTACAAAACGCTTATTCTTGTTGACAAAACAAACATGAAAAAAATCCACCAAGGATTTTCATCCGAACTCGGTTCGTCCCCAATCAAGGACAACTTGTTTGTCTGACAAACAAAATATCCTTTTGGGCGAAAAATAGTACTTTCGTTGCTACAGTAGGTGCCTACAGGGTGTTTTGTAAGTGTAATTCCATTAAAAGTCATGGTTCACTGGTAATTTTGGATAAACCTGAAAAAAATATATGATTTTTAACTAAGTTACCCCTTTAATCCACTTGCCTGGCTTTCAGTAATTTATCCTTCAGGATAAACATTTTTTATTCAATTAATGTTTTACATTATGTTACTTTCGTGATCCGTGCTGGGATTTTTTATCAGTAGCAGTGGACATATCAATAGAGCCTGTAAGGAATTACAAGAATCTAGAAACATCCTGTATGTACCTACCTACTTGAAGTATTACCTACGTCACAATATGAATAGTGTCGTAAAAGTCGGCAGCATATTGTATACTGACGTGGTATCTATAGATATAGGTACCTCTTACTTTACGCATTTGCTTGTTTACTTTGTTCCAACATTTACATTGGATATGCAAAGAACTCGATATTATAATTTATGTATTATGTAAATAAGATGTAAAAGAGAAGATATTTTGTATAGATACAGCTGAAAAATTCAGAATATTTTTGCTGAAAATGCAAAAAAAATTTAGAAAAAATAAATGCCAAAGATCGTTATGTTATAATCAGTACCTGGGCGGCCGAGCTCTGCTTTGGTGAAAATAGAGAATGCTCATTTAATAGTATAGGAAAGTACATACTAATCCCGTATTTAGTAAGTAGATACATACTAATTCCATGCTGCCATGATAGTTGGTACTTACTAATTCCATGCAGCCAAGATAGTAGGTACTTACTAATTCCATGCTGCCATGTCATTATTCTAAAGTAGCCATCTTGTTCTAAACTTTAGGGACCGACTTCCATCTTTTCTATACCGACATAATTCCTTAAATAAACAAAATAACACTTTCTCTGCTAATACAATATGATACGCCTTTGTTTACAAGACGCTTGCCAAAATTGTTTACTTAGCAAATTGGTTTATGTACTACACCGAATCCAATCAATGTGAACAAAGTCATAACCGAATATTATACCTACGTATCTACGAATCTACGTTGCTATAGTAATTGACAGTCGTAAAAGATGTATAACGTGGATATCTGAGTTAGTTAGCTGGTGAAAATAGAGAGTGCTCATTTAATAGTATAGGAAAGTTCTTCTATGTATAGTAGCTACTTATTCCATGCAGCCTTGTCATTATTCTCATGTCATTATTCAATATCTTGTTCCAAACTTTGGGCGACCGAGCTCTGCTCGGGTGAAAATATGGAGGAAACGAATTTTCCCAATTATGAGACCTAGCTAGATCGATTTTTCGCCACCGTAAACCCCTATATTGCAATTTTCATCGAAATCTTTAGAGCCGATTTCGAGAACATGAGTACAAATATATAAATATATGTGCAAGTATATACATATTTATATACAAATATTGCTCGTTTAATAGTATAGGATGTATGAGAAAACACGACGAACAAACATTGCCCACACGTACAAACAATTAATTAAAATGACTCATCTGACGTTGTTTATTTAAAGTAGGTAAAAACATACCATATAAAGGTTTTTATCTCCATTTTTAATCTCGCTTTTATGTCTTGTTTATACCTCGCGAACATATCAAATAAGTTTATATTCATAAAAACTTATTCAGAATGTGGATTTGTCTATGTCTATGAAACATAAAACCTCAGACGCAAATAAAAATATTTTTCACTTTACCATCTCTTCTGTGAACCTTGCATTTTTTAATTTACCTTCTCAAAGTGTAGGCACTGGAAGAAATAAAACAGTTTTATTCTAAAAGAACATAAAGGCTCACATCCACGGTTAAGTGTTTTCCACCATCCAGACGCACTCGGTAGAAAATTGATATAAACTTGTTGTGGGGCCCCGCTACGTTTGCTCAGGTGACGACGGTGACTTATTTGTTTTATCGTGAACAAACGAAATTCATCCCAAAACGTTAAATAACAAAGTCTATATTCCATTGTGTCGGTGAATAATAGAAGCCAGAAAAATGCACCCTGCACACGGCTCGCATAAGTCTTGAGTATAAATGTTGTTCGCGAGAAAACAAGTAGTGTGAAATAGCCCTCGCGATGGAGACGGCGTACATGTTTTAAATATTTGAGTATGTTATGCTTTAAGAATATTTATTCAGTATGACGCCACTATAACAGCACCCACTTGGCGTATAAAAATGAATTTATATAGTCTGATCTGACCAATGGATTTAACAGAAAACGAGAGAGGGAAAATAAAATCAAGTAGGTACATAAATGTGCACAGATCTTATGTGTGAATCGCTTATTTTCCTTCTACAAAATTGCTTCAAGCAAGATGTTTTGACGTGTGACATGTGAGTATTTTATTGCTCCAAATGCAACAAGTGTGGAAAGTGACAATTTCCTCACCCACTTACTCGGAACGCCTCTAAATACCCAATTTCCCTCCGTCGATTGTTACATCGAGTGAGAAAACTAGTGACTGTGATTTACTCGATATTTCCTCTCGCCCATTGATGAAGAAAGGATATAAAAGTCATAATGACAAAAGCCTACGACAAATGGTTCCCATTCAATTACCTAATAAAACCACGGCGTATCCGATAAATTGAATACGGAGATCAAAATTCTGTTCGCGTGAACAGATATGTCGACATAACGAAGACAAATCAAAGTTTCGCTGACCTGACTCGGCTCGGATGGACACCCTTCTAAGACATAAGACAGAAAGCTATTAAGTCGAGATAGTGGTATTTATCTTTACTGTCCCCTGTCTACCTTCCGAAGTGACACGGACACTTCGATTAAAGCGCTCTAAATAAATTTTGTAGCGAAAATTTAAAGGAAGAATGCTGAATACAGCGGTTTACAATGAAAGAAATTGAAAGTGGTTGGCGGTACAAAAAGAAAGGCGATGTTGCATTGTGAAGGCGCGGACGTCAAAAAGGATTGTGTGTTTACAACAGTTGAGTAAACACAGTCTGCGTTGATTTTCGCTTCGTTCTACGTACATATTTGCTTTTTTTCAATACCAGTTTTAAATGAATGAGTGGGTTTCTAAAATTTTATGAATGTTCATTATAATCTGCCTAGCCTTTTCCCAACTATGTTGCGGTCGATTTCCAGTGTAACCAAATGCAGCTGAATACCAATATTTTACATGGAGCGACTGCCTATCTGACCTCCACAACCCAGTTACTGGGTAATACGATACCCCTTGGTAAGACTGGTTGTCAGACTTTCGAGCTTCTGACGACCCGTAACGACTAACAAGGATCCACAAATGACAGCCGGGACCGACGGTTTAACGTGCTTTCCGAGACACGGAGGTCTTGGTGTGTAAAGATGGTCACCCAACCACGGACCAACTGCGGCAAGCGAAGCTTAACCTAATTGATTGACCCGTGCAGCTGTTATTACTTAGCCACAAGCTCCTCAGCTTCGTGAATACTCAAAAATTCAAAACTATGTTGAATGTTTGGTGGGAAAAATCCAATAAATTGGCAGATGTCGAAGGAAAGGAAAAACATAAAAGAACGTGAAAATAGCCGGGATGGTCGTTTTATTTTGATTTAGCATCCAACCTGCATTGGAAAGGCTTGGTTTTTCTTCTCTATAACCACTTGTAATCCGGATCTTGGGTAAATCACACAATTCAAATAGGTAATTACGAGGGTTTATCTTAAAAGTTGGCAAAGTCGTAAATAGCTGTCAAATATTTACCTGTTTTAATTAATTTAGCAATATTACTGTATGGAAATAAGAAATGTGGCTAACTAGTTCCCTAGAATATTAAATTAATGAAATGCAATAATTAATATCGTAATACCGAATATTTAGTTTTAGATGTAAAAAAAGAATTTGGAAAATCCCCAAATGCCTTTTTTACACTTAAAATTGTTACAACATCAAATTTAGTGTTGTAATCCATTATTAATATTCTAGGGATTTAGTTAGCCACATTTCTTATTTCCATACAGTAATATTGCCAAATTAATCAAAACAGCGAAATATTTGACATCTATTTGCGACGTTGCCCACTTTCAGAATAAACGCTCTAAGTTTATAAGGAAAACAAAAATATAGTGTTAAAACAAAAAAAATGTTTAAGTACTTAATTACGAATACTTAAACCTTTAACATAACAACCATGCGTCACTCGAGCATGCAAAACGCGACTTGCAAAATTCTTTTATTTTAAATCATGGCGAATTTTATACTATACGTTTCGTCCACATAGCTGTAGGTACTCATTAACATGCAAATTATTCCGTGTCTAAGCACGCAATGTATAAACCTTTCCTGTTTTAAAGGTACAGAAACAGTACACGAAGAAAGTTTTTATTACATTTTTTTTAGATTGGAAATGTCTAGTAGAAAGAATTAAATAAAAGTTTATTTAGTTTTGAATTTTAAGCTAAATAAATTATAGCTTAGCGTAGAAGCAGTCAGATCAAAAACGAGCTGTTCGAGCAATTTACCAGCTAGGTGCCAGAGTTTCACTGAGAGATTTTTTCAAAGACATTGGTATCCTTACAGTGGCATCGCAATTCATCTTCGCCAACATTTTATATATTAGGCAAAATATACACTTATACACTAAAAACAGTGATTTACACAATGTTAACACTAGAAATAAGGACAAATTACGAGCTCCCTTTCACCGGCTTCATAAGGTACATAACTCATTTGTTGGGCTTGGTATAGACTTTTATAACAAGCTACCCTCTTCTTTGCTAGATTTGCCTTTTAATGCGTTTAAAACTAAAGTAAAATCCAACCTTTGTTCAAAGGCATACTATAGTATCAACGACTACTTAAATGATAAGAATAGTTTGTCGCTGTGATTAACTCAAGACAATACTTATGTTCTTTCTCCAGAATTAGTTTACCTATTGACAGTTTATATTTTATTTTATTTGAATGTATAAGTCTATTTATTTTTATTTTATTTTATTGCTGACATAATCTACTCATTACAATATTTTTGTTATGAGTTGTGTTGCAATTTGTGGTTAGCTAGCGACCTCGACAGTTGATCATATTATTATTTTTTTACCTGAGCAACCAGCCGCAAGTTCGTCATGCTCCCTTAGATGTCACTGCTTGCGGTAGCGTTGGGGGTCGGGTTGCCTCCTTACCTCAAATATGGCGAGGGGGGTAATGGCTGATCTTTGCGTTATGCTCGTGAACGGGTGCTGCTTGTGGTGACTGGTCGTCTTGCTGATCATGGTTTTGTTATTGTAACTAGTAACTAACTGTTTATTTATTTTACCTCCATGGTCCTAGTTTATCATTTATAATAACTTCCAATTATAGCTTTAAATAGCTTTATGTAAGCGGGCACGCCCTTTATGCCTGGAGGCTTTTATTTAGATACGAGTATTTAGTTCTGTTTACGTTTAGTTTTTATTTTTTATTTCTGCTTGAGTATAGTTCTCGATGTTTTTGGTTGGTATATTGGCGTGTGCTAGCTGACATATGGCGAATAATTTATCATTTAAATTATGTTTTGTGTTGCATAATGAACTTACATTATGCATTTTGCATACTATTGTATAGAATCATTTTTTCTAACTTGAACAGACAGCTGTGCTGCTGGGGAGTTTAAAGGCACCAGGAAGTGGTGAAGGGTGGGCGTTTTTGGGGGACTGTCTTATGTAATTTTGACGTTCGAAAAGTGCTGATTCTCAGCCTAGTTTGAATAAATGACTTTTGAATTTTGAATTTGAATTTTGAATTTGAATTTTTTATTTGAATTTTGAATTTAAATTTTGAATTTGAATTTTGAATTTTGAATTTTGAATTTGAATTTGAATTTTGAATTTTGAATTTTGAATTTGAATTTTGAATTTTGAATTTTGAATTTTGAATTTTGAATTTGAATTTTGAATTTGAATTTTGAATTTGAATTTGATGAATTTTAATTATTAAGAAAATTGACACCCTATGTCAATTTGAAGTGTTAAAGCCATTTCATTCAACTTTCAAAGAATGACAGATATTTACGACGATTTGAATATACTGAATTAAAGTTAGTAACCAATTTGCGTAACAATTTATTTTCCTAACTTTACGTCGGTTAGTCAGTGATTTCAATTAAATAAATGATTATAGTACTGATTTTTTTTTTTCGGAAAAGCTTTGGGAAATTTAAAAAGAAGAAGAAGAACCGGAAGACGGAAGGAAAATGCTTGGCAAATGTCTAGTTGCACACAACAAAAAATACCTACCTAATTTTTATTTTTTACTAACTGACGCGACAAACCTTTGAAACCGTTGTCCTGTCCAAACAATACTTTGTACAAAAATCCCAAAGAAAAAAGTACTTCAGTTTTTCCCAATTTTCCGGAAAACTTTTCCAATTTTTCTTTTCCTAAAAATCTTATTCGAAATATTACGAACAGTTTAAAACAACAAAATAGCCAAATCGGTCCATAGAGATCTACGTTTTGGAATGGGCAACTTGCTTCAACTTTCTGACTGACCGATTCTTTGGCAATTCAAAAGTGCCTGTAAATGGTTTAATTCAAATAAATGCTTTGAGTTTGAGTTTGGTCCAGCCGTTCTCAAGTGAAGCGCTTATCAAAGAACAGCATTTCATTTATTTGTATAGATTACTAGGTACATAAATGTAGAAACCAAACCACAAACCTACCAAACCTAAAATCCAAACCAAACCAAACCTGAAATCACGAAAAAAAATCAGTTGTTCCCTATTTTTGACGAGTTATGCAAACATAAATGTAGGGAACAGCGATTTCGCGATTTCAGGTTTGGTCCCATAGTAAAAATTGTTCATAATGATAAGTAAAGTCACATGTTAAAATTTGCGCACCGAATAAAAACTCCTCCTGTATAGATTTGGAATTTATATTGGAAATCAAGACTTGCGTCGTCTAAACGATAAACTGAAGAGTAGCTACTTCAGAGGCTATATTGCTAAACATCATTTATTTCAGGCGTGCGTGCTTCAGTTGCGTGCCTGAAGTAGCGAGCCTCCTAATATATGTAAATAGCCTGGGCTATTTATTGAAGTATACGTCAGTTTTATATATTTAGGTACCTATACAAATGGCGAAATTGCAATAGGCAATGTTAATTTTATGAATAAGTAATTTTCTGTGGGCTTTGCTGCTTAATTATTGTTGTTTAATTAATTTTGCATGTGTAGATTATATCTTGGCTGCCCATTTCCCATACGAACGTAATTACTTGATATAAAAGGGTCTAAGTATCGATCAAGAAAATTACTTGTATGTTCGTTTTCCTACAGAAAATAACTATTACAACTACCTTCAAGCACCTCTATAATAATATTATAGGAACTCAATCAATCTGCCTAGCCTTTTCCCAACTATATTGGGGTCGGCTTCCAAAAGAACCAGGTGCAGCAGAATACCAGTATTTTACATGGAGTGACTGCCTATCTGACCTCCACAACTCAATAACTGTGTAATATGATACCCCTTGGTAAGACTGGTTGTCAGACTTTCGGGCTTCTGACGACCCATAACAACTGCCAAAGATCCAGGAATGACCAATGGCTGCAACGTGCTTTCCGAGGCACGGAGAAGTCTCGGTATGTAAAGATGGACACCCATCTACGGACCAACCCTAGCAAGCGTAGCTTAACCTAAGGGATCGACCTGTACGGCTGTTATTGAAGTGAAAACTTCTTTAGGCGCGTTGGGCATTTTTGATATGAGAAAAAAACAATTGAACTAGCGACACCGTTATCGCAACCTCATTTTTGTAAACGCGATTGTACTCTTTATTTTGATATAGTTACGGACCAATCTTCTATACGAGTATTTTTCTTCCACCAAGGCGATCTTGTTCAAGCTTTTACTTCTGTCAGCACTCCTGAAGTGCCACTGCTTTTTTTTTTTTTTTTTTATATTTTTAAATAAAGGGAAGAGCTGCTCATTGGGCTTCAAAAAATACGTCCGCATCGCTGTCAGCGGGAAAAGCGCCCAAAAGGTTGGCAGCGTTGTTGCCACGTTGGATGGCAATGTTGAATGTTCTATGCACGTATTTTTAATTTAAAGGTTTTGGAAGTATTTTTTTTTGTAAACGTGATTGTGCTCTTTATTTAGATAAAGTTACGGATCAATGTTCTATACAAGTATTTTTCTTCCACCAAGGCGATCTTGTTCAAGTTGTCACTTCTGTCGGCACTCCCGAAGTGTCACTTGTTTTTTTTTAGCCACTTTCTCCTATATTTTAGGGACTACGGGTTGACAACCTCCAAACCCCAAACGACCCTTCTATAGCCCATGAAAAGCAGATTTACCTATACGAAAGTGTTTAAAGCTATCACAAAAGTAGTTTAAGTATCCTATAATAAACCTAACAATTTGCGCCATTTTTAGGGTTCCGTACCAGCATGATACCAAACAGAACCCTATTACTAAACCTCCGCTGTTCGTCCACCTGTCTGTCAGCAGGCTGTATCTCATAAACCGTAACCATCGCAGATTGTGTAATAAAGTTAATAATTAAAGGGGGTTCTCATACAAGAAACGTGTTTTTTTTGCCCATTTTTGCTAAATATTGCAACGTGGTACGGAACCCTTCGTGCGCGAATCCAACTCGCACTTGGTCGATTTTTCTCCGCTCGACTCCGCTGTTCGTCCGTCTGCCTGTCTGTCACCAGGCTGTATCTCATAAACCATGACAGTTAGACAAATTAAATTTTCACAGATGATATGTTTCTGTTGCCGCTATAACAACAAATTTTTAATGATTATTTTTGAATATTTTTAATGTTTTTACTGTTTTACTTCTTGTTTATTCTTTTTTGTATATGGGTATTTTGCCTGAATTAAAACACCATTTATTTATTTTTAGTTATTTTATTTATAACAACAAATACTAAAAATAAAATAAATATTTAAGGGGGCTCCCATACAACAGACATAATTTTTTTGCCGTTTTTATAGATAATGGTAACCTTTCGTGTGCGAGTCCGACTCACACTTGGCCGGTTTTTTATTTAAACCATAAGCCGTATAAATCAAGTGAAGAGCCATAAACTCGGGCCATATAATTTTTATATCCACGATGCGGAAATAGTCGTGATATACATACATACGTACACGTACACACCGATATGTACGTGTATTTATTTTGAATCATATCGATTACCTGTATGAGGTCAGAACGGAATATGACCCATATTCTAGTTGTTTTAAATTTTAATTTCGGGTAAATTCCGAAGTGGATATTTTCAAAAACCATTGCATTTTGCGATAACTCCCAAGCAAAGGAGTAATTCCCGTATTTTTAAAGAACGTTCACATCCTTTTTTTTTTTTGGGGTTGGAAATTATCAAATAACTTCTCCCGCTCTGGGTGGAGCGGGAGGGCGTGTCAGACTCTTACTGACTAAAACCCACCCGTGTTCCTTCGGTTGCCCTGTTGCCGGGCGTCACGATTTCCCTATCGGTTTTCTTCGAACCCCCAGCAGGCATTGGCCCTAGCGGACCCCGTCAATTCTACTGACATCTCTTTGAGGCGCGCGTGGAACACAACGCGCCGTCGACCCAGGCTTGGTCCTTATCGGACGGCGAGCTACCCATTGCTCACCGTCCGCGGAGTAAGTACTACCTACTTACTTTAAAAAAAATGGAACACAAAAATTTAGTTATTTTTTTCGTTGGCACGGGGGGCGCAGACTGATTTTCGCACCCTGGCGCCCAATATAGTTAAGACGGCCCTGTCTGTTACCATTAATCTTGTCTAGGTTTATATATACGCTTCTACTGACATCTCTTTGAGGCGCTAATCTCAGCCTCAAGCAGTAAAAGATGTCTACTCCGTAGGATAAGAGAAAGTGGTTTTAATTCAGCTTGCAAGATTTGACCCATACATACTAACTAACAAGTCAAGACACCAGGTTAGTCACTAAACATACGAAAAAGAAAGGAAGAAGACTAACCTGGGTTCGATTCCCGAGTCGAGCAAAGTGTTATTGGGTTTTTCTATCTGAAATTTCTCAGTAGCAGCTCGGAATCTGGATTTGTGCCCGGTTGATGGCAATAGGCTCGCCCTCTATTACATGGGACTTCAACATAACTGGCGAAATGTGGGTGTACCTGCTACAAGGATACCTCAACCCTTCGGGGAAACAAGGCGTGATGTTATGTTATGTGTGAAGATTAACGAATAACGTGTCCAGAGGGCTGGCCAATTCTTAGGCCAAAAAATCAGCATTGCCATCCAACGTGGCAATAATGCTGCCAGCCTTTTGGGCACTTTTCCCGCTGACAGCGATGCGGACGAATTTTTTGACGCCCAATGACCTCTTCCCTTTATTTTTTTATTGTTTCCTTTACATACTTGTACGTAATTTTATATACATAGTTTAGATTATTTATTCATTTAAAATTAGAAACACTGGTTGCAATATAAATAAACAAATAACGTTCTTATAAAAAATATAATAAACCAAAAAGAAAACAGTGGTACTCCGGGAGTGCCGACAGAAGTGAAAACTTGCACAAGATCGCCTTGGTGGAAGAAAAATACTTGTATAGAACATTGGTCCGTAACTTTATCTAAATAAAGAGCACAATCGCATTTACAAAAATGAGGTGTCGGTAACAGTGTCGCAAGTTCAATTGTTTTTTCCCATCTCAAAACTGCCCAATGCGCCTAAAGAAGTTTTCACTTCAATAAGGCAAGTTAAATAAAAGCTTGTAAAAATACTTCTAATTTACTTACATTTTTGATATCAATTGTCGCTACGATGAGATTGCGACAATAGAATATAGATTTTGAATGATTTCATTAACGGGAATTGACCTTCTAATCACTCCACAATAAAAACTGAAATTGCCGCAACCACGTCATCTTGTCATAAATGTGATTCGATGAATCTGTGTCGATGAATCAATCAAGGCTATAAAACTCTAGATACAGATGACAATATATCTTTAGTCACAAAGAAGTGACTACAAAAGCAGCTATTTCCTGACATGACTAATCTTTAAGACCTACCCCAACAAAATCATGCAATGTAAAAATAGGTAAGTATCTACTTTTTACAATAACTGTAACAATCTAAAACCTCTAGCTATGAGTCATATGAAAAGTTCAAGGTTTTACATAACAAAAACTTGTAAAGTAGCTGTTAATTTTGTACGTTTTGTTACATTCATCATTGTGTTATCAGTGTGTGAATCTTTGCAAGGTCGGGATAAAATATCGATTTTTATCATAACACGTCTTTTTTACCCGAACGGTTAGGCAGAGGTGTACCTATAGAAGATATACCCACATTTCGCCAGTTATGTTTAACACATTCAGTGCCAGAAGCCCTCCTGGAGGGTTCACTCAAGTCATATATGGGATGCCGGGAGCCCTCGCGGAGGGCTCATTTTAAATTTATGTTTTTTTTTTGCGAATTCGGCATTACAAAGTTAAAGTCAAATAGTTTATTTCAAATAGGCACAAAAAGGTAGTTTTGAAAGTCAAAATTTACATAAAATTTAATTGATTCTAGTCGTCTGTAAACTGAAAATAAAATTAGTTGTATATTTTAAGAATATTTCAAAATTAATGCCGGTGACACTCCTCGAGGGTTAACTTTAGCGCAAACGTAATGCCGGTAACCCTCTTGGAGTCAACTTGCAATATGTATGGCGGCATAGCGTATGCGCTCTATGAAAGTTGGGTGGAGTCGAAAGTGTTAACACGTTCAGTGCCAGAAGCCCTCCTGGTGGGTTCACTCAAGTGATATATGGGATGCCGGGAGCCCTCGAGGAGGACTCATTTTAAATGTAGGTTTTTTTTGCGAATTCGGCATTATAAACTGTGAAAATAAAATTTGTTGTATATTTTAACAAGATTTCAAACCTAATGCCGGTGACACTCCTCGAGGGTTAACTTTAACGCAAACGTAATGCCTGTGACCTTTCTGGAGTCAACTGGCAATATGTATGAGCTCTAGAACAATGGGTGGAGTCAAAAGTGTTGTCCTATGTAAGAGGGGGCAAGCCTATTACCATCAAACGGTCACAAATCCAGGCTACAGGCTGCTACTGAGAAATTCCTGATGGATAAACCTAATAACACTTTGCCTGACCTTGGAATCCAACCCAGAACCTCATGCTCAACAGTAGCGTTTGAAATCAATAGACCATCGAGGCGATCGATTTTATAATCGTAGAGTATCAACAGTATGATGTAGTTAGCAGGTTCCTATGTGCTACTGGTAGCTAAAGTTCTTTTTAAATCCCTGAGACTAATTTGACATTTCAAGTGATTGTTGTTTGTTTTTTTCAATAAGGAGTTTGACATTTGCACCTGTCATATTAGTATCTGAGATTAAAAAACGAACTGTAGTTCATTTGCTAAGGACCTACACCATATACAAAGTCACATTCAATCAGCGACAACAATTATGGTAACGTCAAAAATGTATCGGGGGACACGGCACTGCCCCCGCAAAGTCGAGCAAAACAAAACACATAGCTGTGCCTTTGATATATAGAATAACTTAGCAATCACACACGGCAATAGAATCTACATTAGATAGATAGAATATTCTTTATTATGTACACCATAAAAATTACAGACATTAACACACACAACAAAATACACATACACATACAACAAAACACAACACACTCACACACACACTTTTATATTCTACATACAACAAAATCTACCTGATATTAGCACTGCGCTTTGTTTAATTAGGACAATTTAAAATAGTAGATTATTTTTATGTGATTATGTTGCCGTGCGATGGCCAAGTCATTCTATTTATTGAAGAAATAAAGATGACAAATAGGTACAGAACAAATTAACAGATCTCACATCATTTTGCGATAGAAGAAATGCGTTGCGAGACTTGCATTTTTTTACATTTTGATGGGATCAGACTGACATAGGCTGCCAAAAAGCTTATATCAATTCTGTTGAAATACGTTGTAGAAATACGAAACACTTTGAAAACGATTGTCACTTGTCGAGACCCTCTTTAACTTGATCTTTGGAGTTTGATCTTCCATCGAATAAAAATCGCTTGATTCATAATAACATGATAAATCATTCAAGGTTTTTAGCAGTCTAAACTCTAGATTCAATATCTCTATACCTATGCGAGTTATCATCGAACGACTGTGGGAATAACCATTTCCTGATTGTTACATATTAGTCATGTCAATTAAACGATAAACCTTTAAATCTTACCTACATTACATTAACTTTTAACCTACCCCAACTGACTCACTTTGATAAAAATAATTTAAAAACAAAACAGCAATTTCAATCTAAAACTTGTATCTATGATTCATACAAAAGTTCAAGGTTCACAAAAACCACTATACAATAGCAGTGAAATTAGTATATTTTCTAATATTAGTCACGAGCAATTACCCCGCCTTGCTATATGAGTACGTAAACCATAGAACGAAATGCCCCAATTCCAGTATGAGTCACTCTACGAACGGCCTTCACTGTTACAAACGGTGCCTTGTGTTTTGCATAATATCGATCGTTCCAGGAAAGCGTTATTAATAAGTGTTATTTTTTATTCTGGTGTTTGATTTCTTTTTTCCTTATCGCGATGATGAAATGTCTTTAGAGTAATTGACACAATGTTGGGTTGGTTGTAGAGGTGAAAAGAAAGGGAAATTACGTCTGGTTTAGTGCCAGTATCGTTACTCATTTTCGCATTGCCTATGCTTGTCTTGTAGTATTCTAAATAGGCTCTACAGTACACGTCATGCGTAATGTCGATTGCAGCCTTTACTGTATTTCCCTTTACGGCATAACCTGTATATTTACTTAAGTGTATGTACGCACGTGGTTGCCTTTCCTCAACAAGTTTTTTCGTAAAATTATAAGATCGAGAGTACCGTTCCATAATTGTTAAAGAACAGATATTTAAATACTTATCCGATTATGCAGACCATTGAAATATGAGTTTTTCATTTAATAATTACTTTGTTCATACCTTCTTTCTTTGATTTAAACTAGCTTAGCCATAACGAAATCCTACTAAAAAAAACAGTGGCACTCCGGGAGTGCCGACAGAACTGAAAACTTGAACAAGATCGCCTTGGTGGAGGAAAAATACTTGTATAGAACATTGGTCCGTAACCTTATCTAAATAAAGAGCACAATCGCGTTTACTAAAATGAGGTGTCGGTAGCGGTGTCGCGAGTTCAATTATTTTTTCCCATCTCAAAAATGCCCAACGCGCCTAAAGAAGTTTTCACTTAAAAAAAAAAACGGTGATATTTTACGATAATTTAGATTGTACGATTTTTTTGTCAATCAAGTTAATAAAGCATATCCTGCCACCTGACTGTCATGAACCTTCCAGTCAAAGTTTTAATAAAGGAATAAAAATAGACACCGATTCATATTTCTTTTGGAAACCGCAAGTACTTCTTACCTTACCGGCAAACTTATAAATAGTCAAACTCAGCGCTTCTTCTAGTTTTACTCATCAAGTTTTCTTAGTAAAACTTTTCGCAGAAGCCCTTTGGTTTTGTTAGACTACAAAGTGTATGGTTAGCAACAACAAATTAACTACTTAAATTTGCGTGCGTACTTTCAATATAATTTCCATACATTTACATATTTAATTGAACTACATCGGCAGGTATATAACAAGTGAAATTTTAATTTCAAACTAGTTTCTGCTATGTTAAGGTCGGTTTCGTTGACTTTTGTTGTCATTTGCTAAAACCTAGGTTAACAAAACAATTATAATGTTAATAACTTCATGGAATGCTATGTAAATTCAAGAAGAGTGCCAGAAAATTTAAAGTCTTTGTGATCTAAACTTATTTTTGCCATCGACATAGTACGTACCCATACTGCTCAATGTGCTCCCACAACCCAGGCAATCAATCCACTGAACGCCCTGATTGCTCAAGAGC
Organism: Agrochola lychnidis; assembly: GCA_963680765.1. Classification (NCBI taxonomy): domain Eukaryota; kingdom Metazoa; phylum Arthropoda; class Insecta; order Lepidoptera; family Noctuidae; genus Agrochola; species Agrochola lychnidis. The sequence continues at coordinate 14,052,537 of OY796864.1, forward strand.
CTGATGTTGACATATTTATGTATGGCAGTAAATCTATGTTAAATTTTTGTATGAAATTTTTTAGCTAAGTGTTGTTGTTGGCTTGCTGCGCGCTTTGGTGTTTACAGTAAGTGCAGCAAGCAGTTGTTATAAAAATTCATTAAATCATAAGTTTATTCAATAAAACTGGACCGAAATCAATACTGTGTAGATTGATTTTCTGACCAGTTTTTCCAGATTCATATAAATTTTTGTTTTTCATACTTTTAAACGTTGGTGGGACAAAAAAACCTGATGAATATGATAATGATAATTACATTATAATTATCTATCTTAACATATTTCTTTGCTTACCATACACCATACAATCCGATACAAAATTCCCACGATAATGGGTTATGATTCAAAAATTTACATATAACAAGAATCATTGCAGAAAAATCTCCGGTCGTCCGCTCTCTGTGCGTCATTACGGTTCCTGGTACATATGTTACTTCGAAATGGTCTAAGAACACGTGACTATATGTTCTAACAAAGTTGGCAACGTCACAAATAGGTGTCAAATATTTCGCTATTTTGATTTATTTTGCAATATTACTGTATGGAAATATGAAATACTAGCGGACGTCACACGGTTTCACCCGCGTAGTTCCGTTCCCGTGAGAGTACGGGGATAAAATATAGCCTATGTAGCAGCAAATCGGTCCAGCACGCGTAGCATGACGGAAGAATAGACAAAATGACAGATTGTGATTGTTTATCTGTCATTTTGTCTACTCTTCCGTCGACAAAACTCGTTTCTACGGTGGTCATGCTACGCGTGCAGGAGTTTTTAAGTTTATTCTTTAAATACAAAAATACATACATACAAATCTTTCCTCTTTATAACATTAGTATGATGATAGTATAGATGGCTAACTAGTGAACTAAAATATTGATTTTATGAAATGCAATAATTGATATCGTAACACCGAATAATTGGTTTTAGATGTAAAAAAAGTATTTGGAAACTTTTCAAATGCCTTTTTATTACACCTAAAACGGTTACAACATCAAATTCAGTGATATAGTTCCAATTCATTATTAATATTCTAGTTCACTAGTTGGCGATATTTCATACTTCCATACCTCATCATTTGTTACGACGCCTCATTGAGGTGGATAACAATTAAAATTCTATTGTGTCTCGTTAATGACAGTTGAAAGGATATAGTAATTTTGCCAAAATAGTGGAAACAGGTAAATATTTGACAGCTGTTAGCGACGTTGCCAAATTTTAGAAACAAGTAGTTATTTTTAACCGACTTCCAAAAAGGAGGAGGTTATATGTTCGTCGCGTATGTTTTTTTTTTTTTTTTTCTTTATGTATGTCCACCGATTTCTCCGTCAATTGTGGACCGATTTTGAAAATTCTTTTTTTGTTTGAGAGGGTGTGTTCTCGAATTGGTCCCATATAAATTTTATTAACTTTGCTTGGATACTTTTTGAGTTAGCTACAAGATACGTATTTTTTTCCCACTTAATATGTACATGATATGATAAGTTTCTGTCACTGGTAGCAGGTAGTGGTATTCGAATGTGTGTGGGGTAGGTACCACAACTAAAAAGTGAAAAATAAAAACTTTTTACAAAAAAAAAACAACCGACCTCCAAAAAAAAAACACTACAAAGTGAAAAATAACTTTAATTTCGGAAGTCGGTGGCAAAAAACGAAAATACAAAACCCAAGACACCGACTTCCGAAATTAAAGTTATTTTTCACTTTGTAGTGTTTTTTTTTGGAGGTCGGTTGTTTTTTTTTTTTGTAAAAAGTTTTTTTTTACATTGTCATGTCCTGTCCGTCCGTGTATCCGTCGTGTTGACAATGTCAAAAGGATCGAGTGCAAAAAACATTAGTCATTAGTTATCAACCTTTTTCGACTTGCATCATATTTTTTGTGTCAATACGTCAAGCTTGCTAATCATTTGAAATCGATAGTTTACTAATCTAATCATGGTTATTCGGTCTGAGTTTTATTGTATACTAGCGACCCGCCCCGGCTTCGCACGGGTATAAACCGGGTTATTATACATATAAACCTTCCTCTTCAATCACTCTATCTATTAAAAAAACCGCAACAAAATCCGTTGCGTAGTTTTAAAGATTTAAGCATACATAGGGATATAGGGACAGAGAAAGCGACTTTGTTTTATACTATGTAGTGATCACGTCACTCTATTTCAGCTTGGTATTTAGACATTATTTCAACATACATTATTGTGCAATTCCATTACATTGGCCGGTGAGCAACGATTAGATATAGCTACTAACATTACTAACATAATTTAGGTACAGTTTTTACGAACACACTAACATTTTTGATTTTGTTTTTGTGATAGACATTTTTACTATGGAACCTTTATGCAGTTTCTCTGAAATAAATAAATAGTAATTATTATTATCCGATCAATGCCATTGAATTATTATTTACTAGCTTTTGCTCGCAGTTAGGCCCGCGTTGAAGTCGGGAATTACCCCACAGGAACGTACTACCAGAATAAAAAGTATTCTATGTGTTAATCCAGGATATAAACTATGTATGTGCCAAATTTCATCTAAATCGATTCAGCCGTTTTTGCGTGATTGAGTAACAAAGATCCAACCACACGAATATACAAACTTTCATAATTTAATATTTTCGGTGGATCTTTTCCCTACCTATAGATTTTTTTCTTATGAATAACTTCATTTACTCTAAAAGGAAAACAATTCGTAAAGATTACCACAATACAAAAAAAACGGAAAATATTTTCCATTACGAAACGCATATTCTCTACGCTGCGTATTCTCTAGAGCTGAAATAAATTTGGTAAAAAATACACATTTATCATCCTTGTTGTACCGGGTTGATCTCTTGCAGGGATCAACGAGATTTATGACGTAAAATGACGTTCCTGATCGCTGTAGGAACGCATATTTGCGATCCCTTTTGTCTAGTTTTTTTTTCTCCATTATAGACGATGTGTTTTTATTGCTTCGCAGATGAGGAGATTGGTTTGTTTATCATGCATGCCTATGTTTTTAGAAATCATAGTTTGAGGATATTGCGTAAGGTAAATTGTTGCACCATATAAATTGCTAGACCGCAAGGATTAGGTACAGTCATTCCAGTAGTATTGTTGGATATAGAAATAGGTTCTGACTAAATTTAACCACTTAGTTTTTCTTATTGTCGTGGTAGCATACATTACACTCGCGGTTTATAGTAATATTGTTACTTTATTGTGTCAATATTTTGATTGTATTTAAGGTGAAATGGAACACCAAGTGTTTACATGATTTAACGCCATGTCAGTCAAAACAATGCATGTTGCATATTGGTTGATCAATCACATAGCCAAGCTAATTTAAACCTCAGCCTTACGTCATGACAACAACAATAAGATCCTCTGATCTGATCTTTCTTCTTTAAGGCTCGCAAAAATCATCCTACATTACTTTCTTAGGTTTTTTTATGAACCATCGAGCACTACATTTGTCATGGTGAACTGAATAAAGAGTATATTCTATTCCATTCTACAAAAAAATTACGTCAAATTGAGAAAAAGTAATGTCATAATGTGAATTGGCTGCCATTCTGTTGAAAATGATAAAAACTGGCCCCTGTTTTCACGGAAAGATTGATGACATTAAGTCAAAAAAATTATAACGATCAAATGACCACCTCCTGAGATGGACATATTCCGTTCTCGTTTTGAATTAATCTAGCTCCAATTTGGTGATTTATTGTTTCAAAATTGACTTTCAAGACTTGCAAAGGTTTGTGGTTTATGTTTGTAAACGCGAGATTTCTAAAAGCCCCAAAGGAAGAAGTCGGCGATCTGGCCAGCCAGTTCAAATCGCCAAAACGAGAGATTACATGACCCAGAAATTGGTGTTTCAAATTATCCGTAATTGCCTGAGATATGTGTATCACTTCATTGCATTTATCAACTTCAACTTATTATCTATCTGTCTGCAACAAAAGTGTCAAATCACAATGACATTATGACGCCAATTGCAAAAATTATGACATATTCACATCATGACATTACATTTGCCCCACCTTATATTCTACAGACGGACCGCACTGGCCTTATTTGTATTAAAATTTGATGCGCTGCGTTCGATTGGTTCGAATGCTGTAATATGCTCCTGCCTTTATAGGAACGTTACAAGATCACAGTTTAAAAATACCCGGTAGCTCACGAGTTAACTCTGACCCTCGTTCACATTCTTGTTCGACACCAGTAAGGCTTCGTTTGCGTGTACCTGCATTGTTTCCGCACGTGGCAGTAAGAGCCTTGTAAGCAAAAATAACCAGTTGTCATGAATTCATGATACACGCGAATTGAGGACCTTGAGATGGATTTATTGTGTTTTGGCGTTTTGATATGTACGATTACGAATGTCGTATGCAATATTCTGAAATCAATAAATTGTATACCTAGTTATTTAGGTCAATTGCTTCTGGAAGCACACACTACACTTTCAGTAGTATTTCGATCTTTCAAAGGAAAGCAATCAGCGTTGGCTTTTGAACTTTCATCTAATCCAGTACCCAAATTGCGTAACTTATTTTCGTAAACAATTTTACCTAATTTGTTTCATTTTGACAGTTCAACAACAATCATTGCGTCATTTACGTTGTTGAGCAGATTTTTTTTTCCAACTTATGAAGCAATAGATTAGCAACCTGTTTCAAATCGAAACAAATCGTGATTGTGTTCTATTACGCAATTATGGTACTGGATTAACCTTTTAACCTTTAAATATAAAAATATTAGTTGGTAAGGGAATTTTCGGTAATTTTTTAGCATGCTAAATATACTTACTAAATCCGTATGCTTAAGTTCTCTGTTAATATACCGTGTTCAATAAATACTTTTCAGATAACATAAAATCTAACATTGTTCTTATTCATGTTTCCCTAGGGTTCTGTTTATCTTGTATCGTGTCCTCTGACTTTCCCTCAATTTTAATTATTTCGAACAGACATTAAACAATTTTATGACTGGACTGGCGTCCAAGAAACTTCGCAAAAGTACTGACTGGGTACTCAGATTGCTAAAAATATGCAAATCACGGACGTAAAGTTAGTCAAGTGTGCCTTTTAGGTCACAAAACTCAGGAGGATAGAAAAAGTTTATCTTCTAAGATATTCAGGCAAATGTCAAGGTTCACTGGCCATCTAGGTATTTCATTACTTCAGTCTGGAAAGCCTTTTGCATAATGCCCACTGAACTAGTAAAAAACTTTTTACAAAAAAAAACAACCGACCTCCAAAAAAAAAACACTACAAAGTGAAAAATAACTTTAATTTCGGAAGTCGGTGTCTTGGGTTTTGTATTTTCGTTTTTTGCCACCGACTTCCGAAATTAAAGTTATTTTTCACTTTGTAGTGTTTTTTTTTTTGGAGGTCGGTTGTTTTTTTTGTAAAAAGTTTTTATTTTTCACTTTTTAGTTGTGGTACCTACCCCACACACATTCGAATACCACTACCTGCTACCAGTGACAGAAACTTATCATATCATCTACATACTAAGTGGGAAAAAATACGTATTTTGTAGCTAACTCAAAAACTATCCAACCAAAGTTAATAAAATTTATATGGGACCAGTTTGAGAGCACACCCTTTCAAACAAAAAAATAATTTTCAAAATCGGTCCATAATTGACGGAGAAATCGGTGGACATACATAAAAAAAAAAAAAACATACGCGACGAACATATAACCTCCTCCTTTTTGGAAGTCGGTTAAAAGCATCTGCGAGGATCCGAATGACAACTTTCCAAATAAGCTCTTTTGCGTATACAACTAAGTATGTTTATCAATCGATTTTTTCTAAATTTTCTAGAAATCAATTGGGTTTTCATAGAATGCTGTTATCTGCAGGTATAGATAGGTTATTCCTTTGATCAGATTATTTTGGCAATGACTAAATGGATGTACCTATCCATATCACTATGAGATAGATAAGATATGAGAGCACACCTAAGTTTTTTTTCGGGGGAATACCTACAATATTTTTACTGTTTATGGCGCAAATTACAAGTACAGTTTTTCTTAGAAAATATTTCTATAGAAACTGTTTCTTCAATCTTACTTTAGGTAAAAAGGTACTTTTACTTTAGGTACTTTTTGCGTGAACGTTTTGCCTACGCTCGCCCTAGCGACGCACCGTGTAGATCACACCTTAGATCCCTCCTTGAATATTATCCTCATAAAACAAGCTACTATTCTTATTCCTTCTCTGTCCATGCAATTGTGGAATTCACTTCCACCTAGCATTCGTGATTTTAAAACTGTTTCTCAATTCAAATATCGAGTAAAAGAGCATTACCTCTCCTCTCGACTGTGAGTATTTATTTACCTATAGTATGTATGTTTATATATTTAAGCTTTATGTATTTATTAAAGTATATGTTAATTTATTACGTTATTCATATATTTTAGTTGAAGTCTTCGCAAATTTATACTTTTCTCTTCTTGTCTACATTTCTTTCTCATTTGTCCTCTCGCAGGTCTGCTGGAAGAAATTTCTTAAGAAATAAGCAGTACCCTTGTACTCAAAATTATAATTATGTAGTAACTCGTATGTATATTACTGTGAGTACATAAACAATAAAATAAATAAATAAAATAAAAAAAGTACTTGATTTATCTTTTACCAAACCACACCCACTTTAAAAATACAACCCATTACACAAACCTAACTACTTATTTTTCACCGAGCTACCCCATGCTACTCCCTCAGGGAGCCTTTCACCTTAATGACCGGGCCGGATCAATCTGCTCCCATCTGAGCACGAGAGCTTGCGTGTTTCGACACACAACTCATCCAAGAAGCCAGGCCATCTGAATAATGGACTCAGAAACACGCAACCTAAAGTGGAAGTGGTTAAGTGAAACTGATTTTGATTAAGGTACCAACTGAAGGACTTGAGATGGATAGAATATGAAATGAGTATGTAAGAGTCTGGAAGAGGTGAAAGATGATATGGCAAGAAATAGATGACGGCGTATAGAGATATGGAAGAAGAAGACGTACTGCACTGACCACAAACAATTTGGGGCTCAAGAGGATAATGATTATGGACTGCAGATAAAAAAAATTGGTTGCCTGTAAAGTCGGTATACGGGCGAAAGTTTTACGTGACAACGACGAAGGGACGCGTGCCTTTCACTTTTTATGTCTGTCTCTCTCGCTCTTAGGCGGGCTAACCATGCCCGAGTTGAAGGGACGCGTGCCTCTCACTCGCTCTCATTGTGAGCGCATAACGTGAGCGGAGCGTAACGCAGTTTCTTGAAGTGTCACCCGGCAAACCAATTTATAAGACGTTGTCACGTCAAAAAAAACAGTGGCACTCCGGGAGTGCCGACAGAAGTTAAAACTTGAACAAGATCGCCTTGGTGGAAGAAAAATACTTGTATAGAACATACATATACTTATATCTACAACAAAAAATACTTCCAAAACCTTTAAAGTAAAAATACTTGCAAAGAACATTGATCCGTAACGCAATATAAATAAAGAGCACAATCGCTTTTACAAAAATGAGGTGTGGATAACGTGCCGCGAGTTCAATTGTTTTTTCCCATCTCAAAAATGCCCAACGCGCCTAAAGAAGTTTTCACTTCAAAAACGTTTAATGCGCGACAACCACAATGAAGGAGTACGGTTGAGTTCAGCTGTTGATTAGGAGAATTGTATTCCTGTTCAGTTACTGTTGTCTCTCTGTGTGGGTTTTTATGCCAGAATAGCGAAAAAGCAGGCGGCCCCCCACCTGAAGTGGTCGTCAAGATCTACAATTTGTAATTTCTATTTTATTTAAATTATTGTAAGTTATGTGTAATTTAATTAGGTAATTTCGTATTATAAAATCAATGGCTGCCTCGTTGGTCTAGTGGTCGCAAGCGCTACTGCTGAGTATGAGGTGCTGGGTTCGATTCCCGGGTCGGGCAAAGTGTTATTGGGTTTTTCCATCTGGAATTTCTCATTAGCAGCCCGGAGTCTGGATTTGTGCCCGGTTGATGGCAATAGGCTCGCCCCCTATTACATGGGACTTAAACATAACTGGCGAAATGTGGGTGTACTATAGGTACACCTCTGCCTAACCCTTCGGGGATTACAGGCGTGATGTTATGTTATGTTATGTTAAAAGCAATGGTTTTTATTTTTGTTTTGTGTGTTATGTAACTTTCAATTTATTTTGAAAATATAAATACAGGTAATGCAATTTTTTTATTCTTCCCTTTGACAACGATGCGGACGAATTTTTTGATGCCCAATGAACTCTTCCCTTTTAAAAAAAATTATATTACAAGTACATTTAAAAAATAAATAAAAAAACTAAACATAAATTTTATATTTTTGTGTTAGCTTGTTTATTGTGATGAATATTTATAACTGATTAAATAAATAGTCGCCATAAAAGTAAAACAAAATTATTTTCTCTAAATTCATATACAAATTATTATTAATGACTAAACGACAAATGACTAATGAGTGTGCGAAATATAAAAAGGAAAATAATTTAAATTTGTTGCATATCCTCTTCAGTTCTATTTTAAGAGAATTCATCATTGTTTTGTATACCTTTGTGAAACATTGTGGGACTTTTATATTTGTGTAATACAAGAGGAATTTATCCTCAATGAATTCCCATAACATGTGGACGATAAAAAAACAACGAATGCTCTCGGTATGTTTTCCTTTAATTTCAGAAATAAACTGTAAAACTCCAATATTACACAAATAAATAAATCTCAAATTCTTTACTGCGTACCATAATGTATATAGTTGGTAGGGAAATAATAATATTGGTCACAATTATGGACCCTGTCGGGCACAGCATAGATCAAGCAGGAGAGAGGAGGAAGAGCACTGGTCGGTTAATGTGACAAGTTGTATTATTAGTTAAGTAGTTAGTAAGTTATATATTTTATTAATACAGAATTCAGTTTAAGAATTATAACTATTGTTTTATAAATTACATGCGTTTATTTATTTTGTAAGATTATAATAACCATTTATTTTTTTAAATTATTCATTTATTTTTTAAATAACTGGTATAGGGATGCTAAGGATATTAGACCTACCTTAATATTGTTGTAACTGTTTGAAACTTACCACTTGGGTCAATAATTAAACACAGGGCACTGATTTATTCAAGGGCTAGTACATATAAGAATAACGACCATAATAAACTCTTTGTTTTTATCTAGCCGTTACGTAAAATGGTGTAAAAATTAATATTAAAGGTAGAAATTGATTTACAACTATTTTTTCCATACAAAACAAAGGGTTGTTAATAACTTTTAACCCCTATGAGCTATGACACTTTACTCACAAAAAAACAAAATACCAAAAAAGAAATACTGGACCATTTTGAGTTTCGAATTTTTATGTAGCCAGCCAGTCATTTGTTACCCTTTGTACAGAACTTTCTCCATTTCATTTTTAGGGTTCCGTACCCGAAGGGTGCCAAACGGAACTCTATTACTAAGCCTCCGCTGTCCATCTGTCTGTCTATGCGTCAGCGAGCTGTATCTCATGAACCGTAATAGATAGACAGTTGAAAACTTCACAGATTATGCATTTCTATTGCCGCTATAACAACAAAATAATAAATATTAAATAAAATTAAAAATTAAAGGGCATTTCCATACAATAAACCTTAGATTTTGAAAAAAAATCGAACTCTGGCATGTGGGTGGGTGTATAGAGCTCATTGAATAGAGAACAAATTTATTTTTAACTTTTCTTTATCTTCAAAAATGATGAAATAGGGGCCGTAAAAGTTGTCAATTTTAGATCATTTTTGTACGAGCTCTATCTCAACAACTAAATAAGTTACAAATATGAAACTTCTAAATATCATGTACCATATACTATAATCAATAAATACTAAAAACGCCGATTCATAAGGTATTTTATTTAAATATTGGTGATTTTCTGCAGCTGAAAAAAATTACTTTGTAATTCATAATATAATTATGAAAAATAAATCTATTTTGGCGATTAAAAAAGTTAAGATGAAAATAATAATATACTTCGTTTAGTATTTTAATTTATTTGCTAAATAATGTACGGTGGTACGGAACCCTTCGTATGAGAATCCGATTTGCATTTGGCCAGTTTTTTAAAATGCGTTGCAGGTTCGAATATTGCATACAAATAGCGCATCGGCCCAGTAATCACAATTAAAATGGCGACCAAGATGAGAATGCTACGTGGAATTACCATCAGGAACGTTTAAGTACCGGCTGAATTGAAACCGTTTATGGGTGGAAAAATTAAAACGAGATTTGAATTTCGTATTCTGTGTACGCTTGCCTGGGTCATAAATGGTAATGCTTTTAGCTGGACTGTAGGATTGTTCATTTAATATTGTAGACAGACGATTTAATATGAAAATGAACCGTAAAGGGACAACGTGAAGTCATGTTGAAAATATTTGTGAATATCACAATGCGTGTTTTAGGATTTACCTAACACAATTCCATTTTTTCACATAAAAATTGTTTTAAGCTATTGCATAGCTTTTATCGCGGGCTTTGAGAGCGGCGACCGAATCAAAAAATTCCGTAACGTAACGAAAATAAAACCTAACACCCCCCCTCCGCCTACCATGTAATGACGGTTCCCATGATAACGTGATGTTGTCATGGGAACGTAATTTTTGTTTTATGTCATCACGTCATCATCCCAGGTGTAGCGTTGACAAATAGGAAATATGGAGGTTACAAATGCTATGCAATAGCTTTATCGCGGCAGTCCCCGAGTGCTGAGTGTTTTTTATTTTGCCAGTTCCAAAAATAAAACTACAACACACTACACCTGAAAGGTCAATTGAAAATCGAAAAACGTTCACAAGTCGTCCAGTCATAACGAACGTTTTCAATTAAATCCTAACCCCTACACTCAATAGTCCATACAAAAAAAAGTAATTTCAATACACATAGCCTAGAAAAAACGTCAAGAGGTTTTTTGCGCTCCATTACAGCCGGTTCGGATTACGACCGACGACGTGGAAAATCTCTATATCGTTAATTGAAAACGAACCGTTCCGTGGACAACAGACGGAAGAAAAAATGCAAAAGCCTTATTATAAGTACTATACACGGGTATTATTTAGTCTTGTCCACGTATTGGTGCACTGAAATTCAATTAAAATTGTTTATGCTGTGGTATGCTAGGTTTATTGATAGACATTACAATTTGATGGACATTTCGTAAACGAACTAAAAAGTGTTCGTCTAGCGACTAATTATGATTCACAGACGCGAAAAAAATAGACATTCACAACAGCTTAAGAGGAATCATAGACTCAATAAATAAGCGGAAAATACTCTTGAAAACCGCAGACAAAGAATGTGGAAACATTTTTTTAGCATCATATAATTGAGTCATCGCAAATATTTAGATTGTCTGAATTCCAATATTTATTTTGAACAGAGCGTCCGAATTAGCACGGAAAATGTTCTCGCCCACTTATTTGTAGAAACTTGTGCTGCCACTATTTTTAAATAAAATATCAACACATTTTTACATGTGCCTGCCTCGTTGGTTTAGTGGTCTTGGGCTCGGTTCCCGGGTCGGACAATGTGTTATTGGGTTTTTTCTGGAATTTCTCAGTAGCAGCCCGGAGTCTGGATTTGTGCCTGGTTGATGGCAATTGGCTCGCCCCCTATTACATGTGACATAACTGGCGAAATGTTGATGTACTGTAAGTACAACTCTGCCCAACTGTGGAAGCCTTCTTGTCACAGTCATGACGTGCAGCTGCCAACTATTTCTATTTTATACTCATGTTTTCATATTATGTACTAAGTTATACCTATTTTGTTTTCTGCTTACCTACTCTTGTCTTTGTATGCACGTGTTTCTGTGAAAAATTAATCAATTTTTCTTTCTTTTTTATGTTTTACATGTGTTTGAAAAAAGTTGAATTAACTACATAGAAACAATTTTTTGTAGGTATTAAGTACCTACCTCATTTAATTATTTTAATGACGTCAATGTCACATAGCACACGCAATTGTTTTGTATTGGATAGGTGAGTTTGATGTAACTAGCCAAGGATAGACACTGACGACCAATATAAAAAAGCCACTAACTTATCACGAAATATTTCAGAAATCACGCAAAATTGGTTCTTGAAATAAAAAAGCAACATTCAAGTACATTTAATAGAGCATAAAAAACAACTATAAAACTGTGTTCAAGATTTTGTTACTTCATGTAGCTAACTTGTGTGGTTTAGGAGATATTTCAATTTTTGTGGCACTTTGCAAGTGGCTTTTTATATGCACAACTACTACCAAACATATTTTTAAGCTATTGCATAGCTTTTATAGCGGGCTTTGAGCGCGGCGACTGAATCAAGAAATTCCGTAACGTAACGAAAATAAAACCTAACACCCCCACTCCGCCTACCATGTAATGACGGTTCCCATGACAACGTGATGTTGTCATGGGAACGTAATTTTTGTTTTATGTCATCACGTCATCATCCCAAGTGTAGCGTTGACAAATAGGAAGTATGGAGGTTACAAATGCTATGCAGTAGCTTTACCGCGGCAGTCCCCGAGTGCCACACGTTTTTTTTTAATACAAAATTTTTCAGAAAAAAAAATTATATTTGTAAGAAAACCTGTCTTAGGTACTAGCTTCGATACAATTTATTGAAGTCTACGTAGATTTAAAAAAATAAATAACTATCCCCAAATTAATTAAGATAAAAGCAAGAAGAGAATTATGTTATGTGAATCTCGCTGCTTTGCCACGCATATAAAAACCACCCTAAATACTACATCACAACGAAAACTACAAGAAATCTATCACCAAACAGCTAACCACTTAATTCTTCTCCTAAAATACGATCGCGTGAGAAACAAACATTCGTTCCGAACAATATCCTTGCACTTGCACCGTAAGGGGCCGGTCAGAAACTGCAAGTTAATCGCCATATATTACGACGATACATCATTAGGACGACCCTTAAGTAAGTTGTAAGAGGAAATAAATAAAGTAGCCTGTCGGTAAATTAGACGCCATATTGCTACAGAATCTGTCGGCGTTAATCATTTTTTGGCAGTAACAAATGTACCTATGGGTTGGTTTATTTCTGGATTCCGACGAAAAAATATTGTACCTACTTTTCAAGTATTCAGCTGGCAAAGGTTAAAATGGAAATTCACACCGAAAATAGCACTAATTTAACATAATGACGTGCGCCTGCGCAAGTAGGTAGGCACTTTTCTAAAGAAAAAAAATCAATTGAAAATCACAACTGCATGTCATCGCAATTTTCTACGAAAAACAGTAAATTATTTTTCTGTTCCGTCATTAAATTCCATCTACATACAATGATGTCCATTGGAGTTGACTACGGCATTTACATAGTTAATACTGCGCATAATCATTCCGTGTCAATAGTGTTCACACGATGCGCGCATGCTTACGTCATGGGGGAGTCACGTGACCGCCTGAAGAGTTTTCCAGGCGACTGGTGAGTCATACTAGCCATGGGTTGTGGTACAAGTTATAAGAAGTCTACTACCAAAAATGTATGAACCTCAAGTGTAGGTAAAGTCGGATGGACACGTAATCTTTTCGCAATAAAAATTTGAAACAAAAATCCGTTGTAATGTTTTCATAACATATTAAAAATTCTGGTTCAAGGCAAGAAACTGACCAACACCCTAATTGGGTAACATACTGTCAATCACAATTTGAATGATTTTGAAGGATATTGCTCATCCACTGCTTTAAATATTCGAAAAATGTATCTGCTCAATAACATAAATAATGCAATGAATGTTGTTGCAACTGTCAAAATGAAAGCCATTGCTACTGTGTCTTACGCAATTACTCTGCATATCTGAGTTTTCAAAATGCCATAATTAAAAAAGTTTGAGATGTTAAACTACCTGTACTACCCTTAGGGATCACAGGCGTCATGTTATGTTATGTAAACTACCCGTTGACACAGCCCATAAAATCCATTGACATTATTGCATCCCATAATAACAAACTGCCGAAAGCCAATCTGATAACTGTCAAGAAGGTATAGTTGGTTTTTTATATTTTGATCTAACAACCATAACAGCCAACCAAATATTTACTAATCAGATTCTTGATATTATTTAAAATTTCAGGATGTGGTCAAAAAAGTATGTATATGTCAGCTCCAACGCACGACTGGAGTTTACTTCTTAAGAGGAGGCTCCCTAAATTGTATAATAATTAAGTTAATTTGCATTAATATTTTGAAAAAATCATGCATAAAATCAAAATGGAACTTTAGTATAATGATTTATTGGATCTTTTCTTCCCATATATAAGACATTCACTTTTTATTCGAAAATCAAGTCTTTTTTAAAGATTATTTGAAATAAAAACAAGATTACTCGGCTTTTGTCTTAAATAATCAATTATTACTTTAGTTGACTTACGACATTTAGTTCCATGCTCGAACACGATCAAAGAGCGCACGCGGCATTCAACTTTATTACTGATGTATTAGCGTTTAGCACATAGTGGAGAAGTAGGGTGCATGGGGGCAGAGTTTGCGTAGAAATTGTCTTTAGAGTGCCTGGTCTTAAAAAGATTGTCTTTGAATATTTAATAGGCAAAGAGGGTAAATAAACACATCTCAAAAAAAAAAAAACAAATACCTAATCTTTATCGCAAAAACACTTTCTCTTAATATAGTCTATTCAACGAAGAACCCGCTACCGCTTATACATCACGCCTCATTTCATCCTTGAACTCTGTGTATGGAAATTTTATACGTCGTTCGTACTCCGTCGCACCCAGAGGCATTGTAGTCTGAAATAGACACGACACAACACTAGTCATTTGACGAATATATGGGCTATAATGGTATTCCTCTTGTTATATTCTATTTTAGACTCAAGCTTAGTGTTGGGCGCTTATGAGCTAGTTCGTAGGTAATGTGTCTGACTGTGTGTCCTTAGGGATTTGAAGGTTGAAATAGTATCGTTTTTTAGCTAATTGCAGACAGTATTTTAGCACAGTAAGGTAAAAATATATTGCAAACAAACAACTCCTATTTTCCGAATGACCGCCTTTGCAAATATTTCGTCAATTATGACACAAATCAGGTTTTTGGGTTCAATATTGAGGATATTTTCTTAGATAAACCGTATAACACTTAGCACAACTTACGCCTAAAAACTTTCAATATCCGTGTATAAGTTTATTTACATCATTGGAACATAAAATAACATAACACAAGCTCATTTATTTATCGTGATTTATTACAATCAACGTCTTCTCACTTCATCGGCCACATGTATATCAGTATTGTCTATGGCTGCTCCATCGTCGATGTACTAAATAGTACCTGGTCGACCGAGCTCTGCTCTGGTGAAAATAGAGAATGCTCATTTAATAGTATAGGACAGATAATAGTAATTCCATGTATAGTACATATTTATTCCTATGCTGCCATGATAGTAGGTATTTACTAATTCCATGCTGCCATATCATTATTTTAGAATAATGATATGAGAACAAGATGGCTACCTCAGGGTAGCCATCTTCACGCGCGCCTCAAAGAGATGTCAGCAGAATTGACGGGGTCCGCTGGGGCCGATGCCTGCCGGGTTTGCGAATAAGGCCGAAAGGGAAATTGTGGTCCCCCCGGCAACATGGCAACTGAAGGAACACGGGTGGGTTTTAGTCAGTAAGAGTCTGACACGCCCTCCCACTCCATCCAGAGCGGGAGAACCTATTTGATAATTTCCCACGCAAAAAAAAAAGGGTAGCCATCTTGTTCTGAACTTTGGGCGATCGCGCTCTGCTCGAGTGAAAGCACGGAGAAAACAAATTTTCCCAGATATTTATGAAACCTAGCTAAATCGATTTTTCACCCCCGTAAACCCCTATATTGCAACTTTCATCGAAATCGTTAGAGCCGTTTTCGAGAACGTGATCACAAATATATATATACAAATATTGCTCATTTAATAGTATAGGATGTACTATTAGATGCCACCTAATTATTTAAACTAGATTGAGTGTATTACAATAGATGAAGGAAATATTTACTATCTCAAGAGAAAGTCAATTGTTATTTGTAAAGTTTCAAGGAAAAGAAATTTGACCCTGATAGTCGTCAATATATGACTCATTTCCAAGCTGGCAACAGTAGATAAAATTACTTTTATTTCATAATTAGCAGGATATATTGTACTATTCACATAACAAGTAATAAAGATACGAAAAATATAGCTCACGTTACCCATAAAACGTAATAACACAGACATGTCACACAAATGTAATAATGATAATATAATTAACAGCAATGTCGTTAATATTCGAATGATGTCATTTTCACACCGCATTGTTCTACTGAGGTAAAGGACATAATTCATTGCCGCGACAAGGATACGACACCACAAAAGGATCCACGTTCCGACGAACATTTTAATCTATCCGCAGCTCGTAATGTCTATATGTACTTAACTAAATTACTTGTATAAATCATATTTAAACGTGACGAACGCCGGCGCCTACAAACCCCACAACACATAACACACGCAATTACTAACTCTAACACGATGGGATTAGTTCCAAAATCGGTCCACCGCCCCGAAATCTGCCGGAAAATTCGCAGCGATATTAAAAATGTTATTTATGACTTGCGATATAGAGATCAATTTCGTATTTTCGGTTTAGGTGCCGTAGGAAAACGTTATCTAACCGAGGATTTTTGCGAGAGTTATTTCGTTCTCGTGACCGCGTCGCCGTGTCCGTTCAGAGGTTCAGAGTGAAAGCAGTTTTTTGCAGCTGTTTTCAACTGCCGGTTTAAATTGATAAGTAGTATGTAGTATTTATATACGTAGAGTATTTAACATGTAACATTTGAAAGCCGTTTAAAATGTTTGCACTTCGTGGTGCGATTTACTCGACAAATATTTACATTTTCGTAGACTTTGCTTCTCAAGTGGGATGAGGAGTTGGAATTGTTTAGGATTTGGAATTTGAAACATTTACCGTGTATTCTCCAGTGATAATATCCAGTTTGTTTTTAACCGACTTCCAAAAAGGAGGAGGTTATATGTTCGTCGCGTATGTTTATTTTTTTATTTTATTTTTTTATTTGTGTCCACTTATTTCTCCGTCAATTGTGGACCGATTTTGAAAATTCTTTTTTTGTTTGAAAGGGTGTGCTCTCGAATTGGTCCCATATAAATTTTATTAACTTTGCTTCGATAGTTTTTGAGTTAGCTACAAAAAACATATTTTTTTCCCACTTAGTATGTAGATGATATGATAAGTTTCTGTCACTGGTAGCAGGTAGTGGTATTCGAATGTGTGTGGGGTAGGTACCACAACTAAAAAGTGAAAAATAAAAACTTTTTACAAAAAAAAAAAAAACAACCGACCTCCAAAAACAAACACTACAAAGTGAAAAATAACTTTAATTTCGGAAGTAGGTGGCAAAAAACGAAACTACAAAACCCAAGACACCGACTTCCGAAATTAAAGTTATTTTTCACTTTGTAGTGTATTTTTTTGGAGGTCGGTTGTTTTTTTTTTTTCTACTTTTCGCACAGATATCCTACAGATAAACAGACAGAGATAGAGGTTAGAATCTCTTTCAATGCAAATATTCAGATTCAGATTATTTATTTGTAAACATAGGTAACAGATAGGTACACAGGTGTGTGAGATGTTACATTTTTGTAAGTCATCCATGCTTTGCCATTGGTCGTACAAATGTTAGTATCAATTTAAATTTTAATTATTTCATTATTCACTTCACAATATCAAATAAAAATTATAGAATGAGCTAGAGTGTTGGCTAAATCAATATAATACAAGTAACCTGACAATTAATTAAAAACTACAATGTCAAAACAACTAGCAAATTAATAAAATATTTTTTAAAAAAAGGTCAACAATAAAATTTAAGATAAAACAGAAATCCACCTCACACCTCACCTCTTTGTTTTTGCAAGAGAAACTTTTACATTACTACCGAATAAATATATGGTAGTTTATTGATTTATGCAACTAGATAAGTACTTCAGATAATCAATTATATAACGATATTTCCCCTATTCTTATTCATTTTTTATGCGCTTCTAGTATGCTTATTGCAATATTTACACATTTAAGAACGATTTTCAAAAAAAATCGACCATTGATTCTAATTCCCATTTTCACACTGAAACATTTATGACATCTCAAACATTTAAGTCCCCATGAAATCGCGATAAAACAGTTTTATTCTTACGAGACTCGGTGGTACAATCTGTTTCTTCCCACCGGGAACTTGGTGGTACACTCGGTCGATGATTTATTCTGTCCCTTATCTGTGGTACATGTACGTACTCCATTAAGATTAGGTATTCATGTTGCACACCTGATACTTTGAAAGCGTTTGACAATGTGGTAATGTTGGGTCTTTGTGTGCGTGTTTTTGTAGACAGAAGATGGAATTTCATCGTTTGGATATTTGTAGATGTAGTTAGATTGGGTAATGGAGGGCAGAATGATAGACATATTATCTTTGGATCACTAAGTGATAAATATAAGTGATAGATATGTGGGCTTGTGGCTAAGTAATAACAGCTGCACGGGTCGATCGATCAGGTTAAGCTACGCTTGCCGCGGTTGGTCCGTGGATGGGTGACCATCTTTACATACCAAGTCCCCTCCGTGCCTCAGAAAGCACGTTAAGCCGTTGGTCCCGGCTGTCATTTGTAGATCTTTGACAGTCGTTACAGGTAGTTAGAAGCCCAAAAAGTCTGACAACCAGTCTTACCAAGGGGTATCGTGTTACCTAGTCACTAGGTTGTGGAGGTCAGATAGGCAGTCGCTCCATGTAAAATACTGGTATTCAGCTGCATCCGGTTAGACTGGAAGCCGACCCCAACATAATTGGGAAAAGGCTAGGCAGATGATGATGACTAAGTGATAAATATAACAAGATAAAAAATATAATAGTTTTCTTTTTGTTTTTATGAAATGAAACTCGTGCAAACTCTTCACAGCTGGATGAGAGTTGCCGAGAATCGAGTTGAATGGCGTGCAATTGGTGAGGCCTGTGTCCAACAGTGGACTGATACATGCCAATGATTATAAAGATGATGATGAAAGTCTTTATAACATAACGTAAGGCCCTTTGTACATGGCACGGTTTTTTACGGTACGGCGTAAAAGCCGCGCCGTAGAAAAAACGTGTCTGTTAACAATTTTCCATAGTAAACCAAACAAAACTGAAGACCGTGCCTACACACGGCAATTAAACCGTACTTTTTCACAGCAAGTAAAACGTGTATGTACAAAGGGCCTAAAGGTACGTTTGCGCTCGGTGTCGTGTGCAAGACTAGGAAGAAAGACTAACCAAAGAAGAAAAGTCCTAACTCTCTTCATTTCGAAATAGGATAAAATACAAAAAGCTAGAAATATACGTGTATAGATACGCAATTACCTGTGTCTAAATCAACATCAAACTCCACGAGACACAAAGTTGCATGCAACACACGTCTCACTCGTTTTCGATACTGCAGAATAATTAACACAGATTTGTGCAAAAGTTTGCTACTCCACGTTAAGGGGGATGCAGGAGGACATATCGACAGGTACTTGCTAAGTGATTAATGTTTGCAGTTGAAGTCTATTTGTATGTATGTTTGACAAACAGAAATTTTTTAAGTTTTTGATGTGAAAACTTCTTTAGGCGCGTTGGACATTTTTGAGATGGGAAAAAATAGAACTCGCGACACCGGTACCAACACCTCATTTTTGTAAACGCGATTGTGCTCTTTATTTATATTAGGCTACGGATCAATGTTCTATACAAGTATTTTTCTTCCAGCAAGGCAATCTTGTTCAAGTTTTCACTTCTGTCGGCACTCCCGGAATGCCAGTGTTTTTTTTTAATTACCTACTTTATATGGCCAACTTGACATGAACGGGTCCTAGTAAAAGCTAAACACTTAATTAATCAATACATATTTATAAATGAAAGTCGCTTTTCGTGTCTGTTTGTGTGACTGCGTTGATCTTCTAAACTACCCAACGGATTTTGATGCGGTTTTCACCATCATTTAAAGAATTTATTCCTCCTAAAGGTTTATGTATTTAAGATATTAATTTTTTACTTAGATATAGCACAGAAATCTTGATGTTTTGTCAAGTCGTCTCATGCATGAACAATTTGACCTTCTATAGAACAGTATTACTTGGTTGCATCTGATGCCTTTCTTCTGATGTTATTTATGTACGAAGAAGGGGAGGGTCGCTAGTAGTTTTTGAAGTGAAAACTTCCATTAGGCGCGTTGGGCATTTTATAGATGGAAAAAAACAATTGAACTCGCGATACCGTTACCGACACCTCATTTTTGTAAACGCGATTGTGCTCTTTATTTATATTGCGTTACGGATCAATGTTCTATGCTAGTATTTTTAAAGGTATTGGAAGTTTTTTTTTATGAACTCGATTGTGCTGTTTATTTAGATAAGGTTACAGACCAATGTTCTTCTATACAAGTATTTTTCATCCACAAAGGCGATCTTGTTCAAGTTTTGACTTCTGTCGGCACTCCCGGAGTGCCACTGTTTTTATTGCACTAACTTCTGCCCGCAACTTCGTCCGCGAGCCTATCCTACCTTCCTCAATAATTGGGCTATGCAATGCAATGCAATTCCAGAGATTACCCCTACATACAAACTTACAAACAAACAAACATACAAACTAAATAAAACATAAAGTTTAATAAAAACTGTAACCCGACTACGGGAAAATAAAAATGATCTAAAAAGTACGAAACAAGCAAATATTTCAGACACAAATCAAGACATAGGTACAAAAATTGTCAAGGTAAAGCCGTCGTCGCATGCCATTATAATTTTGTAAGTGTTCCTGGCACCCACATGGCATACAGGCATACGACCACGGCTTTACCTTGACAATTTTTGTACCTATGTCTTGATTTGTGTCTGAAATTTTTGCTTGTTTCGTACTTTTTAGATCATTTTTATTTTCCCGTAGTCGGGTTACAGTTTTTATTAAACTTTATGTTTTATTTTATACTTTTTCGTTTTTACATTTGCTAAACGTTCCGAAAACGTAAATAAGAGTAATGCAACAGGTCAGTAATTAACCTATTTTAAATTCCAATAGCAGTGCATAGTGCTTTAGACCAAACCATAGAGCGATTTATTTCGACGCCAACACCATACTCAGAAAGTTTTACGACTAACAGTTTTTGTCTATGGGACACTGGCTAGTTTTGATAACGATTAAAACTAAGACTCTTTAAAAAAAAAAAACAACATTCCAAATTCGAAATTCCCTCCACATTTTTTTATGAGCAAAATCAAAATACTCTCTCTCACTGAAAATTTAATTTACAACGAGAACATTTTCGCGTGATGATTTTGTACGATTTCAAATATCGACTAAAACCAGAAGAATCATTTGAAAGACTTCGAATGGTGTTCATAGACAAAAGCCCTTCTAAAGCGACTGTTTTCTGCTAGTTCAACGAATTTAAGTATGGTCAAGAAACTTTGACGGACGAATAAAGAAGTGGCCGTCATAAGGCTATGATGGCTGTTACATAAGAAAACGTGTTGGCTGTGAAAAGTTTAATTTAAGAGAATAGGTGAATTACATATGAAGAGATTCAGCATATACTGCAGATTGGATCGGGAAGTGTGCATGAAATTCTACACGGGCATCTTCGGGTAAGGAAGATAGTTTCATGCTGGGTACCGCACAATCTAATGCAGGCTCAGAAGGAGGTTCGGGTAGAACGGTGCCGAGACATGATAGCAAAATTTGAAGCAGGCTCGTCTAGGCGCGTTTACGATTTCATTACGGGTGAAAATCATGCATTTATCATTTTTGTTCCCCAAAATAAAAAATCAACTCTAGGGAAAACAGTTTTCATCACCGGAAGATGCACTGGCTGCATTTGAGAAGGGGATTAAAGGTGGGAGGTGTCTGATGCGGACTCGAAAATGTGTAATGAAAATTAGTTTAGACGCATGAAACTGTGTATAGACGCCAATGGAGAGTTATTTGAAAAGATTTAATAATAAAACATAACCTGTAGTATGTTTTTTTTTTAGTACCTATCGCAAAATTTTTTGAGTGCCCCATGTATATCGATTTCGAGCTTCGAAGAAATCCAAACTACAAATATTTCGTTGTACTTGTTTCATCTTGCGATACTTCGTAGCGCAGTTTCACTTTTGCTTGTTTTAACAATTTAAACATATTTATTTACTTTGAAAGTATAACATTATACACATATTTGTAATGTGCTCGTCAAGACCTTTCTTTTGATACCAAACATGTCATGATCATCTCATTTTAATTTTTTTCGAGGTTAGAAATTTACGTGTAAAGTCCACCATATTAAATTTAGGGAAAATTTATATAGCCTATGTCACCCGGACCATTATTACAAATGTATTGATACCTCATTCATCAAAATCGGTTCAGTAGTTTAGGCGCTACGGTGGAACACACGTAAAAGCAAACATACATACATACATACATACATACAAACATATAAACATACATACATAGACTGC
This sequence comes from Agrochola lychnidis, assembly GCA_963680765.1. NCBI lineage: Eukaryota > Metazoa > Arthropoda > Insecta > Lepidoptera > Noctuidae > Agrochola > Agrochola lychnidis. Next base: position 14,075,129 of record OY796864.1, read on the forward strand.
TAAAATCATAACCCTTCCTTTTGGCTTTGCCGTAGTCGGGTAAAAAAATAACCGGTTTATAATATTTACAGATGTAAAACCACATTCATATGGACTTAATTAACCTAAATGTACTTAGTTTCATTTGTAAATGTAATAATTAATGCTCTACTTGTGGTATTACATTCTTAAAATATTTTAGTGTAATAATAAAATAAAGTACAAAATGATTATCATAATCACCATTTTATTACGCTGTTTAATAATATACTTTATTGTAGTCTATCAACATTATCCGCAGCTGCATGGTTTTAAAATCGGCTTTCACCCCAAATCCCTTGGACTGTGTCCAAGAGCTTATTATTTTGTCTGCAGTCTCACAATGTTAATTAACTATTTACAACTTATCATAAGATGTTTTTGTTTAGTATTTTGTTTAAAAGTTCCACTGGATTGTCACCGGTACACTTTTGTCTTTCAATTTGGCAACCAAATTGACACGTGTAAACATAAAAATAAACCATAGATAATGTCGAATAGGAGCTCGTAGCTAAATACTAACAGCCGCTCGGGTCGATTTGTCAGGTTAAGCTACGCTTGCCGGGGGGCTTGGTCCGTGGATGGGTGACCATTTCTACATACCGAGACTCCTCCGTGCCTCGGAAAGCACGTTAAGCCGTTGGTCCCGTCTGTTACGGGTCGTCAGAAGCCCGAAAGTCTGACAACCAGTCTTACCAAGGGGTATGGTATTACCCACTTACTGGGTTGTGGAGGTTAGATAGGCAGTTGCTCCATATAAAATACTGGTATTCAGCTGGATTCGGTTAGACTGGAAGCCGACCCCAATATAGTTGGAAAAGGCTAGGCAGATTGATTGAGGTAATAATGTCGAACATACCCAATTCTGCGCTTTTCAATCAAATTCTATCAATTTCAATCAATTCCTAGCCGCCGAACCGTGTAATATTGATATTAAGTTAACCTCATTGTTAAAATTTCGACAAGTACCAGATTCACCTTTGAATGTAGCTTCAATCAAATCGATAGATCAAAAAGAATGCTTAAATTAAGCCTGATTTTGATAAAAATGTTTTCGAATTTCGAAAAATATCTAAAACAAAGTAAATCTAAGAGAGCCATATTAGACTATCATAGAAATATGATCGGAGATGTATAAGTAATTGAAGTGAAAACTACTTTAGGCGCGTTGGGCATTTTTGAGATGAGAAAAAACAATTGAACTCGCGACACCGTTACCGACACATCATTTTTGTAAACGCGATTGTGCTCTTTATTTATATTTCGTTACGGATCAATGTTCTATGCAAGTATTTTTACTTAAGTTTTCACTTCTGTCAGCACTCCCGGAATGCCACTGTTTTTTATTTATATGAAGAACCTATGGCGGTAAAATAACTACATATGATTCATATCGTCTATGATCATAGTTAAGGGATCCTATTTGACAGAAAGCGTACAAATATGATTATATCCGTCCAACCTCAAAAATGGCTATCAAACACGGCTTAACCATTATCCGTCTTGATTTAGTATGACGTATACAGCGTGGCGCTTTAATGGTGACATTAATTTAACATACGTATACGGATAAGCGTTTTCGTTTTATGGAGATATTTTAATTTCATTAAATGTTATTATTTATTGATTTATTTTCAATTTTCTAAAATAGCATCTTGGTGCAATCACTACTTAACAACTGTAGCACAGAGGTCATTTACTGGGATCACGGATCATAACATCGTATCAATGAAAATAAAATCAATAAACATGCAAAGAAAAGGCGAATTGAAGGAAAGGGAGAGCCCTATGTCGGCGAGCTTTTGAAAATTTTAATTTTTCAATTAACGAATAATTTTTTCTTATTATATTTTATGATTACTGGCCACTAGCCCTACCCGTGTGTTAAATTAATGTCGCCATTGTAGCGGCATGTTGTATATGATCATATAAGTGTAATATGTACAAATGAAGAACAGCATCATTTAACTATGATCAAAGAATTTGACAGATATGAAATCATATTTCATCATCATCTGCCTAGCCTTTTCCCAGCTATGTTGGGGTTGGCTTACAGTCTAACCGAATGCAGCTGAATACCAGTATTTTACATGGAGCGACTGCCTATCTGACCTCCACAACCTAGTTACTAGGTAACACGATACCCCTTAGTAAGACTGGTTGTTAGTTTTTTACCCGTAACAACTGTCAAAGATCTACAAATGATAGCCGGGACCAACGGCTTAACGTGCTTTCCGAGGCACGGAGGGGTCTTGGTGTATAAAGATGGTCACCCATCCACCCATCCACGGACCAACCGCGGCAAGCGTAGCTTGACCTGATCAATCGTCCCGGGCGACTGTTATTACTTAGCCACAAGCCAAAAAAATAAACATAAATTAAATGAAATCATATTTGTATGATAAATATATATGATAATGTATTTGGGGCCTAAGTGACAAGTCTAAATCTAAGTAATAATAAATAGGGAGACATGTCGATCGTAAGTACTTAGTTTCTTTCTCTCAATCCAATAGTAAACTTCGGAAAGCTTCGTCGAAACCTATCCATTTCTAAGTTACTCCCCTAATAAGGGTCTATCCGGACTCCCTTCCTCGCCTGACATCTGTAAAGGGTTTTCAATGTCGACAAAGTTGAACAGCCCTTAAAATAAATAACTTGCAGTAGGTAAGAGGTAGTAATAGAGAGATTTTATCTGTGTTTTTGTAATTTGTTTTATGTTGTGACAATTTAATAATAGCGTTAGTAACATTGTGAATGTTTTGATAATTATTTTTAACATGTACACTTATCTATGTTTTTCTTTGTTGTTTCCTTTTTATTTTTATTTAAAAAAGACATAATTTCGTTTGGTACTTGATACCATACGATACTTCTTTCAATTATAGAGCTTGTGATTAGTAAACAGTAAAAGATGTATTTCTACTTATTTTAAACGAGACAAAGAGAATCAATACAAAAAAAAAAACGTGTGGCACTCGGGGACTGCCGCGGTAAAGCTATTGCATAGCATTTGTAACCTCCATACTTCCTATTTGTCAACGCTACACTTGGGATGATGACGTGATGACATAAAACAAAAATTACGTTCCCATGACAACATCACGTTGTCATGGGAACCGTCATTACATGGTAGGCGGAGTGAGGGGTGTTAGGTTTTTTTCGTTACGGAATTTCTTGATTCGGTCGCTGCGCTCAAAGCCCGCGATAAAAGCTATGCAATAGCTTAAAAATAATAATTTTAAAATCTAGTTTTGTTTTATATTTTGTGGCATATTGTCAAAAGGGATCCCAGTTTGTTTTTACAATTACACAGTTAAAAGAGAAATGCTTTCACTCAATTTCTAGCCTCTTCTTCTTCACCAAAAACTCAAAAAAAAATACAAAAAATCAATTCTGAATAGATGTCCACATTCAATAACAAAATAATCTCGCTGAAACATTGTTATAGGTACTACGGTGCTACAGATTTATGAAGTACGGAGCGCTACGAGCTACGTGCTACGACCGCTACGCCAGTCGACGTGCTCTGCGGTGTGACGTCACGCGCTGATTTACAGCCTACGATGCTACGAGAGTTTATCGACCTCGCGTTTTATATGAAATATTTTGTTAAAAAAAAGTTGTGTTTTTAATTGTTTAGGCCTTATTGTTCAAAAATACAAAACTGTTTACATTAGCGTGTAGCTGTATTAAATATTCAATCTAATTTACTCATTTGAATAGCTTTTGCTATCGTTAACTTGAAGCACTTGAAACTGAACTTAAATAAAATTTACATAAATACGATTTTTGTTTCTCTAATCCGTATAAACTATATTATAATTACACTCAAAACACTGCACGCATCTGTCACCCCCAATTGTTTACACACGTCGGTTCATCTCGTACACACAAACCTACAGTTCTGCCTATACTACATAATGTATAAACACTGCGTGAAGCCTGTCATTAACACGCCGTGACGTGTGCAAACAAACGTGAACAGCTTACTGATAGATTATTGTTAAATTAGTGGAAATCTATAAATGTATTTATTTATTTAAAATTAACTGATTAAAATGGATTTTAAATGAAGTAAAAAATCCTGCCCAAAGAGCTTTTAGTTGAAAAAAATTTTGACTGTCAGAAGGAAGACTGTTTCTCGTAAAATACTGATACCGATCGAACACCTAAAAACTAACTATGATATATTAAGAACCAGCTGCGCCCCGCGGTTTCACCCGCATAAGTCTCGATCCCTTGGGAATATCTGGATAAAAAGTATCCTATGTCCTAACCTAGATCAAGGTCTATCCATGTGCCAACTTTCATCCAAATCTGGTCTTCCGTTTTAGCGTGAAAGCGTAACAAACAAACTCACTTTCGCATTTATAATATTAAGTTAGGTTTAGGATTTAACTCTAAAACCACAGCAGATATTCATTAAAAAAACTCATATGTAAATAGCTCGATAACATGAGTCAAAACATTTTTTTTGAAGTATATAAGCCTGTTAGAAACATACTGGCATGCACTTTTTGTTACCGAAACATTTTTAATATCTCTGATATACGGGAAGCGATAGAATTTTATGCGTATACAAATTGGCCTCAAAAAATATCCCAAAACGATAAAACCTAAAAAATTCAAAACCGGCGCACAACATCGTTTAAAACTTTCCATTATAAACGAACGATATAAATAATTTCATACATTCACCTATATGAGATTACCTTAACGTTATTATTAGTCTAATAAATTTTATTTATGGCCAAACAAAAGAATATTAGGCCACGTATCCACTTCGGCCATTTTGATCACATTATGACCGCGCGACAGTCTGACCTCATATGTCCCGGCCAATAGATATATCGTTACAGTGTTTGAACTCAGCCTAACAAAAAATTACTCGACATTTTTTGTGTTGAACGGACCGTGAAACTTTCGCAATCAAGGGTGGAAAAACAAGCGTTGCCGATGGATATTTTTGGGTCTTGAAAGTTAAGGATGGTTAAGTTGGGAAACGTTTTATTTTTAGAACCAGATGATGTTTTTACGGGAACTTGAGCACGTAAAATATACAGCAAGAGTGTTTCAAAATTCTATACATATACCAATATTTTTTTCTTCAAATAATCACATTTTTTTTTTAAAGCTATGCTCATTTATTTAGAATATGCTGAGAATCAGCACTTTTTGAACTTCAAAATTACATGAGACAGCACGACAAAACGCCCGCCCTTCACCACTTCCTAGTGCTTTAGCTGGGGAGAAGAAGTGGCGTAACAAACTCCCCAGCTGCAAAATACTTACACAAGCTAATATTAGAAGACACAATTTCCGTAGATTTGTACTCCACGCGTTTGAGGTATCTATCAGTTCTTCAAACCAGAACACTGAATCTTCAGGGCTAAATAGTTCCTTCGTTATTAACCAGATATTACGCAAACAATGGATAAAGCTGTCAGCATCAAAATTATTTCCGAATATCTTTGTATGCATTGGCGAACGACCTTTAAAAACAGCACCCTATAAACTAGCCAAAATAGATTTAAAAAAATACAGGTAGCTACTAAGAAAAATCACAGCCTCATTGACAAAGGCCGTCCATCTTAAGGCGGCATTAAACAAAGAGTAGGGGGACCATAATGTGATTTAGGCCCGAGGACAGACTCGCCACGTTAATCTTTACGTCCTCTCCCTAGGGTGTCATTCCAGCAGCCACGGACAGGACGTGACTTCTTCACGTCTTAAAATATTGGCGAATTGATTTCTTGATAGTTTTTGTGGACGTCAAATTGGGTTTATTGTGTTTGGCAGACTTTGTATTTGTGTTTAAAGTCTGATACTTACTTTGATAGTTGCTTGAGTGTTTTAAGCAGACCCTACCTCTTCGACATGATATCGAAAAAAACGGACTCGCTCCTGGGCTGATAATTTAGTTTTTTTAAACACTGTGAACAATTCAATCAAGTCAGTCATCCCCTTAAAATGTACGAAACCCTAAGATTTATTTAAAGTTTTTGGACCGCTTAAAAGGCACTTAATCTTAGCCGATAACGAGATAGTCTTTTCTTTCCAGACTTTTAACACAAAAATATTCTAAAACCTTTTCTCCCCGATCCATTTCCATAAACCTTATGACCTCGCACTCATTATTTAAGAACCCTGAAAGAGAACCTGTGCCTAACGACAAGCCCAAATCTCTAATGTCTCATTTATAATTTAAACCCGTCCCTTCTTAAATTAATTACTGTGACAAGAGTTATCGATATCTATCCCTCTCTGTCACTCTCATATTACAGATTAAAATGTATATTTAATAAAATATTCCCTCATAATAAGGTTAATGGGGTAAAGGCCTCGGAACCAAAACTCACGTATATAATCTAAGTAACACTGTATTATACTGTGTCTATAAATTGGCTACAATGTTCGGAAAATGATGTAGCAATTTCGTCACAGTGCCTCAGCTGGAAAACGTCTACACTGTAGTAAATAATTTATGACCTCTTCTAAAGTTTCGCTCGCTTTGTTCAGTAAGTGAGGTTTATGACTAAGCTGTGGACGTAGTAATGTTGTAAGCGGATATCTGTCATTTGTTTACCGCTGACGAGTGATGGGCAGTAGCTATTTGATACCCCAATTAATTGGATCTGACCGTCCCTTAGTCTCCCAAAATAATGATCAGTCTGTCAACCAGGCAAACTTTAGAATTCTGCGCGTCGCCTAATACCTAATTGGGTTGTGAAAGTCAAATAACAGTCGTTCCACTTCAAAATATGAACCATTGGGCACGTCTTGAATATAATGAAAGCCTACCGCAATCTACTTGCAAATATCTAGCACAATGATTAGGTTACTGGTTGTTACTTACGTCATTCTTTCCATAAGTGATATGAAACTCTCACCCTCGATAACTATAATATTCCTAGAGTAAGTAATTAATTCTTCACACGTATCACTAACATGATTAAACTTCATAATCACATTTTAAATCCTCAAATAGTCTGCAACACGAATACAAATTCAATTAACAATTTGCAGTCGTTTTCAACGAAAACTAAACGAGAAAGTCGCAAGTCCTGTGGTAACTAAGTTTCACCTGGGTGACGCCGACGATGGAAAAAACGAATAATTACTTACCGCAGAGAGCCAATTGAATACACCCACCTGAAAAGAACAGACATTTTCATGAATATTCTGAAGAGCTCTTAGAAGAAGTTTATTGAAAAGAAACGGGGGAGACGTTAAAATATTTTAAAGGTTGTGCTACATTTTCGGCGTCTTGGTAAGTTTTGTGGTCAGGTGATTTTATTTTCTCTAAGTAGGTTTGCACAAATACATTTACACGTCAATCATATCGACGGTTGAAAGGCTAATTGATCTAAGTGACATTTTGTAAAACTTGCTCCTGCAATTTTAATTGCAGGAGCAAGTACGTTTAGCAAATACGTTCCAACCGTAACGTTAATTCATGTTAACGTTCGACTTCACCTCTTCTTTGTTCTATCAATATCATTTTTTTTTTTATAAGATGATCTTTATATTTTTACATTAAATTTACACAATATTTATCATCGTCGGAATTTCCACGGGAAAAATGTTGTATGTAAATAGAAAGTTCAATTCAAAGCTATGTTATTGTACCGTCACCTTTGATTGTGGGAGAATTCTTGCAAAAAATTTCTATAGTGCATTATGCCAAACCGTATGTACAATTTCTCACACACATCTATTACCGATATTTTTCACCACTTCTGTGGCAAAAACTCACGCCAGCCGGCAGTACTGAGGACTGGAAGGGTTCCATGCTCCTACCGCTGCCTGTCTAAAACCCTCATGGCGCCCTTTTTATTTAGTGTTAAGTTAGTTTTAATTAGTTATGTTGTGGCGCCACTGGTGCCGATTCTCTTGTACACCGAACTAAACTAACTAAACTATCACTAAAATTCCTTACTTTTGACTATGAGAATTTCAAAGCTATTCTGAAAAATAAATTCTCTAAATTTAAAAAAAAATTTGACACATCTAAATCGAATTTGACAACCGCGACTCCACACGTGATACCTAACCACGTGAATCTTTTTAGAGCCGGAGGCGCGCAGGGGGGGCAGCCTCGACGTGTTTTATATGGATTTTTCACTTTTTGTGTGGAAAATAAGAAAAAATATTACCTACATGTAGAGTGTTAGGGGTTTAAGGGTTTTATAAAGGATGTCGAAATTTTCATTATTTTTGCGATTGGACACACCGTTTTCGAGATATAAGCAAAAGAAAAAAAAATATTCAGTACTGTTTTTTCATCTAAAGTCGAGGTGTTGGTGTGAATTTTAGTTCATGACAACCAATTTTATTCCACATGTTTTTAGTCGCGTTTAAAAATAGTCATATTTAGTTAGAAAATCTAAATTTTAGGTTAAAAACGTCAAATTCAGAATAGCAAAATTGCCATTTTCACTAAACTAATATCTCAGTGCCATCTTAGTGCTGTCAAACTAAAATATAGTTAAGTTGTGTCACTTTAGTCTATTTCAGAATGCGAAATCGTCGTTTGACAGGAATAAACTAAATTTTGGTGATTTTTAGTTTAGTTTAGAGGCATTTGTGACAAGAGAATCGGCACCAATGTCATTGCCTCTTAGGCTGACTTATAAACATTTAAAAAAAAAAAACAAGTTTCACTGTCAAAGCACCCTCGACTATCAAGTCGTAACATGGCAATGTCATAAGGCAACAACTTTCTTAAAAATAAAAACTGTCATTTACGTCTATTTTGTTTCCTACGGAACAATGTAACCCATCCCTAACTTGAATGAAAGCTTACGCTATCGGAACCGTCTGCTAAAAGAAAGAAGGTTCCTATTAAATAAATATCGAGTTAAGTACATGCAAATGTCGAGGAAGTAATTTAAAAGTATTTTAGATGAGTAAGTACCTGCATTGTTTCAATACGAGAGTGAAGCCGATAGAATCGCCTTAATGTTTTTGCTAACATTTATAAAGTATTGTATTTTCTTCGGATAGAATCTGTCAGAACTAATAAACTGCTTTCAAACAGCTATTAAAATCATCTGAATTTACTAAATTAACTTTAGAGTTGGCGTACATTAATCTACATATTTCTAAAGCTAGTTAGCTCTGGCTGGGTTACCATTTTCTTAGTGTTTGTTCTTGAAACGATTTTTCCATATGTTTAGAAATTAATTTACTGATTACGTATTTTATTCCCGATATTACATTTAAATTAAAAAAAACGTAAATTGCAAATATGATATTATGGTGAATATGGTTTCTTGAGTTTTTTTTAAATAACAAATATGATGTTTTGAGCATATGATGATTTGTGAATATAGTAAAAATATGATGTCTTGCTAATATGTTTTGTGAATATCGTATACAGCGACGGAGGGCATTTTAATCATAAATACAGGATAATTGATCTCTCATCTCTTACACATTTATTAATTAACGCTTCCTCAAGATTATTGTATCTATTATCTATACATAGATATAACAAAATGAACTGGATTACGTAGCTATATCCATACAATGCCTTATCTTTCCACTTCGTCACCTATTTGTACTGTCTGCCCAATATTTGGGGACCTAATGACGTCGTAATAGAATTGAGCGATTAATTATTTTTGTTATCACCGAAGACAGAATGACTTGCAAGAAACGTCAATCTTAACCCTCGCTAGGCATAAGATTGACATTTCTTGCAACCGTGAAGGTTGAATTGCTTTTATAGTTAGGTGAAGCTGAATAGTTTAGGGTTGAAAAGGGTTCAAAGTAAGAATTTCATAAGTTTTTGGGACATGTCAACGGGTTGTTGATGGTACCTACTTAGACTACCGTACTTTGTTATGTGACCCATAATTTAATGTTTAAACGTTATAAATAGTTAGTTGAAAGATTAAGCTTTCACTTACATGAAAACAGAAATTAATTAGAATCGCTACTTTTTTTTAATGGCGTCTCGCAGTTGACCACTAAGATCATGGCTGCTAAACCTCAAAGCCAAACCTACGGGCAAAAAACTATGCTAAATTTAAACTAGGCGAGCGCTCGCTAAAGGCACCCCCTGTGGGGTACGAACCTCGGATTAGGGCGTCACTGGGGGGAGGGCAGCAAGAATCGTTACTATATTATTACTAATACATTTTATTTGTACTTAAGCAAAAAGTTTGCATATATCATCATCTGCCTAGCCTTTTCCCAACTGGCAGCTGAATACCAGTATTTTATGTGGAGCGACTGCCTATCTGACCTCCACAACCCAGTTACTAGGTAAAACTGGTTGTCAGACTTTCAGGCTTCTGAGTACCCGTAACGAGTGTCAAACATCGACAGTTGTCAGCTGGAAGCAACGGCTAAATCAATTTTATGAAAAATCAAATTGAAAATAGGCAATTTCGCTTACATCCCCGTCTTAACGTGCTTCCCGAAGCACGGACGGGTTAAAAGTTAGCATGCTTACGTACTCAATAACTTATCTTATTGAAATGAAAACTTCTTTAGGCGTTGGGCATTTTTAAGATGGGAAAAAACAATTGAACTCGCGACACCGTTACCGACACCTCATTAAAAGTATTTCCTGCACAGTAAAATTGTTCAAGTTTTCACTTCTGTCGGCACCCCTGGAGTGCCACTGTTTTTTTTTTTATAAAAACCATTTAGACGAAGGTTGACAACGATAATTTCGATACGTGTACAAAGGAAATTCAAAGTCAACAACATTTTTGGGCCACTAAACATAACTTTATTTACCCTTTTTCCCAGAAAAGAGGAAATATTCCTTTAACAGCAAAAATCTTTGACCCAATGCAAACTTTATCGCGGACATACAATTCACATACACAAAATATCGAAAAGGAAAAACTTTGTTCGGTGTAAGGGATCATTCACATCTGTTACTAAGGGCTGTTCATACAAATGTCTATTGAATCCCAAAGTATTTTCTGATATAAGTAGTTATTGATACGTGTAAAGATTTAAATTTCTGACAGTCATGCTTACTAGTAGCTAGTTTTGAAGTATGTGAGTAGTTTGTATTGTGAGATTGATTGCGTGTTCAATAATGTGTGGCGGTGTTATTTGCTGTTGTGGAAATGGAATATTAGGTGGGAACGCCCTATAAATGTACTATGATGAATCTATGGATTGTGAGACGTTGCTTGAATACAATTATAATTTTAAAACCTAGAATTTCACTTAAAAAAATTCGAATTTGTGTGGGGTAGGTATCACAACAAAAAAGTGAAAAATAAAAACTTTTTAGTTGTGATACCTACCCCACACAAATTCGAATACCACTACCTGCTATGTAAATAACAGTGACAGGAACTTATCATATCATCCACATACTAAGTGGGAAAAAATACGTATTATTGAAGCTAACTCAAAAACTACCCAAGCAAACTTAATAATATTTATATGAGACCACTTCTGAAGCATGACCAACCAAACAAAAAAGAATCATCAAAATCAATTCATAATTGGCGGAGTAATCCCGTAACAAACATACAAAATAAACATACAGTCGAATTGAGAACCTCCTCCTTTTGGAAGACGGTTAAAAATAGGTAGATAGGTTAGGTAAACCATCTACTAAAAAAACAGTCATGTTATAAAATTCTAGTATCCTAACTTAATGGTTTTATTGAAAACTTTATTTTAACCTGTCATTAAAACGTATAAGACTAATAATTTCAAAAGGTTACCAGTGACAAAAATGTAAAATCTCAAAAAAACTGACTGAATAAATGCGTTGTAAAATGTGCAATAGTTCCCTGCATGAATGACTAATATCATCCCACCCTAACGACCAGCGCCATCTGTCGGTAATTACGCTATACGTGCTTTGAGAAAAAAATATGGCGTCTAATTGTTTTTATAGCAATACGCAATGGGGACCCGCCATCAAAACAGAGGTTATGTGGTGTTATTTGCGAGTAATGATAATATAATAGGCGGTTCCACACCACGTGGTACGTTTAAAAAGCCAAAATAAGAACCTTTTTTTGGTTGTATGTAAATGGGGTTTGATATTTTGTAAAAAATATACAGTTGGTTAAATTAGGATAGGGTTCAGAACAAAATCATGAAATAGTACTTTATTTTAGGTATCTATTATCTAGACTGTTCATGTATTTTTTTTTTTAAATTTACTTTAAAGTAGAGGCCATAATTATAAAAGCAATAAAAATCTAGAATCTCTTTTTTAAATTCCACCAAAGTTACCTACTGGTGAGAGTTTTATTTTCCCTGTTCCTTATTCAATTTTAAACCAAAAAAATCACAAGTTATTCTCAAATTAAACACCACAAAGCGATACACACACTAGTCCCACACTACATTAACATCAGAAAGAGCATAATCCAGCCGTATCCAGGCTACAATTTTATATCTTTATGACGCCACATACAAAGGCTGACGTCATTGACAACAAAGAGCGAGATTTACCCAAAACTGTCCTTTTTCTCCGCCGTATAATATGCGCATTTTTATAAGCATAACTAGTGTTGTGCAGTCACACTAGTGGCGGTAAAAAGTAACGTGGTTCCAGGGTAAAGTTTCTTTGTGCGAAGGTAAAAGATAAATAAAAGTTATTATACAATGGCGTACCTGGTTAGACTGAAAGCCGACCTCAACATAGTTGAGAAAAGGCTAGGCAATTATGATGTTAAAATTTTCTCCGATATGTAACTATTAGTTTAAAAGTTTTTTTTTATTAAAAGTTTTTTATAAGATATTTTTTTATTTATTCCTTCTTAACTATAGACCGATAGATTCAGAATTCGCGTCAAATGTAGGTTTTATAGTACACAATCTTATCTCAATGTTCTGCTAAAACCCGAGAAATTCAAAAGTTTCCCGAATACTCTACAAATATTCGGAAAGTTTTAATATTACTAGCATACCTAATACTTTTTCTAGACAACTATATGAGAAAGTAATATTCGAATTTCGTACCGATAAAAAGCAAAATCTTCATCTTTCATTCACTACCCTACTTTATCCATCGGCGGGCGAAAACGGTTTTTTCTAAATCCGGATTATATTCTCATCTCGAGCGAAATGTATTCTATATTTATCCTGGCTGACCGGACGTTTTTAACAATGACCATTGCATACTTTATTCAAGAAGGGAGATTGTGCGGAATGCCTTTATATAATGAGGTTATTTCAGAAATGTAATTTTTCACGTGGATGACCGAGATAAGGAGAATTAAAATCTACATTATGTATCTCAAAGGAAGGTCGAGTAAGTAATTTATTTGAATGAATATAAGGGTCACCTTTGCTCCTGCTATATTAGGCCCTTGGCTGGGGGTACCTAATATTATATTTTCCCGAGAGAGATAAATTTTTACTCACTATTTATAATTTTGGCCAAAGAAACGATGAATAGACTGGGTGAAAGATGATTTGGCTAGAAAAGGTTAACTACCGAGATGCCGACTTATAGAGAAGTATAGAAGAAGCAGACATATTGCGCCGATACTAAATAAATTGGGATAAAAGCAAAATAATTATGATATTTAAAATTTTGTTATTACTGTCATTAAGCAGCTGCGATTAATTTTATTTTTATCCTTAAAGTCGGCAGTAAATAGCTGTCAAATATTATATGTTTTGATTAATTTGGCAATAACACTGTATGGAACTAAGAAATGTGGCTAACTAGGGAACTAAAATATTGATTATGAAATGCAATAACTAATATCGTAATACCGAATATTTAGTTTTAGATATAAAAAATCTATTTGAAAACTTTCCAAATGCCTTTTTTACACTTAAAACGGTTACAACATCAAATTCAGTCTTATAATTGCAATTCAATATTAATATTCTAGTTCGCTAGTTAGCCACATTTCTTATTTCCATACAGTAATATTGCCAAATTAATCATAACAATGAAATATTTGACATCTATTTGCGAAGTTGCCCACTTTCAGAATAAACGCTCTTAACCTGAAATGATTTTCAGGTTGAGAGATGATGATGAAATGAAATCAATTTTATACGCGATATGATCTCATAAAATTTTTAGTTTGTCCGTTTTAGAAAAAACTAATGAATGTTTCCAGCACCATTACTTACTTATACCACATGTAGCTACAGACGTACACGCCTACATAACATTAATTAATAATAATTAACTTTAAACAATCAATCACACAGAGTGGTCCACACTACCCACAACTTCATTCTTTACGAAAACATCAAACAAACCCTTCACGTGTAAGCAAAGACGAATCTAATATGGACAAACAAAATAACGTTTGATTACAAATTAAATAAACAATGGGAGCAAACGAATCGTTCGCCGGAATCGCACTACGCCGCCGGAAGTGGTGGCCGTCGCGCTATCAGGTGTCGTTCTTGCGGCTTTATATTTCCGGTTGGTCGTCGCCCGACCTTCGGGAATGAATACACGAATCGATAGTTTCTACCATATTAAAGAAAAGTGAGGGTATTCTGAAATTGTTAACAAGACTTCACTAAGAACATTTATTCTAAAAGTGGGCAACGTCGCAAATAGATGTCAAATATTTCGCTGTTTTAATTAATTTGCCAATATTACTGTTTGGAAATAAGAAATGTGGCTAACTAGTTCCCTAGAATATTAATAATGAATTTCAATTATAACACTGAATTTGATGTTGTAACAATTTTAGGTGTAAAAAAGGCATTTGGAAAGTTTCCAAATACTTTTTTTTACATCTAAAACGAAATATTCGGTATTACGATATTAATTATTGCATTTCATTATTAATATTCTAGGGAACTAGTAAGCCACATTTCTTATCTCCATACAGAAATATTGCAAAATTAATCAAACAGATGAATGTTTGACAGTTATTTACGACGTTGCCAACTTTTAGGATAAACCCTCGTTAAAGTTAAAAATGTGTATTTGGAAACCTAAATAAAAAAATATAATCTTCAAATTGATAACCTCTTGCTTCCGTTTTGAAAAAAAAAGAAAATACACTTTTCGGTTTTGCACGTAACTAAAAAATCAATGACCAATAAAATTCAAAAGAGGCGTAAAAATATAACTAAAACAATTTTCGAACACAGTTCTGTCTCGAGCACACAATTTTTTAATCACAACTATTGCCAACATTGTTTTCAAGTTCGGCAAGTAAATTACCACACTTATGACAACACAGACTATTCAGAAATATTATAAGACACAAGAGCTACCACCAAACAGCGGGGAATATAATAAATAAAAAAATAATAAGAAAACTTTCCCCATCATAGCCCAGAAAACTCACGTTAAGAGAAGGCAATTCACCAATTTCATGTAATTACATAGTAAAATCAACCTTGAAAACTGAAAGATAGAGTGTAGTTTCAAATGCATGATAGAGGTAATTTTGTCACCCCGTAGGTAAATCATTTAATGCATTAGTGATGTCGCTACACATGCCCGAACGGTCGAGGTACTTTAGTCTGTAGTTATAAATATGTATATATACGTACAAGTGTTTTCAAGTGGGCCTTAAAAGACTTTTTAGCACTGTTAAGTCGATAATTAAAATGACATCTTCTCACACAATTTATTATATCATTTTCATTTCCGTAGCTTTACTGATATTCCTCTAAAATAATCAATTATCCCTAATGTAATCACCTACATCTTTTTGAGACAATAGTCTGAACTTCTAAAGAGTATTCTATCTATTGTCATCCTACTTTCCGTTTTAAAGCATAGGTATAAATTTAAACCATAAACTTAAGACAAAAACCTCCTTCATAAAACAAATAAAACCTGCAGACGCCAGCATAATTCGCCTATCATCTTAAACCCCAAGTCACAAGCACAGGTGTCGCCTCACTAAGGCACCTTTAACATTCACTTGCAGAGAACATTGCCGCAAGTTTTAGGCACTGCAATCACTCAATGCGTAATCTCCCAGGATTTCCTCCGCACCCTTGCAATAGTGTGAGCTGTGCCCTTTTTTGTTTTTAAAAAAGTCTGCATCTTAGCGATAAGGGCGCTCCCCTTTATGACGTCATCCGCATTAAAATCTATCAATGGTGACGCGATATCTAAAACAAACAGTGGATTTGAATAGCATTCGTTTCGAATAAAGTTGATGGAAATGTCATTGACATTTACATGGCAGTGAAGACAGTGACAATACCTTAATTAGAAAATCCGCAATCTGATTAGAACTTTCGATATATAGCAAACAAATTATCTTAAATCGGAACCCTTAACCAATTCTTCGAAGCATACTCTATAGACTGTTTTAGTGCAGCGGTCGGCAACCTTTTGGCAAGCAAAGGCCACAAGGTGGCAAAATAAACTAAAGACGGGCCGCATTTGTGATATTAACCCTGGAAGCCCAATATACCTACCTACGTACCGTGAAACCTGGTAACTTTGCCACTTTACGGTGGGTAAAAAAGTTTGAAAAAGTTTTTCTTAAAAAAATTCTATGATGTTATAAAAAGCAACCAGTGAGATATGTAGTAAATTTTATGCATTATTGAAACACAATCTTATATCTATTGTTTTCTCATTCTATAGTGATATTTTAGTCCAAAAACCTTTTATGGCAAAGTCAACTATCACTTGTGGTAAGATTGCCATCCCAAAATTTAGGAAAAAATTTAAAGAGTTACCATATAAAATCACAGTCATCATTACCGCATGCTTGGTCACAGTAAAAATATACTACAGTTGTATAATATTTTACACTGGTAATTGATTTTCCAAAATGTGGCAAATTCACCCGCCTTGTTTCGATTTTTTCAAATAATATAGAAATAACTGTCAGGGTTGCATCAGAAATTAGGGGTAGGTAAGTAGGAAAAAAACTAAATAACTATATTTTAGTTTCTTTTTTGTGACAGCTCTAGCCTCTAAAAAAATATGGCAAAGTCGACATTACTAAAACTTTGCATTGGGTTGGTATATTTGCCAACAGTGATTTCTTAGGTTAAATTGGTTAAAGAGACGTAAATTATCATGGTTTTAATTAAAGAATATCATTAAGAACATGGTATTAAAGTTTGACTTATCTACACAAAGTATATCCCACTTATTTTCATTAAAGTTTTGGAGCTCTAAGTTACTCACAGTTAGCGCGGGAAAAAAGTAACCGCCAAAAAATGACAGTTCTATGAGAGCTGGGTTGTATTATACAATAAAATGTTGCCAATCAAATATTCTAATTTGATTTAAGGGTATTACAAACGTTAAAAAAAATACAGTTTTGACGTAACAAATTATTTTGCCTCGTAAGCCGGTATATGGCAAATTAAACAACCTTTGGCAAAGTTGCCAGGTTTCACGGTATAATTGGTCATATACTATAGAAATAATAAAAATGCCATTAAAAATTGTTAAACCATACGGAGTTTAATTCATACACATTATACTTACATTATGTTTATATATTTGGGCTTTATAGCTAGAATTATAACCACCGTAAATCATTCTGAAATGAAAACTACAAAGTACCTAAACAGGTAACCGATTTTATACAAATTTCAGTGTGATGTCTGAGGTTGCATTTGGGAGGCTATTTCTTGTATGTTAGCTGTCAGGTAATTCATAGAATGGCTCTCAAATGCTCATCTGTGAGACGAGAAGCATATTTATTTTTTATAGATTTACAATTGAAAAAGTTTGCGCGTTATTTATAACTTATTTACAAAACATTCACGGGCCGCGTGTTGCCGACCACTGCTTTAGTGTATATCCTCTAACAAGCATAGTATTGTGTCTTAATTGGAAGGCTACCACAAATGTTACTAATATGCATCAAATTGGCCTTGAATTAGGTGTCTAAAGCGTTCACCGTAATAATAACTCAAGCAAAACAATATCCTAATACTAATCAAGGAAGCTAATTCTCGTATACCAGACTGTGCTTAATTTTTTTTAAATAATTAGAAGAAATAAGTTAGGTACTGGAAAAAATAAAAGAAAATAATTATCCAAGTACAGTACAAATATGTTCTTAATATCCCTCGGCAAACCTCGTGTTTCGTCAGTTGTCGGATTTCTATCAGTTGCCCTTTGCACTTGGTGCAGACCGTACGCTCTCAATCGACTTGGAAGTATATAGAGTTGTCAACACTCTTTTAGATTAATGCAATTTATTTTAAAAATGGTAGGAAAGCTGCTAAAGTCGCAGGCACGACAGATAGGAAAATAGTTTTACAGCTCTATATAGTTCACACAAAAATCAAAACAAAACAACAATGGAGTACTTAGTTTTGAATTCAAAATATTAAATAAGATAAATCTAATAATTGATGAACATGGAAATTAGCATTCGTTTGTATTCGGAAATGCGATGATTCCCGAGGGACATTAACAAAATAGATATACTATATTTACCTATACAGAACCAAAGCAATTACTGCGATGTGCACATTAAAAACCGCGGCTCACAAAGACAAAAACACAAATGAAAGCTTCATAGAGGAACACGAACAAACAAACATCCCGCCAAAATTAAGTCCGATTACTTTACAGAGAGGAAAACTAAAATGGTCGCAAAACAACCGCAAAGAAACAAAGAAAATTATAGTCTTCAACGTTTACTATCGACACCCCGTCAAAGCCATAATATTCCCCACTTTTGAAGAGTAAAAATGTCCTCCACAACCCCCGTTCAGTCGCGTTGGCATTTTGTTTTTGACACTTCACTTTAATCACTGTGTGAAAACATAAACAGTGGTTTTCATTTCGAAAAGAGCAGAGTTCCCTACGCAACCGAAGTGCGTGCAGTATATGAGAATGCAACCCTTTGTGTGTATGAACGGAGAAAATTGCTTTTCTTGCTTTTGAACGTCTTATATCGTGTTGTAAAGAAACAATACGCTCTCATATGTGAAAGATTACAATGTTTTATGAAACTATTGTTAGAACTAAACAGACTTTTGTTAAAGTATTCTCGTCCTTAATGCAGTCCAGTCATAGCTTCTAAAGTATTCAGGAGATGCACTTTTCGGCAGTGCTCTTCACTCTCTCTTTGAAAAACAAATAAAAGTTACGCCGAAAGTTCTATAAATGTTTACGTCAGACCACTGAGCGAGCTTTCTCATTTTAGATTCAATACATATAGCTTTAGTGACCAAATTGAAATCGAATGATAAAATGTCTACAAAAAAGGAATAAAATTATTCGTTAATTGGTTTCATAAAAATGTTTTCATTCACGTACCTAAAAACATTTGCTTTGCGTAAAAATTTTCAATTATGTGCTTTTATTTTGATAAGTTTACTGTCATTTGCATACTGTCAAATACTCGCCATCAACTCAGATGAGTCGATAAATAAACTTCAACTGACCGGACAGCATATTTTATACAGTTGACAGAAACAAATGGGTATGTTACTCATACCACACGTCCTGTTGATACGAGACACCTATTCGATTACGTTTCACAAAACAATCGCACCCATTCACATGCATAGACGATATAAATCATCAAAAACGACAACACAGCATCGATTTATTAGCGATTTCCGAATATCAAGAGCGAACATTAAAACGGATGCATTCGATTATCAGTTTTCGAATGGAATAATCGATGTCGTGATTCAATAACGCAAATGAGCGAAATGAATACGTTCGGTGAGCCTTTGTTGTGCCCACGTACACTGTGATTGTGTTGTTTTACGATTTCCGTGTGCGTCAAGGGCGCTGATTGGCGCTTTAACGAGGCGCATATATTTAACGGTTAACTGCGTCAAATTTGCAACATTTGTAATAGGGGAGTTATTTGACGAGCCCCCTGACAACACTAAACAAGAAACGCTTTATTAGTTTTGCAGTTAATATTACTCCATCCCCTACAGGCTAAGTAAAAATGAGCTAAAAAGCTGTTTTCTCAGGTAGCGTCTTACATCAATCCATATTCTTTTCAACCCTCGTCAGGTCAAAGGAAGCGTGAACAAAAAGTTGACGGTAACAAATAACTGTAAAAAGTGCCAAGTTGAAGAACGGTTATCGATAAAATCGACTTACAGGCAATCTAACTTGCCTTTAAGTCCTAAAGAAACTTCAATCTTTTCCTATTTTGTAATACAAAAGAGATCGATTTTCCTTGCAAAGAATGCTTCGATTAGCTTTAGTAGCAAGCTCTGCCATAATTGGCAGTTATACGACAGTGACGTTACAGACTTTAATTTTAGCTGAAAGCAATTATGTTACTTTAGTACAAGAGTAACGGTTAGTAATTGTAAAATGACTAGCTGACCCGACAGACGTTGTCCTGTCCAAAAAAATCCCATAGAAAAAAGAACTTTTAGTATTTCCCGAATTTGAACATTTTCCGAGCAACTTTCTTAATTTTTTTCTTTTATAAGAACCTTCTCCTTTTTTTTTTTTGGGTGTGAAATTATCAAATAACTTCTCCCGCTCTGGGTGGAGCGGGAGGGCGTGTCAGACTCTTACTGACTAAAACCCACCCGT
The DNA here is from genome assembly GCA_963680765.1 of Agrochola lychnidis. Taxonomy (NCBI): domain Eukaryota; kingdom Metazoa; phylum Arthropoda; class Insecta; order Lepidoptera; family Noctuidae; genus Agrochola; species Agrochola lychnidis. The sequence continues at coordinate 14,095,587 of OY796864.1, forward strand.
GTTCCTTCGGTTGCCCTGTTGCCGGGGGCCACGATGTCCCTATTGGTTTTCTTCGAACCCCCGGCAGGCATTGACCCTAGCGGACCCCGTCAATTCTGCTGACATCTCTATAAGGCGCGCGTGGAACACAACGCGCCGTCGACCCGGGCTTGGTCTTTATCGGACGGCGAGCTACCCATTGCTCACCGTCACCGTCCTAACAATAACAAACACAAAAAAAAGAATTAGCGAAATCGGTCCAGTCGTTCACGCGTGATGCCGTGAGCAAGGGAAATAGGATTCATTTATATATATATAGATAGATAGATTGATTAGATTTAGAGCCTCATCGTTTAGGTTCAAAATCATGAAAGAGCACTTTTCTTTCGTCCCATATCAGAAGTCTAATCGAAACCCTTAACCCGACGTTGAAAAGTAATAACTTTAGATCTTGCGTATTTCTTCACAATATAGAAGCCTTCAAGTAATACGTTACGTTCAACATTCATTTCATTCCCAGGATATCAACTATGACAGCAGGATATCACAATAGATCACGTAAGAGTAATGTACTGAACGATATTACCTTATAAAATTGTCGTACATTTTCTAAAAAAATGCTGTACTATATTTTAAAGTGAAACTTTTATTACATCGTCTCAAACTTTTTCGTCTGTGTGTTGCATGTCGCGTGACGGTCGGCCGCAGAGTAGGGATAAAGTGAAAGGCGCTCGTCAGAGCAGCCAAGGCCACTATGGCGGCGCCTATAGAAGTTTCACTTTTACCGTGGTTTCATAAAACCACACAATCCTTTTTTTTGTTATTGGGTTGTATTCAAATAGCCGTCCTGATTGTCACCGTCGCCGATGGGCATCTGCAAAACCACAGGCAATGCAATTACGTGATCATCCCAGAGACAAAGGCAAAATTTGTCATGTTTCTGTAAACAGACCGTCCCTACCTTCAAATTGGAACATAGCATACGTTTCTCGGCGCTAGATATAAGTATGGTGGTAGTCGGTACCTCCCCAGATGAGCTCCTTTATTCCAGACCGTATTTCGGCCATGGCGGCCAATCTCAACGGCTAGAATTCAGCGCGGGAGATATTATAGTGCACAAGCGTGTGCGCAGACACAGGTGCACCCTCTCTTCCTTCACTCTCGTAGTCCGATGGGACGGTAATCTGACACGACCGGAGAAAAATCAGGCGTAGGACCAACGACCGAGGCACGGGAGTATCACACTGCAAACTTCCAAACTCCGGGCTGTTACTAAGAAATTCTTAATGGGAAAACCCAATAACACTTTGCCTGACCCGGGCATCGAACCCAGGACCCCACGCTCAGCAGTCGCGCTTGCTACTACGAGACCAAAAGGGACAGCTAAAAAAACGTGTGCGGTCGGGGGACCCCGGTCAGGAACAAAGTTCTTTCTCACGTATGATTTAAAACAAAAACAAAATGTTTGCAGCCGCCATCTTGTATTTACATTTTGACCTCACTATCGACTTTAACAGCCTTGAAAACCATGAAAACGATACCCATGATGAAAAATGTGAAAATTTTCAGAGCCGCCATCTTGGATTTTCATTTTGACCAAATTCACACTTTCTCTCTCTCCGGCATGCAGTGTACTCGAGCCGATGTGTACCTACTTCAATTTTATCACACGACACTGTAATCACTTTACTCTCTTCTTTTGTTTTTCTCTGCCGGCATTCTATTCCTCTCTCTCTTTCTTTCTCTTTGAATTAGAACAAGACAGTCGCAATTATTAAAACTTTATAGCGTGACGATTTCTGAAAATTTACAATCCGCATTAAAGAACTTCGTTCCAAAAATGCAAAGCTTAACAAGCTCTTCCGGTACGAATACTTATCTTCAAATACTTAAGAAGGGCACAGGTTGCAATAACGTTCTCAGTTCACTAGCCTACACTTAAGGCCTCTCATAACCGACCGCACCCGACTTACGCAAAGTGAAGTCATCTTAAAACGTTCAAATTAATAATTCCAACACATCCTTCAGTCCCTCTTACACGGGGGATCTTTACAAGATAAACAGCCATTAGTTAATCCGGGGGCGGTCCCGCAGTAACTCAGCCGGGCAATATTGCTTATAGACCAACCGCTTTAATGAAATAAAATTTGCATATTATCAAGATTTATGTTAGCCGTACCAGGAGGCCATCGGAAAACAATGATGCTTCGGATAATTTTGAATGAGAGTTGTTTTGTTAGTCTGTTTTTATTAGCTGCTTGCTTATCTTTTAAAACTTGCTTAAAACTTTTTTCATTATGTTGAGAGGCGTTTGAGAGGAAGAGTGCAAATGTAAGGAGGCTACAGAAAATGATATCATTGACGTAACTTATGTTACTCACTTTTTTTATTCTCACTCCTCATTTAGACTCTGTACAGTCTGAGATGCAAATCTTGTCCTGTCTGGGTCGTAATTGCATTTATTTTTAAAACAGCTGCATTTTCTGAGGATGAGTTAATATCCACTCGACTATTCTTTTACAAAACCGTTTTAGTGTAATCATTTCACAATCCCGGTGAACACAAAAAGTGGATAAAAAATGTCCGGCAATGCCTTCCTGCTTTAGTAAACTTGAAGTTTCACAATAAAATGAACCAATTTTGTTCGCAGATAACGAAAAGGATTAAGAATTTAAATCCTGAAAGCAGACTTTCTAAATAAATGGACAAAACAAGAGAATGAAGTCTCGACGGTATTCATTGCGCGCAGTTAGTTCTCATTAGTAATGGGTTCCAACTAACCAATTTAGATATTTAAATGGTGACGGTCTTGAAAGGGGTTAGTTACTGACATACTGGCAACCAAAGCATGAATTTAAAAGAAGAATTCAAAAGAAGAATAGAATCATCATAGCACATGCGGTTCTGATGTTTCTATTTACATACCGTTCACTATAACTTGTCCCTTGCCGTCATGTTGGCACCATTGCTTGTCAAACTTAGTTTGAATACTAATAGAGTTCAAAATCGCGACAGACAGAACAGTGCTAACAATCGCGTCACGGGACAAATTATGGAGGATCTGCAGTACAAACATTAGTGAGCAAAAAGTTTAAATTAAGAAAGAATGTCATTTCAAAATAAAGTAACTTTTAAAAAGATCTCATTAGATTCAACAAGTCAAGAGTATAAAACGAATAAGTCAAAGTAGCACAATCTAAAATCGTGAAGATTCATGAATAGAGAAAGAATTTAGCGCAGCGATAGTGATCTATATGAAGTGGTGCAAACTTCCTTCATTTTTATAATCTTCATTTTAACTCAACGGGTTTGGATTTTAAAAACTATCCGAATGAAACTTTCTCACGATATTTTATTCGAGATTGAAACTGAAATTGCTTTTAAAAGGATAGTTTTAGTATTCGAACGGCGTGGTTACCCACTGGGCTGAATTAATTTAGTAACATATAATAGAATCGATAAGAAGTTCGATCATCTTAAACTAGTTCATAAACACACACTACTGATTTTAGTTCTATCAATTATCTCGTTTGAGCTCGATCGCCCAAAGTTTAGAACAAGATAATGAATGAATGACATTATTGACATTAGAATAATGATCATGGCAGCATGGAATTAGTAAGTACCTGCTATCATGGCAGTATGGAATTAGTAAATACTATCCTATACTATTCAATGAGCATTCTTTATTTTCACCAGAGCAGAGCTCAGTCGCCCAGGTACTTACTAAATTATTATGCAAGCAGAACATAACTTGTCAGCTACTCGTCTTGTTACCAGACGAGTACTTAATGCCAAGTTTCCGATTCCATTTGATAGAACTCTTCGATATTATTGGCATATTGTTTCTAAACAGAGTTATGACTGTATATTGAGTACACTATGAAACTGTGGGATATTGCCAGCGTACGACATAATTGTTTTCACAGAGCGATAGTCAGTCCCGTAGACAGTCTTGACTGAATCTTCGCCCAATGTCTGTCTCCAGCCTAACAATCGTTCACTATCCTATTCTATGACAGAAACCACACGAAGCTACATAGCCTAAATAATTGGCAGTCCCACAATTTCATGGACGGCGACCTCAAACAATGTGCTTGAAACTGGATCAATTTGCATTCTATGCAACTTGTAAGTCTATTACTGTCGATCTCATTTGCCCGGTCTAGTCTTCCCGGAATGGAATTGAGCCAATCTTAATCTTAGGGTTAGCTTCAGCACAGCGGGGGAGAGAACCGGGGGCTTAAAATGTGAAGGGCGTTAATGTCATATGAAAGATAGTTAAGTGCGTCACAATTAATTTGAGATCGTTTTGTGCGTACAATTTATTATTAATAATGATAAATTTGACTTTTTCAATAATTTAAGAGTTTTAAAAAGACGACAAAAGGTCTCTTTTTCGAAAAAATGGTACCCAGTAACCGATTTTAGGCAACAATTAAAATACTGTTCAAATAAAAATCTTTAAACCTTTCAGATTTTTATTTAAAGAATACCGCGCTAAAGGTCAAATCTTAAATACCAAACTTTTTTAAACCATTAGGTACCTTTTCTCAATACATTTTCTACAAAACGCTGCCTTTTTAGACGTTATTCAAAAGCTTTATTCTCGTACATTTTGTACTTTGCAGAATATTAATTTCTTTGAGGTTAAGGGCCTTCATAACTCATTAATCTAAATGGTTCTAACCTGGGCAAGTGGGTTTAAGGCAGGCCTAATCGCATTAAACTGCGTGGCCGGTTCAAATTCAAATATATTGAGACAGGATAAGTTTCTACAATTTATTACTTTAAACTTGCTCTTTGAAATTTATTATTGTTTAGGCTACCTGTATTAAGCTTTTGTATCAACTGCCTTTGTTCAGTGAATTCTTTGAAAATGTTGCTTAGCTTTGTTGAAAATAATTAAATTACAGAGGCTAGGAATATTTAATTATTATTTTGACCTATTTACTGTGTGTGGAAGAACGGAAAGTTGCCTTCGATACAGTTAGGAATATACACGCCACTGCACAACACATTAATAGTAATGTTTTGCAAATATAACAAACGAATGTACTCCTTATAAAACAACACCAAGAGAAGAACATTATAGATACGTTTCATTAAGAAAGCATCAGTCAGAAATTTCAGCCGTTCCTTTGGTTTTTCTTCTTTACCGTGAAAAAATACGTCGGTAAGCACATGTATAACATAACATCACGCCTGTAATCCCCGAAGGGTTAGGCATTGGTATACCCATACTACATCCACATTTCGCTAGTTATGTTTAAGTCCCATGTAATAGGGGGCGAGCCTATTGCTATCAACCGGTCACAAATCCAGACTTAAGTATATGTATATTAGGCACTACAAGCCTAAGTTTAGCCTTACAATATCAGCTGCCAGTGAAAGTCCCGTCGAAATCGGTCTAGCCGTTTCGGAGATTAGCCAGAACAAACAGACAGACAAATAAAAATGGTTTTTATGTTATAAGTACCGTATATGCTTTCATATGCATTTAATAAAAAGCTGTTATTTTGAAATTACAAACAGAGACTTCAATTGTATTTATTTGTACGAGTACAAATGTATTGTATCAGTACCACCAGACGACAGCAACATTCAACACACTCTACAATTATAAACCCCTAAAGCAACGGTGCCAATGCCTCTAAAAGGTGCCGATCTAGCTCAATTGTGCGGAAAATCGAAAATTATGAGCGATTCGGAACAGGGAGCGTCCGAAACAGTGCTCCAACGAATTTACGGCTGCAGGCTTCGGAATATGAATATGAATGACAGTTAGACGATTAATTCATTGAATTGGTCGAAATTTGAATTTATTATTTTGTACATTATGGTGGAAAAATTTGCCATGATTTTGTTGTAGACGCTATTAATTTTTACGTTTTTGTGGTCCGTGAAATGTGACGTTTCATGAATGAAATAAGTGACGTCAATAGAGGATTTCAATAAGTAGCTATACAAAAAGCACGCAAATTAACCGTGAAAAGTTTGGTATTACAGTATTATATTATCTGTGGTATTACGTACGTGTGACTTTAAATTAGAATACGACCTTGATGATTTATTGGACAGATGTCAAAAGTATACCTATTGTTCATTGATCATGGCAGCATGGCATTAGTAAGTACCTACTACCATGGCAGTATGGAATTAGTACTTAGATACTATCCTATACCATTAAATGAGCATTCTCTATTTTCACCAAAATAGTGCTCGGTTGCCCAGGTACTATGACTTTAAATTAGTATACGACCTTGACAATTAAAAGACAGATGTCAAAAGTATACCTACACTTTATACAGACACTTAGCTAGAGTTACAACTTACCATAGTTGGAACTACATAGAGCAAGCTAAGGATTTGTCTATACCGTAGGTATATTTTACAAATGTAGATATATTTTACCTACCTGTGTTATATCCTATACTATTAAACGAGCAATATTTGTATAATAATATATATATTTGTAATCACGTTCTCGAAAACGGGAAAAAGTTGTTTGGGATGAAAGTTGCAATGTAGGGGTTTACGGGGGCGAAAAATCGATCTAGCTAGGTCTCATATCTAGGAAAATTCGTTTTCTCCCAAAGTTTTGAACAAGATGGCTACCTTAGAATAATGACATGGCAGCATGGAATTAGTAAGTACCTACTATCTTGGCTGCATGGAATTAGTAAGTACCAACTAACATGGCAGCATGGAATTAGTAAGTACCAACTAACATGGCAGCATGGAATTAGTAAGTACCAACTAACATGGCAGCATGGAATTAGTATGTATCTACTTACTATACACGGGATTAGTATGAACTTTCCTATACTATTAAATGAGCATTCTCTATTTTCACCAAAACAGAGCTCGGCCGCCCAGATACTGATTATAACATAACGATCTGTGGCATTTATTTTTCTAAAAACTTTTGCATTTTCAGCTAAAATATTCTGAATTTTTCAGCTGTATATATACAAAATATCTTCTCTTTTACATCTTATTTACATAATATGATCTAGCTAGGTCTCATATCTAGGAAAATTCATTTTCTCCCAAAGTTTAGAACAAGATGGCTAACTTAGAATAATGACATGGCAGCATGGAATTAGTATGTACTATGCCATACTATTAAATGAGCGTTCTCTATTTTCACCAGAGCAGAGCCCGGTCGCCCAAGTACTTACACTTACGAGAATATTATGCTATGACACGTAGGTGCCTACCTATTCATTGAAACATGCCATTCAATCAACATAAAACCTACTTTAACAACCTAATATTCATCATCGTTTAATTACACATATTTCGGGAATCCGCACACCAATCGCAAAGACAACACATTTGAGCACGACGAGAATTTCTAAGCTCCACATTCTCAGCTTAGCTTTGAACTCATACAAACACTTAATTGGACGATTACACTATTGTTCTACCCCCTCGTCTTCAAGGGGATATAATTCATAGAAGATCCCCCTTTATCTCACGGCGAGATCGGCTTTCATTGAGAATTTAATTTCATTTTCACCCTCTCGGTACCGGTCTTTAAGAAAAGAATGACCGAATGACGTAAGCCTTGAAGGGGATGATGTGAAATTCAAGAGGGTAGTAACGTCTTTTTTTGATTTTTTTGTTGTCAGATTTTTTTGCGAATCAGGGTAATTTGGAATAAAGGACCCAGTTTAATGGGCGCACCCTTTTTATGACGGTTATGAATTTCGAAATGAAGTCGCTTTCGATCAAAAATAAATGAGTCTTCAGATTGAGAATTGGCTAAGTATGAATCCTCGAGTTTTGGATTGGTTATACTTGAAGTAATTATGTTATTTCCTAACCTCTTTATTTTCCTCTTTGGTTGCAGAAAAATAATACATTTTTCACAATGTGTATAAGTATTGTGATTAATAACAACTTTTAAATTTTCCTTATTAATACGAGAAATAATATTATAGTTTATTCAGCTGGTTATTTTTGTATAATTAATCATCTGCACAAATACTTACTACACACATATTTAACGTTTACATCTTCAAGATCGCAATAGAGTATACCTACAGTACAAGTATGTTCTTAATGTCCCTCGGCAAACCTCGTGTTTCATCAGTCATCGGATTTCTATGAATTTTGTTTGCCTTTTACGAGCAATTCCTCAATCCTCAATCATCGTCCTGTTTTTTCGCAAAATATCTCGAGTTTTACCCCACGTCCTATTTAAAAGCGATCTTCGCGCGAATACACGATTTTCGAATTGTTTGTTCGGTGAAGCTGATCGCGTGGTCGCGTTGACAGAGGGCGCTTTTCGGTTTTCCGAACAAAAAGTAGCATATGCACGACCGATCGCGTATTCGCGCGGCAATCGGCGACACGATGCAACACCGATAGAAAAATTTCCGAGAAGTTTTCATAGAAATTTGTTCCACTATCACTGTTCACTGTCTGTAAGAGCCTTTAAATAGGACGCGGCCTTAGTGTGCGCTTGACAGCATATCGCTTAACGATTTTATATCTTTTGCCAACTTCGACTGTTTGAAATATCTAAAGAAAGCGACATAAATGTGGTAATGGTTGTTATTGTTTGGCTTACTAAGTTTTGATATTAGATTTTATATTGTCAGTGTTTAAGTCGCAACACCGGCAACAAGTGAAGATAATTTGGTTTATGACTATAGGGTATTCAGGTGCAGGGTGGATATTGATGGCCATAGAATAAAATTAATACACTTTCTCTGAGTACACACAATATAATCACAACACAGAAACACTAATTACAACACACAAAAATAGCTTACGCACTAAACAGAGACTAATCGAGGCGAAACAGATTAATAACTACCGAAACACAAAACTTATCCTCTGTTCCTAAATCTAGAATCTATCTAGGTCCCGTAAGGCGGAACTTCGCTAAGGGTAGTCGACTTTATTAGGCATATAGCTCTACACTTATTCGACATTACCCAATAGGAGACTGAACATTGACTGAAAACTTATACTGAATTACTGACTACTAAAACACTAAGTTATAACAAGTTAAAATGATTAGAACACTAATTTACTATTGAGAACGCCATGTTACTATTTAGATCAAAACGCACTGACTGAACAATATGTGACACCTTAAGTAGTTTTCTACCCTAGCGCGCCCGCCCTGTGGCTAGCATACGCAGTTTATTCGAAAATCCTATGGAAGTCTAGTTCTTCAAGGTGAGGGGGTCGGTATGCGATCGGGGATTGCGGGGTACGCCAATTTTCGGGTGCGCCAGGGGAGGTGAGGGGAACGAAGGGAAAGAAATTGCGCAGTTGGTCTGCTTATGTATTACGTCCTATGTGACGCCTTTGTTCTTTCCTCAAATCGAACATCTCAACTACTTTTCTTTATGTAAAAGGTGTCTATTTATAGTAGATAGCCTAACTAAGACATTGTGTATGTCAGAACCCTTATTTATTGCCTAGATTGGCCTGTAAAACATCTTTTAGTTGGTAAATAAGGGAAATCTTTATGTCTTAGTTACTAATCGATTTACACTATTAAACTGAGGCTATCACTATACTTATTATCTATATATTTAGCTAGGTTACTTCACAATACGGGTAATAAAAGTAGTATCATTCAAAAGACTTTAATCAACTTAACCTAGGGTGGTGTGAAGTACCTAGCAACTGATTATAATTAATCAAAAGGAGATCGCTGTGCTTCTCAACAATCCCACCCCCTGTAAGAGGGTTCAACCGATTACTAAATCATTGGTAGGAAGCACAACGATCTTTACAACAGGTCGACGCAGGACCCCATGATTCGTCCTTACATCTACCACTCTCACTATAGAGTCTGACCCGGGGTATACTGTTTTAATGACCCCTTTGGTCCACTGGTTTCGTGGTTTACCGTTGTCTACGATCACTACCACGTCACCCACTTTCACGTTCGGCACATTGTTGGCCCACTTATGACGTTGTTGTAGCGTCGGCAGGTATTCGCGCAGCCATCGCCTCCAAAAGAGGTCGGCCAGCGCGTTCACCCGTCGCCACATGCGGCGGGAGTCGAGGTCGACTGCATGCCCACGCGTACAGGGAGCATCTCCCGCGGCTGTGCCAAGCAGGAGATGGTTGGGGGTCAACACCACCGGGTGCTCGACGTCGCTGCTCACGTATGTCAGAGGCCGGCTGTTTATAGTAAGCTCGGCCTCAGCAAGGAGGGTGTAGAGTACCTCCTCGCGAGGGGCGCGCTCGTGAAGCGTCGCCTTGAGTGCGTTCTTGACTGACCGCACCAGTCGTTCCCAGCATCCACCCATGTGTGGGGATGCCGGGGGGTTGAAGTGCCAGGCTATACCTCGGCCTGTCGCTTCACCTTCCACTTTGTCGTGGTCCATATCTCGTAATGCTGCGCGTAGCTCTGCGTGTGCGCCGACGAAATTGGTGCCTCGGTCGGAGTACATATCCGAAGGTCGCCCGCGGCGCGCAATGAGGCGCCGCAGGGCAAGAATGGCCGAGTCAGCACTCAGCGATGCAGCCAGCTCCAGGTGGACGGCGCGGGTGGTGAGGCACGTGAACAACACGCCCCACCTCTTCTCCCTGCGCCGGCCGATGGCGACCTCCATGGGGCCAAAGTAGTCGACCCCACAGTGGACGAAGGCTCTTCGGGTCACTTCCAGTCTCGCGGCCGGGAGATCACCCATCTTTGGTGACACTGGCTTGGCTTTCTCCAAGCGACATCGTTGGCAGCTTGCAGTAACGGCCTTTACTGTAGACCGTAGATTGGTCACCCAGTATCTTTCTCTGATTCGATTGACCACCGCCTCTTGGTTGGCGTGTAGGGCCGCTGTGTGATATTGATACACAAGGCGGCGTGTAAGCGCGTGCCTCCCATCTAAAATTATGGGGTGGCGCTCTCCGAAGCTAAGCTCGTTGCAGGCACCCAGCCTGCCGCGTACTCGTACTAGCCCATCTTCGAAAAGCATGGGGTCAAGACTTCGGAGTTTGCTGCTGTTAGGCAACGGATGCGCCTCTCGAAGTGCAGTGATGTCGGCTCCGTAGCTCTCCCTTTGCATTAAATGCAGCAGACGCGTCTCCGCCTCGCGAAGGTCTGCTGTGGTCACGGCGGATGAGACTCGCCGTTTGCGGCAGCGATCTGCGAACACTAATATGCGTGCCACGACATATGTGGCGCGCGTCCAGGTGGGCAGCCGCTCATAATTTAGCAGCGGTTCTGCCGGTGTCCCCGTCGTGTGCACCCGTTGGACTCGTTCCAGGTGCTCTTCCACCGCTGCGCCGGTGTCGACGCTCACTGGCCACTGCTCCTGTGGGCAGCGAAGAAACGAGGGCCCCGACAGCCACTCGTCACCGTTATTGGGCCAGTCCATTCGGGTGGCCTTATCAGCCGGGTTCATCGCCGAGGGAACCCAGTGCCAGTCGCCCTGTTTCGACCTGCGGTCTATCTCCGCTAGTCGGTGGGACACGAACCTTTGAAACTCCAGGGCATCGGAGTTTATCCATTTTAGGACGGTCTTACTATCCGTCCACAGATACTTGCGAGCTATAGGTAAACCTAAATCCTCTTCTACCGTGTTGGCCAGTCTACAGGCCAACACAGCGGCTTGCAGCTCCAGACGCGGGACGGAAACCAACTTCTGTGGCGCTACTCTGGCCTTGCCTATTATCATGGCTAAGTCTCTGTTCCCGGAACTATTTATCCCCGCTATATAAGCTACAGCCGCGTAAGCGGACTCGCTTGCATCACCGAAAACGTGGAGCTCAATACCCTCCGGCCGCAGGCCGTACCAACGAGGGATGGTTAAGTCCGTAAGGTGGCGCAGCTTATGCAGCCACTCGAACCACGTTTTCGCTTCTGCCTCTCTCAATCTCTCATCCCACTGTATTCCCGTGTGCCATACCTGCTTCATCAATATGCGGGATTGTATGACGCACGGATACAAAAAACCTAGTGGGTCAAAAATGGACATAATGAAACTTAAGAATTCCCTTTTGGTGGGGATTACCGACCCCTCTATTATACTTTTAGGGAGTCTTTTAAATGATAGGTCAAACGCTAATTGATCCGCACCTGGTGACCATATCATTCCCAGTGTACGCTCTGTGGTGTTTTCACCTTTATCGAGCGAAACTCTGTCAGGCATGTCAGTTTGTAGTCGGTCACGCAGCTCTTGAGAGTTAGTGACCCACCCCCGTATATTAAACCCGCCCTCGGCGTGGATGCGAGTCACTTCCTCGATCAATTGACCGGCTTGCGCGACTGACCACGCACTGTCAAGATAGTCGTCCATATAATGTTTTGTGTGTATGGCCGCTACCGCCTCGGGAAATGTACTTTTGTACTTAGCTGCGTTTTTATTTAAAATGAAAATGGCTGATGTAGGAGACGACACGGCACCGAATATCATCGAATTCATGACGTAAACGCTAGGTTCCTTATTGCCGGTCGCGTTCCACAGAAATAGCTGACCTCCTCTGTCTTGTCCCCTTATTTTAATGCGTAGGAACATGTCTGCGATATCCCCGGTGTAGGCAATAGGCCCTACTCTGAATTTAAAGAGGACACCCAAAAGTGAATTTAAAAGGTCAGGCCCTGTTAATAGGTTATCATTTAACGCGGTCCCATTGTAAGTTGCTGCGGCGTCAAAAACTAATCTTAATTTCCCGGGTTTGTTCGGGTTTTTTACTCCGAAATGGGGTAAGTACCAAACCGGGTCATATGAGACCCCGCCTTTAACTAGACTGGCGTACCCCTCTGCTATGAGCCTATCTATCTGTGCGGTATAGGCTGCAGCGTACACTGAGTATTTATTTAACCGACGTTCGATTCCGGTTAACCGGTGGCGCGCGTACTCATAATTGTTAGGCAGCTGCGGATCGTCTTGACGCCACAGCAATCCTACTTCCCACGCGCCGCTTTCTGTCTGTCGGCTAGTGGAATCCAGTATTTTATTTGCCCTTTCAATATCTTGGTGCGTCCGAGGCACCTCTGAGATTCCAATAGCTTCGAGCTCTAACTGTTTTTTAACTAAATTATGCAAGTCAACATTAGATTCTGAAATATAATTCACACACTGGTCACTAGTGTGACAATTTCCTACGGGTCCGTGCACCACCCACCCTAGACGAGTCAAAGAGGCAACTGGCTTACCCGATTTCCCTCGTCGAGTCTCCCGGCTGGTCAGCAACTCCCAATTGTCCTGCCCCAGCAACAGAAGCGGCCGGACACCACTCATCTCTTCGCAACCCAAGTGGCGAAGGTGGGCATGCTCCGCCATTAGTGTGGCGGGCACCGATTGTGCGGGCAAATCTAAGTTATTTAGCGTGCGGCATTTTATATTATATGTTTGACCGCTAGGCCCGCGTACTGTCGCGTCGATCACACGCGATGCAGAGTCTACGATTTCTAGACCCCGCGCACTCCGTAGCACTAATGGTAAATGTTGACCTTTGACATCTGTGGCTAAAGAGTCGTCTATTAGTGACACAGTGGCCCCGTCGTCGAGAAGGGCATGGCAGGGTTTATCTATCCCGCCTATTGTTATACATACCGGCACTATTTTTAGCAATGCCTTGCCGGTATAATCACTGACGTTAGTAACAGTTTCAGTCTTTCTGTCGGCATGTAATAATATATGATGCGGGAAACTACACTTTGAGCACTTATTTGCACGACAAAAGATCTTGCTATGATTCTTCACTAAACATTTGAAACATAGCCTATTTTTCTTAACGAAATCCCATCGTTCGTTTAACTTTAACCCCGTGAACTTTTCACACTTGATAAGCTTATGTTTCTTTCCACACATTGTACAAATATCGTCCTCGACTGCCTCGGCCTGTTTTTCTTCATTCGAAGTCACATGTAGGCGTTGTACTATTCTGGGTTGCCTATTGACTTGAACATTGCCTCGTGGCTTAAATGTGCTAATTGGTGTTGCGGGCGTGTCTAAGTTCATTTGAACATAATATGAAGTGGCTCGGGCTAGATGCGTCAAAAATTCTGCGAATAACTCCAGACTAGGAGACACTCGCACATCTATACCCTGACTCGATGCCACGCCCATTGCAAATTCCCCATATTTAGCACGTTGTACAGGTGTAAGTTTATCAAGGAGTTCACTTACCAGTTGGGGGTTGTTCAGGTATCCAATCGCCTTGACGCTCCTTAGGAGTGATACGCAATTACGCACTGTTGTCGAGAACTTTCTGAGCTCCCGACCACTTTCTGTTACTTTCGGTAACGCACGCACTTTTCTTAGGGCACACTCGAGCACTAGATTTGGATGCCCAAACTCTTCGTCCAAAACCTTAATTATTTCGGACGGGCTGGTCGACGTACGGAGTAAGTCTTCCACTGCTAGCTTCGCGTTTCCTTGTAGGGACGTTTTCAGACGCGCTAGATTCTCGTGTGGCTTGAAGTTATACAGGGCTGTCGTATCGTGGTACATATTCTTATACGACAGCCACTCCGCTGGGTCACCGTTGAAGTATGGCAGCTCGTACGCCTGCCTCGGTACCGGACGCGGTCGCGCTATGTTTGAGATAGCGTCTGCTAGTTGGTCTATTTTCCTATCCCGTGACCTACTTCTGTCGGTGTCGTTCGCATATGTATTCTCCCATTCAGGCGCATTTCTTCCAGCCGTTTCTCTCGGCGGCGCTCGCGGTGTACCGGCCGTCGCGACGGGCGTAGCGAGGTACGTTGCCTCGGTAAAATGCACCGACGCGGGCGCATATTCTTGCCGGGGCGCGGGCGTTTCATATTGCGGCACTGACACTGGCATATCGCGGGTATTTTCTGACGACACGGGCACTAATCCAGATTGTAAGTCTGTAAGTATAACGGGCACGGGTACCTGACTAGCGGTGGCGGGCGTTGCTTCAGTAATCCAGTCTTCTATCCGCCGAGCTGTTCCTTCTTCATCTGAGGAAACTTCTTCGGCGGCGGCGTCTATCTCAGCTAGATCCACATCCAGCTTCTTCTGTATCAGGTTTTCCTTCAGGCGCACTATTTCCTTCTCAGCCTCGTATTGAACCCTTCGTCGAAGGTAGTCGGCACTTCTCTGGCCGCTTTTCGACGATACGTGGCTTGTCCTTGAACCTGCCCTCCGTCGTAATTCCGACCTCACTGGCGTGGCCACTCCACGATGGTCTATCACACGACCGGGCCCGGCCAGTGGGATCACAGGGGCAGGAACCATTGACGACGTAGTAGGCGCTATTGAAGGTGACCCAGGTGCCATTTCAGTCGGCACCCCAGAATCAGCCTCTAACCCTTGACGCTTGTTCATGTCAGCCTCCAACTTTCGTAGCTTGCTCCTAGTTGTAATAGTGCTTCTGGTACTCATCTTAAACTACAGCGAATCCGGCTCGAAGGACCAAAAATTATAGGGTATTCAGGTGCAGGGTGGATATTGATGGCCATAGAATAAAATTAATACACTTTCTCTGAGTACACACAATATAATCACAACACAGAAACACTAATTACAACACACAAAAATAGCTTACGCACTAAACAGAGACTAATCGAGGCGAAACAGATTAATAACTACCGAAACACAAAACTTATCCTCTGTTCCTAAATCTAGAATCTATCTAGGTCCCGTAAGGCGGAACTTCGCTAAGGGTAGTCGACTTTATTAGGCATATAGCTCTACACTTATTCGACATTACCCAATAGGAGACTGAACATTGACTGAAAACTTATACTGAATTACTGACTACTAAAACACTAAGTTATAACAAGTTAAAATGATTAGAACACTAATTTACTATTGAGAACGCCATGTTACTATTTAGATCAAAACGCACTGACTGAACAATATGTGACACCTTAAGTAGTTTTCTACCCTAGCGCGCCCGCCCTGTGGCTAGCATACGCAGTTTATTCGAAAATCCTATGGAAGTCTAGTTCTTCAAGGTGAGGGGGTCGGTATGCGATCGGGGATTGCGGGGTACGCCAATTTTCGGGTGCGCCAGGGGAGGTGAGGGGAACGAAGGGAAAGAAATTGCGCAGTTGGTCTGCTTATGTATTACGTCCTATGTGACGCCTTTGTTCTTTCCTCAAATCGAACATCTCAACTACTTTTCTTTATGTAAAAGGTGTCTATTTATAGTAGATAGCCTAACTAAGACATTGTGTATGTCAGAACCCTTATTTATTGCCTAGATTGGCCTGTAAAACATCTTTTAGTTGGTAAATAAGGGAAATCTTTATGTCTTAGTTACTAATCGATTTACACTATTAAACTGAGGCTATCACTATACTTATTATCTATATATTTAGCTAGGTTACTTCACAATACGGGTAATAAAAGTAGTATCATTCAAAAGACTTTAATCAACTTAACCTAGGGTGGTGTGAAGTACCTAGCAACTGATTATAATTAATCAAAAGGAGATCGCTGTGCTTCTCAACAATGACTTTACACAACATGTGACTGAGAATTTACCCTACAGGACCTGCTTGTATTAATGTGTCAAAATCAAAAAAATATGAAATTTGAAAAAAATATGAAATACGAAAAAATGTTTATTAGTTTTAACAAGTTTTCTTACATTACTAGGTAATGATTGGAGCCTCCTTTTAAGCTAATAAAGCCTGTGTTAGGAGACTCTGGTCTTCCATACATTGTTGGTATTAACTATAAACTTGTTTATTAAAAAATAATAAAAACAGTAAAAAATATAAAGGAATCTAATCTACGAAAACTATGGATTATTTATAAGTTAGGCTAATAAGTGCTTACAGAGTTCAAATTGTGTGTAATAGTGTGATTGTGTGTAATTGTGATTGGGTTGATGTATTCAGAGTGTTGTGTTTGTATGTGTGAAATGTGTGTGTTATGTGTGTGGGTGGGAGTACCTATATCATGAGAGATTGAGCCTTATATTTATGCCTGAGTTATATTTATAAATGTTATATATACGTTATTGTTATAAATATCCTTAATATTATAAATGCGAAAGTAAGTTTGTTTGTTACGCCTTCACGCTAAAACGGCCGAACGGATTTGGATGAAATTTGGCACATATATAGATGATGCCCTGGAAAAGAACATAGGATACTTTTTCTTTTCTTTTTCCACGGGATCGAGACTTATGCGGGTGAAACCGCGGGGCGCAGCTAGTATGCTATATTTATAACAACAACGCCTCTGTTTCCACATAATTAAGTGGTAAAAAATGATTAAGCCTATCCTTTTCCCAACTATTTTGGGGTCGCCTTCCAGTCTATCCGGATGCAGCTGAATACCAGTATTTTACATGGAGCGAATGCCGATCTGACCTCAACAAACCACTAACTGGATAATACGATACCCCTTGGTGAGACTGGTTGTCAGAGTTTGGGGCTTCTGACGACCCGTAACGACTATCAAAGATCCACGAATGATAGGTGAGACCAACATCTTATTGTGCTTTCCAAGGTACGGAGGAGTCTCGGTAATTAAAGTGTATGTGTACGTACCCAAAGCAAAAAAATATTATTTTTCTTTCTGATGTTATCAGTCAAACTTAATGCTACGCAAATTTTGTTTACCAAACATCAAAAACAAAGAAAAAAAAATGAGATAAGCCATCACAAAGTGCAAACAAAATTAGCCACCAAAACCCGGAAGGTTTTGGTGGTTAAACCAACCTAATTATAAATTAGGTGAGTAATTAAAATTGTTTTCTAAACGCTTCTATCCTCAGTTTAAGTGCGCCAGAATATTAAATTTAAAGAGGCAGAGTCAGTCTGACTTTCATGGTCTCATACTTTATGTATGAAAACGTCGGTGGGTTAAATTGAACTCGCTTCATGCTAAATTCATCTGGAATTCATACCTTTCGGGAGCATAATACCATTACTACGGAAGAATGTATTATTCTGAATGACATTGCAGCATTGTTTTGACTCTTAACCTCTTTGGGTGGGCAGTGGAGCCTGCTGTTTGTCTTTATGCTTTATTATATTATTTAGTTTATGGTAGTTGTGTGTTTCTGCTTTTATGAAACCATATTCTTGAACAGTTCATAATTATTTAAGACTAGATCCCGTTCCCGTGGGAGTACGGGGATTAAATATAGCCTATGTTACTCGCTGATAATTTAACTATCCATTGCTGAAAGAATTTTTCAAATCGGTTCAGTAGTTTTTAAGTTTATTCGTTACATACAAAAATACAAATCTTTCCTCTTTATAATATTAGTATAGAAAATGATTGTAAATATAACCATGTCTTGTTCAATGAAACTAGATAACTACATATATGGCTTCAACACCATTTTGGTTACAATACATTTAACAACAATGAAAGGGTTAGTGGAAAACATTATCGTAAATCATTTTTTTTTTTTTGCTGTTGACATGGGTAAGTAAGAAGATATCTTCATGATTTAATCATGAAGAGTTTTAAATAAACAAAATTGTTCATGGCATAACCAAGACATTTAAAAATAAACAACTACACTATTTGCAGAATATAAAAATAAAACACTTGTTGATACTAAAATAGAAACTCAGGAATTACTTAGTCTAAACGAGACTATTATCTTCATTCACTGAGTGCTAACTTTCATGAATTCCTTATTAAGATCTACGAAGCACGTCACAAATAAAAATGAATCACATAACTTCTAGGAAACAGAAGACATACATTCACCCTAAGAAGACTTCATGTTTAAAATATTCCCCAACTCCACTCAAAGCACCACAGATTTCAACTTTAAAAGAAGAAAATGACCTTTATTTAAATTTTATCGTCGAATCTTCCATTTTTGCGGTTTAAATGAAAAGGGAAGACAATAATAATGGTCTTATTCAACGAGTGTGGTGCCTTTATTAAACATCTCGTGCATATTTCGGGAAATTTCCAAACGTAAAAAGATAATGAGCCTATTTTTATTTCTTTAATTTTCATAACAATTGGCTTCCTTCATGGAGTGGTAAAAAAGGAAAAAGTGTTAAGCTTTAGACCTTTTTCGAGATGGAATGAACTTTTGGCGTTTTATTCATGACAAGGGTCAGCACTTCAACTGTTTCGTCTATTTTCGGCTCATTGCTGTATTTGCATTTATGTTGGTTTCTGTTTTATCTGGCAGGGTTTACGGTAGGAAAAATCTAGAACTTTTTACCGATCGACCTTTTCGACCTACCCTTTTCTGATCTAACTTTTATCTGAACCCTATTTATGCAAAATGTTGATTGATATAAATGTGAAGAGAGCTAAATATTTTGAGTGTGGTACTTTACTCATTTTAACATGATACCAATTTCATTGAAAGTGAAAAAGTTTAAGCTAAACGAAAATACATTTATTTTATTTATTTATCTCAGATACAGTGATCCATATTTATGTTAGTATACCTACTTAAAAATTACGATAGTAAACATAGATTAAAATACATGCCACAACAGTTATTAGTATAACTAAAATACATAACTACATAGAAATAGGTACATAAAATCAAATTGTAAAATAAATTAATTAGTCAAGTGCATCTTTAAATTTTTTAAAATTTTAAATTAAAATAAAATAATTAACATTCTTTAAATTCATTAAAAATTTAAACTAAAATAAAAAAAAAATAACATTCTTTAAATTCATTAAAATTAATGTCAATTAAAATTCAGAAATTCATTATAAAATCATAAATATTAAAAATAATAATAAATATAAGTCAGAATCAGTCAAAGTAAGTCAGATGACATCTGCGAGATGCAACATTAATAAAAAAAAAATCTTTAAATACCCCTTATTTTTTCTTAAACTCTAAGCGCCCCAACAAAGTAAGGGCAAGTTACTACTGCCTCATCCGCGGAATCAACCCTGAAAGTCAATTACTTAGTCTCAGTCCTAGGCAAATTCAGCCAGTGCGTGACTTGCATCCCTGTGTTTATCCTTATTAGGTTTGGAATCACCCTTGCAAATGCCCACCGGGATACGAATACGTAGTTTAAAATTCGAATTCTGTATGTTTTTTTTTTTAAAGTTGGGTTTCTTTATTCGAATTTAAAGTGCAAGGCAGGCTGAAAACCTTTTTGATATCTGTGGAAATAAATAAAGGTAGCTACTGGGTATACTGTACATGTTTAGAACACTTAAAGTAAACCAAGAATTAAGTGTTTTCATTTATTTGGTTCTATCTTTAATAATAAAGCGACACAAGAAATATATGGTAATTTTGGTTTTAAGACTTTGCATATTCATATTTTCTCTTGTTGTTCTCACACACTATTGTCTACATTTATTTTTCATTTATCCTTTCGCAGATCTGCTGGAAGACATTTCTCAAGAAATAAAGAATACTTTTGTACTCAAATTAGAATTATGTTGTAATCTAAATGTGTTTTACTGTGTGTACATATATAATAAAATAAATAAAATAATTAATAAATAATTACCCAGTTATAATAAAAGCAGTTGTGGAATTCAAAACACAAAATTATCTCACTTAAGCAATATCTCTATTGGGTTGGTCCATGGATGGGTGACCATTTCTACATACGGAGACTCCTCCGTGCCTCGGAAACGTTAAGCCGTTGGTCCCGGCTGTCTTTCGTGGATCTTTGACAGTCGTTACGGGTCGTCAGAAGCCCGAAAGTCTGACAACCAGTCTTACCAAGGGGTATCGTATTACCCAGTTACTGGGTTGTGGAGGTCAGATAGGAAGTCGCTCCATGTAAAATACTGGTATTCAGCTGCATCCGGTTAGACTGGAAGCCGACCCCAATATAGTTGGGAAAAGGCTAGGCAGATTGATTGATTGATGCAATATCTCTAATAAATGTAATTTCACTTTTAAAATTAACGCTTTTACAGCACACAATATTTCAAAAGGCGGGTCGTGTAGGTGACAAATAACGTCGTGTAGGTAAAAAAGTAACAGCTGACTGGGCGCCATTTTTCATAGCCCAAAAGCCTACAAAGAGTGCACGTTGCTCTCACAAATAAAAGAACGTCCCTTTAATCGTCAAACGGTATAAGTCGTAACACCATAGCGTAAAATATTATTCTCTTTTTAAATGAATTCGCCAGTTTTGGAACATATAATTTTGTGGCATTCGTGGCATATGTTTTTCACACTAAATCAAATGTATCGAAATAAAAAGGTCACTGAAGTAAAAGGTTTTTATTTTAGTGACTGACTCTCGAAAATCTTTGGTCGAGAAAGTTTGAGGGCCAGAAGCAATTTTTTTAAGTGAAAACTTCTTTACGCTTAAAGAAGTTTTCACTTTTGTTGGACATTTTTGAGGTGGGAAAAACAATTGAACTCGCGACACCGTTACCGACACCTCATTTTTGTAAACGCGATTGTGCTTTATTTATATTATGTTACGGATCAATGTTCTATGCAAGTATTTTTACTTTAAAGGTTTTGTACATTTTGTTTTTGGAATCGCGATTGTGCTCTTTATTCAGATAAGGTTACGGACCAATGTTCTATACAAGTATTTTTCTTCCACCATGGCGATCTTATTCAAGTTTTCACTTCTGTCGGCACTCCCGGAGCGCCGCGTCTTTCCATTCTATACAAGGCCAGAACGCAGCCATAGATAACTGTTGGCGTATAGATTGGGAATCACTTTTTTTACTAAGGTCTTCCAATCTATACAAGAGTAGTACGCAAATACTCGCGTATACTTCGTAGTGACCAAGTTAACTACCTCATTCCATAGTATACAGTGCCAGTACGCATACGGAGTAATCGAGTTTAGATTGCGAGAAATTGTGAACAGGTAACCAACTTGTTTGCGAGTTTCGCGACGTAATGCACCTTGCGCTAATATTAAATAGCCTGCCTGGCTGCGAGCAACTTGGAAGAAGCGCTCGCCGGCCGCTCCCGCGGCACCGCTCGCTTCGCTCGCTCGGCTCGCGCGCGGTTGGTTACAGTTCTAACCTAACCTAACCTAAGCCATTTCACCCAGTTCACACTTTTGTTCTTTTCTTTTTTTTATAGACTATATCTTTAAAACTTTTATCAGTAAGTGATGTAGTATAGTTTGGAACCAGGACGCGCTCGTCCACGTTACAAACTATACACCAGCAATATACAAAATTTGTGTATACATTGTAGTCACAGATTTAAAAATAGCATTACAATATATACACGAGCAGTTTCCTATGGCTGCGTTCTGGCCTTGTATAGATTGGAAATATGCCACTGTATAGATTGGAGCGCCACTGTTTTTTTTGGTTCTTCTAATCTCAAACCAATAAAACGAGTGTATTGATATTGCTTTTGTTAATAAAACTGTTTAGTTATGTGTCTATTCACAGTGCAAGACCAACGCAACGACCCTGATTGATACAAAGACTTTACTGGAGGCAATATATTCTGAACATAGATCAGCAAGGACACTCCCACTGTATCGTTGATTACATCGAGTCCCAATACCCACTGAGCTTCACCAATCTTCGCGATACTAATCCGATCGAACGAACAATGTGATCGTATTGCTCCGAGCGAACATCGCACGTTATTGCCTCTAAATCTTTCAGTCACCGGGATACATAGGGCCCGAGGACCCGCTAGCGTTGGGAAAAGTTGGTTTCGGACTTTTGGCCGATACTAAGGTCGCGGTCAAGGCCGAACGTTTAGGAAAGTTAGAAGAGAGATGAGATGATAAAAATAGTTTCAGTACCTCAGTGTTAGATTTGGACGTTAGGATTTATGAGTAGTCAAATAGGTAGGTATTTTCATAAATATTTGAGACTTTACACTAATGGACGTTACGAAATGCATTTTCGACAAAATATAGGTACCTAACCCAGCAATATTATTTTCAACAATTTTTTTATGACATTTAGGTATTAGCAATGGATTAACTTGTGAATTCACCCCTTAATTCAAAATTGGCAATTTTTACTATTATATGAATCAAATCAAAAACCATTTAAATAGGTTTCGGCCTCGCAATTCAGTTTCGGCTTCTAAAACGTTAGCCGAAACCAACCCTCTTTCTCGGTTTTTTATTCAAGGTGTTTGCGAACCCCCCTATAGCCCGCGGCTATTGCACTAGGCCTTTAGTGTTACTTTAGCAATCGATGGGGGTTACCTTTTCTGGTTGTTCGGTTCGCTTGGTTCTGTAAATATTGACCGTATCCGAGCTTTAGCGGATACTTTTATTGCGTGTTAACAAATAGAGGATTGTTTGTTTTATATCTACGTGCTTTATTGTATCGGTTCGAGCCTTTCGGATAAAGGCTTTTTTCGCTATACAGGATACATAAAAAAGTATTTTATTGGTAAAAACGTGCTTGGAAAACTGTATTTAATATTCAGAAGCCATATAGAATCATACTATGCGTTGGAAAAATAAACGTCATGAATTTCAGTAGAAGTTATCGTCTGGGGGATACAACGAATGGGAAAAGTTATTATAAACCATAAAACTAGTTAACAAAAGTCTAACTACATGAATTTAAAACTATAATAACTTCACCAAATTGAGAATAACAAATAAATTGAATCATAATTACGTTCACATTTCTCTTCCATTCCTAATGGCTTGTATCGATAAATAAAAACCTCTTTTCAATAAAGAAAGCCCATTTTCGATCTAAAAAAAATAAAATATAGAAAATGCAAGTCATTCCACACTTTCATAGGGGTTCGTAAAATCGCATTCATATTTCTGTACCTACGATATACGCAGTTAAGGCTCATGCACACACAATTTATATTTTTTGCATTCGTACAATTGACTGCGTTCGGTTTTTAAACTGAGTATTCGATTGTTTTTTTTGTTTTTATACAGGCTTTTTGTTGATGAAAATATGCGTCGTGCATGAGTTATGTTACAAATATTGTTTTGTTTTTAGTTGTAGAGGTTGTGTTGAGCATTGCTGCATTAAACTTATACATGTTAGCCGATAGTAAAAGAAAACAAGTATAAAAAAGTACAAGTACTCGTAGTATATTAAAGGTAAAAAAAACAACCGACTTCAAAAAAAAAACACTACAAAGTGAAAAATAACTTTAATTTCGGAAGTCGGTGTCTTTGGTTTTCAATTTTCGTTCTTTGTCACCGACTTCCGAAATTAAAGTTATTTTTCACTTTGTAGTGTTTTTTTTTTTTAAATCGGTTGTTTTTTTTTTGTAAAAAGTTTTTATTTTTCACTTTTTAGTTGTGGTACCTACCCCACACAAATTCGAATACCACTACCTGCTATGTAAATAACAGTGACAGGAAATTATCATAATATCATCCACATACTATGTGGGAAAAAATACGTATTATTGAAGCTAACTCAAAAACTACCCAAGCAAAGATAATAAAATTTATATGGGACCACCTCTGAAATATGATCTACCAAACAAAAAAAGAATAATCAAAATCAATTCATAATTGGCGGAGTAATCGCGTAACAAAAAAAAAAACAAACAGTCGAATTGAGAACCTCCTCCTTTTGGAAGTCGGTTAAAAACTAAGTTTTGCAGCACTGCCTAAGTGCTAGAAATATTTATTCGCTAGTTAGTATTGCTTTCACGTGCCTCTGATATTCACGTACTCAGTACATTCGGGTACTTTATCGTCTATAGAACTGCAAAAAGAAAAGTTTTTCAGATATAAAGTAGGTCACTTAGAGGATGTGTTAATATTTTCTTTCGCCGCTTTTAAATAAATGCTCGTAAAAGAAAGTAACTTAAATTGACACATAATTCATGTAACGGTAGTTTTCTGAAAATACCTAAAATCTTAAGTGGGATGGGGCAGGACATGTCTGGCGCATGTCAGATGAGCTGTGGACTAAAAGAACCACTGCTTGGGTCTCATTATATGCTAAAGTTCGTTTTTTAATACCAGGGACTAATTTGACATTTCAAGTGGAGTTTGACATTTGCACCTGTTAAATTAATCTCTGGGATTAAAAACGAACTGTATACAAAATCGCGGCAGACCAAGACGAAGATGAGGGACGAACTTGACATCTACCGAAAGGACTAGCCCGCAATGGCAGTGGACAGACGTGTATGGAAAAGGGAACGGGAGACCTTTCGTCAGCAGTGGAATATTACGGGTTTATTAGATAGATAGATACCGAAACCAAATCCAACTTCTCCGTGTACCATGATCGAGACTAGGTATGTCGCCAGATTAGTTTTCGACATCCATTAATTTTTAACAGTTCTCGGAAATATCCTAAACCAAACCCACAGCAAGTTCATAGCTATCAAGAAGGACCGTCATTCCTTTTGAAATCACTTCTAAAAATAATAAAATCTATATATTCGTTGCCATTTACAGTAGTAATCATTCATCATCATCATTTCAGCCGAAAGACGTCCACTGCTGGACATAGGCCTCCCCCAAGCACCTCCACTTCGACCGATTCTGTGCTTTCCGCATCCAGCGGATTCCTACGGACTTCACAAGGTCATCGGTCTATCTTGTGGGAGGCCTTGCAACGCTACGTCTTCTGGTACGTGGTCGCCACTCCAGAACCTTTCGGCCCCATCGGCCATCCATTCTGCGAGCAATGTGTTCTGCCCATTGCCACTTAAGTTTGGCAATTCTTCGGGTTATGTCGGTTACCTTGGTTCTCCTGCGGATCTCTTCATTTCTGATTCGATCACGTAGGGAAACTCCAAGCATAGCCCTCTCCATTGCCCTTTGGGTGACTTTTAGCTTTCTGATAAGGCCCATTGTGAGCGACCACGTTTCAGTACCATAGGTCATCACTGGCAACACGCACTGGTCAAAGACTTTCGTCTTGAGACACTGGTATGTGGGACAAAAAGTTATTGCGTAGATTCCCGAACGCTGCCCAGCCGATTCGGATAGACGATTGACCTTTTCTTTCTAGTAGTAATTACTGGAGTTAATATGCTCCTAAACCACGAACTGCAAAGCAACTCAAGTTATTAATTA
Organism: Agrochola lychnidis; assembly: GCA_963680765.1. Lineage (NCBI taxonomy): Eukaryota > Metazoa > Arthropoda > Insecta > Lepidoptera > Noctuidae > Agrochola > Agrochola lychnidis. The sequence goes on from OY796864.1 coordinate 14,121,412, forward strand.
GTTTAGTAGCCTAAATAGATAATAATATCAATCACGAATTAGTTCGTATTTAGCCTTTGAAAGTTTTATGAACCGTTAGCATAGACACGACCTCTACCTTTGACCTACTTAACTCTATGACCCATTTTAGTAGACCAGATGTAACATTATTGAATTATTTCCGTTATTCAACTTGCTCTGAATTGAGTGAACTCTGTCCTTTCAGCGTTCGTTAATATAAATTGAAAGTAAGGTTTTAACCGTGTCTTATTGATCAAAGACATTGTTTGCATTTAAGGTTAAAACCTGAAGCGACATTAAAAACATGTTACCACTTCCTACTTGGTTCATTTAGGTTTACCTACACTATAAAAAAGTCTAACTACTTTTTATATTTAAAATCCTATTCCCAAAGAAAATAAATGAAGCTGGTTTAAATACGCCTTAAAAGAAATTCATACAACGACGTCTCCATTATTCCAAATCATACAATATTACATTCTGCCATCGATCGAGTGCGCCCCTTGATTCCTTTTTAATAATATATTCTCAATTTTTATAATTCTCATCAGAAAGTCATCGGTTCGTCCAACCGTAGCAACGACCCAGGTGTCCCGGAATCCGTCAGTGCGGGACCAAAAATAAAATTCTCTACCCGCACTCATTCCAATCACGTACTTCCGAATTTGTCATATTGGATTTTGGAAGCGGACTCCCGTCATACGTCTCCCCTTGCTGTCACGACGCGAAAATGAAAACATGTATCATTTTTACAACATCCCTACAAAATCCAACCTTAGTAACATCAGGACAAGGATTAAATTAGCGCTGTCACACAAATGGAAATAGAGGATTGTCAAAATTTTCTTTTAAAAAAAATGTCTTGTAATGAAATTTGTTTTTCGTAATACGTCGCACAAACTTTGTAGACACTTTTTTGGTATTTCTGTATCGAATAAACTTTATCATTTCGGTTTGGGAATGAACGAAGCTTGTGTTTCGTTTCGGCAGATAAAATATAATGCTGACTTTGCTATTACATTGCTATTCACCATGGATTCAATCTTTGGCGAAGGGTGACACATACGTATCGTTTTTGCCTCGACAATCTTTATTAAATTGAATGAATAAAAAGAGAAACCAGGCAACATACTTTTCTGCTCATACAATATTTCAGTAAATACACTGCTTCACTAATATAGGTAAACCTTTTCCGAACTACTTGGATTCGCATGATGAATCGGCTCACTAAAATAAATGTTAAGTACAACCAATCAGAGCAGAAATTCGCAAATTCAAAAAGGATTTATTAAAACTCCCGACCTATCAGTCGCCTTAACCTCTACCCTGACTATTTATAGTCGCGAGAAACGTCGACGTCAAATTAAGCACGTGGTACAACCCTAAAGCTGACGTAAGCAACATGCCACAAAGCCTTCGGTGACGATGACACCAAGAAATTCACCCTAAATAAAACACCGTGTTTCTTTTTTTTATTTTCAATACAAATTCGACCTTCAAAGTGGTGTAAGAGGGAAAGTTTTTGTAACCTTTAAAAGCGTATGAAGTTTGAGGATGAAAATTGATAGAGTAGTGTTCTCATTGTAAAAAAACTGGTTAACTCATTTACGCGAAGAGCTACATAATTGAAGATTTAACATTGATCCAAGAATTAAATACGCCATCAGATTCTACAAAAAAAAAATACTTTTTTTACAGAGAATCCCAAAAGTAAGAAAAGGTCTTGTTTATTTATATAAACTTCTCGCACACAATGAAGTACAAAGGCGGACTATAATAAACTTATCCTATCCTATACTATTAAACGAGCAATATTTGTAAATTTGTTTTATATTTATTTGTACTCACATTCTCGAAATCGGCTTTAATGATTTCGATTAAAGTTGCAATATAGGGGGTTTACGGGGGCGAAAAATCGATCTAGCTAGGTCTCATATCTGGAAAAATCAATTTTTTCCGTATTTTCACCCGACCAGAGCTCGGTCGCCCGAAGTTTATAACAAGAAAATGAATAATGACATGACAGTATTGACATTAGAATAATGATCATGGCAGCATGGAATTAGTAAGTACTATCCTATACTATTAAATAAGCATTCTCTATTTTCACCAGAGCAGAGCTCGGTCGCCTGGGTACTTATACACATATATACTATATTATATATACCTACATTTTAAATATATATACATATTTAAGATACAAAATTTAAAGGAAAAGAGGTAATTGAAATGACTCTACGCTATTTGTTTTGAAAATAACTCTGCAATTTCCGCTTAAATGCATACCGACTGGTGGCCGTCCTGATATCAAGAGAAAGCGCATTCCATAGAAAAATGGACTGAATATGAAAAGAAAAAATGAAAAGGTTTTGTTTCAGGACAATAATATTCAGAGTTATTTTACGTCCATAATTTATATATTTAGCCTAAATCCCTTCAAAGACCTTTTCTAAAGGCATCCTCACACCGACATAAGCTTGGTACCATCACAGTCGATTTATTATTCCTACTCCGTCATCAACAAATGTTGCTGAAACAGCCTCAGTAAAACGCGATGGCCTGTAAAAATAAAACACGGATTTTATACGTTTTTTTACCCAAACCACGATTTTATACGACACTTTGTATTAAGCCTTTGTGTGACGTATAATGCGAAAGGTATCGTTGAAGCATTGTTGGGATTTTTTTTTTGTGGAATTCTACTGAAATACGGTATGCTTGAATTTGCGTAGTTATCGGCTAGATACAACTTAAATATTCTAAAGAAAAACTAGGTTTAGTTACAGTAACAGCCATCGGCTAAATCCATATTGTAAGTACTAAGTAGATGATATTTTTTATGACAAACGTTCAAAACCCTAGCTTTGCTGTTGTAACAATAGACCCACAAGTCTACACATGTACTATAGGTTTAAAGATATTTATTTCCCATAAGAACTAAATAACTGTTCACTTATAATGAGATACAGAGTTACTTTTAAATAATAATATATAGGTAGACTGGGTACGGTTGTGACAGGTTACGGTTGTGACAATCGCAATATTAGCGAAATTATGAGGAATACCGGGGAGTTTATAAGGAGAGAGAGGAGCGCTATGCGAGTCTGAACGTGTTTCACAGTATCGCGTCAGCCACCGCGCGACGCTGATGTTAGCAGAGGCCGCCATTACTTTTTAACAGTCAAAAATAACTATTTTTATTCGATTTCTTTTAATGATTGTTGTTATTTGTTTACAGATACAGTAATGAGTGTTCTTTTTCATTATTAGTTAAACATTAGTGGTTAAATAGCAGTGCTTACTTTGTACGTACATTATTTTATATGGCCACAGTGATTGCTTTTTTTACGAAGGTGTGCTTTGAGTACGGTTGTGACAATTTTTAAGAGTACGGTTGTGACGAATATTTAGTATAGTTTGTATTTCGACATTGTTACCGTATTGTATAAATAGAATTTTTTAGTTAGCTTTTTGGTCTGATTGTAATTTACGACTAATTAAAGTACTAGTTATAAGCAATCAAACTGCTATATATTTTAATAGCTATAGATGCTACAGTGTCTTATTATTCATAAACATTAAATGTTTTTACGTAATATAAATACGTAGATGTAGTTACGTAAACGTATTTTTTTCGAGAAGAATGGATTTTTCGTGCAATAAAAGTGATTGATGACCATTCTGGTGTATTTTTTAACCTGTCACTACCGACCCCAGGTACTGTCACAACCACCCTTGGGGTGTGGTCGGTTGTGACATTTTCTCTTTTTTTTCTAACATGCTCCTGTTAGTTAACCATAGTACTTAGAAACACAATTTTAGTATTTATACGTAGGCAAATGTACTCTTCACAATATAAAACTTCTTTTTTACAGGTAACTATCACAAAAACAAAATTATTGGTCGTCAAATGAATATTGTCACTTCCGTACCCAGTCTACCCTAATATTTGCCTCTGGGGCGTTGGTGACGTTATAGGGTACATACGTGTTTTTTTTAGTTTGCTCTTAAATATACTAATACTATCACATCTCTTTATATTTTCCGGTAAATCATTGAACAGTCGTGTTCCCTCCACTAATACTGTTTTTCTGCCGTAATTAGTCCGTGCTCGTGCAGTTATTAGTTGGAATTTGTTATTACTTCTTGTGTTGTAGATTACTGCTTTTTTATGTAGTTGTATGTTTGTGTATATGTGTATAATCTTCACCTCAGTTTATTTCTTATTGTATCTGCATTCTGCAGTCTTATTATAACAAGACAAACGCCAACGTAATAATGCAGTGACAAGCTGCCTGCACGTCTCTAAATAATTAATTTTCTCCAGAATATTGTACTTTGTAACCAACGAGATAAGATTATGTAACAAAGTATGTTTGTTATTCCAGGAAAATAGGTCAGGACGGAAATGAAACATTTCCAAGAAGTGAATAAAATTTCATGTGTAAAAAAAGATTACATTGTGAATTTAGTAGGTGCTGGCGGAAACTTTAATTTCAGGGCAAGTTTCGAGAAACAATGTAGGTATTTTCTTAATTTCCCTCGGCAATCATCGCATTTTCGAATACAAACGAATGCTAATTTCCATGTCCCTCAATTATTAGATTTATCGTGTATGATAATTTGAATTCAGAACTAAGTACTTTATTGTAGTTTTGTTTTTATTTCTGTGTGAACTATATAGAGCTGTAAAACTATTTTCCTATCAGTCGTGCCTACGACTTTGGTGCAACCAAGTGCAAAGGGCAACAGATAGAAATCCGACGACTGACGAAACACGAAGTTTGCCGAGGGACATTAAGAAAATAAAAATTCTGTACTAATAATACATAACATAGCATAATCAGCCTATAATGTTCCCACTGCTGGGAAACCTTCCTCCACCGTTTTGAGAGCAGTGGTGATGAAATAAATTACGAAAAGTAACGCGCGTGACTGGGTTTGAAGCCACGACGTACAAACTCGTAAGTCGAGGCCGTAACTACTGGGGCTACCACTACTCTCTTGGTACTTCTTTGTAGTAATAATAACCTATATTTGAAAAATCTAAAAAGTGCACGCCTCATAACACTCATTCAAAAACAGAAAAATATTTAAACGAGTTTTCGTGAAGCATGTTTTGACTGGTTTTTTACCCATCAATATGGGTAAAATTTCTTACCTCGCAATCTTTACGTACTGTCAAAGACTATTTAGGTTTGCTTTGTTGGTTGCTAGGTAACGGAAGAGGGTCGAAGTTGGAAATCTTTATCTAAATAATTCTTCTGTGAGTGTGTATGTCACTGAACTTCTCTCAAACGACTGGACCGATTTTGATGAAATTTTTTGTGTGTGTTCAAGGGGATCTGGGAATGGTTTAGATTCACAATTTTGTCCGCTGGACAATGTTTTGACAGGACAACGTCTGTCGGGTCCGCTAGTATAGTTATAGATATTATATTAGTTAGTTTTTTATTAATTATAATTAAACTATTTTTAATAAAAGAGCCATTTTCAATAGGGTTCCTTCTATGGCTGAAACAAATCTATTAAAAAAAGTTTGACTCAATTAATTGATTTTCTCGCAAGCTACAACGGCTTCAGATTTCATACATTGATTGACGGGTTTGTTTTTACTATTTTTATGTTTTTTTCATTTCTGCTGCATTAAAATAATTTTTGAATAGTACAGTATTAATCTCCATTAAATTATCTATACAATGATATATAAATTAAGTAGGTTCTATGTACTAGCAGGAGTGTAACAATAAAAACATTTGCAGAAAGGAGGCAAAACAAATTTTTCGATCGCAGAGCACTCTCTAATGAGAGATGAGGAGGGGCTTGTGGCTAAGTAATAACAGCTGCACGGGTCGATCCATCAGGTTAAGCTATGCTTACCGCGGTTGGTCCGTGGATGGGTGACCATCTTTACATACCAAGTCCCCTCCGTGCCCCGGAAAGCACGTTAAGCCGTTGGTCCCGGCTGTCATTTGAAGATCTTTGACAGTCGTTACGGGTAGTTAGAAGCCCAAAAAGTCTGACAACCAGCCTTACAAAGGGGTATCGTGTTACGTAGTCACTAGGTTGTGGAGGTCAGATAGGCAGTCGCTCCATGTAAAATACTGGTATTCAGCTGCATCCGGTTAGACTGGAAGCCGACCCCAACATAGTTGGGAAAAGGCTAGGCAGATGATGAGAGCACTCTCTAATGCTTCGCATTGCGAATCGTGCAATAGGAATGGAAAATATCAGGGAACTTTTAACCTTTACTCATAGCGTCATAAGCATATTCAGAAGGGCTATCCTTTGTATCCCAATAATATTGTTTTAACGAGAACAGGTATTAAGCTAACAATAATAAATCAAATATAACCGTAGTCCCTAATAAACGTAACAAAATTGATACTTACCGCTATGAATATAGTTTCACGCATTCAAAGGGTCCGAATGATCCAGCATTTTGTTGTGGGCTTTATCAAAATGGCGGGAGGGGCATTTTAAACCCAATCAACGGAAAATCAAAACGCGGAAAATGGGAGGGGACTCTAACGGAGGGTTAAATTCGTGTTATCGATTTGTTTTTATGACTTTTGCTGACATTCCGATTCTATAATCGAGAAGTCGAGAATCCGATTGAACCTGTTTGGAATCGATTTGCTTCGATATAGGTGAAAGCAGGAATAAGGGGCTTAACTGTATCTGATGGTGATGTGTGAAAGCAATTGTAGGCGTTCACGATTTCTTATTCATAGGAGCTATTACGTTTTAACCAAAATAACAAGATTCTTACATAAGAAAAGCAAAAAATGTCGCATAACTATCTGAGTTTATGAAAACATTGTTTTTTCACTTACAAAGCATAAAACTTAATTTCTTCAGCTCATATCCTCCAGACTTATTTACGATTTAACACGAAATTGTACCCAATAACTCTACTATATGGGACAAGCATTGTAATTACAGTTCTAGGCTCTCAAAACTTTGACAATTTAACGCAGATTCCGTTTCGGCTAGTCCCCACTCATAGGACTCCTTATAAAGCATCCTATACACGATTCTCATAAGCGGGTAAGTAAGTGGAGTTGCCAGTCGTCAAAACAACTTAAGAAACACTGTCCCCAATTCTCATTATTACGGTATTTTTTCGCATGCTCACCCCAGATAAATTCCTTTCGTGAGGGGAGATATAGGAGATAACAGGAGCATTATCGAAATACCAATGTCCTTGTATTAAAGCGGGAAAACTGAGAGTTAAATAGCGATTTATTATCCTAAGGGTAAGAGTAAAGAAGAATGTTTGGACTATTTTCAATATACATTGTAGACTGTGCCTTAAAACATGTCTGATAAGACTGTTGGTACTTTATTGTATTGATTGAAATAAATCTGAAGATGAAATTAAAGTAGTTGTAAAGCTGTCTCACGGTGTTGGGCCCAGACTCCACCAAAACGGAGACAAGACGAGAGGAGAGATGTGTTTTACACAGCCAATAGAATTTCGTTATTCACACATCTCGTCTCCTCTCAGCTTCATTGGAGATGTATCATTATTTGTATGGCGCGATCGAAGCGGAGATGTGAGCTGTGCCTCGCCGAGATTGAGCTGGGCGGCGGTACTTACAAACCGGAGATGTGAGCTGTGTCTCGCAGTTCAGGTCAGCTCTAGCTAGCACACATCTCCGCTCTAACTAGCACACATCTCCGCTCCAGTCGCATATCCGCACAGCTTCGGTGAATACACGCTAGCTGAAAAACATCTCTTCTCGTCTCCGCTTCGGACATCTCCGCACATCTCCGCTTTGGTAGAGTCCGGGCCTTAAAGTCCTTATGTCAATAGTATGTTCCTCACAACATTTTCATACGGACAAACTTATCAAGGCTTCCAATAACACTTACAAAATTATCATCTAATCTAGCAACAATTCAATAAACTGCAGAGTGCCTGCTAAAATACCTATGCTGACAACATTCTTGAGATAATGAAGAAACACAAATACCTATAAATTATTATCATCATCTTAATTATGTCGTTTCTCTGTGTATTTTACGGTGTGTACATAAATAAAAATAAATTAAAAAAAACAAAGCACTCTGGGAGTACCGACAGAAGTGAAAACTTAAGTAAAAATACTTGCATAGAACATTGATCCGTAATTTAAAATAAATAAAGAGCACAATCGCATTTACAAAAATAAGGTGTCGGTAACGGTGTCGCGAGTTCAATTGTTTTTTTCTATCTCAAAAAAGTCCAACGTGCCTAAAGAAGTTTTCACTTCAATAAATAAAATTAAAAATTCTCGCTAATATTGAGTTCACTTTCTTAAGATTCTTCACAAAACAGCGCATGTTAAGATCGAGATTATACAACCTCATGACACATAAAGTAAGTACAGGATGTTTGTATGTCAGTCGCTTTTTTCGCTTAGAACGTCTAACTGGGGCACACTAATGATATTTGAAGCATCGTACCCACATAACTCATCTTCGTAGTAAAGCATCAGTGGGTAGTAAGGTTTTCCTGGAAGATATCTTCGTGAGATGAGCCATCTTTACGTGAAATGAAAAGGTTTTTAACCGACTTCCAAAAGGAGGAGGTTTTCAATTCGACTGTATTTTTTTTTTGTACATTTGTTACGCGATTACTTCGCCAATTATGAATTGAATTTGATGATTCTTTTTTTTTTTTTGTAGTTCATACTTTAGAGGTGGTCCCATATGCGGGCTTGCGGACGGTGAGCAATGAGTAGCTCGCCGTCCGATAAGGACCAAGCCCGGGTCGACGGCGCGTTGTGTTCCACGCGCGCCTCAAAGAGATGTCAGCAGAATTTACGGAGTCCGCTAGGGCCAATGCCTGCCGGGGCTGCGAATATGGGCCTAAAGGGAAATTGTGGCCCCCGGCAACAGGGCAACCGAAGGAACACGATTGGGTTTTAGTCAGTAAGAGTCTGACACGCCCTCCCGCTCCACCCAGAGTGGGAGAAATTATTTGATAATTTCCCACCCAAAAATAAAAAATAATTTTATTACCTTTGCTTAGGTAGTTTCTGACTTAGCTTCAATAATACGTATTTTTTCCCACTTATGTGGATGAAATTATGATAAGTTCCTGTCACTGTTATTTACATAGCTGGTAGTGATTGGAATTTGTGTGAGGTAGGTATCACAACTAAAAAGTAACAAAAAAAAACAACCGACTTCAAAAAAAAACACTACAAAGTGAAAAATAACTTTAATTTCGGAAGTCGGTGGCCAAAAACGAAAATTCAAAACCAAAGACACCGACTTCCGAAATTAAAGTTATTTTTCACATAGTACTGTTTTTTTTTGGAAGTCGGTTGTTTTTTTTTATAACAATGTTCAAATCTCTATGTTAAAACTCCATTCTGGCGATATTGTTAACATGTAGGTGTGAACAATATGGCTACCAACACTACTCATGCACTAATCCATAATAATTATAATCCATTTTCTTACCGTCCATTCAAGAACCCCGCAAATCCCGCAAATTACACTAAAACTTGAATAACTACCTCGTAACAGTCGTAAGAATTACAGCAGTTCATAACATTTTTACACTTCATTCCGCAATAACAACTTCTTAATACCCTAATTACGAACTATTTAATCACAGGAGTAGGGTCGTTACTCCAAAATCACGTTCCGAAAAGTTATGACCACGTCAAATAAACATTTTGCGAATTCCTCGTAAAAATCAAGGTATGGGTTATTGGTGTTTAGTCTCGTACGCCCGGCCATTACAGGCATACACGCCGCCCTTACAACGATATTTCTTACAATTTCTTTATTGAAATTCTGCACGGTCGTGGAGTTGCCGATCAAACAAGAGCAAGAGTTGCAAGGATACTTTTTCCAGCCTGCTTGGACTTTATTATTATTGATTAAAGGTTGATTATGGTCTGGCTGAAAAGAAGGTTGGTTTGTTAAAATTTTGTTACAGTATGGTTCTTTTGTTTTATCTAACGGGTGATCTTGGATACCAATTTGATTTGTTAGCCAATAATAAGCAAATTGTACTGAATATGTACTACAGTTTAAGGATCGATTTATTTGTCTGTAAGTAGGTATTTCATTGCATAAAGCAATCGATATAAACCTGAAGTAGTATTCCCCTTTTAAAAAGTTTACCGTGTCAAGTAGTCTATACCTACTAAATCTATTTGCAAACTTTTCTCAAGATAGCTCAATTCGACACACATGCAGCCAACATCTAACAAAGGTTGACAAATAACATAGTACAACAATTTCAAGGTACTCCCAAGAGGTCGAATGAAACACCCTTCCTTTATGGACCGATATTGAAATTCTGTGGCAAGATGTGACTTACATCGTCACTAAGGCGAGGAGCGAAAGGGGACGGTCCCACTATTACTGAAAAATGTGAAAGTATAGAGATGCTAAAATATAGGGATTTTATGGAAGAGTCAGCTTTAAATGAGTTAGTGTTACTAGGAAAAAGATTTATTCGGAGATTGTAGGATTAACTTGAACTAGAACATAACATAATATCATGCCTGTAATCCCGGAGGGGTTAGGCAGAGGTAAAGATAAAGATAAAGATCTATTTATTGCATAACTGTGTACATCAGTTCTTATTTTTATCATATTTTTTTTTAGGCTCAACAGTCTACCCATGTCGGAAAAAAATAACAAAATAAGGAAAGGCAAATAAATTACAAATAGATTAATAGATTACAAACAAATTACAAATAAATTACAAATAAATTACAAATAAATTACAAATAAATTACAAATAAATTACAAATAAATTACAAATAAATTACAAACAAATTACAAATAGATTACAAACAAATTACAAATAAATTACATAGGTACGAACATTATTGAGGTTTTTTAAGGTGTACCCACATTTCACCAGTTATGTTGAAGCCCCATGTAACTTGAACTAATACAAATTAAATGGGAGGCTAAATAAATAATTAAGCACTAGGTTTTAAAGTTTTAAACAACACACTTTTGTTACAAAAATGTCGTCTATTTTCTTTGATAATAATGATCATGAGAATGAACTATCAAGAAGATTAATGTTCCAATCAAATGAAACTGTGAATGATAGCAAAAGTTACTAATAAGTTACTCAACTCAAACTTAGTCCAATCTTTCCGTAAGAAAGTCTTATGGTGAATATTGAAAGTCGATATGTCACAAAGTAGGTTGGCACAAGATGGAAGGATAAAGAATTTCATTGGAAAACTTCGAGGAAACGCGAGCCGAAGACATTTGTGACGAGAAAGTTTAGTCAAGCGAAATTTTAATTTGTGAATTTTCATCTTGGGACTCTTTGCCCTAGTTTTTTTGAAAGCAATATACCTATTAATATCTTCGCAGAGTAAAACTACCTAAATAATATATGATATATATATGGGTTCAGATTAAGTACGTGCAATTCTATGTCTCAACAGTAGACTCTTTCTGATATTATGAGAATGGAAGTTTGTGTCTTGTTAAAGTTTAAATTTTTCTTGTTCTTCAAATTTTTTAAATCTTATAAACCTTGTACCTGAATAAATGTATTAGTATTTTTAAAGAAGGTCTACAAGCCCTCGTAAAGATACTACTTTATTATGTAAACGAGATATTGTTTATCAACTTAGAAAAAAATTATAAGCATGAAAATGTAAACGGAAAATTCAAGGAATTTCCTTCGTTCCAGACTTTAAGTAATTTATGTTTAGCGGATTTAACAAGAAATATTCCCTGGAGCAATTAGAGCTAACAATTGTTGTCAGTTAAAATTAATATCTCCCGAAATGTTTCGCATATTAACGTAGTACTTAAATCTGTTTAATTAGGATCTCAGAGTATTACTTTAGTTAAAAGGACCTATTGTTTAAAAGAACATGACGTCCAGTGATGGATAACTTGAAAACATTCATAAAGGTTTATCCTGAAGGGGTATTATCGTATTACCCAGTAACTGGGTTGGGGAGGTCAGATAGGCAATCGCTCCATGTAAAATACCGGTATTCAGATCCATCCGGTTAGACTGAAAGCCGACCAACATAGAAAGGAAAAGGCCAGACAGATAATGATTGTTGAAACCTTCATTTCTATAAAACCAAACTATTATACAATTGTTTAAACAAAAGTTGACCCTTTGAAAAGAAAAAAAACGAAAGAAAATACGTTTATTTGCGGTAAACAAAACAACAACAACAAAGAAATATTATTTAAAAACACGTAAATAACAAATTGGGGAAAAATATGCGTCACATCCACACAAAACGGCCATCGCTTTGAATTATTTTATTACATACATTACCTTAAGTTTTTTTTTTGGACCGTACAGAACTTAAATTTTCTGTAAAATTATCTATGGCTGTTTTGTTGTATCTACCATTTTATAGTTAAACATAATTACCACAATAGCGTTAGGCAAGTTAACCTTGGAAATATCATAATAAAGCTGATTATCCTGTTGACAACAAATATTCCACTTAACAACTAACATTCAATAGAGATTATGCTTGGGTAAGAAAAAAGAAATTCTATTTAGTCCGTCAGTCAGATAATAAAAAAATATTGGACACGTATTTTTTACTTCGACATATTAATAAAAAAATACTTATGTAAAACGCATTAAAGTTGAGGAGTCAAGTCACCACGTCACAAATCAACATACTCGTGACGTCATGGTAAATTTTAACTCAATGTATTGCCGTAATCTTTTGATAACGTAAAAAAGAAAAAATACGTGTCCAATATTTTTAATGATCTACAAGACGAACAAAAAATATTTGTTTAGTCATCATCCCTATTGACGATTTTGTTCAAAGCGATCGCAAATTAAAGGTACCGATAAGGTTCATTGACCTATCGAGAAAAGCTTTGAGGTGGAAAGGTGAAGCGGCTACGCTTTGTGGAGGGCCTACCTAGACACAGAGGTGAGGTGGCCCTAAGTGTACTAGAGTCTGGCCCTGTCAGGCAGGTTCAAACGATTGACTACGTCATTATTGTGTTAATTTTAGAGTTTAATGGTTATGTGTGTGAGCAGTACCAAATATAAATTATACTATTTTCATAAAAATATTTATTATACTGTATAAAAAACTGCCATAGTCTCAGCAGTTCAGCATTATAGGCTGATTATGTTATAAAAATATAGTTATACAATGTTGTTATGAGATTATTTACAGTAGAAATACTACATTGAAATGTATCCAAACGAGGTATTTTTCTTACTGCTGCCTAACGTTTGGTGTAATAACAACAGACCACTCGTAACTTAGCAATAACAACAAGCTTTTTGTCAATCAATGTTAACGAACTTTGTATTAAAATTGCTCTGAGTAGTGGATGTGTAAAAGCTTTTACATACCCATTATCACAGAATATGATAAATTGCAAAGACATGAAATATTAAAGTGGGTAGTTACATTAAAACTCTTTATTGGCGCCCAGCATGGGACACGAATTTATGAAAATTCCCAAACCGATTACTTAGACGAGCCTAAAATGTATAACAAACTCTTCAACAAACTCTGTCAAAACGTGTTAGATGAAAAATAATAATTTCGCACACATTATGAATTCGGGTAAACTCGGCTATCTTCGTGCAATGACGTATTTTCTACGCACATCCACGAGCATTAATTTTATTAACTACAAGGCTGGTTTAATGAAAGTCTAACGAAGGCTTTCATATTCCAAACTTTGGTGATAAATATAACTTTTATGAGTAATAACATTAAGTAATAAGTTGACGAATATTCTGAAGATGTTTTGGGTAAATAAAATAGCAAATCACAATATACTTAAACATTTATTCAAAGGTCTTTTGAATAGAATATGTTTGTTTTCGAAATAAACTATTACCTACTTATTTCCTATCTTCAAATGAAGTACTACATCAAACGTCTCTAACAACAAAGGCTCCGAAACAGAAATGGTCCTTCTTTACAGAACAATGAAACCTTTCTATTTTACGAGAATCTCGTAAAAGCTGTCCTTTACGTTGACATATTCGAAAAAAAAGTTACAGGACTGTGATTGGCGGGAACGTGTGAGAGTTACGTCAGAAGAAAATTCTGTTTTCAAATTAGACCCTTTCGTGAACAATAAAGCATGTATTACATTTTGTTTAAGTAGCAAGATAAGGGTAAGTACTTACCTACCATTGTTGTAGGTGTAATGTAAAGATTATAGGATAATAAAAGTAGAGTACGGTGGTAGCAGACGTTAAGTTAAAGTGGATAGGACGACACGAAGAGTACTCAACGTCTCACGTTTTATCTTGTTAGTACCTACCTCACTCTATTAAACTCCTATAGTATTGTTGAAAAATTAATTTCACTCATTCATTTAAATATAATAAATAATGTTGCTCACATACATGCTTATTTCTTAATTTTTGACGTGATAACGTCTTATAAATCGATGAACGCCGGCTGCATGGACGAAAAAGTGTCACGTTCCGCTTGAGCCGAGCGTGCAAGCGAGAGCGCGGAACGAGCGATAGAGAGGCACGATCGGCCTAAACGTTCGGCTTGTGACGTTATCACATAAAATTATCGTCCGTAAACCGACTTTACAGACAACCATTTTTTTTTCTTTTCTTATGATTTTAAACTAAAGTATATGGTATTTATATCCCTTTCTACCCGCAAAGGCACAATCTTTTGCAGTATAAAAAAACGCAAATTAAAAATACCATTCAAAAATCTGTAGGTACGACGAAATATTCTCCAACAATTTCAACAGCAAACCCAGCCCAGCCGCAACAATTTTATTACTGGTGAGCTAGGTTTTCCAATTTCAAACTTAATTCATTTGCGAGCCGTCCCAATTTCATCGTAAAATTTAAAATTAAAACTAACGGTTTCCGAAAACGTGCCCGACGGGAATAGGATGTCACGAATAGAACATGCTCTAATTTTGAATATCGAATTTATTTGAGGCCTAATAAACATTGTAACAGCGAATCAATTTTCACGTCTCCCTGGGCCATTTATTATTTCAAATTCCGATAGCTCATGACCTAAAAATGTGCCATCTATACATTATGTTGGCGTTGTTCTTCTAAAATACGCAACGGATTTTGATGAGGTTTCAATATAATTTAGAAAATGTATTCCGGAAGGTTTATATGTATAATACTTTAATAATAAACATATAGATAATTAAGAAATCTCGATGTTTTGTCAACTCTCAAAAATCTTGCGAAGCAAGGGCGGGTCACTAGCAAAGAATATGAATAAAAAATAAATAAAAACCGCGACATTTCGCGGGTATTTTGGTAAATGTATAATAAAATGGTAACGAATTCAAAACTGTACATTGAATATTTTTAATAAAAGTAATTGCTGCGAGGTTCGGGAACGAGTCTAAGGCAGAAAATAATAGTTTCTAGAATTTTTATCCGTTTGTCCAGATGTATGTTCCGGATTAGCTCGAAACGGTTGAACGGATTTGGATGAAATTTCAAGAGAAAACACACAAATAGCTTATAACCTGGATTAACATATAAGATACTTTAAATCCCGGTGGTACGTTCGCGAGGGAAATTTTCTGACAACTACGCGGGCGAAGCCGCGTGCAAAAAGCTAGTTTGCAATGAAAATCCGCATTTAAAAATTATTTATCCTTGTCTACATAACAGATTCAAATTTCCCACTAATGGGAATGACGTCTCTTCCGTGTTAGAGGGCAATAGTGGGTCGTAAGGCCCACACATATTTTCTAATATAGGTTACCTTTGTGACATCTACCATGACATGTGGCATCTCCAAACTGCATTAGGCTCGTGTGGTGGATAACGGCTTACGCCCCACTAGTGCCCTCTAACACAGAAGAGACGTCATTCCCAGCAGCGGGAAAATCTGGATCTGTTATGTAGACAAGGATAAATAATTTTTAACCTTCTAGGCCAAGCCAAATACATCCAAAACTAAGACCATATTTTGCCGCGGAACATATTTCGAAGTGGTTTCAAGACTAACAGATCCGTTTCACTTAGAATTCGTGGAACGGTTTAATTAAAGCTCTAAATGCAGTGCCAAATTAAATGTGTGTACATGAATAATTTAGACGATTCTGCCAAATGTTTGCACGATACTTCGCTATTCCTGCAAAACTAAATTGCATTTTCACATAAATATAATACAACATATGTTACTGAAAATTTTGAAATATTCTCGTGTAGCATGTGTTCGCAATTAGTGCATTAATTCTTATGATTCTCGTTTAATTTAAATTCTATATTATGAAACAAAATAAATAAGTTTAATAAGTTTGTACGCCAAAATATTCATAATTTGTTAAAATTAAATTATACTGGTACCATTCCAAGGTACCTACTAGGTACAAGCATCTTCAGCTTTTTGATTGTCAGACTACTTATACTTATTATGTTAACTAACTAAATGTACCTAACCCTCCGAGGAAAAATGATGTGATGTTATGTTATGATAATTTTCTATCTCTACATTCATCGACTTACTTTAATTTACTTGGTCGAATGAGTCCTGTATCGTGCCCTGTGAGGTTGGAATTTATTTGAAAGTAAACACTAGTTTTAAAACACATAAACCATATTATTTAAGTACTAATGGTAAATATGTAAAATTCCTAATACCTATAACTTACACCTACACGATGCAACTCTGGTTTACTTAGTTTCCCGTAACAAGTTTCCTTACAACTGGCAATAATTTAAACTTTAATTACAGTTGGCTTTGTTTATACCAACAACAGGACGAAAATAGCTGTCTAATCTAATATTAAGGTTTTAATAACTTCATAGTACGGAGAATTTACGGCAAGTTACATAGTTTTACGATGTGCAAGAGTCAAGTTTAATTACACGACTATTTTAGCGTTATGAAGGTACTTTCAGGGTCCATCAAATTAAAAAGAACCACTAAATAAAACCGCAGTGTTTTAATTTTAATTTTGTTGCCTTTGGGAATTGAATAATACAACTATGCCAAAGTCAAAGTCAAATAATTTATTTCAATTAGGCACATAAAAGGCACTTTTAAACGTCAAAATATACAAAAAATAGAATTGATTCTAGTCGCCCCTTCCAAAAGGTAGCTATCGTATGGAGAAGAATGGGCAAGAAACTCCACCGTTACCCTTTTAAAATGTTTCACATTATTTTGAATACATTAAATTTATAATTATATGTGAAGACGATGCACCTGGAATAAGATATATACATACCACAATAGGTAAAAAGAATTAAAAATGAAGCAATGACAGAAAAATTAGTTATGTGATTGATACATGGTGCTCACATGCCACATGCCAGATCATAACATAACATAACATCACGTCTTGTTTTTCTGAAGGGTTAGGTGGACCAAGGTTAGGGTTAGGTTACCTATAACACTCCCACATTACGCCAGTTTATGTTTAAGTTCCATGTAATAGGGGGCGAGCCTATTGCCATCAGCCGGGCACAAATCCAAACTCCGGGCTGCTACTGAGAAATTTCAGACGGAAAAGGTCAATAACAGTTTGCTCGACCTGATAATCTAATCCAAGTTCTCATGCTTAGCAATAGCAATTGTGATATCATTGCAACAAAATTACCGAGCGATAAGTAAGTTAGATGTATTTTAGAAACAACTTTCTCACAAATCCAAAGTTCAATTTAAAAAAAAAACCCTTCTTTCATCAATAACCCTCTTTCATTACAAAACAAATCTCGAAGTGGACCGACAGCTCCAAACTTTTTGATTCCGAAAAACTGTCTCAAAAATTCATTAGGTATCGCTGTCAAGTTAAGTAATTAAAGAGCTTGGAATTCTTAATCCCCCTGTTACCTTATCCAAGTATTCTCCAAGTTGGATTTGATTATAAGAGAAAAGTTATTAATCCGAGTTTTAAATCGCTGACGATGATATAAACGGGTCAATGAATTTTGCAGTTCGATGAGCTAAGCCGGGCGATTTAGTTTGTAAGCATAAATAATAATATGGTCGAGCTGTTCCTGGTAGATTATCTTTATCTATACTAATAACATAAAGAGGTAAAATTTGTTTATTTGTAAGTTTGTATGTAATCTCTAGAACTACCAGTCGGGTTTGAAATTTTTTGACGTGAAAACTTCTTTAGGCGCGTTGGGCATTTTTGAGAAGGGAAAAAGCAATTGAACTCGCGATACCGTTACCGACACCTCATTTTTGTAAACGCGATTATGCTCTTTATTTATATTAAATTACGGATCAATGTTCTACGCAAGTATTTTGACTTTTAAGGTTTTGGAAATATATTTTTTTATAAACGCGATTGTGCTCTTTATTTAGATAAGGTTACGGACCAATGTTCTATACAAGTATTTTTCTTCCACCAAGGTGATCTTGTTCAAGTTTTCGTTTCTGTCAGCATTCTCGGGGTGCCACTTTTTTTTTTTTTGCATTGGTTTACCCAATTCTTGAGGAAGGTTATAGGCTTGCGGACGAAGTCACGGGTAGAAGCTAGTTCTGTATAAAGGTATGATTCTGAACCCTGCTGCACGCGGCAGTACTGCCGCAGCAGTTCTGCCGTGTTACTACTAGTCCCCATACATTTTCTATAGGTTTGTAAGAGATTACATTCCGAGCACGGCAGCAATGTCACAGCGGCACTGCAGCACGGCATTGTCGCCTTGCCGCCTTGTCAGACCAATAGTGCGGCGTTCATCACAGGGATAACACGTGAACGTTGACAAGTAAATTGGCAACAATTGCCGCGCAGTTGCAGCGCTGCGTGCAGCGAGCTTCGGAATCATGTCTTCAGCCAGTCCTTTCCTTCCCGTTGATGGACTAATTACTGCAGCCGGCAGCAGCTTTCACCTGTCTGCTGATACAATAAGTACTCTTAAAGCTTTTATTACTACCCCGTAAAGATCATAATCCCAAATAATATATCGAATAATCTATCGTGTCAAACTTTTAGGAGAAGCTCTAACCATTCTATTCGGTGGGAAACATACGTTCTCCTTAAGGTTACGCTAGTCGGTCATTCTTCCATACAAACGTAGTATGGTGATTACTCGTCTGTTTGACGGTGTACGTTCAAAACTAAAAATTATATTTAAAAAATGTAATTATTTTTGAAAAAAAAATTGGTTGGAAGTTATGAGCGTCGAAACTTCCATATTTCAACACTTATTTTAACTCATCTTTGGGCGTAAATAAATAACTTATGTTGTATGAAAATGGCAAAATAGAAACCGTACAGGGATAGATAATTTATTTAAAAGTACGAATAATTTTATTTTGAGTAGATACAATACATCTAGTAGTTTTTCCATAATATCTATACGCCCAAAGATCTGTACATGAAATTTTACGCGCTCGTTTTCGTTATAAATCATCAATCACTAAATAAATAATTAAACACATAAATAAATACTAAATATATAAAACGAAATAATTAAATAATAACTGTACTAAATAGTATGCATTTTAGCCACGCCACCAAAGAGTTCGAGCCGTCGACTAGTGCAACCTTAAGCATTATATTTGATGGCTCTCGTAATATCATGTATCTTGTTAGGTAGCTAAGGATATGTGATACCTTATCTGCCATCGATAGTCAATGGGTAGATAGGTATCATCCCTTACTGATAACATCAAAGCAAGCCGTACATGAAGCATGTCATGAAACTCAATATCCCGTGTTTACTAACAGGTCGACCCGTATTGATTTGCCTACACATGTTGGTACGTACACTGTGCTCTCTAAAGACGAATCAGTCTACCTTTCCGTAATTTGGGTTGTAAGTAGATACCTATACCTATGTGGAACAGGGAATGCAAACGCGGTGATATATTCAGACACTCTGACCTAATTTATGTGAGTATTTCGGGAATACCTATCGACAACGTGCCGCTACAATAGCGACATTTATTTTATACACGAGTAGTGTTAGTGGCCAGTAACCATAAAAAAAACGTGTGGCACTCGGGGACTGCCGCGGTAAAGCTATTGCATAGCATTTGTAACCTCCATACTTCCTATTTGTCAACGCTACACTTGGGATGATGACGTGATGACATAAAATAAAAATTACGTTCCCATGACAACATCACAACACATGACATGTGTCATGACAACATCACGTTGTCATGGGAACCGTCATTACATGGTAGGCGGAGTGGGGGGTGTTAGGTTTTATTTTCGTTACGTTACGGAATTTCTTGATTTGGTCGCCGCGCTCAAAGCCCGCGATAAAGCTATGCAATAGCTTAAAAAATAAGAAAAGAAATTGTATACTTAATATAAAGTACCTGGGCGACCGAGCTCTGCTCTAGTGAAAATAGAGAATACTCATTTAATAGTATAGGAAAGTTCATAATAATCCATGTATAGTACATACTTATTGCATGCTGCCGTGATAGTAGGTTTGCCATGTCATTATTCTAATGTCATTATTCTCATGGCATTATTCATTAACTTGTTCTAAACTTTGGGCGACCGAGCTCTGCTCTGGTGAAAATATGGAGAAAACGAATTTTCCCAGATATGAAAACTAGCTAGATCGATTTTTCACCCCCGTAAACCCCTATATTACAACTATCATCGGAATCGTTAGAGTCGTTTTCGAGAACGTGAGCACAAATATATAGATATACAACCTTAGTTTTTGTTTACCCTAAACCTCTTAAGGGGTCATTATACTCATCATTATGAAAAACTTTCACTATGGAATCAACGCTGAAATCGCGAAAAAAAAATCTGCTGTTCCTACATTTTGACGAGATATGCGAACATAAATGAAGGGAACAGCCGGTTTTTTTTATCGATCAAGTTTTAATAATTATAAATTACTAATTACAAAGTAATTCATCGTTTTAACCGACTTCAAAAAAAAGGAGGAGGTTTTCAATTCGTCGGGATATTTTTTTTTTATGTATGTTCCCCGATTACTCGAAGACGGCTGGACCTTCAAGTTGGTCCCATTGTCATTTGGTCACGATCTGATGATGGGATCTTGGAGAAATCGAGGAAACTCTTCAAATATTAAAGGCACATCTATAGCGATTTGGGTATTTTTGATGAGCAGTTGACATAAGGCTATTGTAACTTAGATAAATTACAAACCAACCCACTAAAAAGTGAAAACAAAACTTTTTTACAAAAAACACAACCGACTTCCAAACTACAAAGTGAAAAATAACTTTAATTTCGGAAGTCGGTGTCAAAAAACTAAAATACTGATCTGATCCAAAGACACCGACTTCCGAAATTAAAGTTATTTTTCACTTTGTAGTTTGGAAGTCGGTTGTGTTTTTTGTAAAAAAGTTTTTTTTACTATAACAAACCTTCTCACTACATATACAATAACACGGCAAATTTTACTTACCTACACAAGCTAAAAATATGTCCTAACAAATTCACAAACTTTCTTAACAAAACTTCGGTAGCCTAAGATGCAATCGCAAGGCAACCAGTTTACAGCCACCACAACAAGAGGCGACTATTCGCTAACTAGTCTCGGTCATGCTCGTGACTCCAGCAAAGTTAGATCTTCTAAAATTTCCATCGAGACCCGACAAACTTTCTCGTCCGAAGCATAACGAACCTTCACGGACGGTCGTGTTATGAACAACAGAGTGAAACTGAGTTAATGTTTATCGTCTCGATAATAGAGGAGGTTCTGGGCTATTTGTGGTTGACTAATCCTTAGAGCGTCTGACTCGGGATGATTAAGGAATTTTGTAAAATAACAACGTTAAAACCAAGCACTCTAAAAACAATTTCCACTCAAGCTCCGCCCCCATACACCCCGCCACTCCACTATAATGCTCAACGCTAACACATCAGTAATAAAGTTGAATATCGCGTGCGCTCTTTGATCGTGTTCAAGCACGAAACTAAATGGCGTAAGTCTCAATTTTTATTTCGTTTATAACTTAAGTAATAATTAATCTAGAGAAAAAATATCTTGTAACTGGATAATAAACTATATTTTCTTACTGTGAATAGACACACATCTTTAAAAAAGACATTATTTTCGAATGAAAAATGAATCGAGCGAAAATGTTACAATTACGTAACTGTCTTGTACATTGAAAGAAAAAGATCCAATAAATCATATATGCCTTCTCTTAAATTAAAAAGTCATGTTTAAAGTTAAGTTCGTTAAGTACCTTACAGGCTTTGTTCTCTCCGAAAGCCTATTGATATTCGCCTGTAACCAAAAATAGGCAATTTGATTGACTTTTCATGTTTTGGATATCCAATCACAATAACTAACATGAAATTGAACAACTGAGTTACTAAACCCATTAAGTGAAAATTTTTGATCCAGGTTTTCAGAAACTTTCTAATAATAACTACAAAAATATAGCTAGCCCGATTACATAAATCTAATTAAATATTAGATCTATAAGCCTCCCTATTAGTATTACAGAAAATCCAAGATGGCTCTCTACAATTTAAAACAGAGACACTAATACAACAAAAAAATTGAAACGCAATACCCTTCAATTTAGATATTGAACCATCAGCAGCGTGCACATGGGCAATTTATATCATGGTCATAAAATTGTCAATATAGAACCAACACGTGCTATTAATAACGATCAATTAGACTTACATGCAGAGTCCACTTACAATAATAGTACCTACGTTATTCACTAGCATAAATAAAAAACAAGACATCAAAGTATTTTCGACCTATTCTTTTACTTAGACTATCAAAGGGCTAATTTTCAACCCTCTACCTAAAATAATAGATATTTCTAATGACCACGTCAGCTAAAGCCGTAATTAGTTCCCTAACTGTATAAGTTAGTTTGTTTATGCAAAATCGGGAAATGGCTGCCGAAACCATAAGTAGGTAAGTGAAGAAAGTTATATAAACTACTTGGAAGGAAGGCATAGAAAACAGCTGTTGTTTGTCAACAATGTGCCATGAAATAGCACAATTGTTTGATTTGAATTATTTATAGGGATGGGCCGAACGTGGTTTGAACCGAATACGAAGTTCGACCGAACATTCGGTGAAAATAAAAAGTTCGGCCGCACTTAGGTTATTTTCACCGCGCTTTCTCGAGAGCCTTATCGCCTCCTGGAAGTTCCGTATATTCTGAGCGACTTTTGTTAGAGTCAGGAAATGAAAAAACAAAATATACTACTGCCAGATAACGCAGAATCCTTGATGTTTTTACACCATCACCTGCCGCTGCCGTATTTCAAATACCAGTAGGTATTAAGATTTAATTCAACACTTTATAATAATATTTTTTTATAATAATTTAATGTAAGTAGGGATTTTTGACGATAATTATTTCAATGTATAGATGTCAAAATTCAGATAATGTTTAGAATAAGTACATTTATTTATTAAATAAGCAACAACTAACAAACAATAAATAAATGCTTATGATTTTATTTTACTGATTTAATTTTATTATTTTAGTCAAAACAGTCAAGTTATTTTCATATTTTCTTGTGTCAAATATTCGGTATTTTCAAACTTTCAGCCAAATGCCGAAGTTCGGTTAAACAGAATATGAAACAAATTTCGGCCCATCCCTAATTATTTATTATGGTAAGTAAAACCAGCGATCGAGTCTGATGCACAGTAAAGGAACGAAAACGTTGAGTCATTATGAATGGTAGTAGGTATTTGAAAAAGGAGAAAAGAAAATGACAATTCGAAGAGGTGAAACACACACACAGTCTGTAAGAAGGAACCCATTCGTTTACTCTACGAAGGAACTCCGTTCGTTTTCGAAGGTTTACCCTCTTTCTCTATCTCTAAAATCAAGACTAAAACATTATTCTCAACTAAAATCCTGCATACAAAATAATATCATAGACGTCTCACAATCAGAATGCCTTTGTACCTCTGGCCAAAGCCGACATAATAAAACCGTATTCTGCGGTTTTCACCAAGGAACGCAAACATTCGGTAAACTTTCGCATGCAAAACGCGCAAACGAACCGAAAGTCCTCACTCTACTGAAGTTTATTTCCTACATTTTACACAGTTTGTAGAAATAAAATGTAAAACCACATGTTTTTAGCATGGCTTACCACAAATGTTGCGGAGTTATTTTATGCTTTACCTGAAACAGAGGAAAGAATTTTAGGTCACAACATGCCGTAAAACTGAATATAATTATGATAACCTGAATTTCCGCAGAGCAGTTTTTGAACATCATAATATAGCAATTTAACTCTTTGGTAAATCTGAACACAATTTGAAAATCATTAGGGTTCTAGTATCGCAAATAAACCATCATCATCATCTGCCTAGCCTTTTCCCAACTATGTTGGGGTCGGTTTCCAGTTTAACCGGATGCAGCTGGATACCAGTATTTTACATGGAGCGACTGCCTATCTAACCTCCACAACCAGGTAACACAATACCCCTTGGTAAGACTGGTTGTCAGACTTTTGGGGTTCTAACTACTCGTAACGACTGTCAAAGATCTACAAATGACAGCCGGGACCAACGGATCAATGTGCTTTCCGAGGCACGGAAGGATCTTGGTATGTAAAGATGGTCACTGATCAACGAACCTACCGCGGCAAGCGTAGCTTAACCTGATCGATCGACCCGTGCGGCTGTTATTACTTAGCCACAAGCCCCTCGCAAATAAACAATTCCTGAATAAAACGTAAAGTCTTTACAGAAAAAGGCAAGCACTTAACAACAAAGCCACAACTCATTGCGTTTGTAAGATTTCACGGTCAAAACAATCTAAAACAATAGCCTTAAACAAATGGGAAGACAACCGTCAGTGGAAATTAGAACTGGCATTCATGGAAACCCTTAAAACGCGATCCGGGATTGTTCCCGGGGGAAATTATGGACTTAGCACCTGACAAGGCTCAAATTTTAATGTAGCCCCCGTAGCCCCTTGTAGCCGCGAATAAATTAACGAGTTTTTGTTGATTTGCTTCGCGTTTTTTGACAGGCGTTTTTGTAAACAAGTGTGTGATGTAGATTTTGTCACATTATACGGTGAATCTGAATACGCATTATATTCTGAGGTAAACATTGTTTGACTGCTTCAACTTTGTTTTCTTTGGAGTCTTCGCTCCGAGTCTCACGAGGCTTTTCTTACCAGACTGTTTAAGTTTCATAACTTATAAAACAAAACAAAGTTATAAACATGTTTATATTGCCTAGAGCCACCTTAAAATTATAATGCCTTTAATTAATAATTTTTATCCTATTTAATACTAAAACTATTGCATTTATGCAAGCTTACTAAGCTAGCTTCAGATGGAACTTAGAACCAACTGATTATGACCCAAGCAGGTACAGTCCTAAACTGAAATGGTTTAATTTTGCCTAACTTGCTCCAAATGATACTTAGAATTCCCAATCCCAAGAAACCCTAAACGCGATACCGCTCTCCATATGCATGTAAATTAGGTATATAAGAGGTTATATTTAGGTCTAAGTCTGTCTCCTTGAGTATATAAACAGACTTACAAGATATTGTAATGAAAGGCTTATACACGTCCCAACTTAACCTCAATGGTTTCTTAAGGAGTGAATGTGGCAATATTAAAGTTTTACCGCAAACAGACCCTTATCTTATCCGCCGGCGCCTAACGTTGTTACAAATTACGTTTGGACGTGTTGCCAAGACTATCTGGATAAGTGGTTGCTGAGCTTGTTAATGTATCGTTTAAACTGTCTTTATTATTTGAATGAGATTTAGCAATAGATATAAATTGCAGTAAAATATTTGAAATACTTAGTTATCGTCGTCGTTGCATCGCAGTCGATTAAATTTCCAAAAACGCTTGAAACACACACAAATGAAAACAAAATAAATAACAGTAAAAATTCAACAAAGCTAAGCTGAAAATAAGAATACAAAGCACAAAGTTAGCAAGACGTTAGTAAAACAGTAATTGTTTTATTACACAGTCTTGCTTGCTTACAAAGAACGTAAAACGCTCGTTCGACAGCGCCTGCCCACTTATGTGCGGCAATAAAGCGCATATCTTGTAACGGCCCACATTTTTTCGACAGGCGCTTTGTTTCTGAAATGTGTTCAGGGGGCCTACCACCAGCTCAAAAGCAATATTATTTTAATATTACTTCAGTGGGATAAAGAGATGGAGCTATACGTCCTGTAGAGCTTCATCTCTTTCCCACACTGAAGTAATATTAAAATAATACTGCTTTATGAGCTAGTGGTAAGCTCCCTGTTTGTTAGATATTGTGAATTCTAATGACGTTGTTAAGTAACGTGTGTATCCGCCATACTATTCGATATGTAATGTGTGTATCCGCCATACTAATTTGTTAATCTGTGGAACACTTGCGAAAATGTTTGATTGAGAAAAAAAGTAATAAAAATGGAGGAACGTCCGTAATGAAAAAGTGGTGCCTTTTATTGTGTCCAGAAGTATCTTCAATCCAAATAAAATATTAAACACGTGAACAAGGCGTTCACAATCTGGCGACCGTGACAATGGAAAACAAAACGAAGATACGCTCCGTATTGCGTCGTCATTTTACAAAGTCTGCGAACGCATTCGAAACTGTACTGGACGCAAAGGACCACAACGAAATCGAGGCGAAGTCAAGCTACAAATATATGGAAGAATGCCACAAAAATTTGAGCAAGTTAGACAACGAGATTCAACAACTATTAATGAGTTCAAGTGATTGGAACGAAAAAGATCTCGATGCCGAATTGAACGACGCCTCAAAATATGAAACAAGATGGATGCTCCTACAGACGCGATACGAATCGATTTCGACGACAAAGCCGTCTCCAAGATTCACAGACAGGGATCGCGAGGTAAAATTACCGCGTCTACAATTAAAAACATTTAATGGGAACATAAAAAATTGGTTGACCTTCTGGGGCTCATTCCAAAAAGTTGATAACAACCCAGAAATTGACGAAATCGACAAATACCAATACCTATCACAAGCGATGGAAGAAGGAACCGATGTAAAGTCATTTGTGGATAGTTTTCCGTTGGCAACTACTAGCTATAAACAATGTCTTGAAGAGCTCAAAGCACGATATGCTCGAGAAGATTTATTAATACAAGTTTATGTGAGAGAGTTATTGGCATTAATATTGAATAAAGAATTAAATAATGATTTAACCTCATTATATGACAAACTCAATGCTCAACTGAGAGCTTTACATATATTAGGGGTTGCAAAAGACAAATTCTCTGCATTTCTTCTACCAATGGTGGAGTCAGCGTTGCCAATCGATACCCTCAAAGCATGGGAGAGAGCGAGACCAGAGAAAATGGATGATGTACTCAGCTCATTATTGGAATTTCTAAAGAAAGAAGTGGAGAGTGAACAGAGAATAACCATGGCTAAATCGACATTTGATACAGAGACAGGTAAGCCTCTCAAAACAACTGCAGGATGCTTTATGGTAAACACTGAACCAACTCGAAAAGAACGAACTGCTATAAAGTGTATTTGGTGTGAAAAGGATCACTCAAGCATTGAGTGTTATAAAATATCCAAAATGTCTATTGAAGAGAGACGAGAGCATTTAAAAAATAAGAAAGCCTGTCTATTATGTCTAAAAGTTGGACATCATGCAAAAGTATGTAAATGTTACATTAAATGCTATGTGTGCAGACAAAGACATTCTCCAGTTTTATGCACTGGGACATCTTCTGGAAAAACAGTGAGTGACAATAAAACATATGCAAAGCCGGAAACAAAGGATGACCATAAGACACACCCAAAATCTGAAAAGAGTGACTCCGCGACAACTCTACAAAACTTCTCGCAGAATAATTTGAAGACATCCAAGACGACAACTCTTCTACAAACGGTAGCCGGGAAAATCCATTGTGGAGACAGAGTAGCAACAGTGCGATGCTTGTTTGACAGCGGTTCACAAAGGTCGTATATAAAGAAAGAGCTAGCAGAAAAACTTGGACTACCAGCTGCAGGGAAAGAAGAATTAAGTCATTCTTTATTTGGAGGTGTAACAGTATCCTTTAAAGAGTATAATGTTTATAATTTCACAGTACAAAGTACTGATAATTCATTTAAATATGAAATGTCAGCCTTAGAGCAATCTTGTATTTGTAAAAATGTTCCCAAAGTGGATAATGAGTCTGTAATAAGATTGTTAAACAAACAAAACATTAGGTTGACTGACACTGAAAGTTCTGATATAGGCCTATTGATAGGAGCTGATTATGCAGGTCTGTTACTAACCAATTCCTTTGTTCATCTCGAAAATGGTTTAACTGCCATTAAAACAAAATTAGGGTGGACATTACAGGGAAAAATATCTATGACAAACAGCAATATAGTAACATCTTTATTTTGTTCACAAGAGGTAATTAACTTTTGGGATTTAGAAATATTAGGCATTAATGACCCTGTCCAGGTGCAGTCCAAGCAGCAAAGAGAAGAGGAGGTGATAGCAAATTTTGAAGATAATATCCAGGTCGACTCTGAAGCCAGGTATGAGGTGCATCTTCCATGGAAGAATGGGCATGATGATCTTCTAAGCAACGAACAGCTTGCCATTCACAGACTGGAATCTACAACAAGAACATTAAAAGCAGGTAATAAGTTTGATGATTATAATAACATTTTAAGTGAATGGGAGCAGACAGGCATTATAGAAGAAGTACCTGATGCTGAGAGAGACAACGACAAAGTACATTACTTACCTCATAGGGCTGTATCCAAGGAAGCCAGTCTTACCACAAAGTTGCGTCCGATTTTTGATGCATCTGCAAAAGATAAAAATGGTAAGTCATTAAATTCATGCTTAGAAAAAGGAATTAATTTCCTTGATAAAATTCCCAAAATACTAACAGGATTCCGCAAAGGTTGTATTGGTATAACCGCTGACATTGCAAAAGCATTTTTGCAAGTGTCAGTGACGCCACAAGATAGGGACTACCTCAGGTTTTTTTGGTGGAAAAATGAATCAGGTGAAGAGCTTAAGGTGTACAGACACCGGAGAGTTGTTTTTGGTTTAACCGCAAGCCCTTTTCTGCTTTCTGCAACTATTTCACATCACCTTAATCAAGTAACAGAGCAAAAGGATACAGCAGAAATATTAGCCAAATCATTCTATGTAGACAATTTAGTTACAAGCTTAGATTCCACTAAACAGACCCAGGAATTCATTCAGGAAGCTAGATGCATAATGAATAAAGCAAAGTTCAATTTGAGGCAGTGGGTAACATCCCCGTTACAAATAAATGAAACTCAAAATAGAATGATTCAGGTATTAGGGTTTCTGTGGGACACTGTCACAGATGAGTTGTGTTGTAATTTAAATGCTATGCCGCCGTATACTGAATTACATGAGATTACCAAAAGAACAATTTTGTCTTTGACACAAAAAATCTTTGATCCCATTGGATTTACATGTCCAGTCACCTTGGTTTCGAGATTTATTTTACAGCAAATTTGGAACAAGAAATTAACATGGGATGAAGAATTACCTGATGATGTTCAATCACAATTTAAAAATTGGTATAAACAGATTGAATGCTTAAATAATTGCAGATTACCACGAAGACTGTCAGCGGCACAGATACAAGAATGCAATTCAAGCCTACATATGTTCTGTGATGCAAGCCAGGTTGGATATGCAGCCTGTGTCTTTCTAAGAACCGAAAATAAAGGTATTGTGACCGTTCGATTAATTTCTGCAAAATCAAGAATATCGCCTCCAGAGAAAGTGACTATACCACGACTTGAATTGTTGGCAGCACTAATAGGTGCGAGGTTACTAATGGAGGTGAGAAATGATCTAGAATTGAAAGACTGCGAAGAATACTGTTGGACTGACTCTGGAGTAGTATTATGCTGGATTAAAAGGGAACTGCCGTGGAATACCTATGTTGGGAACCGTGTCAGGGAAATCAGACAGAATACTAAGACAAACAATTGGCATCATATTCAAGGATCAGACAACTGGGCAGATTTAGCATCCAGGGGTTGCAACGCGCGTCAATTGCTTGAGGTTCGTTGGTGGGAAGGTCCAGTTTGGCTCCGACAGCGACCAGAAACGTGGCCGCAATCTGCGCTTGTTGTGGATGAAGAAGTAGCCAACACAGAACTGAAAAAATCCGTATGTAATGCTAACACATGCTGTAAAGAAAGTATGATACATTCTCTGTCCAGCTATTTCTCTAAGTACACAAAAATAATAAGAACAATAGCATGGATTATGAGATTCATCTTTAATGCTAGTCACAAGAATGACAAAAGGAAAGGAGAATT
This sequence comes from Agrochola lychnidis, assembly GCA_963680765.1. Classification (NCBI taxonomy): domain Eukaryota; kingdom Metazoa; phylum Arthropoda; class Insecta; order Lepidoptera; family Noctuidae; genus Agrochola; species Agrochola lychnidis. Next base: position 14,151,587 of record OY796864.1, read on the forward strand.
GACCTATGAAGAATATGAAAAGGCTGAAAAGAAAGTCATTAAAATACTACAAGAAGAAAATAAAGAATTAATTGAAAAGCAGTGTGGAAAATCAATAAAGCTACATAATGACGCAGACGAGCTACTTAGAGTACAAACTAAATTGTTACTTACCGATTTTCCGAACGACACGAAGTCTCCGATGATAGTACCAGCGAAAAATCTTGTCATCCGAAGAATGGTGGAACAGCGTCACATACAGCTACTACATGCTGGCACCAACATGATGATCACTGACTTACGAAAACGATTCTGGATCGTCGGAGTCAGGCTTCTAGTTAAGTCGGTCATAAATGATTGTGTAATATGTAAACGACACAGATCTAAGCCAACACAAGCACCTACAGCGCCGCTACCTATAGAACGGGTTCAGTTAAACGCCCCGTTCGAGGTGACAGGTGTAGATCTGGCGGGTCCGTTATATCTGTTAGATGGCACAAAATGTTGGATCGTACTTTATACATGCGCCGTTTACCGCGCAGTACACTTAGAGCTCACACAATCCTTGTCAACAGAAGCATTCCTGAGAACCTTTCGTCGTTTTATAGCACGTCGAGGACGTGTAAGAATAATGATATCTGATAACGGTACGAATTTCACAGGAACAAAAAAACTTATTACATGATGTTGATTGGAATGAAGTTCAACGGCAATCAACTATACAGCGCATAAAATGGAAAATGAATGTCGCTACGGCAGCCTGGTGGGGTGGTTTTTTCGAACGCCTAATCAAAACAATGAAAGGAATATTGAGACGTGTTTTAGGTAGTTCAATAGTTTCATATGAAGAAATGGAAACGATACTCTGTGATTGCGAGGCCATCATCAACAATAGACCACTCACCTATGTCGAAGACGACAGTGCTAACTCACTAGAACCCCTCACGCCGTCATGTTTCTTACAAGCTCTACCTCAATCGGACGTGACCGATTTGGATCACATTGATGCAACAAGCCTAAACAAACGGTTAAGGTACTTACAGAAGCTAAGGGATGATTTTCGTCAACGTTTTAGAAATGAATATTTAACTACATTGACACAGAGAGGACATCACAAAAACCAAGGTATAAGAGTAGGGGATGTAGTTCTAGTGGAAGGAGAAGGTAAAAGGGTAAATTGGTTATTGGGACTTGTTATAGAAACTTTTATTGGAAAAGATGGCATCACCAGGGCTGCAAAAGTAAAAACATCTGCTGGATACAAGACCAGACCCATACAACGTTTATATGGACTAGAAATTTCTTCCTCAGAGGTGGAGGGACCGCAGGATAAGTGTAACAAAGATCCTATTGGTAAGAAATTTAAAATTGTTATTAACCCAAGTAGTACACAGGTAACCAAGGATGAGGCACAGGAGATTCCGATAAGCAAGGTAAGTACACAAAAGACAACTCGTACAGGTAGGACTCTCAGAATGCCAAGTAGATACATTATATAAGTCTATTTATGCTAAATTAATCATAAACAGCGTTTTTTTATGGTAAACTACATTGGTCGGATTTCTCCTTGTCAGTCATCTAATGTTAAAGCTTATGTTTAAGATAATATGACAATATTTAATTATTATAAAATAGAAGTTAAATTTTGTTTTGTTAAAAGATGAGTACCTATGTACATTATATCATTTGTAATTTATGATATTGTGTTGGTCTATGCTCTATTAAAAGCAAATTTATGTATGTTCAACTGTGTGTAATATTATGTTATGTAATCATTGATTAGACATAGTGTAATTAATGTTCAGTCAAGTTTCTAGTAAAAACGAATATAATTGTTGTGTTTAAAATTGTCGTACTGGAATATCCATGTTCATTAATGCTATTGTTTGTGTTATTATTTGATTACCTACTGGTACTAATTGTTTGTACACAAAGTCGGATACACATAGTTGAAAATGACCTTCTTTCTGGGTGTGGAGGATGTTAAGTAACGTGTGTATCCGCCATACTATTCGATATGTAATGTGTGTATCCGCCATACTAATTTGTTAATCTGTGGAACACTTGCGAAAATGTTTGATTGAGAAAAAAAGTAATAAAAATGGAGGAACGTCCGTAATGAAAAAGTGGTGCCTTTTATTGTGTCCAGAAGTATCTTCAATCCAAATAAAATATTAAACACGTGAACAAGGCGTTCACAGACGTGTTTACAGAAATGTAGTTAGTCAGAAACAATGCACAAAACTTCTCACCATAATTGCATCAATCATTACGATTAGTCATTCGTTTTCTTCCCTTGTCAAGTTTCTCGTGTCTTATTGAGCGACTTTGTCTAAAAAGGTTACAGATAAATTATTACTTAAAATCTGACTTGATAAAGGCTTCTTTTTCATGATGTTATGTAAACTGTAGTAAGGTTTCTACTAAACCAAATCTATGTATAAAAATAGTTCCCTGAAAACATACAAATCTCTTCCACAGCCTCCGTCTACATCATTAACCCAGCTAACCTCCGAACTCTTATCTTGTGAACGTTAATGTTACAAATGACGTCACGTCCCGCATACAAGTTGACACAACTATCTGCATATTTACTAGGACGTTAAAATAGTAGGTACCAGTCGTTTAGATCTGTTATTATTTGTACCATAGATTTCACTTAATTTTTTTCCAAATATCTGCGTCAGCAAAGTAATGAAAATGTCAGTTGGAAAGAATGTCTTTAAAAATTACTTGAAAACCTTTTCGTTTCTCGACTGTACCATAATATACGTATTATTATAACATGCTCATTAGTGAAGGTCGTTACATGAAAACTGAGTAACTTCGTTAATGCTGTCTCTTCAACTTTTTCGTATTTCTGATGCGTTTCCCGCAAAGTTTTGATCATGGTTGCTGGGATCGGCTCGATACAGTTAATTTCTTATCGGTGAGCGTGGTAGTCAAGTTTCTCGGGTCTTATTTCGTGCACATGTCGTAGATTGATTGTCGAATCCACTGTTTTACAAAACCGCTAGTTATTTTACAAAACAGCTCCGTTATGTAAAACAGCTGAACGACGTTTAGCGGTTTTTCTTAATTCGACAATTCATCTGCGACATACAATACTGCGTCGTATCTTTTTTACCTACTTATAGATTTTAAAAGAATACTTTAATTTTTTCCCAACTATGTTGGGGTCGGCTTCCAGTCTTACCAGATGCCGCTGAATATCAATATTTTACATGAAGTGACTGCCATTCTGAACTCCGCAACCCAGTTACTGGGTAACACGATACCCCTTGGTAAGCATTTTAAACAATTTGCTTTTTCTTTTTATATTTACTTTTATAGCTATTTTTTGATAACTTATCCTAACTTATCTTTTGACACTATTCACAAAATTACTAGTTTTCTTCGAAGTCTCTAACATATTATACTATTTGATTAATTAAATTATCTGCTAATGACAGTGTAAGCAACCACAATCCATTTGTAAGATATCTAAACAGAAACAACTGTACATTATTTAAATTATTTGTTTATACAAGTCTTTTTAATTGAATTGTCTCAGAAGATACATGGCTTACCAAAATATTAACTGTTTACTATTTATTAACAAAAGATTGAAAGCTTTCATATGTAAATTGGTTTATTACAAGGCTTTTTTAGAAGATTTTTATCTTAATAAAAATCTTCGAAGAATTTTTCCAAAAACGTTTCTTTCAACGTATATGGAGGATTCCGTAGACGATGTTTAAAAAAAAAGTAAAAATTGTGTTTGCTTGTCTTGAGCACCAATGCTTGATGCCCAAACTTTCAAATAACATACCTACACTGCGTTCGCGATTTAGTTTCCAAACATGTAAACAAATACGTGTGTTTGGAAAAACAACTTTAATTTCCATATAAATAAAGTTCGCAACAACTTCAAACATTTCAAATCTTTTTCAGTTGTACTAGTCATTCTGAAATCAACTAAATTGAGATTGTCATAAAGTTCATGTTAGTTTAAGTGGAAATAACATCAATTCGAAACAGGATTTGAATAGACTCACAACACATGGACCACAGATATCTTTCATGCTGTCATTTAAATTGCTTTTTTATAATTATAATGTGTATTTGGCAGTTTCAAATCAAATTTCAAATTCTTTATTACATACCATAATGTATATAGTTGGTAGGGAAATAATTATATTAGTCACAATTTTAGACCCTGTCGGGCACAGCATAGATCAAGTAGGAGAGAGGAGGAAGAGCACTGGTCGTTTAATGTGACAAACTGTATTATTAGTTAAGTAGTAAGTAAGTTATATATTTATTAATACAGAATTCAATTTCAGTTTCTAATACCTTAGATACTTATGGACTCAAGGACCTTATAGTTTTGCAACATTTGAACACAGTGAAGCTAAAAGACGAAATTTACGAAAAATAAAAAGATTCTATGCTACACTACTGAACTCCAAAAACGGTGTCTATTGATTAAAGGAAGTCGTAGGTGTCCAATATATTATTATTAGTGTGTCGACACAATTTGCATAAGTAGTCACCATTACGGTCTAGCTGCGTTATACAGTCATTTATCAAGAAAACGGCATCTTGGAAGTCAGAGGACGGTTTGAATTCCAAACTCTTGAATAATGTTAGTGTTATCATTCCAACGAAGGGAGGGTCTCGGGGTTTAGTTTGACAGTTAAATACTTGCTAACTTGGAATAAGGTTTAAAAATAGCTGTTATTCATACTGTCCTTATCACTAATTCTGTTATCAGTGTTTTGAAATGTAACATCATAATAGTCAGGCTTAAGGTGTTCAAGTTGTTAAAACTTTGGCCAATAGTGGTCCGAAAATCATACTGTTACAAACTTCTCGAGGTCATGTTACAGACTACTCGAGATCATAATGAAATTTTTGATAATAGTAATATCTGTATATGAAAATAAATTTCAATTTAATTTTATGATTTCTTGTAAAATCCGTTAATAACCGGCCTATACCTCAAAAACTACGCCACTTAAAGCCGCGTCGACATTGGCTACGAATTGCGTAGTTACTGGCTACGAACCGCGTAGTAGTCTACTACACGCCGTAGCCACGTTGGTATGCGTAGTTGCCATGTAAATCGTAGGTAGATACTAAGTTACAAGTTATTAAGTTACGTGAAACGACATGATTATAAAAAAAAAACGTGTGGCACTCAGGAACTGCCGCGGTAAAGCTATTGCATAGCATTTGTAACCTCCATACTTCCTATTTGTCAACGCTACACTTGGGATGATGACGTGATGACAGAAAACAAAAATTACGTTCCCATGACAACATCACGTTGTCATGGGAACCCTCATTACATGGTAGGCGGAGTGGGGGGTGTTAGGTTTTATTTTCGTTACATTACGGAATTTCTTGATTCGGTCGCCGCGCTCAAAGCCCGCGATAAAAGCTATGCAATAGCTTAAAACTTCGATGTATCAAGATTCGATCTAAAAAGTTACTAATTTATTGCATTCAGAGTACATTAAGTAGGCAGATACGCAGAATGGTTATAACGGATCATCGTGTATTTTCGAATGAAACACGAAAATCCTAACCGTATACTATCTTAATTGGCTTCCTAATGATTAATATCACTTAATTTACAAACATAATTATGGACTATTGGTTCTGGAGGCTCGAATAAATACTTAATTACCTACAATATTTGACATCAACTTATACTCCATTTGAAATAAGATAAGACATTTCAATAAACCTTTTTTACAGTCCGTTCAACCGATTTTGACTTCTATACTGTTGACAAAAGGATGGCATAAAAAGCAAAAAAGTGGTTACAATACCAACTGTTTACTGCAGCTGCCATTTGTCATGCCATCAACGCAATAGAAGTCAAAATCGGTTGAACAGGCTATAAAAAAGGTTTTTAAATATCTAATCTTATTTCAAATGGAGTATAATTTTTTTTTTAAATGGTGACAATTTATGAAGTTTTTTGTGGCGTCATAAAATGTTTTAAAATTTGCTGAGACTCGAGAACACCGACTCCACCGACATGTGAACATCGAGGCAATTCAGCTGCTAGACCAAACAAATATAGTGCGAAGACTTAAACGAACAAAACCTTTTGAGTTAGTGTAGTATTAAAAGTGTACACATGAACAAAGTGTTTATATTAAAATATCAGACTCTAAGAAAGTGGAACGAACTTGTGTAAAGTACAATCATCACTATTCAAATTTTTTAAATATTTATAATGTTACGTAAAAAATTTAGTTAGATTAAAATTGCTTATTAGTCTTATAGGCTAGATTGTAATTAATTATTAAGAACCTGTACCCTAATTGCGTCATCATTATCATCATCATTTCAGCCAAAAGACGTCCACTGCTGGACATAGGCCTCCCCCAAGCACCTCCACTTCGAACGATTCTGTGCTTTCTGCATTCAGCGGATTCCTGCGGCCTTCACAAGGTCATCGGTTCATCTTGTGGGAGGCCTTCCAACGCTACGTCTTCCGGTACGCGGTCGCCACTCCAGAACCTTTCGGACCCATCGGCCATCCGTTCTGCGAGCAATGTGCCCTGCCCATTGCCACTTAAGTTTGGCAATTCTTCGAGCTATGTCGGTAACATTGGTTCTCCTGCGGATCTCCTCATTTCTGATTCGATCACGTAGGGCAACTCCAAGCATAGCCCTCTCCATTGCCTAATTGCGTAATACAACACAATTACAATCTGTTTCGATTTGAAACAAATTGCTAATCCATTGCTTCATAAGTTGGGAAAAAAATATTCTCAACAACTTATATAACGCAATGAATGTTGTTGAACTGTCAAAATGAAACAAATTAAGCATAATTGTTTACGAAAATAAGTTACGCAATTAGGGTACTGGTTCTTTTGAATAAAAGATATAAACAATGTTTTGGTCTTAAGCGTATTGTTAATATAACAATAAACGAATTGGGCTCTACCCTTCATTTCTCTTCTTATTATTAAAGGCAGCCCAAGCAACAAAGGAATGGCAAAAGATAACAAAGAAAAACAAATGAACATCAGTACCAACCTATTTGTAATCATGACTGTGATTGCGACTAAGCTGACCCGAGGTCAGATACAAAATAAATCCATTTACCCAGTGTGTTGATTACTATAATCTTCCCTACTAAGACAGCCTCCTACCAAAACAAAACTACATTTAGTACACTCAGTAAATTTCCCACCAACCATACCACGTAATTCAGACATTGCTCTCTGACCTAAAAATAAATTAAGCTACAATTTCCAGCCTGAAAATTGCATTTAACAAACTACGGTTGTACTAGTTAACCCAAAAAGAGCTACCACGGAACATTTCCCAAGAGAATTAAGTATTTTTGAAACTAAAAGCACACTTTAATTTTTAGTAATTTCAGGAGCTTTAAGCCAACTAAGTTAGTACTGTATCCTTTAACATTGTCCATTCACTCGTTTATGTGACGTCATAAAAGGAGATGTTAAGGCAATTCGCAGACTGAGTCAAGACTGTTTTTTTTACCAACTTCCAAAAGGAGGAGGTTCTCTCATTCTCTTCTCATTCAACTGTATGTTTTTTTGTATGTTTGTTACGCGATAACTCGACCAATTATGAATTGATTTTAATGATTCTTTTTTTTTTTGGTAGGTAATACTTCAGAGCTGGTCCCATATAAATTTTAATAACTTTGTTTGGGTAGTTTATGAGTTAGCTTCAATAATACGTATTTTTTCCCACTTAGTATGTGGATGATATGTTAAGTTCCTCTCAATGTTACTTAGCAGGTAGTGGTATTCGAATTTGTGTGGGGTAAATACCACAACTAAAAAGTGAAAAACAAAAACTTTTTCCAAAAAAAAACAACCGACTTCCAAAAAAAAAAACACTACAAAGTGAAAAATAACTTTAATTTCGGAAATCGGTTGCAAAAAACGAAAATTCAAAACCAAGATACCGACTTCCGAAATTAAAGTTATTTTTCACTTTGTTTTTTTTTTTTTGGAAGTCAGTTGTTTTTTTTTTAAGCAGACTAAAAAAGGTTATCGCTCTCTGCAAACTATGATGGCGAGCACTCTCGCAACAAAAACAATCTGAGCCCAAAATCTATAAACGTTACTTAGCCTTATTCCTGTCACTGTCAAACCACACTGCAAGACGGAGACGGGAACTGTCTAAACCAAATCACGCGCCATGTAACTTTTACAGATTTTTGCTTCATAGTCAGAGCAACCAAAGGGCCTAAAAAATCTATTTGTGTTTCACAAGACGACATTTTGTCGGTCTATGTTAGACGAATCTCTTTAGTTTTTAGTGTGCAGACTGTCTAAAAGTCATTGGGCTATACTCTAATTATACGACGGGACATAAACCTCTCTAGGCATAGTCATAGACGAGGACTAGGCTTATCTCTGAGTAGGCACTAAAACTAAAATGGCCGGCATTAACGTTTACTTAGACACCAAATGTGTCGCAGTGAGCTAAAAGCATCTTAATGTTTTTTGACTCAAAGAATGGACAGTTTTTCAAACTTACACGTTTTGTTTGAAGTAGGTGCCTTACTTTTGCGCTGTAAAAATAGTAACTACTACTACATTACTATTTTTAAATAATAATTTTTTTTAGAGGTTTAAATTCTATAATTCAATGATTTTTGATCAAATCAGATCAATTTGGGGGTGTTTGTATATTTTGGTTCAACTGACTACTTTACAACGTGTTTATAATCAACTTTACATCACTTTCATTTTCGATTAATATGTACTTCTACAACAACTTCAGAAAAGCCTACATATAATCACTCACAAAACACAAAGACAACACACTTATAATCAAAACATTAACCCACCCACTTCAATCACACTTGACACACACACACCCCCTTACACAAACACACACACAACCACGTTGCACAAAACGCAATCTGCAGTGTCCCTGTATGCATGAATAAAATATATTGACACGTGTTCTGCCACCAGATTTGTATTACACAAGCTACAGGCGCCTTGCCAAGGAACAGAATGAATTTTCATAACACGATCTTACTGAAAGGAGTGAGGAATGAGCACGAAATAAGATGAAGATGGAAATTTCGATTTATGTAAACATAGTTTTTTAAGTAGGATTTGAAGATGGTTGTATATTTTGAAGGTATAGTCTCCCTCATAAAATGTAGACTAAGTAAAGAAGATAAATCCATTACCACGTCTAACTCTTGTTACTAATCTTGGTTAAGCCTTGCTAAAGCTGTGAAAACATTCTAGAATATCCATTGTAATTCAATACATTGCCATGAGATAATCAAGCTGCCAACCACAGTGCTTACACTAGCACCAAATCTCACCAACGTTCATAGATTAACTGGCTCTGATTGCAACCAAAATGTACCTATAGTATTAAATACAGCTATAACCAACACCATTGCATGATGACTCAGCTAGTAGCGAATGAAATCAGCGGGCAGATTACAGAAGTAAGCCTCTGCTGGTGCAGCCGATATTAATCTACGGATTCCATTTCGAATTCCAAGATTAATTTATAGTACGATGAAAGTATAATGGTTTACGATTTCTTGGATAGCAGGATGCATAAGTACGAAAATACTGTGAAAGGAAAACAGTTTCCTTTTTTTTTTCAGACTATGACCATTTGAATTGGAGAAACACGGCAGCAAGGCGATAAAAACCTGTGAATAAATGCCCAAATTTTCAAAACAATTTCTGATCTAACACATTCAAAGCAAACAATAGTCATAAATTGCACCCTCAGGCCATAACAGAAAAGTACTAACGACCCATCCATCCCTCACCCGTTTCACAGCTTAAACGGTCATAAAAACTAAAGCATTGTCCAATGCCGAGTGTAATCCACTTAAACCTACTACCTATTGTACATACAATGCTATGTATGATGTACAGTGCAACGACACTCCAAACAAACAATGTACGGTGGCTGGATGGAGGATCCGACGGAAAATGCGGACAAGGACCGTTTCATACTGAATAATGATGAGATGACATCGTGTAGATGTGGCAGCACTCGCGAATTGTGCTTTGAAGTATTCATTTAGCTAACAGATGCTAATGACTCTAATGAGTCTTGTAGTGATCCTACAATCACTATCCTACATAATGGTGAGTGGCTCGTCAAGGGGCACTCAGGGCAAGCAGGAGCTGATTAGAAGATTAGGTTCCATTACAGCTTTCAGTCTGTCAAAAAGACTACATTTTCACGAGATGAGATGCGAGTATGACAAAGTGGAGAGGTTTGATTTTTGAAGGCTGTGACTACGTAGTTATACGGATACATGTTAGCGATAGTGGTAGTGCAGATGCTAACACAGGATGTTTCATCAACGGAACTAGATGGACCAGTTTCAAGCAACTAGGTGAGTGTCGAAAGCTTTTAGAAACGTGCGTAAAGTTTTAGAGCATAGCTGTGACACGTTGATGGAAACACTATACGAAGGTAAACCAATTTTGCCAGTAGAACTTAGATAGAAAGAAAACCTTGGACCTTTACCGAAATTGCCAAGAACCTCCAAACTGAATTCCCGAAACCTAATTTAAGTCCCAAATCAACCTAAACTCGATTTCGCCTTAACTAAATAATTTAATCAAAACTGTGACACAACAAGCTTTGACAAAATTAGTGATTTATTTTACTTTTAGGTAGGTATAATCTCTCGAAGTGCAATCAATTTTCATTAATCTCAGGAAGTAAACTGAATAGATTTCCCGCTAATACTAGTGATGTATTTAGCGCGTCGGATCCCCAGTTCCCTGCCGTAGGGGTGCGACTGCATTCCTATTAATATTGCATGCGGATACGTGTACTGTTTAAACTAGAGGACCGACATGGGGTCCGCAACACAAGCTCGGATCTCGGATAAGTCGGGAATGTAAAATAATTTTGCTTTGAGAGTGAAATATTTGAGTTTAGTTTAACTTATGGCGTAATATGTTTGGAATATTTACTTGGCTGTGAGGTGGGCAGTGGCAGAGCTTGTGGATTTGTTTTATGATTATTTGACAGGCTGACTACAAACATGAAAGTGAAGTGGCTAGATTAATGCCCTCAACTGTGGACCGATTTCTAATACTTTTTTTTTTTTGTTTGAAAGGGTATGCTCTCGAGGTAGGCCCATATAAATTTTATTAACTTTGCTTGAATAATTATTGAGTTAGCTTCAATAATACGTATTTTTTCCTACTTAGTATGTGGATGACATGATAAGTTCCTGTAACTGTTATTTACATAGCAGGTAGTGGAATTCGAATTTGTGTGGGAGTAGGTACCACAACTAAAAAGTGAATAATAAAAACTTTTTACAAAAAAAAAAACAACTGACTTCCAAAAAAACACTACAAATTGAAAAATAACTTTAATTTCGGAAGTCGGTGGCAAAAAACGAAAATTCTAAACCAAAGACACCGACTTCGGTTTTATTTTTTGTAAAAAGTTTTTTATAATGAGATATTCCCAAGCTATGAATACGTTCATAGCATCGCTTATGTTTTGAAGAACTTTTTTCTTACATTTGAGTATAATCAAGACAAAAACAGGAGATACTTTTTACAGAAAATTACATCCGTGCTAATTTGCAAGCAAATGTTTTTAAATCAGCCACCTCATTTACCTCACAATCCTCATACAAATCTCTAAATCAAATAACTACGAGACTCGAGACTTGACAAAAAAAAAGCAATACATAAGAACCAGTACTCTATACTCCATAAATATACATTGTCTACAGTTCTTAGCACAAATGCGACCTCCTCATTAGAATGTCTGAGAGGTTGCCGTCCGAACTCCCAAAACGTTTCTTTGGTACCCTCTTTGAGTTGTGTTAATGCATAAATATATAAAATGTGTGCTTTGCCCGCGAGTGTGGCCTCCTCTGGGGAGAGTGAGTGTCTTAGGTAGTAAGTTAGGAATACACAGATGCGTGTGGTTATTTTTTTTTTAAGATTAATTTTCAAGGATTTTTTTTTTTTTTTGCACATGTTTTATAGTTAATTGATTCAGGCGTGACCTTGCGGAAATCCATGATAAAATACAATAGACGTTGATATATTTAGTAACCTTTTCCGCTTAACTATTCCTAAAGAGCCATAAACCAACGCTGAGTGTGGCAACACGCCGTGTTCGGGTTCGCGACAAGTCAATCGTCATCCTGAGGATGCCTCGTTGAGAGGTGAAACACGTGTCAATTTCTAACAGGATTTTTTTATGGCTCTTTAGAAATAGTTAAGCGGAACAGGTTACTAAATATATCAACGTCTATTGTATTTCACATGTTACATACTTTTGAAAGTGCTGAAAAGAAAATGAAAACCTTAAAAAAAAACATAGAATGGACCTGATTTTGACCTCGATCTCGCCTGATTGAAAGCGTGCCTAGAAGATGCTTGTTCACTATTGCTTTGAAAGCAGACGGGTTATATGTGGAAGGGAACACAGACACTGACAGTTAAAGTACAACAAGTTAACAATTTGCCACGGAGCACATACAAATTAATTTTGAAAAACTTAGGCAGGTATTCTTTGGTGTTTCTAATTATAATAATTCAAAAGCCCAAGAGAAACATCCCTTCACAAATTACACCTTGCTAAAACATTCACCAGCAAATCCACAGACCTGGAAATAATTCCCGAAACTTAATTATGCAAAGTGGCAGATATTTTTAGGCCTCCTCTCCAAACAGCCGTCCACTGTGCAGGTGAAAAGGGTGGTGCCACGTACAATAAAAGCAAATCCGTCACGGTTTTGCCACAGAATAGATAGTTACAGAAAGTCATACAACGAGCAAAAATGCGCGCACACATGTCTACAGATAATGCCATCCACGAAGACGCGGGTCACTCTGCGATCACTGTACTGTAAGCGTTTCATCATACGCATAAACATTTTTAATTTGTGTTTTTATTTTTTAATAGAAATTATAATTCTGTTTTCCACCATTAATTATAAAATCTTTCCAAATTACTTAAATTGTATGCTTTGTAGCTACGGAGAATCACTGACTCCTAAGTCACAGGAACCTACACCTAGTTTAGGAGTCGTGAGTATTTAAAAATTGACCTTTTCATTAAGTCTTTTTATGTTTTAGTCATAAGGATAATTCTTAAGGGCTTTTTGATGAAATAAAGAATTTATTTAGCTGTACTTTAGTACAGAGTGGAGCGGAGTGGGGCGCGTCTTCGTTGATGGCACTATCTATACACGCACAGGTACGTTTTCACTCTGTCTGACATTCGTTTAACATAGGGCAAGATTAACTTTGACTTTGCTAAATAAAGTAAACGTTTCATACGAATGTGAACCTTATTTTATTTTTATAATGGTCATATTAGTATGTGAGTACGTGTTTAATACAAATATGAACATTAAAGTTGTGCTTGTAAAGTTCACATTCGTATAAGACGCTTACTTTACTTACTAAAGTAAAGACAACGAGCGGACTGTGACTCTTGCCCATAGTCAAGCCAGGCGCACTCCGCATTTTAGGTATGAAGCTATAAGTACGCGGCAGGCTCGACTTGTCGGGCCAATTCAGTGGGCGTAACATAGTCAGAAGATATAAGAGTTACGCGATAGAAAGAGAGGCAACTTCTAGGTGAATATAACTGTAGGTAATTAGCTCTGTGCAACCTGAATTACACTTTATTGTGTCGTAAGCAAGAGTCGCTATTTATTTAAATGATTTTGCAGAGTGAATCTTCTGTACTTGTACTATTATGTAATCTGTGCCATAGTTTGAAAACGCTGTACGTACGCGTCCATGTGTGCGTGCGCTTATTTTTGCTCATCGTATGGAGCTGCCCTTTTGTACCTTTTCTATTTTATGGTGCTACGTATAATAAAAGCAAATCCGTCACGGTATCGCCGGACACCGTGCACTGTGCAATGCGACTCAGCCCCACAGTGCACAGTTAATCGGATTCTATTCCCCCATATTAGTCCCAAACGCGATGAATCAGAGTGCCTGAGTACGTTTAAGTCAATACTTTGACACTGCAAGAGTTTACTTTTGACGTTCAAAAGTGCGTTTTATGTTACGAAATTAATTATTGCATTTCATAATCAATATTTCAGTTCGCTAGTTAGCCACATTTCTTAATTCCATACAGTAATATTGCCAAATTAATCAAAACAGGTATTTCGACGGCCCCCTCGTATACTATCGAAATTACAAAAAAGCAAGTAGAGATAAAGATGTATGATTTTATATAAAAATTATGTACTAATTTTGATACCCTCAATTGTTTTTCAATTGAACAAAATTGAAATTGACATATTCGGTAAAAAGTAACCAGCAGTAACCAAGTAAACTATTGAATGTGTAATATTAGAAAAAGTATAATAATTATCAAAAACTATAGTAGACAGTATAAAACGGTCAAATTTTCCACTTTAGATACATCGGTAATATAAAGTTTTCGAATTTCAAGTTCGACAAAAATCTAAATCTTAACTTAGAATCGCTCTCCTGTAGAGGTTTTGCAGTTTCGATACTTTACGTGGTGGCCGTCGATATAATTGACAGCAATTTGCGACGTTGCCAACTTTCAGAATAAACGCTCTTAAGTTCGTTTGTTTCTACTCTACCCACTAATTCAGTTTCCTGAATACAGAACAGTGTATCACCTGTTACCGTCTTGTGCAAGCTGTAGTGAACTCAAGAAGACGAATTACAATACTGACGTATCTTTTGCTCTACTTACCTTACATTCTATCTCCAACACAATAGCTACCTAATTACCAAAAATAGAATTATTTATGTTATTGTTATTGACTTTTATGCGATTGTGATAATTAAGTTTTCATGTAAGAAAGAAGAAAGAAAGAAAGAAAAAACATTTATTTTGATACAGTTCGTGAAACACAAAATATAAATAAAATGAAAAAAAAAACAATATTTTAACAATAGTATGTGCCTCACGGCTGCGCCAAAAAAGGTTCATTTCAGCATTAATGCCAGACAGATACTGTCTGACGCTGGTTTTCTAATGAACCCTTAAAAAGACAAGTGACGGGGAGTACAAACGCTTTCAACATACCTAATACATAATTTGTATACTTAAAAAAAAAAACTAAATAAATAAATAAGCACGTAATCAAATATAATACAAAAACAAAATACATACGAAAACAACAAGAACTGTCCCAGCAAAGGACGGAAAATCACTAAGCGTGCGCAACCACCCGCATACCCAATATTTATGTGTAGTTTTGTTTTAATGTTTAGTTTTCTGCGACTTGCATTTTTAACTTTAAGTAATAGCTATGTATCTAAATCTAATAATATTTTTTGCTGTGCCCTGACCGGGTCTACAATGGTTCTTAGCTTTAAGCCTTTTGTTAACATCTTGTTTTTACCTTGTGGAACGCAAATACATGAATATGAACACCGACTTTAATTACTTGTATTTAGACGCTTTAAAACAATTTCTGGGTACTGTAGGTATTCAGTAGTGTTGACTCCTTAATTTTTATCAACTTTTAAGTCTGTAAACTATTTAATATATATCCTAAAAAGGACAAAGACTCTCAGTGTAGCTAAAGGCATGAATCTCTATTTGTTTCAAACTGAATATTCCACAGTAGGTAACATTATTACGAATATATTAATTAAAGTGAAACTTTTATTACATCGTCTCAAACTTTTTCGTCTGTGTGTTGCATGTCGCGTGACGGTCGGCCGCGGAGTAGGGATAAAGTGAAAGGCGCTCGTCAGAGCAGCCAAGGCCAATATGGCGGCGCCTATAGAAGTTTCACTTTTACCGTGGTTTCATAAAACCACACAATCCTTTTTTATTTTCACTGAAGTTGATTAATACAACATCTTAGTTATATTATTTTCTCAGCATCTTCGTACCTATTATCCTTGTCTTAATTTCCTATCACTTAGAAACAGTGTTGTTCAAGACACTTAATCCCAAACTGCGTCACCGCCTACAAACGATAATCGAAAATAATTTTCACTAACATCAGCCATGAGTGTCAATCCCGCATCACTCCACCCTACAACCCCGGAGGATCCCGGAGTACCCCGGGGCGGGACTCCCCCCGTATCAAGCCTCACAGTCCCTAGCAAATTACGTAAGCTTCCAACGCTACAATTTTTCAATCGCCTATCGCTCCGAGCGAAACCGTTTCGCTCACTAAATTGAGGATGTTTAGTCATAATTTAGGAGATCGAAGAGGCACCTTGTTTATGTGTATGAATAATCGGATGAGTGAATATGAGAGTATCGGGTTATTATCGGCTTCGTTCGGGAAAATACATTACGATGGCTTCTGATCGCCTGATACATCGTGAGTTAAAGATCAATGGTAAAACGAATGGCGGTATCAAAATCTAAAACATCTTTTGGGATTGTCATCGCCAAATATAAAACGATATTATAATAATAAATAAATAATATTCTGAGCAATGAAACAAAATACTAAAGTATACATAAAGTTGTTGCAAATATACATTAAAAATTAACGTATCTAAAATTAGAATGAAACAAGTGAAATTATAAGCTTATAAAACATCGTACAAAACAAAAAACCCCGACTGCAAAAACACATAACTGAAAAGAGAAAAACAAGTATTATAATCTAGGTATAGAATTTTGGTATTGCAGGCGGGACAAACAAAATTTACACCATCATTTCAGGTTATTGGTTTGCAGGCGGGACTGCAATACCAAAATTCTATAGATTATAATGCTTGTTTTTCTCTTTTCAGTTATGTGTTTTTGCAGTCGGGGTTTTTTGTTTTTGCAGTCGGGTTTTTTGTTTTTAATTTTTTTTTTTTATTTCAAGCTTTTTTAGTTCTATTAAAATAATATATATTGACTCATTACTAGCTTTTATTTGATACCAATAATGTAGTTTTTTTTTAACCTACCCCTACCTTTTTTGTATTTGCAATAAATAAATATTGTATAGCCTATGACACTCCTATAATTAAGACGAATCTAACGATAACTCATATGTTAAAATCCATCATGCCGTTTAGGCTACAGAGCGTTCCAAAGAAATAGACATACATGCATACTCTCGGAAAACCCTCCTTCTGGGGCAGTCGGGTAAAAACATGCAGGGATGTGACAATTTACAAATATAAACTTAGCCCAAGTGTAAACCCAAACAAATGACTGTTACTAAACAACTTAATGAGAGTTATTACCTTTCTTTTAATTCCGCAAAGTGAACGCATTTCCTACCTAAACTCATTATTTAAATGCACCGTTTTACTTATAAACAAATAATAAGTTACATAATGGGCGGCCATTTTTCTTAGTCTTAATTTTCCCGCCCTAACGTCAGCCTTGAGACAAAAGATTGATATATTCTCTCTTTTCATTAAGTTAAAAATGATTTATTTTATAACACCCCTACTCTTTCTAACGTAAACGTTTGCGTTTAAGTTCTGTTTGTGAAAACTTTTGAGTGAGGAGTTCATTAAGTGCCGGCTCAAGATTTTCGTTCAGAACGTCAATACTTTCGAAGAGGAATTAACTTAATTTGATTTGAATGAAAAGGAAACTTTTATCACTAAGTTGTTTTGGGAGCTTCACAAAAGTCGTCTTAACTAGATACAAGTTAATTAATAACTTTTATTTTGTATTTTTATTTAGTTAGTCATTTAATTTAGTACCTAGTGTAAACAGTTGTGTTAAATATTGTAAAAGACTGACAGAAATAAAATCATTTATCAACAACAGTAGAAATTGGAATAGATTGTTTGTGTTAATAGTAATATTATGGCAAATAATCTCTATTTGAAATAATTGCTATTTCCAATTATAATTCATGTAAATAACAATCGACTAATCATATGTGACATTCAATCCTACAAACAATTAGAGGTGTGTAGTTGCGTTAGTAACCTTTGGAACAATATACATAGACATGAAATATTGTTTATTGCACGAACGACATCCCGTAAAACATAAGTGTAAGGCTGGTTTTCCTGTCACGCTGACCGCACGCTGACGGTCGGCGCTGATGGGTCAATATGTATGTAGTTACAGGTAGCGTTTTTGAGTCACGCTGACTGCTCAGCGCTTTAACTACATACATATTGACATCAGCGCCGACCGTCAGCGTGCGGTCAGCGTGACAGAAAAACTAGCCTTAAACTACACGATTTAAAACTCTTTTTCCCAGACCCAGTACTACAATAAATACCCCACGATCTTTCTACTTACCCCTAAAATGTCTCATTAAACATCGATAAGTACAAACTGATTACATGCCATTTACAATTGGCTCAATCACTGCAGTGACAGGTAACATTTACTCACGGGACGGCTGTCCCCTGTCCCCTATGTAAATCAGAAATTATCGTTTGTATAGAGGTAGGGGCCATCTGATATCAAAGTTATTGTGTAGACATAGTGTAGCTTTGTATTTGATGGGATAATCGACGCTGGATGTAAGATGGGTGCAGTTTGATTGTGGTACTGATAAGTTACTTGGATCTTGCCTGATAGTGGAATGTTACAGACTCGAACAGAATAGAATGGGATACTTTAAGAGCTAAAGTTAGTTAGAGGAGCTCGTGGCTAAGTAATAACAGCCACAAGGGTTGATTCATCAGGTTAAGCTACGCTTGCCAGGGTCGATCTGTGGATGGGTGACCATCTCTACATACCGAGACTCATCCGTGCACGTAAGCACGTTAAGCCGTTGGTTCCGGCTGTCATTCGTGGATCTTTGACAGTCGTCACGGGTCATCAGAAGCCCGAAAGTTAACAACCAGTCTTACCAAGGGGTATCGTTTACACAGTTACTGGGTTGTGGAGGTCAGATAGGCAATTGCTCCATGTAATATACTGGTATTAAGCTGCATCCGGGTAGACTGGAAGCCGACCCCAATATAATTGGGAAAAGGCTAGGCAGATTGATTGATCTAAAGAGCTAAAGTCATGCTGGGCGTATTGAATTTTCTTATCCTTGGAAATCTAGGAAGATGTTACTTCTTCTTATAAAATCAAAATCAAAATATTTTATTTCACATAAACCTACATGGGCACTTATGAAACGTCAGAAGCTAGGTGCACGGTTCCAATTGGTCGTTTCCTATGGAGAAGAGCCGGCAAGAAACTCCACGTTTACTCTTTTAAAAATAATTGGCTTTTACAATACTTTCATATAACAAGTTTCTAGGTATGGGAGGACAGTGTAGGTCTTTCAATAAGTACCAAGTACTTAACAAAATAGAAATGGTCAACAGGTCTACAATCCACTAAGCCTACAGCGTTCTCACATTCACAAAATATGTAGAAAAGAATCTATACAAAAAATAAATAAATTAATATAAGTAAAAAAAACCTATTTTAATAAAACGCAATTATATGATTGCTGTTACAACTGTAATCAATCTGAGTAATTATCATGTCCACAAAAGTCACTAAAAAAAAAGTTGAAATTAAATCGTAGGTATATAATGTCAAATAATAGAATAATAAATATGTCAAGGACGAATGTAAAAACAAAAAAAAATAAAGATTTAAATAAACATGGTAATTTGGGAGCAGTTAATAGACTCTTACTTATTTATGCCGTTAATGAAGTACCAGGGAAGCCACATGTGCAGAAGGAATTATTGCCAAACTTCCTTATCTTCAACATAGTCTTTAATTTTATAATATGCTTTCTTGATGTGGGTTTTGAACTTCCCATCGCTAAGTTCTGTCACAGACTTTGGCAACTTGTTATAAAAGCGGATACTGTTTATAAGAAATGACTTGCTTGTTTTAGTTAATCTAAATTTGGGTATCACAATTTCATGTCGACTACGTGTATTTATATTATGGAAATCGCTTCTTATTTTGAAAAGTCTTAAGTTTTTGCGAACATACATAATACTTTCTAAGATATAAAGTGAAGGCAAAGTCAGTATATCAATTTCTTTAAATTTGTCTCTAAGGGACTCGCGAGGGCCCATTTTATAGATCGCGCGGATTGCCCTCTTTTGTAAAATGAAAATTGAATCTACGTCAGCTGCCGATCCCCACAGCAAGACACCATAAGACATAATACTGGAAATAAGCAAAGTATACTAACCTAGCTGTGGCTATATCAGTCAACTGCCTTATTTTTCTTACTGCATATGCAGCTGAACTTAATCTACCTGAAAGAGTTCTAATATGAGCACCCCATTGTAATTTTGAATCTAAAGTAATTCCTAAGAATATAGTTTCCGTTATTGCATCTAGGCTTTTGCCATCAAGTTTTAGATTTAGATCTACTTGAGGTACATTTGGTAATGAGAACCTAATACATTTCGTTTTGTTCGCATTAAGTAAAAGATTATTAGCTGCGAACCATTTTGAAAGTACAGCCAGACTATCGTTAACATGTAATACATCTGTATCTTTCCTGTCTATTTTAAAAATAGTATAGTTCGTATATACGTATATCTACACAATATATTATAGACGCTCCATGTAAAACTGCTCGCAGAACAGATGGCCGATTGGGCCGAAAGGTTCTGTGGCGACCGCGTACTGGAAGACGTAGCGTTGGAAAGCATTCCACAAGGTGGATCGATGAGCTTGTGAAGGCCAGAAATCCGCTGGATGAGGAAAGCACAGAATCGGTCGAAGTGGCGGTGCTTGGGGGAAGCCTATGTCCAGCAGTGGACGTCTTACGGCTGAAATGATGATGTAAAATACTGGTATTCAGGTGCGTCCGGTTAGACCCCAACTTAATTGGGACGCTAGGCAGATTAATTGATACCACTACACACACTTTTTCTCCATTTAACAACAGAGATACATCAATGTATGTAAAGTTTAAACTATGTTCTGTTAAGTACGTTATAATGTGCTTATTTCATCTAATTTGCGAAATTGAACAAACCACTTTCATGACTGTTCATTACGTTAATTTTCACAAAACTACGTAGATAACAAGGTAAGACTGGTCCCTGGAATGTACCCAAAACACATTCTAGGCATGCAAAGGCTAGTCAGACTAAACTTAACAGCAACCTCTCACACTAAATACTAATTAAACAATATTATTAGTGCTAAAAGCATGACGCATCCCACACACGCGAATATATCATTTATATAATAATATACATAGATGTTATATTTGCGTGTAAATTACTACCGCAGTAAGCTATTTGTTTAATATAACATAACAGTATGTAAGCCTAAACATAGTTAAACACATAAAATCGATTAACTATGTCAATACTTGCTAATAGAACATATATCTAGTAGTTTGTAGAATATCAATATTTATTTACATCTCATAATTACGAGAGAAAAACTACTGGTTTTAATGATAATTAACTCAGAATATTCAACGTTTTTGCCGAATATTTACAGTAGTTAGAGAATATTTTAACGGTTAACATGAATATTCATAATAGTAAAGTGAATAAACTAAAATTTTTGATATTAAACTTTTTTAGAAAAACATTACTATTTAAACTGTCAATCGCTCCATGTAAAATACTGGTATTCAGCTGCATCTGGTTAGACTGGAAGCCGACTCCAACATAGTTGGGAAAAGGCTAGGCAGATGATGATAATCCTCACGGTAAATCCCAGGATTCGAAATCTGCGATGGTCAGAAAATCCCGAAACAAAACGAGAGTAAAATCATCAGGATTACGTTTTCATTTTCTGTCTAAAAAAAAAGCAGTGGCACTGCGGGAGTTCCGACCGAAGTGAAAACTTGAACAAGATCGACTTGGTGGAAGAAAAATACTTGTATAGAACATTGGTCCGTAACCTTATCTAAATAAAGAGCACAATCGCGTTTACAAAAAAAAAAACTTCCAAAACCCTTAAAGTAAAAATACTTGCATAGAACATTGATCCGTAACGTAATATAAATAAAGAGCACAATCGCGTTTACAATAATGAGGTGTCGGAAACGGTGTCGCGAGTTCCATTGTTTTTCCCATCTCAAAAATGCCCAACGTGCCTAAAGAAGTTTTCAATTCAAAAATGTACGCTCAACTACGTACTACTATTTATTATTGATAACTTTTAATGGATTCTCACTTAACAATTACTGCCAAGAAATCTTAATCGAAAACCATACCAATATCAGTCAATTAACCAAATCACTGGAAAGGAAACAATACTGTCTCCCCTTTTAGTTAACACGAAAAACCACTTCCACTGTTGGTATAGTGATGTTCCGATGCTTAATCAGATATTTAGTTAACTTAACTATTCTCGCCGAAACTAAAGAGTCCATTGAGAAAGGAAAACTGGTTTTCTAAAGCTTTATTTTAGTCGTGTGAGTCACTTATGTGGGTTTATTTATAGATTTATTCGTAAGTGTTATTTTTAGGTTACAGCCCACTGTCTCTCGAAGAGAGGAGGCCTATGTCCCAGCAGTGGGAATGTTATAGGCTGATTATGTGTACGTATGTGTTATTTTTAGGTATTTGCAAGATTTAATGACATTTTAAGACCTCTTTAGTGACAAGCCCTTTCGACACTTACGTGTAAAATTAAAATAAACTATAGATTAATCAGTACTGTATGTTGACAAATTATACAGTTTAGAGACTACAAATTCTATCAATAACAGTAGGCAATATTAATTATAGTGTCTACGATTAATGGTAAACCGTTAAAGGTTTAAATGTTTTGGTTGAAATAATTATTATGACGAATGCTAAACATTAATCAGGACCGTTACTAACAAAATGTTTTTACTCTAACACGGTTTTATTTTTTACTAATGCATGTTCCAGTAAATTCCTTTGCGCTTTACATATTTGAGGACTTTATGAAACAGAAAAAAAAACAAAGAACAGTATCAGTTAAATACAATAGAACTCTTATTTCATGAATGCAGGGTGTAAATTTCACTCCTCCATAGAAAAGGGAGGGTCTTCGGACCGACGGGTGATGTGTCTGGTGGGCAACTGGCCGACGATTGTTTTTTTATCTTTTTTTTTGTAAGGCCTCTCGAAGTTATTGACCACTAAGGTCGTGGCTGCTTAACCGGATTTTCCTGTGGGTGCCATAAGCTTCTACACTTAGAGCCTCCAGCCAGGAGCTTTTTAAACTTACTCTAAATTAAAATTAAGCGAATGCTCGCTAAGGGCACCCCCTGTGGGGTACGAACCTCGGCTCGGGGCATCGCTGATGGGAGGACAGCAAGAAGGGACAGGCTGGATCAAATTTGGGTTTTCATCATGATTATTATGCGGGGTATTTAAAGCTACGTGCTCAGCTGCAACAACTGCTGGCACCTCGTTTTCGAGCAAGGGTCGGGGGGCCGACGATTGATGTCGGGATATTGTATACAGTCGAACCTGGATAAGCGAGAGTTCAAGGGACCGCGATATATTTTTCGCTTATGGAGATTTCTTAGTAACTCGAGTTTCTAGCTTATAGAGGTACAGCAGCGGCCTTTCTCACTAATAGAGGTTGGGAAAGGTAGAGAGAAAAATATATTATAAGCGGCCAAGTGCGAGTCGTACTCGCCCATGAAGGGTTCCGTAGCAGCAAGTAACATTGAATGAATGGTAAATTGCGGTTTACGATTTATGACGTATTAAAAAAAAACTACTAACTAGATTTCGTTCAAACCAATTTTCGGTGGAAGTTTACATGGTAATGTACATCATATATTTTTTTTAGTTTTATCATTCTGTTATTTTAGAAGTTACAGGGGGGGACACACATTTTACCACTCTGGAAGTGTCTCTCGCGTAAACTATTCAGTTTAGAAAAAAATGATATTAGAAACCTCAATATCATTTTTGAAGACCTATCTATAGATACCCCACACGTATAGGATTGATGAATTTTTTTTTTTTTGTGTTTCAGTTCTAAGTATGGGGAACTCCAAAATTAATTGTTTTTTTTCTATTTTTGTGTAAAAATCTTAATGCGGTTCACAGAATACATCTACTTACCAAGTTTCAACAGCATAACTCTTATAGTTTCGGAAAAAAGTGGCTGTGACATACGGACGGACAGACAGACAGACAGACAGACATGACGAATCTATAAGGGTTCCGTTTTTTGCCATTTGGCAACGGAACCCTAAAAATTATATTTCTATGAAATTTAAGAATGACTCATAAATAGCGACTGTCGCTTATAGAAGTACAGGAGTGGACTGTCTCACTTATAGAGGTTGAGGCTGGTTGGGAAAGGTAGAGAGGAAAAAAAAACAATTTTATTTCCACGAAATTTAAGACTGAGTCATAAATAGCAGATGTTAAATTACACTCGACTGTCGCTTATAGAGGTACAGGCAAGTAGCAGTCTCAATTATAGAGGTCCACGAGTGCAATTATAGAGGTCCACGATTGCAATTAAATTATAGAGGTCCACGATTGCAATTAAATGAAAGAAAATTTAAAACTCATATAAAAAGTACACTTTGTAAACAAGCATATTACAAATTAGAGGATTATATCCAAGATAAGAGTGCTTGGAAACATGCTGGTCCTGCTCCATAGGACAATTTAGAATCAAGACAAAATCAAACTGGTTGCTAATTTAATTGTAAAATTTATTACTTTGTGTTTTAAGTATGACATTGATTTTACATTCTGTGATTACTTCCTTACACACTGACTTATTAATTGTAACATTTTAGGAAAATCGTCTACTTTTACAATGTTTGTAAATATGTGAGAACCATGTATCTATCACAAATTAAATTATCTATCGTTGCTTCATTTTTAATTTTTTTACCTATTGTGGTATAGTAATTTTATTCTAGGTGCATCGTCTTCACATATAATAATTATTTAACAAATGTACGTACATATACAAACAATATTGTAAAACATTTTAAAAGAGTAACGGTGGAGTTTCTTGCCCATTCTTCTCCATACGAAAACTACCTTTTGGAAGGGGCGACTAGAATCAATTTTATTATTTTGTAATTTTTGACGTTCAAAAGTGCCATAAATGGGCCTATTTGAAATAAATGATTTGACTTTGACTTTGCAAAATGACTTTCTCTTATAGAGGTTCCCGTTTCTCACTTATAGAGGTTTTAGTCGGTTAAAATTACGGGACTTGGCAATTACTCTCATTTATAGAGTTTTCTCGCTTACCCAGTTCTCACTTACCCAGGTTTGACTGTATATACAAGTCGCGATGTATGCTTGCGCGATGTAGGATTTTGCGTGACGTCAGTGTGATGCGTAGTTCACATGTGGCAATTTTAGTGCCACAACAATATTTTTAAAATCATCATTGTTTCAAGACATAAATGAACGGCTGAACATCACACAGATAAAATCCGAAATGTTTTCGTTGTGTGGCTAAAACCAAATTGTAAAATAGGCTAAATGTTTTGGAAATAAATAAATAGTTATTACAGGAGTATGTAAGGAGCTTAGCAGGTGGTATTCTATAATTTCTGCTTACCTCCGTTGGAAGAAGGCGTGAGTTTATGTATGTAATACAAGTTTTAGTCAATTCATAAAATATACTATAACTTAACAACTTCTGATCCCTTCAACCCGATATGGACACCTTTATATTCCCAGAGGTAATACTTAAATCTTCCACGTTCCAAAGCAAAATAATTCCAAGAACCCGTCTTAGTTCGCAACTACCGCTAACAGGTAGGTAGGTACAAGAGACTACCACAACAACTTAACTAAATCGTAAATAGGCCAATCAATATACTAAATTCCCTTTGATGGTCCGTAAAACCCTAGAAAGTTGGCGAGTAATAGAGTTTTCACGTCGTTGCCAGCTGCCCGAGTGCCAATCAAATTAGGAACGATTATCGAACGCTGCCGATCAGGACTCGTTTGAACGATCGCTACAGAAGCTAATCTACGGCTTAAATTCTTTTACTCAATCGCTACAGGGATTTCGAGTAATCTCTTTTCATAATTTAAGGATAAATTCCATTGAATATTATCAGGAAATTGATTTTGCAACCGAGCTTTGTCGTGGTTTGAGTGGAAGAATTGGGTCGTTCCGTGGTGTGGAATATTCTCATTTTCTATAATCTGTTTCTTTGTAAATCCCTACCTCATCTTTCTCACAAGCGTATTAAGTATATTTTTCATGAACATCAACACAACGCTGAGCCACTTTCCCAATATGTAGCAAATGGTTTTGAAATTCTATAAATATCTCCTTAAATGCCAGTGATCTTGAGTGGTTAGCTTGTGTGTTCTGTGCTGAGCTCACGCAACGCGTCGTACGTCCAGCCAGTAATAGGGCTTGCCCATCAAGGAGCGCTGTCCCAAATTAGACGCATTATTAATTTAATATACATAAAGCAAAAGTTATTTAAAGGCAGAGCAGTGGTGGCCCAGTGGTAACGACCGCGACTTACGAGTTGTACGTCGTAGGTTCGAACCCAGACAAGCGCTTTACTTTGTGTAAATTATTTCATCACCACTGCTCTCAAAACGGTGAAGGAAAACATCGTGAGGAAACCGGCATGTCCTAGAACCGAAAATTCGAAGACATGTGACATCTACCAACCCGCACTGGGCCCGCGTGGTGGATTACGGCCCACTCCCTCTCACTGAGAGGAGGCCTGTGTCCCAGCAGTGGGAACATTATAGGCTGATGATGAAAGCAAAAGGTATTTTAATAAAACTTGTATATTAAAAATAAATAATTAAATTATCTTTAAAATGGTGAAGGTTTCAGAAAAATACGCTGGATAGTTTTTGCGTGATTCTCAGTTTTTTTTCCGCGTTAGACATAACTTTAGAAATTAATTACACTATGTAATACAAACATAATCTAAAATATTCACATATTAAATAATTTAAAAAATGCTCTAGCCGTTTATTTTCACCTTAAACAAACATGCAAGCTCTTCCTCATTGTAAAAAGAAATGCAAATTCTTAATGAGACCCTTCTCATAAACTAGGAACATTTTACTTAGCTCGACAGCATCCATGGCTATTTTTTCAACATAATCTAATAGCTTTTCCGAGTTCGTATCGGTGATTAGTTCCAATTATTGGCATTCAACGCACATGCGGCTCGCCATTTCAGTAATTGCCTTTATTTCTTCAGTGGATCCTGCTCTTACCACGCGTTTAGCTGAATTGTTTTCTTTTTTCGAAGGATTACAAAGGGAATTGCATTTAGGTGTACAAATTAGATTTTAAATTAGGGTTTGGTTTTCTTTTTATTTATTGGCCTCTGTGAGAGCTGGACCAAGATATACCTATCTATGGATTTCTACTACATTTATGTTTAACTCAAAAGTATACATTTATTTTAGAATAAAAATCAACTGATTCGAAAGAAAACCTGAAATACTCCAATCTTTCCACAAAAAATAATTAAAGTTTCTTCTAGAGCTCCAATCCTAAAAAGAATCCAAGTCTCAATAAAAAAAAGAAATTTAGTGTCACGAAAAACCAACTCTTGTAATAAAATGAAAACTTGTGACGATTCTATTTCAAATCCTTATTTTTATTAAAACGCTGGCGACTTGTAAAATCTTCCAACTAACATATTACTAAGATGAGCTGTACCATCTTCAGTATCGTAAAACGTACGCGACAACGAGC
Organism: Agrochola lychnidis; assembly: GCA_963680765.1. NCBI lineage: Eukaryota > Metazoa > Arthropoda > Insecta > Lepidoptera > Noctuidae > Agrochola > Agrochola lychnidis. The sequence continues at coordinate 14,179,067 of OY796864.1, forward strand.
GACCAAGATCATTTTCAAGTTTATATTTAGTCTCTTCAAAGTTTGGTTTTCATATAAAACGTGTTGGTGAAAAGTAGGTACCTACTAGTATTTGTGAAATTACTTTGATCATTCTAAGAGCCAACGAAAATCTTGGTTGTCTTCTTTATCTCTAAGTTATTCTTATTTGGAAATTTGGACTCTGCACGGAATTGTGAACTATATATTACAGGATGACGATAAAGAACTCCTAATAACGTTGATGCGCTAACTAAATCGTTTGTGAAAACTTGATTCCTGAAAAAGGCCGGAAAAACAGTGTAACAAAGCAGAAATACCTATCACTAAACCTGAAACATGAAATTTCGTTGAAATTTCCCCCTTGGAATAAAGCAGATAATGTTGCCTAGACAGTAAATCAAGATGAAATATTCTGATACAAACAAACAAATTAAATTATATAAATTACCACGACGTGGTGGCAGTGCCAAGTAGTGAGGAACTTAAAGCAATAGGTCATGGTCGAAGCTCCGGGGTCCTTCGAAAATCAGGTCAAGAAAATTTTATCGCTCACTGTCATTAGCAGATTAAGGTTATCAAAGATTTTTAAGAAGATCATTAAGATTTGGGTCAACGCCGGATTTTGAAGATCAAAGGAAGCATTATTGGAAAACCATGAAAATTTTAATGGATGTCAATAAGATTAAACAGAGATTTACACAATTTAGAAAACGAACAGTCTGGATAATTTTAATTACTTCTGTAGACGGTTTTAAGTTTAAATTCAAAAAACATTGTGTAGATTTGATTTGTGTCTGTGTTAGCACAAATCTATCACATTACAATTAATGTACTGGCAAAATTCAGAATTTTAATAATAAAATTCCGAATGTGAAGTGTAGCACCACATAACAAATTAACTTAGGCGGGTATTATCCCTCCGGACTCAGGGGTTATTTAAATGACTTCCCCATTGCAACCAAACTCCATGTCGATGGCAAAAAAAAACAATTTCGCGACGCAAACTTTACACCACCCGTTTTGTTCCTTCAAAATATTCAAATAGGATATGAAAGCCCGTAATGGTTGGTTAGATCGGAGATGTATCCGCTCTCGGGGACATTAATTTATGTAAAGTATTAGATTACTTACCACAGCCAACTCAATATCTAAAACGTGATCCCACTGTTGATTCAAATTGGCAACGACTCTGTTGTATGTAACTTGAGTAAATAAACGGCTTGGAACTCGTTATTAATGGAAAATAAACATTGTTGTTTTCAACAAATATAAAACTCTTTCTGTCTAGCTAAAACTCAATTTTAATTGCATATATTTCGACTTTTCAAAGGAAAATAGTGCTTCAACTGCTTTTAATTATACTCTAAAAACAAAGGACGATATAAACTAAGTCTCTAAACGCAGCAACTCTAATAGGATAACTTGAAAGTATTCAGACACATTGCAAAATTATGCCTCAATTCAGGTAACTAATCGCGCAGAAAATAATCATTATAGAGAATATCAGATACACATGGATGCGATTGCCTTCTGACCTACGCAACCCACCGAAAACAAGATTATCAATGCTATCCGAGTACGTATAGATATTGCTTATTCTACTGATATTATCTGAAGAGAAGAAATTTCGCTTATTGATGAGCAAGCAACACACGGACAAGTATAAATAATTATAAATGAGTCATCTGTGAGTATGAACGAAAGTGTATCAACAAAATTTCTTTGGTTAGAAGAAATTGTAGCCATATATATATATTGTAACTATTCTTGTTTTACGACAAAACTGTGGTTTTAGTAAAACTGAACACGATAACAATACAGAACATCCTAACACAGTAACATACACTTAAGAAGAAAACTTTGTTCGAAACGATCTTTTATCTTGGCTCAAATAGTTTCCTTGTCTGTTCTTGTTACTATTTCACTTGAAACTTTAAGAACAAGCTCATTTATTTGTGAGGGTAGACAAATGTTTTGTGAGATAAACAAATAAACGGTGGCATGAGATTTATGGACCGCAAAACATCAGAAACTCATCAGTATAAAAATCTGGCGACTGAACGTTTTTCTATAACAACGTTGCTTTACTCAACGGTTCTCTCATATCCACAAAATATGATAAAACACGTCTCACAAACTCATGCATGAGCTAGCATCATTGAGAACACTGACACGGTCTGAAACTGTAAACAACATGAGATAACGTTACCTTTTTTAATGAAGAATCAGCTTCTGCAGCCGACCAGCGTTCAGATGTAAGCTGACACTTGTACTAATAACACTTGCAACACAATTTATTGTACGATATCACTGTCTCTAACAGATTGTTAATTCAACGAATGTTTTTGTACCACCACTAGGGACACAAGGTGCCCCTGCGATCGCTCGGGGGTGACTGTTAGTGTCACTCAGACCTACGGGTTCACCCCGATGACGTCATCCTAGACCAATAGGGTGAGATTTCACACGCATGCGCGCAGTTACAGCCGCCGCGGCGCCTCTACTGCTTCCGAAAACGAACACGCCGCGCAGCGGTGCACATTGTATACATTGCTGCTTCAGTTGTTAGCGCTTGTGTGGCTCGAGCAACGTGAGCGTCAGTGGATATTCGTGCGCGCGTTTTTGCCAATTCCGATGTTTACGATCATAGTGAAGTGTGCTTCTGGGGGTGACAGCTTTGAGAGCACCCCCCGATGGGCTTTTCAAAGGACCAGCGTCACCATTCTTTTTGTAACTGCCTGTGGCATATACCGCGCGTTTGGAATAATTGAGACGCTCGGTGTATGATTTAATTTGCCCTTTCGCGGGGCCAAATGTTTTACCGTAAGGGGAGAAATATTTGTATACTTGTAAAAAATATTTACCAACAGAAAAGGGGTACGTCCCTTGGCGGACCAAGAGCTAAATATTAATTACTATATTTCATTTTGCATCATTAGTTAAGGGACAAATTTAATTGGGGACATGTATGACTAAAAGATAAAATGAAATAGGTATGTATATTTTGCCGTCTATCCTTCACAACTTCATTTTTAAACAAAAAATATATTTTTACTTAGAGTATTGAGGAATTTGGAAAACACACACAGTTTTGACTCCTGAAATACAGGTCTAACCTAGCTCTGGAGCCAGGGTTTAAAAATTTTCTGTAACCTTTTTCTGGCAATAAAGAATTTATTTATGTATTATTTATTTACTATTCTTTCTTTTTCCTAACTATTTGTCATTAATTATTTAATAATCTATTAATAACTATTAACATTTTTTATAAAAAAAAACACAGTTATAAACACAAAGTTGTATTCTGTACCTATTGTTACATATTAATAGCGTCTTAAAACTTAGACAAAAGATAAAAGAAAAGAGATTAAGGAAGAACGCAAACAAACGTAAGAAGTCGGTGAGAATAGAACAATATAAGACGTTCTTTTTTTTTTTGCCCTGGAGGCCTTATTTAAAGGGCATCCGCAGGATACCCGGTTAAGCAGGCGACAACCTCCTGGGTTGACCAGCGGGGTCTCAATCAGAAAACAACCACATAATATGTTGAAAACTATGCATGTACTCATTTCCGTATTTCTCCAACTTCGAAACATACGCAACATTACCCCCAAACTTCCACTCGAAAAAACTATTACCCTCAATCGAAATAACAAGTAACACCTAATTTCACAATCTAAATCGTATCGCGTCATACGTTGATCGATAAGTGGCAATCGAATAGCCATCTCGAGCGATTTTTCATACTCGATCACTCGTACAGGGCGGTGTTTAATTCGCCATCCGTCTTGTAGCTTGTAGCAACAGATTTCCCTTCAATCCTAGCTGATTGTAATCTCTTTGTGATTGGCTGGAGTGAGAGTGATGTATTTTTTCGTGTTGTTGATTTTATTTGGGAAGGTGTTGTAGAAGTATTTGATTAAGAGTTTTAGTTCACTTTTGTTAAAGTTAGGTTATAAAGACGCCCAAAAACCCTAAATTAACATAAGCTGGTGTATAATATAACTAAATATTAGGCATCCTTAATATTTTCTAGAACTCTTAAAAGTCAAGTAATTTAATTCTAATCACGAGTTTTATTCAGTTATCATCATTATAAATTCTAAATTATAGGATTTTTTTTTTTTGTTAAAAATGTTGTTGGTAACAAGTCGCATTGCTACCATTAATAATGTATCTATATTAAAACAAAATATTAGGTATCTTTAAGATTTTCAAAAGTATTATTTTATGTTCTATAATTTTTTATTCTAATAAAAGAATTCGTTTTTATTTTGTTATTAAGAAAGTCGCATTGATACCATTAGCCATGTATACGAGTAAATATCGTTCACCTACAGCACACACACAATGTCACAAGTCGTATCATAGTAAAAACATGCACTCATTTACATGATTTAGCAGCAAAATTTACCTATATACATACATACAACGTCCTACAATTCAATATCTACAAGGCAGAATAGCAACAAACGAACCAAAATTTACGTAGAAAACTTTTTAAAACTAACTTCGAGCTCGTTGGAAAAGCAAATCCTAGTACGAGAACTAACTTTTGTGCTAAAACTAGATTACATGTACAGTCGAACACGAATTAGAACTTAGGAGTGTGCAGTAAGTCCAAAATTTCGAGAAAGTACGTAGGTAAATAACATTTTTGCCTACGTGATTTCGGAAAAGACCAGCCACTTTTTACCAGTGACTGCTTACGGGTAAGGGCCCTATCACACTGGCGATTTGCAAGTGAGTTATCAACGAGGCGATTGTTCAACGCGCTCGCTGCGTGTGCATAGCGAGCACGCCACGTTTGCGCAACGTGGTCGCCGCGCTAGCGTAACTAAGGCTACGAACACGAAGTCAGCGGGCACAGGGTGGAGGCGGCTGCGGCGAGGGAAGCGGCGCGTTTCAATCCATAGATTTATATGGAACTGGCTTCGAAGGCAGCGGCGCGGGGAGCGAGCGGTTCCATATAAAACTATGCGTTGCCGCGCCGCTGCCGCCGCCGCCCCGCTGCTCGCTGACTTCGAGACCGATGTCTAAAGCGATTGACGTGAGTGTGCAAGAGAGAGCAAGACAAGAGAGTGTACAATATTGTAAAAACACGTATAGACGTCGCGGTTAGCTCGCTTCGCATCCGCGGAGAGAACGTTCACAGATCGCCTCGCTAGAAACACGCTGGCAAATCGTCAGTGTGATAGATAACGCTCTAAGGCCGCGGACTCGAAGTCAGCGGGCAGTGAGGCGACGGCGGCAGCGGCGCGACACCGGTGCGTTCAAATGCATAGATTTATATGGAACTGGCCTCTAAGGCAGCGGCGTGGGGAGCGAGCGGTTCCATATAAAACTATGCGTTGCCGCGCCACCACCGCCGCCGCTCCGCTGCCCGCTGACTTCAAGACCGAGGCCTTATTATAGATTATCTTGAAAAGTGGAAATTGCACTCTATTGTCTTCGACAACAGTTTTCACTTTTCTGCTAAGGTATATCATACTACCGACTACGATCACTCATCTGTGTTCGTGTTTACCAAGTGGACATATTTGGAATGAGTTTTACATCATCCATATCAGCAGAAGGACTCTGCTGGACCTATGTCTATGTATGGAGAAGCCTATACTTCTCCAATCGCACGACATTTAATTTTGTTCCTGACTAGCTTCTCCCCGCGACTTTACTCACGTTGAATGAAGTCGTAAGACACCACAATATACTACAATAACAGCCACATTTTTATAAAACTTCCCTGTATACTACGTACGTTTGTAGTTTTATTCTCAGCAGCCATACAAAGAGTCAGGATTGGTGACGCGGGAGCAAGCGACGTACAGTTGTCCATGTGAGAAGCAGCTTGTCCTGAGGTCGACATCCGCAGCCTTCAATTTCTGCCCCTGTGACTTGCTGATAAACATCGCAAAACATACGCTCACAGGGAACTGCACGCGCTTAAACTGGAAGGAGTAATTGTGGGGAATTGGTGGTAGACACGGTATAACACTGGCTCGCCAATGCCATAACCTGTTAGAAATTCCGACTCGATGACGTTTCTCTGCAAAGATACGACTTTCAGCCGGGTTCCGTTACAAAGCTTCGGCGGAGTTATGTTTCCGAAGGAGCATAATCGGGACACCGGTCTTATTATTCCTGATTAACTTAAGTTTACCAATGTCTGTTGTTTAAACTGCCCGGTGGTCGCCTCATACAGGGCAAAGTACTTCGGTCACCCGTGAGATTGTCGGTAACAACAAGGAGTTGCTGGCCTTCCTTGAGGAGCTGGAGTGGATCGAATAATCAATTTTCCCACGCGTACGCAAAATACCAATAGACACCAGCACGTATTACCTATTACCTGTTGTTTATATAATATATAATAATCATTTTATTTCGGAATAATCCATAATTTATTAGTATGTTAGTACGAGTAAACTTGCAGGTTGGACAAATAATGGACGAGCGGGCAATCTTTCCCCGCAATGACATTCAGGAGACTGTTGGAGCTGCCCCGGACCCTCTGCAGCAGCGACGCGGCACGCTTACTTCTGATCGCCGCGAATCCATCAGTGTGCGCATCAGCAAACATTCCCAACGCACTGCAGAAGCATGGCAGCCCCAACAGCATCCTGAATGCATTGTTGTATTGGACTCGAAGAACATTGATGGCTTTCTGCGTACAACTTGTCCAGAGACTGCACGTGTAAAATGTCTGACAATATGCTTTAAAAAGCGTCAATTTGACTTCACACGTGCAATGACCAAACCTTCTTTAATACCTTATTAAAGATTGAAATACACACGAAAGTGTTACAGTTAACGAGTCTTTGTAAACAGTAAAAAAACATCTATTTTATGTCTTCTCTTTCTCCTTGCAAAGTAAGCTCTCTCAAGGAAAGGAACCTTATTTTTCATCCCGCCGTTTTTAGGCCAAGGTAACATCAACACAGGTCGTACGTTTAAACTGAGCTCAGTCTCACCGTTTGAAATGTGACATACATCGTTATGTCTAGAATTGGATAATATCATCACCAAATATTATTTTTTTACTAAAGTTTTTGACTATTTGTTATATCGGAGAGACATTAAGTTATTCAATATCGACTCAATGCATCACGCTTTTGACTGTAAAACCATACGACCTGCCAAGTTTCGGAACAATATCCTGTACCTTTCATGAGCAACCTATCCAAACTGCCTTTTGCAGATCAGATTTGAACGTAGAACATCCGAACCCACGTCAGTTGCATTTGCCAACATGATCGATTTGACTGCCCTAGGCAGCAACCGTTCGCAAAGCGTTCAACGAAATTTATTTGTTTTGCATTTTTCTAGTGGTCCCCAGTGTGACTGTACGAGAATTACCCTAGGCTGATAAAATTTTCGTTTTTCCTAATTATGCTAATATTAGTGTTTAAGTCGGTTCCCCCCTTAGGGGGAAGGCCGCACCCCACCCCGTACGGCCCTGTAGAGCTCGTCTCCGGACTGGACACTCTCCCACCGATATGTGTAAGAAGAAATGAATTCTCAAATAAGAAGTCCGATACCTTGTCCTATTAATAAGGCAAGTAAAGGATTGAATGAGATTGTAATAAGACAAGAATTCATCGTTGTGAAATGCATTGGATGTGGTTTTAGAAATCTAATAAATAATAGAGGGATGCAAAGTATATCATTATATAAACTTGTGAGTAACCTTTACGTTAGCGTAACAGGTATTTGGTCAGTCATTACTCGCACGATACCTCACATCTGCACTCGGAGTACTTAGAGCAACACTTCCATAAGTGACGCATTGCGTCAGCATCACGCTCTTTTGGAGACATGGTCCCTAGCAGTTCTTTCGAACTGATAACGTGACGAAGCGGCTTTCCCTGCGGCAACCGTGTGACCGGCCTTGTCTAACAACGGAGCGGCTAGTTCCAGCGACATTCGTCGGCATCATGCTCTTTAGGAGACATGGTCCCTATCAGTCCTTGGACTGAATATAAGATAGATGTGGTCACCCAAACCCCTGGAAGGTCACCCTTTGCACAACAAGCATATCTGCAAGACACGTGTTCATGTCAGTCTGACCGAATTATTGGTCTGAGATAAAGAATACAACATTCAAGAATTACTAGTTAATAGAGTTGAGAATTGAAACTCAAGAATTATTATTTATTTAGAGTTTTGGATAATCTCTCTTAAAGTCCTTTTAATTGGTCTGAGGTAAAGAATACCGAATTCAAGATTTAGGTTCTAGATAATAGAGTAGAGAATCATAATTCTAGAATCATGAATTAATAGAGTTGTGGATCAACTCTCCTGAAGGTATATAGACAGTCCCAAAGCGCCCTCCCTTCACCACTTCCTAGTGTTTGAGCTGGGGAGAAGAAGTGGCGCAACAAACTCCCCAGCAACACGTCTCTGTCTGTTTAATTACAAGAGCTGAACAAATATATTACCAGCCAAGGATAATTATTATAATGAAAGACTCACCCAGTCGCACCAACACACATACACACGCACATATTACATTAAGTACTAAATTAGTCTAATCTGGGCTTTCACCCAACTATATTTAACTTAATAACTAAAACTTGTTGTCTTGCGACAGCCCACTCGGACATGGCCTCTTGGCATTCACCAAGTCTCCTAACTTAACTAGCCTAGATTCGGACGTCCGTCTCCTATCGTGGTCTAAAACCAAGTGCCCTGACTTTATTTCTCCGTCTCGTAAATTCCTAAAAACCCCACGTTTGGCCCATCTTCCCACACTTTTGCAGAATAGTTTTATGGCCTTTTTTGTACAATTTCTCAATTGTTTCAAAAGGGTCCATTTGAATTGCCGGACGCCAACTTAATCGTTACCAGATGCTGACACTGGTATTGTGAGTCGAGATTAGAAATTGGATATTTTGCTATTTCTTTAGAATTCGGTGAAATTATTACATTCGACCTTTTCGTTCTTTGTTTCCCATTAAATAGAGAATTTATGTGTTTCTAAGTTGACTTGAACCATGTGCTGGTTTTAAAATAATTATAATATTTTGTTATTAAAATAGGAGCAAATGACAGACAGTCACATTCCCCCCTCTGAAAATCAGACGCGTGACGCAGTACAGCAGATGAGCTTTCACAATATGATAAGCTCTGCCTTTCCATGAAAGCGTTATAGACCTATCTGCTATGTTCAACTAATCAAATTATTATTATTATTCTAGTTGGAACGTGAATCCAATAAGATTGCAATACGATGTAAGGTCTGCTAGAATTTAATACTGTTTCGCAGAAGCATCTTCAATCAATACACATATAATTTTTCTATAATATTTGAACTATTATTCTTCTTGCAAATACTCTTTTCATGATAAACACATGAACATTATCGCGCCTCAGTTGCGTTCAGAAAACCTGTGCATGCTTATAATGTTGTTTTACATACCAGGGTCCCTTTTAAGAGTATTTGTGTTATCGTCGCACACTACCTACAGTGCTCCCTCGTTCTAAACTCAGCTAATCGCAGTTGCCGGTGGACAGAGGCCTTTCATTATGCGCCTCGATGCTGAGTCAGCTTAAGTCAGCTGTCCGCAGTCGTATCCAGGAATAGCTGAAATAGTCCGCACATGAACATATTAGATTGTATTCCAATTGGTCGCCCCCCTCTGATTCTAAGAGGTTAGAGTCGTTTTGAAATCTAATAAGAGTTGGAAAGTTATACTGATTAGAAAATATAGGCATCCTAGATTGTCCAAACAATTGTTGTCTTATTAGCATACAATGCTGTAAGATGTTATGTGGATAGTTAACAAACTATCACCTCAGATTAGAAACATGTTGAAAAGAACATTCTCTGGAATATTTGAGCTGATAACTAACTATGCTAGCCCTAAAACAAATTAATAATAATAAGTGAGATAACAAAAATCATACGGCGTAGTAACAGGTAACTGAAGTGTCTAATAAAAGTGAAACTTAGCTTTGTAACAGGAGCCACGTTACTGCTGCTGCTGTTGCAGTCAGCCGGTGTCAGTTGATTTTAAGGAAACCTTTTAGGTAACGCAGCGAAGTCGCAGCCAAGTGGAGACTTAAATATCCTGGAATTTTAAATATGGCCACACGAGTATCTGTTCATTTGTATAACATACGCCGCCGACTGAAAAGTTGGAAAGATTAATGTTTACTTCTAATGGCGATAGTAATTATAAAATAGGGGGTGTTTTATAAATAAGCTCACTCCACAAACATATGTAAATCTCAAACACACAAACACATTTCATATTCACAAACTGTCAGATAAAAACTCACGTTTGCAGGGAGTCGAACCCGTTATTACAGTAGCACAAGAACCAAAGCAACAATCATACCATAACCTACTTAAAAATACGTCCGTGCATCTGGGAATTGAACCCATTATCAGTAGCATCGGAACCAATGCCGTACATGAACTATTTGTGCGGGAATTGAACCCACTACCAGCAGTTGAAAAATTCAACTTCCATAATCAAACTGTAACTTAATTAAACATAAGTTGTTGTAATGTTAAATACTCTCGCCGTTTCTAATAATTAATAGGACCATAAAATTACGTTGTGTTATTTTTGTAGTAACCTATAAGTTCTTTCTCGTTGTACTGAAGTGAATCAGTACATTTAATGACGAGAATCCTGGTCACGCTGCACCACATGTGACTGTACGAGAATTACCCTAGGCTGATAAAATTTTCGTTTTTCCTAATTATGCTAATATTAGTGTTTAAGTCGGTTCCCCCCTTAGGGGGAAGGCCGCACCCCACCCCGTACGGCCCTGTAGAGCTCGTCTCCGGACTGGACACTCTCCCACCGATATGTGTAAGAAGAAATGAATTCTCAAATAAGAAGTCCGATACCTTGTCCTATTAATAAGGCAAGTAAAGGATTGAATGAGATTGTAATAAGACAAGAATTCATCGTTGTGAAATGCATTGGATGTGGTTTTAGAAATCTAATAAATAATAGAGGGATGCAAAGTATATCATTATATAAACTTGTGAGTAACCTTTACGTTAGCGTAACAGGTATTTGGTCAGTCATTACTCGCACGATACCTCACATCTGCACTCGGAGTACTTAGAGCAACACTTCCATAAGTGACGCATTGCGTCAGCATCACGCTCTTTTGGAGACATGGTCCCTAGCAGTTCTTTCGAACTGATAACGTGACGAAGCGGCTTTCCCTGCGGCAACCGTGTGACCGGCCTTGTCTAACAACGGAGCGGCTAGTTCCAGCGACATTCGTCGGCATCATGCTCTTTAGGAGACATGGTCCCTATCAGTCCTTGGACTGAATATAAGATAGATGTGGTCACCCAAACCCCTGGAAGGTCACCCTTTGCACAACAAGCATATCTGCAAGACACGTGTTCATGTCAGTCTGACCGAATTATTGGTCTGAGATAAAGAATACAACATTCAAGAATTACTAGTTAATAGAGTTGAGAATTGAAACTCAAGAATTATTATTTATTTAGAGTTTTGGATAATCTCTCTTAAAGTCCTTTTAATTGGTCTGAGGTAAAGAATACCGAATTCAAGATTTAGGTTCTAGATAATAGAGTAGAGAATCATAATTCTAGAATCATGAATTAATAGAGTTGTGGATCAACTCTCCTGAAGGTATATAGACAGTCCCAAAGCGCCCTCCCTTCACCACTTCCTAGTGTTTGAGCTGGGGAGAAGAAGTGGCGCAACAAACTCCCCAGCAACACGTCTCTGTCTGTTTAATTACAAGAGCTGAACAAATATATTACCAGCCAAGGATAATTATTATAATGAAAGACTCACCCAGTCGCACCAACACACATACACACGCACATATTACATTAAGTACTAAATTAGTCTAATCTGGGCTTTCACCCAACTATATTTAACTTAATAACTAAAACTTGTTGTCTTGCGACAGCCCACTCGGACATGGCCTCTTGGCATTCACCAAGTCTCCTAACTTAACTAGCCTAGATTCGGACGTCCGTCTCCTATCGTGGTCTAAAACCAAGTGCCCTGACTTTATTTCTCCGTCTCGTAAATTCCTAAAAACCCCACGTTTGGCCCATCTTCCCACACTTTTGCAGAATAGTTTTATGGCCTTTTTTGTACAATTTCTCAATTGTTTCAAAAGGGTCCATTTGAATTGCCGGACGCCAACTTAATCGTTACCAGATGCTGACACTGGTATTGTGAGTCGAGATTAGAAATTGGATATTTTGCTATTTCTTTAGAATTCGGTGAAATTATTACATTCGACCTTTTCGTTCTTTGTTTCCCATTAAATAGAGAATTTATGTGTTTCTAAGTTGACTTGAACCATGTGCTGGTTTTAAAATAATTATAATATTTTGTTATTAAAATAGGAGCAAATGACAGACAGTCACACCAGCCATACTGCTGAGCATGAGATCTTGGGTTCGATTCCCGGGTCGGACAAAGTGTTATTGGGTTTTTCTATCTGAAATTTCTCAGTAGCAGTCCGGAGTCTGGAGTTGTATCCGGTTGATAGCAATAGACTCACCCCTTATTACCTGGAACTTGAACATAACTGGCGAAATGTGGGTGTACTATAAGTACACCTCTGCCTAGCCCTTCGGGGAATACAGGTGTGATATTATGATGTGTTTCAGGCCCAGTTGAAAACCAGCGTCAGGCACTAGTTGTCTGGCATTTTTGCTGAACTGGGCCTATTTGGCGCAGCCACGAGGCACACTAACTTTCATGTTAAATTATTACTTTACACACTGTTTTTTGTTTCCTTTTTTATTTCCATCTTTTACTTGTGTTATAATTATGTTGTGTTGTGTGCCTTTTTGTCTGTGCTAAATAAATGTATTTTCTTTCTTTCTTTCTTTCTTTCTTTCTTTCTTTCTTTCTTTCTTTCTTTCTTTCTTTCTTTCTTTCTTTCTTTCTTTCTTTCTTTCTTTCTTATGTGTTATTTTCCATCGTTTACAAATTCAATTTATTTACCGGTTTAGTTTAAGCACATTTTTCTTTAATTAACAGATCGAATTCCTGTTTAATCGGCCTTAATTTATTGGCACATTCCATTAAGTCGCACGCAACTGTAATTACATTGACGTTTTGATACCTTATTATCGTCCAAGTAAACATGAGGTGTCTCAATAACTGTCTTTAGAACTTGTGATTTCTCTCATAAGTATAAGATGTCGATGAAATAAGTGATCGTTCTTAGTACAAGAAATTATTTGAACGCGAGCCACAATGTTCACACATTTTTAATAAAGTACCTGGGCGACCGAGCTCTGCTCTGGTGAAAATAGAGAAAGCTCATTTAATAGTATAGGAAAGTTCATACTAATCCATGTATAGTACCTACTTATTCCATACTGCCATGATAGTAGGTACTTACTAATTCCATGGCGCCATATCATTATTCTAATGTCATTATTCAATATCTTGTTCTAAACTTTGAGCGACCGACCTGTGATCAGTCGAAAATACGGAGAAAACTAATTTTTCCAGATACTCAACCTAGCTAGACGATTTTTTGCTCCAGTAAACCCCTATATTGCAACTTTCATCGAAATCGTCAGAGCCGATTTCGAGAACAGATATATATACTAATATAAACAAATATTGCTCGTTTAATAATATAGGATTTCCCTCTATCGCAATTTAGTGGTAACATAATATTCAAAATTCTGAAATATTTCGCACTGCCAAATCTGAATCTAATGTCAAGCATGTATTATGAAAACCTATTTTTACTAGAAAATATGCGACCATAATATCCTAAGAATATTACAGAAAAATACGACAAGCAGAACGTGCCAAGCTGAACAAGAAATACAGCAGGAATACGACTTGAACACATTACAAACAGCCTCTTTGCACAATAAAACATCACAATACATTCTCGATTAAGAAAATCCGTTTTGCAAACAAAAGGCTTAATCCACGTTAGCACTCACATACGTTTTTCTAGAGCTTACATCTCAGTCTTCAAACATAAGAAGCTCGTTACCGGTAATGTTGGTGGCTCGAGGTTTTCCGAGGATGCCCGATGAAGCCCGAGCTTGATTTATCGTCAAGATAGCTGACGTCGCCTTCATAACTCACACGAGTCGAGCACTTGGCAAAAACTCGACGAGACGCGCCGATAAGTAAGACGTAATTGTTGTGACTTTAATATTATCGTGTTACTTCGTGTTAGCGTTCAAGAAATTAGATTTTGTTTTTAGATTTTTACCGAAAAATGTGGTCGACCGCTGAGTCATTTGATGGGAAGATTGAGACGGTTCACTGGTTTATGGCTATGTGTCAAATGAGATTATGATTGTCATGTGTTTTTCAGGAAGTCGACTGAAGTTTACCGAAGAGTGAAGACCACCTTGAATATAGCACTTCGAAATTTCTTCCACAATCAATTCATACAATAAGGCGAATACGGAATGATAAATAAATACCTACAAAACGATTGATTCTAGCTACGAAGTTTACTTTGTGTTTATCAAAAAAAAGTCAATAGAAAACCACTAAATTAACAAGCAGATCAATAAACATTCATGATGTCACCTAAACAAGAGGTCATGCAGCAGTTATATGTTAAATTAAAACCGAACCCATTTAAAAAAAAACAGTGGCACTCCGGGAGTGCCGACAGATGTGAAAACTGAACAATTTAAAAAAATACTTCCAAAAACTTTAAGTAAAAATACTTGCATAGAACATTGATCCGTAACTTAATATAAATAAAGAGCACAATCGCGTTTACAAAAATGAGGTGTCGGTAACGGTGTCGCGAGTTCAATTGTTTTTTCCCATCTCAAAAATGCCCAACGCGCCTAAAGAAGTTTTCACTTCAAAAAATTATACAATACGTTTCAAAACAGTAATTAATGCCTACAACAAAACAACCTTCCATGACAACAGTACAATGATCAATTAAATTAAAACCGAGCTCATTTAACAATTTTAACACGACACGTTTCAATACAGCCATTAATACCTAGAACAGCACAGACGGCCTTCCATCACGACAGTACACTGATCAATTAAGCCATTACTGACCACACAATAAAATAATCCACCTGTAGAACATACAATACGTGCTATTGTTACAATACAAATTAATCAACAATCAAATACAAAAATAAAAAAAAGGTACAAACGACATCGCTAGGGGTGTCGATTGAGTCCGTTCGAGGGTGCTAATCCCGCCCGACAGGTAAGCTACGCTAATTTATCATCCCTAAACAATAGGGCTGAGTACATACCCTCTATGTAACGAACGTAGAGGGTTCTATAAACAAAGAGTGAATTATTACTCTATTACGCAAACGAGACTGTGTAACCCTATAGTGTTGTCTAAATATTATAAAGAGGTAAAATTTGTTTGTTTGTTCGTAAGTTTGTATGTAGGGGGTAATCTCTGGAACTGCTAGTCGCATTTGAAAAAAATCTTTTTGCATTTCATAGCCCAATAGGCCTGTCTCCAAAATTTGTTTTTTGTCAAAAAATATTGGACACGTATTTTTCTTTTTTGACGTAATCAAAAGATTATGCCGATACATTGAGTTAAAATGTCCATGATGTCACGCCTTGCTAGATTTTATACTGAATTATGACGTAGCGACCCCCACTCCCCAACTTTAATGTGTGTTATCTAAGTAATTTTTTATTAATATGATAAAGCAAAAAATACGTGTCAAATATTTTTTTATTATCTGAAAGACGGATTAAATAGAATTTCTTTTTTTTTACCTAGGCATCATCCCTATTCTTGAGGAAGGTTATAGGCTCGCAGACGAATTCACGGGCAGAAGCTAGTGTAAAAATATAGAGGTATTTATTATACAGGGTCAAATTAAAATAGCTAACGAAACTACGCAGATAAGATGGGTCATCTAAACATGATAAAATGAAAATTAATTTGATGAGTTTTTTTTGCGGTCATCAACTGCAGGTAGAGTAGTCACTTGAAATATCAGTTATTTTGTGTAAACTTCACATAGGTGATGGGTACCGATATCGAAACTTAATAAAACAAAAAGAACTGGTTTGCTTAACTCATACTTCAAGTAACAAAACTACCAGCTCTCACAAAACTAACAGCGCCAAAAAAATAGAACACCAAATCTTTTGTATTTTTTACTAGCTTCCGCCAGCGGCTTCTCCCGCAAGATATCTTTATGAAATACAGCCTATGTTACTCAGTCATAATATAGCATTCTACTGGTGAAAAAATTTTTAGAATCAGTCTAGTAGTTTTTGAGTTTATTAATTACAAACAAACATACAAAAAATGAGCAGTGGTGGCCCAGTGGTAATGGCCGCGACTTACGAGTTGTAGGTCGTAGGTTCGAATCCAGACAGGCGCTTTACTTTGTGTAAATTATTTCATCACCACTGCTCTCAAAACGGTGAAAGAAAACATCGTGAGGAAACCGGCATGTCCTAGAACCGAAAATTCGAAGACATGTGACATCTACCAACCCGCACTGGGCCCGCGTGGTGGATTACGGCCCACTCCCTCTCACAGAGAGGAGGCCTGTGTCCCAGCAGTGGGAACAATTTATAGGCTGATGATGATGATGATACAAAAAATCAAATCTTTTCACTTTATAATATTAGTTTAGATTTTGTCGTGTTTATATATCGACCCATCACGTCTGCGGAGTTTTACTAGCTAATTTTATTTGACCCTGTAGTTCTGATAATCTTCTTTTGTATACGTAAAACAGATTCGAGATCACCTGTTTGACTGATAGACAAAGCACAGCTTGATTCTTTGAAGATTTTATAAAGATGTACGTTTAAAAAAAATGTAGAGTAGCACTAAGATGAGTTCATTTTAATTTCTTTTATGAAAATCAACGCCTGAAAGGATGCAACAGTGTATTGATTCTATGAAAAATCAAGTGATAAGTTCACAAAGTATTGAACAGAAGCTAGGATAAAACAACTGCCTCGATGGACTAGTGGTCGGAAGTGCTATAGATAGTGCAATCCACGAAGACGCGCCCCACTCCGCTCCACGCCGTACTAGAGTTCAGCTTACAGTACAGTAATCGCGGAGTGGGGCGCGTCTTCGTGGATTGTACTATTTATACTGTTGAGAATAAGGTCCTAGGTTCGATTCCAAGTTCGTGCAAAGTGTTATTGGGTTTTCCATTAGGATTTTCTCAGCAGCAGCCCGGGTTCTGCATTTGTAACCGGTTGATGACAATAAGCTCGCCCCCTATTACAATCAATCTGCCTAGCCTTTTCCCAACAATGTTAGGGTCGGTTTCCAGTCTGATGCACCTGAATACCAGTATTTTACATGGAGCAACTGCCTGTCTGTCCTCTACAACCCAATGACTGGGTAATACGATACCCCTGGGTAAGATTGGTTGTCAGACTTTCGGGCTTCTGACGTCCCGTAACGACTGTCAAAGATCCAGGAATGACAGCCAGGACCAACGGCTTAACGTGCTTTCCGAAACACGAAGGAGTCTCGGTATGTAAAGATGTTCACCCATCCACGGACCTACCTCGGCAAGCGTAGCTTAACCTGATGGATCGACCCGGCGGCTGTTATTACTTAGCTACGAGCTCCTCGCTTGCACCCTATTACATGGAACTTAAACATAACAGGCGAAATGTGGGTGTACTTACTATGGGTATAACCTACACCTCTGGCTTACTCTTCAGGGAAACTAGGCATGATGTTTATCTTAGAATAAAACAAATTGTGTGTAAAGGTCATTTAGCTATATCAAAGGAGACAACGTTAAAAAGTCAAAGGAAAGTACAAAAGAGTCGTCTGGGAAAATCTAAATACGGGATTGGAACTTGTGTCATTTTTCTCGGAATTAGAAATTGTGTTCGGAGCAACTTACAAGAGCTTTTACCTCATACAGAAATAGCTTTTTTCCCCTCAAAATTACCTACTACTAATTCTATTTTTAGCCTCCGACGCAAAAAGAGGGGTGTTATAAGGTTGACCGCTATGTGTGTGTGTGTCTGTCTGTGGCACTGTAGCGCTTAAACGAGTGAACCGATTTGAATTAAATCGGTTCAGCCGTTTGAAGATTATCAGCTCTTTTCTAGTTGATGAATAGGTGTGATCTTCTACAGGTCTGACTTCAATGATATTAGAAGAACAGGTAGCATCACCTGGAATTTGCAGGATACCCAACTCCCTTACCAACTTACAGCACAGGTATCGTGTTTGCGCTCATTGAAATGTTTTCAATGAATAGGTTATAGATTGATGGTGAACAGGGTCTGGTGATGGAGTAGGAAAGAGAAATTAAGAAATGTTAGTGTCGAGGGTTTTTTAAATTTTAACTGTTAAAATTGTACTTGTTCGTTGATATATTATAAAAAAACAGCATTTAAAACTGCATAAAGATCTACCAACGTAAAAACTTTTTAGAATTTTTCATAACTCGAAATTTTAGAAATCGGAGCAATATTTACTTCGAGGTTACTACTTTCGTGAATTTCACTTTCCAATAGAGCATTTACACAGTTAAAAGACAGATTTCTGAAACTTTTCTTAAGAAACGACAACCTGAAAATAGAATCCGTGAACATAAATCATAAACATAGTCATGAATGGAAATAAAAGTTTTATATCTTTTCCAAATAAAGTCGAAAATAAGAAGATGGACGGTGCCGCCGAGGCTGGCCCAGAAAGAGGTGGCAAGACGACCAGGACGCGTACCGCGAGGGCTGGTTCGAGGTGGCACTGGAAAAGAGTTCCTGGAAGGACTTTGGAGAGGCCTTTGCCCAGCTGTGGGACAGTATAGGCTATAAAAAATCTTCTTTAAATAATTCCTAAAAACAAATCTTAATAGGAAATAAATTGTAGGTTGCTATGATCAACCTATACGAAATTACTAACCACTGAACTAGATAACAAAAAAATGGAATTTAAGCGAATGTTCAATATTTTTATTTACCTGAAACATTGCTCATACGTTTATATTCCATTTTATTTTCAAACCTACGCACACAAGTGAGGTAAATGTGAAAATATCGAGTTCTCGTTTCAATTAGGAGTACTGCGTATGACGAGTAATCTCCCTTTTCATAGCGGATTTCAGCTTTAGTGAGCACCCATGACAAAGAGGCTTTTCATCATTTTCCAATATGTCTATATTGGTGATACATTGATTATGTCGTAATTATTAAACGTGCTACGTCACTTTTAATTAATTTTTAATTTCTTTCTGGTGGAATTGAGCAGAAAACAATGTCAAAAAAGTCAAGCTATTTTTGGCAAGGCAGTATTCATATTAAAAATTCTTCACACGAACCGCATCTTAGGTATCTCAATTTTAATTTAACTAAATAACATGTAACTCAACACTGCTGCACAAAATCATTGTTGCATAACAGCTTTAAGTAATTTTCGGCAAAATGTCCTCCTGGCTAACCTGACATTACCATCTTGATGTCATTCCTTTTTATGCACCCAGTATTGGGAACATAACACGAACTAAAATCTAAAGACTGGTTTCCATCGCCCCATTAATACACAAAAGGTCCATCAAACTATATAGTCATGCAGCAATGGACATCACTCCTTTGAATGTTTCGTCCAATACGAAAACGGGATAGTGGTAACCCTCTGCCAAATATTTCAAAACCGGTTCCAACGTCCGGGAACAAGAATTCGTGAGCATTTTGCGGTTTTATTAAAAGTAATAAAAGTCATATCATAAAGTTGAAAATAATATGTAATGCATGGACGTTCTAAATGCTTTTTGGCATGCAATGCTGCTTGAGTTTTATCACGGGTTTCTAACAAAATTATAAATACAAAAAATTTAGATCCATCTACAAAATCACAAAATGTAGGCATACAAACAAATAAGTTTGTAAAGATTATCGTAGGCTTTTGCTTGTATTTTGGCTGTCAACAGAGAATACATTTTAAAACAAAAATATGATGAAAAGGATCTGCCCACATTATTTCGTCCATAACAAAAATTGCTAAAAGGGTTTCTAAAATACACTTCATTAACACTGAACAAATACAGTAATCGATTATGAATCCATCTCGATACCTTTTGCTAATCGATTGTGAGACTAAACGTGTGTTTGCCGCATCACTATTCAGGTGAATCGAATCGCACGAGAGATACTCACGTCACAACAACAAAGGAAATAATCGAATGCCAAAAGAAAATAATAAATGAGGACTGAAAGCATTACTTATTGCTGCAAGGTCACTGATCAATAAAATAAGTAGCAGACAGTTTATGAAATCTGACCTTCTGAATAGTTCCTAGTTTTCCTTATACACTTCTTTACACTTATTTAACTTTCATCATCATAAACAGGAATTTAGGTAGGTTTCTTCTTTCAACAAACCTGTTTTTATTTTGTAGCGTCGAGTAGGTAAGTTACATAAAACATTGTTTTCTTTTACAAATAATGATTCAAGCATTTCACTATAAAGCTAAGAAATAAAACAATGCTTTGTTGCTGCTCTTAAATAAACATAGTCCTCTCAAGAAAACATCGCAAGCCAACAACAACTCGCATCGCAAGCGCAACTCTTCTGCTTATGCAATAACTACTTACACGTTCCTACTTTATCATTTCTTATACAGGCTGGCGATTTAGTCAACTGCATCCGTCAAGGAGGTGATTTTACCCGTCATACTAAACAACTTTCTCTATGAAACTTATACACTAAAGAGTTTGAAAAAAAATTCATACCTGCATCGAAATAGTCTGTCTAAGGTTGAATTTTTTTTTTCACGAATCGGATATTAGCGAAAGTTGTTTAGTATGGCAGGTAGAATCAACCCCTTGACTGATATAGGTGACTAAATCGCCACCCTGTACAAAATACTTTGCTATTTTACTGCACTATTTCTATCAAACCAAAAAAGAGAACGCTAAACGGGAATATTTATAAAAAAAAATGCCGACAAAAAGGTTAAAGCGACAATTTTTTTCATAAGTTGAGCTTCTTGTACAAAAATAACTCGAACCCCCTAAATCTAAAGTAATGCGAAACTTACGGGAAAAACATCCAATTTTACTTCTATTGATTTTCAACCACGTTACCTACAGCATTCCAATTCATTATTCTGCCATACTCATGATATCTCATTAACTATGTTCCGTCGCCAGGAAGGTTTCCGTTTCAAACGGAAATAATTAGGAACAAGAAATGTGGAAAGATTTACGGTACACAGTCTGACTGTCATTGTATTATGTCATACTACTCGACGATGCATTATACATTTTTTTACATTTTATTTATTTATTATTTCAGAACTTGGTAAGATTTTCCTTATAAATGATGAAAGCATCTTCTCATAAAGTAAAGAATCAAGTGCTCTGTATACCTTTCCGACCACAGACAAACCTGCCACGAAGAAGTTGTGGATACTACTGGATACTATTATTTTGTACCTAGAACAAAGAAAAACGTGATTAATCCATATAATTTTATATTCATTTATTCATCAAAACTTATACGTAATATTAATTGAATGAAGGTCAACTTCAATTAGTATTTTAGTCAGCAATACTAATTAGTTAAAAAACGAATTACCTAAAAAAACCTGATCTTTTAAACCATTTTAATATTTTGCTAAGTGCCGGATTTCCGACAGCGACTACAACATAAACAAAAACCGGTCGATGGTACTTTACCTAACGAATACACACTTGTCGACTATAATACAAAAATATAATATTTTAACCTGTCAATGACAGACTCTCGGTCTACATAGGCCTAGAGCTGTCATTTCAATTTATAAAATAAAAAAATATCTAGAGAGTCAGCCGGCTTTAAACGTGTTTATAAACTTCATGAGATCACCTTTGTTACCTACTAGCGGAAATGATGGAAAAATCATCACCAAATACGGATTTCTTTATGGACTTGCCATCGGATGGGATAACGGGGATATGATCATATTAGGCACGTTTAGTATATATAGGTATAGGTAGTATATAGGTTGTAATATCAGGGGTTCTATCCATTTGATGACATCCACGAAAAGATTTGTAGGTACGTACAGATTGTTAATGAAAGTTCAAGTAGCAAGGTAGGTAATAACCATAGCAAATTGGAAAGAACGTCAGCCACAAACAAGCCGTGTTACCGTCGCTTGAAGCAAAAAAAACCCATTTAAATAAACAATGACTGAATAAATATTTAACTCATCAGTTATTTAAAAGTTGAGTAAAAGCAGTAGAATGTATCAACTACTTGTTATTCCACACAAGTTATGAATGTCAAACAGGGAAATAAATCCGAGCACATGTGAGCTTTGCTATGATTCTCGTAGGCGACTTGACTGTGAGCGAACAAAAATATCCTGGTACAAAATCATAAACATATTCTACTGTTTAATTTATAGTAGTTCCGTGACAGCCTGACTGCAGGTTGAGTTACTGATAAACGACACACAGCAGATAAGTCTGATTTACCTACATTTACATTAGTTAGAGCGAAAAGAAAAAGGGGGTTCAGAATCATGAATTGAATCCATGGTAACAGTTTTCGCGTCGATGTCCTTGCCACCCTGTATATTTCTTGCACTGATAACTGCGAGTATGAATAAACGACGAAAACTTTCATCGCGGGGGTTTTAGAACCATGTATTGAATCCATGTTAACAGTTTTCGCGTCGATGTCCCTGCCACCTTGTATAATACGTGACACTTCACAATGAAAAACTGTCACTTTTGAACTGGAGTTTGGACTCAAAACTTGTCATTTGAACTAACGTCGCTACAACTAATATAAATGTAAATCTGCTATTGGAGATAAAATAAAAAAGGTGAATTTCTATACTCCACTTACTGAGTCAAATCGGAAGTTGTATATAAAGAATATGACTTAAATAATAGGAAACAAGCTAGGTTCAAATAAAACTATACGTAGGCACGGAATCAACAAGGTTCTTGATAATTCAATGAATATGGAGTATTAAATTCAGCAATCCGCATTCTATTACTACCTAGTTTTAGCTTTTGCTGTTATATGACATATATGTGTATGATATTTATGCTTCCTGATTTACCGCAGCTCGTTTATCAAACTCTAGACATAAAATCCACAACAAATTCGCACAATAATTTGCCAGAAACATGAAAATACAAATGGTCAGAAAGTTTTGACAATTTTTCACCGTTACTGTTTAATTTAACACCCGTGTTGATTGCTCATATAGTTGAGACCAGTAAATCAAAGAGTCAGTAAGTGAAACACAATACTTTTTAGGTTAAAGAGTAGATCTTATCATTCAAACCGTTTTAACACCTGAATGACATATTGGATATCATATTACAATTCGCATACCAAAAAATATACAGTTTTTGTAAATGCATGTCGCAGTAAGTGTCGTTCATTATGTTTTATTGGCTATAGATCTAAAAAAATGCTAGACTGTCGTATCGTTTTACAAAAGAATGATTTTATTGACTTCTCTTACGGTTTATAGAATCGCCATTTTTGTCAACGTTATATAGTTATTGCGGATTAATTATAATTTATGGTTCTAAAGACTTTTGACGGAACTTTTTATCGAATGAGTTAAAGTGTTTTTGAAACATTGCTTTTCTGAGCATTGGAAAAACGACAGGCACTTTAAAAACTCTCTGGATAAATTGGAAAACATTTCGATAAAAGTTCTCGTCTTTATTATGTCAGGTCAGAGCGATATTAAAAACTAAATCTTTACCAACATACAACGGAGTCGAATTCAAGAAGTTGTCTGCTAAAGAACTGAACTTCTTTTGTACAATGATTTATTACATGAAATCCCAAAACCTGTATAAAAGTTATATCGAACGGTAATTGACATGACACACTTTTTCATAGAAAACAATAAAACAAACAAAACAAGAAATATACGAGTATATTTAGACGTTCAGAACCCGAGATATGAATCCAATCACAGTATCCTTGACGGGAGAATTGAAGAAATAAAACGTAAGCTCGAACAAGTGAGTGATAACGATCGATAAAATCTACAACGTCATGCGAATGTGAATAAAAAACGTTCTGCGGACTACACAAACTTGAAAAAGTACTATAAGTGACAAGACGCTGACTAAACATAACATTATCTTGGGAACTGAAAATAAGTTATACTGGCTTCAAATAAAATAACAAAAAGAAGAAGCGAACACAATAGATAAGAATATAGACTGTCATAATAAACTGCGTAGTTCCATATTCTATGATATTTTGTCTCATAAATAAGTCCTAAAAGTTGTGTCACAAGGTCACATGGTCAATAGAAAAAACAAGTTCCATAACAACGGTATGGGCATACCGATATTGGGAATTTATTATGTTATATCAAATGAATAAAAACTTTTATGAAAAGACTTCAGTGCTAACGAAGGAATCGGAAAAGATATAGATTCTGCCAAATTTGCATAATAACCTTTCTCCTCTATAAAAAAATCTCATTGATACCAAACAAGTTTTTAATAAATACAATATTATTGGAAGTTCTCACCATAGAATAAGAAGAAGTAAAAGTGGTTTTTAAACGACTGCTATTTCGTTGGCCCTACAAATATTAAGTCCACATACAATACTCGTAATTTCATACTTCACAACAAATTGGATTTAGATTTAATCAAATAATAAATTGGTTCCATTAGTCATCATATATACTTTTTTTTTCCCAATAAAGTGACAGGTAAAGTACTTCTTGGGGGCAATAATAATACAGATATCGATGATCTGAACACGGTTCGTTGACAATGGCACCGCCGTCATTACGCGGCATAGTGTTCATGCAAGGTCAAGCCTCTCAGAAGTCCTGAACTTGAGTCTTATGGGTATGTGAAATATATGAAAACAAACTTAGTAAAAAACCCTGATAAGTAATTGTTTTGTAACGGCAGGTACGTTTACAGTTTTGATGAATGTAACAGTGAGCTCAAAAAATGGTTGGTTGAAGGACCTTATGCAACAACAAATATTTGGAAGGTAAACAATTTTTACATGATCACTCTTCACTTCAAACCAGTATAACAGTACATGAATGATGAAGCAGGTACGATAAAATATCTCAATACAAATGCTAACACAAAGGACCTTGAACACGATTCAAATATGCATGACGGCTCAAAATTTAATTCAGCGAAAAAATTTGGTGCAGATGTTTCATGCCGTCATACATCGTTTGAGCTTATAAAAACTGTATAGCAGGCAGACAAGTGTCAAGAGAGGTATAACGTGGCATAACGCTGTGCCAACGACTACGTTAACGTTTAACCTGCCTTGAAGTTTTGCCAATTCTGGAATTTTCAAATTGTCGGTTTTGGAACAGACATATTTGCTAACAGCGTTTTACTCTAAGTTGTGACTGTAAGTTATTGTAGCAACCTTCTTCCGTTTGTTGACTTACTATATTTTCAAACTTGACTAGAATTTATAGTTTCGAGACTTTCGTATACCTATAACAAATGGGTTTCTATCGTGTATATTCGACTGAGAGTACTTTTTAAAGCTTGTTTTGCAAAGTGTATATGCTATTCACGTTATCATATATGATCACTAATCAGTCTAGAAAATCAAGTAGCAGTAGCAACATCAAGATAGTTTCCAACGTGGGTAATGCGAAGAACGCATCATTAGGCAGATAAATTTAGCCTTCTTTGTCGACAGCACCAATTTTACGGAATCTCACATTCTCTACATGTGCATACAGTAAAGACATACCAGACTAGGAGTGTCTCAAATCCTCAAGGGCATCTATTATCCTGTAAAAGCCCACGCAAAGGTTTTGTCGCACAAGCACATAACGCCGATGACAATCTAGAATTCTTACGTGTCTAGAAATATTAAGAAAGTGAGATGGGTACGATGGTAATCTTGTCACGTCAGCATGAAGCGTTTTAAACTGGTATTTTGATCCTGGGACAAAGTAAATTGCTTTTAGGTCGATAATTACGACGGAGATTATATTCGTGTCATCGACAAAGTCATTTACATAATCGATACACAAGCGGAATTTTAAGGGTATACAACAATCGTTTGCTTCCTTCTTTGGTTATTTTGCCATTGATTTCTTCTTCAATGTCAAGACCGTGTCTGATGTTAAGATTAAGAAATTGTTTTGATCGATGTAGTGACTAAAAGACCTTGAATTTTATGTTTCAAATATATTTATGACTCAAGAACAAAAATTGAGTCCTGTTTAGGAAGTCCCTAATCGTATGAGCAAAGTTTTTGTATTTGCTATCCCTACTATCCCTGATTCTATTCTTCTCGAATGTATAACTATGTAAGACTGTTAAGATTATAATAATTTGGAAAATTTTGGAAGAAAATATAAGCACCAACTAAATAATATATTTACCAAATATCAGATTGTTATGATTATCTTTTTGCTGTTTAATTGTTGGTCTTAAGTTCAGTCGTGGCGAGATTACAACCTGATATTGTGATGGTTATGAGGTTTCTTACTCAACACTACAAAATAGTCCTCTAAAACTAAATATAATTTTCTCAGCAAGAAAACTATTCATTATTCCCTCCGTCCAGGTTGTGAGTCTACCTTTCTTTCCCAAAGTTGAATGAAACCTGTTTCATTTTCTCGTATTACGTTCGCGGTCGTCTATTGTGTGGAAGTACGGATTCATTCAATTCTCTCTCTCTTCAGAATTCGTATAGTTTTCAATTCTTATACCTTGCTTTTTAATATGTCTCAGTCGATTGAGAAGTTTGTTCAGACATCTTTCTCAAGGCCTTGCATTTCAATTTCTTTATGATAAAGTATAGTTTTGATTAGTTCCGGGTTTACGCCCCGGGTTTCCTCTGTTATTAAGAGTTGTCAAAACATTGTAACGATATCAAGGAAACGTGTAATGAGGAAGTCACAAGAGTATGTTGTCTAGCAGAAAGAAAAGACCCGTAGGTCTTCCTTTTTCTTTTGATTCTGTATAATGAAATGCATGGTCCTGGTCACATTCCAGCACTGAGACATCACCAACTGTTTTTTTTCTTATTCTTACTTTTGCAAATCATTATAATATTTATGTTAATTTCTGTTATCAAGTAACCTACTAGTACTAATACCAGCAGATTCATGGTTGAAGGCATACGTAACGCTGGCCTACATTTTGTCTATGCAAATGAACAGGAAACCGTCAGGGCTGGAAGCGGTAAACTAAACCGTTACAAAGTAAACCGTGTTTTTTACAGAACTAACAATACAGTGGACAGGGGACGATAGGTTGAAGATCCAAGTGACATTATCGTATGACAACAAGCTAGAATTCAACTACAAAATGTATCTGTGCTATCGTGCTATAAGTCACTTATTTAGAAGTAAGTAAAACCGTCAAATTAAGTTCACAATGCTAGACTAATATTAAATAGAACAAAAACTGGAAAAGCCTTGAATGCTAAATCAGAATCAGTACAAAAAAATATTTGCATATTCCCCATTATCAATCGATTCGAAATAAAAATTGATTGATTCCAAGCCATATTAGTATCGGTCGTTAAATCGTCACTCAACTTATTGATAGAAAAACTACCTACGACACACCCAATCAAGAATTTAAAATGACTAAGATGAAGTAGATTAAAAAAAACAACTACAGTTTTCCCCCATAAATTGTATGTGCCAAAAGATGTGGGTTTTATTAATAAAGCCGTTATTTTCAATCTGGGTTAAAAGAGTTAATTAATCACGGCAAAATGAATTCTAATCAATACCTACCATTACAAATACACGTCCACTAAAGTGTGAAGTAAAATGTAACGAATACATCTAATACCTTTCTGAAAAGCAAAAAATAATTTTAAGAAATTCTGCACTTTCAATAACTTCAACCTCATTAGCATTTATGTCAAGTTAAATAAAAGTATGCACTTTTAACATAATCGCCGCAGAGTTCATTGACTCGAAATGACCTTGGTTTGCCGAATCTTTCGAAAGGCCCATTTATTCGACCATTTGCTTTCCTTTTTTGTATCATTTTGATACTTTTCCTTTTATTTACTTTTACATTATCATTCCTTTTCATTTAGAATTTTGTTTTTGTGAAATACTATGAGTCTTCGTTCGCATAATTAATTACTTTAATTATTCTTTATTTGCTTTACCTCGGATGTTACTTTATCTTTTTTTTTTTGCAGTCTTCTTTTATTAAAACTTTACATTTACAACAAGGACAAGGACATTATTTAATGAAAATTTAGTATAAAAAAAAACAATACAGCAAAGAACTAATCGAATTTTCAATCTACAAAGGAAAGGGCATTACATTTCATATTAATGTGGAAGAGGAATAAACATCAACCTAAACGGATGATTTTTTTTTAAATTTAAATCTTATAAGAAAGCAGTTAGTTCCGCTTGATGGCATTGCCCTTAGGGCAGGTCCAAGTCCTTATAAATCCAACGGAAATGAATAAAAAAATTAAGAATGAAGTCAGCATGACCAGTCATAATCCAAGGACCCAAAGTTCTTGTACGAAACGGACCACTTTAACTTGGGACGGCCAAGAAAGCTAGCAAAAGTTGCAAAAAAAGCCATGTTTGTAAAAGCTTCAATTTACATTTTGGACCAAGTTCAACGAACTTGCCTAACAGGAGATGTACCCAATTAACAGTGATATGTCATAACCAATATGTGTTATCTAAAATAAATTAATCAAACGTAATCGCATCTTAACCCTGAATTTGCCGAGCTAAGGTAAACAGTCACTGTGAATCACCACCAGGGGTCACTAACACAAGAAACCAGTTACAAAAATGCCATAATTTTAAAACGTGAGGATGTTTTTCGGTTGTTAGTCAAAAATATGGCACTATTCCTGGAAATCCTGCGGGCAGGTTTTAAAATTACATGTTAAAGCAAAAAATAGGTCATCGACTCAATGTTTCAAAAGAGATATCACTCATGCTGTCAGCCCTATGTAATTGTCAGCAGAAAATACAGCGTTAAAACTCAAACGAGATTACTGAATATTATCCCGAGCTTAAGGTCGACCGTTGAGTTTGAATATGAGAATATTAAGCGATCCAATTTGTGTTATTCAAGAAGGGTTATTAAGTGCGTTGTGGCAGCTGCCCGCATAAAGAAATTTTATCGCCAGAATTATAAATAGCAGTAAAAACTATGGGCACTTTAATTACAGTAACACACTCAAACGAACATATATACGACTGCTTCAAACAAACAACGCTGAAAGATATTCACATTTCAGTTCAGAATACCCAGTATCTAAACTCAATTATAAGGGATAAATCAATACAGCCACCTAAGGCTCGCCGCAAACCGCAGACCGCACCAAACAAGCCACAATTAAAAGAAATTATCACCGACGGCAAATATAAATCACGATGTGGTGATTCGGTCCCCATATTTTTGTTATCGTCGTAGGTTTGAACGTATTGCCGCTTGTTCGTTTCGGAAACTTAATTACGAAATGATCCTCAGGGATTTACGAGGTGCCAGTTCCTGGTACGCCTTAATAATGTAACGTGGAATTGTAGATATTGGATTAATTGGGAGAGTTATACACTAGAATTGCACGGGTATTTTTGCAGAAGATATTGAGATATAAACTATTGATAAATATGTAGTTCTGTCCAAACATGAACTGGATTCAGGGACGACCCTTAGTAAGAAATCTAAAGATCAAAATACAAACAGGAAAACAACAGGAAAAGCGAACTATCTACTTATAGCTAGCTATGCTCGAAACATCACTATTCAATTCGGAAGCCTACACAATAGAATCCAAGGACAGAAACTAGTAAACAAACGTGCAAACATAGATTTACATAGCAACAGCGAAGCCTAGACAAACTTAAACACACTAGAAGTTGTCTCGATACCACAGCCTATTTGAATAATATTCACATCGACATGGGAACTGACTTTTTCTTTGCTCAAATGTAGATTGATAACGTTACGCTATGACTGGGTCAATATGTAACGGTAAATAGATTTGAAGAGGTTTTTACGCTAAAAATAGGGTAATCGCAGTGGGAGGTTAATGTTTTCAAATTAGATAGATTTATTTTTTGTAAAATACGGATATAAACAAACATGCTAGCTACTGCGGTCGTTGTTTGTGAGCATATACCGGCTCTAGATCATAATGATAAGCCACGTTTGAGTCAACTCAGAGGTACAGATGAGTCAGCTTTTGTAGTTTATGGGTTTTCATTTGTTTTTGAGGCAGATATTGTTGCTATGTTTCTGGAGCAGTTAAATAAAAAAGAGTACGGGAAAAGTTACATTTGTGCCAATTAAAATCGATGTTAAGGACACGATGTAGGTTGAAGAGGATAATATTACAGTAAAGTAAAACAAAGGGACGAAAGTATATTTAGAACAAACACGTCAAACTGTGGGAAGACAAGCGATAAAAAAGAAAACATTCTTCACGAAGATATTCCTAATTGAATTTTGATTGGGACGGTGACGTGTTCGCGAAATGCAAAATTTACGAACTGTTGCTCATTTATCTAAGTGAATTCATCATTCACTTTGAGCGATATGCCTAATGAATGTTTTATAAATCATTCAAACGACTGTAAAAAAATATTCTGTGAACAAAATGATTTAATGTTTACTTGATACAAAATTCTTTTAAACTTACTCGGTGCAAGATTGAATTAATCAGTCTATTAATTTGAGAAGGCTGTTACATTCGTATTTTATTTCTTTTCGTTCTTAATAGAGTCCGTCATCAGAATATTGCGGTTTATAATATTTATTTGTAGCTGTGTATTATAATCTTATAATATAACTTCTACATTATGTTAATACACATGTAAAGATATTCAACAAAAAGCTTTTTTGTAGGTTAATTACTGCAAAACTTTCTTGAAAGACATTCTCAATTTTTAAAACAAGAGCTTAGATTTATTTGTTTTCGAAAGGCTTCGAAAGAACTGTTCTACAATATATCAAAACGTTTGCTGACACTTTTGTTAAAGTTATCGGCGCCTGACCGCAGACGTGGGTGCACTTTATTACGTATCTCTAAAGGAAAGGGATTGATTATTTATTGATTTGAAGAAAAATTTACACTTTGCATTCCCAACCCCGGGGACCTGACGTCATTGCTAAAGAATTGAAATTAATAAGAGAGCCTTAGGAGGGAACAAACTTTTATTTTTATTCACAATAAAGGTTCGGGAAATATCGAAAGCTTTTGGAAATTGTATTGGAAGAAAAGGACGAAAGGTAAAAGTAAAAATAGTAGGTTTATAAACTGAAATGGAAGTTGAATATCATATCTAACATTGAATAACATAATTTAAAAAGCAAGATAATGAAGCAAACATATATGAATATTTCCCATAATCAAAAACACAAAGTAGACCATGCAATAAACCTTCCTTTTGAAACAATGCAATTTGACACAGAAGACCAGCCAGCTAGCCTTATAATAGCTTCATTCCTGCGACATTACTCAACTCTAAACAAAATTCCTTTAAACCGCTACTTGAATGAAACCTGGTGCTCGCTATGGGAAAAGTAATCATAAAACACAAGTAACTGAGCAGTTAAAAACACCAACAGCCTGACCTTTACCAAGATTACGGTACCGTATTGTAAAAACAAAGAAAATGTAATGCCCAGAAAGGATTTATTTGCCAAAAACGGGAGCCCTCTCCGGCGGAGTATTACGAATTTAAGACAAACACACTTGGGTTTCATGTTCTTGTGTAAACACCTCGTTGCACACAAAAGTATGATTGCCTCTTACCGTTATTTGATCGTAATAACTTCGAGTACTTTTCAAATATGAGACTTCTTCACTATGAAACACTAAATCTTCCTTTCCAAAACGATTTGTTTATGAATGCAGCCTTGTCCATTTTGAATTGGGTTTTTGATTACTTGCAAGTGCCTTCATAAAGCATGGTGAAATCTTTATTTTTCTTGTGGACCGACTATCGGCTTACGTTCCTATAGGGAAAAACGATTATTAATGCACTTGTGGATGCATATTGATTGCCAATCCATCTGATAATATTCGTTTTAACCTAATCTTATGATAAGTGAATGTTGGGAGACACAATTAAACATAAAGTACACTGTCCACTGTCCCTTAAGATACAGGTCACCCTAGTTTAAGAGGCAGGGTTCACCCAATTCATGTACAGACCCTGTGGTCACAGCATAATTATGTAATACCTGTCTTTACTCTTATACCAGCCAGTTGTAATCCATCTTTTACCTAATTTTTAACCATAACAACAATAATGTATTCTCGTCTGTAACCTATTTGAAAATAAATAAATTTTATTATTATTTATTATTATTAATATGTATTTCTCCGTACCCCAATTTAATCCAAATGTATGTATCATAATATTAAAACAAAAAGCAATAAGACAAAGATTACAAAGTCATGTCTTTATCGGAGCGGAGATTTATAAAATTCAATCATATTTTCGGGACCCCACACGCACTTCCAAATAACCCACATGCTTTATCATATTTCGCATTTTATAAAATACAATTGTGGTTATACTCGTATTAATATAAAAGCCTTTCTGAGAGTTATAATATCTGAAAGGATGGATCTGACCATTTTTAAGCTCAACTCTGAGATGCAGCAAAGGAAAGTTTTCGAGTAAAATTTTAATCATTTCATGATTAGATGTGGAATATATTGTTGTCCGGATTGGCTTAAAATTTGAACAAATTAACAGAATTATCCAACTTTGAGGGAATAACTAGTTAAAATAGAATGGAAATCGTTTATTTGCTTATAATGTTGGTATACAGATTAGATGAAACTGAGACTATGAGGAAGTACCTAATCATTTTGTATTTATCTGTGGGGAGCTTGTAATTAGCAATTTAGTAATATAATATTGTTATTATAATGTTATCAGAGTGTAAGCATTCCGAAAAAAGAAAAATATCTACTAGAATAATGTTCACGTTATTTTCAATCATGTAGTAGTATCAAACAGAAATACTGAATGTTAATCTTGGGATGCTGATGCTATTTACAAGTCCAGTAAATCAGTGGTGCGAATCTGAGAATCTTTTTAGAATTGGTGGTAAGCTAAATCAAAAGGAAGAAGATGTTAAGAATGATGATGATATTAAAACATGAAGGACAGATGAACGTCATATAAGTCAATGTAGGCTATCCATGACGCATTGCATTTCAGAACAGAATAAAATAAGGTCAATTAATGAAGGGTCATAATGAAATCATTTTACTGTCCAACTCAACCTGGAGAAACCGTATGTCATTGAAACCTTGAAGGTTGACTCACGGCATCCGGAGGTCTCCTTAAGTAGAGCATTTCATAAGAACCAAGAGCTCATTCAAATTTCCCAAATTTATAATCGTCTACCTAAAACTTAGTAACTATACCACAAACTTATTATTTTCCTCAATTCATAAATCATATTTATTTTACCAGTCGTGCTGACACTTTTTCAACTCAACCCATTTTTTCTGAGTAGGTAAATAATGACAGTCGTAATAAACAATTTTGTACCGTTTTTTTTACTCTATTAAAGGTTTTAAAATCCCAGTCACCAAAAATATCTGAACTCATAATGGAACAGGAAAATGACACCAATTGCACAGTTAAGGTAAACTCTGCCTAAAAAATATAAGGATCGATTATTATAATTGATCCGTAGGAGATCAAAATCTTTGTGATTCAAACCATTTGCGGTTTCTATGACATTAAACTACCGACAATTACACAAAAAACTAAGCAAAAATTAAAGCTTGGAGAAGGAAATAGGTGGCTGAGATGTCTGGTGCACTTTGTGAAGATTAATTGATAATGACCAATTAAGTTATCATAACTACAGATGACTTCATTTATGATGAAATCTATACTAATAAGCAAATACGAATTAAACCTGGGGAGGAAGTAAGCACTGAAGAAGGAATATCAAAAGCTCAAAACGCAGTATGACTCATTCTACAGATAACAAAAAAGATCCTACACACAGTGGAAGTTCAATAATCTACTAAATCACAATTTAATAGACTTGGTGGTGATTCGAATATAAATGTATCAAACTAAGACGTTTAACACCTTGTTTAAGGAGATATTATTTGTAGAACACTTAATAAAACCATAGATACGAGATTATGGACTAATATCGAATTAAAGACAGTGATTCATTTTTTAATAAAGCTGAGGGCTTACGAATTAGAGCGAAAATTAGTAACGACTATGATTTATCTTAGGACACACAGTAGATAGAGTTCTATAGGATATTTAAAAGTGACTACGGATCAATGATTAAGTTAGTAAAAAGTTAAGATGAAAAGAACCGCAACTACCATTACTACAACGATTGCTAAAATTACTTGCGTGATTTATTTCAGATACATATGTCATAACAAGACATTGTAATTACAACGGAACATAAATTACATTTGGTACTCCCAATTCCCAATTTGTAATACCAGCTTGTAATTGTCTTATTGCAGGTCAAAGGCCTCTTCTCATATAGGAAAGGAACGTGCTATAACACCACTCTGATTAAGTACTGAGTATAACCAATTTAAGGGTCGGTTACTGGAAATCGTGTTATGGTTTTTGGATAGGTTCAGTTCGGAAATTTTCTGAATTTTCACGGTCATCAAAATGAAACATTACATTACACACACAACAGAAAATTTCCGAACATTTTACGCAAAAAAGAAGTAAGTGATATTATGGAAAGCAAAAAACAAAAACAGTGGCTCTCCAAGAGTGCCAACCGAAGTGAAAACTTGAACAAGGTCGTCTTGGTGGAAGAAAAATACTTGTATAGAATATTGGTCCGTAACCTTATCTAAATAAAAATCACAAACGCGTTTTACAAAAATGAGGTGTCGGTAACGGTGTCGCGAGTTCAATTGTTTTTTCCCATCTCAAAAATGCCCAACGCGCCTAAAGAAGTTTTCCCTCCAAAAAAACTTGTGGGTTCACTGTTCTGTGTTGTCTCTATTTAAGTATAATATTAATTAGGTGACTTCTTATTTACGCCAAAGTTATCGAAATACGGCAGTGGTTTATGCACGTTTTTTTGTAGTATTCCATTTAAAAAAAAAACATTTACAAGGTTTATCCTCAATCCGATTTTTTCACTGACTGATGAAATTCTTATTTATTTATTTAACAGTTTATGTACACACATATAAACAGATAAGAAGAAAGGAACAGAAAAATACGTACTAAGGTGATGCTTATTTCTATAGAAATCTCTTCCAGCATGCCTGCGATAGGAAAGTAGTTAAAGAGATGTAGACAACGTGTGTAAGAGTAGAAGAGAAAACAGAATACATAAAATAAAACTTAACTATTACTAAAACTTAAATATACACTAATTTAAATATCTCTTGAGCTAGACAGACGTTTTTATTTTTTTTGTTGCCAACTCGTATCACGATTTCCAGTAACCGACCCTTAAGACTAAAGTATAAGTATCCTCACAATGATTTTCTTGACTTTCAGTCGAAAGTCACCAAAAAAAACTCAAAAAGGCACATTGACACATTCTTGTCAGATTTTGGACCCATTACCAATGAAGTTCCTAAAACTATTTAAGCAACCTCGCCTTAAGGCTCCTGGCTGTGACTTCACTCGACAGAGTTTAGGTAAATTCTTGCGATGCTATGTTTGTGTGCACCGTTCACGCACACACGCCTAAACTTCGAGCGTAGTGATCGCTTAAACAGTTTTGATCCTATAGACGGTATTTTGTTAAGTTACGTAGGTACGCTTATGAAATAAGTCTGGAATGTTTGTGTATATTCGTTTAGTATATTTAAAAACAATTCTGTTTTATATGGAATTTTATACTTTTTATATGGAAAACATGAAAAATTATTACCTACATGTTGAGTTTTATGGGTTTATGGGTTTCATAAAGGGGGTCGAAATTTTCATTATTTTTGCGATAAGACACAATTTTCGAGATATAAGCAAAAGAACAGAAAAAAGATAAAGTACAGTTTTTGCAACTGAATGAGTTATTAATTTAGTGAAAATGAAAAATTCGCTATTGGTGCCGATTCTCTTGTATACCGAACTAAACTTACTAAACTATCACTAAAATTCCTTAATTTTGACTATGAGAATCTCAAAGCTATTCTGCAAAATAAATTCTCTAAATTTAAAAATAATTTTGACACATCTAAATCGAATTTGACAACCGCGACTCCACACGTGATACCTAACCACGTGAATCTTTTTAGAGCCGGAGGCGCGCAGGGGGGGCAGCCTCGACGTGTTTTGTATGGATTTTTCACTTTTTGTGTGGAAAATAAGAAAAAATATTACCTACATGTAGAGTGTTAGAGGTTTAAGGGTTTCATAAAGGGTGTCGAAATTTTCATTATTTTTGCGATTGGACACACCGTTTTCGAGATATAAGCAAAAGAAAAAAAAAAAATTCGGTACTGTTTTTTCATCTGAAGTCGAGGTGTTGGTGTGAATTTTAGTTCATGACAACCAATTTTATTCCACATGTTTTTAGTCACGATAAAAAAATAGTCATATTTAGTTAGAAAATCTAAATTTTAGGTTAAAAACGTCAAATTCAGAATAGCAAAATTGCCATTTTCACTAAACTAATATCTCAGTGCCATCTTAGTGCTGTCAAACTAAAATATAGTTAAGTTGTGTCACTTTAGTCTATTTCAGAATGGGAAATCGTCCTTTGACAGGAATAAACTAAATTTTGGTGATGTTTAGTTTAGAGGCATTTGTGACAAGAGAATCGGCACCAATCTGAATTTGACTTTTCTCACCTAAAATTTTGATTAGTGCCGATTCTCTTATACACCGAACTAAACTAACTAAACTATCACTAAAATTTCTTACTTTTGACTATGAGAATCTCAAAGCTATTGGTGCCGATTCCCTTGTTCACAAACTAAACTAAATTTAAGTTCAGTGCATCTTTTTCTTACAATTTCATTAAGAAAAGGACAGAAGATAAATTTTAGTTTAGTCCTGTCAAATTAATCACCACCCATACAAGTTTAGATGTGATTAAAAACTTGCCGACTAAAATTACGTCAATTAACGTCAAGCGCTGATTAATTTGACAGGACTAAACTAAAATTTATCTTCTGTCCTTTTCTTAATGAAATAGAAAGAAAAAGATGCACTTAAATTTTTTTTTTTTTTTTCTTTTGCTTATATCTCGAAAACGGTGTGTCCAATCGCAAAAATAATTAAAATTTTGACACCCTTTATAAAACCCTTAAACCCCTAACACTCTACATGTAGGTAATATTTTTTCTTATTTTCCACACAAAAAGTGAAAAATCCATATAAAACACGTCGAGGCTGCCCCCCCTGCGCGCCTCCGTCTCTAAAAAGATTCACGTGGTTAGGTATCACGTGTGGAGTCGCGGTTGTCAAATTCGATTTAGATGTGTCAAAATTATTTTTAAATTTAGAGAATTTATTTTGCAGAATAGCTTTGAGATTCTCATAGTCAAAAATAAGGAATTTTAGTGATAGTTTAGTTAGTTTAGTTCGGTGTACAAGAGAATCGGCAGCCATGTCTAACTAAGTCTGACTATTTTTAATCGCGATTAAAAAGGTGCGGAATAAAATTAGTTATCTTGAACTAAAATTCACACCAACACCTCGCTTCAGGTGCAAAAAACAGTACTGTATCTTTTTTTTTTCTTTTGCATATATCTCGAAAATGGTGCGTCCAATCGCAAAAATAATGAGAATTTCGATCCCCTTTATAAAACCTTTAAACCCCTGACACTCTACATGTAGGTAATATTTTTTCTTATTTTCCTTACAAAAAGTAAAAATTCTATATAAAACGTCAAGGCTGCCCCCTGTGCGCCTCCAGCTCTAAAAAAAATTCACGGGGTAGGGCAAACAAGTACCACGTGGACTCGCTATTGTCAAATATAATTTTAGTGTGTCAAAATATATTTAAATTTAATTTAGAAAATTTTTGTTGCAGAATAGCTTCAAGATTTTCATAGCCAAAAGTAAGGAATTTTAGTGATAGTTTAGTAAGTTTAGTTCGGTATACAAGAGAATCGGCACCATATTGCCATCTTAGTGCTGTCAAAATAAAATATATTCTATAATTATTTCACGATGGGAAATCATCGTTTGACAGGAATGAACGAAACTTTGGTGATTTTTAGTCTAGTTTTGAGGCATTAATTTGTGACAAGAGAATTGGCACCAGTATCCATAAAGGGATCTGAGACACTTGCGCGAAAGACATTTTCGCGAAAGACACTTGCGCGAACCCACTTGCGCGAAAAAGTTGCGGAAATGAGATTTCTTCATAACATCACGCCATCAATTTCAAAGGGCCCAACACTTTGAAATTGATGGCGTGATGTTATGAAGAAATGTGAAAATTTTCGCAGCCGCCATCTTAGATTTACGTTTTGACATCAAAATCTGCTTTAGAATCCTCAAAAACTATGAAAAAGACACCTATGACGAAAAATCTGAATATTGTCACAGCCGCCATCTTGGATTTATATTTTGACCTCACTATCAGCTTTAGCATCCTCGAAAACTATGAAAACGATACCCATGACGAAATATTTTTAAATGTTCGCAGCCGTCATCTTGGATCTTTATTTTGACTTAAAGTAGTCTTCAGTAGCGTTAAAGAACTTCGTTCCAAAAATACTTCACTTATTGCTACAACAGCATATCGGCGCGGGCATATCGGTGACGCGAACCCATAACTTTTCCCCTACCAAAAATCATTCATAACTATGAAATCTAAAGTCAAAATATAACTAGTGAACCCAGCAGGCAGATGTTGTCCTGCGACAACAGCGCCACGCGAGTCCAACTATAGTTATGAACCATCCAAGTTACACAAAAAGAATTAAAAAAAAAAACATCTAAATCAGTCAAGCCGTTTAGGATAAGTAGAATTACGAACACACGTACACCGGTATTTTATTTATTGCCAGGCATGCAAAATTTTAATGTTCTTCAAAAACAAGCAAAGTACTTTAAAATAAAATGCGGATCAAAATGTGGTAGTCGACGTACAATTTCTGGAATATGTTAACATCGGACACGTACGTGCGTGTGTGCGTGCTGCGACGCAAAGTGATACGTCCTCACGCTGGGAAGGCCCGTTCGCTACTGACGGAATAGATTTTCCGCGATCGTTTATATAGTTCACTTTGCCATTTATTTACGTAATGAAGTAATTGTTTATTTATAAAATAAAATTTAGATTCTATTAAACAATTAACTTAAAATTAATATATAATTTTTTAAATTTCTTAAAAGTGTTTCTAAGTATTAGAAAAAAATATATATTTGGCTTGAAGTTTTGAGAAAGTTACGTTATTTCAACATTTTTTTTCTGCTATATTTTGTATGAAAGTTGAAAAAAGTGGTTCCCCTATGTACAAGTAGACCATATAATGATGTTGATGATATTTTTTAATTTTCAACATCAAAAGCAGTTTCTTCTAACGAAACGATCAAACGTCAGTTTCGCGTCATTTTTTGGAAAACTTGTTGCGAATTTTAGTGATTTCCCACGAATCCTTAATTTATTTCAAAAATCCCTTTCCCCTATGTACAAGACGAAGAATTGGACTTTTCAAATCACAAATAATTTTGTTTAAATTCTCGCCCCCTTTCTCACAACGAATAAACAAAATTGATCAAAATCAGTGATTTCGTGCGGTGCGGCGGCACGGAGCCTTAAGAATTCCAAATTATGACACCGCTATTGATTTAGCAACAAAGGTTCACATCAACAACAAAACCCATCAAAATTGATATATTCATTTCCGATTAGAGCCCTTGTTTTAAAATGTCATGATGATATAAATCCACTTAAAGTAAAGATAAAGACAAAATCGAATTATGTGTTTCATTACGAAGCATTAGTTGACCACCAAGCATTATTGACGTGTAAAAGTGTTTGTACAAACCTACTTACAGAAATAAAATCATTTATCATTTATCATTTTATCATTTATCACCTTTGTCACTTTGAGCTGTGACTTACGATTTATAACAGCTTTTTGGTAAAACATATCGTAAGGCCTGGACTCCACCATAACGAAGACGAGACAAGAGGAGAGTAGATAAAAAGTAAGTATAAAAACTAAAACCCGACTAAAAGGTATGAAACAAGAAAATATTTCAGACAGAAGTCAAGACATAGGTACAAAAATGATCAAGGTAAAGCCGTGGTCGCATGCCATACGTGATGTTGTCATGGGAACGTAATTTTTGTTTTATGTCATCATCCCAAGTATAGCGTTAACAAATAGGAAGTATGGAGGTTACAAATGCTATGCAATAGCTTTACCGCGGCAGTCCCCGAGTGCTACAAGTTTTTTTTTAATTCGTTACTTTATGTCCTCTAGAGGGCGCCATTTTGCATTTAATGTGACGTCACATAGTCTATAACCAGCGGACAATCAATACGCTTCCAATGATTCCTCATTTGTCAAATTATGATCAGCAGTTTAGAAGTTATGAGGTAACAGATGAACATACATACATATATATATACATACATACATACCGGTCAAAATCATAACCTCCTTTTTGTTTCACCGTAGTCGAGCAATAAAAGCGGCGTGTGAGCGGTCAACATCCTACGCTCGCCGCACGCAGCTCAGTTCGGCTCTAGCCAGCACACATCTCAGCTCCAGCCTAGCCAATACGCATCTCTGCACAACTTCGGTGGATACACGCTAGCTGAAAAACATCTCTTCTCGTCTCTGCTTCGGACATCTCCGTACATCTTCGCTTTGGTGGAGTCCGAGTCTAAAACGTTTAATGGTCCCTGTTTACATTTAAGGCGACAATAACCGACTTTTAATGATTTTATACTGAAGATCACGTCTAAAGGAGTAGTGTTAATGATTTGGAAAAACTATATGTTAAATTAGAGCATTTTCTTAACAATTATCTTAATCTTCTTTTCTTAATATTCCTATATTAAGAAAAGAAGATTAAGATATTTTAGATTATGTTTATATTACACAATGAAATTAATTGTAAAGTTATGTCAAACTGAGAATCACACAAAATCTATCGATCGTATTTTGCTGAAACCATCACCATTTTAAAGATGATTTCATTATTGATATTTTAGTATACGTGTTTTATTAAAATACCTTTTTTTTATGTATAATAAATTAATAATGCATCTAATTTGGGACAACGCTCCTTGATGGGCAAATTTTATTACTGGCTGGACGTACGACGCGTTGCGTAAGCTCAAAACAAAATACGCAAGCTAACCACTCAAGGTCACTGGCATATATCTGCGTCTTAAAAGGCACAAATAGTATTTATATCTGATAAGTATGTAAAAGTTAGAAAATCATTCTGTTGCTGACCATGATTTTATTATGTTAGTGCGTATCCTTGTGAAAATTATTTTAATCACATGATTTTTTGCTTCTGATATTTTGGCTTTGTTAATCGAAAATATCACTTTTGCTACGCATATCATGGTTTTATGATTTATTATAAAATTAAACCATTTAGTTTTCATGAACACGGAAATACTCAACGATTTATTGGACGAATAATTTGCAATAAGTAAGTACTATAAAATTAATCGCTGTCGAGAGGATTTCATTTAGCTTTGATTTGATTTTAAAATGGAAACAACAAAAAAAAATTAATTGTTAGGTAGCTTATTTTGTGATGTAAACATTAAATTTCGTGAAGGTCAAACATTTGTGGGAAAAATCAAAATGTTCAGCCCACGCGTTGCAACCGAATGCCTAAAAAGCTGAGCTAAATGCTTTGTTTTTACCAAAATCAGGTACAATTAACTCAATAATCGATTAATTAATTGATCGACCAATTACATGCCTATTTTATCAAAATTCCGAAAAAGGCTCAGGACATTGGGTCGACAAGAAAAACGCTGAAATAAGTAATCTTGTTTTTCTTACAAAGCTTTCAAGTTTGTAACCCCACTACGCGCTCCACTGAATTTTCTTAATAAAATATTTTCCCTTACGGCAGTAGATCTCTTATGAAAACATACTTTTATGGTTTACGTTCCTCTGTGACGTCATCGTCAATATTTTATTACTGTGCTTACATTCCTTTTTTTACCCGACTACGGCAAAGCCAAAAGGAAGGGTTATGATTTCGAGATTGAAGAAGATGGCACCTTTTAAGTTGCATAGCTTTTATCGCGGACTTTGAGCGCGAAAACCGACCGAATCCAGAAATTCCGTAACGTAACGAAAATAAAACCTAACACCCCCCACTCTGCCTACCATGTAATGACGGTTCCCATGATAACGTGATGTTGTCATGGAGGTTACAAATGCTATGCAATAGCTTTAGTGTCACACGTTTTTTTTTAGTTTCTTTAGTTATGATAATTATGTGATAAGTGCGGTAAAAAAAATTGAATGCACACATAATTCGTGGACATTTCTAGTTCTCTTGTCAAGACAAATGCTCATTTAGGTATCTAAAACAAAGAGCTAATACCTATGTTATCTTTAATTCCTCTTTGACTGCTTCTTTGGTCTAGTGATCGCAAGCGATACTGTTGAGCATGAGGTCCTGGGTCGAGCAAACTGTTATTGGGTTTTTCAATCTGGAATTTCTCAGTCTTTCGAAATGGAGTGAACTATGGGTACACCTCTGCCTAACCTTTCGAGGAAAACAAGCATGATGTTACGTTATCTTTAATTCCCGGTTTAAAAAAAACATTATGTTTGCAAAAACCTACCATTGAAGTCTTTAATTGCAGCCGCACCACGGTATCCTGATCTGAGTAATGATTATTACAGCCTTTAATTTAAGCCTTTTTTGTTGTAAAACTCATCTTAAAACTTAAAAGCTCTGAGACTGAACATTTTACTTGCACAAATATTTGATAAGTTCTGTATTTTTAATTGTTTTGTTTTCAAGAGAGTTTTTATTTACTTAAAAAGTTAGCATCTTTATCAAACCCAGTATAACTCACTGTTTTTACTTCAATCAATGCATTTTGTGAACTAGCCGTCCCCGCGTCTTTACTCGCTATTATAGTTTTGATTTTTTTGTAAGAAAAGTATCTATTCTATATTCTTCTCCGGGTACCTACCTAGTTTCCTCTGTGCCGAAAATCACTAAAATCGGTATAGCAGTTTAGACGAAAATTTTGCAAACAGACTGACAGGTGCTCGTTCATAAGATTAGTAGGTACCCACGGATATTCGTTTTACCGTTATGAGAGGTATTTATGAATCATATTTTTGTGTATGTCCGGGACCCTTGTAAGGTGCGGCAAATTTTTTGAAAGGCCCAAAATCCAGCTTACATTTGTGCGAGCCTACCTGCATGATTAGATTATTTACGTGTCTGAACTTTCCTCATTCATTCAACCTGGTTTTTTTTTTTCTGAAGCTATATTTAGAAGGATTATCTAATGAATGCAACGCTACCGATGCTAACAAGGACTGCAAGAGGACGGATAAACGACCCTTTTGTGCAACACAAATTCCTGTAGTATGTATCAATGAAATGTGATCATGAAGTTAGCATGGTCTACAATAAAACTTTTTAAAGCTAATTACCAAGTGTTTTACACGTGCAGCCTGTGGACCTACTATACTCAGCAGGCTATCAGCGCCCTATGGGTCCAATATACCAACGGATTCAAGATGTTGATGGGGCTGCCCCGTTTCTGCAGTGCATCAGGTATGTTTGCACAAGCACACGTCGATGACTTCCACGCCATCATCAGACAGAAATCTGCCTCTTTGCTCTGCAGAGTGCGAGAAAGCTCCAACTCTATCCCGATGACCATAGCGGGGAGGTACGATTCTACTTTGTTAGGTGATGTTGTTCGAAGATGCATTTCGAACAACAGCCTTGGTTCTAAATAGATAATAAGTTAACTAACTTAAATATAAGTTATCTTTTTGTTTACTAACCCATATAGATGTTGCTTAACCGAAATAAAGTTTTTTTTCTTTAAAGTTAAAGTTTTTTTTTTTTTCTTCTATTGTACAGGGTAAGTTTTTAACCAGTCGCAAACTGTAACACGTGACTTTATTCATCATTATGAACAACTTTTACTATGGGACCAAAACTGAAATCGCGAAAAAAAAATCAGCTGTTCCCTACATTTATGTTCGCATAACTCGTCAAAATGTAAGGAACAACAGATTATTTTTAAATAAAAACTTTTTACAAAAAAAAAACAACCGACTTCCAAAAAACACTACAAAGTGAAAAATAACTTTAATTTCGGAAGTCGGTGTCTTTGATTGTGAATTTTCGTTTTTTGTCACCGACTTCCGAAATTAAAGTAATTTTTCACTTTGTAGTGTTTTTTGGAAGTCGTTTGTGTTTTTTTGTAAAAAGATTTTATTCTTCACTTTTTAGTTGTGGTATCTACCCCACACAAATTTGAAAACCACTACCTGCTATGTAAACAACAGTGACAGTAACTTATCATATCATCCACATACTAAGTGGGAAAAAGTACGTATTATTGAAGCTAACTCAAAAACTA
This sequence comes from Agrochola lychnidis, assembly GCA_963680765.1. NCBI lineage: Eukaryota > Metazoa > Arthropoda > Insecta > Lepidoptera > Noctuidae > Agrochola > Agrochola lychnidis. The sequence goes on from OY796864.1 coordinate 14,223,493, forward strand.
CCCAAGCAAAGTTAATAAAATTTATATGGGACCACACGAGAAGCACCAGCTTTCAATTAAAAAAAGAATCATCAAAATCGGTTCACCCAGTAGAAAGTCCTGAGGTAACAAACATAAAAAACCTCCTCCTTTTTTGAAGTCAGTTAAAAAAAACTGGTTAAAAAAAATCCTGTATATATACCATGCTTACTTCATGATCTGAAAGATCTTCTGATGACGTTATAAGATCTTTCACTACTTTTATGTTATCACTAAGCTGTACCTAAAGGAAACCGGCGTGCGTGTATGACTAAATGTATGAACTTAAACCAAGTAAAAGGAGTATGTAAGGATCGTAGCAGGTGGCGTTCTGTAGTTTTTTGCCTGCCCCGTGGGAAAAAGGTGTAAGTTTATGTATGTTTACTAGCGAAGTGTCCATATAAGCCGATTCCTACCGGCTTCCCTTCGGAAATTCGGAACACTACCACTCTATCGTCATTGAATAATCAAACTATAAGTATTTGATACACCATAAAATTAAAATACCTATTACAAAACGCCTACATACATTGAAAATTGTCTTAATAACCCAACAACAAAACACTGCGCTAAAATAACTCTTAGGCGCGTCCGGCTTATGCTAAATTCAATTTCCTTACAAAATAAAGTCCATCATGACGTCACTTCAGTCACGTGACACCGCGGTTTCTAGGCGGCTGGGTAAGCCGATCTGCAACAAGTTATGTTAAGGACGCAGTAGCAGAAACGTGCTCACGGGAGTGAGAAAGTATTATTGCTATTGCACCACCTCTTTCTGGCACACGCATTTGATTCGGTAGTTTTCGTTGAATTTCGTAAAGGCTCATTCAAACAGGCGCGACACGCGACGCGACACAAAGACACTGCTCGTCGCGCGACGAGCGGTGCCTTTGTGTGGCGTCGCGTGTCGCGCTGGTCTGCACGAGCCTTAATGCGTTCGGCTAGGAGTTCGTAAAAATTTCATCATTCGTTTTTTGCTGCTCCGGCTTACCTCCTCCATAAAATCAGCCTTCGCTACTGGTATACTTAAAGGATTTACTCTTACCGTTTACCAATAAGTACAAAGAATCTTGCTAACTAAATGAAGTTAGCAAGGTACTGAAAATAGGTATCACTCATAAAAACTCGGAAAAAAAGTACCTTCGTACATTCAACCGAAATCTACGCGCTGATATAAAGGATCCCGAAACGATCAATTGCAATTGTCAATACATTATGTTATAATATTAGTTAGGATATCTTTAAAACTCTTGTCAGGCGTAAGCCGCGTGAGTGAAACCAGGACGCGCGTCCACGTTACAAACTATAAACGAGCAGTAAGCAAAATTCGTGTCTACATTGTAATTACAGATTTAAAAATAGCATTTGCTATTTTTCAGCGTCAGCAGCAGTTTCCCATATCTGCGTTCTGGACTTGTATAGATTGTAAATACGCTGATTCGCCTTCAATTGGGGCTGCAATCGTCTATAATTTTAAATCTTCATACACGTAAATATTGAAAATTGCAACTGATCATTTCGGGGACCCTTAACACCATTTATATTTATTTTACAGAGCTTTCCTTAAACACTCCTTTCTTTAATTTATAAAATTGGGTTTCGGGGAATTCCGTATATCTTTGTAAGCGCTCTGTCGTTGTATACGTCAACCAAATAAATTGGGATGTGAAATCAAGATTAACGTTACAAAACTCTGGTTTTTGTAAAATTGTTATATCCTAAGAAGAATGAAGACGCAGCCTAATGTTTTATTAAAATGGCTGTTGTTTTCCTTAATACAAATCGTATTTGTTTGAATAGACGTCATCATATATTATCATCATAATCAGCTTATAATGTTCCCACTGCTGGGACACAGGCCTCCTCTCAGTGAGAGGGAGTGGGCTGTAATCTACCACGCGTGCCCAGTGCGGGTTGGTGCGGGCGGGTTGGTTGAATAGACGTGGTTCCAGAAAATAAGTCCTAAATATCATATTTCTCATAACAGAATTATCCTATAATCCAAATATACGGAAATTTTCACAAAACTGTGTGTTAATAAATAAATAGGACTGAAAAAGTGTAAGCAAACTACTTATTGTCAAATCAACAACGATCTTTAAATAAAACACCACACACGTTTTCAGACTTGCCCTAACAAAAAGCTTTCTGCTTCATTGAAATATAGCTAATTTTAAAAGCTTGCATACGACAAAGAATTTTCCACATTCATGTCTCATAAAAATCAACATTGACTCACTATTACGTATGCTAATGTCAGATTTGCATACAGTACCCCTATAACACAGGGAATTAAAAGGATACCAAATGTGCTTCTTGGGTTTTTTTAACCATTCTGACATTTTCAAATTCCTTATATTTAAAGTCATATAAACATACGATTATGTATGACAAGTGCAGAGTAATTTGTATGAGATGGGTTTCTTTATATTCTGTACACGTATAGTTTGCTCTGTATTAAGTCAAAAATGCATAAATACGATGTAGATAAAGTACAGTCAGGTACATCAGTCGGAAGCTTTGAATTTAAATCTTAACAAAATTGTTTTTCGTGTGTTTAACTTTTGCTACTCTTCTTTCTCACGTTTAAAGTTTTAAAGTCGAAACAATTAGGGAGCACCCACACAGTTCCATATAAAACAAAATTAGACTTGTTATACAAAATACTTGTATTGTTAGGCACCGACAGCCTTTTTTGAGACATGAAGTACTGAGTTTGATCTCCGGATTGGACGAGATACTTAAGTTTACAGTTTGAAAGTTTTTAATTAATGGTGATAGGCTCAAAGGACCCAACCCTTTCTAACAAGCTTCAACACAGTTATTGGTAAAGTTAACGTGTAAGTATTTCTACATGACATTACTTTGACTATTCTCTTAAGGAAAAGTGTTCTCAATTTATTTACGAGTTTAGTAAAAAAATTTGTAATCCCATTTCGACATACTTATTCATTAAGATTTAAAACGTGTTTTTTACTAAAAATGTAATGTTATGTGATCAAAATCGTGATTTTCAAAATTGACATAGATTGAGATGATCATAATTTTAAAACAAACGCAAGAAACAATAGCAGAAACTACACAATCAGTAAAACCTTGAGTCCTACACAAAACCCAAGCAAAAGTTGTTGACATAACTAAACACCAACAATGAATCATACAAGTGTAAGCCTTAAGAACCAATTAGAACTATTCACATCGCCCTGTTTCGGTCAATTGCTAAGTAAATAAGTAAATAAACGTAACTTACGCCCACTACTCGTTATGAATGAAGCACTTGCAAGCCCATTCAATTCTGTAGTTCATTAATAGATTTGAAATACTACTGCGTTTTCTTTAAAGTTTTTTCTAATTTAAACGTGTAATTATTTTTTTTTTTCAAATGTATGTTAAACTTCATGTATTCTGTCCTTGAACTTGTCATAAAAATCTCTTTCGACTAGACGACTCAACATTTTTTATAAATCCAACGAATATGAAAATTAATTGAGAATTTCCTTATTCACTGTATTGGAATGTAAAAAAAACTCAATAAATCTCATTTTAACCTAAAATCACATTTTATTAATCATATGTGTGATCTAAGAGCGAGGTCATTGTGCGCAGGCGCAGAGATGTACGAACGCAAGAGGACGCAGGACATTTTGCTATAAAAATGTTGAGCGACCCCTTATGACCACAGTATCGAACGGGGATCGGAAGGACACAGACATGAAGCTGGTGAGTCCTTGAATATTTAAGTTTTGTGCCAGTGCGTGTGAAAATAAATAAAATATTAAATAAAAATTTAAATCAGTGAAAAAAAATTTACAAAATATGTTTTTAGATTGCATGTCGTGCTTGTCTGTACTTAGTCTGTGCATCACCTTAATATTTTATTTAAAAATAGTAATTTTTTATTTTCGAATCAGTGTAACAATACTTTGTTCTAAATATTTGCAACAAGTTTTATTTATTTATTCATTTCAACAAAGTGTGTTTGCGATAATAAAATCATAAATAATTCTAAAATGAAACAATTAGTTAAATATGTTTCTAATTGAGAACCGTCTCTCGTTAATCTGTCATACAAAGTTAATTTTCTCTGAAATCGAATTCTTGTTACGATTAATCTTCATTTAGCTCAAATTTTAGAGTACCTCAAAAAAGAAACCTAATATTTTATTTCACATAAACCTACAAGGGCATCTATTAATCTAATATTAAAACTCATATTAATTAAAAATAAAATATAGCCAACATTAATCAAGCGTAACTGTAAATTTTTAATTTGAACCAAAACAGTAATAAATCCCACTTCATAATTGAAGCGCCAATAGTTAAACTCCCAGCATATACACGAATACAAATCGGTTAATTAAAGTTCATAACAACGAAAACAGTATAATTACAACGACTTTTTATCACGGTCTAAAATCTAAAAAGTACAGTACGAAGCGGATTATACCTACTTAAACGAAAATCCCCATTTTTTTTTAGAGTTTACGACCTCTTGCAAGCAGATTAACATTTTTGAAGTGAAAACTTCTTTAGGCGCGTTGGGCATTTTTGAGATGAGACTAAACCACTGATTTCGCGACACTGTGACGACACCAGCTTTTGACCATTAAAAAGACATCAACGCATTGATTACCGCTGTGCGTGGAGTAAAAGACAGCAACGCGTTGAATACCGCAGTGCCGTTTTTTTTTTTTTTCAAGTTTTCACTTCTGTCGGCACTCCCAGAGTGCCACTGTTTTTTTTTAACACAATTATTGAAAAAGCATCCCATAAAGATAATTCAGAAACAGAAACCTCGTTGGTCTAGTGTTCACAAGTGCTACTGCTGAGCAGGAGATCCTTGGTTCAATTCTCAGGTCGGACAAAATATTATTGGGTTTTTCCATCAGGAAAATCGCAGTCTAGATTTGTTCCCGGTTGATGGCAATAGGCTCACCTCCTATTACATGGGACTTATACATGACTGGCGAAATGTGGTTGTACTATAGCTATACCTCTGCTTAGCCCTTCGAGTATTACAGGCGTGATGTTAAGTTATAAAGATGACCTAGAAATTCACATCTCTCAGAAACTCTTTATCAACTGTAAGTAAACAAAACTTTTCTTCCACAGCTACTTATTTTCGCTGCCATCTTGGCCTTCTCACTAGCTGAAGAAGAGAAGAAGTCAGAAGTCTTAGACGACTCCCAAGCCGAAGCATCAGCGGACATTGAGCTTATGAAAGAAGGGGCGGATCTGAACGCAGCCGCAAGTACATACAACTCATACGTGCCACCTAGTCAAAGACCTCCTCACTGGAACGCGCCTAACTATGTACCCCCACAGAACACTTGGCAACAGCCTAAACCTATCCAGCCAGTACAAACAGGAGTGCCCGATAACGTGCAGAGTGACTACTATGTTCCTGATCACCACCATGTTCCGCCGTACCACCCCCACCCTCCTACCACCACCACACCAGTGTCGGTGATCAAGAATGAGCAGTACTATGGCGAGAATGGACATTACAAATACGAGTAAGTACAATGTTTTAGTTTAGTAGGGATGCCTTCGTTACTTGGGTGCCCTCTTTTCCTGTTCTCATGTATGCGTGAGGGGTGTATAAGTTCATGCAGGCGTCTGTACTTTTAGACTTTGTTAAGACCTCCATAAAAATCACCTGACTTTTATGGGTTCCAATGATTTTTTTCATGATAAAATCATCTAGTTACTTTAATAGTTAAATCAATCGAATGAAGTTCTTTTTTTGTTTCTTTTTTTTTTTTGTCCGTAAAGTAGATTATTAAAAAATATTGGACACGTATTTTTTTCTTTTTTTACGTAATTAAAAGATTGGACGCCTTGGTAGATTTTATACTGAGTTGTGACGTAGCGAGCCCCCACTCTCCAACTTTAATACGTTTTTTCTAAGTAATTTTTTATTAATATGTTAAAACAAAAAATACATGTATAATATTTTTTTATTATCTGACTGACGGACTAAATAGTTTTTTTTTTTTTTACGCGGTTATCGTCCCTATTAACGTAAAGTACCTACCTATTTATAAACTCCGTATGAACCATCCTGTAGACGTTTCACACTTTAATTCACGCCTTTACGTAACAATTTACAAATGGGATGGCTGTAATCTTGATAAAACGCGAGTATACTGTAGAAGCTGTATTAAAGCTTAACAAACTTACATCTAAAGCCAACATTCACTTTACTGCCTATTTACTTAATAGAGTACTCCTCGCATCGCACGTTGCTAAGTAAATAATCGAGTTAAGTTATATACTAACATTTTAAAGAAGTCTAAATGTTATGATAGGTAGTAAAATTTGTCAAAATCTCTTCATAGATTCTCACGACCTGCTACTGAACTCTTCAGTACTGTATCCGTTATAATATAAACACACATTTCTTCACGTACAATTTAAACCTTTACAAAAAACATAAAATGAGTCCATTGTCCTTGACAATCATAACTCGGTTCAAAACACAAATGTTATATAAATTTCTCTGTTTTGACGACACAGTCTGTAACGGTCACACAACGGATCATACAGGTTTCACATAAAATCCCATGTCATCTTTACCCATAACTGTTCGGGTCTTTAGACCTCCAAAAAGGTCCTAATTGTGTGCAAAACTCGGGATCCCATAATAACTGTTAAGTTATCGTCATCAGCAGGAAAAAACTCCAAATATTTTTTACAAGTTTACCGTTGTCCCAATGAGCCGAAGTTATTGGTCCATAATTTTTATGATGTCACGTCGTATTGGAATTTAATTTGAATCGCGTTTCCGTAAACAGAATGTCTTTCTAATAATACGATTAACGGTGCAACCTATTGATCTACTAATATCGTTTTGGTTCATCCATTGTTGTGTAGATAAACTCGTTTTATGGCAATTTAGGTTGTGCCTCAAACGGATGATATAAGTAGAGTTGATAAAAAACTGCTAAGCACATCCCGCGGTGATGATAATCTTTATAGTGTGGCAAGCCTTGAAAAAAACTAGCACACGGAACATACAGGCACATACCACTTCGTACATATAGTCCGTTCTTGGTACCTGCAGTATGCTTTGTCGGAAATCATCAAAGTTCTGATCATTATAATCGTTTCCCACTGTGCAAGTATTCACAAGACAAAGTGTGTGACGTTTTTCTGATAAACTTAAATAACAAATCATACATGATTAGGACGAATAGAATACGAACAAACGAACAAGAATACGAACAAACGAACAAAATTAGGAAGAATAGAATTCGAGATTCAAAAGAAACAGATATACGGAGAATTTAAGTATGGACTCAGGCAAGTGAGCGACCTCATCGTTCCTTACTCGTGTCAAATTCTCTCCCGTCTAAGCAAATTCATTGACTTAGATGTCCAAAACTCCAAACCAAACCCCTTTTAAAACAATCTTCTTTCCAGGTACAAGATCGCTGACGGCACATGGGTCGGAGAAGAAGGTTACTTCACGGACCCCAAACAGACTGAAGAGAGCTTGGTGAAGAAGGGCTGGTACTCATACGTCGGAGCCGACAAGAAGGTTTACACCGTCCGCTACTGGGCTGATCGTACTGGCTACCATGCGTATGGTGATCATCTACCTACCCCTCCACCGGCTACTCAGGCGTAAGTATTTTGCCCAATTTTAGCTAGATTGAATTTACAAAAGACCTTTTATAAAGCCCTCACCAAAATTTTTAGTGATAGCAAATACTCTTCAAATAAGCTTGAATATAGTAAGGAAACAAAGATGATAATTTTATTTATTAAAACGTTATACACAAGTAAAAATAAAACTATCGTACAAAGGCGGACTTAATGCCTGCGGCATTTTCTACCAATCCTATGGTTGGGTCCTAGGGTAATGCAGAGACAAAACATGGCTAACTATAAAATACAAGAATAAATACATAGATGTAGATGGATTATGTATCTCAAATAGGTATTAGTTATGGAGTGAATTAAGATTGAACAGTCTCATTTCTGCTCTAACAAACATAAACGAATTATAGAAATGAGCTTATTAATAAGATTCAGAAGAAAATAACAACAACTACCAATCAAAGAACGGTTATTAAACGCCATTATTTTTCTACGAATCGAAATTCTAGAATTACTATGAAAGACGTGGCCTCGTGGTTTGTTGTTCCCCTTATTTTCCTGAACAGGGAAGCGTGTTGTTGAGTGAATTATAGCCTCAAGTTGTTTGTCATAGCCCGTAACAAATGGCTACAAATAACAACAACATAAAACAAACAATAAGTTTGGGACAATTCCTCGTAAAAATGAAAGTGTTTTCTGACGTTTAGATGACCGTTATTATTTTTAGTTTTTTCTATTAAAAGTAGCGTGTGACGCATTTAATTGTGTTAATTTTATGAGTATACCAGTTTGCTACTGCAACCAGTTTGGTTTTAAAATGTATTTAGGAATCTAGGCTAAAGAAATATTTTTAAAAAATGCTATCAAGCTAGTTTCCGTACCGTTGCATACACAGTTTTTGATATTTAGTATTTACAAACAAATAATATTTAAAAACGAAGAAAGTCTTTTGGATACATAAACATATCATTATAAAAACGAAATGGTAGTATCTCTATCATAACTTATTAATAGTTCTGCGAACAATAGACCTCGCGAACACAAACTTTTTTGCAACAATTAATATACCACAAAAGTTATTTAAAATGGGAAATTGTTATTTTTATTCCTAATTCTTTAGTTTTGTGATGAGAAGATGATCCCAGGTGCTCCATCAATCCTTACCTAGTAGTTAAAGGGCCGATTCCACTAGTAGAAATCTAAAAGTGAGCAATTTACTGCATTTTGAGGAGCTATTCTGACCATCACGCCGAAGGTCCTCATCAGATCTTCACCATTTTTTTTATGAGAACTACTTAAAGTTACTATCTTTCAAATAAATAATAAAAACCCATCGAAATCGGATCTCGTAAGGCGGAGATATCCAGTAGCCTCTTTTTCGCCTCTTTTTGGAGGAAGTACCCCTCCAATCAGAAATCCCCAACAACAACAAAAATCTATAAAGTCGTAAAATCTGTATGCCAAATTTCGTCCAGATCGATTTTAAAATACGACCTGTAAGGAGTATCAACAAACTGACAGAGGAAAGCAAATTTCGCCTCAATAATATAATAGAACAATCTTGAAAAGAACAATCAAACAAACAATGAGAATACAATTAATTCTATAAATCCAAGTAAAATTACGCACAGCTAAACAATTAGGATTGTTTGAGTAGGCTGAAATGACATACTATCTCAATTACAAGCAAAAACAATTTAAGACAGCACCCGTTTTAAACAACGAAATAAAAATGGCGAATATACAGTTAGAAGACCAAATAACAAATGACATGCCACCAAACAAGTAAGTTAAGAGCTTCAACTGTCCGCCCGCTTGTCACATCAAATCTCGAATTAGCATATAACATAATAGATGGTGGGTCAGAGATGTTAAATAGCTGTTTTAAATGTAGCATTAATCAACTTGTTAGATTTAATATACATTGCCACATTGGTTAAACGTTTAAGAATAGAAGAAATTATAATAGCCCCAAACGCATAAAAACATTATTTTTGTGATATTCAAATTGAGAGTCGAAACTGTCTCTCCTAAATACAGATTACTCAGTGATCTAGCTAGGAGAGCAGCATTCATCCAACAATTTCTTGTATCTACACCATGTAATTAATAATGCATACTTTTGTAAGTCTACAATGTACTACAAAACCTTTATGTACCTAAATAAATTATTATTATATAATAGATCAAAAATAAATCAAAATACTTTTAAGATTTCTGGCAAATCGCACAAATAGAAGGTGTAAATAAGCATTGACGAAATTGCTGCATCTACTTTAAATCTTTGATTGTCTAGCACTAGTGCACTAGGTACTAAAACAAAGTTTACGTCGCTAAAATAAGTCATAGATGGGATGAATTCAATGTTCTAGAAAAAATTATGACCGGCTGCTTCAGCGCTTCTCTTTTGTTCCTTTCCAATATCGATTTATTTCTGCTCTAATTGGCATGTCAATTACCAACTAATTAATTGTATAGTAGGCTTAGTAGACAAGAAAGAGGAAGGGATGCCAATATCTAACACTATTCCTTTCAATTGTTTGAGTGATACAGTTATTGAACAAGAACTCAACGTTGTTAAAATTAATAAAGAAACTATTCTTGCAGAAGATACAAACCAATCTCATAATGAACACGATTTGGATGAAAGATTTTGCTAAAATGCAATAACTCACAATTTAGAAGCGATACAAAATGGGAAATAGTTTATTATAACTGATGTAACGGTAAATAAAAATCACGCAAGTGAATAACTATTGGCAGACAGACTTTTATGGGACATTTATGTTATCTTGGCCATAAAAACGACGTTTTCGTCGCTTTATATCTAAGGCACTGGTGGGTGACATAATCGTTCAACCTCAAGATGACTGATTTGGGATTTGCAGCGTAAAACTAAAATTGTAGTTGTTAGAGAACCACTTTAGGCAAACTTAAAGGTATCTTAACGTGTTTAATTTTAGCATATTTTCGCTTGAAAGACCGTTTACACTGAAGTTTAATTAAAATCTCATTGTTACAGTGCCATCGACCAGGAATACCTTAAGCCTCAACACGACTACCCTACCCAGACTCCAGCGCCGGTCTTCTACCCGACTCAGACTCCTGCGCCAGTCTACTACCCAACTTCCGCACCCTATGTGCCTCCCCAAAAGCCGGCTTATGTGCCTCCTCAACAGCCGGCTTACGTGCCTCCCCAGTTACCTCCCTACCAGCCACCTCAACAGCCTTCCAACCCTCCTCAACAGCAATACTACCCTCCTCAGCAGAACTATTACCCCCAGCAACCAACCAATCACATTTAAACTCATAAATAGGTAGTCTTGAAACCTGTGGTATATTTATAATGCAAACAACGACCATATAGATTATTTATCTATTAAAAGTGACAATTGCTGTCTTCTGTACATTAAAACGTCTCGTGTTAAATATTTTATAATCATTGGTTGAAAGTACTGTGATAATGATAAAAGATACAACTTTCTTGGGGCTTATAATAATGTTAATGCAATCATGAGACCAAATCTGTTTCACGCAGTATCCGTAAAAAATAATGTCCCCAAAAGTAGTCTCTCACTTTATTTTTGGATGAATATAATCGTATTTCTCAAAGATCGATGAATTTTAATGTACAAAGACGCTTAGCTGAGTAGGTATACGAATAATATTACCTCTGAACGATTATAGTGATGTAAATCGATTCGATCGATAGAGTCAGTGATCTTAGTCACGATTATGAATTGTGAATTCGATCACTGATCGAGGTATGACAGGTTTTGTGATAGTAATGTATGTTCAAAGCCAGTGATATGTGATGTATTGGTAATCAATAAATAAGTTTTGTATATAACTTGTTATTTCATTCTGAATACGATCCTGATGCGAACTTGACGTGGGCACAATGCAATGGATTTGTACCAAGACGAGAAAATCTGTTGGATTATTCAATTCTCATTAGTACACTGACATTAAAATATAATGCAGTTTATTTCTAAGTAATAACAGAATAATCTTCCTTATTATGTAAAGAAATAAAGAAAACATTTACAAAATATTCTTTCAAGAAATAAATATTACATCATCATGAAAAATAATATTTAAGCACCCAATTAGGGTTTTATATACGAATAAAAAACAAAACAACAAAAAAAATGGGGCGATTAAATTCCCAAAAAATATAGATAAAAACGAAAGAAAACAAATAAGCACTTTCGATACGAGAAAAAGAATATTAAAGAGTCACATGACAATATTCAGAATCGCACACGAAGGGTTCCGTACCATATCGTACAAAATTTAACAGTATGTACTCGTACGTACTTACTTGATTAAGGACAATAAATTTTAAAAATCGCAAAGTTATTATTATTTAATATTTGTTGATTAAATACAAAATATGGAACATGATTTACAGAAGTTTCAAATTCCTACCTTGTTTAGTTGTTGTGATAGAGCTCGTATAAAAATAGTCTAAAACTGACAACTTGTACAGCGATTTCCACATTTTTGATGAAAAAAAAATCTACTCTACTCGATGTGTTCTAGAAAATGACACCCCACATTCCAGGGCAAGATTTTTTTTTTTTCAATATCAAAGTTTTTATTTGCTTTTTATTATTTGTTGTTTTAATAACAGCAATAAAAATACACAATCTATGAAAATTCCAACTATCTACTATTACGGCTCATAAGATACAGCTCGCTGACAGACAGACGGACGGACGGACGGACAGCTGAGGCTTAGTAACAGGGTTACCCATCGGGTACGGAACCCTAAAAATAAGTTACCCATTTTAAAAGTACGAAGCCGGTAATTTAACCGCGGTAGGTTTAAACCAAAATTCTTCAAAACCGGTTTTTTGGGCCATTGACTCGACTTTGACCATTACAGAACTTGCATCACTTTACGACACGCGAATTTGGGATGACCGCATAAAAACCTTCAATTTATCGTGTAATTTATCGAACGCTGCCTCTCCGTATCAGCCTCGGGGGTTTCTGATCCCTCTAATTAATTAAACTCCATGATTCATTTCTTCTTTTTGGATTTCTGCCTTTAGAAACACTTTGTGTTCCGAATCAATCGTTTTGAATTCGCCGACGATGGAAGGGATACAAAGACAATGCATTGTATCATCCATTGTTCAATCTGTTTGAAATGCACTACAGCCTATGAAATAATATTTGCTTATAACTTCTAAATCGAAAACATTGCATTCATCAAAGAAAATTTCATTCTTCACGTTTTTATACCGACAGTCACACGATTCCTTAGATAATTGACTCGAATAAGTAGATACAGTTAAAAAAAAATTTAAAGTCACGGGTATCTGAACAAACACCAATACTGCTTATGTAAATTATTCTGCGTTGAGACTACCAAATAAACGACGTTCAATGGCGCGTTTACTTTGAAGCCTTAATTGCAACCCGAGTCGATGCAGTATCGGATACCTGATAAAAACAACAACGAAACAAAAAGCGTGAATCGAAGAAGAGAAACGTTGTCCAAACGATCTCTTTCACGAATGCCTGGACACATCTCGCGTGCGTATAAATATATGCGGAATTCATTTTCATTACCAGTCTATTTTCCACAAGTGCTATTGTGTGACGTGAAAATTGTTATCAAAAACATTCACAGCTTCAAGAAAAATGAAGCTGGTAAGTGGAAAGTGTTTGTGTCGTTCAGTGAACATGGATTTTTATTTGGATGGTTTCAAACCGTAAGTTGTTACTCTAATTAACATATGATATTATTTTTCAGATACCACTGATAATTTTGACGATAAGTTTAGCTGTGGACAATAAAGCTCATGAACATTTTACTTTTCCACCCCAATTTCAATCCAGTATGTTTACATCTGAGAAAAATCCTTACTTGCCCCTTGAGGCTCACACTCCTATCCCGTATTTCCAAATGAATATGAATAATATAAACAAATTACCATTTCCATATCTTCCCCCGACAGCTACTAAAGCACCGTTAGGATACCCTTCGCCCTTTCCTTTGACAATATCATCAACACTAAGACCGATCCAAATCGAAGATGATGATAATGACGAAGATGAAAAACCAACAACACAGTTTCCACAATACTTACGTAATAATAAAATGAATCGCACTCAAAGAATGCCGAACCAAATGACAGAAAGAAGAGAAATGACACAAATTCCAGCGAGTTTCCAAAATCCTATAGACAGAATTGATACGAAAATGCCTTTTCAATTCAACACTAGCCCTGACCCTCCGTCACAAACTGGAGTAATGCAAAAAGTGACGCCTCGTAGTATAAGCATAATGGATATTCAACGAGATCACGGTATGGATCAGATGAAATCAGCAAGTTTTCCAGGAACTCAATATGTACCACAACCTGGTATTTACATATCTTCTACAACAGAAACCGCGATACCCATTCTACGTTTATCAAATGAAATGGATTTAGATGGAAGCTTTAGTTACGAGTAAGTAGGACATACACCTTCATTTTGTTGCACTATATACATAGTTATTGGTTATATGTCGGCAATCCGTTAAAAAGATGTAGGAGAGGTCATTTGCAATCAAATGACCCTCATGACCCCAATGCCAATGTCAATCCAATGCCAATCCTACAGTACTAATCACATTCTATTTTAGGGCTTTAGGAGCAGATCAGACCCATTACGTGCAACATAGTCGCATGGAAAATGCGGGTACTGGCAAAGATGAACAAGTTGTAGAAGGGTCATACTCTTATGTTGGAGATAACGGGAAGACATACACGGTCCACTATATTGCAGATGGGAATGGGTTTAGAGCAAGCGGTGACCACTTACCCGTCGCGCCACCTGTTCCTGAAATTATTCAGAGGTTTGTATATATTAGCAGAATATGTTTCAAACTTAATGAATACAACACATACAGTGTAGCTATTGCATTGAAACAATGTTTTTAAACATTAACAAGGAAATCTTTTATTTCTAGATCAATTCAGTACAACTTAGCTGAAGAGTCCAAAAAACCACCGCATTTAAAATCATGGAATGGAGAACAGCAGGAAAATGAATTAAGCGAAAGTGAGAAACGTCATCAGTTTTCTGTCGCACCGCCGCGGCTCAGTAGTTTATTTACAGGGAAAACTCCTGAATCATTCTCGCATAGTTTTACACAACCATCTAACACTCAAAATAATTTAGTAGCCGCAGCTAGTTCACAAAATCCGGTTCAAGCGGGTATTGACTTCGCAGATCAAATGCAAACTAAACAAAACAGTGGAACAATTTCCCCACAAATAACTTTTCTGGCTTCGCAGGGTGCTCACGTTCCGTCTGTGAACGCACCTTCACAACAACCAATAAACAGAATTTTCACCAATGAGAAATCCGCAATGCCTCAGTTAGTAAATTATGAAGCAAACTTGAAAGAATCCGACTCAGAAAGTAATAAAGCATTGTGGAGGTGGCAGTATGGTATTAATGCAAATGCTAATCAAAATATAGGGAAAAATTCAATTTCAAGATCATTATTCGGTGAAGATGATATAGTACTAAACATTATTGACATGAATTCAGAACAGTACACCAAAATGATAAAAGAACAACTAGAATCCAATGTGAAAGAAAATATTGAAACATCGCACCAAGATGAAATTCCTTACAAGAAAGAAAATTATTTTTATGCTGATTACAAATCGAATCCAGAAATTGATTATTCATTTAGTAACGATAACTTAAAGCCAGAAATGTATGTGCAAAGTAATGATAATACTCAGTACTCAACAGAAAGAATTTTACCTGAAACTCAGTCATCTGACAGCCAGGTTTATATCGGTAAAAACAAATATAATTCTAACAAAAACTATCTTCAAAATACCAATGATTACTATAAGTTATTACAAAATGAAGGTAGCCAAACTTCTCGGCCAAAACTTATAACACAGCAACAATTTATTCCTCAGAGTCAAACCGTAACCCAAACTTACAATTATGATGCAGACAATTTTGAGCCTATCAGAACTAAAATGTTAAACTCAGATACGTTTAGTATTAGCGATAACTTGAAGGTTTTACCTTTGGATTATGAAAAGTATATTCGTCATCATAATAAACCTAGGAGAGAATCTAAAAACGAAACAAAAATAACTGTTACACAAGAAACCCCTACGACTATCAATGAATTGACAGATCTTTCAACCATAAGTAGTAGCAAATTAAAATTCTCTGATTTTATGGTGCCTGAAAATAAAGAGGATTTCAAACCACTCTTTAAATTTACTGAACCTGAGCCTAAACCGACTACTACAACAACGGAAGCAAGCATCGAAAATACATTTGAAGACAATATTTTCTTAAAAAATCTATTTACAAACAATAAAAATGAACAAGAAGTCAATAACAACATAAGAGAAGAAAATAATAATAATAAAAACCTTCAGGTTAAGCCAATAGATACCAGAAGCGAAAAACATCCAAAGTTCATCCAATACCCGACCAAACCCCACAATGAGAACAAAGCTACAAGAAAGAAGCCGGTGGATATAGGAGACATACTCAATTACATATCCAGAAATCAGTTTGAGTCTAGTAGATTAAAATTAACACCCAAACAAGCGCCTAATAACCTTAAACAAAAGATCGAATTGCGTAACTATACACCTGATCAGGTTAAAGACATTACAGAAGACAACTACAACCGAAATCAGCGCACACAGCAAGAAGAACTACGAGGAGTTATCAAAAATTATAAGGTTTTACATCGAAACAATAACTTCGCAAACGTGGCGCAAGATGACATTGATGGATTGAGAAGAAATTTAAGTCCTCCAAACTTAAAATCTTTGCCTCCCTTAGGGCGCGCAGGGCCGTCTGTGAAAAGTTACCTGCCGCCAATTTACGTGTAAAGAACAAAGTTCTGTGATCAATTTAGATGGTTTCGTAATTTTAATGTTTGTTTTGTAAATAACCATTTCATGCATTTATTAGGGGTAGTATTTGAAATAAACATTACATAAATACAACTATTTGTTTATTACTCACACAAACTTCAACAAAACTTAAAACTGAAACATTAGAAGATATTTTCTTCGCCCTTTTGATCAATTCACGTTAGCCTTTGTTTTTTGTTACCAAAGAAAAGAAAATTCTTTCTTATTTTTTTTTACTAAAGGAAAATTAACAACTTTGTATATCATAACACTCAGTAATAAGAAATTAAGAAACGATACGCTGAAAGCATAAGTAAAGATCGCGTGCGCATCTCAGATGCATCATCTCACCGTCCGTAGTGAAAGCGTAACGAGAGGAAACTTTCTAAGAATTATTCGATCCATTATCTTCTAATAGATGTTAAGAATGAGGATAAATCTTTGAGTACGGCAATTAAAACAGACGTTTACGTTGACATTATGTTGAACATTGACGAGAATTACATTCTTTTCACAGATCGGTCTACATTTATGTGTTTCTAAGTCAGTGCGCATATTAGAAACAACACTGCAACTGTTCAGTTTTGTGTCAAAGCAGTGTTTTCAGAATATTTTAACAATTTGAACTATGGGACTGTTTTGTTGCTAATGTGACATCATTGTTTTCATAGCGCAATAGTCTGTCTAAAATAATAGACGGGCTTGACACAATCTGCGCACAGCTTACTAATAGGTATGTTAAAGTTGACGCCATCAATGACGAATGTTTGGATAACATTTGTCAAGAGGAAGCATGAAGGTAACATCAGACAAGAATTTCATGACTAAACGATTCCAAAAGTTATGGATTTCCAAGCTTAAAATTTTCCTTTAAAAAGTAAGAATCAACTTTTTGACTAACAAACAGCTTGGCAATACGTGATTTATTATTAATAACATTTCTTTTAAAATATTTATAACACTTTGTGAGAAAAAAAAATCTAAAGTAGAAATGTCAACAAAATCACGTATATTACGATATATACGTCATGCCGGCTCGTCTAGAATACAATAAAATTCCAATAACGTTACTTTTCGGCTATGTGGATATCTCATTACGAAATGCGAAGAAAAACGATGATAGATACAAATATGGTTACTGTATGTGTTCGGTAAATACTTTTCAGGACAAATGCGGAAAAATAAAGAAAACACTTTCGTCATAAACTGTCATTCCTAGCCATCGCAAAACTGAAGATTTTGATGTAAGTATAATTTCTTAAAATACTACATATACAACGTGTAACGTTAAATGCGCAAAACTTGAAAATGGTCTTATCAGAATAACGAGCAGAATCAATTGAACCACTTTTTTATATAGGTCACATTTTTCAAAAAATCTTCATTGTAACGTTGCCGTGTCTATTTATTAATAGGTCAAGCCATCACATGCGCAAACCCGCCAAAATAGGTAAACAAAAACAAATTATTGTTGACCAATTTAAATTTTCTCATAAGCGGGATAATAATAGCTTTTATTTCAATGCAAATACGAATCTTACGAACTAAAACAGCACATAAAACCTTTACAATTTTTTTTATGACTTTTTTTCTCTCTGAAATAGGTCACCTGAATTAAAAATCTGTTGGGGTATCTGAGGTTATGCGTATTTAACGTTACACGTTGTATACATGTACATTAGACGAACAAATTTCTATGTAAGCTTTATTTCCTTGAGAAGGAAGAAGATAAATTTTCTTCAAAAGCAAAGGGTTACAAAAGGAACGTCATACTGGACAGTATTTTAAAAAACAATATTGCTTAATCTAACAAATGAAAGTCCCTGGACAACAGTAGTCTATATTGTGTGGCAGAAACCTATTAAAAACCCTATTAAGTTGTCTTTCAAACCCATTCTGTTTCATTGTTGTTGAAAGCTTCGAGGGAGCAAAATGTAGTAAAGCAATCCAATTCGTGTGTCTTGCTAAGTTTGTACAGCGGTATGTTATTAATTTATCGAGATAGCTTGGATAGGTAGGTATAGTTCTGAAAATAATTTCATGTAAAATCTTTGATTAAATGATAAATGATTTATTTCTGTAAGTAGGTTTGTACAAACACTTTTACACGTCAAAAGTTAAATGATTGAATAGTTAAATGATTCTTTGCTAACTGATCAACTAATGATGAACATATCTCGTGCTCTCACGAAAGTTTGGGAAGTGAGAGATATAAAAAACTTTTCATAATTTTTATTCTTCTCATACTAAGTACCTACTGAAGTACCTAGTAGTCCTTAATGCTGAAATGAAGCCTTTTTGGTGCAGCCGTGAGGTACACAAACATTATTTTCACTTTTTAACCGACTTCCAAAAAGGAGGAGGTTATATGTTCGTCGCGTATGTTTGTTTTTTTTTCTTTTTTTTTATGTATGTCCACCGATTTCTCCGTCAATTGTGGACCGATTTTGAAAATTCTTTTTTTGTTTGAAAGGGTGTGCTCTCGAATTAGTTAGAGATAAATTTTATCCCCTCCCTCCCTCTCACAGAGAGGAGGCCTGTGTCCCTGCAGTGGGAACATTTATAGGCTGATGATGATGATGATGAAATTTTATTAACTTTGCTGTGATACTTTTTGAGTTAGCTACAAAATACGTATTTTTTTCCTACTTAGTATGTAGATGATATGATAAGTTTCTGTCACTGGTAGCAGGTAGTGGTATTCGAATATGTGTGGGGTAGGTACCACAACTAAAAAGTGAAAAATAAAAACTTTTTACAAAAAAAAAACAACCAACTTCCAAAAAAAAACACTACAAAGTGAAAAATAACTTTAATTTCGGAAGTCGGTGGCAAAAAACGAAAATGCAAAACCCAAGACACCGACTTCCGAAATTATTAATTTTTCACCTTGTAGTGTTTTTTTTGGAGGTCGGTTGTTTTGTTTTTTGTAAAAAGTTTTTTTCATTTTGTTATTTGTATTTTGAATTTCACGAACAGGGACCAATAAATGTTTTACTTTCTTTCTTTCTTTACTGGATGGGCCTCTAAATCTGCCCCTCTACATAACACCTCGGTAGTAACACCAGATTTCCTTACAGACACCATACCTTGTAAGTATTTAAGAAGAAACTGCGTCAATTTACAAGATAGAAAATAAAAAAAGTTTCCATGAAGAATTCTCCAATACCAAATAGGACTTTGTGAGTGTGACCAAATCATATGACGGAATTCTCTGTGCAAAGTCAATTGAATCTTAATTCAAATGCAAAATTAATCATAACAATTGCTTATCTAAAACAGATGCGCAACGTTGAATAAAGAAAAAGAAACAAAGGACAATCCCTAATAAACCAAACCAAAGTCTTGGAATCTGCAAACGACCGAAACTTCTTATTGTGATTCAAACAACGTCGGTTTGCTTTTATTTCAAACTTAATTAAACAAAAATCTGCCTCCTCATTAAACATTCGACTTGGTGTAAAACCCTGGAAGTTCACGTCATTTTATTTTCATAAGCTGATTTGTTCAAAAAAGTACTCTATTTTCGTAGATGTTACGTGTATTTTCAAATTGCAAGTTAGTTTTTGGGAATATGTTTTTTTTTTCCGATGCAACATAAGGCAGTTTGAAACATTCGTAGGTATAACCTTTTGATTTACTTCAAGTTATTCTCTCATGTTGGCTTGGAATGAATTTTAATG